>JAWZYV010010737.1:0-1258932 GCA_038373885.1 Cheiracanthium punctorium | reverse complement strand
CAAACAAACCGCAGAATCGGAAAGTTTGTGCCGTGAAAGAAATAATAAACAAACCCAAAAGATAAGTAGTACAACTTAAACATTACACAAAATATTACTCTAAAATTTGTTTTTACTACTCATAGATCGCTAGAACAAACGTTATTTTCAAAACATTTTCCAAATCATATCAATTCCATGGGTATTATGCTTGCTCGATAGGTTTGAATTTAGAGTAGCTTATTCTCTTGCTTTTTCTCGATGATATATAATATAAGGTGATTCGAAATTAGTTTTACAAACTTTCAGGAGAAGTAGGATACAGCAAGACGGTTCAGAATCACATAACAATGCGGGGTCGGAAACGTCGTCTTCATGTTCCTGTCAATAATCACTTTGGAAGAAGTGTTGAAGTGTGCCTCTAATTTCTTAACCAAGTTTCATAAACAATGGGTTTTCCTCAGACAATTTCATCAGTGTAATGAAAGAAAAAATTCTGAATTGACAGATTTCATCAAGTGCAATCGATGAAAGATGAGTTACTTTCAAAAAACCATGGTCGGAAAGTTTACTGTTACTTTAACGCTTCTTCTACAGTGATGATTAACAGGTACATGAAGACGACTTTTCCGACCCCGCAATCTTATGTTATCGTGAACCTTCTTGGTGTATACCTCACCTAAAAGTTTGTAAAACTAATTTCGAATCACTCTGTATATGTGTGTGTCGTTATTTATACATTTAAATACGAAAACGAGATTTATCTAAAAAGTACCCTATCTATGATTTAGAAAAATAAATTATTTAAGTGACGAGATTGGTATCCTAATCAACTTCAAGTAAGGCTGGCTGCTTGTGCCTCCAAGCACTTAATCTAGCAACTAGAGATGAGTTCGGGCTCATTTTTTGAAGCCCGAGCCCGAGGACTTTTAATCCGAGCCCGCCCGAGCCCGAGCAATATTATTTATGTCGGAGCCCGAGCCCGCCAGAGCCCGAAAGTTTAACTAAAGATGAAAAAAAAAACTCAATTACTTCATTAATAGAATACAATAAATTTTGCCGTTTGTGCAAATTAAAGACAAATACAGTTGCAAACTCCCAATGCACTTTCTAATTCTTTGTATCCATTCTTTATCAAAAAATGTCGGATCTCATGACTAACTAAGGAATTTAAACCGCCGTTCTAAAATACCCAAAGAACTTCACGCATCTTCTAGGCGCCCGTGCCTCTATTTTAATTTTTTTTTTTATAAGTAGTTTTATTTTCCTCATGAATCGCCTTTTAAAAACTGTTTCAAGCAGTATGTACAATAAAGGAGAAATTTTTCACGAGCCCGAGCCCGAACACAATTGTGAATTACAGAGCCCGAGCCCGGTTCGGGCCCGGGCTCGGGCTCGGGCTTTCGGGCTCGGGCTGAGCCCGTCTCATCTCTACTAGCAACTGCTTCCACTGTCGCAAACGCTTCCAGAAGATTTCCTTTGGAATTGTGTGGATCTTTTCCATTGCGTCTATTCTTAAATTTGAAAACGCGATACTTTTAATTTTGTCTTCCATTTCGGAATCCACCAAATTTCAAAACGAGCCATGTCTGGAGGGTAGGAACGTTGGAATTTATTGGAACAACTGAAATTTTGCGTCTTTCCAAGAACATTTGGAATGAGGAGCGATGAATGTGCTGGAATATTGCAAGGATGCAATGCAAATGACAGAAGTCTCGTCTATTGTACCGAACTCCATGATAGGGTCGACAGTAAAGCTGTTGATGTGCTGAAGCATTTTAAAGATACAATGGCCCGATTTCGTCTTTTGCGGTGATGCAAAAGACCATAACTATGGTCAACGAAAGGCTGATAGTATCTTTATTGCATCATGGAAATGCTCCAGCACATTCATCGCACCCAGGCGTCGCAGTCGGGCCTATCTTTTAAAAATTACTACCTCTATAAATAATAGAGTAAAATGTTCTGCTGCTTCAACAGTTGTTAAATGTTCTTTTATATGTTAAGTTTTCGCCTATCAAACCATTAAAATACTAGGCTATATAAATAAAACTTTCATGAAGGTAGGAATTTAAAAAAAAATTTGGGCCGACTGCGACGCCTATCGCACCTCATCCAGATTTTCTCGACGTAATATGATATTTCAGTCCTTTCCCTATGCTCCAGATGTGGCTCCTCGCAGCTTTTTATTTTTTTGCCAGAATTAGAAGAATACATTGGAAGGATCCTCTTTTGTGAACAAAGACGAAATAACGTAGAAAAAGACGGCGGATATGAACGCCATTCCAAGATACGTTTTCCAGAAGTGTTTTCGTTAAGAGGAAGAACGGGTGGCGCTAGAAGCTTAATTTGATGAGGATTAGGATTTCATCCAGGTCACGTAAATAATATACTTTTCCCGAACAAAAGCAGGATACATTTTAGACAGATATCGTTTATCCATGTATATAGGTGTAGGGCCTTTCAGAGAAAATGTGAAGCCTGGGCCAACTAATATTTTATAGAACTGTTTTGCCTTCTCTTATAGTTTTCTCAAGCACTTTGAGCTTCCAAGTGAAAACCCTTACTATTACATGGCCAATGGGTACTTTACGCTCCTATCACCTCCTCTGATTGGCATGCATATCTCATATTTAAAAAAATTACATCTAAAATTAAATCTTTCTTTTCCTCATTACACTGAATTCTCTTTTCTCATTCAATTTGTGAAACGAAACAACAGTCATTATGGAATGGAAATAACTTCTAAAATAAACAGCACATAGAAAACTTAACCCTTTTCGGGTGACTTTCTCGTATACATCTTCATGGGAAATTAAACGCAAAAGACGACGAACGTGCATTCGTGGCTTCATCTTGCAAAAAAAAAAAAAAATAATAATAATAATAATAATTAATCAGACGGCTATACTATTTTAAAAAAATTAATGTCTAAACTTCGTGTGAACTTCCCATGTACTTATAGAAAATAAGTACATGGGAACTGAAGCAGCACCGGTTCGGCCAGTACGTGGGAGGGTGAACACCACTCTCCGATGGGCTGCTGTGGGACCGTGTACGCTAATGGGAACTGGTGCACGTAAAATCTTTTCGTGGCAAAAATGTCCTCCACGCTCAATCGGAACTCCTGGCGGTGCTGATTTCAGGCGATAGGTTTCCCATGTGGAACTGGTTCAAAATTGGTGCACCGCGAGCAAAGTTGGACTTCCTCCCACTGCTGCTCATTAACTCTTTAACGCGCAGTGTTCCCGCTCTGGGAACACCAAACTTTGACATTTTGACTGTTGTCAGTCACGAAGAATAGATTTAATTTCTATAAAAATAGTTGCGGGTGACATAGCTCTACGAGAATCCTTTACTTTTTAGCACGTCATTTCCCGTAAAAAAATTGTCACGATTATTTTTGACAGCACTGACATCTGCTGAAAAATGGAAGAATGCGAGAACAGCTGGATAGATTGCCCAATGCTGAAAAAAGGGCAGCCGTTGCCATCGCTCGCTGTGCAGCACAGCACAGCCAGCTGCGTCAAAAAGGGTCTCTAGATCTGTGGCGAGCGATAAAAGTCTCGATCGTCCGCCATCTTGCTGGAAGTTAAGTCGAGGGATGGCAACGGCTGCCCTTTTTTCAGCATTTGGAAAGGGTTGCGCCTCAAAGAGTTAAATGAAAGCCGTTCCCCTTCGCCCTTCGCCGTCCTATACGCAGGATCTGGCCCCCATCCCCGGTTGCCAGAGGGCACTAGAAACAACAGCAACAGCAACAGCAACAAAAACTTTTATGTAAATTATCTTAGCTTCGAAGTATCTGCCGCCATTCAGGATAACATACGCGATGACGTTTTTAGTCTCCACGGTTACTTCCCCAGAACTCTGCGTTTATAGCGATATATTTCAACTATAGCAAAATTCATAAATAATTAGGGAAAAAACTCGATCCGTACGACTTTTTTCCCCCCTTTCTGCCTTAAAAACATAAATCCAAGCAGATTTTTTTTTTCTTTTTCACAACCTGACAATCAATCCCTACACCCATCGTGATTTCGTGATTTTTTTTTTTTTTTTTTGCTCAGCATTAAACTTGAACGGCATTCGAAAGCTGCATTGATTTTTTTAAAAGTTAGATTTACCCTACGTTTCTTTAGATCTCTTTTTTTCCTCTCCTCTCCTCGCTTTCTTTCAGAAACTTGTCAACGCTCTTAATGCAATCAGCCAAAGTTAAACAAACAAACTCTTTCAACCATCAAAGGAAACACGCCGCAAGAAGATCTTAACTGATTAGACGATACTTCTTTTTTTTTATTCTTGTGTTAGACTTAAGAGAACAGAAATAATCCGATAACTCTACGGGGACTGCGGTTTACGCCAGTTTTCATTAGCTTACCGTCATTTCTATTACTCGTATATGTTTTATTAAATTTTCTGATAATACGTTATTTGAATATTTTTTGAAAAAAGCCGAGTGGAATGCTTATAGTTAAGTAGAAAAAATGTGTATGGGTGCGTTCAAGAAATTTATTCCTTCTGAAATAAAGATCTGTACGACAGTGCATATATGTTTTTATCACTGTCTAAGGTGTTCTACTTTATGCATGAATAGCAAGTTTAAAAATTGGACCTGCAATTTGCATCTATATTGTAATATTTTATGTTATTAATATATTAGTAATTTTATTTAAGTTTGCATGAAACTGGTATACAAAACTTATTCAGTAGTACCTCGATCTATCGTTTTCAAGGGGTGTGTGAAAAAAAACGATGCATGCGGGAAGACGACGAATGCGGGTTGAAGTCAAAATACGAAGAAAACAATGCTTATGAAATGCACAAAATGCATACAGTATGGCAAAAATACTAATCTGTTACCAAACTTTAAATGAAACAAATTGAAGTTGAAGAAAATTAAGTTATTTTTAAAAAATCAATATTTTTACGCTGGGTTTTCCATTAATTATTATTATTATTATTATTTTAAATGAAACGAAAATTTTAAAGATTTATAATATTTTACTTGTCTTTTTCTGTGTTTTCATGTTTGTATATAAAGGTTCATATGCTTTCAAATATCGTTATAGCGTCGGATAAACTTGGCACTAGTGTAGGCTCAGTCACTTCGGCATAGATATATTCTACGCTTCTTAGCTATTATTTTCATTTTTTGCATCACTACACACTTCTTCCATTCTTATGATGCCGCACGTCGCTACGTCTTGATCAATGGAAATACAATCACTAAATTTCACATCATACATATCCTCTGCTACATCCAACCACTTTTCATCATCATCAACTCACGAAATCATACCAGGAAGCAATTAAGTTCGTATGCCATATATAGATCCACTTGACCTTTAATTTCATTTCGGTCAGGAGAAATATTTTACAACGTTGTACGCGAGAAAGCGATTTTTTAACGAACGATGCATGCGGGTTTTGTTAACGTTATTTAAATACAAATTGTGTGCTAACCACAGAAATAACACGATCAATACGGGAAAACAATGAATGCGGGAACGATAGATCAAGGTTCCACTGTACTGGCAATACACTTGACGATAAACTTATGAAAAATAGCTTAAACCCCTTTTTCATCCCATATTTTTAAAAGAGTCAAATTTCTATCATTGCTTTAAAAATTAGCATTATTAGTAACTTTATTTAAGTTTGCATGAAACTGGTATACAAAGCGTATAACAGTAATACACTTGACGATAAGCTAATGAAAAATAGCTTGAATCATCCTGTACTTTTTAAAGTCAAATTCATATTATTGCTTTAAAAATTAGCATTATTAGGCATTAATAAAAGTTCTCAAAAATCTAGTTTTTGAGTTAATAATAATAATAATAATAAACTCTTTTTGTATTAGCACCATAAAAATATACTTACGATTAAGGTAGTAAAATGAATCTACTCATCTTCAGTAGCAAATCGTACCAACCACTAGACAGTAAGGAGAGTGAGAATTAAAAGTAAGGACAAGAACAAGACGAGATAAAAAGCTAGCGTATCAACTTTTCCTGTTCAGTTTTTTACGGTACGAATGAGAGTATTCCTGCTGATATACATTACAGCTACGTTAAAAAAAAGTATTATTTTAATGTTCCTTTACTGTATCATTTTCGTATTAATTGGGTTTTTTCTTCATAATTCGTAATACTGTTTAATGAATTTTGTTTGTTGTAAGCGATTTAGATTACATAACGTTTAAAGCTGAAAAGAGTATCATAATCAATTTTTTAGAATATTTTTCCTTTCTGATTGCAAATAAACACAGTTTTAGATACTTGATAGTTGAATGCACTTTTGAAAAAAAATATAAAGAATTTTGTGAGAATCTTGTAATTTTTTTTAAACCAAATTTCGTGACCTTTAACGATGAACATTTTGAAATACTCTCTCTCTCTCTCGCTGCTTTGAATCACTCTAAACGTTTACATGTGCGTGTTATGTCCAAAGTTTTTAGTTTTATTACTAGGTATTGTTTATACATTATATTTTTAATCCCCGCTTTTAATAGTTTAATTTTATAGAACGAAGCAAAATTTATGAATGGGTAATGGAAGAAGGTGGTACAAGTGCAGTTGTTCTGAGCTCATATCGAATTCCAAGCTCCGTCCTTTAAATATGCCATCATAAAATATGAAATGACGAAATATTCAACAATCCCTCCATTTAAAAGTTGAAAATAGAGGTTCTGTCTGCATGTCTAAATTTTTGCGATTTTTTATGTGGTCTAATGAAAGATCTGGAAAAAAACTCCAACCGATTCAGGGCATCCTATGAGGCTGAGAAAACATGTCGTGGAAAGGACCACAAACCAATACAATTGATCCACATAACCTGCGGGAAAACCGTAAATCAAGAAGCCGTTTCATGCAAGCAATTTTTTTTTTTTTTTAATGGAAATTATTTCCAAGTATAATAATAGGATTTTTGCGCAGACAAACGGAGATTTTGCTTAGAAAATTGAATAAAGGTAGAAGCTATAAGAATTGGTTAATTGCCTAATGTAAATACTCACCATAACTTTAATTGATGAACAGATTAATTAAACAATTAATAATTTTGCAAATTCAGTAGGATCGTGAATTTGAAAAATAGTATTATCTAATAATCGAAATAAACAGATATATAAAATAAACTATAAGCTATTTTCATACACCTTTGATGATAAAATGGATATAAAGACACATCTTTATCATATTTTAACTAGATGAATAGATTACTAAATCAGCACACAGAGTCTGATGATTTTTTTTTTTTTTTTTTTTTTTTGATGATAGATAGAATTTTATGATAAATCATTTTAACCATGATCTTAAAAATGTTTTTTAAAGCAACTCAACTAAAGAAATTCATACTAAATAATAAGCTGCACCAAATTACAATTACATAGCTGCCAACTTTTCCGATTTTATCGGAAGATGTTTCACTTAACAATTTAAACTTAAAATATGTTCAAATTTTTAACGTAAAATAAAAATTTTAAAATATTGTGGTGGAAAATCTTCCGGAAAATCCAGAAGAGTTGGCAGCTATGCAGTTATGATGTATCTTTGACAATTTGGTCAAAAAAAGTAGATTTTACATATTCGTACTTTATACATCATAATCTTCTGAAATAAGTAAATGTATTACTCATGGTTCTAGAATTTATTTTATTTTTTTCAAGCCACCTCACAACTTCCATAATAATAATAATAATAATAATAATAATAATAGTAATAACAATAATAACAATAATAATTTAATGTAGATTAGATCAGAGTGATAGTACAGTACCTTTTTGCATTTGAAATAATAACTGTAAAGTATAAATTTAAAGTTGCATAACACTGTACTTATTGCTGTTACACCAAGGAGAAATTAGTTTGTTTAAAAACTAGCTGAAGTACTCGTCCTTGACGGGTTAGTACTGAATGCAAATTTCCAAAAAGCAAGAACTTTCGTCAGCATTGTAGTAGTACACAGAATGGATGTAGTATGTTGCCAAAGTAATGAAAGCGAAGCTATAATTTTTATGTATTGTTAAAATATTACAGTTTAGAGAATAACTAAGTAATATCATTTCATTCGCTTTAGTCGTAATTATGTGATGCGCTAGCGAATATTTACGCATATTGAAATAATTTTCGCAAAATCTCAAAGTCAAATCAACATTTTTGAAAAATTTGAAGCCTAGAATTTAAGTTGAGTGACAACATATCCTGTCACCCAATTTCGTTTCATTCCCTGTAGTCTTTATTTCGTGATGCTAGAACAAATTTTCAGCATTTTAAAAAGATTTTCGCAAAATCTCAAAATGTAATCAAAATATTTAAAAAATTCAACGCCTATAAATTAAGATTAGCAACCGCCTATCATATCACTAAATTTCGTATCATTTGTATTAGTCGTTATTACGTGATGTTTGAAGAAATATAAACGTATTTTGAGAGAATTTTCACAAAATCTCAAAATCTAATAAAAATGTTTTAAAATTTGGACACTTATAGTTTATGTTGAGCAACCATCTATCATGTGACCAAATTTCATATCATTCGCTTTAGTCGTTATAACGTAATGCGGGAAGAAAGATTCACTCAGTTTTAAACGATTTTCACAAAATCTCGAAATCTCATCGATTTCTTTTTAATTAGATGCTTATAGTTTAAGGTGAGTGACCCCCTATCATTTCACCAAATATCACTTTTTCACCTTTGCAGTTATTACGTGATGTGCGAACACAAATTTACGCAGTTTGAAAGTATTTTCGCAAAATCTCAAAATCCAATCAAGATTTTTTTAAAATTCGACGCCTATGCTTTAAGTTGAGTGACCATCTATCATGACACACAATTTCAGGCGCGTAGCCAGGAAAATTTTTCGGGGGGGATATGAACTTATACTATTCCGTCTATTTATGTGCATAAATAGACGGAATTTCATCACTAATCCAAAAATTTCGGGGGGGGGATATATCCCGATATCCCCCCCTGGCTACGCCCCTGCCCAATTTCATATCATTCGCTTCAGTCGTTTTCACGTGATGCTTGAACACAAATTTACGCAGTTTGAAACGATTTTCGCAAAATCTGCAAATCTAATCAAGATTTTTTAAAAATTCGACGCTTATGTTTTAAGTTGAGTGACCACCTATCATGAACCCAATTTCATATCATTTGCTTCAGTCGTTTTTACGTGATGCTTAAACAAAAAAAGCGTCACGGATAGAATGACAGAACGACAGAATGACAGACAGACAAACTTTTTTTTGAGGGTCGCATCGGATTCCCGGGTGCTTGAAACGGATAGAAATCGCAAAATTTTTGAATTCCAAGAAATGTAGAGACAAAAGTGTAATTTTATTTATATAGATACAGAGGTGTTTTTTTAAAAATATTATTAAGGTAAAAATAGATAATCTGAGGTTTAATTTTTTTTCTGAATTCCGGTTTATTATTACATAACAAATATTAAATGCAGCTTGTAAAAAATTACTTAAATGACTCGTTAAAGTTATTTTGCGTAATTAAATAGCATTAAGAGTTTTTTTCCACCTTTTACGGCGATGTACTTTTTGCATAAGTATTTAAATTAAACAGTTCATGCCCCTTTTTTAAAATATACGTTACTTTGAATAATATGTACTTACATTAAGTAGATTTTGTTTTTGTTTTTCTCTAGAAATTAATAAAAATACTTTTTACGGTTACGTAAATTATGCTTTTTATTTTGTTTTAGTGTTCAAAGAAAAAGTAACCAGAAGCAACAGATGAAATCAAATTATGTTCCCATAATGCATCGAACCAGGATTATCAAGTTACTTTCATTATTCGACAGAAAATCTTTCATACCTCTGCACGCAAACCCCGTTTATAATTTTATAACATAGATGGAGCCACTATGCCTCTTTAAGCGACAAAAATCCGATTTAAAAAAATAATTTGGTTTCTCTTATTTTGTCCGACTAAAAAAGGAATTTATGAATAAAATTCTAGATAAAAATTAGTATTCAGTCGGATTAGAAACATATGAGGAAAAACATTTTTCTTTTAATAGAAAATCGGATTTTTTAAGTGGGAGAATTTATTGCTGCTAAAATGGAATCTATTGTATATGTGTAAGAAGAACTATAACAGTATTAATGCAATATTAAAAAGCAAACTCCTTTAAGCATTTTACTTTAATTTTATTTTTAAAATACAATAACTGATTTTTAAAATAAATTTAGAAAAAATGCAAGTTTTAATTTGATCAAAATGTTTTTAAATTGAAAAATATTCTATATTTAACAATATTCTTTTAAATATAGATATCATATCTCATACATTTAAAAATATTATGAATCGACCATGTGATAGGTGGTCGACTCATAAGCACTCAGTTCAGTCTGCCGCATTCGTATGGTTCTGGTTTTTCGAAACTTAAAGACTACATAGAAATTCTAGTTTCTTCTTCCAAGATGCCAACTATTAAGTTACATTTTTGTAAATACACTTTAAGCTATGTCTAGGACTGAGATGTTTAGAGTTAAGAAACAAATTGTAAACACAGGCGACAAGAAGAGGCAAAATAAATACATCTATATCCATGAAAGACATGTTTTGTTCATCTGGTATCACTAATGAAGATTTGGGGGAGGGGAATGGAATTAAGAAAAATTCTTAGCCAAGTTAAAAACAACACCGTACTTCAGATTTGATAAGATAATTGATTAAATTATCTTTTTATAAGCATTTTGGTAAACAATATTGCAGTTATAATAAAACAAGTACTGGAAAGTATTAGCAGATTAAAGGTAAGAGAATGGAAGACGGGTATCACTAACTTACTATACTTTAAACAAAAGAAACTCTAATTATTTTTTGAATATTAAAAGTACAATTAGACATGTACACCTAAGAGACTGTTTCTTGAGTACTTTTGATACAAGTACAAAAATGACTACGTAAACTGAATAACTATGTTAAACAAGACCTTCGTAGAAATGACAGAATACGGGCTTTTTGTATAATTCACCGATTTTTTAAATTTCTGACAATCATTGAATACTTAGTAACCCAAGTCTTGTATTTCTTTTTGTGATAATGTCTATGTAAATTTCAATTTATTAAATTCAGAAATTGTTGACTTTAACTGATGTACCTCCCAATGTGAAAAACGACTCATGATTAGACGGAGAGAATATTTATGTTTTCCATGTGAAGATAGGGGCTTCATCTTAGAGGAGCTTTATCTTGGGAGCAAAGGGGCTTTATCTTGGTTAGCAAAGCGTATTGATTTAAATAATATAAAGATAACATACAAGCATTCCTTAGTATGAGTAAATAATTAAAATGACGTTTTCTCCGGGTGAGCAAGTCGTTTGTTAACGTCAAATGAATTTAATCGATTTAATCGACAATTTAATCGAACGGATTGTCAAAATCATCCTGTTTATATTAATGACTATGTCATTTTATCTCTCACCCACTTTATTGAAAATTGTCCGAAAAATGTGTCCCAAAAAAGCGACATAAAAATGCGACATAATTTTACATATATTTAAATACTATTAGTTCACAACAGCTTTAATCTATTGTTACACTATTTCGTAAGCTGTAGAATATGCGTCACATGTATTTTTACATATATTAAATACTATTAGCTCACAATAGCTTTAATCTATTGTTACACTATTTCGTAAGCTGTAGAATATGTATCACATGTATTTTTCTATAAATAGGTTGCAATCATAAAAATTTCAACTTAGGGTTACCAGGCGAAATACACGAAAGATGAGAGATAAAATGGCGTAGTCAATTAATATCGTTTTAATATGGCAATAATGAGGCTCATCAGGGGGTGGTCTCTCCCGGATGAGGCTCGTACAGCCAAGTTTTATATATATAACTATATTTTTTTTTTTCAAATGAGCCATTGAAGTGTTGCGTTGTGGAAGCAAAACACGTCTATCTAGACAAACACGACGTTGGAGGGGCGTAACTTCATTCTCAAGCATTACGATGGATGTAGAAGGCACTTCGAATCTTCCTCCCCACCTTGAGATTACACGAGTACAAGGGGTCTCCCCGAGTCGCTGGAAAAGTTTAACAACCCACTAGCCCTCTGAGCGTCTTGGAAATGGGCAAATAATGTAAAGTTGTTTTCACTGAAAAATTTTCATGCAGCTTTAAAATTATTTAAAAAATAAAATTTTGATAGGAAGATTTGTAATTATTAAAAAGTTAACTCCTAAAATACCCATAAGCTTTAATATCGAAATATATTTTATGATGCCTTGGTGTTATAAATAATTTAAATTATAGATGCATTGCAGTGAAAACTGGAATGAAGTGAACGGGATTTTACGTCTCAGCCGCTTGGAGGGCTAGTAAGAAGTCGATAACTGGCTCAAAACAACTATTTTTGTAAGTGCTATATTCCCCTGAAGTGGGAAACTCCAGTTATTCAAGAAACACTGCAGCTTTCAACCAATCAGCATAAAGCATTCCAAATATTTCGCAAGCAGAAGTTTTGGTGATAAAGACTCTTTAACAACTGGGTAACTGGGTATATGCATTGGTTCAGTTAACCACTGTTTGAGACTCTTTGTAACAACTTCGTTAACCACTTACTGGCGGAGAATCGAAAATTGTAGGGTGTGACATCAGCAGAGGTTAACTAACAACCTACACGCATTAACAACGAGGAGAAAATAGTCCACCAGGTATTGTTTCTGATTTCAACGATATCTAATAAAAGCTCTCACCCTTCCCCTTAGGTCATTGCCCGCCCCCCTTTCTCCTGCCTCTTGACGAAGTTTTCTTGCTGAAGGCTTTGAGTGAATGAGGTCCGGTTTAGTATTTCTCCGTTGAATTTTTAACTTCTTAAAATATTTAAGATGACCTAACCTATCAGTGTTTTTGGAGCACTATTAAATAGTTCTTTAAAAATTAAAGTAAGAAAAATTAAGACATTAACAATGGTCAATCCTATACTAATCTTGCTATGCCAACAAAATTTCAAAGATATTTTTAATGATTTACTTACGAAATGGCAAAATATATGTACAGGAGTTGTTATAGTTAAACTTCCCCTGCAAATATTATTCTACATCTAAAACGGGCCAAGAGATTACCAACAAATTTGACGTATGGACTGTACACGAGATACGCTCAAGTGTTATTTTTGAAAAGTTTAGTTCAAAACACGTCCACTAGGTTGCGCTTTGCATGGAGAAATCGTCACAAAATGACCAAAATTAGTTAATAAATGCTCATAAACTGGTGAGTAAATGTTAAAATTATCTGTGCAAGTTGAATAACCCTTTTCATTACTGAATTTTCAATTTTATCATGCAAAACGCCAGCTAGTGGACTTCTTTTAAACTAAAATTTTTTATTTCAGATTTGCATGGAGAAATCGTCACAAAATCACCAAAATTAGTTAATAAATGCTCATAAACTGGTGAGTAAATGTTAAAATTATCTGTGCAAGTTGAATAACCCTTTTCATTACTGAATTTTCAATTTTATCATGCAAAACGCCAGCTAGTGGACTTCTTTTAAACTAAAATTTTTTATTTCAGAAATCTCGAGCTCCAACGTGTATCTTGTCCTAAAATTTTTCTCCTCGGACTAGTAGAACGACGCCAGGGCTCTTTGAGTACCGGAAATTTCTCTAAAACTATATCTATTATATTTTTTATTTAAGTGAAGTGGCAGTTAAGTCCGAGAGGACTAAATTGCTTTCACTCCAAATATTTCTCTTAAATTACTTTGGAGATCCTCTCAAAAATACAAAATTTACGTAGAAAAAGATACTAAACGTTAAACCCCAAAACATAGGATTCAACAAGAAAATTAGAGCTCAAATAATCATTCAGCTTCGCTTTTAGGATCAGTACAAACACATTTGAAATTTTGTCACGTTGCCGAAGTACATTAAAATTATAGTCACTTTTTAAAAAATCAACAAAGAAAACAGATTTTGCTTAACTTCTTTAGAACTCTTAGAACATTTTTGCAATGTAATATTTGAAAATTTAACCGTGCTTCAAGTTTTTACTTCTGTCAGTGTGCTATTATTCCATCTCAGTTTTAAAAATAACAAAAATTTAACAATTAACAGAAACTCTTTAGTTAGAAGACTATTCTAGAAGTTCTTCTTTTCTACCGTCTGTATTTTATGCATACGTAAGGGATAATAATCAGAAATCTCTCACTTTCTGATGAGAATCTGAAGTTTTGGCGAAAAAAAAATCAAAGACGGGCTCAAGTAGCTGTAAGACTTGACTTCTCCTGGCATGTATTTTCAGTGGCTTTGACAATATTTTCTTTACGGGAGAGAGGTCCTTAAACTGCCAAGTCTAAAAATTTTCACAATTGGATTTTTTTTTAATTTTGCCATGTATATTAGGAATAGAAACTATATAATAGATTTTATTTTAAAAATTTGCAACTAAGTTTGTAATTTTGCCAAACCTACTGGCCATTGATAGAAATATAAGACAGATTCAGAGAATTTTTTAGACAAATAACTCTCAAATTCTTTCTAGTCAACTACAGTTTGCAAATATAGTATCGCTTTCTTAAAAAAAAAAAAAAAACTTAGTAATATTCAGTATTAAGTTAAAGCTTTTCGACGTCTATCAGAAATAAAAGGGAATTACAGTTTTGTTAAATTTTATGAAGATGCAAACTAGGTTCCCCAATTTTGATCATCGTTACAGAATAAAGACATTTGCATTCTTACTTTAAAATGGGTCCATGATTTAGGGCATGTAGACAACATAATTGAAATTACATTTTGAAAAGAAGATGAAGATTTGCTAGGAGGCAGATAGCAATTTAAACGAGACAGTGAAATAAAATTTAGAAACTTTTGTATCATAAAAACAGGAAATTTATGTGTACCTTTGAAAGTTTTATTTAATTTTTTTTATAGGGAAAACTCCTTTATTGGCATAATAGTTGTCTAAAAAATTATAAAATATTTGAAGCGTATTTGTTTCAAAATCTATAAAAAATCAATCGATTTTTTTAAAAAAATTACAGGCAGTTTGAGATGATAACATGCTAACATTATTCTGAAACAGACGACAAAAAGATGTACATCAAAAATTTGAAGTGAATAATGGCATACACAAAGATTTTGTTTTTATTATATTTTGGATTTTCATACATAAAAACATTCATACAAATATTTCCTTCAAAAATTTATCAAACAAGGGATTCAAAAAGATCAGTGATTAAACATTTTACGAGCTAGATTATGAAGATTTTCATAAATTTTCTTTTGAAATTACGTAGAAGATAGTTAAATAAAGTTAACGACAGTTTGTAGAAAGCTTCTATGATCCAGCTCTTCTGCTGAAAATAACAGCCCTTCAGACTTCCACACATGATGGTAATCTTCCTCAACTCTCAAGACGTTTTCTAAAACTTTATATAAGCTTCTTTATGTAGTTTAAATATTATAAAAGACAAATTTTGATATATTTTGAGGAGTAAAAATATTTTAAATGCTTGTACGCTTTCAAATGTATACTTTCAATTATTTAAACTTCAAATGGCTAACCCATTAGCATACCATATTTTCTGTAAGTTTTGTAAAATTGAACTAAAAGCAATATAATTGAATAAAAGCAAATAGAATTTTTTCATAAACTTTCTGTTTTAAATGTACTCTCTTTTTAAATAAATCGCTCGGATGTGCGTAACTTAATTTTTTAAAACTCGCTTCTTGCTAAAAATAGTAAGATCCACATGATACCGTTTGAATGTAACACACAGAGAGAGAAAAAAGAGCAACAATAAGCACTCATAATAACTTTTCATAATTCATTTCTTTTACAACATGCACTAAACAAAGGTCACATGCTGGTACATTTACGAAAAAATTCAAATAGCTTTAATTTAAACTTGATTTAAACATTGCTTTGTTTTGAATGCGTTCACGTTAATGCAATTTGCAGTTAATTATCACATGTCATCCCCGCTATTTATTTTCTCGAAACAATTTTCATACGTTCTTTATTTGAGTTGTCAAAATAATTACTGTAATAAAAAGATGAAAGAAACGAAAAAGGTTATTGTTCCATTTCTGCAAAGACTTATTTGTCCCCATTTATTTTGGTGCATTATTTGTGTACTTCTATAAAAATGTAATGGACAATTAGCTCTCTAACATTTAGCTAATACGTTTTAATTTGCTTCAAGATAGTTTTTATTTGAAGAGTTTGGTTATTTAACTTTATGCAGAGTATTCCAGAATGCAGAAAAAGTATGCAATTACGAAAACTCCCACAGAAAAAAAAAAAACAACAACCGAAAAAAGGTGAAAATTTCTCCCAATAAACATAGTTTGGGGGAGTAGAATCATGAGTAAGATAGGGATGCAGCATCCGTCTTTTCAAAACATCGATGTTTTATCCATCGATGTATCGAAACCGATGTTTGTTTGATATCGATGTTTTTTTCACATAGTCGATTGAATACTTTATATTTTATCAATGTGTACGGAATTAACCACCTTTTGTAAATTAGTGATGCAACATCTATGTTAAACATCCTTTCAATACATCGATGAATAAAACATGAATATTTTTTAAAAAATCATTCCTTGAAAACATCGATGTCGCACCTAAATATATATAAGGAGAATATACATATATATATACCCAGCAAACACACACCTGCTGGCGGAGTACCTTGCCAGCGCCTTTCTGCCTTTACGTCCAGCACCGGCCCGGCACTGCAAAAAGTAACTGAATCGTACCAAAAGTGGTCGCCCGAGAAGTACCTTGCCAGAAGCCCGGGAAGGCAACGGCACTCTGCTGGCATACTGCATGTGCCGGCCGTTACTCACAATAAAGGCACTGGCCCATTAAGTTTATAATGCCCAAAATGAAACGGCCGGGTGCCGGCTATTATTAAAAATAAAGGCACTGGCCTGGTATCTTAACAGTGACTACAATATAATGGCACGGTACCAGATTAGTGCCTATTTACAGTAATGCTGCCATAATTAAAATACGAGCCAGTGGCGGATTCGGGTAGGGGCTTATTCATCAACCCCACCCCACCCGCAACACAACAAAACAAAAAAAACATAAATAAATAAATAAAAGCATTCCTTATGGGTGACATTTTGAAAGATAAAAAACAACATAAATGAAAGATTAAAAAACAGCAAAATCCGTTGGTCAATCGTTTGCAAATTATGTGCGCCTATCAGTGAATTGTGTGCAGTTTTCATAAACTGCAATTTTCTTGCAAATTTGCAGTCGCAAAAGATTTTTTTATGAGAGAGGCGGTAACACATTTCAGAACCAACATAAAATCATCTATAAACAGTTTAATTTCAATATTTCAGAGTTAGAGATTTTATAAATGAGTTATAATACTTTATGGTTGATATATATATGTGTGTATGTACTAAACAAAATCTTACAGGAAGTAATAATAAATAAAATTGTACTATGGTAACACATAACTTTAGGGTAACATTTTGCTTTATTGTACATTTTGTTTAGATAAAATTATTTTTTAAATGTTAGCTATTCTGAAAAGAAATTTTCTGTATCTATACCTGTTGTATACTACATGATTCAAATTTTATGGAGGAAAGTACTTTTATACACTAAAATAAGTATCATTAGTAACCTCACCGACTTAAAAAATGTCACCAGTTTAGTAGCCATTTTCTCAATTTTAGTTCCCAAAATAGTAACATTTTTTAATGATTTTGTAGTTAAGAAATAAACATGCTTAATTTAGCTTCATTTAAGAAGGATTGAATAAAATGATAAATTTAAAAACTTCATGCGTATATCTAACAGAACATAAACATTATTTTATAGCACGATTAAAAAAACAGATTAGAATGTTTGCTGAAAGCTCAATAGCAACTTTAAAAAAGAAAGGGAGTTGACAAAAACCAACACCAGATTTTCAAATTAGTCGCCTGGAGTATGGTACAAGTAGCCAACACTTGAAAACAGTATGAAAATGACGTTTTTTTGTTTAAAAAGTCGCCTAATCTTTAAATTAGTTGCAAAAGTTAACGGTGGACAAAATGTGTACATTAAAAACAGTGGAAGTAAAAATTTACCTGTAATATTTTCCCGACTGTTTAAAAACTGGAAAATCCAATTGGAAAATTGTAAATCCACTTGCTGTATATCCTTAACTAACGAGACTTCACTGTCGAAGCAATTATAATTATTATCGCTCCTAACAGAGAAATCTCACTAGTCTATACCAATAAACCTTCTCGAAAGTTCTAAAATTACGACCGGAAAAACTTTGTATCCTAAAAAGCGTACTTCATACGTATTTCCAGATGTAAACTGGCCTCCCGCTCAACGTTTCAAGATTTGCGAAACGAATGGCACATCAAAAGAAAAGAGGGTTACTATACGTATTGGAGACGAAAACGCACCACTTCCGTTTTAATGAAACTCGCCAATTTAGCTAGCAGACCACCCCCCCCCCCCCCACACACACACACTAATATTAACTTCGCGTTTTAGAAATATGTTATGTGTATCATACACATATATATATCTATATATATATAAATATATATAGGCTATCTTGCACATCTCAGATTAAAATAGACAAGCAAGTGTTTATTTTCTTCATTCAAATGCATAAAAAATTCATTTGTACTTTGTATAAGTAATCTGAATTAATATAGCCAAATCCACGATAACAGTTCGATTCTTGATGCCTTATCTCGAAACCATGGGAAATAAGTTGACTTAGCATTCCTTCGTAGATATATGGAGAGGCCCGTAAAAGGGTGTGTTAATAAAACATTTGATTCCAGAGCAATCGAAACCGCATAAAGAAAATAAAATTCCGTGAAAAATGAACCCCATTCCGTATTTTTGACTATTACATGAAAATACTGGTTCATTATTGCTTAATAATTGCAGAATAACTGCAGGAGTTCTAATTTGCTTTATTGTAAATTTAAGTATTAATTACCTAGTTTATATTAAAAATTAAGTATTCTTTTGTTTTATCACTGCTATATTTAATATAATAAAAAATATCAATAGAAGCAATTATGTATGCTGTTAAAAATTTTAATTTAATCTAACATTCTCTGAAAAAAAAAAAAGAGTACAGGGTCGGAGCTCTCACCCTGACTGGTCTTCGTGTAATACTCTCTAACATATTTCTGCACCCTAATTCGGTAGATTTTAAAAGGGCTTAAAGTAGAAAATTTCTCCAAATATGTTTTTCAGGAAAAGTTTAGCAAAATTGTAAAAAAATTAATATAAATTATAAAAATTTTAAGATTAAAATTCATAATTCTGTACATAATGGGGGTTATATACTGTCATATACAGAGTGGGGGTTTCACTGTCGGTGTAGTAAACATTTTTATAGCATACTGAACTCGTTTGTATTATTTTAGTTTTTAGTACTAAAATATGTGAAGGCACAATATGAACTTCTCCGCTTACATCCCCCCCCTCAAAAAAAATCTTAACAGTGACCCTGCATTTGGGTGCCCGGAACTTATATCCCCTAACACTTCTACACAGTATGAATGTGAAACAATATTATTTAATTAAAATAACGAAATTTTATGCCAACACTACGAAATATATACAGGCACATTACTGCCAAATAGTGCTGGCCCGGTACATTTTAAGCAGTACCACGCCGTTAACTTTTCTGTGCATGTCATAGACACATGGCAGTTCGCCGTTACTAGTTATGTACTGGCGCATATGCACTTTTCAGACACTGTTACTCCAGTGACTTCCAAACGATGGAAATCTACCTTGCTCCCGCTATACGGCACTTTGGGTACCCGGCCGTCATTTTGCGGGCAGTAGTGTGTGTTTGCTGGGTATATATATATATATATATATATATATATATATAAGAAATTTAAAACTAATTCAGTGTAAGAAATTTCAAATTATTCCTTACACTGAAATTTGAATTATGTAAAGTTTTTAAAAAATCTGGAAAAAAAACAACCATTGAAATTCCAAATGTTAATTTATTTTTAAACTTATACTAAGAATTTACACTAAGAAGTTATACTAAGTGGAACAGCTCACACGCTAAGGCCTGGTTTTTCCAAACGCTCCCTCGATATTCATGGGCTGCGGGATGCGGAGTCATGAGGTCAGACTGACGCTCAGTCCCCAGTGTTTAGAGCACAAGCAAGCTTGGCCTTCGTTTTATCGAGTCATTCAAGGAATAAAAGACTAAGGTAACCTTAAAAATTCCGGGAATCGAATCTTGGTCCTTTGTTACGCTAGCGCCTTGCTCTAATCACTGCAACACTAGGCTTTATAACATCACGGCACATTAACCTTCAAGATAAAACTCGTTTATTATTTGTAGTTAATCCAGAGTCTTGTATGTTTGAAATACACACACATACACACACACACAGATATGTATATACATTATAATATTTAAATAGCAAAAACGACATACACCCCACAGTCACTGTCAAAATAAACACAAAATAAGTATGAAAAACTACATCAAGCCTCTTCTGAGTTGGAGCTCAGCGCTTGCGATTACGTATATGCTATTATATTATATTTATATATTAATATATTATATATATATATATCTAGTATAAATATATATATATATATATATATATATATATATATATATATATATATATATATATATATATAGAGAGAGAGAGAGAGAGAGAGAGAGAGAGAGACTGGAAACGTGCTTTAATGCATGGTGTGAATATTTCCAATTACTTAATTTAAATTATGAATAGAAAAATTAAATGTAAAACGACGGTAAATTTGTAAGAATCCTTATAACATTAACTTGAATACTTTTTAAATGCTTTTAATAGAATAATCAATACGCATTTGAGTATTTGATAGAACAGAATTTCAAAGAATGTCACTAATGCCAAGTTCAAAGAACATCTTATTTACCATCTTGCTTTGCTTTTTAAATTACTTTGCATAATACGTACAGTTAATTATCAATTACCGTTTCAGTTATTCATAATCCTGAAGTAATTACTCTGCCCTACTTATATCATTTGTTAAAGCAATTACAAATATATAAAAAGTGTAAAACAGCAGTATGCATTAAGTTATGAATACGATATTGATTTCCTTATAGTTAGTTAAAGTGCGAAATTTGCAACTAAAATTTACCGTGTGCAGAAAAAGTTACTAAAATCTTTTTAAAAAAATTCTTTATTGTTATTTTCCCAGTTTTAAATTCCTTTAAACTTTGCGTTTGTGTAATTTAATTGAATAATTTTATCATTCTGATGCATTTCAGATTATAATTATGTAGATGTAAATATATATATATATATATATATATATATATATATATATATATATATATATATATATATATATATATATATATATATATGTATGTATGTATATATATATAATATAATTTCCAGAAGAGGATTTATAAAGCCTAAAATCTTTCCTATCAAAGAAATGTACAGATTAGGAAATTTAGATGTTGTATCTAAATTAGACGCAGTACATTTCGTATTCTGTAAGTATTTCCAAATAGTAAATACGTTCTGCGAAATGCTTTCTAAAAGATAACTCGCCGTTTTATGATGCTGAATATTGAGCGATTCGACATAAAATATAACTGTTTGGGGGAAGACGATGAACACAACGATCTCTGATCATGTGTGTAGTAAAAACAAAAACAAATCTGTTGTTAGTTATTGATCTAAGAATTATTGTCTTTGTCTTACGAATTTAATATTTTTGTCTTATGTTCTCTTTCTCCCTTTACTATGATTTTACTATTTATTTTTCTTCTATGTTATCTATCAGATACTCCCTTTTCTTAAGCTGATCTTCGTTTTTTTCCATAATTCATTTTTTTTCTCATTTTTCATTCATTTTGTTTTTCTATCCCCCCCCCCTTTTTTTTTTGCTTCTCCGGAATGTCATTATTCTGTTTCATCTTAATTATCTCTTATGATTTCTTTCCAATCTATGTGCGAGTTGGCGTATTCATTGCTCTCGATGAAGTGAGGAGCGTACTTGTAGTTAATTTTCTGTTCTGTGTAAAACATATAATGTTTACAGTTCAATCGTCTTTTAAACCGCATTTTGAGTGGTTTTTCAATTTTTTTTTCTGTTTCTGTTTTCCTTGAAACGAACAATGGCTGCATTCGTAAACGGCAAACTCGTTGCACGAGTTTTCGTAAGAAAACTGGAATGCATGTGTTTAGTGTTGTTAGTGGTTATCAGTTTCCTTTGACTTTGCGAACAACTTCAGTTTACTTAGTTTCGTCACCTAGGAGACGTGTTTGTTTACAATTCGCGAATTCGTTAATTTTGCTGAAGAGAGTTTTTAGTACATACTCAATATAAAATCAACAGGATTTTTAAAAGAAAGAGTGGCCATAATCGAAGTGCACAAATCAAAATTTAGAAATTTCATCTTAAACTGCATCTTTTCAAAAGTACTTAGCAAGGGAAGTTCAAATTTCGCTAATAACGGATTAAATCGAAAAATACAAGAAAATGATTACCTTTGAAAAATTATGTACCTTCGTAGCATTTTCCAACGTACGCATGAATTTCCTCCTCGAAAATATTTGCAGCTTTAGAAAACGTAAAATACTTTTCACAACAACATACTTTTCCATAACAACAGAAGTCATTTGAAAACAACAACAACATGCAGCAAGTGTATCATCTAAACAACTGACGAAACCCTAGCAGAGATCAGTTTATTTTGTTTGAAACTAATGGCACTCAGTTTTGTATACGAACGCTCTAGCTTAAAAACTGTATGCATTCAATTTCCTTTACGAACGCCTTAGATGAAAACTCATTCTACGAGTGTAACTCGTTTGGCATTTACGAATGCAGCCAGTATTTTCAAAATTTGTACCAATGATTGGCATAATGTATTGCAGATCATACCGTAAAAAGAAATGCGTTCAGATGACAACACGTGCGATACCATTGTGCCACAATGTGGTGTCATCTTTTACACGGAAGATCATGATTTCTCCTTCCTTTCAAGTTTTGTGACGTCACGTTGCAGGAAATCACGAAAAAACAAATGCGCGTTTTAACCGTTCTAGTCTTCGCATCATGTCCACAAGGAGTCTTTTCGTGCTAAATCGACGATGCTCTAAAACTTGTAAAACTTTTCCCCGCGTCTCGTTTTATCTATCAGATAAGCATGTTAACTCCTTAATTTTGCACCAGGTATCGCCCTGGGTGGTTCCATTCAGTAACTCACGGCTTCTTCACTATACCTACACATTACTTTTATAAATATAGTAGCAACTATATTCATAAAAGTAAGAGGTTAAAAGGGTGGACTTTAGTGGGCACACTGTTGTAATGATTTTGTCCTGCTAGGTGACGCACAGCCCGTGATATTTTACTAGGACTTTTTTTTTCGTGCGTGAACTTAGGTCAGTTTGTCTGTGATTTCATTCTTTCTATTATTGATGCTTGGCATTCTGTGTTAGATGCAAAGAAATGTGTCCTAATAAACTGTTGTATGCAAAGAAATGTGTCCTAATAAACTGTTTCTGCGAAACTAGTTTAGTTATTTCGTGCTATGACACTGTATTCATATTTCAATGATATATTTTCTTTATGCGTGTAATTTAAATTCTTCTTACATGCCAACTGTTCAATGGCAATAGTAATTAACTTCTATTAATGTTTTAAACCGTTATTAATTATACAGGGTGTTCCATAATTATTTAAACATGCTTTAAAGGCAAGGACGTATTTAGGGGGGTGTCCAGGGGGTCCGGATCCCCTCATTCCCGATATTTTCAATTTTGTTACTAAAATGATATAGTGTTTTTGTAAGAAATTCAGCCTTTTTTACCGTTCGGACCACCCCCCCCCCCAAAAAAAAAAAATGTTTTTCTGGTTACGTGCCTGTTTAAAGGGAGAAAGTGTACATCATTAGGATTCAGAATCATATAGCAATGTGGGGACGGAAACGTCCTCTTCATGTGGCTGTTAACAATCACCTTGGAACAAATGCTGAAATGACAGCGATTTTTAAGACCATTGTTCATCGAAAACTGATGTAACTTTCACAGAAAACAAGCGACTTAAATTGATGGTTTAAAAACTTCCTTTTATTTCATTGCTGAAATATTTGAGGTAAGCCATTGGCTTATGAAACTTAGTTAAGAAGTTAGATGAACACTGCCATACTTTTAAAGAGATTATTAACAGGTAGGGGAAACGACGTTTTCGACTACACATTGCTATTACATTCTCATTTCTTGTTACGTGCCAGACCTCTCCTTAATGTTTGTCCCAGTCATTATGGGACACCCTGTATTATTATGAATCACGAAATTGCATTTATTACAAGTTATTACAATTTTTAACCTGGATCATAAAGCAACATTATTTACTGATAACGTGTATGCTCATGAGAAAATTACTTTTTTAAATGATAAAAGACATTTTTTAAAGTTTGTACACATGCTTTTTATGATTGCAAAGACTAAATAAATCAAATCTACCAATTAATTTCTACACTAATATTGTAGCAAAGTGCTTGTTACCGCTAAAGCTTGAAAGCGGTTAACTTGCAATTACTGGGGCCATCGTGATTCTTCCGGGCCTTCTTGTGCACTCCGATGAGTCATTCAAATAGTCCTACGGATGCTCACTTATTGGTTCAGGCATTTAGATACGTCATCTAACTGCAGAATCTAATCAATGAGGAAACGTTCGTAGGCCTCTTTCGGAGTGCACAAGCAGGCCCGGTAGAATCACGATGGCTCCGACATTACCCAGATAATCTGCAAATTAACTGATTTGCTCTGTTAATGCGCAGAATCGAGAGTTTTCCATATTTTATCTATGCACATTAACAGCTTCCGTATCGCAAATGTTCAAACTTTGTTTCTATCGTTTCGTTTTCCTACTACTTTCCCCTCTCTTTCTCCCTGTCTGCCAAAAGAATATGAATCAGAAAATATAACGTTATGAAGCCAAGAAAGATTTCGAAAGGCAAACAAGGAAAATGGTATCAGTTTCTCATGCAAAACACACTAATGTCGATGAAGGCACCACTGCGAGAATTAAAATACCGGAAATAGGCAGAGGAAAAACTGATGCCAGCTTGATTTCAGGTATAATTCTTAGTAAAGTAGGAGATAGATTTTACATACGTGATACTAAAACGGTGCTTTGAAATAGTTGTATCCAATACCTGCATACAGCATTTGTAAAGAAAGATATCTAACAAACGAAGATGTCCATACTATAAAAATATCATTACGTCGAACAACTGTAAAAACAATCTCTGGTACTCAGCAGGATTTCAGAAAATACTACTGTAAATCTGTAAAAGTGTCACAAGTTGGTCTGCTTGCCGCAATAACCAGTTCCTGCGTACAGTCGACCTCACTTAATGGAATATCGGTTATAACATAGCTGCCAACCTTCCCGATTTCTACGGGAGATTTCCCACCACAATTTTTAAACAGCTTTATTTTTCATTAAATTTTTGGCGTTTTACTAAGCATGAATTGATATGTAAAAATTAGTGGTGGGAAATCTCCCGAAGAAATCGGGAAGGTTGGCAGCTATGGTTATAAGAACACCCGCTTATTAGAATAAATTTTGGAAACTGGCAATTCCATTAAGCGGTACTGTACTTCAAAGTGTGACCAATATTTAGATTGAACTTATATGTAAGGATAATTTTAGCATATGTTTTGCGAATTCATTTCCTTAATTGTAATATATTTCAAATCATTTCATTCTTTGTGTTATATTTATCGACTGATGATTGATTCTATCAGAAAATTTGTTTTTTGTTTATTTGTATTAACTTGATTGCTTAGGTATAAAAAAATAAGTACATGACATTATGTTAATATAAGCGTATAGAAACAGTGCAGTTTTTCCAGCAAAAATCTTACCTTTACTTTGCCTATTAGGTAATATGCAGGCTGCCGAGTGCATAGCAGATAATGCGCTTATTATCTAGGAAATTTTCAGATTATTTAGGTAATTTGAGAATTGAGACAACTTACGGCTCTTTAACATTTCAGTCTAGTTAATTTGCACATTACTCACAGATAAAATAAGTTGTCATTTTCTACTTACACAGAATATTGACTAAATGGATTATCACAACACCAATACATTCACAACACGGCTTCTCTAATGATGAGAAGCCGTGTGCCTTCTCATTATTAGAACGTATCTATTAAAGAAAACTATGTATGTCTCGCTTAATTATCTAGTACTCTGTTGTTATGACATCTATTTATAAAAGTATACCATAAAAGTGAATTCAATCACTTTAAAGCTACAAATATTTTTCTTTTATTCTAAATAAAGTTACAGATTTTAATATCCAAAATTCACCGCTAATATGTCGGCTTGGCATTATTGGGAAAGACGCAGACATTCGGCGTAGGTAAACAAATTGGTCTATAAAAACAATTTTGCTTAAACCTTTCTTGAAAATTGAAACGCTTTTCCGAAAATTGCTGGCCCGAATTGGGTGCTTTATTTCCTTCAAAAAGAAAAGCTGTTTCTTTGAAAAGAGTAGATTCATTATTATTTAGATAACAGCTCCTGTGCACAGATGAGAAATTGTTGGAAAAAGAGCCCCAGCATGATGTACATTGCCTGCATTTATCAGAGTAAGTGGAATCTGTAAATTGCCTATCAGAGAGAACAACAGAAACATGCAGGATAACTTCAATACAGAAGAAGTTTCGTCAACGCTCCTACTATCTATGATTGGATAGTTTTATTTTCAGAATCTATTGTTAGTTAACTGAGTATTGTAAAAAGGTAGTTTCCAATGAATGAGAAAAATATACTTTAACAAATGTGGTATTTGAATTCAGCGGCCAAGTTTGTAGTTTAACGTACGATTATGTTCCTTCATAACGGTCTATGTAAGGAAAAAAAAATTACAATATCGTTCCGAGTATAGGATTGCTTTAAAAACTTATTTTTGCAGAATCAGGGTCCAGAGAAGAGGTTTATTTTATCAGAAGCCAGTTTTTTCAGTAACCATACTACATAAAAACACGTGATAACTGATAGGTCTAAAAATGCCGAACAAATAGAGGGATGTCAGTCAGCTGATTTACATTTTGAAATTTTATGTTAGATCAGGTTTCAAGTGAAAACTGAAAAAGCGTCATTGTTACGGATTTTTGGCAGCATAAAATAATTTAGGTTCTTGACTATAAGGAATGGGCCGACTTACCATTCGTAAAAATTATTGACTAACCTTGATTAATCAAAATATCGTTTGCATGCGAAAACAGATCCATTTATTGCAAGAAAATGTATTTTATTTACAGTTTGCGCAGGAATGGAGTCTGGTCTATGAAGTTCAGTGATTTTGAGCAGGGATTGTAGAGGTTGTTAAAAAAATCAGCATGGTATTTCTTCTTTTTATAGATGCTTTTATGATTTTTTTTCAATGAAAAGCGTTTAACATAAAAATGCTGTACGATAATTCTAGTCTAAAAAAATCAAAACTAAATCTCCAGCAATGATTGTTTTTTTTACAACAGAACAATTTTTAAACATTTTTCTTTGATTAAAGCTCCTACAATGTAGACTCGATTTTTATATGAATGTCTTTCAATAAAGTCCCTTTCAAGTCAGACATTTACAAGAGGAAAGTTCAAATGCAGTAAAACCTCTAATAATGGTGTTTTCCTTAGACTGGAGATACGGACTTACACTAACGTAAGATTAGACGAGGAATTAAAAAAAAAAATCTGCTGTGATCTTCCAAAGAACGACCTCTAAAACAGTACGAACACCATGTTGCTGGTTGCGCGTGGCGCCCTATCTTTCTCCCTTCTTTTTTAATTTTTAGTGTTTCTTTTACTTCTTCCTTTTCTTCTCACTCTATTTTTATGTTTCTTAGTTCTGTGCCTTTCTTTCTGCCTTAATTTTTTTTTTTTTTTGTCGTGGATCGTGTTATCGGAACAAGGGGGATAAAATGCTGTTAAAGAGCTGTAGTACTCCAAAATACCAGCCTCAAATATTTTTGGGGGTAAAAGAAACAATAAACATTTCAAAGAGCAATCGTGGAGCTCAAGAACAGCAGGTGGGTTTTTTTTTTTTGTGCCAGTACCACTGATGCCTGGTTTTCGCCGCATTGAAATTTGCGTTTCTGCCTCCTCGCGCATTTCTTACAGATGTTTCTGTTTTCACATCATGTAGAAGTTTGTGTTTATCTTCATCATATTTACTGTTGTGTTACAGACTTTTTAAAACTATTGTTTTTAGACATTTTTTAAGAACAATTTTGCATTCTGGTAAGTATTCATATTGCATAATAAATTCGTGTTCACGTAAAAACCGAAAAAAAAAAACCTTGCAATAATGTGATTTCTTTACAACTTTATAACATTTTTTTTAAAGGTGGCCATTTACGGCATAAAGTTATAACCATATTCTATTTATTAGTGTACTCAAAGTATTAGATAAATCGGTATTTTGATAAAAGGGATTAAAAAAAAAAACTATGAAAATTTCATGAAAATCGCATGCTAATACAAACCAATTTCAATTCATAAAATTATTTCATCATAGTATTGTCGTTAGAAAAGTTTAGTTTTTATGTATTTTAATATTATACAAACAAACGAAAAATTTTGGTTTTTTGAAGTGAACACCTCTTAAGGCGCGTTGGGCACTTTTGGTATAGAGAGAAAGCAATGATTTTGTGTGACCATACATGAAGGGAAAATGTGGATTGTGACGCTACAGCTACGTCGTCTCCTACTTGCTGAGAATTCTTCCTCCTTTCTTTGAATTTTAGTGCTGCCACCTGTTATCATACGTAAGAACTTCAAGTTACTTTTGACTGCGCTCTCC
Organism: Cheiracanthium punctorium; assembly: GCA_038373885.1. Lineage (NCBI taxonomy): Eukaryota > Metazoa > Arthropoda > Arachnida > Araneae > Cheiracanthiidae > Cheiracanthium > Cheiracanthium punctorium. The sequence continues at coordinate 1,230,119 of JAWZYV010010737.1, read as the reverse complement.
TACCTTCCGCGACTGGTATCGAACCGTAGAACCAAGACGTGATAGACGAGCCTTCTAACCACCAGACGGGTTGTACTCGGCATGAAATGACTAAAGTTTGAAGTTATTGGTATTTCAATTTCGGAATGAGAACTTTTAAGTATCTAAATAAATAAAATTAGACTTTGGCTGTACACTACTTGGTATTAAATTTTTTTGCGATTTCTATCCGTTTTAAGCATTTGAGAACCCAGTACGATCGTAAAAAAATAATAATGTTTGTCTGTCTGTTGTTCTGTCACAGACGCTTTTTTTATTCGCACATCACGTAAAACTGACAGAAGCGAATGAAATAAAATTTGATGGCATGATAGGTGGTCATTCAACTTAAACTATAGACGTCGAATTAAAAAAAAAAATCATTAGATTTTGAGATTTTCCGAAAATTGTTTCAGACAGCTTAAAGTTTTGTTTGCACATCACGTAATAACGACTAAAGTGAAAGAAATGAAATTTGGTGACAAGATAGGTGATTACTCATCTTAAGCGTCGGATTTAAATATTTTTTTAATAAGATTTTGAGATTTTTCTGAAAATATTTTCAAAATTTGTAAATTTTTGTTTTAGTATGCATAAAAACTGCATATAATTTGCAGAACGTGCATACTTTCAAAATATTCAAAAATATCTACTTTTTATGTACAAATTTAAAATGATAATGTGGAGAGTGTTAATTATATACTGTACATTATGTGAATTAAAAGTGATATTCAACAGTGCATTTGAATTTGAATAATACATTCATCATTCATTACAAATAAATAGGATTACTATTCATTACAACGTAAGTACATAATTATTGATAATTAATAAATTCAAGTACATAATTATTAATTAAATCGAATAAAATCCATCACTTGGAGAAAAATGTGTATCACTGATGTATACCGTACACATATACCAGTTGTGTCACGTTTCGACCTGTGCGCGCACTCCCTCTCTCTTTTTAAATTTTAAATGTGCACACAAATCGAGCGTGAAATTTGGAAAGTAATTAAATTAAAAAATCAAAAATTTCCAATGCTAACCGAGTGAAAATTGCGTTAAAATTTGTACAAACATACAAAAATACAACAAACAATGCGAAACTCAGTAGCGTACAAGTTTTTTTTCTTTTTACCAAGGAATTAGTAATACTTTTGAGTTAAGCTTTTTATCTTTTAAGCAGGGTTAACTGGTTCATTTCGATAGCTGCAAAGTCATAAAGGTGTATTTTCACTTTGGCAGTGAGTGTTGGTGATTGAAAGTTTTGTTGGAATCCGCCTTAAACAAGGGAAACACTGGGCCCTGGCTGGGATTCAAAGCACTTGCCGAGAAGGAATGATGAATTCGGAAAAGAATCGCCACTGTTACGTCTTTGGCCGAATAGGTTCGATCAGGTTAAACCTTCCTTCAGAGGGAGAGAATGAACTCAATAAACGCTTCGTTATTTATGCGACAGTTCGGAGCTTATTCGGAGTAAAAACAACTTTCCTGTTTTCGATTTTTCCAATGACGGCTAAAAAAAGATAGCGTTTCATTCTAGTTTAAATATTCATTACCTCGAAATTTTTGTTTAAAAAGAAAAAAAACACATATGCAATAAACAATCGTCTATTAAAGCTTAAGGAATGAAACTGCTTTTTCAATTCACTTTTCTATGTACAGGTCGAGATCTTTCCACGGTGTTTAATTTGTGTAAAAACTTCTTATCAATAAAGTTAATCCTTAATGTCTACGATGCTTTTATAGTCAAAGTTTATGGTTCTGAAATGTCACCTTTAAAACAAATCGGGCCATAAAAACGATTTTGTTTAAAACATTTTTTTATAAATAGTAGAGTTTACTGAAAATTCTAGAATAAAATTGGATGCTTTACTTTTGAAAGGAGAAAGCGTATCTTTTAAGGAAATAAAATATAACGGTAGACGCAATTTCTAGTGTTTTGATATTTCGAAAACCCCGTATACTTTAGTAGAGCAGTCTCCCAGCATTAATCAAAATAAATAGAATCTGCAAACTGTCTGCCAGAAACTATAATCTAGGAAAAATGTTAGATATTATAATGCAAAAGAAAATGCTGCTTGTTCGATTTTTTATTGATTTATTACCCTGAGTGTTACGTTCCAATCCCCTGTCAGGTATATTCTGAGAGGTTTATGTAAAAAGATACATGTTTGAAAAACAATAATTTTTGAAATACTTTTTTATATAAAATCTATTTTGCATTAGATGTGTAATCTGATTCTTTTACTCGAAAAAACGGTATTCACTTAAAGAATAGGAGAATCGTTTGAAAGATTAAAAAGCAATGTAATACAACTTTTTTTTTCAAATATGAATCTATTTAGAGATAAAAATGCTTTACACAAAATAAAAATTTTACTTATACGCTCTGTTTTCAAAATAGATAAATTTAAATATGTACTATTTTAGAAGAAAACACACAGCCTTGAGCAAATAATTGTGAACACAAATGACAATTTCAGTAAATCATTTGCTAGTAACAAACAAGAAGAAAAGGAGAAAGGGATTACATTTACATTAATTTAAAAACGAGAATACTGCCTTGAATTTTTGTAATGCTTTCCAACACATTTTGGCTTTGAATCAATCTTATTTTTACAGGTTTTTGATCTTCAAACCATACTTGGATTACAGCTTCAATTAGTTTTGTAGATGCCAAGCAGGTGGTGTAGTGGCTAACGAACCATTCTATCGTACCTTGGGTCAAGGTTTGATTCCCAGCTTGGATGTTAACTTGTCCATCCGTTCATAGGGCTTAAAGTTGGACGCCTACTGCGTGCTTCTAAAGAAAATGGCCAAAAATTCGGCATTGAATCAAATTGCGAATGTATGATTGGCAAGTGCCCTTAAGAAAAAGCTTCATTGCATTATGTTGTTAACACTAGTTAGCACAGTACTGTAATAAATGCATTCTGGAAAATAGTGTCTATAAAGAGATGCAAAATATGCTTGTGTTAGACGGACTGCATGTACATCTAAAGACAAAAAAAGATTTAATATTAAAATTTTAAGCTAAAATTGTTTTAAACGAAATCGTTTTTATGGCCCAATTTGTTTTAAAGGTAAAAATATGTTCAGGTGTGGTAAAATCATTTTATTTTATAACAGAAGAGTGACCGAACTTGGCTTTAAAGCTATGAAAGCCAACATTATAGAGAATCACCGGCAAAGGGGTAATTCCAGTTCTAAATACAAACTTACCGTGTGAAAGAGCCCTCGGTCCTACAGATTCAACATGAACGTTTACCACATGTATCTTTAATCAGATGGTGGCCGAATCCGAGTTCTTTGACCCAGAGTTTGATATCCTTCCAGCTGAGCTACCATGACGTGTGTTAAAATTACACGCCATGACGTGTGTTAAAATTACACGCCATGACGTGCGTTAAAATTACAGTGGGCTAGCGCTACAACGCGATCTATCTTACACGAATGGTATATTACGCGAGTTTTGCACAAGTAACGTATCACAGAGCTAACGTGGACTCCTTGCCAGCAACACATTTTTCGTCGACAGTAAGGAGCGCAAACAGAAGGGCGGGGTGTGAGAAATAAGTATCTTCTTCATGATTTGCTACAGAAGAACATTACTGAAGGCGGAAGCAGCCAAAATGTCTCAGTCTAAAACTTGCTTCATTTGTTCTTCAATGTAAGAAGTGATAATATATAGTTAGGGAATGGTTTAAAACGGTTTAAGGGGGTGTTTTATAAGTGTCTAAGGCAGCTGTGTGTCTTTAAAAATTCCGGTACATACCCTTTTTCACAAAGCGAAATTTCCACTTACGCGAAGGGTCTGGGAACTCCTCCCTCATGTAAGCCAAAACTCCACTGCGAATACCAATAGAGGAACTACACAGCCATCTGTGCAATTTCAACTTTTTAATGGAACAGGCATATTTATTTAACACAAGTGTGCATTTTAGTTTATTAATTTTCAACCTTTTGATTGAAAAAAAACCCAGCTAATTATCTTGTCTAAAATCCTTTTACTAGTGCAAACTTTAAAGTAAATATTACTTGGACGAAGGGACAATTTGTTAATTCTAGAGTTGGTTTAAATTGTGAAATATAACAATACTGTCTTTTTTTTTTTAATGTTATATTTGAGTGGTTTCTATGTATGTAGTTTATACACGAAATATTTCTGGATTTTTTTTTCTTTCGTTTTCTGCGATTTTCTACGAAACAATAGTATGGAGTTGCTAAAATTATTACAGTTAATAAATAACCGAATGAACAAAATATTCATTTAATTTAAAGTAAGCTATAAATACGTACAGCAAAATAATACAACACACATACAATAATAAAGTGATGATAAGTCCGGCACCTTTCATTTTTTTAGCAATATTTAAATATGGTATAATATGTTCACTATTATTTTTAAATAATTGGATTAAGTTAAAATTAAATTTTATTTACAGTGGCAAACTATGTCTGTAAATTTTATTTACAGACATAGTTTTGTTTCTGAATACGTTCAAGTTAACGCAATCTATAGTTAATTATCACACGTAACCTCCATGAATTATTTTCTCAGACCTCGCTGTGCGCGCACAGCCAGCTGTCGTCAAAAAAAGGTCTCTAGATCTGTGGCACGCGATGAACGTTTCGGTCGTCCACCATCTTGCTGGTAGTTAAGTCGAGAGATGGCAACGGCTGCCCTTTTTTCAGGATTGGGCAATCTATCCAGCTGTTATCGCATTCTTCCATTTTCAGCAGATGTCAGTGCTGTGAAAAATAATCGTGAGAATTTTTTTACGGGAAATGACGTGCTAAAAAGTAAAGGATTCTCGTGGGGCTATGTCACCCGCAACTATTTTTATAGAAATCAAATCTATTCTTTGTGACTGGCAACAGTCAAAACGTCAGAGTTTGGTGCTCCCAGAGCGAGAACACTGCGCGTTAAAGGATTAAAATATAGTCAAAAGATCCGAATTTTGGGAATTTAAATATCACTGATGCAGCCGAAAAGAAAGACATCGGGGTATGTGAATGCGTGGGTTTCGGAAATATGGCTTCTGTTTCTTGGTATCTTCATACGTTATTACTTGGATTTTCCGCTTTCACTAAACGTCGAGTTTGTGACATGAAGCGAATATTGAATTAAATATTAATATCCGTTCGTCCCTCTAATGTGGTATTCAATAAGTTTACAAGTAGTAAACCGTAAATTTGGATGACGATGAGAGCATTATTATTGCATTTTGCATTCGTTTTCGCTTATAGTTTTTCCAGAAAGAAAATACAACAAAATGTTTCATACCCTTTTAAAAACAATTACTTTAACACTGTTACAATTTTTTGGGGTGGTCTGCTCCTCTGGCTTTAAATTTAGTCTAAAATTCTTAATTGATGCTACCACTCAGACAGCACAACAAACTTGCATGAAACTTGCAGCAAGCTTGATTTATCAAGTCAATAAACTTGAATTAAGCTTGAAAATTTCAAGCGTGTAAGCTTAATGCAAGCTTGAATCAAATGTTCAAGTTTACACTTGTCCAGCTTGCATTAAGCTTGACATAGCAAGCTTATTTTCAAGCTTAAAAAATTTTCCTAAATACACGAGGCGCCCGTTGGCGAACTCGCCCCACATATTTTATTTTTCCATTTTTATTTTCCCACATATTTCTATTTTTCCACATATTTTATTTTTCCCCTTTATGCTGAAATTTCAAGTTATTTTAATCTGTTTCCATCAAGCATCCGCGGCTAGGATCGAACTCGGTACCTAATGTTTTGGAAGCCACAGTCCTAACAATTCAGCCGCGCTGGGTTCGCGCAGGCATGACTAAAGTGACTGTTATGGTTGTCACGCCGTTTTTTGGCGAGATTGATCAATATCTACATCTTTTATTTTTCCATGGGATGAATCAAAATTAAAATAATGTTATATGTGATTTATAGACTGTACTAATAGGGAAATAAGCATAATATAAACTTAAAAGCAGCACACGTTTAAAAACTTTGAATATCGCGACACTCATGTTGGGCAATATTGGCCAAAATCGAGACAAACGACTGATTTTGAAATCCATTTTGTTGTATATTTGTATTTTATTTTGAAGAATTTCAATATTTGGAAATATAGAATCTTTTTTTTTATTCTATGGTCAAGTATATTTATGACTGATGATAAATTACTTGTTGTGTGGATGTGGCTTTCCAAATCAAGCAGTAATCAAGTTGTATTCAAGCTTGACAGTTCAAATGACTTCTCCAAGCTTGCTGCAAGCTTAAAATGAATTGAACTGTCAAGCTTGTATTAATACGTCAAATTCAAAGAAATGTCAAGCGTGATTTAAGTTTATGTGCTGTCTGGGCAATAGTTAAATTTTGACTAGTGCAGCATATAAAGCGGTTAACTAGACCGTAAGATAGAAACGTTTAAGTTTCCATAGGATAACATTAGATTTTGCAGTCTCTCGCCAAATATTGGCGACATCGTTTAGCTGGGTTCATATTTAAAGACTGATGGGGACTGCAATGCTTGCTCTCCTGCCTATCATTAGTATTACGCAATCGACTTACGCGATTGATCAAGAATATGCTGGCAACGGACTGGTGTTGAAATTACTAGAACACATGGAAAGACTATAAACAGAAGAGCTGACCTGTTGCATCTAATCATGCATAACAACTCAACTCTATCTCCCAGAACCCAATCGCTCTTCCCAGAATTCTCTGCACCTCAGTTATCATTCTTTTACGTGTGCGTAAGTTCGTTTTGTCTTTATCACGATGTTGAGGTATTTGTAATCGTGTATAAATGTTATAAATAAATTTGTTCATTTGTTATTAAAAGAAAGTTTTTCATCTTATTGCTCGCAAGTCACTGACACTATATTTCTATATCAGAATTCAAGCTATTCCCTTCGTTTTACCGAGACGGGTAAGCACCTCATTTTACTTGCTACCTAACTTACATGACCAACCCGAGTTATTCAGTTTTGGAATTCTACCTTGCAGCGAACGTTACTGAGCCCTTAGTGAGAGCCATAGATCCATAGATCCTGTATTGTGCTATTATAAGCGACACTCGCTTATTTCGAAAGCTATTTGTGAGTACTTTATTGTTGTTTTCTGAGGAGCAGTTCCCTTGTGTTTCACTGAGTTTTTAAACTCTGGAAGGATTTTTTTATTTATTTTATACGAATTACACTATTAGTCTCTGCAATAGAGTTATTGTTGTTAATCGAGTTCCTGCTTTTAATATCCTGTGAATTGTGCATGGAAGATTATTCGTGGAATTTCCAGAAACGATAAAGTTTTTGTTTAGTCATAAGAATTCAATTGTTTTATGGAATTAACAACATGCCGGGTTTTTAAGTGTACAAACACAAGAATTCAGCAGTTTCAGCCGCAATACTTAGAAATGCTTTTGATTGAAGTGCAAATGTATTACAGTATTTGTACAAGAGATTGATTCACAAGTGTAATGGTGTTTAAAGATGTTCTAGACATACTAGAAGGTATATTTGATTACAAGTGAGTCTGTGGATAATTTTTACAAGATTCCAATAAAAATGCACATATACATTGCTAAAAAAAACAGTACAGTGGTAATATTTATCAACAAAATAAAAGAAAACAGCGTTAAAAATGCAATTTTTAAACATGAAGATATGAAGAAACATTCAATTTCTGCCTATGATGTTGAAAATCACGTGTGTACGATACCTAATGAGATTCAGTGTATTTAAAATATATACTGAAATTCTAGAGTATCTCCACTCGACTTTCCGAACAGTTGATCGTTATCAAGCATTCGTCTTTTTGCCGTAATGTAAAAGAATTTATTTGGTAGCCCTGTACAAAAAATTATAAGTCCTACACATTCCAAAATCTATACAGGTTATGAGATGGTGACTTATAATATACACGCCTAATTTACACTCAGTCAAATGCACCGTTTAGACGCTGCCGTACTTGCAAGGGTTTGCGTTCGTAGGCCGCAGTGTATAAGAATTCTTTGTTATAGCCATGTAAAAATACTACACTCCAAAATCAATACCGTTCATAAGGATGGTATATAATTCAGGCTGTTTGTAATTAAACTTTTCCTATAAGTACAGTTCTACAGCTAAAACAGGTGAACGCATTGTAACCAAACTTATACCAAACCAAACAAACGCATTTAGACTATATATGGTATGCGGTCTAGGAATTTCGAAAAAAATAAAAATAGTTCAAATATGTGAGGATTTTAGGGTAATAATATACATAATAAGTAATAAAAATCAAATTTGATACATTTATTAGTGTTCATAAAGAAATACTTGAAGCATTGTTATGAAACTTCCAATGCTTAAAGAGCATATTTAAGTCTTTTGAGAAAACTACAGAATTGTTTTTAGGGATTAACAAGAATTTAAACAAGGATTAAAGAAAAAAACTAGAGTTACTATATAATTACTCATACCACAAAAAATTAAGTTATATTTAACATTTTTTTACTAGTTATCAGAAACCTCTTTGTGCATTTCTTGAAAAAAATGGGTATTAGTAAAATTTTAAGTGTTTTAAACTTTTAATGAATTAATAATTAATATTTTAGATATTTTGACATATCTAAAGCGTAGTTTACGCATGCTTAAAGGAATAAAAAGCATTTGGAGAGATCTTTTTAAAGTTAACCACTCCATTCTACCTTTCGTAAATAATTACAGCTTCTACCGTCTGAATTTATTTACCATAATAGCTTTTTAATATTTTATTTTTTAATAACATATATTTAACTAAGGTAAAATAATGATGAATTAACGAAAAAATAAAGAATCGAGGTAACTTGGAATTAAAGTTAATTTAAACATAGCTTTTAGTTTTTTTTTTTTTGTTTGAGTTCACGAAGCAGACTGTAGTTAACAATCACTTGTCATCGCAGTTATTTATTTCCTCTAAACAATTATCATATGCTTTTTTGAGTAATTACTGTAATAAAAAAGATGAAAGGGAAGATTGTTTTTTGCTAAATTTCTATAACTATACTTACTTACTCTCATTTATTTTACAGTACCATTTTTGTTTTTCATACTGTTATTAAATGTAGCGAACAGCTAGCATTAAAATTTTATCTCAGTGTGTTTTACTTTGCTAAAGATTTTCTTTGTATGCAGTGTTAGATGTCAGAAAGTTTTATCATAAGGACTACAGCACAGTTTTCACAGTTGGGAAAGTACAGTTTAAAATAACCATGAAAACCGTAAGATAAAAAGATGTATTAAAAGACACTTAAAACATATAGCCTTTAGCAACTCGAATGCGAATAAATTTTCCATTTAAGTGTCAAAAAGTATAATATTTTACATTAGGCTGTGGCATTTATTTGTACTTTACACGTTCATATCCTGATATATGCACAATATCTGTTCATCATTAAAAAAAAAAAAAGTGAGAGAGAGAGAGAGAGGTTGAGTTCTAATTGACTTACAGGCAAAAGGAATTTACCGCATTACTTCGGTAAATGTTCTGTACATTATTAAGTACACCAACTTCTGTTTTAGGGAGTAATCTATTATTGAAATAGAACATATTTTGAAAATTAGAGAATGTCAACCCCTTATTTTAAAATAAAAATTGCAAGTTAATGTTTAAAGAAATGGCGTCTGATTTAAAAACCAGCAAAAAAGTGCTGAAGAAAAAAATTAAACTTAATCGGTAATATCTAAAATATTGGGTGTATTTCGTTACTCTTTACTACAAAATATAACTTATAATAAATAAAGAAAGCCCAAAATATAATTAAAGAAAATATAAATAAATATAAATAATATAAAGTAAATATACTTAAATATAAACTTAATATAAATACTTAATATATAAACTTAAATATAAATAAAGAAAGCCCAAAAATAATTATAGCGTCTTTTATGATTTATTAAATGATATTAAATTAATTATTAAATTATACTAAAAGAAACAAGAATGAGAAATCATTTTGAATCACCAAACTTTCAATTTCTAAAAAAAAAAAAAAAAAAAAATTGTTTTCATTCGAGCCATTAGTTTTAAAAATGTGAAATAACTAGATGAAGTACCCGTTCTTCACACGAAAAGGGTATTGTTAAACCAACACATAATAATGGAAAAAATAAATAATTGCTAATTATGTTTTAGCTATATATTTATCTACTTCTCCCATTTCAGCACACTGTTTTATGCATGAATAAATTATACATTCCATCTTATTCATATCACTGCATGGTTTCGATGAGAAGCAACATTAATACTGCTTTTTGTTGACTGGAATAAACGCTTGGCGCGGAACTGAAAAAGGACGTTTTGGACCCTAGCTTTCTTTTTATTGGTGGCATTTTATATTTCAATAATTTTAAACCTTTTGAAGACAACAGGGGTCATTTTGCAGAAAACGACGTTTAATTCGACCAGTAGTTTTTAAGTTTACGGAAGAAATTAACACTTCAGTAATCAGTTTTATAGAGGATGTCCCGAAAATCTAGTAACACGCTTTATTTCTTTATATTTTAGAGATAAGTAGTCAATGCAAATTAAAAAAAAATGTTTAAAATAAGTTCAGAAATAACACTCCTTTAAGAAAAAATTCTGCTCGTTAATTAAAAAAAATACCCTTTTTAAATTTGCATACGACCCCCGTAAACTAATGAGGTGAAGTACAAATTTTCGGTCATCATCAAATGTGTCAGTGATATCTTTAAACAAAGATGATCGGCGACTATACATCGGATGGATACAGAGTTTGAATCCAGAGGTTTATAACTGAAGCGGGAAAAATTATTTTATTTTGTAATTTCTGTACTCCTGAAATGCGATCACCCAATAAGATTTTTCCCCTTTGAGAGCCACTGAAAAGCAGTCAACATATATTTATAGTTATATCTCCGGCAATTTTTAGGATATAATTCTCAAATTTTGTTCGATTAAGTTTTTTTAAAGGTTAATTTTATTTTTAAATTTTTTAAAAAGCATACAATGTTATCTCGTGGGATAATATTAAAATATCTAGAGTGATTCAACATTCAGTTACTGCCGAAGAATGACCCCTTGACTTTAAAAGCTAATTTCACTTAAATAAAACGTTAATTTTTAATGGAAAATGTTTTCTCTATTTTCAATGTCACTCACCACTTTGTTACTCTCTAACTTGTAATACTTTAACAATACTTTACCAAATCCTTTTGCGAATATGCTAGTTTCATTCTTTGTACTCCTACAATGCTGACGAAAATTCAGGCATTATTTAAATTTGAACTACGCACAAACTCGACAACGATGGGTACTTCAGCTACTAAAAGATAAAACTGAATTTTGTGATAAAAAATACAGATAAAAAAATACAGGCAAGACGTGTTAACGAGCGCAATGTTTATTCCTAAAATCTTTATTTCAATCCAAATAAATTATATTAAAAATTCATGGTTTTACACTTTTATTTTGTAAATATTTCTTGAATAATATTCCATTGCACACTTTTCAGATAGCTTTCATACTTTAAACAATGAACATTTTATTCTTTAACAAAGCTGAATATTATTAATAAGGAATATTATTAATGCTAAGTTCAAAGAGCAATTTATTTACCATCTTTCTTTGCTCTTCAAAATTACTTTGCATATTACATACAGTTAATTATTAATTGTCGCCTCACTTATTCATAATCCTGATGTAATTACCATGCCCTATTTATCTCAGCTGTTAAAGTAATTATCAATATAATAAAGAATAGAACAACTGCAGGCATTTTTTAAGTTCTGTGATAAATATAATTACGGTATTATTTCCTTGCAGTTAGTTCTAGTGCCGAAGCTATATCTGAAAAATTAGGGCGTTAAGACGAAGTTGCTAAAATGCAATTTAAAAACATTCTTATTGTTGGGATATTTATGGTTTCAAAACGTTTAGAGCTTTTGTAAACGAATGAATAAAGAAAAAACAGCTCTTTGTGCGATTTAATCAAATGTTTCCACATTCAAGCGTAGTATATAATGCTTACAACGTACTATATCCTTTGAAAGCTAATTTATTTGTTTAGAAAACAGTTATTGCCTAGAATATTTCGCATTAAACATTTATTCATTTAGTAAACTTAGTAGTTTCATTTAAGTAAATATCATTCAATTAAGTGCCTTGAAAATATTCATCAAATAATAGAAACATTCATTAAAATAAGAATTGAAAAATAAATAAAACGTTTCCACACAAACTAAACAGTAGCAGTACTAAGTTCACAGTAATTTTCAGCAAATGCAACATTTAATTGCGAAATACGAAATCTACAGTGGTTTCCTTTCATTTCTATAAACAAATTTTTAGCGTCACTAAAATATAGGGATTTGTAGCGAATGTTCACTTTTATAAGCGATGTGAAATTATTCATGAAGGGATGTTCTGTGAAGGGATGGTGTGGCAAATTTGTAGCCATATATTCTTGGTTACACAAAATCAGTCATGTTTAACGTGGAGCAAGAGTGCACCCTCCAAACTTTTGAGCCCGATGATCAGTATCATAACATACAGATTGTTGCATGCAGTGGTTGAAAAACTGCACATAAATACAGACAGGTCTTTTCAAAATTCATATTTATTTTAATGACACTGTGAATAAATGAAATATTAATTCTCATGGGTTTCTCACATTTAGGGCACATTCAATATTTCATTGGACATTTACATAAACAACGTGAAATACTATTATTCTAATGCTACCTAAATTTATGTATTAAGTATCATAGACTACCGAAAAAAGAAAAATATTTACAGTAACTGACAGAAGCCTGAATGAGATGACCAAATATGTCAATGAACTGGATGTATATTGGCGTATATCGACCCAACATTGAACGCCTATTAAAGTGCATAGAACGCTCTCTGAACGTTACTAATTCTATGAAAGGTACTAGAGAACGTTACTTTAGTCAACTTGCTATGTTGCTTGAGACATATGCAGACTCAGGGCCGTACCGAGAAGAAAAATTCGAGGAGGGTTCAAACATTTCGGAGAGAAAGGCAAAGGCAGGTGACAAAGGCAGAATTTTTCACAAAAAGACTTCAACATTATTTTTTTAACAAAAAACCAAATTTCGGGGGGGGGGGTCCAGATCCCCTGGACCACACCCCTGGGTACGGCGTTGTGCAGACTAATGTTGTTTTATTCTTCATCACGTACACTTTTTGCGTTACTTGAGAAAATAACCCACGGCACTATGTTAGCGTTTATGGCAGTGTGTTAAAAAAATCTATAAAAACAAACATTTGCAATAGGGAATTAAAGTTTACTGAAAAATAGCTAATAACACATTTTAGTCAAATAGAGAAACGAATAAGCATTGTTATGAACAGATTTGTCACATGATGTCACACCTCTAGAATTGCAGTCATGTTCTTGAGGTTATACATTTAATGCCAACTTGCATAAAACACTTTCTCCACTGTTGAACTGATGAAAGCTTCAAACCAATAAAGTTGCATCCACTGTGTCAACCATACTTTGATGGCAAAAGTTTATAGCCCTGGAATGTCGCCTTTAAGACAAATCGGCCCATAAAAACCGTATTGTTCCAAAAACTTTTTTTTACTGTATATTTTACCGAAAATTCCTATGATAAAACTGTGTGCTCTACTAAAGAAAGGCGAACGCACATCTTTGCAGGATATAAAATGTAACGTCCAATGCTGTTTTAATAGTTTTGATGTTCCAAATGGCATCACTTCTCAGTAGTTTGGTCTTTTAACATTATTCAAAATTAATAGAATCTGCAAACTGCCTGCCGATAAAAATGATCTAAGGAAATATTTTTATTATTATGTTTTAAAATCTTATTTCCTGCGATATTTCTTTAAAATATTTTTTGGAGATAAAATTTAAAATTGAAGGCTAATGGGACAGATTATGTATTTAAAAAATATTTGTTGAGATTCTGAAGCCTTAACACAATTTTCACTTTTTCCTTGTCAGTTTAAATCTCAATGACTACACCAAACTTACCGAGTAAAACTAATCTTCTTATCGACTTATACTTACGTACAAACATGCGTGTGTCAATTCCATATGGTTATTTTTTTATTTCTTCAGATGAATAGACACATAACAGCAAATTTTGTTCATCCAGTATATATCTATATATAAACAGAAATATTATCCACTTTAAAATTATCGGAGCAGTATTTATATCAAACTTAACTGCACCATGTGCAAGGTTTAGAATTTAGAATTCCATTATACTACCAGCATAGGGTTTCTCTTCAAATGCGGCATGTGAGAACAAAATGTGCTGTAAAAATGATTTCGCTTTGAGCTTTTCTGAAAGCTAAAGCACTTTTCAGAAAATCTTTGCAACAGAGCTAAACTCTTTATTCCAGGATAGTGAAAACAAATAAAATTTATAGAAAATGTTAACGTCCCTGTTTCTGTTCTTTTAGTTTGATAAATTACAGAAATACAATTCCCCGAAAATAATTTTTTTCTATTAATCAAATAAAATAAATTCTGCAGATACTCTTCAAGAAAAATTTCAGTCATATATAAATGCCTGTGTATCTGTGCGAGGCATTATATTGCTTAAGGAACTGCTTAGTTCAATATTTCAGCAATATATTGCTACTCCCTTTCATTGTGTTCCTTTGTCAGCTATATTTAAACGAAATTCGAAAAGCATTACTATATTCAAAGGAATGATAAGAGAAAGCTTTTCGTTATTTTGGTATTGGGTTTCATTTTGAATGTTTTGTAGTTACTTTAATTTCTGTTTTTCAACAGAATGGGGGTTACTCAGTGAGAACAACAGAACAATGAATTACACAAGAATTTAGAATTTGTGCGGCTATATGTTGTAATTTTAGATCTGACAAATAATGCAATGAGCATTATTTTTCGCTTAATCTTTCATATTCATGAATTAATGTATTTCAGATACAGTGCATATTAATGTTCGCAGAGCTGTGTACTGTGTTGTATATCTATCTTGATTATTATATTCCATGAAACCAAATAATAGATTAAAAGTAAATATTACAATTTCAACTTTAGAAAGTAATTTTTAAATACCAATGAATTTTTAAATGAGTCTAGATTTATGTTTAATTTAGAAATATACAGTGTTAGAAAAAAATGCATGACCTTTTAAAAATTTATTTTGAAACTCATACTACATTACAATAAGTGATACACGAAATTAAAGAAAAATATATGTAGCTTTTTCTGTTTCAGCTTTGACCAATAAATGCTACGTTAGAGTGTGGCGAACTGAGAGTCCCCCAAAAATTGCACAGTTGTAAAAGAATTCACCAAAAGTTAATGCTTTTTGTGTCATGCTGTACAAAAAAAATTGAATGTGCCTTTTTTCTTTGCTGAAATAATAGTAGCAGATTGTAATTGTTGCTAGAATTTTGTTTTTTACCGGATGGATTCTCAGAACATTGGTCTTTGAAAGTACATGATTAAGACCTTCACGTGAAGTTGTTCCGATGTGAACCCACAAAATTCTAGCAATTTTGCTGTGGGTAGAATAAATACGTGTAAGCGTTTGTCAAACATCTTATCTCTGTGTCACAAATAATAGGGATTATTTCCACAAAATGTTTAAGGTGGTTAAAAGACTTGTGGATTTTTCTTACTTCATAAGGTATGTTAAGGGAAAGTTAAAAATTTCCTCTAAAATGAGTGCTGGAAATTTGCAAAAAATCACTGCATTCTAAAAATTCTAAAATAATGAAATGGATCTAGACGATGCTTGCCCTTCAAAGACTAAAACAAGGAGATTCCGTACAAACGGATCTGGCTGCCGGTCGACAGTAATTTACCCTTGATTACACGACCATCAAGATCTCCGTACCTTAAACCTTGTAATTTATTTTTGCGAAAAATTATAAAAAAAAATACGAAAGAAAATCATTTTTTTTGCAATAGAAATAAATGTTTACGTTCGAATTCGTGTGCATCTCCTGAACATCTTTTCTTAAAGATACGTGTGAGACTTTTTATGTTGGACGATTGAAATTCTGTACATAACCTCATTAGTAAATGGAGAACATTTTACAATGGGAACTTTTTTATGCTGGGGGGGAGGGTACAACGCTACTGGATTTCCTCTATGACTCTAGATATTTTTTTACTGCTTGCAAATACATTAATGCAAAACTTAAAAGTGTACTATTTAATGTAAAAAAGTATAATTTCGTTCTTTTATTTTTTGTTTTATTTTGATTTAGGACCAACCATGGCCAAGTGGATAAGATACTGACCATGATGTCCGAAATGTGAAAGCCCAGGCTTGTGGCGTACATTACGGCTGTGGATCTAATGGTCTAAAGGTTTCGGTGCTTTCTCCAGATGTAATGTGAATATGTTTTACAACCCCTTAAAAAGTCCTTCGCCCAGGGCATTTTCTTTTTAGGCAGACAGTTTAGATTTTGTCTCAATATTTATCTAATATGTTGCTTTTTAAACAACATTGAATCAAGAAACTAGTTTTTTTAAGCAGGTCCCCCAGATAACTGAAGCTAAGACCCGCCATTGAGCGTTATGCCATAGAGAACCTATTTCTCTTCCTTTTCTCTTTCTGAAGATCCCTTTTTTCAATCTTTAGCTCCTTGGTAAGAAAAAAAACATTCCGAAACGAATAGCTTACTTCTACTACCAAAAGACACAAAATTCGCTTCATCGGATCTTTTCTATTAAGCGCGTTCATAACTTCCTTTTTCATTGACTCAGAAAAACGAAATCTATTTTCATTCATTATATAAATCTAAGTCAATACTGATTGATTAGAGGAAATTTATTTTGATTTAATGCATCTGACCATCTCATAACAGGTAAAGTATTTGTCCCTCTTACTAAAAATATCATTTCTGTAACTATAGAGAAATTAGTTAATATAATTACAATGCATTTAATAAATTATATATTTTTCGACTTTTAACTGTTTAAGAGAAAAATATTTCTACAAAATATTTATAATCAGAGATGATAACTGAAGGCCTTATGGTTAAAAGTACTTATGTAACAACTATTAAATGCTGTTAATTAACGGACGTTAAAATAACAAACCCACTGTAACACAAGTAGCTTAAGGGAAAAATGTATCTCCTACGTTACATTTTAATTACTGTAGTTTTCATGTTTCGTTGAGTTTAAAATTTTATACTTGGGGATAAAATTCTAAATATTTAATTCGAAATTTGATGATATGCAGTATATAAAGTTTACAAATACATTGGACAAAGGCATATTTGTAGACAATTTAGCGAATATCACACCTCTTTTTAATTTCTTATCGTTCCGGACCTAGAATATTTTTCCAGATTTGAAGTGCATTTTTTTCCTGCATACACACACGAACAAAACTTTTTCAAAAAACGCTTTTCTCCTCCTTTGTCTTCAGCCGCCGTTTAAATATTCTTTTCATTTTTGTCTGCAAAATTTTTCAGAAGTCGAGTACATAACGGATAAGACGCATTCTTAGAATCCCTTGAGGTTTACCGTTCCAGAACCTGATGTTAAAATTACAGTAACCGTCAAACCGTTCGCAAGGTAAGTGAAGTTGAAAAGACAGCTTTTATTTCGCCGGTGTATTCTTTTTTTGTGGGATGAACACGTCACGTCTTTTAACAATTTCACCGTCAGTCCATGGATTGATGAATTTTATTTGGTCGTCTGACAGGTTTTTATTTTCGAAATTGTTGAAGTTTAGAAGAATGTTTATTTGTGAATATATTAATTGCGCACGTAAAATCAGTACTAAATCTGGAGGTGTCAGGATTTCAGAAATCGATATTTCGGCCATTTTATATTGCATTATTTCGATTAATCGGTATTTTTCAAGATTAATGTCAAAAGAATGACACATTTTAATTCTTTCCAAATTTTCATACAAAAAATATGTATATTTAAGTAATTTTTTCATGAACCCAACAGAGTAATAAAACTTAAAATTTCCATTAGCATAGCACCAACTAGAGATTTTTACTTAACCCAGTATATTACTTTAACCTACTCTTGGAAGACACCGACTCATAAAAATCAAATTACGCAAGTCTGATGTTAAGTATGAAGTAAAAATGTTAAAATGATCCTAAAATGCGCTATATAACCACTTTTTTTTCTTTGCACTATTCATTCTACTTCACACTAGATTAAGAAAATAAATATATTAACAGGATATAACATGGAGATTTCAATTAAGATTTACAATTCAATTAAGATTTATCCAATTAAGATTTAAAAAAAATCCACAGCAGAGTGATCTGCTATGTGCAAAAGGGCAACTACGTTGAAGTTACAGAAATGTGAGCACTAAACCGTAAGCATAGTTCTGAATTTTCTCAGAGCTATTTTGATCAGATTCTGTGTTTTGGTCCAGTCCGGCAAAAAACAAGGCGCCTACACTGAACAAGCATGTACATACGATGACATCAAAGTCATTTTGTACAGAGAGTTTAAAATTTTTATTTACATCTGATACTTTTACATAAATTTAAATAAAAAAACTTTGCTGTTCGAGCCTCGTCAGGGGGAGACACCCCTAATTTTTTAGTTTCATTATTGCCATATTAAAACGATATTAATAGAATGTCAGTTTATCTCTCATCTTTCGTGTATTTCGCCTGGTAACCCTATGTTGAAATTTTTATGATTGTAACCCTTTTATAGGCATATTCTACAGCTTACGAAATATTGTAACAATAGATTAAAGCTGTTGTGAAATAATAGTATTTATATATATGTAAAAAATACATGTGATGCATATTCTACAGCTTACGAAGTATTGTAACAATGGATTAAAGCTGTTGTGAACTAATAGTATTTAAATATATATTAGGTTGTAACGAAAGTTTCCCGCCACCACAAAAATCGTCAGCACACAGTTCGCGTTGGCGTATTTGCTCATATTTTGTCAGACGATTTTTGGCATTTGGAAGAAAGAGGCTTACTTTATAACATTGTGTTGTGAAATCTGTAAAAAATATAGTTATCTTTAAGTACACGGTTTCTCAAATGAAACTATCACTCTAGAGGATTAGAACCATCATTTACTTCCAGTTGTGCTGCAAAAAGTCAGATACAGAATATCAACGAATTATGAGTACAGCTTTAAGTACTATTGTTGTATCATGTGACACTGTGAAGGTTTGGTACCGAAAGTTCAAAAACAGTTATCTAAGGAGTTAGAAGAGAGTTTTTCATGCAGATTTGGCGGAAAACTTTCGTTACAACCTGATATAAAAATTACATGTGATGCATATTTTACAGCTCACGAAATATTGTAGTGTTAGATTAAAGCTGTTATGAAGTAATAGTACTTAAATATATGTAAAATTATGTCGCATACTTTTATGTCGCACTTTTGGGACACATTTTTCATACAATTTTGAATAAAGGGGGTGAGAGATAAAATGACATAGTCATTAATAAACATATGCATTAAATTTGATTGAGTTTGATAAACTCTAAAACAATTAGTGAACGTAGTCAATCCTATCTTGCATTTTGGATAGCAGATTTAGACCCGGTGAGCACGTTCGCTATTCTACCTCTTGACCTGACGCGACTAAAATGCTGCGGCCGGCGACTTTCCGGAAAAAGAGTCTAGTGTAAAATGACCAATTTTCTACAACGTAATGAAAATCGTGTGATTGATTCGTGCAGAATAAAGCGACCCTGCTGAGGTGCGTCGAATCTTGTACGTACAATGGACGCGTGATTGACGCTGGTACGTCTGAACTAAACCTATGGCCCGGTTCACACGTGCGTTATTTTACCATGCTGTAACGCTGCGAAGTGAAGTACTCACAATCTACAGGCGTTGTGCACAAGTAACAGCGGCAATCACGAGGCGAGGCGAGTCCATCTTGCTTGCAAGTTTCACCGCAGCGCGGTTTATTTTGCACGCGCCGTCTCTCAGTGCATTACAAAAAAACGATCAGTGCGCTATTTTGCGGACTGTGTGTTGCCGACCATAGTGTTGTGGACTGTGTGTTGTGGACACAGTCCGCAAACAACCATAGTGTTGCCGGGAGGTAAAACAACGCACGTATGCAGTGGATCTTAACATCGTGGGTACTTCAATAAGCGATTGCTGTGCAGGGGCTGCCCGACACGGTAATCAAAGGAAGCATTGCATCGGGGCGGCATTTTAGAATGGCGCCATTTCGAACTCAAAAATCGAGAAAAACTTGATCTCGAGCATACAAAGGGGCTCCCTTTTTCCCCTTTGCAGGGGGGTGCCACGTACATTAGGGCTGCTCATGTTGCGGTGCCGTGGCGTTGCCGCGTGGTAAAATAATGCTCATGTGCACGGGTCTTAACTTGCTGCTTTTATTTTTTCCCTTTATTTCTCTCTCTGTCTCTCTTCCGAGTTTAATCTTTTTTTTTGTCGTTTCATTTTGAGAAGTATGCAATGCATCACCCTCTGTAACTTTCAAAATTTGAAAAATCCGATTGAGATATCTGAGTGGTTTTTTTTTTTTTTTTGGTCCGATTTGGATTAGCTTTTATCAGAATGAAATTCAGGTAAGGCACTGAACATGGTAGATAGCTGAAATGTGAAGAACCCGGGTTCGGGCCTATCAAGCGGCTATCTGTCTAACGGTCTGGAGTTTTGGGAGGTTTTCTCCAGATGTAACGTGAAAATGGTTTAGAACCCCTTAAAAAATTTCTTCCGCCCAAGGTACCCCCTCCTCTAGGCAGATGCCCTCGTGCAGGCTTGCCATAACACAAAACACACGCAGAGTGAAATTCCGAGCAAGCCATTTTAGAAATAAGCAACATGCTTGTAGAAGCTCATAAAAAAAAAAAAAAAAACTTTCTTAGCTTGATTCTTTCCTTGATTTTTATTTCACCTCAGACATGCTGCTAAGTGATGGGAAAAAGCTATTCAAGTCTACGAAGCGCCTATAAAAGGATGTACGAAATTTTGCTACTTCAGTGTTAATTTTCATTCTGTCCACTTTTATATCCCGGATGATCCACGGTGGTAAATTATTTCCTACCGAGCACGCGGCTCGTGTAAGACTAGGAAGGTTTTAAAACTGAAAATAACTATGGATGACAAGCTCACGGAACTGCAGATAAGAACGAATTTCCTATTTTATGATTAATACATTTAATAAGTTAGGAAATTGAAGTAATCTGTATATTTATAAATATCGATTTTTTCGTTAAACATAAATATTTGTTTAAAACATGTTCTATTCTATTCTGCTAATATTTAAGTAACATTTTACTATAATTATTCTGCTATGGACATTTCAGTTTTATACTACACTCCAGTTAGTTGTGCTGTTCATATAACAACATGATCGCATACGTAACTCATTACGCATACGTACTTGCGTAAATAAATGAAGAGAAATCCTCATCATATCTTAAGATTTAGCTTTTGCCTTCAAACACTTATAAATTTTATTTACATCAAGCTGAAAAACTGCATAATAAACTCCAAATATTTTCGAAGTTTGTTTGTGGGCCGCAAACACACAAACAAACGTATCAAGAGATAGTCTTTTCCTCCAACAAGAATTTTACAAGAAATTTGCTAGAATAAATATTTATTCTTGTTCCCCTGAGAAATTCAATCAGCAGTGGTGTTTTCTCGTTCTCCCTGAAATTACACCAAACTTCTTTTATTTTTTTAAAAAAGGAACACCGTCTCCTCTCCCAAAAGGGCTGCTTTTGCATATAACTTAATTACACATCGAGAGATCCGGGCTGGAAGAAAAACAGTCGGCAGAAAAGTATTCGAAGTTTTATGAAAATGCATTTCCCAGTAATGAATTAAAATTATAGAGTAAGTTAAGATGGTATTTTTTTACTTATTTAAGAAAGGTTATTCCTGATTATGAGAATTCAAACAAGCAGCGTGACAGTAAGGATGAAATGAATTCATACATATGCACTGTGTTTAATACTTTTGTGGCATCTCCACATATGTGACCGAGAAGGAATTTTACGAAAACTCAAAAGTGAGTTCTTCGTGATGATTCTAGAGGTAATAAAAATAAATTCAGTACTATAGGGGGAAATAGGGTAGTATCAGACAAGTGTTGTTTGTAACTTTTTTGTAGATAGCGTTACTTGTAACGATATTGATGAGATGGGTAATCGAAAAATGTTCAGATACCGCCATATTTAGTCATGTGGCAGTGTTTTGTTGACGCATACCAAAAAGAAAAAGGGTTTTTCACCAATTTCTCGAGTGAACGAAGATAATTTCAGGCTGTAATTTTTTGTCTGTGAATGAGTATTGTTTATTTTAATATTCTTTGTTTATTTCTACAAAAAGCATTTATTGACCCTTAAGACGTAAACCCCTTTACTCCTACATTATACGTACCTGGTAATCGATGCTTTGTTCTCTTATTTTGGGGTTGTACCGTCCAGAGAGAAAGATGTGTTTTTAGTGCTGTATCGGACACAAATTAATGTTGATTAGAGTTACACTCTGGAGAAATTCCGTTGGTTTGCTGGATATTATAGGTACTATTAAACGACTATGTCAGATATGGGAGTTTTTAACAAAAACGTAAACACATAACGCAGTCTTTCAAACGAATTGTTAAAATTTCAATGACAGATATTTTTTAATTGCCCCATTTACATCACTTTCTTATCTACTATATCGGTTTTAGCACCTGAATTTACTTAATTTTACGGAAAATAACTCTGCTGTATAACAAAAAGTGGTTTGCGTAATGAAAAGTAATCCTTTGCTTGCATATTTTTTTAATGTACAGTACAACCCATAGAAAGCAAAATTAATAAAAATGCAATGACTGAAAAAAGAGTAATAAAAAATGTATATTTTTATCATAGAAAAATGAGTTTTAAGGGGGGGGGGTTCTGTAGCAATAATGCTTTGCATGATATATAATCTGGGCCAACATTTTAAAATATTGAAGCTGAGGTGACTGCCCGCCTTCCAAATCGTGTATTATTAATTCGTTTCAGTCGAATGTTCCATTAAAAATATATATTGCTCGACAATACTCGTATTTCTTTACATATACGTTGATGTGTTTTTTAAAGAGAAACAAACCTTTTCCTTAAAATATATTTTATGGGCTTCCCTCCACTCTTGCTTATGTGGTATAAAACGCTACCAGATCAGATTCAGACTTCAATCAGGTGAGACACCAGCATTGCCGCCATACGTTTCGTAGACTTTGTATATAGGGTAAATTTTCGGTACTTGGAGAAAAACTGTAAGATTTAAGATTTCAATTATTTTTAATTATTATTAATCCAACAATGTCTTATACATATAGACTGAATATTTGTTAACTTTAATTACTGTTAATTAGTCGGGATTTCTAATTTAAAAGATGCGTTTCACTAAGTGTAACATTTATGTTTTTGATTCGAACAGTAAAAATGAGAACAGCTTCATTTCTTTTGTTTGATATAAAAATACTTTTTTCACTTTTTTAACTTTTCAAGGATATTGACATAATATAGATGAATCAGACTAAAATTGATGACATTTCTATTTTTATGTAATTATGCCGTTTATACGATAATGGTGATTGATATTTCATATAATCACAGCAAAATGCATACAGCGAAACTCTATGAGCGACCATCTCTACTAAGCGATTCCCTCCTCCAACGACCAATTTCTAAGGCACGTAATGTTTTACCCTCTCTACTAAACGGTAAAAGTCCTCTAGAAGAGACCACTCAACCCTCTATAAGCGACCTATCTCAGTCCCCTATGCGGAAATTTTCGCATTTTTCGGAATGTAAAATATGTTTGTATACGACAAAATCATGAAACTTGGTGGTAAAATTCTGACCTTGTTCGTATAACACGCTAAAATAGGCTCATATAACACGGTAGAAGAATGAGACAGATGTTTCTATTTTATTATGTTTTTGCACTGATAATGTTGATGATGTGACTTGCGTGTTTGTATTTTTATGTCTTTCAGGTACTAATTCAGAGTCTGATGAGGAAAGTGCGAATGATGACTTGATTGAGGAAGCCGAACTTGCAATTACAGCCCAGAAGACCTTCAACTCAAATCGATTTTACTATGGCAATTTTGGAAATAATGAAGAATGTTAGGGTAAATGCTTTTTTGTCACATGTGTAAAATAAAATGGAGTGGTAAATACTGTCGGAGAAAAAAAATTCCGAAAATTTAAACATTTTTAGAAAATTTTAATTTAAAAAATATATTTTGGGGATTACTTATTAGGGGATTTTAGGCAATGCTTTGGGGATTAGTAGGCAGTTGCATAAATAACAGCACAAAAAATAATTTTTTGGCTATCAAATGTTTATATTTTTCTAAGCGAACACTTCTTTTAACGATTAATTTTTCGTGCAAAGGAGGGTGGTCGCTGCCGAGAGTTTCACTGTATTAATAAGTATTCCCTCTTTCAGGATATAACTAATTAAAAAACAATCTGTGGATGAATTACAATAAAAGAATAAGTATTATCCATATATTAACTACAATCCTAACTTAATATTATAAATGCGAAAGTGAGTTTGTTTGTTTGTTTGTTTATGACGCTTTCACGCCTAAACCGCTGAATCGATTAGGATGCATTTTGGTTTAGATATAGAGGGGGCCCTGCAGTTGGTTATAGGCTAATTAGAATTTCAGATTTTTAATTACTTTTTTAATTATTAATTAAAAACCGTTTTTACGTTGCCATGCTTGGCGAGTTTCGCCCGTATCAATCAAATGATTCATGTTTTTAGCTAACAAGAATGCTATTGCTTCAAAAAAGAAGCGCGTGCGTGCATCTGAAAAACATTAAATTCCACGGAAATTATGCCAGTTTTATGCCAAATCTATCTATCAATAATAATAAAAATGAATGTTCTCCAGCCAAATCTACAGAAAGCAGAGCTTTGAAAATTTGAGCATAGAAGCCCATGACTGTGCACCTGAGGCTTAGAATAATGAAATTTTAAATACTTTCTAATTATTAAATAAAAACCGTTTTATCGCCCGCACAAAATGATTTATGCTTTTGAAATAAAGCTGAAATTCTATTTTCAGATAAACATGCATTTGAAAAACATGAAATGGTATGGAAATTATGTTGATTTTACGCCAAATTAAAAAGCATTAGAAAGAAAAGTCCAAATGTGTTTCTTAAACTTCATAAACTTCCAAATCCTACCAATAATATAAAAACTCGGCTGTTCGAGCCTCGTCAGGGGAGATCCCCCTGAACCCCCCTAATTTTTTAGTTTTATTATTTCCATATTAAAACTATATTAATTAACTTGGCATTTTATCGCTCATCTTTCGCGTATTTCGCCTGGTAACCCTATGTTGAAATTTTTATGAGTGTAACCTATTTATAGAAAAATACATGTGGTGCCTATTCTACAGCTTACGAAATATTGTAACAATAGATTAAAGCTGTTGTGAACTAATAATATTTGAATTTATGTAAAAAATACATGTGGAGCATATTCTACAGCTTACGAAATAGTGTAACAATATCGAGACTAAAGATTGCTTTAATCTCGATATTAAAGCTGTTGTGAACTAATAGTATTTAAATACATGTAAAATTATGTCGCTTTTTTATGTCGCATTTTCGGGACACATTTTTCAATAAGGGTATTGAGAGATAAAATGACATAGTCATTAAAAAATGTGTACGTTTGTGTGTTTAGATGTTTTTGACTGAATCACACACAAATTGCTGAACGGATTTGGAAAAATTCGTAATGAAGATAGCTTATGCCCTGGATTAACATACAGGTAACCTTTCAAGCATATAGCATAAATAATTCTTTTACAAAAACATTCAAAATAATTCTAATGTATTGCGTTCTATGGAATTATAGCTACTAAACCGAATTTAAAACTTAGTTACACTATTCCTGAGTATTATTGTTTGTTTGTTTGTGGATTAAGACCGACTGACTGCACTAGGGTCCTAGGCCTATATGGGTTACTCCTCTGTGTGGAATTTTCTAAGGGATCCTAGCCCGTATTTACGCGAGGTTTTGGAGAAAACCGCGAAAATCTGCGAGCGGCTAGCTCGACAGGCTCGACCAGGGGTTGAACCTGGCACTTCCAGCCTTCCAGTTTTGAGAGTAGAACTTCTTAGACACTGGTGGGACCCTGAGTGTTATAGGCTACCTTTTATGCATATATCACAAATAGTTCTTTTACAGGGATACTCATAAGAATTACATTACACTCTATGTGTATCTCTGTAAGTACTGAACCGATTCCAAAACTTTTTTCACTTTTAGTAAGCTACACTATTCTTGAGTATTATAGGCTAAAATTTATACATGTAGTGCAAATAGTTCCTTTACAGGAACACTCAAAATAATTCTAATACATTACGTTCTCTGGGTATCTCTGTAACTATAGAACCGATTCTAAAACTTTTTCGCTAAGAAAAAGCTGCACTATTCCTGATTAGCGTAGGCTAAAATTCATGCTATAGCATAAATATTTCTTTCACAAGAACAACAAAAACAGTTAGCAAATACTGTCGTAAATGTATTCGCCAAATGCCTGAAAAAAATCTAAATTTAGTAACTCTGCTTACTCTCTTATTTTAAATGAAGTATACTACCACGCATTATACTTCATATAAAATAAGTAAAAAGCAAATAATATTTAAATGCAGTTTCTTTTGTTGCAAACATATGTGTTATTCACACATGCTTCATTTCTTTTGGGACCTAACTCTAAAACCGACGCGGACGAATTCGCGGGTAGCAGCTAGTCTTATAAATAAAAATGAAATTCTGTTCGTTTGTTTGTTTGTGGATTTGATTCGTATACAAATCCACAAAAATGGACCTATCGGCCTGAAATTTAGTACAGATATGTAAAATAATACAGAATAAATCGTAGTCCACTTTAAAACTTTGAAAGTCCACCCGTTCCCGGAATTTAAGAGATTTTTTATGCTCTCCACGTAAAAAGCTTTCCGTAATTGTAACCCCTTTCTGTAATTGTTGTGAAAAAAGTGTGAAATAAGGATCGTGGTTGCCATGTGTGGCGATTTTGGCGAATAAAATGTTTTAAATTCTCAAAATAAAAATAAAAGAATAATAATGATTTTTTTTCTGTTAGTTTATATTCGTAAGGTTATTTTTTTTTTAAATTATAATATCGCGTGCATGAGAAATCAGAGCAGGAATGAAATGTTTTACACGCAAAACAATAAGAATTGAAGATTTCCGAGGCTAATGTGTAAAATTTTTTAGTTTGGCGAAAAAATAAAGTGGCTGAAATATAGATTTTGAGTAAGTGAGTTCAAGCGGTTTGCACAGTTTTCGGCTTGGCGCAATTTATTGAGAGCTTAAGGAAATAGATTTTTGAAAACAAGTGCAAAGGTTTTATTAGAATACAGCGTTAAATTTTAATGATCCGTGAAGAAATAATGCAGTTATTAAGGGATTTCAAGCGATCTAACTTCAGAATTCTCGCCAATGGAGTACATTGATTTAAGTTGGGGGAATTCCGCCAAATTTAAGAAAATTGAAATCTTCTCATTTAGTACATCGGAGTAACGATGAATAAAACACGTTATAGTTGATCATTTAAAAAAATTCGGCTGTATTATGGGATTCCACTTTTCAAATAAAGGCTTGCTTTACTTTTTCGATCTCGAACCATTTCCCTTATTGATTGCTGCTAAGTCAATGCTTCGAATGATTTCCTGAAAAAACGCTTGCAAAATTGGCGAGGCTTAGATTTGAAACTGGATGTTATTTGAGACTGGGATATATAATGACACTGGTTATAGATAAAAATGAATGTTGGTATGTGTGTATGAGGTTGAAAAACTCTCAGCACCGTTGAGCACCGTTGCACCATGAAATTTGGTTCACCTAAGTCTTTTATCATGGAGAATCTTTTTATGCTATCCGTTTTCCTCTAACTTGCCACCAGGTGGTGCAGCAGAACATCAAATTCTATTCCGTTTAGCCGTTTACTATGCGAATATCGTCCAACCGATTTCGATGAAATTTGGTACACGCTGATATTAGAACACGGAGAATATTTTTCAGTATCCATTTTGCTGTAACTTGCCGCTAAATGGAGCTGCAACGTATCAACTTCTATACCGATCGTGATAAAATTTCTTATACTTACACATTTCAGCACGAAGAATATATTCTAACTGTGTTCCTTTTGATGTTACTCACCACTAGATGACACTGTAATGCATTATTGTTTTAACTCGCCACTAGATGACGCTGCAGCAGGCCAAATTCTTGACCATTCAAACGGTCTGCGAGATTTTGGGGATAGCCAAAGTAGTCATTGACCACAGACTTTCAATGACTTGAATGCATCCATACACCTTAATTTATTTAAAGTCATTTGGCTCACCCTGTAAATAAATCACCCAGTCGATTGCAGTCAGAAAAGATATTGAAAACAGTTAGATATTACTATAGTTCTAAATACAAAAGTTCAAAATTCTACGGGTTAAAGTTTTAGAGCTAGGCAGAATACGAAATAATTTTTGGTGCAAAATTTGGCGAAACTCGTCAAGGTCGACGACATCTGGCCAAATTTTAAGCATGTACCAAACAATGACTGACTATCGCCAAATTTTCCGATATTTCGCCAAAACTCTCCAAGGACGATGACAAATGGCGATATTCTGGACATGGACCAAATGACTGACTATTGCCAAATTTAGCGATATTTCGGTAAAACTCGCTAAGGTCGACGACAAATGGCGAGATTTTGGGCATGGACGAAACAATTACTGACAGCATAGTAATATATTGAAGATGTCCATAGGCGTTAATGTATTGAAATTCTTTTGGGTGGTCTTGTAAATACACTCTCCAATACGAAATAATTTGACTAACTCCAATAATTTGACTAACTCCAATAGATTGTAACCAAAAATCGTCATGCACAACTAGATGTTACAGCAATTTTATATATGAAATTTCAACATTCTGCGACTAATAGTTTTTGAGATTTGAGAGTTAAATACGTGCACACGTACACCAAAAGTCGCCAAGCTTGGCGACTTTTGGCGTAATTCTTGAGGAAGGCACGTAACCGTGATCGGACCATTACTTAACGTTAGGGTAGGACGACACTGTGCTTGAAATGGATGCATCTCTCTAAAATTGTCATTGACCATAATGCATTGGAAATCTTTTGAGTGTTTTTGTAGCAGAACTATAAATGATAAAGACATTTTTTTTTGATGGAGAAATTCATTTTGTAACCCTTAACAGCGTATATCACTTTTGAGTCGTTTGAAATCGCCTAATACGTCTAAAATGTGCTTTAATGAATTTCGGCCCTTAGAGCGTAATGTATTTAGAATCTTTTGGGTGGCCCCGCAAATAAACTATTCAGACGAATGGAACCAAAAAGGGAGGTGAATCCCTAGATGTTACAACAATCCTAAATATAAAGTTTCAACATTCTGCGTTGTAATAGTTTTTTGAGATATGCGAGTTTAATGAATTGCGGCCCATAGAGCGTAATGTATTTCGAATCTTTTGGGCGGCCCTGTACATAAACTGTCCAGTAGAATGAGACCGAAAGGAAAGGTGCACAACTAGATGTTTCAACAACCCTAAATATAAGTTTCAATATTCTAAGTCTAATTGTTTTAGAGATATGGCAATTTGATGACTTTCGGCCCTTAGAGAGTAATGTATTTCGAATTTTTTGGGCGGTCCTGTAGATAAATTATTCACTCGATTAGTACCACAAGGGGAGGGGCACAAATATATGTTAGCAAAATCTTAAATATAAAATTTCAACACTCTACGACCAATAGTTTTTGAGATATGCAAGTTACATTCATACATACACACGTACGTACAGGTGGCATTGAAAAACTGGTCAAAACAGATTCACCGTTGGTCGAAATGAGTTGCAGACGCATTTATATCATCGTGCATGCTAGCATACGATGAAATGCATCTAAAGAATTCTTAAAAATAAATTTAGAGGTTGTCAAAATCGGTTTTTTCTTCGAAATTTAGCCGCCGAAATTTTTAGGGATCACATTACATCCTTATACGTAGGTTGCCTTTTATGTTTTTACAAATGATCAATAGAAGGTGCTACAGAAACTTGTCTTCAGGATATTCTTAAAATTCACATTTTCTTATCTTGGAATCAGTGGCATTACAGAAATTGCTTGCGTATTTTGTTTACACGAGTGTTTTAAAGAAGCCAGTGAATGAAAAAAATGGAAACAACTGGTGAAGGTTTTGGTTGGATAATTTTTAATAATTTTAAGAAAGGCCTCACTCGACAAGACTGCTTAGTATCACTTCGTGAACTTTTTGACAAGGAAGCACCATCAGAAAAGACAGTTTACAATTGGTTTGCAGAATTTCATCGGGGTCGTACGTCAGTCATTGATGAATCTCGTGTAGGACGACCAAAATCGGTAGTGATTCCAGATAACATCGATCCAATGCGCAAGGGGATTGAAGAAGATCGGCATGTCACATATCGTGAGATAGAAGCTTCCCTTGCCTATCACAGACTGCAATACATTCAATTTTGCAGGAACGTTTAGCTGTTAAAAAGATTTGTTCCAGATGGATTAGGCACAATTTGACAGAAGTTCAGAAAGAGGCTCGTGCAAACTGGCGTAAGGAAATGCTTGAGAAATTCAAATTGCGAGCTGTAAAATCCGTATATCCCATCGTTACAGGTGACGAAATTTAGATATATTCTATGAGCCGGAAACTGAACAACAATACACTGTTTGAGTGTTTCCAAATGAACCGAATCCTACGAAAGTTGTTTGTTCATCAAGCACGTCGAAGAAAATGCTTGCATGTTTCTTCGGCTTTACAGGACCTATCGCAATCATTCCTTTAGAGGATCGAAAAGCTGTTAACGCTAAATGGTAAACAAAAATTTGTTTTCCAAAAGACATCAACGAAATCAGAAAAAACAACAAAAATCGAAGCATCATTCTTCATCACGACAACGCCAGCTCCCACACAGCACGTGAAACAATTGATTATTCGAAGGATAAAAATATCAAATTAATGTATCATTGCCTATGCTCACCTGATTTGTCACCAAACGACTTTTTCTTGTTCCCTTAAGTCAAACAAAAAATACGTGGCCAGCGATTTCCACCACCTGAGGACGCTGCTGATACCTCCCAAAACCAGGTTTCGAGATATTAACTTCAGAGTGGAAAAACTGTTTCAAGAATAGGTTTGAACGTGTGGAAAGTGTATAAATCTTAAAAGGGAATATTTTGAAAAGCAATAAAACAGTTTTTTCCCCAAAATTATTTTTCTTCCTACGTTTTGTAGAAACTTAAAAGGCAACCCTCATACTCCGTACGAGGAAATATAAAGGGATTTAGATTCGTGAGCCGTCTTTGAAATAATTTTATTTAAAAAAATCCACTTAATGAAGTTTTATTTAGCAGGTTTTTTTGATTAACTTACAAATCAGTAATTGCTGCGTATGTAGACCTATTAATTATTTAAAAGTTAAAAATCTTGAGCTGTTGGGAATGAATGCAAACTAATTTTTTAAATTCAGATAAAAATTCATTAACGTACATTTTTTCTTCAAACATAAACTCCACATTGTTTTTATCTATGCAAAAGACAGAGCGAGCGTACACACTGACTTAATATTAATAGCACCTTCAGATACTTGTTATATCACGCACGTATAGTCAGTGAAGTGTCAAATAGGATCGGCGTGGTTATGATAAGAGAGATATTGCCTGTCTTTCATCATAACCACTCACGTTGCTTTGGGTGAAATACATGATTTATCAGAGGTATAAAAAAACATTTAGATGTACGTTCTTGATCGGACTTAAAGGGTGTATCAGAATATCGTACACTGCAAAGAAAGTCTGTAAAACGTACAGAAATTACTCGTATTATTTACAGAATAAGTCTGTTCGTAAGAAAAAACAGTTTTTTTCTGTTTTATCTTCACCCGCGCATTCGTACTAGACGAAGACGTCATTGCTCAACCTTGAGGCTCATTTCGCCTCCGGCACAATTAAAACGGCAAGACATTGTACTACGTGTCGTTAGCTGGAGCTGGAGAAAAGGGACGGTATATTTAGTTACAACTGCATGCGTAGGTTCAGGTGAGTGTTTGATGTTATGTCGGGATTTTGTTCACTGGGCGTGTTGGCGTAACCGGGTTCGTTAGGTCTTTCAACATTTTTAAGTACTTTAGTGTTTGTAGATAATGTTGACGCCGTTTAATTAATTAGATTAATTAATTGGCGTTATTAATGTTAAATCAATAAGTAATTAGCGAGATATAAAACAATACGTTAATTAATTAGATTGATTACTATTAATTAATTATTAATACAGTAATATTTAAGTGGGAGGGAAACTCCCACCCCAAGAATAAAAGGAAAGGAGTTACATAAAAAATGTAAGAATTCTTAATTTATTTCCATAAAATGGACATTTAAAATAACTTAGAAAATTTTTAAGGCCTTTAGTGTTTGTGAATAATGTTCACGCCACATGATTAATTAGGATAATTAATGTTAAAGCAATAAGTAATTAGACAGATTAATTGATTTATTTAAGTTAGTTAAAAATCCAGAAAACACCCTGAATATACATAATGTTATTAAATGGACTTACAAAAGAGATGAATACTTAATAGTAAAAATTTAATAATTTCTATCAAAAAACATTGTAGTAAATTAACTGAATATATTATAATGTTTTGATGATCTCCAGTAGTCATTCAATAAAAACAAAATTAATGATTTAATTACAATGTATAATTAATATATTTTTTAACTAATCACCTTTTCTTAACTTGAATAAACAAAGATATCACGTTTGAAAACTAAATGGTGACACATATTTAGTAACACTGGACACAGAAGAGGAATCTCAGTCACTGTTGTGTCTCCTCATTGTTAACTGCTAGATGCTGGAAAGCAGCGGGGCATTTACACTTATTGTGAGTAGCAACACCGGACTCAGAAGAGGAATCTTAGTGACTGAGTCTCCTCAGTGTTGGGTGCAAGATGCTCTGCCAGAGCGGGGCATTTACTCTCATTGTAAGCAACAATATCGGCCTTCTTTGCTAAAAATGGGCATGTAACATTGAGGGGTTGGGGGAAAATGGTTTCTTTTGTAGAAAATATTTCCAAAAAGGTTGAATTCTTTTTTTTTTTTGGGGGGGGGGCGTTACCCCTCCGTCTTCCCTTTTAATCCGTCCTTGGCATTGAATGATGGGAAATAGAACAGTTATGGAACTTGATTGTGAATTCGAGACTTTTTACCTACAAAAAGAAACGAAAAAAGTCACCTGTGAATTTGATATATTTATTTTAGACTTGCGGGTGAGGGGAGGGGGGTGGGACTTTTATGTGTAAAACTGCGCATCGAAACCAATGGACCAACCAGACAAATCGGCATAATGATTTTAAGCAGCGCAAGGCATCACTTGATCTGACGTCATACTATGACGTCACCTTAGCGACTCTTTCTTCAGCTACTTGCGATTTATGTGCAAAAGTTTCTGGCAACACTGATCGGAGATGACGCTCTGGGTCGGCTAACGAACGATACGTACCGTTCACCTCACCATGGCACAGCGTTTATGTCACTGGAAATGGTATACGGGTAACCGTTCAGAGTTTTCCGTGGTTTTCTCCGGAAGTTAGCGTAAATACGGATTAGGACCCCTTCGAAAGACCCCCACGGTGGGCTTCCCTCTTTCAAGGAAACCTCCCCAAAGCTCACTCACCAAATGGAACGAATTTCACACAATCACAAGTACACACTAAAAGGAACGTACTGTGTGAAAATTAGCTGCTATCTCCTCATAGAATTTAGGTTGAAAATTAAAGGTTAAAAATTAGTTAAAATCGTGCCAATTGTAACACTTTAGTTAGTATTTGGCGACAGGGATAATTGGTCGAAAAGTTGAAACGCTCACGCGAATACGTACTCGAAATATTTATAAATCAGTGTTTGCTATACCGTGTTATATTTCAACGTACTGTGTTTTTAAGTAGCTTAATCTCGTTTTCTACTAGTTAAACTGAAGTCCTATAATCTTTTTATTTTAGTTCTGAAAGTCCCCGAAGAAAGTAATTTCTTTTTATTTGTATTAACACATTGCAAGCTGCAAATTCAGTTTACGCATAAGTGAGGCATTTATTTTAATTCTATTCTTTTTATCCACATGATGATACTACGGAGCAAATATACACTCATGTCCATAAATTAAGGATAATTCAGAATCACACAGAAATTGATCTCTAAAATAAAAATTTCACCTGTGGAATGATCACACACATCTTGAAGAAGAATATGCAAATTACAGGAAACCACCAGATGGCGTGGATGGTACGTCACAATGACGACAGTGTAAGAGTGGGGTATATAAGGAATGGTGGCAAAGAAGTAAAATTGTTCACAAGCGCTGTGAAAGCCTTTCAGTGCAAAAACCGCATAGTTATGGCACAAAGGAGGCATTTGGATGATGTTTTACGTGGCAGAATTATCGGACGACTGGAATGTGGACGTACCCAGCTGGAAGTATCCGAGGAACTTGGAATCGCCCAGAGTGTCATCTCCAGGCTTTGGCAACGATTCCAAGATGATGGTAATGTGAGTAGACGTTACAGCACAGGTCGCCCCCGAGTTACAACGCCGAATGAGGATCGCTATTTGGCAGTTACTGCCAAAAGAAACAGACGGAGTACAGCATCAGACCTGTATCGTCACCTCTTTTCAGCTACCGGTACGACAGTTTCAAGGTAGACCGTGTACAGACGCTTACGGCACATTGGTCTATATGCTCGTAGACCTGTCAGATGCGTTCCACTTACCGCAACTCACTGTCGCCTGCGATTAACCTGGAGTAGAGAGCATGCATTGTGGACACCGCAACAGTGGTCTTGTGTGATGTTTTCCGACGAGTCCAGGTTTAGTTTGGAGTCTGATTCTCGCCGGACATTCATCTGGAGAGCGCCAGGTACCCGTTACCACCAAGAGAACACCATTGAAAGACACCGTTACGGTGGTGCAGGATGGCTCGTTTAGGGGGGAATTATTCTTGGTTCCAGAACTGACCTGCATGTTCAGAGTGTAACGATGACAGGCCACATCTATCGGGATGTCATTCTGGAACAACATATACGTTTGTTTCGGGGCGCCATGCGTGCTGAATTTGTGTTTATGGATGACAACGCCCGTCCTCACCGTGCAAACATTGTAGACGAATGCCTTCAATCGGAGGATATCACCCCTTATGCATTGGCCAGCATACTCACCGGACTTGAATCCAATAGAGCATGTGTGGGATATGCTTGGCCGACGAATTGCAGCCCTTCAACCCCCTCCCACCTGTCTACCGGAACTTCGGAGTGCATTGCTTGATGAGTGGTGTAATATTCCCCAAGATCAGATTGATCATTTGATACTCAGCATGCCTAGGCGTTGTCAGGCCTGTATTGCATCGTCCGGGAGACATACTCCGTATTAACCATCCTACTAACCATGTTATACTGTTTTTTGTAAATAGGTTCTTTTTTGAAATTTGGTCAAGGGAGTAAAACTTGCAATTTTTATTAATTATGTCAAACATATAGCATCTTTTTTGCTCTTTACTTATTGTTTAATAAATAGACTTTACAAATAAGTCAAATTTGTTTTGCTTCTTTCTCTTTCTTTGCCTGAACTTCATTATCCTTAATTTATGGACATGAGTGTACTTAATGTTGTTTTTATGCTTTAAGCGGAATTTTCTTCGAAAAATATGACATTGTCTCCAGACGAATGAAAAGTCTGCAAAATCAAATTGTTGTAAGCTTGCAAAATTATCAGAAAGTAAATGAAACAGATTTGGTAGCAAATGAGCAATACTTATTACTCGATACCCCTGAAGATCCTATGTTTTCTAGTTTAGAAAACGAAAGCATTGACTTCATGTCCAGTGAGGACATCATGCAAAATAAGCAATTTATTTCTTGAAAAGATAAGGACACTGCAGTAAAATACTGGCGGGATACAATAGTGGCAAAATCCAGCAGTTTACAGAGTGTTCAAAATTATTTTAAATTTGTTACAAATAAAACTCAGTTATATCTGTGGGAAAAGCAAATTCAGAAGAATGGCGATTATAAATATAAACTAAATCAAATTAAAAAATATACGTTTTAACACTTCTAACACGCAAGAAAATTACAGAAAAATGTACACCCTCCAAAAAAAGTATTCGAGCAAGAGAGAAATTTCCTATTTTAGATTTGCGAATAATAATTGAGTTTTTGAAAAACGCACAACTTGACAGAAATATGAAAAGTCATATTTATACATAGCCTAATACATATTCTATGATAAATATGTTTTAATATACGAAACCAACGTAGGAAATTTCTCTCTTGCTCGAATACTTTTTTTGGAGGGTGTACATGATTGTGATTTACAAACTTGGGCTTCAGAAAAGGCATTCGAATTAGGACTGAAATTCCGCGGATCTAAAGGATGGCAGTACAGATTTTTAAAAAAGAATAAGATTGTGAGCAGGAAAGTTACAAAATTTGTTTTGGTGAAAATCTCTCGGTCAAAGGAAATCATTAAGAAATTAACGCAGGCGTTCGTTAATGATGCAAATGTCTTTATAAAGGATTCGTTGTTAAAAGACGATCAAATTTTTATGCTGATAATTCAGGTTTTAATTTAGAAATCCTTCTAGACGAACCCTGGAACATAGAGGATCGAAGCAAGTAGAAAGTGAGATTCAATCACAAAATGCAGTGACACATCCCTACACTACAATGCCGATTTTAAGTAAAAACAATAGATTGTTACAGCCATTACATATTGAACATCCCGAAAAAACTGGGAAATTCGGAAAAAATTAAGTGCAGCAGTTTTCTGTCACTGTGTTAATGAAACAACTTAATAATATATTTCTTTCAGTATCAAATCAAAGGGCTGGGGGAGGGAATTATAGGGAGAACCCCCTCCCCTCCAAAAAAATTACCTGACAATTTAAAAAAATTACTTTTATAATACCATTGTTTATTTCAATTCTTATTTCGCTAAAAAGCCAAACTTCTTCTAAAAAGCTCCGTTTAATCTCCTATGCATGCATAGACTTTATGTTTAAAAAATATTTTTGACCAATTTCCTCCACCCCCCCCCCCTCTCCAAAACGGAACCAGTTACCGGCCTGATTTTTTTCCCACTGTATGTTCTGCGAGATATCCAGTGAATCATCGCTTTAGATGAATCCTGACCTGTGCTTATATAAATGCTTATTAAATAAGCATCTTTTTGTAAAAGCATTGTAAAAGAAAACAGAAAGCGCCTATAGAGGCTCTATTCTGTCGGCTCATACTCATTTTTTATAAATTAATTTTAGCTTTAATTTGAGGAGATAGCAACTAATTTTTACACATTAGATTTCTTTAAGTGTGTACTTATGACTGGATTAAATTCGTTACGTTTGGTGAGTGAGCTTCGGGGAGGTTTCCTTGTTTGTGTTGTCCTTCTGACGAGGATTTATAAGCGGGCTTCGAGCCAACACACAAACCCGATATACTTGTTCACAACAACTACGTACCGCAATTGTTCTTGGTTTTGGGGGAAATGAACAATAGCACCTTTATGTAACAAGTTAAGTACTACTCATAAACTGTTTCTCATATGTTATTTCCTTATTATAGTGTTTGTTTATATTCATTGCACTTGCTAATTCGTCCTAGAACTGTAGTTAGCATTTCTTATTATATAGTTATCGATATGTTAAATAATTTGGAATGATTAATTTTGTTCGCAATCATTTTGTTTGCAGTGCTCCAGTAAGTGAAAGAATATCGCTGAACTTAAACATCGTGGCACTGTGATAAATATATTGTTTATTTTCAGTGTTTGTACTTGAATAGTCGTCAAACACCGAACAATTTATGATGTTTTTAGTGTGCATGTGTGCTCTGGGGGATTTCACATAATATAATATATACACTTCCCAGACTTATAAATTTCTATCTTCTATACTTACAAAAAGAATTGTGATTTTCTAGGAGTATCTTAAAGTTTCCTAACGCGTAAGTGCCGTCAATAATTTAAATCAATGGATATATCTTAATCAAGTTTATGAGGTAAACCAAATTAAAGAAATGATATATTTCACCTTTTAACCTATAAAAGAACAGAAGAATTATACCTGCAAATTATTTATAATTTCCTTGTAATATTTGTTATGTAGTTTTAAATATGTACACACTTTGCAATTCTTTTTACATATTGCATACTATTATTTCTTAATACTAGTAAAAATGAATCAAAGAAGCATAGTATACACTTTTTTTCAAAGTTAATGAAACACTTTTAACTACAATTTTGTAAACATATAAATAAATCAAACCATAGCAATATTTTAAAAAGTATGAAATTTATATGTATATGGCATGTAACTGTTTCATTTTATTTTATTAATACACCACTGGTAATTAAAATAGCAACACCAAGAAGGTGACATGCTACACACAGTTCAGCAATTTTAATGTCGAGTAGTATATCTTGTCAAAGAAATATTTCTAGCTTCATAACATTGCGATTTTCTTTTTTCTACAAATTATGTCATTATCAAAAACAATAATCATTTTCTTCAGTTTTAAAAGTAATTTTTCATTTGTATGAGATAAACAGCTAGATTTTGATTTGAAGTAATTTTACAGTGGGTATTTTCTTTTTATATATTCAGGGGCGACTTGGAATTCAGGGATTTGGGAAATTTTATGTCTGGAAAAGTCAGGGAATTCTGCAAAAATCTCTTCTAAATCAGGGAGATTTAAAACTCTTTACAATGTTTATCGTCATTTGATGCAGAATACCATGTTTACTCGCGTAATAGTCGCCCCCCCCCGTTTTGAAGCAGAAAAAATAGCTTTAGAGTTACAATATAGTAGAGTTACAATATTATATAGTAGATTTTATATTATGTAGTATATTTATCTATAGTAGATTTTATTATAGTCGCACCTGGACATTCAACATGAAAAATTGGCAAAAAAGTGCGACTATTACCGGAACAAACATGGTAGTTTTGGCTTCTGGTGATCGGAACAGCTTTAGTATTGGTCATTATTGGCAGTCTTTGTCATAACTTTGTGAAATTTTCAATAGCATTAATATTTTATTTAAATATTATGTATTCATTTTTTAAATTCTTAAACAGAGATGTATAGATTTTTTTTTATAATTCTTATTCACTATATTTTAAGTTAACATTTACTCTGTGAGGGGGGTTCCACACCCTCAAACCCCGTTTCTTTCTTTTAAATAAATAAAATTTCAGTTTACTAAGAACCACAGTCAGATAAAAGAAAAATCTATCTGCGCACATAATTCAAAACTATCTGCAAACTCATATGACGTATTTAACGAGGAGAGGGGTGTGGGGGGGTCCTGAGATTTAGGATCTTCCCCCCCCCTAAAATTTTGATTTTTGTCACTATAATGATAGTCTTTTTTGAAAAATTCTGCTTTTTTACGGTTTGGACTCCCCCCCCCCAAAAAAAAATGTTTCCTGAATACATATTGCGTATATGAACACGTGTGTATGCATTCGAAGCACACATCTGTGCAACGCGCTTGCGCTACCATGACTAGAGATGAGACGGGCTCAGCCCGAGCCCGAAAGCCCGAGCCCGAGCCCGGGCCCGACTCGGGCTCGGGCTCTGTAATTCACGATTGCGTTCGGGCTCGGGCGGGCTCGGGCTCGTGAAAAATTTCTTCTTTGTTGAACATACTCCTTGAAACAGATTTTAAAAAGTGATTCATGAGATAAATAGACGTACTTATTTCAAAAAATAGCGGCACGGGGGACTAGAAGGTGTGTGAAGCTCCAAAATTTATTGTATCCTCTTAATGAAGTAGTTAATTTTATTTGTCTTTAGCTAAAATTTCGGGCTCGGGCGGGCTCGGGCTCCAACTTTAATAATATTGCTCGGGCTCGGGCGGGCTCGGGCTTCAAAAAATGAGCCCGAACTCATCTCTAATAGTGACTACCTGCTGCTGTTGTGAACATGTATATCGGATTTGTGTGCTTGGCTCGAAGTCCGCTTGTAAATCCTCGTCCGAATGACAAAACAAGGGAGTTACCCTCTGTGGGGGTCTTTGTAAGGGGTCCTAACCCGTATTTACCCTAAGTTTCGGAGAAAACCACGAAAAACACCGAACGGTTAGGTCGACGGATGTGCGATGGAACCCGAACCCGGGACCTTCACACTTCGGCCGTCTACCATTTTCAGTGATATAACCACTGTGCCATGGTGAGGCTTTGTGCAAGATAAATTGTTTATTTATTTTAAAGCATAAATTTTAAATCCATTGCATATCACTGTCTAGTTATAAAAGTATTTTTTTAATATTTTGCTTATTATACAGTCTGATCATCAACGATTTAAATTTCAAAATCTCGAATCATAAGTGTAGTCAGTGGCCAATATCCTGAATCAGGAACACTAAACATAGATAGAAATTTTTTATTCAATACTTGATATGTATGAAAGTATTTAAAAATTAGCGCAGATCTGATCGCTCTGTAAGCAGTTCTTTATAAAAGTTTTACATTTAAAAAGAGAGGAATGCTTAAAAACGTGAGCTTTCCCCTTTTAAAAAGTTGAAAATTTGATTCTTTTTTCTTATTCATTATTTTTTCAAAAAGATTTGACGAAAATTAAGCATATTGTTAAATGTAGTAAAAATATTTTATCATGTAAATTTATTTCGTATGTTCAATAGCAATGATGCATACAGTCTTCTATTTTAAAACAAGATGGTAATTTTGATATTTTAATTTGGAAGGGCAGGCCCATGGTCAGGATTTTTATTCGGGGATGCTCAAATATTCAAATTCCATAACTTAAACATAGGTATCATGGGGTCCTATGAAAGGTGCAAGAAAGAGCCCCCCACCCTCCGACATAGGCAAGGCATAGTGATCATTTTAAAAATATACTGAAACTTTTTGTATTTTAGTACTGAAGTGTCTGAAATACTGAAATAAGCCTTCTCTGGAATAAGGGTCTTCCCTAGAATATAAGCCTTCCCTAGAATACTGGATGGATTGTGGTAATGGGGCCCCTTGGTGCCCCTCTCTTGTAGAGGACGCGGGGCTGCAGAGCCTGTTTCCCTAAATCCACCCCTGTATATAAATATACATATTTGATTTTTCGGGGGAGGGTGTAGCTCCCCAAGCCTCCCCTTCCCTGGTTACGTGCCTGTCGAGGGGGAATTACAACAAGTGCTGCTGAAAAGTAAAATTATTATGCTCCTAGCTTGTGCTAACAAATTTCAGTTTATAGATGAGTCAAAAGTAAAATGTGATTTTTTTAAATGTGTTTAATTCACTGAAGTAAATTATTTTGTTTCTAGGTTTTTGCTTGGAATAAATCCTAACAGAGGATGCAAGAAGAATCCTGATGTGAAAAAGCGCGAGGCCGTTAATATGAAAATTCTCAATTTACTTAATAAAATTTCGGCATATGAGCTAATTGACCACTAATTATATATTAAGAAATACCCATGAAT
Organism: Cheiracanthium punctorium; assembly: GCA_038373885.1. Taxonomy (NCBI): domain Eukaryota; kingdom Metazoa; phylum Arthropoda; class Arachnida; order Araneae; family Cheiracanthiidae; genus Cheiracanthium; species Cheiracanthium punctorium. Next base: position 1,188,585 of record JAWZYV010010737.1, on the reverse strand, counting down.
ACAGGGAAGCAAATCTATAAAATTATAAACAATAAACTTTGTAAATATTCCTTTGTTTGTACTTTATAAATACTGTATTTTTTCTTAAAATAAATCTAATTTTTCACAATTTTTCTTGACGTATTTCTTTGATTATTAATGGATATTACAAAAATAAGCATAGATATTTCATGCAAGAATAATTTTAAACTCCTAAAAACTATTTCTGAAAAATAAGATGCATATATGTATATACATTAAAACCTCTACTAACGGTCACCTCCGAAGACTGATCATCTCTTACAACAGACACTGTTAGAAGTTTACATAATTGAATTGAGACTATTGAATTAACATTATTGTGAACCTCCAAAGAACGGTTGTCTCATATAATGGCCATTATTTTATGGGACCAAACGTAGCTGTTTTTCAGAGGTTTCACTCTATATATGTAGTATTTACTTGAACGGCGCCATCACTACATTAATCAATAGTTTAGAAGCAAGCATATATATTCTTTTAACTACAATGACGCGCTACAATCACCTAAAAAATAAACGTTACAGTAAATACTCCCACTAACTTCATTTATTACAAATACCCCAACCATTTATTTAGAGACAATTGACATGACAAACTGATACGCTTCCCTACCCATGAACATGAAATTGATGGATACTTGATAGATAATATCAAGAAATAATTTTGAAAGCATTAAAAAATAAACTTTAAACTATATGCTTGGAACATCTACACTCCCACCCCTGATCCATTCATTTGTGTATAAATTTTCGTGCTTTGAAATGCATTGATTCATTCGAAATCAGCTTCTTTGATTACTGTTTTACTTGATTGATAGCAATCGTTCTTATAAATCTTTCTTTTTCAACATTAAAATTTTATTTTGTAGAGTTACTTAATTTTAAAGTGTGCCCTTGGATGGAATTGATTGAAAATAATTAATGTCACCTATGATTTCAAAACATACTCAAGAATTTATTTTCATTAACATTTCGTAGCAGAATTATTTTACCATTTAACAGGGCCAAGGTCGTCGAAAGAAGCTAGTACTATATCATAAAATTACTAGATTTTTTAAGTAATTGTAAGTAAGTAATTTTTTTAAGTAATTTTAAGTAAGGTATTGAATTATTAAAAACAAAAGAAAGTTGTTATAAATATAAAATATATTTCATAAATAAACTATTTTTTTCTGTAAATTCCTTAAATCAAGCTGTAAAAAAATGGTTAAAGTCTGCTACATTGACAGAAATATACCGTCGACAAAACACGGGGAATCTGGAAAAATTACAGATTTCTTGAGTATCTAAAAAAAAAAATACAAAACATTTCTATAAAATAAACGGAGAATCTGTAAAACTTTTAAAAAATACAGAAGAAATCAGTAAAACGCATAGATTTTTGTAAAAGAAACTGAGACTCTGTAAAAAATTACGGAAGAATTCTGTAAAACACACAAAATATTTCTGTAAAATTGATGAAGAATCTGTAAAAAATTTCGGAGGACTTCTGTAAAACACACAGAAGATTTCTGTAAGTTAGATGAAGAATGTGTAAAAAATTACGGAAGACTTCTGTAAAACATACAGAATATTTCTGTAAAATAAACGGAGAATCTGTAAAAAATTACGGAAGACTTCTGTAAAACATACAGAAGATTTCTGTAAAATAAACGGATAATCTGTAAAATATTACAGAACATTTCTGTTAAATATACGGAAATAAACTGGCGTCCTGGCTGACAGTTTTTTTCTGTAAATTTGACAGACTTTTTTTCGCAGTGTACAAGGTAGGATATGCTAGCTCCTCTTTGCAATAAGCCCTTCGATTATTAACAAGTGTCATATGAGATGCGAATTAAATTAAAAGAAAATTATAAATATATATCATGTCATATTTTTACAGTAAAGACATGTAATACACTGAGACATAAGTTTTTTTTTGTTTGCAATATTTAAATACATCATAAATAATTAATCTGGTTCTACTTTGATTTATAAATCAGAAAACTTCCCTTCTATTCTGATTGTTATGAATCTGGTAAAGATTAATCCATCACCTTTATACTAAAGTATCTTGAAATAGATTTAAACTTCAATGTTTAACTTCAAGGATGCACACATTGCATAACTAAACATAATGACCTAATTCCAAATCTATAGATTCCATGATGCGGAAATTTTGATCTGTGAGCAAAATTTGCATTCGCAATCTCCTTAAACGAGGGATTCTCCGAGTTTCAGTAAATTCTATTTCTTGATTAATGTATTCCGTAATAAGGTTATTGGATAATTAGTAACGTTTCACACTGAGAGAGAAGGATATCGACAAGTGCTACGCTAAATGGAAACCAATAGTTCGTATTCTATAGCACGCGTACACGCACGCTTGTAAGGCGGTGGAATCGCACGCAAAAGTATTTCTAAATCAAGTAATTCTTGATGGTCTTTTGCGATTTCAGTTTAATATATATTCACCCCTTTTTCATTCCACTTTTTTGTGATAAACACTGTGTTTCAAAGTACAACCTCTCATAAAATGTATTCGATTCAGAGATAAACTTCGTACGCTGGTTTCGAACATAAAAATTATTTATCATAGAATATGAATTAGACTATGTATAATCATATCTTTCCATATTTCTGTCCAGTTATGCACCAATTTCGCGATTATTAGCGAAATAGGAAATTGGGGACGGTGGTCACCCAAATCATGAAAATTGGCGAAAAAAATGTGTTTTTTTCTATTTTACATACTAATATTCTACAGTTAAAGCTGATCCATGGTGAAAAAACCGCGTATGTCTACGAGAAGTTTTTAAAAAGATATTAGGGTTTGAAAAAATTAAAGGGGCAGTTAAATGTCCACAAAAATGTAACAATTTTTATTGAACGTTTTACAAAATAAGCTAATATTTGAATGAAATTATTTTAAAAATATGTTTTGTTAAGGTAAAATCATAAATAAAATTATTCGGAAGAGACGGTACTAAATATATCTGGAAAATTACACTTTAAATTGGATTTTCTCCAAATCAAGTTTTTTGTGATTTCTTGCCTTCGAAATGCTTCATGCGTCTTAATTTTGGTCGGAATTGTACAAAATTTACTACAAACATTCTTCTCATATATTACAATAAATCTGTGTATCCTTTTAAAATATGGTCAAAATTTCGATTATGAAATTTTACTTTTATTTACAAAAACTGTAATTTTTCGGGAAATTTTGATATATATCCAAGAAAGTATTTCTAAAAAATTAACTACTCGGTAGATTTAAAAACCAATACACAGACTTTTTTAAATGTATTTTTATGCTATTATAAAACAAAATTAGTAAAAAAAGTTAAAATTAGAACGCATGGAGCATTTTTTCGGAATTAAAAAAAATAATTAATTTTTAATTAATTACTAATACTTTTTTAATTTATTTTTAAAAAATTTCAGTTATTTATAATGCTTTTAGTTTAATATATTAAAATACAAAATTTCATAATCCTATCTTATTAAATTAAAAAAAACTTTTTAATGTCCACCGTCCCCCTAAGTGTGTAATAGTCTGTTTCAAAAATATTGATTTTAATTTCAAAAATATAATTTATTATTCTAAATTACACACGAATAGGAAACTATTTCACGAGTTTAGGGGGTATTTTGCTTCAAATCTAGTTAGATGTAATGCAAAAATAGCTAGGAGAACTGAAATATATTTTATATTTCTCTTACCTGGAGGCGTTGGTGACATTAGGGAAAGAATAGTAACTTGAATGGGTTTCAGGAAATGTTTAAATACACACTCCTTCTTTAACATTTCTACTTGGCTATCTAGAAGAAAATTAAATACTTATTTTCAATATAATTGTGAAACTAGCATCATTGAACCCATCACTAATTAATAGCATACGATGATATTAGCATCTCTTTATTTACTATTATTATTTACTATTATTATTGATGTTTTACACGGAAATGCTTTAACTTGAGAAAAATAAAATTACTTATATAAAAAATACATCTAAAAAACCTTAACATTGTTTTACTAGGTCGACAATTCTAAAATAACATGGCAAATGCACTGAAAAATGTTTTTTTTTTTTTTTTTGGCGTTCCTGACTTTGCATTTAAACCTTATAGTTATGATGGAGTTTAGTTGAAACGTTTATGGTATCTTCAAATACAATCTTCATGTCAATGCAACTTCATTTAAACGTTTGATGGAACGTTATAGTAATCAGCCTTCACTTATTTATCATTTTTTAGTCCCAACATCTCAATTTCTGAAATTTAAAAATGCTAAAATATTTAGGCAAACATCTTGAAGAATTTATCTTGAAAATGTTCTAATATTCTTTTAAGTTTTTCTGCACTTTATTTTTACTTGCAATGACTCAAACGTGTCCTCGAATCAAACAACTAAAATTAACTAAACAACTAATAAGTAAACTTTAAACATCTAAGGCATTTAAAAGACTGATGAATGTTTTGCATGGCATTGTAAGTTGGGTTAAAACACAATATTCCTTTCTTAACTTAAATTTCATAAACATTGATTTTTGAGCATTTTTTTTTAGAATGTCAAGTATACATTACTCTGAGAATTTGCTTTTTAATAAACTATATCTGACGTATGCTTTACAATAAATGTAATTGAAAGCAGAAAGGAACAATCCAAATTTATGGTCTCCGAGTAGATTCTGAATCGTATTCTTATAAACATACTTCGAACCTTTTTAAAATTTAATTACCTCCTAAACTTGTTGTAGCTGTATATCACAGAGCCAGCAAACAAACAAACAAAAAAAACACTGTAATTTTAGGTCTCTCTATATAACGAATTTCGAGAAACCAAAGATCAAAACTGTAATACCGAGTAATTCAGTATATCAAAATTTAATTAAATCTGAGTTTGTACTGTACTCTTTTCTTTTAAAAAACATATTTTATTCGTTAATCAGAAATATTTGTGATAGCCAAGTTCGTTATATTATGTGATAGCCAAGTTCGATAATTTATTGTATGCTTTTCTTTCAATTGTCAAGTACGTGTAAAACTTGTGCTGTTTATATATATGTTGTACTGTATTTGCTGTACTGTTTATACATATACAGTATTGTTATTATTAATATAAAATTTCAATTTTTTTTAGTTCAAGTGTATGAGCCAATAAATTAAAAGATTTAAATTAAGATTATGAGTAAATAAAATAAATTATTATTTTCCTTTTAATTTAAAAGCATTACAGTTTTCATAAAACTATAAAATAATCACGGCTCATATTCAATATTCCTTACTGAATTATCTTTCACGGGTGTATTCAACTACTGAATTCAAATTAATTTATGCTTTATCCAACAACGATGGCATCATTTCATTACATTAAAACTAAAATTCTTAACCCCGAAATACACTACGTACAACCGAAAAAAAAAAATTAGCTCAGAATTGAAATATTTGTGAAATTCAATTCCTAGCAAAAGTTTCCATTGATTTATTATCTTTTTTTTTCTCCCGTGAATTCTTCTGTTGGCGCTTTTTTGTTCGAGAACGAGGAGCGAACGGCAATAAATGACAGAGCGCCAGACGGAAATGGAATGACTGGTATCTACCAATCAAACTGAATTCGAAATAATCCTGTGGAAGATCGATATAATCGTACGAATTTATCCAAGTTCAAGACCCCATGTCGACTGTTCATTTTTTTTCTTCCTGAAGCAGAAATTTGAGAAAGGAATAAATCTTCTTTTTTTGTAAGATTTATTCAAAAACTAATCCTTTAAAAATTTTTTGATAAGTTTATTCGGATTATTTTATCAGAATTTCTCCATTTTTAACGTAGGATGCTATGATGGAATAATAAACCAAATATGAATATAATTGAAAAGATAAGGCTTTTGGGGGAATAATTTTAAATATATGAGGTTAAGAATGAAAGGTCTAATGCATTTATCCTGTATAGAGATGAAAATATTGTAGCGACTATTGTAAAAAATAAAGTGTGAACTATAAAGGATTCTTGCGAAGTTTGATTTTCAAATGAAATTGCATATGGATTTTTATATTATATTCAAATTTTAACTTATTTAATATACTGGATGAACACAGTTTAACAAAAAAACTTTAATTTTTTTATTCATTTTATAATAAAACATTGTGTTTCAATTTGAAAACAGATTCTAAAAATCATCATCTAAAAGGTACAAGTAATACTGGAGAATCAGAAATAGAAACTAGCGTGCAGCTATTTTATCGTGTATATTGTGTTAAGTTGAAAACCAAGTAAAAAAAAATATGTAAATAGGTATAAATAAAACTCGATCGGAAATCAGAAATATAAATTTGCATACATTTACATTCAAAATATTCATTCTTGTCTTAGTTTGTGAAAATTATCAAGATCCATGAAAACACAACCACTGTAATTACCAAGTAGCAGTCTAAAAGTTATATAACAGACTTATTTCGACGAAGCATTATAAGATATTTTTAATGAAAATTATTTATAATAAGTACATTTTTAATTCAAAATGCAGGGTGGTTATAACTAAAGTTCTACTTTCAAACGGTCAGAAAAAGAAAAACTACTGGACCAAATGTTATCAAATTTGGTAATCGTGTAAAGGAGGTCATTTGAATTTATTATCCGTGGAAAAAATGAAGTTCAGAAACTCACCACCAGGGGAAATGGCGCTGTGTGCAACATTGGTAAACAAAATAAGACATCAAGACATTGGTTTAAAATGTTCGTAATCGTTTCTGAAACGTGTTACTCAGCATGCTCAATGTGGCGTCCACCACTGAATCGTATTACGTCATTCTCAACATCAGCTCTTGGCATATCAAGAGAGATGTTGTCGACATATCGGTGTATCAATTCCGCCAAATTGTTCAGATTATCACCATAAACAGTGCTTTTGGGATAACCACTTACTCAGTTTCGTTTTCGAAACGATTACAAACATTTTAAACGGATGTCTTCATGTCTTATTTAATTTAATAATATTGCATAAAGTGCCCTTTTCCCCCTGCTGATGAGTTCTTTTTCATTTTTTCTTTATTTTTAGCAAATAATAAATTCCCATGACCTCCTTTACATGATTACCAAATTTGATAATATTTGGTCCAGTAGTTTTCCTTTTCTCACCGCTTCAAAGTGGAACTTTAATTATAATCTCTCAGTAAATATGTATGAGAGTTTTCAGCATCAATAATGGTTTAAATAGAAGGTTTTATAACATGTATCGCATGGGTGTCTTAAAGATTATTTGAAGCAATAATTTTATTCTTAATGTGTATCATTTAAATAATATCAAATAATTCTATTCGTATTCATTAAACTAGTCTATGCAAATGATACACGATTAATTGGCATTTTCCACTGAGGAGTTAAAGCATCATTGAGTTTTGTGATACAACCGACACAAATTAAAATATTTTTTTCAATAAGCGACGTTCATTAAATCGCATACTAATTACTAGACTTGAGAGATTTCTCGTCAGAGGAACGACCACTTTCAAACGATTGATTTCTGTTTCGATGCATCTTTTATTATAATTGCGGTTTGTTCAAATGGAACTGCAGCAGCTGAACTGAAACATAAGTGTGTATGTAAAAAAGAGAAATTTAATTCATTGCGAAGTTCTTGAAATAGACATAGTTCAGAATGATGCATATTGAAAAGACGTCTTCTTTAGTTGCAGTAACTGCATTGAGACTCGCATAATGTAAAAAATGTATTCAGTTAATAGGAGGTTTGTTTATTTTATTTAGTAACGTGAAATTCTAGTTGTATACAGTAGAACCCCCTATAACACGGTAGATACGTTCTGCGTTATAGGAATCTGCGTTGTACGAGTCCTGAGCTATTCTCCACCTACAGTCCGAGTTACGCGATATAGTTGCTGCAAAATTTATTTGCACTCCTTAGAAACACAGTGATGTTAAGTTCTGCCATTCAAAAGCTGATTAATTACAGGAGCTAAAGTAATAAAATCAGAACATCTGTCTCATTTTACTGTGATATAAGAGCTTCTTTTAATGTGTTATAGGAACCTGGTAGCGAATTTTTCGCTGTGTTCTACGAATCCGTGTTGTATGGACCTGTGTTATAGGAGGTCTACTGTATTTATAATTAAATCAAATATAGGGCTATATCTTAAAGTTTCAGTTATCTGCCTGAAGTGCTTGAATTATGTAAACGAACTTTGTAAGCGAGTGATGCAGAATCAATGCCTTTAGTGTAATATTTGTGTTTAACCTGATCACTTAAAATATTCTAATTCAATTAAACTAAATATTGATTTAGTTTCGAGTAAAATATTCAATGTCGAACCCATTCTTTACAACATTCTATCAAAAGAACGTGTATTGTTTGCAAAAATGTATTACTGATAGAAATCATTCAGAATGGAAAGCATTACTTTTCTGGCCGAATTTAAATGTCGCTGCAACAGTTGGTAGTGAAAATATGATTGATAAAATACTTGAAATTGTTATGTCTACCTAAGTATGTTAAATGAGCAGTACGAATTCAGAGTGCCTGCGATCAAAACCAGAACTATTTGATTTTTCTTTAAAACAATGATGTTTTAATTCGAAAGAAATTTATGTAATTAGTAGCTGCTTGTGATTAGGAGAGTGCAAAATAATGACTTAAGTCATGCCTAATATGTGTACTTTTATTGTTAGTAGTAAACCTCAGAACGAAAATTCGTCAAAATGGCTGCGTTTCTAAGGAGTGCAAATACATGGAAGATGGATTGCCAAAAATGCGCAAAAAGAAAGTAAAGAGATTTTATAATCAGAGAATCAGAATGTTCAAACGATTTGTGCGGCAGTTCTATGTATTAAATAACTGCATTCAATTATTATGCTTTTGATATTAATTTTCTCGATTTTCTGAGTTAGTTCTGATTTCTGCAAATTTTTTTTATTTTATTTATTTTATTCTTTTTTTTTTTTTGAGTTAGATGCTTGAAGATTTATTGTTTAATATTTCTTGTTCTGTCAGTACCCCTTGGTAAATCAAATGATTTTTTCTTTATTTATTGCTTGTTAAATAGTTATTGGTTGACTGGTGAGTGTCAAACCTAGTCTTACAGGTAGTGGCAAACCTTACATGAATTCGATATGTTCCGAGATCTAATATGAAAAAAGCATTAGTTACTGAACGTCAGTTATCATTATGGTTAATAATAAGTGGCGCCTTCAATTGAAATGATTGAAATTATTAATAGTGACTTTATATACAAAGTAATTTAGAGCTGTATCCATATAATTTGGGCAAACGACTAGGCTTAGATATGATCTCTAAAAAAGAAACTTTGCTCCCGGCAGGTCTTGACATGCAAGTTTTTGCTTCGTTGCGTCTAAAACTATCCGCATGAGTTTGGTGCCCCATAATTACTTCCTACTGTCATATCTGTGACATTTAACATCTTAGAATACATCGAAAAGTTGCGAAAAGACGTAAATTTCATAAAAATTACAATTATGGAGGTCTTAATAAAGATGAGAGATTTTGCTGGTCTGTTCTCCTATTGTCATTTGATGTATTAGCAAATTAATTAAATTTATGTGAGATGTTTATTGATAGAAATTCATAAACATTTCTTTTTCAGTTTTGAAGAAAGTACACGACGCAAATGTACTGTAACACGCTATCAGTGCATGTAACTAGCAATGATCATGATATATTGAGTGTTATGTTATGAAGGAGTTCATGCTTTGATGTCATAGGAGTTCATGTCATAGACTTTGATAGTAAATCTCTTATTAAATAAAATGCTTATTCTTTTAATTTTTATCCTGTAGCAAATACCACCTACACAAATTTATCTTAATGCTTCTTGTTTGTAATAGTTTAGCGCATTTTCCGGGGAAAATACTGAAAATGCAATGCGACAATGTAAACAACGCTTTAGTTTTACACTTATTCAAAGTTGTTTTTGATTTAAAAAATGTGTTAATAAATGAATGTTTTACTGTGAGCTTGAAACGCTTGTGTTTCTGTTATTGCTTATGTGGCTTTGAAAATTAATACGCAGATATTTAAGAAAATGCGTTTATTTGAGCAAATGATTAATCAAATTAAGGACTTTTGATATTTGTAAATTTAAGGAATGAAATATCCCGTGACACATTAGCATTTTTTAGCCTGCAAAAGAAAAAAAAGCAAAGAGGGACCTAAGAGCGTTAGAAAAGATCAAAATACTAGAGCTGAACATATCCTGAGGGTTTATTCAGGACTGTTTTATTATTTTTTTTTTCTCGTGCTTTTTAAAAGAACGTGAAATATTTAAAGCGGTGATACAATCTTTACTTTTTTTAACAAACATGCGTATGTACGATTTTACTAAAATAAATTACATATTAGTATAGCAGGTGCGGATAAGTCAAACTTACTAGACGCGATTTGTTAAACATAAATATAAACAAGAAAGCGTTGAAGTTTTTTAAAAATTTTATTGACTTTTTTTTAAAAATAGATGATTATCTGTTTAACTGAAATAAGTTGGTATTTCAGTATTTAATACTGTTTATTTGTCTTAATGCATTATAAAATATTGAATAGATTTTATGAATTTCTAAAATATTTAATTAATGAAAAAAGTATAGCCTTTAAAAAGCGGTCTAAATTAGTTCAAATTTATATCATAATTGACTGATGTTTCATGAGTAATTTAATTTCTATATTATTGCATTAGAATTTGATATTACTATTGCAAACGGAAATATGTCTAGGTTCAGCAATCCACCTTTAATTTTATATAGCTAAAAGAAATGTTTAACGTGTTTTTTTTACAAATGCCAGATGTTTTGCAAAAATTCATGAACGTTTTACTAATGTTACCGATACAATATTGAGCAAAGTTTTATAAAAATACTTTTATTTCTTTGCAACCAGAATGCTTACTTCACAATAATAATCTTGAAAGTAATAAATAAAGTTCTTCAAAACGCAAACAATTTAGAAAAACAATTAAAACCTTAATGTAAGATAATAATTTTGAAAATTACGTTCATGTAGATAAATCATTTGAAATAAAATGAGTTTTATGCATTAATAAGCCACGTAATCAGTGTAACACGTATTCGTTACACTGATTCTCGCACCTATTCGTTATAAATCTTAAATATTCTCAATGTAAAAAAAAAAACTGCATAAAAACTGATGCAACATTAAAAAAAGTTTAATGATATGAAAAATATCTTAAAGGCAAATATACAGATCTGGTGCGCTAAATAAAGGGGAAGTGTTTTAAGTTATCCTAAATGGAGGAGCAGCGTACATTTTAAAAGAAAAATATTACTTCGGGGAATGCCATTTTTTGTGGAAATAAGACTTTGCTACAGACGTTTTGACAAGAAAAATTTCCAAATTTGATGGGATTGTCAAATAAATGTACAAAGATTTTTTATGTCAGATATAAAACATGCTAATTGACAACTGGATATGTTGAGCTTTCAAAGAAAGCTGTTGCGTTGCTGATAAAAGCTTTCAGGTGATTTCAAGTATTCTAATAATAACTTTTTTAAAAAAGTTTTATTATAAAATTAACCAGAAATGCAGATTTTTTCATACATTTGGATAAGTAAAAAATTTAACAAGTGTTTTGCTGGTTCATGAATTTTTACTTACTTGCATTAAATTTGGATATTTAATAACTGATAACTTTCTATGCAGGATTAATTTTTAAAATAGTTTTACAAGGGAGTTTTATGATTAACATGTCTTTCACTTTTTGCGAATTACTGAGATAATCCAGTTCAATGAAAGTAAAATCAGTCTTTTTTAACGTTTGTCTTCTTACTGTAAAGCAGTGCGATGAATATTTAATATCCAAAGTAAATGCATATTTTATTAAATTTTTATTAAGAAAACTACAGTTACATTTTAAGACAATTACAGTGGCCATAGTAATGCGACCACTACGCATTTTCTACTCACAACTCCAGTGTTGATATACTAAAAGAACGCGTTGACAAATATTCATGAGAGAGTTACCATAATGTAAAACAACAATGTGTTCATACATCATTTCTCTCAAATAAAGAGGCAAAAGAAAAATGTCTGGAGTGACTTGACTCGAATTTCTAAACACTTCAACGCAATATAAGAATGATTTTTTGTAACTCCGTGCAAAATCTATAAATCTTACTCACACCGAACTCTAAACCGGCTGTGTGACGATGATCTATAATACACATACTGAATTTGAACTTAAATTTGAACTTATTCGAATGCACCGTTTAGACACTAGTGCACTTCAATGATGACGCCACAGGCGGTAATGTATAAGAATTCTTTTTTGGAACCCTGTGAACAAACTATCAGTTCTGTAAGTATAAAAATCTGTCTAGGGAATGTCATCACGACCTGTAATATACATACTCAATTTGCGTTCAGTCGAACGCACTGTTTGGACCAGTGATCACTGTAGTGCAAAAGGGAGCCCGCACACCAAGAAGATTTACAATACTCAGACAAAGCGATGCCAGAGGCATTGTCAACAAAGGGCAGCCAAGATTGTCCAATAATAAATTAAAGAAATTTATAGTGGGCAGCTGATTTACAATATTCAGACATAGTGGTGCCAGATGTGTCACCAAGCGACAGTCAAAGTTGCCCGATAATAAATTAGAAATTTATAGTGGGCAGTTGCTGATGGCCAATATTACGCAGGAAGGCGTAGGTAAGGAGGCGGTATAAAATAAGGAAAGAGAACCAATCACAGAAATGGAGAAACAAAAAATTATGCACGTAAAGGGAGCGTGAACAAAATGACTTGTCAATACCTTGTTCCTTGTCAATACATTTTTTCTCAGATTTAATTCTGTTGGCTGGCAGATACGATTGATGGTTTCTTAGTATACTATGCGTAGTGCAAAAGGGAGCCCGCATACGAAGAAGATTTACAATATTCAGGCGAAGTGGTGCCAGGTATTGTCACCAGGGGACAGTCAAAATTGCCCTATAATAAATTAAAGAAATTTATAGTGGGAAGATGCTGATGGTCAATATTACGCAGGAAGGCGTATTTAAGGAGGCGGTATAAAATAAGGAAAGAGAACCAATCACAAAAATGGAGACACAAAAAAGTATGCACGTAAAGGGGGCGTGAACAAAATGACTCCCGGATTGGTTTGGCAAAAAAGAAAGAAGAAACGGAGAGGATGCCCAGGAGAGTCTGAGAAGGGTCAGAAGAGAGTGAGAGAAGTCAAGAGAAGACGGACTCTGAGAGGTGGTCAGAAGAGAGTGAGAGAAGTCCAGAGAGGACGGGACTCCGAGAGGTTGTTGTTGAGAGAGTGTCGAGAGAAGTCGAGAGAGGCCGGACTCAGAGAGGATTGTTGTTAAGAGAGTGTGCTAAAAAAATCGATGTAAAAAAATTCTAAGTGCATCGCAACTTTTATGAAAGTTAAATATTTGCGGCCGAGGTCCTTGGAGGGATCTCCGTGGAATCCAGCTAACGACGGCCGATAGAGATGAATCGGTGCGGAAAGCATCGACTGCTAAAATATTGATGTGTGTCACCCAGCCTAGACGTCAACGTGCCATCAAGCATAAAAAAATGTCCGACCAGTGCATCATCGAAGAAGGTAAAAGAACCTTGTATTGATTTATATTTAATTTTGGGCCGCACTATATCTCCCCGATCTCACCGCGATATTTATATTTAATGTTAATATTATTGAATATTCAAAAAAAAATGATGTCACAGTTATAATTTATAAATGTGTAAAGAAAAGGAAGATAACAAATAGTAAGAGTAAATTGTACAAGATATTGTATGTTTGGAAGTTAAGTAATAATAATTACAGAAAATGTTTTAAAATCTGTCTCTGTTATTGTGCCGGTAATTATATTTTGTTTCAGGAACCTTTAAATAGGAAAATTTTATTTTCTTTTAGGAGTTGTTGGTTGAGGGATTTTCCGGAAAAGTAGGATTTTGGGATTATTTCGGATTTGTACTACCACTTACGATTTTATAAAAAAAGTTAAATTATGTATCCTACCTAAATTAATAATTCAATAAAATTTCTTAAGGCCAAAAGAAGTAAAGTAACACCACCCCCTTTTATTTCAATCACCAAATGAAGGACAGTGGTGAAATTGTGTATTTTCAGGAAATAATAAAGCTTAATTCTACAACATCTCTGACGTTATTTCCTATCTGAACGACTTCTGATGACGAGATGGAATGGATGCAAGAACATTTTTACAAGTAACATTTTAGCTGTTTGAGATAGCTGAGTAAAGGCTTGGTGCTTGGAAGATTCTTTGCAGTGTTGTGCATCCTGAAAGACTTTCATTCAACCAGTCATCATATAGTAACAAGTGAGTACTTAGACTTCCGCTTGTGTGGTGTTGTGTTATGGGATTAAGGCCAATTATCTGCACGAGGGATCTAGGCCTGTGGGTGGAGGTGCTCTCCGTGGGAGCCTTTCTAAGGGGTCCTAACCCGTAGTCTCGTTAAGTTTCGGAGAACACCACGGAAAACCGGGAATGATTAGGTCGGCAGACGCGACCTGGTTTCGAACCAGTCACCTTCCGTCTCCCAGTTCAGTGCGCAGTGCACTATTCCACTGGTGGGGCTTAGACTTATATTTAAGACCCTTATGTTATCTAGAAACCCTTAATGTTGAAGAAAATGTAAGTTCTTGCATCTTTTAAACTTCAAACTACAAGGAAAGTAAACATCCTTGCGAACTTTTCGCAGAAGTAAAAAGTTTTCCAAGAAAGATTTACCTCTTCTCTGAAGATATTAGCGAAGAACGTTTTTACTTTCCACACTTCAAGTCAATTTGTGACAGTAATGAGGGTATTGACATTAGCCAAGTAGAAAGTTTTCTGGAAGAACTGTAATTCTTTTTAAATTTAGGTGAAAGTTTTACAGGCTTTGAAAAATTGGAAATGAACGTTGTACAGCTGGTTAAAAGTTATTAACTTATGCCAAATGGTGTATGCATCAGTGAGGGGGCAGCTATTTTCAAGAGTAACAAACCTACCTTACAGTTGGAAATAGTCAAGTTCCGAGAAAATATTGTTTTAAAGGATATTTATGCTCAAGTTTCAAATACTCTTGGGAGTGAAGAATTTTGGAATAAAAATGTGGGTGAATAAAAGCGTCCATAACTCAAAGCTTCAGTTATAAAATTGTCTACTGTGTTCATTCAATTTATGTGTGTAAAGCAGCATTCTCAAAAATGAACTTTGTTAAGAACCGGTACAGATCTCGACTCGCAGATTAGCACCTTAACTGCTTAATGAGAATCAGCTGCAAGAACATGGCCTCAAATTTCAAGCAAGTCGTGCAAAATAAAACATGGCATTTTCCCATTTAACATTGAATATGATGAGAGCAGTCTCTCTTTAAATAGATTTGTTTGCATTCTAAAGAACACTGAAAAATTGATTCGATTTTCATGCGATTTATTTAACTAGTATTCATGGTTTTTTGCACATAAGATAACAACTGATTTCGAAGAAAATTTTTACTAGAAAAGTAGCCTAGCTTGAGATTATCTGGTAGTAACAGATAGAAGGTGTCCATAGAAGGATTATTTTGAAGTGGGTTTACTGATAGAGATATTAGACAATATTTTGAAAAGGATCTACTTAAAAATAATTAATGACCTCTGGTGTAGATGCTAGCCCCTTTTCAAGAATTTGCGGCCTTAGGTGGCAATATATGTTAAGGACACGTCCTGTGAGGCGAACACCAAAGATCTGCAATGTCCACTATCAAATGGAAGATTTTGCTTTCTGTGTTAGAGAAAGAACAATCCCGGTTTTGAGAATTAACGATAAAACGGTGGAATGCCATTTTTGGCTTTTAAAAAGATGTCATTTATTATTATTTTTATAATTATCTTTTTTTGTTATTATAATGTGTAAATGTAATTTTAAATGTTATATAATTTTTTATTTAATGTCTCTAGACTGCTGATTTCCAACACTTTACATGTATTAGAAACTTTCTGTAGCCCTTTAAAATATATACGTCCTATACACACCAAAATCAATAATGGTCGCACGAGGGTAGTCAGTGACAGATAGGTATATATACTGAATTTGAGGCCGATCAAATGCACCATTTAGGAGCATCGTTTTCGCTCATATCCCTTTAACGCGCAGTGTCCTCGCCGTGAGGACACCGAACTCTGACGTTTTGACTGTTGCCAGTCATGAAGAATAGATTGGATTTCTATAAAAATAGTTGCGGGTGACATAGCTCCACGAGAATCCTTTACTTTTTAGCACGTCATTTCCCGTAAAAAAATTGTTACGATTATTTTTAACGGCACTGACATCTACTGAAAAAGGGAAGAATGGGAGAACAGCTGGATAGATTGCCCAATGCTGAAAAAAGGGCAGCCGTTGCCATTGCTCGACATAACTACCAGCAAGATGGCGGACGATCGAAACCTTCATCGCGTGCCACAGATCTAGAGACCCTTTTCTGACCACAGCTGGCTGTGCGCGGGCACAGCCAGCTGCGTCAACAAAGGGTCTCTAGATCTGTGGCACGCGATGAAGGTTTCGATCGTCCGCCATCTTGCTGGTAGTTATGTCGAGCAATGGCAACGGCTGCCCTTTTTTCAGCATTAGGAAAGGGTTGCGCCTCAAAGGGATATACACACACCATACACAATCACCATGGAAAAATAAATGAATTGAGAGTACTTCAAATCCTGTAAAGGCATCAGAATCTCGTAGTCAAATTTTTTCATGTTTACAATTCCTTCCCGGTACATGCTCGGGAAACGAAACCTATATATCTGCCTTATCATTGTTAGCAAGTATATTTATATAAATGTATTAAGAACAGGAGCACCATAAATTATACTACACAATAAAAAAAGAACAATTTGAACAAAATAGCGAATTCCTTTGCAAATATACGTGATTTATAAAATAAGCACACATTTTATTTAAGGGGATTCAAGGAAAAAATATTGTTTAGTTGGAAACAGAAACATTGTTGTCTATAAGTTTTTTTTTATTTAGCTTTTGTTTGCGAGATAAGACAGATTAAAGAAAGATACTTTGTATTCACATTTTTACCCTTACTGTCATTAAAATTTTGATGAATTATGGACAATGGAAAAAAGAGGGAAAAAAGAAATGTATAACTATCAAAATGTTATGTTAAAACTAACTTTTTGAATGCTAGTCTAATAATTAGCTGTTCGATTTCGTGGTAAATCTGTTTAAAATTAAATTTAGAAAACTTAATATTTTAGATAAAACGTATATTTGTGTGATACTTGTATTTTAAATTACTTGATAGAAAATTTTATGTTATATTTGTTCCGAAGACGGCTGTTTTAATCATCAAAGAATAAACCAATACATATTAAGTACTCTTGTCACACCTCTTTCAGACAGACAATTCAACACTATTTATTGTGGTGCTTTGTTGTAGTTATAATGAAAAGTTAGTTCGGATCCATCTAAGTTGTTCAGGACAGGTGTCTGAAGTTTTGATGATTTTCTTAGGAAGTAACGTGTATCTGCAACAGTGTATTCAAATACGTTTTTCTGGTAGATATTTGTGCATTCTGTAGATAAATGACGTTAATGACTAGTCGGGTAGACAAATGATGTTTACCACTAAAATATTTTTCAGAGCTCAGCCAAATGTAAAACCATTTAAATTGTACATCATTTTTTTAAAGAGTGGGGTTGCCATAAGACATCACAAAGGATTGGAATTATAGTCTACAGTGCAAGAGATATAGGTAAAGAAAATATGAATTGAATCCCAAGGTGATGTTGGCTACACCGCAATATGTCTGTCAAATGGACGGCAAGAAACTGTCAGCCAGGAGCCCAGTTTATTTCCGTATATTTTACAGAAGTCTTCCGGAATTCTTTTACAGATTCTTAGTTTATTTCACAGATATTTTCCGTTTTACTCCCGTTTACGTAAGATTTCTTTAAAATAAACAGAGAATCTACAAAGAAGCGTTTTGCATGGAAAATGGCAAATTTAAGGATGGAAATGACTAATTCGAAATATACAAACAATTTTCTCATTTATTCAATAATTCTTGGGCACTTATTAACTAATTTGGGTAATATTTGAGCTGATTTCACCATACAAAGTGCCAGCTAGTGGACATTTTTTTAAAACTAAACGTTCAGAAAAATTCCCTTTAGCGCATGCCGTGTACAGTCCATATGCCAAATTTGGTAGCAATCTGCTCAGCGGTTACAGCTACAGAATGCTGTTTGTAGGGGAAGTTTAATTATAACCACCCTACATATTGAATTTAACGTCCTGGCTGTCAGTTTTTTCCGTCAATTTGACAGGCTTTTTTTACAGTGTAGAAAATTTTGATTTCATAGACTAGTTAAAAACCATACAGAAAATGTTGAAATGCTCGTCATATTTCGTAATATTTTAAACTTAGTGAATATATTACCCTGTCACTCTCAATCTGTCAGAATGCTTTAATAATAAGTGAGTTTTTATAGAAATTGAATAGGCATCATTCAGAGTGGTAAACATGACAAACGTTTCAGCATATCTTTGAATGTTAAATTAACAAACTCACGAAGCTTCTCTTCGTGGGGCATTTTATTAATTTAATTGGCATTCTATGAAACATTTTTCATTGCCTAAAAACTGCGTATTTTGAGCAAGATATTAAAATTCATCTGCTACATTAAAAAATGGTATTTTTAAACTTTTTTTGTTTGAAAAAACACCCACTATACTAAATGAATTTAAATATTCAGTCGTTAGTACGTACATTTTGGAAAAACTGATAATGCAGTGAAAGATTTAGTTTTCTAAGTCAATTTACAAATATTTTATGCCGACGAATAAATCAACAGAGAGTTTTTCATATTTTTTTTCCTTTACTTATATGTGCAAGAAACTTTGTTACTTTAATTCAACGCATCCAACTAGAAATAAAATAAATTTATTTTGAAAAAATTATTTAATTTTATTGCTTGCAAAAGCCACTTACCAAAAAAGTAACCCTACCGTATTACATTCTGCTTTCAAATCAGTAACTTCAATTTTTTTAACAAAAACTTTTCCCTATGGCATTTGAATTGTTTAATGTTGAGAGAACTAGTTTTTATGCAAACAAATATTTACTTTGCTTGCATTTTCTATCCGGCAACAACATTTTTTTTTGCTGTTACATTTTCATAGAGATTTTTCTGTATGTTTTACTGATTTCTTTTTGCTTTTTAAAAATTCGCTTATGTAACTTTGCCGAGCAAACTTCATTGATCTTTCATTCAGTCTCGTGGGAGTTAAAAATATTTTTCGATAGCTAACTACAGTGATATGCATGCTCGAACATATTAAGAAAAAAATTAAACTGAGGGCAGAATGCTTAAATGGTAGTTTAGGGTGAGTAATTATACATGTAAATTTAAATTGTTCTTTTTTCCTTAACTTCCTTTGTATGTTAAAAACAAAAGTATCTTATATTATACGTAAAACTGTAAAAAATAGCTTCAGTAAATGAATACTCGAGCATAATTCGTTTTAAAAAAAATCATAAGTGTCATTACATAGTGACTAATTTAACGTTTGTAGCTGAAAATGAAGATGGTATTTATGTCCAAATTAGTTAAAAAAAATAAAATTAAGATTAGTTTTTCGGTGTTATAGTTATGTATTATAATATCATAAATAAGCATGCAACAGTTTAATTTTGAATTTTAGTAAGATACTGGTCTTTCACTAAAAGTGAGATAAATATTTTGATGAAATTAACATATCATTGAAGCTACCAAATGTTACGTTAGTCACAGCGCTGAAATAATTATCAGTATTTATTAAATATCAAAATATAGTTTATTGTTTGTTTATTTATGACACCATCATACATGTTGTAAAGCTGAAAAAATATCTCCTAACTTTATTTTTAAATAATCAGTAATAACAATCAATATTTTGTGAGCTCTTCATTGAAAAACGCAAATCAACAAAATTATCATGTTATTTTTATAAGTTCAAAAATATTCAAGCAGAAGTCTATATTTTGGTATGGCAATTGGCTCTACAGCTAATGAAACAAAAGCTAATTTTATATTGTAAGAAAGCCCTTAGAAGTATGTCTCAGCGTACTTCTAGAAATTTGGTTCTTTATGAGGTGGAAAAAGGGCTACCGCTCACCGCAAATTTTCCGAGCCAAAATCATTAAGCACCAGGAAATTCCTATTCTAGTGTAAAAAGCCTATTTATAAGGAGTCGGGGTCCAGAACTTCATCTTTCTATTGAATCGATTGTGTACGACCGTAAAAGAGTGGTATCTCACAATTGACCTTAAAATAAAAACATTTTAGTTTATTAAAAATGAATAGAATTTTCTTAATACTTTGAAAATGGCCCCCTTTTCAGAAATTCAAGAAGGAAAGTTTTTGATAAGTGTACTGATTCACCAGGGAAGCGCTAGTTGTTATTCTCAGAAGGAAAAAATCGTATATAATTTTCTTAATCAGAAATAAGATTATAACGCTTAGTAATGTTAAAAATTTACCTATTTGTGAGCTATCAGTAAGCATTTTTTAAAAGTGTAGTAGGTATCAGTAGCATAGAACTTTCAAATAGGTAGCATTTAACGGCTTTGGGTAATTTGGTTTGTTAATAACTATGAAAAAGGTAGACGAAACCTCACCAGAGAAAGATACAGAAGTCGTTTTTTAGTTAAAGGTAAAAGTCTTGACTGATGTATATTTTCCTAAGTTAAGGAACACAGCTTGCAACAGGTCCAGGTTGTTCATTGCATGTAAACTTTTCAAAACATGCTGAAGCATTTCCGACTGTTACTCATGGTGATTATTTGTAAAGAAAAACTTGCTAAAGTTTAAGGCCGCAGAAGTATGTACCGTTTATTTGGTCGAAAAACCGCCAAAATCTACCATGCAGAATAAGCAGGATTATATTAATCTGTAACATTGAGACAGAAATAAACTAAAGTGTGATCTTAAAACCAGCTTTTAGAGAAATGTCACAGGATTATTCAATGGTTTTTGTCCTTTCCTGTAAATTTAGAAGGGTCCCCAAACTTGCATTTTCTTGAATAGGACTACATATTGTTACGAAAATCTGGTAGTGGGCGTACAGTAAAATAATTCAACAACCCGAAAAAACGAATATAACACTTTATTCTACGAGTCAGATTACTGATACCACGCAGAAATACTGGATTTAGTGCAGAGGCCAAAGCAAAAAATTAATTAATACGGCAATAACAATAGCGCAAACTCAACGTATTGCTTCACAGTCTATCACACACTAACTGATAGTGACAGCGACTTTTTTATTTATAGATTTTCCAGCGGATGTGACGTCAAGTAGGATATGTCTAGGATTCGTCTCTAGGCTTTTCTAGAAACTTCTCTCCTAAATGAGACAGAACTAAAATTCTACCAGTTTCGAGAACTGTCTTTCTGTCGTCGAAATCGCCAAATTTGTAGCACAATCGCCAAAATGGTTACGAAGGTGAAGGAGTTACATGCTACTTGTAACAATACCTGTACAACACATTTTCCAGCAATACACTTTGGCGCGGGAAAAAAAAAAAAAACACTACGATTTTGTAGCACTTCTCCCCTCTTCAAAGACTGATGACTCGGAAGTTTAATCACATAAAACTATGATCGGTAGCCCGATATGGAGCTAGCCGATTAATATGCACTACTTTTGGTTTGGCATTGTTTGATTTCTGCACTCTGTAAATAACATTGTTCAATCTCTTCACGACAGTATAAGGCCCCTCCCAGTTCTGCTGCAGCTTAGGGTTTAGACATCTTCTTGGCTTCAGGTTATACAGCCAAACTTGATCGCCCTCCTTAAAACTGTGATCTGTTGATATGGAGTCGTAACGAATCTTCATTCGGTCACTGGTCAAGTTAATTTGTTCTTAACAAACACATGTACTCTTTCCAGACGTTACTCTAATTATTAATGTAATCATACCAGGGCGGCATATGATCAGGGCGGCATATCATTCGGACGTTCAAAAACAATATCACAGGGTAATCGAAGGATTCTACCGAATAGCGTCTCAACATGACAACATGACAACATGAGGTGACTGGAGACCATCCAGTCACCTCATGGACTTCTGTATGCCAGGAGGAATAGTAGCAAATGTGCATCCCAGTCGATTTGATTCTTCGAAAGAAATAATGACAGATGATTCAAAATTGTTCGGTTAAACCTCTCGATCATGCCATCAGACTCGGGATGAAACGCTGTCGTTCTAGTTTTCGCAATTCCAAATTGTTCGCAGAGTTCGGTAAAGAGTGCCGAGCTAAAATTTGTACCCTGATCTGATTGCAATATCATAACCACACCGTAGCAAAAGATCCAGCCTCGAATGAATTCGTCAGCTACAGTTGCAGCTTTTTGATCTGGGATGGGAATTACATCTGGGCATTTGGTAAAGTAGCTCATTAACACTAGGACATATCGATTGCCCCTTAATGTTACAGATAAGTGTCCCAAAATATCTAAAGTCATTCTTTCAAAAGACGCGCCCACATTATAGCACTGCAAGCGATCCTTAGTTTTAATTCTTTGTCTTTTCCAAGATCCGCATACGGGGCATTTTTCTGCACCACTTTTCAACGTCGGCGGGGAGTCGATCCCAATAAAATAGCTCTCTGGTTTCAGTTTAAGATTTCATTACTTCAAAAGGACCACTACTTGGGCTGTCATGAATTTCTCGCTGAACTTCTTGTATTCTGCTCTTTCGGAGAATTAATTGTCATCGGGAGCTTCCATCATCACTCTCCCACTTGAGATACAACACGCCATCCTTAAGATGCAGAGAGTTCCAGAAAGCCCAATTTCATTTTGTAGCTGGAGTCTCAGGAGCAATCTCTTGCCAAGACGATTGATCTGCCAAATTTAATTTCATCTCCAGGATTGGTCTAATATCTGAACCTTCCATTTGTGCTTTCCGGATTTCATTCGACCACAGATCCACCCTCTACGTTGTTAAAACTTTCACATGAACATCTGTCTCCACTTCGTACTTTTATCTCCATTCATGTAATGTTTGCAAGCCTTTATGCAAGATCGCCGAAATTGAGCATCACAAAGTGTCACTCTACATTGGATTTAAAAAGCGGATACTGGCAAATTGAGGTCCAGCCGGAAGATAAAGAAAAGACAACTTTCAACATCGGGGATGGACTCTGGCAATTCAAGGTAATGACTTTTAGACTTTGTAAAGCCCCACTACATATGAAAGATTAATGGGAACTGTATTGCATGGACTTTCGTCTGAAGCCTGCTTAGTTTACAAAGATGATATTATCATTCTGCAAAATAATGTTGAAGAACATTTAAATATTATTTGTAAGGTATTCCTAAGATCGGTTTGGTACTATTCGGCGCGAAACCCGTTTCGGTGCTTTAAATAATGTACAAAAATAAAGATTGTCTTTATTATAAAGTTTTTTTTAAAAACTATTTTAATTCCGTATAATACAATATAATCAGTACTGGCCCCTTTACGAGACCCCAAAAAATCAGTGGGTCCGGCCATCGCTTCAGGGGGCCCTCTCGTAAATATGCTAACGCTGGCCCCTTTGCAAGACACAAAAAAAAACATGTGGGTCCGGCCAACGCTTCAGAGGGCCCCCTCGAAAATATGCTAACGCTGGCCGCTTTGCGAGACAAAAAAAAACATAAGTGGGTCCGGCCATCGCCTCAAGGGGCCCCCTCGAAAATATGCTAAAGCTGGCCCCGTTTCGAGAACCAAAAAACATCAGTGGGTCCGGCCATCGCTTCAGGGGGCCCCTCGAAAATATGCTAACACTGGCCCCTTTGCAAGACCAAAGAAAAACATCAGTGGGTCCGGCCATCGCTTCAGGGGGCCCTCTCTAAAATATGCTAACGCTGGCCCCTTTACGAGACCTAAAAAAGCATCAGTGGGCCCGGCCATCGCTTCAGGGGTCCCCTCGAAAATATGCTAACTCTGGCCCCTTTGTGAGACCAAAAAAAACATCAGTTGTCCGGCCATCGCTTCAGGGGGACCCCTCGAATATATGCTAACGCTGGCCCCTTTGCAAGAGAAGTTGAAGCACTTTAAATGATACAAATTTCTATTCATCACAATTTTTTGTTCATGCATGAGAAACATAGATTTTCACCGAGAAGGCCGCGTCAAAATGAGTTTCGCGCCGAATAGTCCCATCCCGTCCTAAGGTTACGAAACCTTAACCTCAAACTAAATCCAAAGAAATGCAATTTTTTTCGTAAGAAAGTAGCTTACCTTGGCCATGTTACTTCAGCTGAAGGAGTTAACACTGATCCACAAGAATCTTAAGCAGGTCTCATTTGATCTCTCCCTGAGATAGTGAGCGAGCGATCTCCAAAGTTTTCTTGGACTGTGCACCTATTATTATCGTTTCGTAAGGAATTTCTCAACAATAGCAAGGCTTCTATTGACCGAAGCAAAATCATGTTTTAATTGGACAGAAGATTCCGAGAAGTCGTTTAACAGTTTAAAGCAGATATTGACGACCTCCCTTATTTTGACCTATCCCACTTCTGACACCATTATTACGCAAACCTGATAGTGGGTGCACAGTGAAGTAACTCAACAAGTCGAAAGACGATTATAACACTTTATTCTACGAATCAGATTACTGATACCTCACAAAAATACAGGATTTAGTACACGGCCAAAGCAAAATATTTACTAATGCAGCAATAACAATAGCGCAAACTCAATGTATCGCTTCACGTGATAGTGAAAGCGACTTCTTTATTTATAGATGTTCCGGGGGATGTGACTTCAAGTAGGATATGACATAATTCTCTTGACTCTTCTGGAAACGTATTTGCTGATTGAGACAAAGTTCCACCAGTTTCGAGAATTTTCTTCGTGTCGGCAAAGTAGCCAAAGTTGTCGCTAAGTCGCCAAAATGGTTGCCAAGTTTGTCTCCAAGTTCAAGGGCTTACATGCTCATTGCACCTGCCTGTACGACGCATTTTTCCGCAATACACATTGGCGCGAGAAAACAGTATTACAATTTTGTAACAATATACAATTGTCTGATAGGAATATATTGCGTCTAGGAAAATTTAATGGAAACTGAATTCAAGATGCTTCAGATATTCATAAATCTTCATTTTAATGATTTCATCTAGTTTAATTGACTTTTCTACACTGCAAAATAGGTCTGTGAAACTTACAGAAAAAACTGTTAGGTAAGACTTTAGTTTATTTAATTATGTTTTACATAAGTCTTCCGTTAATTTTATAGAACCCCTGTTTATTTTACAGTAATCTTCCACATACGGAAAAAATATGGAAGACTTCCCTAAAACATAATCTCAATATAGATATTCTTGCAGAAAATTTCAAAAAATACCTGATTTTCTTAAACACTTATTCATTTTTAGAAGTTTAAATCGCGAAAGGCAAAAATCTAAATTGCGATTTGTGTTATGGCAAGCCTACACGAAGGGCATCTGCCTAAGGAGGGGTGGGGAGTGCCTTGGGCAAAGCAATGCTTAAGGGGGTCTAACTCAAAACGTCCAAAACTCCAGACCGTTGGATCGTCAGCCGCGCGGTAGGCCCGAACACGGGAGCTCCATACTTTAGTCATCTATCCTGTTAAAGCGTCTTATTTAATTGGCCATTGTGGTTCTCATATCTAAACTGAGGTACAAATCTTAGACTACAGTTCAGAAATGTCTTAATTAATTTGCAAATTAAAACCGAATAAATTTTGAAAAAAATGACGGATTACTACAATATTTTCTTACGCATTCCGAAAAATACAGTTAAAAGCTTCAGAAGAAATTTTTTGGAAGACTTCAGCTGTTACAGGTCAATGTTTCCAGTTAGGAACATCGAATTAAAAATTTATTTAAAAATAAAATTTTATCCATATTGACTCCAACAAATTAGCAGATAAAGTTAAAAGATGATTTTTTCAGAAAAAAGTTGCATTTCTATTATTATTGGGAAACCTGAAGAAAAATCATCAAAATAGCCGTTTTTATAAATTTTTACAGAGCTACCTTGATACCCCCTCTCACCTCCTTTAAACCATTAGCTCATATCTTTACTTAAATTTAAAAATAAGTCTTTTATTAATTCTTACTATAACACTTATTATTTAAACTAACCCTCAGTATATTCAGTTTTTGAAACCAATGCAAATTATAGTCAGGAATGACCCGTGCTCCCAATTGGAAACACAGTGAAAATTGTATTATTTTTTTTTCTCTCATTTAAATGACTAATATCCTTTAACTAACACATTGGAAAACAAACTATGTGATAAACTATCTTAAAATATGTCTGGATCTCAATGCGGTCTCTAAAAGGTTAATTGGGTAAACCTTAATACTTAACGTGCAATTTAACTAAAACACTTTAGAAATCTATAATCAGAATTCCACATGTCATTAACATTATAAGTGTAATGCGTTATGTTTTCTGTATTTGACCTACATACTTATGATCTATAGACACGTTTCGACGATAATTCCCTTTTTCGAGTTTTCAGCAAATTAAAGCTATTCTGAAAGAACATCTATCCTCTCAGAATTACTCGACAGAAGTCGTTCAAGTTTCACTTGACGTCTTAAGGAATTTCTACACTATTCTGTTCCCTTCGTCTTGCAAGATAAATTAAGAATTTGAAGACTTAGGAGTACTTATTTTTCCATAAAAGATTTGTCTTTCGGGGCTAAAGTTACTACGTTACAGAGTTATTTAATTACGGCTGTCCTCCGAAGACCGTCTGTTGAAGAGGATTTCGTGATTAGGTAAGAGGCAATTTTCGAAACCGGTTACTTTAGTGACGGAAAATTGTGTTTGGCTACAATCGAGTAATTGCCTTAACGATGTCCAAAATTAAGGCTGTAGGGTGATGAAAAAAAACTGCAGTTAAAGAGCTAAAATAAATTAGAATTGAATCTTGAAATGAAATACAAAACACGATAATCACTTTTTTTAATACAAGAGTTAAAAGGATAAGTTAGAAACTGGACATATAAAACGTTCATTTTAAATATTTCAGAAACAGTTATTCTTAGAAAGAATTTGTTGTTAAAAATATTACTTGCCTAGAAAAATGATTTTATTTCCTCTTTAAAATTCTGAAATTGCTTTAAATAATTTTATTAGCATGTTTTATGCAAAATGGCCTCCCAGGTGGTGTAGTGGCTAAAGAAACATTCTGTCCCGTCTTGAGTCCGGGTTTGATTTTCGGTTCGGTCTTGATTGTACATTTGTCCGTCCCTTCATAGAGGCAGCGTTGGCTGCCTGCCACTAATTAGAATGGCCAATACCTACGGTTTGTTTTAGTGCCAAATGCCTAATTGGCGTAATTCACAAGTGTCTGCCCGTTGTTAAAAAGTAAATAAATGAAAGAAGTTTTTAGCAGATATTGTGTTTTACTTTGAAATATTTTAAAATTATTGTTGGTACGTATTTTAAGTTTTGGATTTGATGCATCTAACCTCTATAACACCAGAATTTTCCTTACGAAGAGTATATTTAGCAATAACTTACATTCCGTCAATTCACACACAGTGTGCATGAAGAACTGCAAGAATGAACAACTTTGAAGAATGAACTTCAAGGGGTACACAGCACCTTTGTGTCTTACCATATTTTGTCAAACGTTAAAAGACTGATATTGGGAACATTTGGCCTTTCAGTGCTTTGTAACTCGTTCGTTATTTAAGTAAATGAGAATTAACCGGTTAAATATGCATTCAATTGTTGTGTGTGCGATTAAACTTCATCATAACACCCCTTAGTGCACTTAAGTACACAGTTGTCTTAATTTGTTTTTCAGTTAAAACAACTTTTATAAGTCGTTCAAAGAATTGATAAAATCACAACAATTATCATCTATAGTTGTAATATATTGAAATTATTATTTTTTTCTTTCCTTAAGAATGTAGCCATACATCTACTATTTTAAAATTGAATTCGGTTTAGCAACTTAAGTAAACTTTAAATGGAATAGTCGTTGCAATGATCTTAAAACTATTTCTGGACGAAGTTATGAGAGTTATGTGAGTTCCAGTAAAATAAATATAGTTAATCTGCTTAGGGTGTTTTCAATAGTGTATAAATTAATTATCGCCAACTCCTAATATTGCAATAGCTCCGTTTTTCTTATATTTAGTCAGTGAAACTGGATCATATGGAGAGCAAATATTTTTATTTTTCCAACCTATGTATGCTAATTTAGTAAAACTTTAAACTAGATTATTAAATTAACGTGATTTTAACTTAATTTTATGGACTTTTTTTCAGTTTAAACTTTCATAACTTAAGTTAAAAGATAAGAAAATGATCTTTTCCCTGTATTTCTTCAAATAACGTTTGTCTAAAAAAGTGAGTTTATGGAATGTTTTAATGATTATAGAAAATAAAAAGTATTTAAAAACTAATGTTTTTTCTTCTGTTTTTCTAAGACATCTCAAATGATTTGTTAAACTAATTTAAAGAACGTTCTTCTGATTGATTCTTGATTTTAACTTCACTCGATGTATCGAAGGAAAGCAGTTTCCTTGTAATAGATGGGCACTTTATAAACATAAGTCCACGTCTATATTTAAACCTACCATATATAAACCGACCGTTGTGTTGTATTTACTACTGTGCAGGTAGCAGAAGCATAATGCGTCATGCTGAATACAGCATAACGTACTGGTAAAACTAGCAGACTTTTTCAGTTTATACATGTAGAGGAAGGTAGCCCAAAATGGCCCCCCAAAATAAATGGTTAAACTTAGTAACATAAATCTTTAAATAAAGCTTTGGCCCTTTGATATCATATTTTACGTTAAATTTTGCATCATAACAAATTTTAATACTATTTTTAAAACGCAATGAGTAATGAGAAAAGTAGATTGTATGAAAGTGTCTAAAGGATCGTTTTACCCTCAAGGACAAAATTATTCTTCATTTCAAATTAATTTTAAATTGCATTTTATCACCAAACTAAGAGGTATAAAAGTAATTATGACTATACATAATGAAATAAAATAAATTTTACAATCATATCTTATACATGATTTAATGAAAATTTTAAAATAAAAAAGTGTCACAAATAATAAAATTGAATATTTCACAATCATACTTTAAAAATATGGCCTACAATAAACGCAGAAATAAATTAAATAACGTAATGAGGAGTCAGTATTTTGAGAGCGTTTAAAGCGCCCCGGTTAAAGGGGGGTTATCACTATGACGACTAGGACCCGGTACTCGAGTTTCTTCATTCGATGGATCATTTTACCCGTCTATATGGCTTCTCTCTTACGGTCATATTACTGGAATACGACGAGAAGCATAACAAACTTAGCAAGTGTAATTCACTCCTAAAAACATACTCCATTCAGTAAATCAAGTCATATTTCTGCATATTAAAGACTGTATATCTAAATAAATGGGAAAATTAGTATTTACTTTATAAAAGATATGATAAAACCCAGTTTTTTGGAGAATTTTACTCAGACACGTAATACAAAGATCGCTTAAATACTGCCATTGCTTCTTGATAACTTGGTACAACTAGTTTTTTTGTTGTCTGGTAGATAGCGCTGCCTGTCTGAAAGAAAATATTTGTGGATTGTTTTGCACGTTACGAACACTTTGGGCCACCTTCCACTTTGTATGTAATTATAAATAAACTACTTGCATTTTTAAAAAATATTTAAAATACCTCAAAATAAAACGCTATACTGTTTGTATAGTTATAGTATAAATATACATCTTTTTAAAAAGCCTTTAGTATTTTCAGTTAACGACACAGCAGTAGATTTAAAATACTCCGATTATTTTATTTATCTGACCTCTTGTTTGAGATATTTTTCAAGCTTCATTTTATTCACTTGCTTATAAAGCTTTTCAAGCAATTACTTAATTTTTTTCAGAGATCAATTTGCTGACATGAAATAAAACAGACACTGAAAACAATGTCTTTAGTTAAACAGTAAAGCTCTTTTTCCGCTGACAGTCTGAAAAGGATATCATAATTAAATAAGTGTGTAACTTTTAGTGCATTGGCTCTTTACTGACAAATCGTTTAAAAAAATACCAAAGATTTGAAAACTGTTAGTGTAACTTACGAAGCGAAAGAAAATGGTGTGATGATTTTCATGAAGAAAAATAAATTACTAAAAAAAAAATTGGAAAAAAATACACTAATTATTTATGTGTCTGTTTTTCAAAATAAAAGATAATGAAATGCTTCTACGGTACATAACGATTAATAGGAAGTAAAGTTATTTGTCACTGAATTTATGTAGGCAATTCCATATAATGTGAAATACTCTGCTCAACTAAACCAAAGACAGTAACGTTCAAAAATACTGAAGCTAACTTTTGCCTCATGAGGTACTGAGCAACTGAACTGAGGTTCATACTAGTTGCAGAGTGTTTCTTATTTTGTAGTCTTCTCAATCAATGTTTTGCGCAGGGTTTGAGTCCGTTACACTGTTAATAATACGTGATAACATTTCACCATAAAATGATTAAATTAGCTGCAACCTTTCTATGGAGAAATAGTGAACCATGATTTGGTGCTCAAATTCGTCAAGGAACCAAATCATGGTTCAACAGTTCTGCATGGAAAGGTTGCAACTAAGTTAGCTCCATTGTATGGTGGAATGTTGAACTACTTCTATTAACGGTGTATCCGTCACCATCTGCCTTATGAATCTATTGTGCACTATCATAATTAAAGTGATGATCTACTTTGACGTTCTGCTGTCCTACCAAACCATATTCAGTGCAGTAAAACTGGCCCTCGCTTTCGAAATCATCATTTCTGTGCAGTTTAAAGTGCGTAGAATAGTTTTAATCGTGATGAATTTTCGTTATTTTAAGTGCATTTGAATTTTGATGCCAAAAATCTCCTGATATTCATATAAATTCGTTTTGATTGAAAGGACTATGCATTTTGTCAAAGATTCTGTTTTCTAGTATATGTATATTATAGAAAGAGTAGAAATAATTTTTAAACAGAGGTCCATGAATGAAGAGGAATCGGTTCTTAAAAGTTAAGCAGTTCGACAAAGAAAGTTTATGACGTCTAGGAAACACTTCAGATATACAGCGAAATCTTTTCGCGTTAAGCGATGTTCATTATGGGTCAGAAAAAGAAAAAAACGTATTAAACTAATACATAGCGTTCTCGTCAGACCTCAAACCACAGTATTATTACATGTTAAACGAACGACATTTCATGTTATACGTTTTCGTGTTAAACATATTTCATTGTATTATCTAACATAATATTTGAAATCGGTTTGTAACGATATATAGGTATAGTAAAACAAGCATTTTCATGTTAACAATACTTCATTGTATTTCGTAACATAATCTTTAAAAATCGGTTTGACGAAAATATTCAGTAACTAAAATAATTTTGGAAACGCGGATTTATAAGAAAATATATAGAATGATAATTCTGAATCAAGTAAGTTTTATCACTCTGTTATGAGTACTTAACATAAAACTATTTAAGTATTCATATAATAGTGGTCAAATAAATGAGTTACAAATTTTATTAAAAAAGCTTAAGTAGTAACGCCTTTAGATGAAATTGAGAAATAAAATTTAAAGATAATTTTAATTTCTGAGAATTTTTTTGGAAGCTAATAATATAATTATAATATTGTTAGTCATCAATTCGTAGAAGATCTTTATAAAGCTCATTTTAACTCTTAACTATACTTCTAATGTTTCTACAAAAGTATACATATGAAGTGAACATAAAAGAACTACGTTACTTTTATACACAAATTGTGATGTAGTTACAAGTAACACAGTAAAACGTTCGATGGGAAGTAATTAGCACAATTTTGGGTATGTAGTTATTTTGGGTATGTAGAACACACGTTTCTTATAGTTTATTTTACTTAGTAAACTATTTTTAGGTTTCATGTCGTAAGTAATTTATTTTCTATTTAATTTGAATTGTGGAAGTACATTTTCTCAATACTGACGTAAAAAATAGTATAATGAAAATGAATGTTATAAATGTTCGAATGTATCAGAAATTTCATGAAATGTATATTTATACTTAGGAACATCTAACCTAACACTTAAAAGCTTTTAAAAGTTAAGAAATATATATGTTGTACCAGCGAAAAGGACCCCTTCATCTTTTATTTAAATCCATTTATTTTCTTCAGTTATCTTTACATATACGCAATAATTCACATGATACATTAGAAAGCTTTTTGAAACTTTAAAAAAACTGTTTAATAACTTATGACTTACAATATTACGCATTTTAAAATTGAAAAGTATTTATTAAAAATAAATTCAGCGTGTTCCAAAGGAAAGCTTTACTGCAAAACAGTAAATAAAAGGACTGATTTTCATTTAAATTTTTTGAACAACTTAGCATTCTTAAAATGTTTGAATGTTATTCTAATTGCAGCCAATTTAAAACTATTTCTTCTCCATACTTTTGTTTTATCCTTCCATTACCGATATAAGGCTTAAAGTGCTAATTTTCTGCGTCTTACCAACCGCTGCCACATTTTCCTCTGTTTTACTTTATAAAAGAAATTAAGTGTTTGAATGAACTCCACTACTCCAACAAATGTATTTTTCCGCGCTTAGG
The DNA here is from genome assembly GCA_038373885.1 of Cheiracanthium punctorium. Taxonomy (NCBI): domain Eukaryota; kingdom Metazoa; phylum Arthropoda; class Arachnida; order Araneae; family Cheiracanthiidae; genus Cheiracanthium; species Cheiracanthium punctorium. The sequence continues at coordinate 1,155,980 of JAWZYV010010737.1, read as the reverse complement.
GTTAATTTATTAAAAGCTGAAGTTATTCAATTATTCCCACCCTCTTAAGATTTTGACCACAGAAAACACATGCATTAGAAAATATGAATTTAAGGTTCATAAGTGCAAAAAGGCACTTTTTAACAATGCTTCTAATAAAAATATTTCAATCATTATTTCAGTTAATAATGTTCTAAAATACACCAAAGGGAACAAAAATGTAGGAAGAATTGTTTTCTTGTTTATCTTCTGTGATCATTGTAAAATTAATATACCTTTAAAACTGTCTAGGTAGTGTAAAAAAAAAAAAGAAAAAGAAAACATTCCGCTTCTATTTTTCAACATAGAATTCCAATCCACTTTTCTTAAAATTATCATATGGCTTATATTTTTTTTATTCGACAATTTTGTATGTTAGGGTATATCGCTTCATTTATTTTTGGTATTTATAAGTGCTTGTATAACTTTTTCAATCATTTTAAAATTATTTTTCTTTTGTAAATATTTGGTGTTAGTGTATTAGTAATACCCATATATTATTACTTTAAAAATTAGATTTTGAAATGTAAGTTTTAAAAATCTGCAGAACACATATATACTGTGTATTTCATAAAAGGTGGGTATAACTTTAAGAAGTGGCAGTACACATCCAAACAAATAACTTTCATTATAGAATTCATTTTCAGAATTACAGCACAAAGGTGCTAGAGAGCGTTGAAAGTAGTAATATTGTATGAGACAAAAGCACACAGAGAACGATCAAATTACAAAAGTAAGTTTAACAACATGTAGATTAGGTAATAATAAGTATTCAAAACTGTACCTACGCGATATACAGGCGATAGAAAGAATTCTTACAAATTAAGGTCATAAAACTACATCTTAAGTGCTCTGTATGCCTATATTATGCACTCGAGTAAGCTCTGAAAAAATATAACGCTAGAAAACTAAGGAAAAAATATAACGCTGAAAAATATAATGTTACTTGCATGTTATGTCGAGTTACTTCAAGGCAGCGTACTGAAATTAGAAGCTACAATATTCTGTAGTTATAGTCCAAGATCCCAGGGCCTCCAGACCTTACTATCTCATTCTCAAAATGTATACGATAGAGTAGTGTTAGTACGTACAGTAAACGTATGCATACTTGCTAGCTTGGGCCGACGGCCAATTCTCAGCTAGCACTTGCTGCCGGTGATTAAAAATAATACTAACTTTACTTAAATTCTCACAGCTGATTTTAATGTATGTTGTACAGAATATTGTTGCAAATTTTTAATCTATACGACGTCACTTTCTGTGAGCGGTAATTATCGCCAGATGTTTTAAGGATCGAAAGAAAAAAACATACTTTTTCGGAAAGTGTATCTCTCCCTCCTATACTTACGGTTTAGGAAACCTTTAATCCTACAATCCTCTCGAAAAAAAAGTAGTTTACTTCACAAAAAGTTCAAGTTTTTGTAGAGAAGGGGGGGTTTGTTCATAAGGAATTTAGTTATCCATTGATTGGTCTAAGGTTCAGCATGTTTGCTCGTACCTTTTCAAAAGCGGAATGGCAAAAATTCTCTTTCTGTGGTCAGAGTTGCTTACAGGAATAGGGTTTTGAACAGTCTGCTTGGAGTTGCAGCCTTCAGGATGAGATTCTTCGGACTTTTATCTAATTTTCAGACTTTTTCGACTTAAAAAAATCAGTTTTTCATGTTTTCAAAAATTTTCTGATTTTTAATTTTCATTTTTATTAAGGAAAAATTGTATATAAGTAGGATATATTTAATATCAGTAGCAAATACAATATTTATTATAAGCTTGAAATGCATAAGCATTGTTGCTCAAATGCTGTTCGCACATTCTTTCAAACTTTTTCCTTTTTTGCCGATCTCATCCCTGAGCCTTAAATAAACAAGCATTTAAAAAACCGTGGTAGAAAGCAACAGTGACTTCATAAAAAGAAGGTCAAAGTATTATTATTCGAAAAATTAGTGTAAGGATTAATGTGTGTATGTATTAGGAGTGTTAAGGAAAAAAAAAGAGCCCTTCATTTCGTAAATATTTTATGCGCGCCACTGAGTTCAGATCATTTTTATAAATTAGAAATCCAATTTAAAACTGAAATTGAGACAAAACCAGCACTTAATACTACTTTATGGTTTGGAATTGAAAAACAACTTATTATGTATGTGAATATTTTAGTCAATGAATAATGTACGCTTGTTAAAAGGTAACTAGTCATCAGTAAATGGCGTTTTACATTTCACTTAGAGGTATTTTACTTAGAGAATTAACGTTAAATTTCGATGTTTTCTCAAATCTATGTATGTAAATGCTTTACCATGGCGACTTTATTTTATTTTATTTTTTTTGTTAAGACTTAGGTTTTTGGAGAAATTATTCCAAAGAAACTCCTCTGTCTTTATTTAAAGAGATAGATAAAACAAGACTTTGAAGGTCTCAGATTATTTACTTTAACATAAGCGGTTTGTCTTTGGAGACCTAACTTACTAACAGCTACACAGTTATTTAATTATTACGGAACTCTTAAGACCGACCACAGAAGAGAATTTTACTGATTAGGTAAGGAGGTTTCTTTTTTTATGTCGGAGAATTGTGTTTGGCCAGGATTAGATAATTGGTTTAACAACGTTCAAAAAAAAGTAATTGGTGTACGAATTTAAAAAACTACCGAAAAGCAGAAAGACAATATCTTTTAGCATGTTACAAAGTTAACAATTCTCTTTCTCTGAAAAAATATAGAAGCTGTACAACATTTATTTTTTATTTAATACTATAATTTTTTTTTCAGTTACAAAGTAAATTTACTGCGATGTATAGTGCTAATGCATTGAAAAAAAATATTCGGAGAAGTTTACTCTGTTGTTTGTATTTAAAAGTATATTCCACAAAAATAAACTGAACAACACTGCATTTTTAAGAGTCAATTTTGCAAGCAAATTGATTTACATTAAGTAATCAAGTAACTAATTATTGAAATGTTACATTAGAATCATAAATCCAGTTTCATTGAGATGCATAAGTAAAACACAAAGTCGTAATATGCATAAATGCTTTTTTCTATTTTTGTGTGTTTTCAATTTATTCATACAAATTATAAATACAGCTGAAGGTGTCATGAAATTAGATAATTTAACTTCAGGACATTTTACGTTTAGCTAAAAGATACTTCGAATGTATTAAATATTTTTATAAATATCTAGTGAGAATGTTTTTCGGAATCGGAGATCATACCCAGTCTATTTAAGTTCAAATCTAAACAAGCATTTATTTTTTCCAAAATTAATAACCACCGATTTCCTGTCTTTAACAACGAATAGACTTTTTTCTTGAGGCGAGAAAAATTTTCCACATTTACACCACTGAAAAGAGAAAGCATAAAACTATTATTTAGATCTTTATCTCAAAAAGAAGGTGTTGAATAAAACTTGTCTACATTTATTAGGAAAATGAAGTAAATTTAATAGGAGATATAAATAGTAGAGAAGAACACAAACAGAGACAGGATGGTACACACGTATTATTGTTACTATTTAATTTCCCTGTTAAACGTTTCAGTGAAGTATACCTATTTTTAAACTGAAAAAATCATTGTTACACTTTTCATATTTATCATCCAGAGACTAATATCGAAACCTGTCTCCATGTAGTATAGAAAAGCTGCGAACAATATTCAGCTGTCGCGTACCTCAATATTACTATCGTAATGAAAACACACGCAAAAAATATTGGTAATGGTAAAATTTATCTAAAACTTAGTAAATAACAGGCATAAATAAAAATACATACCCCAGTATGATCATTTAGGGTTATACAAAAGGTTCACCTTTTCTCAGCTGAAATAGAATCTTCACTATCTACACAGATATGAAGGTAAGAACTTAAATAACAAAAACAAGGCTTTATTTTGTTTGTAACTGAGCGACTTAATGAGAACACGCTTCAAGTAAGTATTGCTAATTGATTGTGATGTTGCAGCATACGAACTTTTTAGCATTAAATATTCTGAAGCATACTCATTTTCTTAGCGAAAAAAATCACATACATTAGTCATATTACTAAGGGCACTAAAAAAAAAACCTTTAACACGCATGTATGAAAAAAATATTACATTCAATCAGGGTGGTAATAATTAAAATTTTTCTGCAAACAACATTATACAGGCACCAACTTTGGCATATGTGCTGTGCACGAAATGCGCTGAAGGAAGTTTTCAAAACAGGTTTACAATAAATGTCCACTAGATAGCGTTTTTCATGGATAACCGGTGAAATCTGCTTAATAAATGACACAAATTAGTTAACTAATGCTCAAAAACTACTAAATAAATGCTGAAATTGTGTGTACATTTAGAGCTAGACATTCCATTTCTAAATTTGCTGGTTTTTTTATGCAAAGTGTCACTTAGTGGGGATTTTTTGACTAAAACAACGAAAAAAACGTTTTTGAGAACATCTCATATAGAGTCCATATGGGCTACTTACAAAGTCCTTTTTTAAGTTTTAATTACTTGTATACAGTATTCGATATTACAGTTTATGCTTCGTCTAAACTGTAATATCGAAGTGTATGTCCATGAAGCTAAGCTAACAACAATATCTTCAAAAGGGGTTGGTGTTCAACAATATCTCAAAATGGTTCAGTGGGGAGCAATATATAACGAACCGCAATGATACAAAATTCTTTTATTTTGCTTGAAAGCAATAAACTCATAAAAAATAACTCCTCAAACAATTACTGCTAATGGACAATATTGTGATAATATTAATTTGCTTTTATTTGTAAGCTATGAATGTTTCCCATGCATTTTTCACCAGACAATATGCTATACAAATATAATTTGAATCAACCAGGAATAGAGAGATTATAAACAAAAATCAAGATTAATTTCAATCTACAAAATAAAAAAAGAACAATCAGATTAAATTCAAGTTGCAAGAAGTAAAAATGCACCAGAATACTACACCAACAAAAATATTAAACCTGCATGTATAAAAAACTTAGTGAATATTTTTAATACGAATATTTCAGCGGCGCAATACGAATCTTAGTTCCATTTTACCATTCCTGTTTTAAAATAAAATTGAAAAGATTTCAAGAATCTAAAATATTTTAGATTTTCTTCAGCAAACATCAGTGTTTTAAATTATTCAAGAAAGTATTGATTTCCGCTCGAGGTTTATTTGCTTTAAATTTAAGGAAAAGTGGATATTTATGAAGTCACACACGATCTATTCGCCTATTGGGAAAGATGGAAATCTGCTTCAGGAAGTCTGTGCTGTATTCAATTCCCATTTAGTGGGACACATGCGCATACCCTGACAGCTCCATCATCTCCTTCTAAAAAGTATTTTAAATTGGCTTTAGGCATTTCATGGAAGTGGTATACCATAAAATGTGTTTTCATTATAAAAATGGAATGTATATCGACATATGTGTATATGTATAAAACATATGTGTATATGTATAAAATTCATTATCACATTTTAAGTCTTAAAAATATATGTATATACAGGTCGTCCGAAATTAAACGACCCAATTTTAAAGTTATATACAGACGAAACTATTTTTGATAAAGTTATGAAAATTTGTGTAAGATATTATGAAGGTATGGGAAATTGCTTGAGCGAATAAAAAAATCAGTTCAAATGTTGGCCACCGGGGAGAATTATAGGGGGCCAGCATACATTTCTGATAGTTTACAAATATTATTACAACAAAGCATGTTCAACATGACGGCCATCATTGCCAGCTACCATCTTTAATCGTAAGAGAATCGTAAATGTTCCACAGCTGACCGCAGTGTGTTCGGGGAAATGTTACGATCATGTTTTGAAATGCTGTCTTTAACATAACGCTCCCAAAGCGATAAGTCGCATGGATTGAGATCTGGGAACCACGGAGGCCATGGAATGCCCCCGGTGGTGAGTATTTGAACTAATTTTTTTTATTCTCTCAAACTCCCATACCTTCACGGCACAAAATGTGTCGGCACAAAATTTCATAATTTTATCACAATAGTTTCGTCTGTAGACAACTTTAAATAGGGTTCTTTAATTTTGGACAACCTGTGTATATATATAATATACCGGGTGATCCAAAAGTCAGGACAAACTTTAAAAATTAATAATTCGAAAACGAATCAAGATACAAAGATACGGTTTGCACCAAACGGATGGAAAGAAACCGGGTTTGGTGTGGAAACGAAACGAAAATAGTTCTCTCGGTGTCCAACAGATTGCGCTGTCGGATTTCTGATATAGGATTATGCAACGCGACAAGCGATATAAAAGGGAGAAACTGGAGCAGATAATGGTAGTCGAAGCTTATACGCATGGAAATGCTGTCCATAGTTGAGAAAGCCTTCTTAGTCAAACTTTATGATAAGAATGCGGAAAGTGCCGCAGCGGCATTGCGAGCATATCGCTACATGAAGGGCATGCGAGGCAGAAAAAGACCAATAACGCCTTCTGCATTGATCAAAAGGATGAAGAAAATTGAATCTACCGGATCTTTGGTCACGTGCAAGGCGTCACGTGCAAGAAGTGGTCGTCCCTCAACAGCCGCTGCTGTGCTCACAACAGTGGAGCAGACGTTGCAATCCATGTCGGCGATTTTTGCACATGGGGAGAGCAGTGCCCGAGAAGTTTCGAGGCAGACAGGAGTGTCGTGCGGAAGTGTGTGGAGAGCACTGCGAATAACTCTGAAACGGTATCCCTATAAGTTGCAACATAACCAAGAACTGAAACCTCCTGACTTCGACTCTCGTCGAGATTTTGCCAATTGGGTATTCAAAAAAATGGAAGAGCAGCACGACTGGCTTCACACTGTGCTTAGGACAGATGAGGCGCATTTCACAATTTCTGGCGCAGTTAACACTCACAACTGTCGAGTGTGGACCACAAAAAATACACATGCATTTTGAGGTACCCTTGCAACAGCCTAAAGTGACAGTCTGGTGTGGCATTTCATAATTGGTCCATTTTTTTCGAGGAAGTCACACAGACGGGTTTCAAAACAGTTTCTGTCACTGGTCATCGATATTCAGCACTGTTACAGAACAATATTATTCCAGAACTGCAAGCGCGACAGGCGCTTCAAACTGCCACCTTTATGCAAGATGGAGCACCACCTCGTATTGCTCTGCCTGTGCAACATCTCTTACGATCAACATTTGGGGAGGATCGCATTATCAGTCGCTGCTTTAATCAATCATGGCCTCCAAGATCTCCCGATCATACGCCCTGTGACTTTTGGCTGTGGGGATTCTTGTAGTCAAAAGTGTACCGCGACCAATCGGCATCAGTAGCAGCACTGAAAGATGCCATCCGCCAAAATGTGTCTGCCGTAACGCAAGAAATGCTACTAAATGCTGTGAACGGTATGGTGACTCGTCTCACAACTGTACTTCTGAATATTGGGCAGCACATTGAAAATTTTCTGTAGTACCAATTAACTGTAATTAAGCTGACTTGTAAGTTGTCAACATTTTTTTATTTGTAAATCATCTTTGGGTGAAATAAAACACTATAGCGCCGCCTGTTGTTCGCCAACAGAACTATTTTCGTTTCGTTGCCACACAACCTTTTTCTTTTCCATCCGTTAGGTATCTTTGTATCTTGATTCGCTTTCGAATTATTAATTTTTAAAGTTTGTCCTGACTTTTGGATCACCCGGTATATATATATATAGTAAGCACAAAATTTTTTATTATTAATTACATTACTGTGATATTAAAATAAGAATTATCAACAGTTGATATTTTGCAGGCATACCTTTATTTAAAAAAAAAAAAAAAACCATCAAAATAACTAGCTTTAGTACGAAAAACATTATTCATACATTATTAGATATCTGGTACTATTCCCTTGCCATACTTCCAATTACGGTAAAAAATATTCCTTACGTTAATGAAAAGAAAAAGCATTTTCACATTTATCATTTCAGTAAAATCATTACTTAGTTGACTCTGAACTGTTATGAATTGATTACGAAATATATTTTAAATGAAAAATTTAAAAAATATAATCACTTTACTTCGACATAATTTTCAAATTGCGTAACTCTACCCGTGCTTTGGTAATGTGTTTTGAAAATCCGGAAAAATGCATATGGTTATTTATCTGCCGGTAATAACTTCACTTTTTCATTGATGGGTTTTGAACATTCAACTGACAATGATTTATGGTTTTCTGTTATATATTTTAGAGGAAGAAACGTTCAAAAATTTAAAGTCCTCAAATGCCAATAAAATTTATGTCTGTTTAAAAGCAAGATTTACGACTTTCGAACGAATTTTCCGATAAAAATGTATTTTATGTGTCCCTATAGATTTTTATTTGTTTTAAATGGGTTTGTAAATAAATCTAAGATGGATATTTGTTTCTGTTCATCAACACTTGAAATGTTTTAATCCTTCCAGAAACTTCTATTAATATTCTACTTACTGAAATCCAGTGTTTTTATAGAATACACCTACATTTATTTATTAAAATAATTACATATAAGCAATTTAAAAACTTGGAGATTTACTCAACATGTCAAATATTAGCTTAGCGAAATTTATTCATCTTCAGGTAGATTTTAACTGTAAAATGTATGCTTTTTAAAAATGGTGTCGAAATAAAATTATATTTCATTTAGGCTTACTTATGCTAACGAAAAATACAAACACAAAATTTACAAATTTTAGCATGTAGTTTCAAGAAAAATCACGAAAAAAGCTCAAATTCGAAAAATTAGAATGTTCATCCTATAGCTTTCATAAAACAAAAGAAAGTAATATAGCTTAATTCTGCTGTATTTTGTCCTAATACTACTATTTTTAATAGTTTTGTATTTATTTTTATTTAGCAGTACAAAATAGCAGCAATCAAAAATTGGTGCAAAAATTTGTTCAGCGAACTCTATGCACACGCTTTGAATTCATGCTTGTTTGCTCAAAAGATAATTCTGCCTTACATTTTTAAAAACTAAAAATTATTTCCAATATAGTCTTATATTTATTTTAAATGAATATTTTAGACAAGAACTACAAATTTATCTTTTTATTACGGAAGAGTGAGACTTTAGCCAACTGGCTACAGCATGCACTGTATGGTTAAGCAGTTAACTTTTCATAATACGGGTACGTACGGTCACTTAAACAAATTATTAATCAGTTTCAATATCAAAAACACTACTCGAACATTTTTGCATAACTCATAATCTTCTTCCCATCGCAACTCCACTGATTTTCTATTTTTAAACTCATCTAGAGTCCGTGTGATCCGCAAAGCAATGCTACGTCCCATAAAGAGCTGGAAAGAAAACCTGACGGTAGAATGGAAAGACATGGTGTAAGTAAGACAGGAGCGAAAAACAAGGTGGGAAGGATGAAGGAGACTTTCGGTTTGGGAAAAACATCACTGGGGAAATTCCTAAAGAAGAAGATTTCGTTTCAAGCGACAATCATCTAAGAAGTTTAAATGAAAATTGATAATGTGAATTTATTTTGATTCATATCTAGATAATCTAGAAATATATTGCAATATAATAAAAAAAAGAGGATAATAACAGTCTAGGTGAAATTATTAATTGCTCTATAAAGTTGTGCAAATTTACAAATTCATTATCATTGGGTTAGTTTATTCTTTATCAATCAGCTTTCGTGGTGACAGCATTAGCTGTACTAAAGAATTTTGAAACAAAACTTTGATAAAAACATACATTACAAAATATTTCGGATGCTTTATAAATTTCTAATCTGAATTTTAAATACCTAAAGTTTATGCATTTGAAAACAGTATATGAATTAGTTGTCATATTATTGCGTTACAGTCATTTTTGAAACAACATCTGAAAAATATTTTTTTCGTATTTATTTTGTACTAGCTGAAGGTCCCGTTCTTCGCACAGGAATGAATGGATTTTTTTTAATATTACGGTTTTTTGTAATTTTTAGGTTGTAACGAAAGTTTTCCGCCACTCCAAGTACTGCCTGCACAAGCAGTTCGCGTTGGTGTCTTTGCCAATATTTTGTAAAACGATTTTTTTATTTGAAAGAAAAGACTTGTTTTAGAGCACTGTGTTGTGAAATCTGTAAAACAATATCGTTATGATTAAGTATAAGGTGCCTGAAATAGAACTACCACGCTACCAGATTGATCCATCATTTACTCTCAGTTCTGTCGCAAAAAGTCTCAGCTACAGAATGACACTGAATTATGTGTACAGCTTAAGGTACTACTGTTGTATCATATGACACTGTGAAGATTTGATACCGAAAGTTCAAAAACGAGGACTAGGATAAAGAAGCAGAGCGCTCTGGTCATCCTACTAATGCTGATGAGGCCCGCTTACCAGAATTTGTGGAAGAAGATAAAATATTCATCCCCTCGAGAGCTAGCTAAAAGAGTCAGACATTAGTGCCATGGCCATTAGTCGCGCTAAGCATTGCATAAACTTGGCATATAAGGTCAATAGCTGGGTACCGCGTGAGCTGACTCAAGCTAATCTGGCGGAAAACTTTCGTTACAACCTGATACTATTTATCATAGATATATTAAAATGTTTATCGCATAAATATTATCTGTGTTCAATAATCATGCATATAGAATTTCATGGCGAGCATTTGAACGGTGAAGAAGATGATTCGGCGCAGCGCTATCTATTGTCAAAGTTATTGCAAAATGAATAATATCAATATATTCTCATGTTCAAATATCTATGTGTACCAATTTTCATAGCAAACAGTTTAACTATCAAAATACGCTGCAGTGCCATATAGTGGCAAATTAAAATATTAATATGTTATAGCGCCTTCAAAGGGCGAGGTATAGCAAAATGGATTATGTGAAAATATTCTCCGTGTTCAAATATGTATGTATACCAATTTTCAGAGTGGTCAGTAAGCGATCAAGAAGTTGATTGCTGCAGTGCTATCTAGTGGCGAGTTAAAGTAATAATGTGCTGTAGTGTCATATAATGGTGAGCTACAGGACATTACGAAATGAATACTAAAAAAAAATATTCGCTCTGCTCAAATGTAAGTATACCAATTCTTGAAATTAATCAGTCAAAAGGTCCTGAAGTTGGTGCGCTACATCGGCATCTAGCGGCAAGTCAGCAATATGGATAGCGTAAAAGTATTCTCCATGCTCAAATATCTGTGTGTACCAATTTTCATTGAAATCAGTGGAAGAATATTTCATATCAAGCTGTTGAACAGTACAGAAAGCGAGTTATAGCAAAACGGATGCTTCCAAAATATTCTTCACGTTCAAATATCTATGTATACGAATTTCTATGGCGATCAGTTGAACGGTCCTGAAGTCATTGGTTTGAAGTGACATCTAGTGGCAAGTTATAGCAAAATGGATAACGCCAAAATATCCTCCGTGTTCAAATGTCTATCTATACCAGTTTTCATAGCGAGCAGTTCAACAGTCCTTATATGCAGCAGCGCCATCTAGCGGCGAATGAAAGAAATAAGTTGACGCACTGTAGCACCATCTGGTGGCGAGTTAACGTAATAATGTGCTACCCCACAATGAAGTCGCGAGTATAGCAAAATGGATAAAATGAAAATATTCTTCATGTTCAAGAATCTGTGTATATAAATTTTCATGGAGATCATTTGTCAAGTGAAGAAGTTGATCCTCTGCATTGCCATCTAATGACGAGTTAAAGTCATAATGCGCTGCAGTGCCATCTAGTAGTGAGTAACAGCTAAATGGATAGTTAAAATATATTGTGCGTGCTCAAATGTGTAAGTATAAATTTTTTTATGGCAGTTGGTCGAACGGTATAGAACTTGATGCACTGCAGCGCAATCTTGCAGCAAGTTACAGCAAAACAGATAATGTAAAAATATTCTCCATCTTCAAATATCCGTGTGTACCAAGTTTCATCAAGATTGGTTGAATTGTATTAACATAGCAAGCGGTCGAACGGAATAGAATCCGACGTTCTGCTAGCGGTAAGTTAGCAAAATGGATAGTGCAAAATTGTTCTCCTTGTTCACATATCCACAATTAACCAATTTTCATCAAAATAGGTAGGACAATATTTTCATAGCAAGCGGTCGGACGGAAAGAATTCGACTCTCTGCAGCGCCATCTTGAGGCAAATTATAGCAAAATGGATAGTGTAAAAATATTCTCCGTCATCAAATATCCATACGTAGCAATTTTCGTCAAATTATGTTAAACGGTATTTTCATAGCAAGCGGCTGAATAGAATTCGACGTTCTGCAGTGGCACCTAGTGGCTTCAGACATTTTAATAGTTATTCTGCTATTCGGGGAGGAGACGAATCCAACAAATCAGAGATCATTAAAATCCGTCCAGCCGTTCTTGAGTTATAAATGGCGTAACTAACCCGACTTTGTTTTATTTATAAAGATTTTTTGAAATTAAGAAAATTATAAAAGATTGCCAGTTTCATTTTTTGAAATTAAGAAAATTATAAAAGATTGAAGGTTTCCAAGGCAAAATAATGTACTTTAAATATTAGACGTATAATCTGGCAAAAAAAAAAAAAAAAAAAAAAAAAAAAAAAAATCTTAAGTATTATATGTTTTCTATTTATTTCTAAGGTATAATAAATTTATTATGTGTATAACATTTTGTTGTTTACAAATTATAAACGTAGAAAAACTATTAGATACGGAAAATCAAGAGAAAAGAACAACCGCCCTCTTCTTGTTTATATCCTCAAAACATTTTTGCAGGTCGTAAAGTTAAAACTATTTCCGAACTTCCAAGGTTTGGAAAAACGATCCTTTCCAAGAAATATATATGAATAATGAATTATCTATTTATAGAATATTTGACAAGTCTCTTATTCGGTAACTGATCATGAAACATTTGCAGAATAAATTTGAGCATGTAAAAGGTACATAAAATTAAAGTAGTAAAAATGGTTTTTGTGTGTAATTACGCTGTCTTATATGAAAATACGGGAAATAAAAAAAAAATTATCAGTACGGTTTATTTCAAATGAATGCATATCAGGGCAAGTCTCAAATTAATTAAAAAAAAAAAATACAACTTATATATGGGCCAAAAAATAATTAATTCTTATTAGAATTCGATAAACATAAATTAACCTTATATCTAATAAATAAACACGACTGGTTATAGTTCGTTTGTTTGTTTGTATGCCAGGTCACTGAATGTATCATTTAGAGCTACATATGTCCTTCACGGAGTTTTCCTACCACAATTTGGATCCTCATCAGAAGATGGAGGTCTTTTGAATATTGGTACTCCTAAGAAACTGCCAGCGACCCCGGAGAGGACTTTTGGAATCACAGATTTAACGTGCACGTACACCACGGTGGTCTTTAGTGATATGTAGAAATCGAATCCTCAACTTTCCGGTTGCGAGTCGAACACCTTAGCCACTGGGCTACTACTGTGCCAGGTTGGTTATATTTAAAGTTACTCTATAAACAGGGTTATACAGCTGAAATCTGTAATCGGATTTTAACCAAATTGGTAAATAGACTATACATGAGATCCGCTCTAGGAATTTGGGAAAAAAATTGCTACAAAAATGTATACATATTTTTGTTTTCATTCTTAGAGCTAACAGTTAATTTGGTAATATTGCACTGAAGCTAAAATTACTTTATGAATAAAACAGGTTGGAATAACAAAAGGCATCGATATAAGACAAAGCTTTAATTTCAGGCGATGTAATAATTTAATTATTTGCAAAAGTTCAGACAAATAGGTAAACAAATAAAGCCATAAAAACATTTCAAACAAGATGGGAAACTTTAAAATAAAGTTATAAATTTGTTTGTTTAAAAAAACTTTATGTCTTTAAAATACTTTAATATGATCATTGCTTATGATTCGTCTTTTATTCAAATTCCTTTATGCATTCATGTGAATGAGATAGGAATGCAGCATACATTATTTCCAATAAGAAATGTGGTTTAGTAAATTCAAGTAACACATTGTTTAAGTAACTCATAAACAATGAGACAAGGAATTTTGCGAAAAGGTAGATACGACATTCAGTTGCAGAAGCAGACAGAAATAATGCACGCAATTTTTACATATGCTGTTTAGTGCAAAATGGATCGCCACTATTAAAATCAAAGAGATTCAAAACGAGATTTAAATGTTATGTAACATACAAAATGTTGAAAAAAAATGCCTGACGAAGTTAATGATGTATCGTATAATATCCAAACTAAAGCTGAAGTGGGAGTCACATGTCCTATGTAAACAGAAACAAGTTCTAACATCAAAAGAATATGCTCTTCCACAGCCATAGTGGTAAGCAACTTACCTCCTTTTCTTCCACTATAGTTTTGTCATTTCTTCCTTCAAACTAGATGGCGTAGAAAGACTGTGTTACTTGTGCAGAATTATGCTGTCATAGTACCTTTTCCATTCTCTTCTCACCTTACTCCTATCAATAACTTTAGATAAAGTAACTTTGGATGCAATCCGCATATCACGAAGCACTGAAGATGCAATGAGAACAGCTGACTTGTCCGATACTCCCCTTCTATCACAAACATCTGCCAGATTTGGAAATGATATTTTCATTTGGACTTCTTGGAGGTGGAGCACTGGCGGATTAATGCAAGTTTGTCGGTGGGGGCGGTTAGTTAGAAGATTGACATATACATCCATTTTATGGAAGTAAAATAGGATCTTTACATTAATTTCTTTTTTCTCGGGGGGGGCATTCGCCCAATCCCCCCCCTCCTTTAAACCGCCCTTGAGGTGGAGGGAGTTTCAATCGGAGTTGTTTTCCAACATTTGGCTTTGTGATTATCGTAATGGCTGTCATCTTCAGGGAAATCTTATAATTTTAAATCAGATCCTAAAGCCCATATCAAACCTTCCCGATCTTCAACTCAAGCAACCCTTTCATGGGACTGTTTTCCACTACAGTTGGGTGAAAAGCCTTGTGTGCGATATGTTTTTTCAACAACCGTAACTTTTCCCAGCCGGTCCGGGAAAAATTGAGTATTTTGTTCAACTTGTCCGATAGACCAATGACGGGCAAGCAAATGAAGAGGCTGCAGTGATATCACAGATTCACTCATTCCCTTTTCCAGTCAAATCAGTTGAGTGAAATAGTCGAAAAAGTGGAAAGAAATGATTGAATTGAAGATTGAACGTAGGAGAAGGGATGATATGGTAATTAGACGGCGTTTCTTCTAAATCTGCGATTCTAGCTGACAGAATAACATTAAAAAAAGGAATTTAATAATGAAAACGTAATGATAATATTCATAAAATAATAATTCAATGAATCAATTATTAGTTTGATAAAAATGTACTAAAACCTTTAAAAGATTGCGATACAAACATCCACTAAAGATGTGAAACCCAAAAATGGAAATATTTTAAGCTGAAATTTGGAGACAATTTGATGTAGGCAGTTTCGTACTACATAATAACTTGGCAATTTCGAAAAAAAATTTTTTTTGCTTCACCCTAATAATTACTTAGTTGTTTTACATTTATATACTTTATTGAATTTAAAAGTACTTGGAAATTCTTTTTCCAAAAAACAGATATTTTAAATAAACAAAGATATATTTAAATGTATTTTTCAAATGATGAATTTTATATTAACTAAACTTGAAACGAAGTATTTTCAATTTAAAGAGCTATTCATTTTCTAAAAACTAATATAAAATTTTTAAAATTATCCTTGTAAACTTTTTTTCACATTCTTTAGTTCTCTTGTAAAGAATTTTAAAAAATCTGTTATTTTTTAAACTGAAAATATTTGAACTGCTTTTCATATTGAAAGGGTACCTGCTTAATGGCATTATTTAAACTCCAAGAGATTTTTCAAAAGAGATTTCTCATAGTTACGTTTAATGAAAAATTGTTAAGACAGGCTCTTCACTTTGATATTGAGACATTTTATCTTATATTTGGTCTTGATCCCTTTACATTAAATTTATAAACATGAATAGTAAATGAGCTTTTTAAAGCAGGTGAGTATCGTGGAGCTGAGTGTTTAAAACATTTTTTTAACATATTTTCTTTCGTGCAGAGCAAGAAAGCTTCATAATATATTTTTTGCACTTCTTTAATATGATGTTGGCTGTATATAAAATGCCTCAGGCGTATAGGTCAAATCAACATATTTTTTTTCTAATTATTGCACTTGATTCAACTCAACAAAAAGTGTTACATTCAGACGTAATTTTTCATAATTTAGAATATGAGAGGAAATGTACACACATAAAAAATATTTTACCCACTGATGTCTGCCAAATCTGAAAATATACAGGAATGTAATAAAAAAATGTTTGTGTTCAGTTCGTCTTTTCTATGTGGAGGAAATTGTAAATTGCCTAGAGACTTTGAATGTCTGAAATAATTTTAAAAACTGTGGCATTACATTTGAAATGGTGCAGTAATTTAAGAAAAAAGTTCCATTTTTTCCAGGAAATACTCCTGTCATATTTAAAATTTGGTGTTAGTCATCAAAACGTCGTTTAGCTGAAATAATAAATAATAGCGAATCGCTATACTTTTGAAGATATTAGATGCTGAATGGTAATGGCTTCAAAACCGTCCTGTCCACAAAAAATGGGCAAATAATGTAAAACTGTTTCCACGAAGCTGCAAAACTATAAAATATAATAATAATAATAATAATAATAATAATAATAAATGTTTGTAATTATGAAAAAGAGCTCTTAATCACAAGCTTTAATATTAAAACATACTTTGATACACCTAGTGCTTTTTAAATAACATAAATTGCTGATGTATTGCAGTGAAAAATGGAACAAAGGAAACGAGATTTTAAATCTCACCCGCTTGGAGAGTTAAAAGAGATATAGAATTATCGATTTACAATAGTAATGACTATTAAAAGAGAATTTCCTAAAAGAGATTGTGTTTAAAAAATAAGTAAATGAAAACTGGGTCAATTAAATAGTAATTTTGATTTACCTTTCGTTGAAAGAAATATAATGTATATGTAACTCTTTAACCTATAAAATATGAAGATCAAATGAAACATTTTATAGTGCGCATCGTTTTATGTATTTGATATATACATTTATATAATGTATACATAAAATACCTCTAACGTTATAACCATATACATATATATAAATATATACTATATTTATTGAAATGTAACTAATATACTGTATTTTGAAGCCAACATCAGATGTACAATACGTATTCTAATTGTTACAAAATCGAACATAAAGTTAATTGAATCAGTATGCATTTACACGAGCAGAAAGTGAGATGTTTATCTACACATGCACTTAACATAAAGCGGAGTTTCGGAAATTGGTAAATGAAAATTAAATAATTTTGTAAATATTCCACTGAAAGCTTAGTAAACAATACATCTTTAACATTCTATAAAAGTGGTAGGATTACGTGACTTGTAGAGTTTGTTTGAGGATTAATTTTAGTTTGTGTGTTTAACATCTGCGATGGGATGGAAATTTTGTTGTTTTGTGCAAATATTTACCAGTAATTAATGTAAACATTAGATGTGCTGTATCTCACGAAATAGCTTCATAACAACCAATTTCTACTATTTGTCATGTTTATAAATGGAGAGATTTGTATCAGAGAGGTTTGCATATATACAACGATTACAATATAATTAGATTTTAAAGAGTCAAATAATTTTAAAAAATATTTTCTTTTCTATTGTAAATGGTATTTTGATGCAATGTTCTGTAGAATGATATGATACTTTTATGTTTTATCCCCAATGAAGATGGGAAGTGGTTATGATTTCGTTTAATTTTCTGAGTGTTCGTGCACTAACCTTCAACTGGCATACTACGAAATTTATGTACATTATTACTGTGTGCTGGGCCATGTAGGGAAAGTGGACATCCTCTTAAGGAAAAACCTTGAATAAAATAGCATAAATGTTTTAATAAAGCGTTTACCCTTTGCTGGTTTGGTTTGCACTGCATTTTGAATTATAAACATATTTAAGTAATACATTAACCCACACTGAGTAATAAAAAAAATTGGAAAAGTGTCCAAAGGATTATTTTACCCTCACAAAGGGACAAAGGGAAAATGATGCTCCATTTCAAAAATATTGTCAAGTTGTTTTTATTGGCAAAGTGAAAGTTATAAAAGTAATTATGACTATACATAATGAAATAAAGTAAGTTTTACACTAAAATAGCACAAATAATGTATTTTATGTAAATTTTGAAATAAAAAAGTGTCTTTTTCTGAAAATGCATGATTCTGCATTTTTTTTGACAACTCTTGATAACACGTAGACTAAAAGAGAAAGACTTGGGAGAGTCACATTATTTCGAGGTCTGTTGAAGGGCGGGCATGTTGGCAAGAACCCAGTGCTGGATATTCTTCAGTCGATGGATCATTTAAACTGCCAGAATGGCTGAACATTTTAGGTCTGATGATTGGATGACGCCGAGAAACACAAGAAAATTATCAATTGTAATTTCCATCTAAAAACATACTCCATTCAGTAAGCCAAGTCGTATTTTTATATACGGAAGACTGCATATCTAAATAAATAGGAAAGTTAGTGCTTGCCTTATAACAAATGTCATAAAAATTAATTTTCCGAAAAATTCTATTTAGACGCGTTAACTGCGATCGCTTGAACACCGCCATTGTTTCTTCTTCACTGGGCACAGCTAGTTTATGTGTTACGCAGTAGGTAGCGCTACCTGTATGTAAGAAAACATACAGGGGTCGGATAAATATATGGAAACACCTTGTGAAATGCATATTTGTAGAGAAAGATTGATTCTAGAGAAATATGTAGGTGGCGCTGGTGTTTTCGCAAACTGACGTCACCCACACAACGTCGTAAATGCGCTGTGCAGTTCAGTCGTTGTCCGGGCAGTATTTTGTGAAGTTGTCATTGCATCCTGTCAGAGCTAACAGAATTCGAACGTGTGCAAATTGTTGGAGCTCATATGGTGGGTGCTTCCGTAAGAAAGGTAGCCGAGGTGTTTAGTGTTGCAAAAGGTACTGTATGGAAAATTTATTCCGCATATTTAAAGCATATCCGCATTAATAATTATCCTAAATACGGAAAAATATCATCCGCTAAATCACCGCACGGACGAAAGTGTGTGCTGTGTGATCGTGACAGACGATCATTAAGGAGGATTGTGACGAAAAATAAGAAGACCACAGCTGCAAAAATTACTGCTGATATGAATGTCGTGCTCACAAATCCTCTGAGTGCCAAAACAATAAGAAGGGAGCTCCATAAGCAGGGTATGGCTGGTCGAGCTGCAATTCAAAAACCATTCATCTTTGATGATAATGACCGTAACAGAAAAAAGTGGTGTTTAAGTCATAAAGCCTGGACTGTAGAGCAGTGGAAGAAAGTAATATGGTCGGATGAGTCTTCTTTCACATTGTTTCCCACTTCTGGCTGTGTTTACATCTGAAGAACGCCACCCCAAGCCTATAATACAGACTGCTTGTTGCCAAGAGTGAAACATGGCGCGGGTTCTGTGATGGTTTGGTCAGCCATATCGTGGTTCTCTGTGGGTCCCGTGATAACTCTGTCCGGCCACATTACTGCAAAGACTTATGTGAAGATTTTGGCCAATCAAGTCCACCCCATCATACAAACTTTGTTCCTCAATGGTGATGGTGTCTTCGAAGAAGAAAAAGTCTTGTTCACAGCTCATTTTGTTCAGAACTGGTTTTCTGAGAGCGAGGATGAATTGTCACATCTCCCCTAGCCACCAGAGTCACCAGACCTCAATATTTTTGAGCCTTTGAGGTCTACACTGGAGACGAAAGTGCGTGGTCGCTATCCACCGCCAAAATCGCTATCTGAACTTGCCAACGTTTTGCAGGAAGAATGGCAACATATTCCCTTGGCAAGTATACAAGAACTATATTTATCCATTCCAAGAAGACTGCAAGCTGTTTTGAATGCCAATGGGTTTCCTACACTATATTATGCAAAGAAGCATGTTTTTTTTTAGTTTCTTCCATATTTCGTCCAAACCCCTGTATGCATATCGTTTTTCCCCGCTAGGATCCATTCAGGCTAACTTCCCCTGTTCCATTGAAATTGGTGTATGTAGCGATTTTAGTACTTTTACAGGAGCACCGAAAAATATTTCAACACATTATACTCTGCGGATTATGTTACAATCTATGGCAGTGTTGGGACCTCCATTTTAAGCACAACACAGTACATAAATTAGCATATAAACGTTTCCATAAGAACTTACTTTTCATTAAAAGGATAGAAAAAACACAATGTTCTTTAACAGGGTCTCACAAACATACGTTAATAATGACATAGTTTTTGAAGCTATACCCAAGCTCTTGCCATGTTTGACGAAGGTAAGTCAGGACATCTATGATAACATGGTAATACAACACGTAATAGCCTCCCATCTCCCATAAAAAAAGACAGATGTATTGGAAAATGTTTTATAATCTATGCGTTTAGCATGATTTATCTTTCTGGTTCTGCAACAAATATTAAATAAATTATAATTATTTTATAAAAGGATCGTTTTAAACGATATTTAAATTAGATCATTGATAGTAATTTACTAAAAAAAAAAGAAATAAACGTTTACACATTTAGTGAAAACAGTAAAAAGTAAAACAATAATTACATTCATGTAAGAAAATAAAAATTATATTAAAAAGTGCATGCTAGAGATCACATTTCTTATTTGATTGTTGATGTTGAAAGTTCTTCCATGCATACTAATTTTCTGTTAACGTTCGTGTCCATAACTGGATTTAATTTCAACTATTTGCACTGCTACTAGTTTCTTCTGCGTTGAAATGTCTTTGTCAATATTTGATGAAAAAAGCTTACAGTTCTTTTAAATTTTTAATCCAATAGCATTAAAATAAAAGTAATATAAGTAAAATGTCCAGTTATTTGACGTAAACAAAAAAAGAATGGGACCTTCTCTAGGAAATTTCTCAATAAGACAGAATTTAATTTTTGCCACTTTTAGTGGGAATAGAACAAAAATAGTTTCTAAGCATTGGAGACATTTGGCCATTTGACATCATGACAGCGGTCTAGAAATAAAAGCACTCAACGTTTACTTTAGTGCTTTTTATTTCTTCATTTCTTCTACAATTCTTTTTATTAGATCTTTATTGCAGGCAATTACATTCTTTCCTGCAGGCAAATGATAGATAGGTTTTATGCTTCTCAGCTCTTACTTTTGAATAAATTAATACCTTTCCCCATTCGCTTGCGAAATCTGCAAAAGAAATATGTTGTGTTTTCAGACAGCGCACAATAAACATTTTCAAATAGCTGAACATATCTATTAAGGGAACTGTTATTCAATGATGAGACTAGTTTTAATTAACTCTTAAAAAATGCATGGAATACATGGAATGCATGGTTTTATAAAAAAGATGCGAATTTATGCGAAATTTTCTTATAATTGCAATAGATGCGAAATATAAGCAATTAGTGAATAGACGGGTATTTATACGAAAATTTCTTATTTTTGTAAATAGGCGTAAAATATAGCTTTTTTTTTTAAGAAAGAAAATTATGTTAAAAATTTTTTCAAACGGCAATTCAAGAATCAAATTAGCTTCATATCGAGCTTTTCCCGAAATCAATGAAATTAATTGAGGAATTACAAAGATTCAAGTTACCCATTTTGCTTAGAAGACAGAGTCCGATGATTTGAATCCCAATGCTGAAAAAAGGGCAGCCGTTGCCATCGCTCAACTTAACTACCAGCAAGATGGCGGACGATCGAAACGTTCATCGCGTGACACAGATCTAGAGAAACTTTTTTACGCAGCTGTGCGGCACAGCCAGCTGTCGCCAAAAAAGGGTCTCTAGATCTGTGGCACGCGATGAAAGTTTCGATCGTCCGCCATCTTTCTGGTAGTTAAGACGATCTGTGGCAACGGCTGCCCTTTTTTCAGCAATGGGCAATCTATCCAGCTTTTCTTCCATTTTTCAGCAGATGTCAGTGCTGTTAAAAATAATCGCGACAATTTGTTTACGGGAAATGACGTGCTAAAAAGTAAAGGATTCTCATGGACCTATGTCACCCGCAACTATTTTTATAGAAATCAAATCTATTTTTCGTGACTGTCAACAGTCAAAAATCAGAGCTTGGTGTTCAGTGCGGGAACACTGCTCGTTAATGGGTTAAGGACATATTGTGAGCTCATGGAAATGCTCTTTTCCAACCTTTGCTGCAGCAGCTTTGCTGAGCATTTGTAGGCCAGCTAATAGCGTAGATGCAGATGTTTCTTTAGTAGTTATAATGCTTTTAAGTAGTTTGAGCTTATTTTAAAAAAATTTCATTTTTTCCCCTCGAAATTTCTGTTTTTTATTTGTGAAAATTCCGTACCTCTACTCATAATATGAAGATATTTGCATATAAAGATTTTTCAAAAGGGCATTAAAACGTATTTTATGCAATTTCTAAAGCATATGTAGAATAGTGAAAAACCCTAAGCAAAAACGGCTGTATAATAGTATAACATGCACTGTTTATGATTTGCTGTGCTATGATTTGTCTGTTTCATTGAGTAAACCACAGAATGAGCTCATTTCTCTTTTAATATTTATGGTATTTACATCATATTTAGAACTAGTTTGTATGTCTTGTTAAAAATCGTAAGTATTTTGGTATACATTAATGCATTTTACACTCGAATGCTTTATGTTTTTCCTTACGATAAATATATGCTGACTTGAACCACTTTTCAAACGAAAAGAGAATTGGTTGATCGATTTCGGGGGGGGGGGGGGGGTCGTAAACGAAATTACGAAAGAAAATATTTTTTTCCACCTTATCAATACACGTTTGCATTCAAATTCATGTACAGCCTCCGATCATCTTCGTTTAAGGATATCTCTGAGATGTTTTATGATGAAAGGCTGAAATTTTGTACATCGCATATTTAGTGTATGGGGCACATTTTACTAACTGGTAATTTTTTCGCACGAGAGTCGTATAAAATTTTAAAAGGGTAATTTTTTCAAAATTAACGAGACGAATTTTTTCTTATCGGAGTCTTATTTCCGACGTTATTTTGGACATTATTTTCAATTTACATTGACCACTTATCTCTTATAGATAAAAGACCCTTACAACCTTTTTTGGGACACCCTGTATAATCTGCCAAAGAATCCTCATATTATCAGCCAGAGTCCATGTTCTCAATCAATTGGCAAACATAAATGTGGTTTTTTTTTAATCAAAATATCACAAAAAAGCTGTTCGATTGGAGGAGTAAACAGAGATTTTCATACATTATTTGTTCTTATGATAATTTTAGAGAGCAGCTTTTAGTTGATCATGTTTATAGAAACATGTTCCAGTGAGGAAAGATTGAAATGCTCTGGATGCTTTTCATTTATTTTCGGAAAAACTAAATATCCCCGAAGAAATCAGAGATTAGGAAAAATCTAGAACTATGCAATTTTCTTTCAGTTTAAAAATAGATCTTTAAAGATTATCTTTCTTGTCTTCATCTATGCATGTGAAATATGCCATCATGAATTGCTCTTCTTGCTTATCCTTTCCTGTCAAATTACTGACACATATAGATAATAAGAATAATTTGAAAGATTTCTAAAATAAATTGAAAAAAAAATATACACACACACACACACACACACACACACACACGGTTGATAGTTTTTAAATTAAAACTTACTGTATGTATTTTCTTGTGAATACACATTTTACATTAATTTTATCAGCTAAGAAATATCTATAACACTTAAACACAGTTGATTAGCTAAAACATGTGAATTTGTGGTTGTAATTCAGATGAATCACCGTCATCTAATACTCTGATTTTACTTCTGCTTTGTACTGATTATATGAAAATTCCCACAGTTTGGAAAAAAAAATACATATAGTATTTATAATATTTATAAAAAGTATTTCTAATATTTATAAATAAATAAAGAAAAAAAAATTCATCGAAAAATTGTGTACATTTTAGTGCCTACAAAGAAATGTATAACGGAATTCCAATTTCTCTTTTAGAAACTGGTAAAAGGGAAAGTAAACAATAGTCATGGAGTTTTATTCTCTGATAAAGGAAAACGATTATATAGCTCTTTATTAGATTACATGTATTTTCTCTTTTATGAACCGTGATGTACTCGTCTTTCTGCTTAGTCATTTCATGATCTGGTTTTCTGCAATTTATTTCGATTTTAACTCTGAGGAAGTGCCACTAAAACGTCTGGAAGGAAATATAAAAAGCAATGCGCAATAAATGAAGAAGTCAGTTAAAATGGTATTATTGGATTTAGGGAAATAAAGTAAAGGAAAGCTGAGTTCACATCAAAGTAAGAAACTCTGTAAATAAAAAAAATCATAATGTATCTCTAAATTAATTTTTTATTTAAATGTATTTATAAGATTAAAAAATATTATGCAGGAACGCAAAAGGAAGGTTTTTCTCTTAAGAGCAACTAATATGACCGTTGTACTAGAAGGCGAAGATGATTATACAGAAAATTCAAAAGAACACATACATGGTTGAGATCGACTCTGATACTATTTGCCTACCAATTTCTGTTTCATCTTTATTTTCCTTTTCTTTTCTTTTTTTGTATTTATTACGATAACACAAAATGGATTTATGTTTAGAAAATGGACCAAGGTCATTCAGCCATAAGCATATCCAAATCTTGTTTACTAGTCACCTCTATGGCACTATCCCCTAAAAGTTTCACTGTACATTTTGCTGTAAATACATAGAAATTAGTCTTGGAAATAAAAGACACTCAAGAATACTATCCAAATCTAACTTCAATTTTTTATATTCTTTTAAAATTTTGCTCGTTTATTTTAAGTAGTATTTCTTCACTTTTGGACTTAGAATAATTTAATAAAAAGCTTCTAATAAATTGCCTTTATTTAAAATACAATATTATTTTACACAAGTTAAAATGCATTATAGGTGAATAAACTTTCATAAAAGCTTAGTTCCAAACGTTTAGAGTTAATAAAAATGAGCGAAATTTCACTGGAATAAATTGGCTAAATTGTTAAAAATGATCATCGAACATAAGAATTTTTTTTGCCGTACAAGCATATTAATTTTCTTTTTCTTCCGGAAAGAATATAATTAAATTTATAGAGAAATATTTTTTGTAGTAATTATTTCTAAAGAGCTAGCTTCAATGCAGTACTCTACAGAAGCTCAATGTTTAGAGATTATTTTGGTAAGAAAATAAACTTTAGGCCTTAAGTTCTGGCTCTGATAAAGGAAAACAATTATGTTGCTCTTTATTAGATTATATGTTTTTCTCTTTCATGGATCACGGGACACTATTCGTTCTCGTTTGCTCTTTACTTGATCTGTTTTATTGCAATTTACTTCAATTTCTTCTAATACAAAAAAATACTGCAAAACCTCTAACGAGGAATATATAGGAGTTCTACGCCAATTTAAACTCAATAGTACATGCGGCATTTATTTCACAATAATAGGTTGCTACAATTTAAGTGATTTTTTATAGCTGTGCATATCAAGAAGAAGTTTTATAATAGTAACATATTAGCGGTTACTGTAATTAAAAATGCATGCATTTGAGATGTTAAGGATTTAAATATATTTATGCAGGGTGATTCAGAGCTGTTTTTAAAATAAATATGTAATAAGTTGGAGAGGAAACTAGGCAGTTCAAAATCATATGGGAATGAGAAGTCACAAACATCGTTTTTAGTTACTTGTAAATAACTATTTTAAGAGTCACTTTAATAATCAATTCCACAATTCAGGTAATCCCTATTTTAATAATCAATTTTTTTAGTCAAAGGCTTTCGTTGAAAGATCCATTAATGTTAGACGAACCATGGTATGGGAATGTTCTCTATTATTTTTCGAAATCTATCTTTAACAAGTACACGAAGAAGACGTTTCCGACCCCACATTGTTGTATGATTCTGTACCGTATTGGTTCCCTCTACAGCCGCTAGCATGCTTTTACAGAAGTTCTGAATAACTCTAACAAAAACACTGAAATCGATTGATAACAAGAAAATTTTTATTCCGACACATAGTTTACGTGTTTTCTTAAACATCGGTGCGTGTGATTTTGTATAGAAGAGGGAGACTAGCTGACTTTCGAGGAATTTGCATGAATGTGCAGTTTTGCATGAATGTTGTGATAATACAATTAAACCCGGAAAGCCATGGGATTTGTCAAGTGAACTGAAGTCATTATACATCAGGAATAACAAATCTCTTCCTTTTTCCCAAATACTGATATTGTATCTGGATTTGATCAGGTACAATTGTAAAATAAAAATGTTGGAACCACTAAAAGAGATACATGGAATCATATCATATCAAGGTACAACCATATACATGTATCATGGTACAATCATATTCTCAGACCACGTTTCGCGTGGAATATTGGCAAGCTGCCGGCGAATCGAAACGAACCTGTCAAGGAGGGAAGAATACGCGAATGCAGCGCAGGTGGGACGTCTCTTCCAGTGATTACCCAAGCTCATGTCTGACTAAAAGTTTACGTAGGACTTCCGACGGCGGGAGGCCCGACCCCTGGGATTTCCAACAATCATCGCTGGCAACCGAAGGCCACCCGGCCATCGCTGTAGGGGGCTCCCCTCAAAAATATGATACCACTGGCCCTTTGCGAGACCCAAAAAACATCTGTGGGCCCGGCCATCGCTCATCGAAAAGATGCTACTCCTGGCCCTTTGCGGGACCCAAAAAACATCAATGGGTCCGGCCACCGCTGTAGAGGGGCCCTCGAATATTTGCTATCGATGGCCCTTTGCGAGAGCCCCCCAAAAATAGTGAGCCCGGCCATCGCTGTAGGGAGCCCCTCGAAAATATTTTACCGCGGACCCTTTGCGAGATCCAAAAAACAAAAGTGGGTCCGGCCATCGCTGTAGGGGGCCCCTCGGAAATATGCTACCGCTGGTCTTTAGCGAGACCCGAAAAAACAACATTGTGGCCGGCCATCGCTGCTTCTCCCCGGTCAGAGATCCCATGATTTTCATGAGTGTCGAAACTCCCACAACACCGACTAAAACACTCCACAAATAATGGACTTGTCCGTTTCCGCCTCCAAACTGATTGTTTATCAAATGTAGGGTAGGCGGGGGCAAAGGACTCATGATACTGAATTATAACTCATTTCTGAAAAATTGCAAAAAGTTATGAACCTAAATGCGCGCGCGCGTATTATTAGAATATATAGACCTTTACCTGCCATCTTAAGTGGTGACTTTTATAGATTTTGTTATTTTCATATCTTTGCCCAAACTAATGGGGGTATGGATCCGCGGTTTGCTATGGCACAAAACTCAGAATAAAACCATTTTGCAAAGTCGTCTTTGCTGGAAAATTATTGTATGTCAGGTTGTGAGGTTGACGGCGATCTGAACCTATCAATACTGGTGGAGTATAATGAAATTTTCCCTTTTTCTTTCTTCCCCTGCTATGAACTGCATAGAAAATTTTGATTTAATATGATAACAATCTCTAAAGTATGTATTCTGAACTTAGTTTAATAAAAACAAAAAAAAAAAAGAATCACTGTCAGTTAAATTTAATTAGAGAAACTTACAAAATAGGGGAAGACAGTTGGCTGTTACAGAACTAAAAGAAACTCTATGGACCTAGAAAAACTTATCATATTGCTAAAATGAACTGATGTGAGCGTAATTGTTGCATTCTCAAACCGTAGCAGAGGCCAAAAATAACTAAATCAATAAAAAACACTGATAATTATAATAAATAAAGGAAATACATGCCTGACGAAAAATTTTAGAAGACCTCATATGTCGGGCAATAGATTTTTCCGGCTCTGATGTACATCATCAGTAGAAGGCCCAGAACTTAGCAAAATTTGATGGTTATTGGAAGACTCGGGACATGACACAACATGCGAATATCAAAAAAAGAAAACCATTACTAGGCAACTAACCATTATTATAAACCCCAAAGCATTAGGGGCAAAGATGCGCATGCTGATCTTTACCCCATCGTATATGCTGATTCTTGCCCCATTTCATGAAGCTATTAAAATTGCTTTCCTGCGGTTTTGGTCAAAACCCGTATCACGTGAAACATAAAGTAATTAGATCATCATTAGGTTAGTTTCATGTACAAAAAAACCTTTAAAACATAAATCTTTGAAATTGCAAAAAAATAAATAAAATAAGTTTAAAAATTTTTAAAAGCTACATCAAAATACACATAAAAATTATTTGCCTCATGGTATGAAAACTGACAATCGCACATCTGTGATTCTTTGTTTGCAAAACCAGTACCATCTAGGGAACTTGTGAAAAAAATCAGTGTTGCTAATTTAGAATTCTAAATAATTACAAAAATGACTCGGATCTTAGCCCCGTGCTGGCCTTTATCCCCGACTACCCTATGATGTTTTATCTAAGAGGTGGTCGAATAGTAATAAATTGAATAAAATGTAAACTCCTTCACTAGCTGAAAAGCATTCACCGCGAAACAATTATTTACATCGAAACTTACCGCGAAACATATATTATTGACACATTTCTACTAAGTAATCTCTTTAAGGCTACAAAAGTCCCATATGTTAATAAATAAACATAAAAACTTTCTCAAGCTTTATCAGAATTTATGTGTGACATTTGAAGACATAGCATGCTTATAAAATTGTAAAGAAATTTTCATATCGCTTGGAGTAACACCATTAGTTGATTTTCAGACAAATTCTGTCTTTGCTAGCGGTAGTAATGTTAGATGAGGAAGTAGCTCACGTATCAAAGTCATCTTTTGTGTATTTTCGTCCTTCCCTAAAACTGTCTTGCACTGTTTAAAAAGAATTCTATAAAGATTCACCTAAACACTGGCTCTGTTTCTTCCAAATACCTGATGAGATGTACTAACAAATATATACGTTAAAGTCAGTCTTATAATGTGCATGACTTCATTCATAATGTGCATGACTTCATTCATGCTTGTCTTTCTAATGTGTGTCAAAGAAGTTTCTAGGAGGTAGATATTTTCACATAGATGTTTCAATAATTTTTAGGAACATTCATACAGAGACGGAGTTGTCTTTTCAAATGGAAGCACGTAATAACTGATTTCGTATACATACTTCATAATATATTTTAAAAAATGACACTAATATATATATATATATATATATATCTTAAAACCGTGCTTATCTTACAAGACTAAAAGCTACCGAGTCACACACATTGCCAAATTTTAATGACTTTCACACTCTAAAATTGCAAATCATTTCATTGAAACGTGTGTAGTTGCATTAGTCAAATGAAACCATTTAGTTTTTCCAGCTTAATTTGTGGTTCAACTTAGCTTCATGAGATTTACCCATATTAAAAATGACTTTGATGCAGTCAAATTATTACATATTCATCTAAAAATATCTTCAAATTTGTTAATTGCATTTTCAAAAATGAAATACACCTGCGAAAGTTTCCTAAGAAAATCAAATGGGGCAAGTTAATTTTTTGAATGACTTTCGGATCTTTTTAAATATGCAATTTTCGAAAGTAGACAAAAACATTTTTTTTTTAATTCTCTAAATATTCTTGTTCATTTAATAACTTTCCCCATCCGTTGTAAAGTAATTCGAAAATAACAAATATGTTTTCTCATTTTTCTAAATAGATTCATTATTTCTTATTCCCTGGCTACTTGTGCCAGCAGTTCTTTCTCGTTTATGTTTTTGTACATGGAATATTACGTTAATAAAGTGGAATCTAATTTCATTTACCTCGAGAAATTACATTGCATAAAAATTGCTAAGTGGAACGTGGAAATGTAATTTCAAAACAGCATAAAATAATTTTTCGATTTAGACTTTTTTAATACATTAACTTTTAAAATGTAACCCGAAATTAATAGACTTCACATAAAAATAAATGTTTGGTGAATATAATATGCAGTTTGTTGTGCATATACTGTAGTTTTTTAATTTAAATATTTAATGAATAATACATGAAATACTTGATATTTTTAAAGAAAGTTTGGGTTGAATAATTTTCAGATAAACCTATTTTAATTAATTTGAAATTTAACTTATTGCTGTTCAGTTTATAGAAAAGGGAAAACTCTAAAATACTGAAAAGAAGCATGCTAATAGACTAACAATGGATTTTCTGGTTTTATTATTAAAAAATTATACAAATATGTTCACGAACACACGTTATGTAACAGATAACAAACCAATGAATATATTATTTAACACATTTTCTAAAAAAACATAATAAATAAATAAAGGATCGATTTTATTTGGCGGTATTTGGTACTTCTTAAAAAATTTCTGCAACCACTTAAGTTCAAAGGAAAATCCTTAAAGCGCTTTAGAAGATTAATTACGTGAGTATTGAAATTTGATCGCAGCAAAAATTACTAGCAAAGATTTTGCTACATATTTCTAAAAATTACTATATTTTGCACAACCGTTCTATTCACATGCTTCAAAAATATAGTTTTAGTAGTTTAAAAAAAAAAAAAAAACAGTTAATTTCTGTTATCGAGTGAAATATAGCTAAAATGTCACAATAACAAATATGACGAAATTTTCATCATTATTTCCCTGTAAATCTGCAAAAAACAACTGTCATACTATAAAAATGTTCGCAAAAAACTGTCTTTAATTAAAAATAACACTTAAAAAAGTTTTTAAAAGCCGTTTTAATGAATGAGTGCATAAAAATTTATTTTTTAAAAGAAATTATGTGATACCCCCCTTTATTTAAAAAACACGGAAGGCTTACATACAATTTATCAAGTAGCTTTTTTTTTTACTCTAACATGACACTTCGAAGTATTTTATTAGAATTTGACGATTTTTTAAAAAGCATCTCTATAAAGTTCCGGTTTTTTTTACTGTTCAGAAAAAACTATTCTAATTGATTTAAGTCTACTTTCGTTAAAAACAATCTACTAAATCTGTTTACAAAAAGGATTTACTTTTGTTTTCGTCTTGTTGAAAAAGGCAGCTTCGTTTCATTTATAAAAATACACAATATTAAATTTGAAATCGAACTTCAATGAGAAGACTTGTTCAATTTTTTAACTAGTGAAATTTTACTTGAACCTAGGGGATTTAATAAATCCTGTATTTTCTATAAAGTAATAATATATCATTGAACCAAAAAGTTTTCATATCTGAGAAAAATTGTACGTATCATTTATTTAATGTACTATTTTTAAATCACACTATTTCTTTACAAAAGTATTGAAAATCCAAAATGAAAATATATAAAACATTATTTACTTGCTCTTTTTAAACATTTTCTCTAAATATTACAAGAACATTTACCTACAAAATTACTGGGACATTTAAAGTACTTAACAGTTTGAAAATCTTATTACTTAGAACGTGCTTTGACTGTTACTAAACATAGTTTTAATGATGATATTATCAAATTTAAAATTTGAAGAAAATACACCATTTTACATACTAACATTTTCAGTGCAGTTATTCGTATACTATCAAAAATATCATTTTGCTTCTCTAACACTTTTATTAACATTTTCAAATTATAAAAATGTTTACATATTTCTACAAATTTGTTTTGATATTAATTTAAATGATATATTTGTTAACAGAAGGTTTACTGTCACTAAGGTATCTCCATTTTCATCTAGTTTAGTTGAGTTGACCAATTGCAAAACTCGTTAAGCGCCATGCAGATATTTTTACAGAAAGTGAAAAAAACTTCTGTGGAGTTTATTTTTCATGCTGATTGCTTTAAATTAGAAATTTCAGTGCAAAAGTCCGTTCTGAATCCAATTTAATCAGTACTTTTCCTGAATTTGATGTTGTGTTTATGTTATTTAACTAATTGATTTGGATTTATATTTTTGCTGCTGTATGAAGAATTCATCAAGTTCTGAAACAATATGAATTCATCATTAAGGTATTCATTAAGGTATTCATCATTAAGATATTCATCATTAACAGTATGAATTGATCCCTGAGGTGTATATTTTCTGTCCCTGCATAACATAAAGTGTTTTCTTTGGCAGTTCGACTTCGGAATTTCCATCACAGATTATGAAATTTTAGATGTAAGCTTACCATGAATAAGCTGCCTGATCCGGTATCTTGGAGAGTGGCGAATTTTTACAGCAGTCGAATAATAAAATTATTAAAAAGTAAAAGTATGTTTAAAAATGACTAAACGACGATAAAAGACTGACTTAATCACAGTAAAATACACAAAAAAGAACAAAGTACGAGAAAAATATTGATACAATGCTGTTAATAATGAAAAAGATCAATGGAAGGAAAAAGTCTGAAATTTAACGAGTTTTGCAGCCAAAGGCATGCACCGAGTACGAGCAGGTAAAGATAAAATGACTTTTGATACAGGCCGAAGCGAATGGATATAACAAATTATGCAGCATTCAGCAAGGTGGATTTAATGAGTTTCGTAGCAGTATAGGATTTTGAGAGCTTTATTTCAAAGGTTTAAAATTTTTTTGCTAAACTTTTATCTGAGGGGATACACAAAGGTTGATATAAAGGGAAAAAGGCCGTAAAATATCAATTTATGCTTTTTTTTGTTGATTTAACGAGTTCTGTATTTAATTATGCCGTTAGATTATGCAAGTTTTAAATATCGGAAGTGATATTTTGTAGAGATATTTTAACTCAAGTTTTTAGAACTGTAGATTAAGAGTATTTTAATGTGTATGATTAATTATGAGAATGAAAATATGCAAACAACTCTTAATATTTTTCTATCCAAATGAGTGATTCTTATCAGTACAAAAACACATTTTTACTCAATTTATTAAAAAAAATTATGCACTTAAAAAATCAAATTTCTATAATTATACTCACAAGTTGTTGATACGCTTCAAATTATAGACCTACAAGAAATAAACATTCTTTGAAACAAACTTTCAGTGTTTTGTAATTGGCTTGTATAGCACGGAACTACATTTTACATATATTTCTGTTCAAAATTATTTCTGAATAAAAGTTCTGCTTATGTTCTTGCAGAATTTATTTTCTCTTATTGCTCTTTAGACGTCAAATCAGCGTAGGTGCACGCGACTAAGTTGAAACTTGTGAATCACAAATGTCCAATGACTTCCCAACTTTTCTTATAAAATTATACGTTGCGAAAATTTTATATGATTATGCTTGAATATCTCGTGTGTTCCCCTCCAAAAATTAAAAATATGTGTTCGCGAATCTTTTATGGTGGTATTTAGGAGAACGACCTGTAGCATTTGCTTTTTTTAAAATTCAGATATTTGCAGTGTGGAAAATGATTTTAGCTGTAGACGTTTTTAATGCATCTAAAAGAGGCAGATGAGCTTTTTATAATTGGTTTCCTTATCACAGAATTTAAAAATATGTTGCCTTCTTTAGAGATCTTTATAAAGGAAATGCTTGTCGCTTTCATAAACTTTCGGTGTTTTACGTGAGTTAGTTTAGGTTGACTCCAAAAATAGCCAGAGAAGAATTGTGAAAAGTCTGCATCTGAATGATTACACCGCCCAGCATGGTAGACTATGAGCATAGGCGCACCCACGGATGGGGCTATGGGGGCTCAAGCCCCCCCTAAAGGTGGAAAGTTAGAAGTGAAAAGCATTAAAAATTGAAAATTGACCCCGATTAATTAAATTTACCTTTTTAAAAATTGTCTTTAAATTATTTCTGAAGTACTTTTTACAAAAAAAAAAACAGGTTAGTTTTTAAATAAATACGTACAGTTAGTGTACGAAGCACAGTTAAACTTGGTTTCAAGGATGCTGAAAAGATCAGACAATAATTTGAGTATAACGAGTTGCATTGCCGGCGGGCATGTTGTTCTATGGGCAAATCAAGTGGCACATAATATTTTGACGTTATAAGAGAGTTAAAAATATAATCGAGGTCACTATAACTGTGTTCAGCAAAATTTGTTGTCCAGCCCCCCCTAAACTAAAATCGTGGGTGCGCCACTGACTATGAGAATAAAATAACCGAGAATGACAAGTACAAGCAAGAACTTATACACAGTTGATAGCCATGGCGTCAAATAAGAATATTGGTATTAATAAAAGAAGAAAAAATCGTAATATATATTACAAGATTATTTTATTAATTATGACTCATTTCTCCATAATAGCAAAAAAGTTGCTTAATTTTGTAACTGCAATAAAAGTTGATTAATTAATGACTATGTCATTTTATCTCTCAACACCCTTTATTAAAAAATATGTCCCAAAAATGCGACATAAAAAAGGAACATAAAAAGCGACATAATTTTACATGTATTTAAATACTATCAGTTCACAACAGCTTTAATCTATTATTACAATATTTCGTAAGCTGTAGAATATGCGTCACATGTATTTTTTTACATATATTTAAATACTATCAGTTCACACCAGCTTTAATCTATTGTTACAATATTTCGTAAGCTGCAGAATATGCATCCCATGTATTTTTCTATAAATAGGTTACACTCATAAAAATTTCAACATAGGGTTACCAGGCGAAATACTCGAAATATGAGCGATAAAATGACATAGTTAATTATTATCATTTTAATATGGCAATAATGAAACTAAAAAATTAGGGGGGTTCAGGGGGGTCGCCCCCTGACGAGGCTCGAACAGCCGAGTTTTTTTCATTCTTAGCAATAGTCAGTTAAAAAAAAACACACAAAAAACTGGTGTTAAAAGATGATGTAAAGAAAACTTTGTAAATTAACACAGATGAAAAGGTACTTATCCTAATCAGAACGATCGTTTTGACCGAAAAAAATGTTCGGTCTTCTTCAGCTGGCAGCAAAGTCTCACAGAATACTGGGAACTGAAAGATAAACCAAGGTTCACCTTTCCCTGAGACTGTAATTTCTGTGTTGCTATTGTATTCTCCCCATTGTGTGGCGGTAGCTAGACATAGTCCATACACCCTAAGAAGTCCAACACGGGGAAAGGTTCCTATATCAGGCCGTCCTTAGCAAGCTGTAAGCAGCCAAAAATATGCTCTGATGTGGGAATCGGCATTACATTTTTTTTTACAGGCGGGGATACATTTAGGCTATTTTAGTAGTTCAGATTCTTCAAGTGGCCATTGACAAACCTAGATACCACCGTCTCCTCCGTTCTACCATATGAAAAACCAAATGAGCCATCAGAATAGGACCTTAGGTACCAGCTACGAACAGGAGACGTAAGCCATTTCATCCCATTGCAGAATTCCTTAAGTGACTGAACTTCATTCAAAGCTAGGATCAGGGGTTGAAGACAAATTGGCCTTGGATATGCCTTCTCCAGATCATCGAATATCTCGTTGACGTATACACCCAAGTACCAAACAATCCATTGTAGTTATATTTCATGGGGAAATAATAGGAGTTTGAACATATTAGAGACCTACCACTAGTGTCTTTCACATTAGATCAGTTGCTTTAATGCAGCATTAAGCTCTTATTATTCGAAAGTATCCAAAGCTTGCCAAAGACCCTCTTTGACAGTAACCGCCAGCCTCTCCTTAATACCTATCAGTTCACTTCTAAAATCAGTTCACTTCTAAAATCGAGCAGTCAGGACCGTAATTTAACTTCAGAAAGTGTTCGGTGCTGCAGTTTCCGAAAGAAAGTTCTTAGAATGTTTGTCACCGATCGTGACGTGAACAAGGTCTGACGCATGTGGACTGAAATAGCTGTGGTGGAGGATTGTTCTTTAAATAAAAGTTTTAAATTTTGTTTTGATTAAAGGTTAAATTATTTCTATTTCAATTAGTTCCACTTAACTAAATTTCGTTTTAGTAGAAATAAAAGTTTTAATAAAATTTTTTCTAAAAAATCCCTATATTGGTCCTTAATCAATGGCATAGAATGTCATTGAATGTCATTGATTGTCTATATACATATACAGCAATTCTTGTTGTTCTCTTCCACTTCGAGAAGGCCATAAAAAACACTTTTCACTAAATACATAAGCAATTCAAGTATTTTATAATAGCAGTACAAAGTTTTTCAGAATCACCAAGTTTTAAAGAAAAGACATCTTAAGCATATTAATGTTAAAAAATGATTGAGCGAACTACAGGGAGTAAAACAGCATTGCTCCTGTTGATTGATGTCGCCAGCCGTATTGTTCAATTTACGGCGGGAGTTGAAGACCAGCGTACAGGTGAGTTTTGCATTCGATGAAAAAAACTTTTAGCAAGAAAGTTAAATTAGTTTAATTTAAGGTAAGTGCAGTTTTGGAAAATGCAACCAAGCAATGATACGTTTTATGATTTCCATCGTAACATTATTTTGCGAATAAATGAGCTCCATTTCCAAATTAATCTCTTTTTTTTATTGAATCGATCATGCTGAACAATTTTCTAACTGATCCCCCCCCCCCTATAGCGAATGGTTTTTGAGATAAGAACACGAACTCCGAATTTAGCAGCCACTTGCCACTGAGAGCGCTTTCCTTTCACATCGCATAAAGGCTCGACTGTTCCTAACCCTACTTTTATGATTATAGCTCTTGTGGTTCAGAAATTATTGGAGTGGCAACGGACATTAGAGGGCCCACTATATACTAAATATATCTTTTAAGTATTATGCTTAATAAACTCTTGTTTAGATTGATATCTTATTAGCAGCGGGATCACATTAAAAATACCAGAAATCCACGTATCACATACATCCTCCACTACTTATAATTTCACTGAGTATACAGCAAAAATGATTTTATATCTCTATGAGAATAAAATGAGCTCTGGAACACCTCGACGAATAAAAAGAAGCAGTTTTTACAAAATATATAACATCATGTATTTTATTTAAAAATAGAGATGGACGTGAAATTGTTTGTCCACTGTATATAAACACATTATGGTCTATCTAAATAAATATAATAAAATAGTTAATTTTAATATTAAATTAGTTTTTAAAAACTAATTAACTTTTTACATATTTCTGTGAAATTTTTTGAGCAGTAATGTCTGTTTGGTACACTTTTCTGAAAAACTAATGAGTTTATAAAATTAAAATTTGTATGGTATCAGAAAACATACTAATATTTAAAAACTGGCGCAGAAGCCAACATGCGGGCCAAGGCCTGCACTGTCCAGCCACACCTTCAGCTCTGGGGTGCGAAAGCATATGCCTCGGCCAGGTGATTAGCCTGACGCAAAGCCCCCAGTGTTTAACTCCCAATCCAGCTTTGTCCTCATTTTATAGACCCACTAGAGGGATGAAAAATTGAGTAAACCCTCCCCAGCCCGGGAATCGGGAACAGCAGTGCAATGCGCTAACAATTGCACCACCGTTTCTCAGAAAGTATACTATCTGAAAATAATAAGAAGATATTTTTCATTTTGGCTAAAAAGAAATAAAATTTAAAATGTTTTACCGAAAATTTTAAAAATCCTAAGAATTATTCATATTTTAAGTTAAAGATTTTAAAAGATTTTAACTACTTATTTAATATAAATAGATAAAATAATTAATTTCATTTAATTAACAAGACCTTTTGATGAATTTAAAGGCTTATCCTCTTAACAAGAAATCTAATTCTTAATTATAGTAACTTTAATTTCTGAACTGTTATTTTATTATTTTCCTTATTGCGTCTTTAAGTTGTAATGCATACGTCATTGAAAAATGAAAAGTCATTAGAGCAAGCAATACTTTATCTATTAAACAAAGTGAAAATTTAAATCTCCAGTTATTTCTTTCAAAAAAAAATTTTGTGTATTAAGTTTATTTCAAGGATCTGAAAAAATAAAAAATTAAAAAGATTGCTTATGTTACTATTTCTGATTTTATAATCGTTTATAAATGCAAATGTTAGCTGTAGTTTTCAACGTCCTTTTACAGACGTTTAAGCAGTATAAAAATACTTTAATGAAATCAAGTATAAAAATAATTTCATAAAATGAAGTATAAGAAGAAACGATGTTTTTGTGCAAAATGCATGGTGTCAAAAAATTTTTCAAAGTTGCAATTTAAATTTTGCATGCTTTTAAAAGGAAAGGAAATATAAGATTGAGTCAGTAAATAATAAAAAGATGTTTTTTTTTAAATTTTCTTATGAACAGCCTCGAAAATCATTGCTCTTTTATATTTAGATTTTTTAAAATAAATTTGAAAGACTTAATATTAAAGACAATTTATTCCGTAATTGATATTTTTTAATAAACACTTAAAAATGTCTAAGCTAATCACGCTTTTTATATAAACAAAATGATTTTTAAAAAGCGGTTTTTTCCCTTCTTGACTGTAAACTTGCGCATTTTGATAAGTAATCAGTTACTTGTAAATATTTTTTGTAACCTTTATACCAATTTTTATAAAGTTTTTGTAAAATTAAATAGTTTTATTTTGCTTTGATAAAAAAATATTTTTTTTCTAGGAGAAAAATATTGCTCACATAAATTACCTTTTTTTATACTCAGAAGTACTTAAGAAACAGTTTAGGTAATGAATGGTAAATTAAATTAATTTAGTATAAAAGTGATGACAAATAAAAACTTTGACATTTAAAAGAAAAAAAAATTATTTAATTCTTAAAATTACATTGTTGTTTCATTAATAATACTTTAATTATCTTAAATCTTCAGCCACATTTTATCCATGAGATACTTCTCTACAAGTCGTATATTGATTGAACATATATACGAAACTAATATTTCAAATATTGTTCAGGAGTATATATTAAAGAAAAATATGTTTAAAAATAATCAATAGGTTTAAAAAATATTCAAACTCGTCATCTTAATTAAATCTTTATACATCATGTTTAGTTTTTTTTTTTTTTTGGCTTGAGAGGAAAAAAAACCAATTATTTGTTTTTATTATTTTTGGCGAAAATTTATATCTTTTATAATAGTTTCGAAATTTACCAATTTGGTGTGAAAAAGTAAAACAAAACATTTTTTGATAATGTATTTACCCAAATAGTTTTGCCCAAGAGTTTAGATTTCCCCTGTATATAGATATGTATACACATATATTATCATATTTTAACTTAATCATTTCACTTCTAAAAATTTAAATTGAATTAATGGTAATTGTGTAATAGATATAATATTGAATGAGTTCATCAAAGAAGTAAACGTCGAGAAACCCTTTCGTCTTCACTTCCGCTCATTAGAGGCGGCCTCAAAACGTTCTCCGAGTACCACAGCCACTCCAGTAAAAGCTGCATTCAAGGATAGGTATGTTGGTATGATTACCATAGCTGTGCAAACATCCCGCAATATAACTAACCACATTTTGCAAACAGTAATTTTTGCGTTAGAATATAATTTCTGATTTTTCAATGGATGCCAGCCACAAAACTCGTTTTTTTTGGCTTACACTTCCGTACATTTCAACCGCATTTGTGAAAAACTTCCTCTTACCACGAATATATAACTTCGGCCAGCTCTTCCAGACCGAAAGAGTTAAACATACATTTAAATTTACAACAAGAGTATCTTTAACGTTCTCAAAAGAATGCGTTTCGCGAAAATAAAATGTTAATTTTTAATGCTATTTTATTTATTTATTTTTTACAATATCGTGAAAAAACACATTACAGTACTAGAGAACATTTTTCAATGTAAAACAGTACTTATCGTACCTAGAGCCCCAAAACTCTTTTCGTTCGAATGTGTTCTTTCAGGGGGGAGGGAGAGTTGCATACAATCTATAGTATACAATTTTCATAGTTTTTCCATATTAAGCTGGCTTGAAAATGAAAGATTTCATAAAGCAACTTTTTCATGCATGCTTAGTATTTTCTGGAACAGTGCACTTCACAGTGTGGCTGTAATAGCATTAATTTTTTGTAGAGCTTTTTTGCCTCAAACTGAAATTTCCTAAAGCACATTTTTAACTACGAAAGATTGTGTCCCTTAAAAATAATTTACTTTTTTGAGAAAATCCCTAAAACAGCCTCCATTTTTTTATGCAAATCAATCTGACCTTAACTTTAGTGACAAAACGAACAGTTTCTTCTTATAAAAAAAAACAAGTAATACTTTTAAAAGTAGTCCCATTTAGTCAAATCTTAACGATTTTTCTAGCCGTTACATTTAATTGTAAATTGAGTCAATTAAATCTTTCTTTTCTTCATTCCAAATGGAAAAATTCCAGCCATTGGTTAGAGAACGTTACGAGAAAATATCCTTAGGGAGTGTTCGTAACATTATTGAAGGAGAAAGTCCTCGTTATTTTAAAATTAGGACCCAAACACTGCTATAAAAGACATCATTAAGCTCTCTAACTGGGTAGCTGGATGGAGAGTGCAGACTGAAACCTGATCTAAATTGAGATCTGAATGACAGCGAAAGGGGTTGACTTGTAAAACGAAATGATTCACATTTGGGCTG
Organism: Cheiracanthium punctorium; assembly: GCA_038373885.1. Taxonomy (NCBI): domain Eukaryota; kingdom Metazoa; phylum Arthropoda; class Arachnida; order Araneae; family Cheiracanthiidae; genus Cheiracanthium; species Cheiracanthium punctorium. The sequence goes on along the minus strand of JAWZYV010010737.1, from coordinate 1,115,711 downwards.
GGTAAAATATCACAGAAATGTATGACGTAAAAAAAAATCGTAATGTCCCATTAAAAAAAGAGCCAGCATTTTATTGATCATTTTGTTGGATAATTTAAGAAGAAAAATTATGCAACTAAGAAATATTATTATTTATTTTTTCAATTGAGCCAAAGCAATTTAGTTTAATATTAATGCATAAACTATACGATGTCTGGAACTGAATGAAGAAATTTTGTCAGGAAGATTAAATTTATTTTTGAATCGCATAATGTATTAAAATTATATTTGTTGAATATCAGAAAAAAAATCCAGCTGTAAACAAAGAATCCTTGTTGCTATAATATTAATCACTTTCGAAAATATTTTCTGAAAATTTAGTTATGACTCCTTTATAAAAATATTTAAACAAAGTAATTATCAAACAAGTCTAAACTCCCCTCTCTTCGCTCGAAAAATTTAAAATGATTATTTTTTCCCCATCTATCAGATAAAAAATAAGACTAGAAACAAACGATTGTTCCACGCATTCTAGTAACTGGTTATTCGATATCAATGCATCATTAAAGCTGTACTCTAGCGTTTCTGTTATTTTACTGGTCCAGCATTCTATAAACAGGGTGACATTTAAATAATTTACAACTCATAACTCAAACAAATACTTCTCAGTCTCACTTTTTTGAGACACGAACTTGTTCAGAGAAGGAGAGAATCAAAGCAGTTTGTTTCACTTCAATTTCACATAAATTTGAAATGACTCACCGCCAAGGAATATTCATTGTACTTTCCACCTCATTCAAATAATACGAATCTACGTGATATCTATCTTTGGGGAGGTATGAAAGATTCTGATTATAAAAAAGGTGCACAGCTGTTAATAGGGTCAAATGGTTCATAATTAACTCATCTGCAAGCATTAAAAGAGAAACTGTTGACTTCTTAACTAAGAACTTTGTGTAAGAAGTCAAGCGCTCTCTCATCTCCTCTGAAAATTAAGGACGAACCTAGTGGAATTTGGAGTACCTAGACCTAGCATTTTTGGGGGGGCCCTATACTGTCATACCTTACTGACACAAATAGTCATAGGGTGCAAATATTTGTTCGCAATGCCCTATATAACGGAGATGAGTTCAAACATGTTCAAAAATGTCTAACTTAAGTTCACAAATTTTCAATGCACAGAGAATGTACTTTAAATGACGTCACAGCGATGAATGTTCCATAATTGATTACTTTGAACCTTAACATGACGTTTGTTCTTTCCCTGAACCAGCGTAAACAAACCCTTTGTGTTCTGAAAGTGCAGCTGTTTAGTTTTACTAATGTTTTTGTACTGAATTTTTTAATAATCGAACATAAACTATTTCAGTCATTGCAGGTTCAATCAAATTTGCGGGCTCTAAGCCCTTTTTCTAAACCCTTAATTTGCCCTTTAAGAAAATGAGGATCTCTTTTGAATCCCTTATCCAGTAAAAAAAATTAATTAAAAAAAAGTTTATGAATAAAAAAATTTTGTGAATAAAAGTTTGCTTGTTAATAGTTTGTTTATGACTCAAGTGCGATTTCAGTAAAAAAGTTGTAGGTTAATTAAAATTCACCCTGTGTATGAGAAATGCATGCCTGCCAATCAGCGAAGAGCACTGAATTATTTCCAGAGAGGTTCTTTCACCCAAACTTTGTTATAATTTTTACTGATATAAAAACTTTTTGACAGACGATTGTAGTCACGAAATCGCTAACAAATTTTTAACCCATTTGTGCCTGGATATTTTTGCGACTTTATTCGATTTTTACTGATAACAGAAATAATAGATAAATTTCTGATGTCAACTTTTTGAACAAGGGATGATTTCTTTTAAAATCATTATGCATAAAAATCGAAATATCAGCATCCTACTTGGTAATGATAAAATATTTTGTAGAGTTAAGACTCAATACTCATGAATAAAGGCTAGGAAAAATAAATAACGTTTTCGACTAATAGCGAAAATGCCGTCCCAAAAAAAGGACGCTAGGCATAAATGGGTTAAACTTGAATTTCACAAAAGACGCACTACTTAGCGTAATGCAATAGTTGATATCAAGCAAAGTTAAAGTGTTTCGGGGAATGCTACTCTATTCATATTCTTCGGAAATGTTTATTACAACAATAATAGACCTGTTGATGGCAGGAGTGTTACAAAGGTGGATACTAAACTACGCACCTCTAAACCAGCGCCATGTGTACCTTGATCCTAATTTGGAATTATAAATTTCAGCGTACTTTCCATCAACCATGGAAATACTGTGAACATTTGTAATTATATAATTACATGACCTCATCCAGTCTGAACAGCGAAACATTAAATCGTTTTTTGAAAATATCGAAAGGAGACGGATCACAGTGAGTAGATGTTGAAGGAAAAATTGACAGCCAGCATTCCTTGTTTTCGACATTCTCATAATTTAGTTTGACACTACCAACTAGATCCTATCTAGTTGGTAGGATCGGGTAGTAGGTATCGTCGTTATCGGTCAAACTAGTTGATCCTAACTAGTTTGACACGATCAACAAGATCACTTCCTATCCCCCTAAGACTAGTTGGGGATAGGAAACCCGCTGGAAAAGTACTCATATTGATTTAATAAAATTTTTATTCAATACGGCAGAGTGAAAACGAAATAATTCAAAACATCACAGGATACGATAAGTTAAAAGTTAAAATGGAGACAGTTACTGGTGTGTGATGGTAGTCATATGTCGCGATATTTAAAAATCAACTTTTATATAATGAACCCATGCATTTCCTTTTAATTGATCACAATGTTTTTGCACAAAATAACCCTAAATTCACCTACCTTTGTAAGTGTGACTCTCCAATTAAGACACTTCAATGTGCTTCTGCTGTAATTCTGCATTCCTAAAAAATGAATTCTCCTAAAAGAGATTGACTATATTTTTCTTGCAAGAACCATTCTAAATATCTTATTAATCCATCTTTATTCATGTTTTTTGTACTTCGACTTGTTTACAGTAAAATGGCAAAATATTTTCTGACTCATTAATCAAATTTTGAATCAACTATTAATTTGCCGACAAACTGACTTGAAAAATGATATATATATTTTTTTAAATGCTATTAATGGGTTCAAATGTACGAAAATATGCTAGTTATTGCCTCTAATACCAAAATATTAGATACAATATCTAAGTCTACACATAATTTAAGGTAATTTAACATAGCATTTTTAACCCAAATAATTTAATAAGTACAAATACTTGACAAAAGCAATATATATGTATATATTTTAAAGGATAAACAATGCACAATAAGTAAATAAATGATAGGAAAATATCTTCGCACAGTAAACGTTTTATTTACTCGATTAATACCATTTTTGAAGATTGCTTTATGTCAGTTAATCAGCAAGAAAATGCTGTAAAGTTATCGGTAAAGTCTTTATAGTTCTCTGGGAAATAACCGATATTAAATAAATGCCCTGTTGTATTACACGGGTTTAATTTGGCCGGTAGGTACTAAAACTACTTCAGATGCAATAGTTCAGTCATCAAAGTACGTCAAAGAGAGTATATTGCTTTTTCGATCACGTATGGATATGGGTCCCCAGGAAGTTTTCCCCGGCCGTTTCCACGATAGCTCTGCTGCCAGAGATTTACAGCTACAGATCTTTACGATCGTTAGAGCTGTTAGCTTTATTATAGGATTTCGTTTAGATGCATTCAGGATATGCAGCGTTGTAGTGAGTATTTGTAAGGTTTGTCGGGAATGGATATAATGGTGTCTCTGGTTCTTTTCTCGGGTATTTAAGTGCTGAAAATAAATTGCATTTCAAAGCTTTTGTTCTGTATGCATTGTTATTTCTAACCCATACAAGGTATTGCACACCAATTATGGAAGATAAATGTTGAGCTTTAGCTAAGAAATGTTGCTGGAAATGAAGCTTCGCGTTCGTAAGGAACAAGTGAGGGGTAATAAGCTTCTTTAAACAATAATATACAAAGTACTCAAAATTTAAAAGAGATTAATTGTATTGGAATCTAAGGAACATTTTATTTTATATATAGATAAAAAAACAAAGTCTAAACTGAATGTTTTTATGAAGCTCTAAGTTGTTCTGTGGCTTAGTACAGACTGATTTTCATCTCTTCCTTGAACTGAAAGCTTGCCTAACACTCTGAAGTTTCTAGATCAATGACGCACTTCAAGTAACGTTAAGGCTTGCCTCGCATTCCTAATGGTTGTGTTTTCCAAGGAAGGAATCAGAAAGTCCGTCTACCAATGAGACAAAATTTTGATTTTCATGAATAATTTTTCGAAAAGTATCCATATTTGCACTTAACATTTAGTAGTAATCTCCGTTACTTTGAAAGGTCCATGACACGTTCTTTTTAAACCACTTTATATTTAGCTCTACAGCGGGTGACAGTACTTTAGGTTCTAACATCAAAGGAAAATTTTAAAATAAACTTTCTCTCACAAAAAATTATGCTATTTATTATTGTTAAATTATAATTGTTGTGTGCTATATTATTATTGTTAAATTATAATTGTTGTGTGCTATATTATTATTGTTAAAATTATATATTCTGTATTTTACCTATCTCAATAGCCTCCTACCATAGTAACTGCAGAAACCGTTTAGATTTAGAAGTAGTTAATCCTTCATAGTCAGTGTACTATAGTTAGTCTTTCTCCTATGTTATGGGAAACTGCATTCGAATAATTATAAAATCACAAGCCTTTTTTCTATACAATGTAGTAGTTAGTATCTTGCTAAAATAAATGAAATTTTTTGTTCTACTAAGGATTATCATTTTTAGTAAATTTTTATTTATTTGCAATAAAATTTGTACCGCCTGGAACCAAAACAATTTCTCGTCCGCTTGAATACATTTCTTTACACTCATTACATAGACAATAGAGCAAAACTAGATCGTTTCATTGATGAGAAAAGTTCCATTTATTTCGGTTCAGTTAATTATTTTTATTATTAAAATATATATCCCCCTTCCCTAAAAAAAAGAAAGAAAAAAAATGTTGTTCCGTAAAAAGAAACAATAAAGTAACATCGAGAGTATCGTTATTAACACGAGGAAAAAATAAAATAAAGTAGAAAAAAAAAACAGAAACGAAACTAGTTCGTTTTCATGCGTGAACAGGAATAATGCATTTCACGATTTGTCTTATTTAAGTTCCTCAAACGTGTAATAGTCATTTTTATCTCCGGGAAGAGGAAAAAACAAATTTTTATTTTATATTCTCCACTGAACTCTAATTTCCGTGCATTGGAACACGGCCATGAAATCCATATCAATTAAACGCATAAAAAGAACCGACAAACAGAAATTATTTATCAGGAAAGATAACGATAAAAAAAGCTCTTTTTTGTCACATGACTTCATGGGTTCTCAAGAAGAAAAAAAAAATAGTACTTGTAGTTTGTTTCATTACATGTACTTTAAAGCAGTTTTCTTTAGAATAAAGTTAAACTACAAGGAGTAATTCAAGTAACACAAGTAATATGTAGTTTTATCGTATACGTTTTTTAGAACAGCTTTTTAATTATCAGGGAAAATATAATTTTGCTGCGCGAGCTTGTAATTTTCATAAAGAAATTCTTGTACTTTTGTTCTTTGTACTTAAGGAAAGGTATAATGGTGTCTTACTATGAAAAATGTCATTATGAGGTTCTACTGTTGAAAATAATGTGGCCACATTATAATATAACTTTACAGAATACTTTTCACTTTTGCGAACAATTTAATGATGCAATAGATGTGAAGATATTGAAGAGTACATATATATATATATAATGGACCAATTTCCATGATTCTTATTTTATTGGAGAGAACATAGGGGTGGTTAAATATTAATTTTGCCGCGGTCTGGTAATATTATTAAAAAAACATGTTTTCAAATACTTCTCTAAAGGGTTTCGGGAAGCAGCGGTATTCCAGAAGTCGCCAAGGCTCGCCACTATTTTTCTTCAAGTTTGAGCCAAATTATATGTAAACGATCTGAATTCAAATTGGACTGACTGCATCTTTTATGTTTCCCAAGAAATTTTCCAAGTGCTTCTTTTATTGAATGGGACTATAAAGATTTGCCATCCATTCACTAATTAGCAGATTTACTTGCTCAGAACTCAAATTAACCGAACAAAATCCAAACTTTGATTATACTAAAGGTTATGTTATAAATTATGCAGCAATATGATTAAACGAGGTTTGCCTAATGCCGGTGAAAGAATTCCGAAGCAGTTTTCCTTTTATTTTTTCTAAAAATTTATACTTGTGATAATGAAAAATCCACATATAAAATATTTTTACAGATTTTATTGTTTAGTAGATGTTAAGTCAAACAAGTCCCTTTAGTATTTCATGATTATACCATCAAATAAAAAAATAAGTATCGTCTAAGGTTCCATTTACATGTATGTAAATTAAATAACATATATATAAATTAAATAAATTAAATAATAATTAGGTAGATTATTGCTATTATTGGAGATTATAAAAAGTATGAGTGGTTAATTACCTACTACTTAATACTGTTTAAAACTTAATCGAAAGCGCAAGCATCGAATCAAAGTATACTACTTGATGAAATTTTCAATGAAAAAATATAATTCTAATGTTTATTATATTTAATTAAAGCAAGACCTCAATATTTCTTTTATTCAGACAGAATAATCAAAATTATCTGAAATAACTTGTCACACTCAGCACATCACTTTATTCAAACAAGTATACTGTAAAACATTTGTGTACTTTTTACAGGATAACGTATGCATACGCATATCCTGATACATAAAAAAAATTTAATCGATTCTCCCATGCTCAAGTTCTAAACCGTAAAGGTTTTATGTTCTAAATATTTTGATGTGCGCTTTTTTAATTTTAATTTGATAAATTCGTAATGCATTAAAAGTAACAAAAAGTAATGATATGCTTTGACTACATAAGATAAAGTACTGTGTGCTTATTAGTAATAAATTTTTGCCAAAGAAACATCGTATCTTTTATAAAAACTAAACAAATAAAAAAGGAAATTAATGAAAATTCTTTTAAGAAATCTGCGCAGTGCTTTTTTAAAATCATTTTTACATGAAGGAATTCCTGGAGTTAACAGGGAAAAAAAAGAACATTGTAATTGCATTGAATTTTTGAACATTTAAAAAATGATATTACATTTATATAATGAATAAATGCACGGATTACTGTTGACACTAACACAAAGGAATAATAAAATTTGGCTGTTGTAAAAAAAGTTCAACATAACATGTACATTCTGTAAAAGTCAATTTTAAATGTCATAAAAACAAATGACTATTTTAGCACTGAAATACATTTTTTATGTTCATATATTAAAGAACATTTATTAAAAAGAAAGTGAAGGGGAACATTAAGATATGTCAGCTTTTTATATAACATTTCGGCATGTCAAATTACTCGTCTAAAGAAATAGAAAAACCATTCCATCAAAACATACAAGCGTAATTAAAAGAAACTTTAAATGCAATTCTCAAACAAAGAAGGAAAGTAAATGTTAAAGACTGAGGACTAAGTTAAGAAAAATTGAATGGTTAAATATTTGATGAATGTTCTTCAATATTAAGTATGCAATTTCTCCTTTTAATTAAGTCATCAAATTTTTTTTATGCTTATCCGGTTTCTTAGTTTCTTACTTGGCATTGGAATTGCAAACTAGTTAAAATTAAAATTAAACTGTTGTATGCTTTGATAAATCTTAATTATTTTTTTCAATATTATATCTTACAAATTGAGTACAAGGCATGAGATATTTTTAATATTAATATGGGAAAATATGCTTTTTGCAGATTATGTCAAACATATGTTTAATATTTTTTTATCTTATTTTATTTATTTTTTTATTTATTTGTATTAAGTTTCATTTTCACTGTGATTCTTTTGTATAGACATTTATTGCAAATCACTTCTGAACCTAAAATTGTTTAATTTGAAATTGACTTCCGGTGAAATATACGTCATTTTATCATAAATTTAAATTATTGTAATTTATTCGATATTTTCAATGTCAGAGTGTGTACGAGTATTGATATTCTTTTTGTTTTCATAAGTTCAATTATTAATTCATTATTTATAACCCTGCTTAATTATTTGAATGACTGAGCTCTTCTGTAAACCTGTAAGATCAAAATTTGGTACTACTTTGAAGCCCAGTAAAGAATTCAGAATTTAAAGCTGTGTTTTGAAATTTTTATTTTAATCCAAGTAAATTGTCATAAATATATGATGCAGCTTTCATTCTATTTCTTGATCACTAAAAGAATGTTGTGTTGCTCATTAAATCCCATTACGAAAAAATTCGTTGAAGGGTTGAGTTTCTTCATGGAAGTATAGGTTAATAAAAAAAATACGTATTACGTTCTTTAAAAGGTAATATTCCGTTAATTGTCGGGTACCCATCCTATTTCATTCAAAAAATTACCCTAAAATATGTTTTTATGTTGTAGAGGAGTATGGCATGAGCCTTGCTACGATGTTGAGCAATTTCATCAAGACTGGAATTATATTCTTGCCATCCGTGAATTATTAATTATAAAGTGAATCGGTTGAGAAGAAGTAGAAAAGTCAATAAATATTGTAATGATGATCACATATCGCAGACCCTTATTCTATAATTCATTTAAAGCTATGCGTTCCTACTCTACAGATAGTCAAATGGTGTTCGCATGTATTTTAGCTAAGCGTTTTCAATTCTCTCTTATTAAAGTAAGGTACTTTCCTCATAGTAAGCTCTCGCCTATGGTTCTTCCTTTTACTTTTATCTGTAAAAAAAAAAGAAAGAAAGAAAGAAAGAAAAAGCACTGAGCGTTTTATCTGCTTCTGTAATAGTACAGATAGTCAGAGTCACTGTGACGTCACATAGGGTCACAGTTGTCACACTTACACACAGTAGTAACATGGTGAGTTGTAAGTGATGCGACTATAATGTGTGTCCACTGTGGCGCTCTTTTTGTGACCAGTCATTTATGTGACGTCAAGTTACGTTGTGACTATTGTCTGACCGGTCACTGACGGTCTCTGTCGTGAATTAAAAATAGCATCATAGTGGCCGTTGACCACTGCCGAATTAGCTGAATTCATTACTGTTATAAATAAATCATTTCGTTTAAACAAACCATTAGTATCTATAAAAGTTATTACTCCAAAAAAAATGTTAAAGGCGAGAGTTGTAACCCCCATCTGTGTTCATGAGGGTCGTAGCTGATGCGACTGCAGCCACTCCCCAAATGTGTAAACAAAATAATGGAGAAAATTATGTATTTCGGGTTAAATTAGAAAATTATCCTTCTGATTAACATGCATATTTGAAAGTTCCCCTTGAAACATTTGAGGTTGAGCTATGGGTCTAAGCCAAACTTTTCTTTTCTTCTTATGTATTTTTGTTCAGAAAGAACAACTTTAAAAAAGATTTGTGATTTTCTATTTATTTTATAAAAGAAACCAAATGTATGTGTAATATAACAAACATCGTTTGATAATATAATAAATTTAATTGTTTATCAGCAAAAAAAATTAATCATTACCTTTTTTACCAATTTTGCAATCAGTTGGTTTTTCAGAGCAAAATAAGCCACTGTTGAATCCAATAATGCACTGTTTTTAATTTCGCGAGATTTCGAGATTCAGATTTATTGATCCCATGATACTAACATTACATTAAATTTAGAATTCTTTAAAACTGTCAACAGAGGAATGTATGAAAAAAAAGTGTGTGCGTGTAATCTTTACGCGCGATTGAAGTATAACTTCTTTGACGTTTACGACACATATCACTGAAATGATTAATCTTTAACTTAAAATAAATATTATATTATAATTTAATTATATTTATTATTCATGTATTTTAGAAAGGTTATATAAATGTTATATTCATATTATTCATTGGAAATAGGTACTTGAATGTCATCGTTATTTCTCTACACGACTCTGTAGACATGATTTGTAGACAGGTTTAGTAGACATGAACTGTCACGATGAATATATTTTCTGATGTGTTTGCCAGATAACGCGGATGTGAGGGGGATGGAAGTCACACTAGGTTTGAGATTTTTGATTAAGGATCGTAGTATGCCAAAAAAAAACATCAAAACCGAACCAAGCTTCGCAATATCTGCCGGATTTGGCTAGAAACTAGAAAAAGTATATTTAGAATATGCCTGGTGAAGATTGTAAAATAGTGCTAGTAGGCGATTTTAATATAGATTTCAATTCCAAATATGTGTTTTATGAAACAAGAAAGAAAAACACGGCACACTCGTGGATTATGATGACCATTTCAAACAGTATTTAAAATGGTGAAGTATTGCTGGAATATGCTTCGCGAGGATTGTAAAACAGTTTCAGTAGGAGATATTAAGATATATTTCGATTCCAAAGATGTGTTCTATGGAACAAGAAAGAGTTGACTCCTATTTTAATGGAACACAGGAACCTTTACCTTCTTTTTTACCAATCATGGACCATTCCCAGAATATTTTTTAAAAATAAACAGAGCCTCCTCCGATCATTGTAAATGCAATATGCAAGGAAATTCATTACATTATTTCACTAATTGTAAATTATTAAAGCAATACAGTGTTTTAAAATCACCTTCACAAAGTAATTTGCAGTGGGCTGCATATGTATTAAAAAATAAAAACTTATGCAACAAAAGAATAAAAGGGATTGAAGAACTACAAAATAATCAACTCAAGTATATTCATCCGATTGATATAAGACCTCATACGCCAGAAAGCGATTCAGATTAAATAAATACAAGAATTTCAGTTCATAAAAACCAAGTAAAAACTCTAAATAGAACAATTTTTTTAATTATGAATTTATTAGCATTATTTCCTGACATAGAATTTTTGTTGCTGCTCTTATTTCGTTAAATTAAAAAAATTACACTTCTCATATCGAAGCCTAAATTTATTTTTCAGTATATTATTTTATGTATATGTATGCTTTCAAAAAAAAAAAAAAAAACTTTCTTTCTAAAGCACATTTTTGAATATTAGTTGTATTTATTTATGTTTAAATTTTTCAAAATTACTTTTAAAGTTTATCATTCTCAAGCCTATTCTTTACTTTTAGATATTTATTTACTTTTTTTAACTTTCAAAATTGTAAAAACGAAAAAAAAGAACGTGTTAAATATATGTATCTATGGTCAAATGTTACTAAGAACAATATTGTGAGCAATTGTAAACCATTGTAAACTAACTGCTTTCCCTAGTAGCACAATTAGTCCAAAAGACGTTTAAAACACGCTTTTTAACGTCGGAAAACGTGTTTCCAACGTAATTTGAACGTTTTTTGAACTAGCTGTGCTACTAGGGTTTATATTGTATTACACTGATGTATTTTACCAATTGTAATCCAAAAATTGTGCTGTAAAAAAATAAAATAAACATGAGGGAAACCGCTGCTTACTGGACCTGAGCCTAGAGCTAGGGTTCAGCAGGACAGTAGGACACTTCAGGAACTAAAACAGGCTTTAAACCAAATAGGTAGGCCGTTCCTGAAGGTAGTATCCTATAGTATCCTATTTTAATGCCCTCCACTCTCGTCAACCTAAACAATCGCCGCACTTTGGCGAGCTTTGCTGTCAAGGGTCTTTAGTACTTATGCACAAGTTTCAACCCTTCCAGAGGAACAAAGTGAGGACGAAAGGAAACATATTAGCGATAAACGCACCAGTTAACGAAATTAAAGACTCTTAATTATTCAAACTACATTAACTGACAACCCAAATAAATAAATAAACAAATAAATAATGTTGTACTTACATGTTGTTCATAACCGCCATTTTTCTATTACGGTTGCCACATAAATGCAAAAAGTCGTCATTGTAACTGAATATGTATAGTTATCCTACCTCGGCGAAAGTGCGGGGGAGGAGGGTTGTTAAAGTAGAAATCAACCAATTAAAGAGAACAAATTAGCAATAAACTTACCAGTTAAGGAATTTGAGACATTTGATTATTAAAACTACATTAATTGGCAACCCAAAATAAATAATTAAGTAATGGAATGCTCTTTTTACACATGCTGTTTAAAATCGCCATATTTATTCTAAACTTCGGCTGCCACATAAATACAAAATGTGTCATGGTAACTGCACATGTTTAAGCATCGCCACCTCGGCGAGAATCCGGATGTTAAAGCAGATAACAACCCAAGAAAGACAAGCACGGCGCACTCATGGATTATATGCAGATTCCATATAGTATTTAAAACGGTGATGTACAGTTGGAATAAGCTTGGCAGAAATTGTAAAACAGTTTTGGTAGGCGATTTTAAGATAGATTTCGATTTCAAAAATGTGCTTTATGGAACTAGGGAGAAAAAGTACAGTACACTCACGAATAATCATGCACTTTCCAACTTAATAGAATAAGGGATGAAAATAGGGAAGACGCATGGATTATGATGCCTTTTTAATATATAGCATTTGGCGCGTATTTCAAATCTGAAAGTGTTTCAGATTTTCTTGCTTCTTTTTTTCTTTTTCTTTTTTTTCCTCTGTACCGGAAGTCCTGATTTTCCATCAGACTTCCTGTATCCCCATCCGCCGACGGACCACATCTGAATCATTCGAAAAAGTCCAATCGTCACTTCATTTCTTTGACAAATCGTATTTTCGAAAATCAGCTCGAATAGTATGTGACACACAGCATATGTCACTCGAAATTGCAAAAAGTATTCGAACGGAAATCTCAAATACTATTTGAAGAGAAACTGAGAATACTATTGGAATAGTGAAACCGGAAAGGCTATTGGAATAGTATTAGCGACAATTTTCCTATATCGGAGGCCCGGTTTTTTACCCTTTAACTCGCAGTGTTCCCGCTCTGGGAACACCAAACTCTGACGTTTTCACTGTTGCCAGTCACGAAGAATAGATTGGATTTCTATAAAAATATTTGCGGGTGACATAGCTCCACGAGAATCCTTTACTTATTTAGCACGTCCTTTCCCGTAAAAAATGGTCACGGTTTTTTTTAACAGCACTGACATCTGCGAAAAAATGGAAGAATGCGAGAACAGCTGGATAGATTGCCCAATGCTGCAACGCAGCTGGCTGTGCCCGGCACAGCCATCTGCGTCAAAAAAGGGTCTCTAGATCTGTGGCACGCGATGAACGTTTCGATCGTCTGCCATCTTGCTGGTAGATAAGTCTAGCGATGGCAACGGCTGCCCTTTTTACAGCGTTGGGAAAGGGTTGCGCCTCAAAGGGTTAATCAAAGCTCCTGCATCAAAAATCCAACGAAGAACCCTATAATGATCATTCAAATCTATTGAATACTATAAAATGCTCAAGCGTCAAAATCATTTTAGCAAACCTATTTTAAAAAATCCATAAGGTCACTCAGAACATAGAATCCGATATTTGGGATTCGAGAAATCAGGAATATTATTCAAGTAGTAAAATCACCAATACCATTCGAATAGTAAAAATCGCGAATATTCACTATTCGATTAACCGATTACTGATTTTATTCAAATAACAGTAATCTATTATAGAAATCATTCGAATCGGACACCACTATGTTAAACACATTCTTCTCCTCCAATATTTAATATTATTATTTTGTGTTTGTGCTAATTTAAAAGGAATTATACGCAGGAAATAATAAAATCTGTATCGTCAAGAAAAAAAAAAAAAAAAAAAAAAAAAAAAAAACATTTGTAGATATACAAAGTCGTTTCTAGTACTACGAAAATAAAATGAATATAATCGCTAGCGGGAAAACAGTACTCATAATATAATATAATTTCTAAGAGGAAAAAAAGAGCTTTTCTTTTAGATATCGAGTTTCAAAATTCTACCGTATGAATATTAAAAAATTGCGTTCCATGACTATTTTACCGTCTCATTAATTAATAAAGTTTCTTCTGCTCTCCTGATAAATAATTAAGCTCTATATCTGGTCACCTTTTGACTTATAGTTCTACATTTTAAATTGTCTTTCCAGGATATAAAAAGATTTGTCAAAAGATTTTTAGATGCAAAAAAGCGGAAAAAAATATATTTAATAAAATTTACTAAGAAGTAAAGGTAATTGTCTCGCTTTGGAACGTGTACAAAATTTTACTGGTTAAATATTTGATGAATATGTACAAGTAAAAAATGTATTTCCCTTTTAATTAAAAACTATTGATTTTGTCTCGTTTGAATGTTTTTTTTTCAACATTTATTAACATATGAATTGGAAAACAGTTGCTCGTTGGTAGAACATTTTTTTCTTGATATATATTTTTTTCAGTTTTCTTTATTCATAATTACAAAAATTTCTCTAAAAAATAGTAATTTTATAATGAATGATGATGAAAAATAAGCAGTACTTTCTGCCCGTTATTCATTTTTTATGGATATTATATTCTTCAGATTTAATATGCAGTTTTTATGAAGTACCAAAGAATTACAAAATCTAAGAAAATCAATAATTTTGTAATTAATGTTTTATATAACTCTATGTGAAAGTTGAATTATAAAATTCAGCTATTTTCATATCTTTTAAAGACAAAGGACTACTATGTGAAATCATATATTCTCATATTTCTATCGCGAGTGCGTATTTATTAGACAAAAATGCCAAATATAGTTTAAGTGGTAATTTACTGAAAGCAAAATAGATATTATTTATTTACTTCTTGGACATTATTAATTTTTTTATATGTATCATGATGCTTTAAAATACATGCAATAATAAAAAAATAAAGCGATGAAATAATTTTTAATGTTTCATGCAAACAAATAAGAGCATCAACAGATAAGAGGGTACAAAAATAACTTTGTAAATAATGGAAAAAGAATTACAGCTAAATACTTTCACTTTTCCATTCAAAACATTAAAACTTTTCAAAATTTAGTATGGTTTTGTGTATAGTAATAAGTTATACACACTTATTTAGTACTTTGCATATTTTCCCAGCAAGACTCAGTCGTATAACAATATGAGTACCTTGAGAAATTTTCTGTTCTCTACAGAAATTAAAAACTAAACGAAATATTTTCGTTTATATGCGAAAAGTAAAGCTTTATTATTAAATACTCCTTACAAATTGCAATAGGACTTCTTATTCACAAAATTGGAATAAAAGACTTTAAAGTAAGGTTTTCCTAATCGAAAATTATCTATAACAGAGGAATGCTTAAAATGGCGTGCTGCAGTCTTCGAAAAGCAACAATATCCTTTACCAAAGACAAAAAATATCTGAAATAAAAAAATTGTAAACGAAACAAAATAAATTGAGAGATATTTTTTTGATTTTTTCGGGCGTTTTTTTTTTTTTTTTTTTTTTTTTTTTTTTGAGCGTTTTCGGGTAACACACCGTGTAAACCTCAAAATCTTTCGACATGAAAGTTTTTTTTTCTGCTTTGTAACGTTTTTAATGTTGTAATTTATTATAACAGGAAAAAATATTTTATGAAAAAAAAGTTAAATCAAAAGAATTATGCTTTAAGTGAGGGAAAGCATTAAACTTTTTATTTCACATTGAGTCAAAAACCTGCAAATGCAATGCATACACATCATTTTATAAATACCAAATTTTTCTTGCAAATAATTTAACTTTCTAAAAATATAATATAAACATGAATTAAATTTAAGCGGGGTTTTAATTGTAAAGTTTTTATTCTTTCATTTTCTTAAAAAAATGTTTCTGTAACATTGTATTAGAAGGTTTTTGCAATATGGAGATGTCCTAGTATAACGTTACAGAAGAGATTATACTAGACGTGTCTCTGGTTTTGTTTTTGTCTCTCGTTTGAAAAAGAAGAAAATCTGATTATTTGAGGCCACAATGACTCTTGATAAGTATATGAATTGCCATTTTGTGTTAGATAGTTATTGTAATAATTTCGGCAGTATCTCTATCATGTATATAAACATTTTTATTAAAATAAATATTTATCGGATTTATATGTTTGTGAAGAAGCTAAATTTATTTAGTTATCTCTATTCATAAATTAATATTTTTAAACTTGAAGTAGAATTTACTAATGTATTTATATTGAAAACAAAGAATTGTTGTTTACGTGAGAAAGTCTCGTTTAAAGCATTCAATGTCAATTCTAGAAAATTTCGTGTAAAGAAAATGTTGCAATTCACCCAACCGACAACTTAAAAATAACAGATTTATTGGAAAGCTGTTTATCTTATGCAGAATATTCCTATAATACCGGGTGCGTCAAAACTTTGTGTAAACTTTTAAAAACCTTCTAATTAAAAAACATCAAATGGTGATGAAAATGCGTGGTTTGCACGAATGGCATCCAAAAGAAGATGGGTTTTTTAAGAACAACAAAAAAAAATGTACAAAAATGACCGATAGGTGTCGCTGCTATGCATGCACCAAGATGAATTATGTAAGTCAGTTTAGGTTGTTAATAAAACACTTAAATGCACGTGGATTCTTCAATCGATGCCAATATCATGCTGTCGTTACAGCGTTAAAGCGTTGAATATCAAGCTCTTTTATAAGAATGATGAATCAGCAACAGACGCACTGAGGAAATCTCGCACTGCAAAATAAATCTTTGAAAAAAATAGAATTGTGTTGGCATTGTGTTTCTACTCATTTATTTTAATGCGTACCTTATTTGGATTAAATTGCTTCACATATTCAACATCAGCGCCACCTATCAGTCATTTTTTAACTAATTTTTTTTTTGTTCTAAAAAAAAAATCCCCCCCCCCTCTTTCTGATGCCATTCGTGCAAACCGGACATTTTTATCATCATTTCTCCTTTTTTTAATGATTTTTTTTTAAATTTGCACGAACTTTTGGCGCACCCGGTATTTAATATAAGATACACTAGTACAAATTACCTTTTAAAAAGCGTGATTTCAACTTTTAGACAGTAAAAAGTGACATTTTACAAATTTATTGTGTACTACATAATTAGATGTAGCTTAAATCAAAATGTAAAGTGAGTAAAAAACCAAACTGAAGATTGGTCAATTATTGAGGGTTTTGTTTTTGTCTCTCGTTTGAAAAAGAAGAAAATTTGATTATTTGAGGCCACAATGACTCTTGATAAGTATATGAATTGCCATTTTGTGTTAGATAGTTATTGTAATAATTTCGGCAGTATCTCTATCATGTATATAAACATTTTTATTAAAATAAATATTTATCGGATTTATATGTTTGTGAAGAAGCTAAATTTATTTAGTTTTCTCTATTCATAAATTAATATTTTTAAACTTGAAGTAGAATTTACTAATGTATTTATATTGAAAACAAAGAATTGTTGTTTACGTGAGAAAGTCTCGTTTAAAGCATTCAATGTCAATTCTAGAAAATTTCGTGTAAAGAAAATGTTGCAATTCACCCAACCGACAACTTAAAAATAACAGATTTATTGGAAAGCTGTTTATCTTATGCAGAATATTCCTATAATACCGGGTGCGTCAAAACTTTGTGTAAACTTTTAAAAACCTTCTAATTAAAAAACATCAAATGGTGATGAAAATGCGTGGTTTGCACGAATGGCATCCAAAAGAAGATGGGTTTTTTAAGAACAACAAAAAAAAAAATGTACAAAAATGACCGATAGGTGTCGCTGCTATGCATGCACCAAGATGAATTATGTAAGTCAGTTTAGGTTGTTAATAAAACACTTAAATGCACGTGGATTCTTCAATCGATGCCAATATCATGCTGTCGTTACAGCGTTAAAGCGTTGAATATCAAGCTCTTTTATAAGAATGATGAATCAGCAACAGACGCACTGAGGAAATCTCGCACTGCAAAATAAATCTTTGAAAAAAATAGAATTGTGTTGGCATTGTGTTTCTACTCATTTATTTTAATGCGTACCTTATTTGGATTAAATTGCTTCACATATTCAACATCAGCGCCACCTATCAGTCATTTTTTAACTAATTTTTTTTTTGTTCTAAAAAAAAATCCCCCCCCCCCTCTTTCTGATGCCATTCGTGCAAACCGGACATTTTTATCATCATTTCTCCTTTTTTTAATGATTTTTTTTAAAATTTGCACGAACTTTTGGCGCACCCGGTATTTAATATAAGATACACTAGTACAAATTACCTTTTAAAAAGCGTGATTTCAACTTTTAGACAGTAAAAAGTGACATTTTACAAATTTATTGTGTACTACATAATTAGATGTAGCTTAAATCAAAATGTAAAGTGAGTAAAAAACCAAACTGAAGATTGGTCAATTATTGAGGGTATAGCATTTGCAATGTAAGAGACTTATTCATTAGTTTTCGTAGGTTAAAGCATAAATTGCAGACTTAAAAACCATCTAACAATACTTAATAGAAGTTTTAGTTGTTGTATACAATACTATCCATCAAAATTGTATTCTATGTTAAAAATATAGTCAGTCACGATTTAGGCAAATATATCTTTCTACTAGCTGCGTATCCGTTCTCCGCACGGTAGGGAACGAAACTTTTTCTTACATCTATAATTCGAATTGACTCCAGTGATTTGGAATCTAAAAATAAGCAAAATTATTTGACTCTTGGCATAAAGTTACTCGTTAGATATCCGTAAAATTAGTATAAGTACTGACCTGAGACCATTGTTAATATTATTACACAAAAACTATGTCGGTGTCATTCGCGATCAGAAAAAGAAAAGTGTGACGGTTTGCAGCAAAAATTCCTAACTTTCAAAATATCTCATTTCTACATCATACTCTTTTTTAGATTGTTATTACTAACTATTATCAACTAACTATTACGTATACTATCTTTTACTGATATCAATACAATATATTTTCGTTTTTCAATCGTTAATGTTAGAAGTTATACCACCTTAGATACTACATGATGTGGAGAACCGTTTTATTTTATAGTTAAATAGTTGTGTACCCGCTCTTCGCAAGGGAAGAAGGGAACATTTTCCCAAAATGTGATCATGACTACTTGTGACAAAACAGAATCTCCAAGAAAAAAAAAGTTCTGTTACAGTCTTTTCTGTTGGAACTACCGCGGGATATATTAACGCGACGTAGAATTACTTACCGTTTAGTTAGCTGTGATGTAAGATGGTTGTTGAAAAAGGAATAGAACACTTAATTTCACGAAATATTTATTAATGCGGTATATTGGGCTTTGATCAATATTGCCCTAGCATATCTACTAACTATTACTTATACTATCTTTTACTGATACCAATACAATATATTTTCGTTTTTCAATCGTGAATGTTTGATTTAAAGAAACGGCTTAGATATTTGCCACGAATGTAGTCTTTTATTCTTTGGTGACTTTTATAATTTACGTATTAGTATAAACGATAATCATTTCACTTTATGGTTGGCACTAAAACAGCTCTCCATACATTTGTATGCATAATTCTTGTCAGATTGGCGTATTTAGCACCAGGGCCCTAATATCTCACGGGCAAATCGCGACTTTGCCCAGTGCCCCAGGCTCGAAATGGCCCCCAATTTGAAATGTTAATCTCAAATATTCTTTTTTATAACAAAATTTTATGAAAAATAAAACAAATTTCATAGATGGAGGTCCCCCAAATTCATCCATGCCCGGTGTCCCTGTTTGTCATAATCAGGCCCTGTTTAGCACCGCAAAATATTTCTTGCGATTCGAAAACGTGCCCGTTTAAAATCTCAATTGAAAAGAATGCTGGATAATTCACTGGTGAAAAAACAGCATTCAATTCTTTTTCTGGCAACATAAAATAAAATATGGAATTATTTCATGCGTTGCGTATGTTTTGCTTGTGAATCCATTTTCTGACTGAGTTTCGAAAGGGGTTTTAAACTCGTGACACCAAAATGATGCACATTTCACATGCAAAAACCCAGTTTTTTTAAACTGATTTTATTTATTTTTTTCAACTGGCAATTTTAATCATTGTTACTGTATCCAGGACAACCAAACCGCAAGATATCAAACCGAAATTTGTAAGCAGCTGCTGTTGAAATGAAAATCCTTCTTTACTTAAAAATTCGTACAAATTCTGCTAATTTATATTTTCCCTCCGTTCTTCTTTTAAAAGTGGGCGAATTGTGCGCTCCGTCTTTTGCCGAAATATAAAAAAGTTATGACAGATGGAATTCAAGATGCAGCAGTTTTAAAAATATTTTACGAAAGTCAACGTCAAATTTAATTTTATTTGAAAAATTCCCAAAAATCTGCAAATTGTGTTATGCAGTCCGAACAAACAGTTTTTAAATGAAAATTTTCTCTATACGATGATGTAACTATCGTTTTCTTGCGAGTGCAATTACCGGTGTTATTATGTATTACGCAAGAAAAATCGCTAAAAATCGGACAAAACATAAAATAAATTATTTTCTAATTCGAATTTCGGAAAAATCGCTTCGAGGTGTGTCGAGACCCGGCTTGGAGAATTTCCGTACAAAATTTGGTAGGTCTACGATCACCCGTTTCGGAGCTACACGAGACGCAGACAGACAGACAAACTAACGCACAGTTTACACATTGCTTTATTTATATAGATAAAGAAACACTATCAAATTATGTTTATTTGATTCTATTATTTGTATAATTAACAAAATCCTTTTTCTTATCATTTATGAAAAAATAATCAAATTATGAATAATCTTATAAATAAAAATGAAATTCTGTTTGTTTGTTTGTTTGTTTGTGGATTTGATTCGTATACAAATCCACAAAAATGGACCTATCGGCCTGAAATTTAGTACAGATATGTAAAATAATATAGAATAAATCATAGTCCACTTTAAAACTTTGAAAGTCCACCCGTTCCCGGAATTTAAGAGATTTTTTATGCTCTTCACGCAAAAATCTTTCCGTAATTGTAACCCCTGTAGTGAAAAAAGTGTGAAATAAGGATCGTGGTTGCCATGTGTGGCGATTTTGCCGAATAAAATGTCGTTCGTATACAAATCCACAAAAATGGACCTATCGGCCTAAAATTTAGCACAGATATGTAAAATAATATAGAATAAATCGTAGTCCACTTTAAAACTTTGAAAGTCCACCCGTTCCCGGAATTTAAGAGATTTTTTATGCTCTTCACGCAAAAAGCTTTCCGTAATTGTAACCCCTGTAGTGAAATAAGGATCGTGGTTGCCATGTGTGGCGATTTTGCCGAATAAAATGTTTTAAATTCTCAGTAAAAATAAAAGAATGATAATGCTTTTTTTTTGTTAGTTTATATTCGTAAGGTTATTTTTTTTTAATTATAATATCGTGTGCATGGGAAATCAGAGCAGGAATGTAATGCTTTACACGCAAAACAATAAGAATTGAAGATTTCCGAGGCTAATGTATAAATTTTTTTAGTTTGGCGAAAAAATAAAATGGCTGAAATATGGATTTTGAGTAAGTGAGTTCTAGCGGTTTGCGCAGTTTTCGGCTTGGCGCAATTTATTGAGAGCTTAAGGAAATAGATTTTTGAAAACAAGTGCAAAGGTTTTATTAGAATACAGCGTTAAATTTTAATGATCCGTGAAGAAATAATGCAGTTATTAAGGGATTTCAAGCGATCTAACTTCAGAATTCTCGCCAATTGAGTACATTGATTTAAGTTGGGGGAATTCCGCCAAATTTCAGAAAATTGAAATCTTCTCATTTAGTACATCGGAGTAACGATGAATAAAGCACATTATAGTTGATAATTTAAAAAAAAATCGGCTGTATTAAGGGATTCCAATTTTCAAATAAATGCGTGCTACTCTTTGGCGGTCGAACCATTTCCCATATCGATTGCTGCTAAGTCAATGCTTCGAATGATTCCCTGAAAAAACTCTTGCAAAATGGCGTATGTTGGCACTTTGGCGAGGCTTAGATTTGAAACTGGATTTTATTTGAGACTGGTATATATAATAACACTGGTTATAGATAAAAATGAATGTTGGTATGTGTTTATGAGGTTGAAAACTCCAGCACCGTTGAGCACCGTTGCACGATGAAATTTGGTTCACCTAAGTCTTTTATGATGGAGAAGGTTTTTATGCTATCCGTTTTCCTTAACTTGCCACTTGGTGCCGCAGCACAACGTTGAATTCTATTCCGTTTAGCCGTTTGCTATGCGAATATCGTCCAACCGATTTCGATGAAATTTGGTACACGCGAATATTAGAACACGGAGAATATTTTTCACTATCCATTTTGCTGTAACTTGCCGCTAAATGGCGCTGCAACGCATCAACTTCTATACCGTTCGACCGATCGGCATAAAATTTTTTATACTTACACATTTGAGCACGAAGAATATATATTCTAACTGCGTTCCTTTTGATGTTACTCACCACTAGATGACACTGCAAGGCATTATTATTTTAACTCGCCACTAGAGGACGCTGCAGCAGGCCAAATTCTTGACCATTCAAACGGTCGCTATGAAAATCAGTATACATAGCTATTTGAACAATGAGAATATTTTGGCGTTATCCATTTTGCTATAACTCGCCACTTGACGGCGCTGTAGCAAATCATTACTATAATTAACTACAAGATGGCCCTGCAGTGTATCAGTTCTTGACTGTGCAAATGATCGTTATGAAAATTGGTATACATAGATAGTTGAACACGGTCGCTATGAAAATCAGTATACATAGCTATTTGAACAATGAGAATATTTTGGCGTTATCCATTTTGCTATAACTCGCCACTTGACGGCGCTGTAGCAAATCATTAGTCTATTGAGCCACTAGATGGCCCTGCAGTGTATCATTTCTTGACTGTGCAAATGATCGCTATGAAAATAGGTATACATAGATATTTGAACACGGGGAAGAGTTTGGCGCCATCCATTTTCCTATAACTCGCCACTAGATGTCGCGTCAACACATGAACTTCAGGACTGTCCAGCCGATAGTCATGAAAATTCGTATACATCGATATCTGAATGCGAAAAATATTTTCGCCGTATCCGTTTTGCTAAAACTCGCCACTAGATTGCGCTACGCCGCATGGCCTTCTGCACCGTACAAAACGATTGCCTTGCAATTCGGTATGCATGATTATTGGACACAATATTACAATATAACGGGACCCACTTTGCTATATCTGTTTATTACAATGAATAGTAATCACCACAAATCGTAATATCAAAAAGTCCATTCATTCCCGTGCGAAGAACGGGTACTTCAGCTAGTTATATCATAAATATAATGAATAATTATATCATAAATATTGTGGCGAGGTGGTAGGAACAACTAGAGGAAAGGAGAACTCAAATCGAGATAACGTAATTTATTCACAGACTGCTAGCAACTACCCTTGGCTGTGAACTCCCTACAACTGGCGGGAGCTCAGCTTTTATACAATTATCGAATATTCGAGAAACAAATAATTTGCATATTAAAGAAACATGCAGAATAATCTAGAATTAATACGAAGAATAATTTAAAACAACTATTTACAGGAACATGGCGAAATGGTTCCGGCCGGTTCCGAACCCGGGACCTCTCGTTTGGAAGTCCAGCGCCGTACCCCTGAGCCACCGGGTCTCGTGAGAGATGCGGCATTGCTCCCCACTTGAAGAACAGCGTCCCGCTGTTTATGAGACTTGCATTTGTGTTCTTGTTCTTGATCGCGTCAAGGGTCCAGTATAAGTTTGACCAGGTGGGGGATTTTTAGCGCTGGGTATTCTTCCTTCAGGATTTCCTCCGCTCGGAAGGGGGATGTCGTCCACCAACTGGATTTGCTCATCGGGGTCATAATAAGGCTTCATACGGACTACATGTACAACGTCTTTTGTCTTTCGGCGTCTAGATGTGGGATCAAAGTCTTGTACTTCATATGTAACATCTGATAGGCGTCGTAGGACTTGATAGGGACCAAAGTATCTTTTAAGCAACTTCTCCGAAAGGCCTACTTTCCGCACTGGTATGAAAATCCATACGAGGTCTCCCGGTTGATAATACACGATTCGATGTTTAGAGTCATAACGCTTTCGCTCTCTCTCTTGGGCTTCTCTAGTGCGTAATCTCGCCAGCTGCCTAGCTTCTTCGGCTCTCGATGCCAATTCTGTAGTGTATTCGGCTTGGGTTTCTTGAGGAAAAAACGGAAACATCGTATCGAGCGTCGTCTCGGCTTCACGTCCGTGAATCAAGTAAAACGGAGTAAACCCGGTTGTGTCTTGCTTGGCTGTGTTATATGCGAAAGTAACGAAGGGCAAAATTTCATCCCAATCCTTTTGCTCTACATCCACGTACATAGACAACATGTCTGCTAACGTCTTGTTAAAGCGTTCTGTGAGCCCATTTGTTTGAGGATGGTAAGCTGTCGTCATTCTATGGGCAACATTGCACAGGTGATTAAGCTCCGAAATCAGTTTCGATTGGAATACCTGTCCTCTGTCTGTGATAAGGATCCTTGGTGATCCATGCTTTAGTATGACGTCTTCCGCGAAAAACTTGGCTACTTCTGGTGCTTCAGCGGTAGGCAGTGCTTTCGTAATTGCAAAACGCGTCAAGTAGTCGGTGCAGACAATTATCCATTTATTTCCTCTTATCGATTTCGGGAATCTTCCCAGCAAATCTATTCCAACCCGATGGAATGGTGCTAACGCCGGAGGGATAGGTACTAACTGCCCTGCGGGTTGTAGAGTAATGGCTTTTCTCCTTTGGCAGTCTCGGCAGTGCATTACATATCGACGGACAGTGCGATAGAATCCGGGCCAATAAAAACGTTTTCTCAGTCTGTCGTACGTTCTGGCAACACCCAAGTGTCCGGCGGTTGGTGCATCATGAAAATATCGCAGTACGTCTTGGCGTAGATGTTTTGGTATAAACGGCAACCATAATCTTCCCTCCGGATCGAAGTTCTTTTTACACAGGACCCCGTCAACCAATTCGTAATATGTATTAATTGGTTATGCCCTTTCTTTGGACGAAATTATTTTTCCGAGGTCTGGATCCTTTCGTTGCTCAGCTGCGATATCAGTCAGCGAATGCAGAATGTTCACCTCGTCCGAACGTTTAATATTTTCCTCCACTGGGTTGGGAGATAGGCTGTCGGCGTCTTGATGCTTCTTGCCACTCTTGTATACGATGGAGATGTCGTATTCCTGGAGACGTAACGCCCACCTACTTAGCCTCCCTGAAGGGTCTCTAAGGCTAACTAACCAGCATAGAGAGTGGTGATCCGTGACAACCGTGAATGGCTTTCCAAAAAGGTACGGCCGAAATTTGTGTACGGCCCACACAACGGCAAGACATTCCCTTTCGGTAGTTGAATAGTTCCTTTCTGCTTTCGTAAGTGTCCGAGAGGCATAGGCAATTACTTTCTCCTGGTTGTTTTGCTCTTGGACGAGGACCGCGCCGATTCCATAGCCACTAGCATCTGTGTGTAATGCCGTGGGAGCTCTCTCATCATACAGTCCTAGAACAGGATCGGAGGTTAGGGCCTTCTTTAATCTGAGAAAAGCATCCGCTTGCTCAGGGCCCCACCAAAATTTTGAGTCCCCCTTCTGCAGTTCTTGAAGTGCTTGAGCCTTATAACAAAAATTTTTGATGAAACGTCGGTAGTATGAGCAGAGCCCTAGGAAACTTCTGACGTCGTGTAAATTCTTAGGCGTTGGAAAAAAGCTTACGGCCTTCAACTTATCTGGATCAGGGCGAACACCGTCTTCTGACACAAGGTGGCCTAAAATTTTTATTTCTCGGGAGGCAAAGATACATTTTTTCGTATTTAGAGTAAGTCCAGCTTTATGGATGCAGCTCAGGACTGTATGTAATCGCTTAAGATGTTCTTCAAAAGTTTCCGAGAAAACTATGATGTCATCTAAGTAACAGAGACACATCGTCCATTTCAAATGTCGCAGCAAATTGTCCATCATTCTTTCAAATGTGGCAGGGGCATTTCATAAGCCAAACGGCATTACTTTGAATTCGTAGAGTCCTTCGGAGGTAACAAATGCCGTCTTTTCTCGATCGGCTTCATCTACTTCGATTTGCCAGTAACCCGTTCGGAGATCCATGGAAGAGAAATACTTAGCACCCCTCAAGCAGTCCAGCGTGTCATCTATGCGCGGTAGAGGGTATACAACCTTTTTTGTGATCTGATTCAAGCGGCGGTAATCTACGCAGAAGCGCCAGCTTCCATCTTTCTTTTTCACCAGAACAACAGGAGATGACCAAGGGCTCTCAGATGGTTGAATTATGCCACGATCTAGCATTTTATTTACCTCTTCTTGTATTATGCGACGCTCGGCCGGTGACACACGATATGCTCTCTGGCTGACTGGGGCATGGCCGTCAGTATTTATCCGATGCTTAATAGTTAAGTTCTGTGTTTTCGGCTTTCCAGATGATTCAAAGACTTCTGAAAATTTTTGAAGTAACCCAATAATTTTCCCTCTTTGCTCCAGGGTGAGATTAGGGGCTAACATACTTGAGTAATCTTCTAGGCTACCACCTAGTTCTGTCTGGATTATCGTATTAAGTTCAGTGGTTACTACTGAATTCACTTGGTTTGCGTCCACAGTTTCTGCAGTGCCCACAAACATACCCCTGGGAATAATTTGGGCGGTGGCTTGTCCATTTTTAACCCATAGTTCTGCGATTCCATCCTTTAATGACACGATGGTTGCAGGTATTACAACTTCCTTCCCCAAGGGAAGCAGTTTATTTCCGTCCACCGTTACGTCTCCGTTGTGATCTCTGTTGTGAGTGACGACAGATATTTTGGCAGCTGATCGTGCAGGTATTACGGTATCGTCCATAGCACAAAGTTTCAAAAGTGTAGGATCGGGGCCTTCACATGGAACGTCTTCGAGCGTCAGTTCAAGCTTACCACAGTCTATGATGGCTTGCGATGCTTCCAGGAAATCCCAACCCAAAATTATGTCGTGGCTACAATTTGGCAACACTGTAAACTCAAACGGCTGGATTCGTCCGTTGGTCTCAAGACGAAGCACGCATTTTCCAAGCGGCTGCACATAATTTCCATTGGCCACTTTTAAAATCAATTTTTCCTTGGTTGGAAACATGATTTTCCTAATATGGCGTCTGTAATTTTCCGAAATTACAGAAGCGGATGCCCCAGAGTCCACAAGAGCATGTACTACCTGATTGTCGACCATAACCTCAAGATGATTTCCGGACATCTTCGCAGCAGTCGGAGGATTTTCGTCAGCATCTGCGGCCTCACCCCCAATTGAGGTCGCGGTCTTCAGTTTTCCTCAATACGTCGGCTGGGGGAAATGCTGAAACGTCGATAAGGTGACGGCGATCTGTACCGGCGTGTCGGTGATCCCCCTCGAGTGGGGCTTGGCGAGCTGGTTCTGGTAGTTCGTCGGCTATAGTCGGCGGGATCCATCAGTTCAATTTCGGATTTAGCGGCATTCCTTCGGTTCTGTCTGCTAGCTTCAAAGATAACACGTCGGTCTCTGCAGTAGCGAACGACGTGTCCTGGGCGGCCACAGTGGAAGCAGACGGGTTGATTGTCCGCGGTCCTCCATACGTCAGTTCTTCTTGGTTCGGGCTCAGCTACGGGTCTTTGTCGGTTTACTGCTATTGGGAAACGTTGTGGTCGTCTGGTTTTCGAGCTCACTTCAGTCCACGGCTGTTTCACTTGTGTAATAGGCGATAGAGCGTCTTGTACCTCTTCTCGGACAATAGCTTCGATGGATTGCAATCGTGGCTCATTGACTGGCGACAGGGCTCGTTGGACCTCTTCTCGAACTATCTGTCGAATGAGGGTTGCTAGATCAGTTTCTTCACCTATAGAGGACATTGGGATAACATTAGGAAGCCGATCGAATTTCTTTCGATTAACTCGTCTTTCTTTCATTTCTTCGATGTACTGACACCATTTTATTAGGTCCTCGGTCTTTTTTAGTTCTTTAGTTAAAAGAGATTGGTAAAAATCCTCGGCAATTCCCTTCATGAGATGGGCAACTTTGTCCTCTTCTGGCATTTGAGGATTTGTCTCATCACAAAGCCTCAGAACGCTCTGGATGTATGACTGTACGTGTTCACCGGATTTTTGAGCTCGAGCTTTTAATTCCTCTTCGGCTCTTTTTCTTGTTTGTCTGCTGTCTCCAAATGCTTTAGGCAATTCTTCTTTAAATTTTTCCCAACTGTTTAACAGGGCCTCATTATTTTCAAACCACATGAGGGCTGTGCCTTCCAGGAAAAAATAGACATTTGCTAGACAGAAGAGATCGTCCCATTTGTTGAGTTTAGCCACTCGGTCATATTCTTTCAGCCATTTGTTGGGGTCTTGTCCATCTCCCCGAAATATAGAAGGGTTTCTGAATGGTTGCACTAAATGAGTCGCAATTACATGCTTAGTTTCGTCGACCTGGGCCATTTTTACTTTTCTCGGAGGTGGCGTGAACAGTCCGTATTCGGGTTTTAATCCTTGCTGACGATTACTTCTCCGGGGGGCTGTATTCGATTCCAGGGTATCGGATGTTACCCGGCGCCTCCACCAAACTGTCGCGAGGTGGTAGGAACAACTAGAGGAAAGGAGAACTCAAATCGAGATAACGTAATTTATTCACAGACTGCTAGCAACTACCCTTGGCTGTGAACTCCCTACAACTGGCGGGAGCTCAGCTTTTATACAATTATCGAATATTCGAGAAACAAATAATTTGCATATTAAAGAAACATGTAGAATAATCTAGAATTAATACGAAGAATAATTTAAAACAACTATTTACAGGAACATGGCGAAATGGTTCCGAACCCGGGACCTCTCGTTTGGAAGCCCAGCGCCGTACCCCTGAGCCACCGGGTCTTGTGAGAGAAGCGACAGTATAATGAATAATTATATCATAAGATATATCATAAATAAAAAGTTTCATTTAGTCATTTTCATTGCACAAAATAAGCTTTCAAATACTCGTATTAAATTATGTCATTGAATGCTTAAAAATTTTACATAAAAGAAGAGAAAGGAAGAAAAAAATATAAAACAGTAGAACAAGTGACAAAAAAAATATATAAAGACAAATTGGGACGTCAGATGCTAGGTCTCAATCACAAACGCCTATGCCAGAAATAATTTGTATTGCATCCCCACTTCCGGGTTCCAATATTATAGTCTGAATGCATTTTATCCTTAGAAACATGTGGATAACCTTTAGAAACGTTAGTGCCTTTAGAAACCACTCTCTGAAAACACCTTAAGGTAATACTAATGACAAACCAAATCGGAAAAAAAAATTCCCAAAGTTTGGAGGCAGCTTGATAAGCCAATCAACCTTACAGGCATAAAAAAAACAAGGTTAGGACAAGATGTAATTGCACTACGCTAAACTTCTTCAGAACAGGAAATTATCTACAGTCATTATCAATTATAGGTCATAGGTGTATTATATTAACGTGCGTGTGGGTGTATTCTTATTTTTTTTTTTTTTTTTTTTTTTTTTTTTTGCGATGACAAGGTAGAAACAAATAAAGACAGATAAAAAGATACAATAATAATAACAAACGCAAAAGTAAAATACAACTGAATGAAGTGATCGAAGTCATTGTTTAAAAATTTTCTAGCACGCCAGTAAACCGCTGTCTCAGAGTCGCCGTAAGCAAATCGAAAGAGGTGGCTACTTGCCTCTTCATTTGATCTGCCAAATTACAGAGGGGCAGCCAGGATTCAACCCAGGGGCAGCCAGGATATTTCAATGCCATGGAAATGCTCTACCAGGCAATCACGTCCAGTCAGAAGACGGATTTAGATTACAACTAGCCATTGGGCTAAAATGACTGTTGGGTGTTCCTAAAAGATCTTCAACCCTCCAATGCTTTAATTTTTACCATTATAAATAGCCAAATAAATAAATGAAGAAATTTTAAAACAGGAAGGCGTACTTGAAGAAGTTTTTGAGCATATTTGATGCACAAAATAATATATATATATATATATATATATATATATATATATATATATCTTATAAATAAAAATGAAATTCTGTTTGTTTGTTTGTTTGTTTGTGGATTTGATTCGTATACAAATCCACAAAAATGGACCTATCGGCCTGAAATTTAGCACAGATATGTAAAATAATATAGAATAAATCATAGTCCACTTTAAAACTTTGAAAGTCCACCCGTTCCCGGAATTTAAGAGATTTTTTATGCTCTTCACGCAAAAATCTTTCCGTAATTGTAACCCCTGTAGTGAAAAAAGTGTGAAATAAGGATCGTGGTTGCCATGTGTGGCGATTTTGCCGAATAAAATGTTTTAAATTCTCAAAGTAAAAATAAAAGAATAATAATGATTTTTTTTTGTTAGTTTATATTCGTAAGGTTATTTTTTTTAATTATAATATCGTGTGCATGGGCAATCAAAGCAGGAATGTAATGCTTTACACGCAAAACAATAAGAATTGAAGATTTCCGAGGCTAATGTGTAAATTTTTTTAGTTTGGCGAAAAAATAAAATGGCTGAAATATGGATTTTGAGTAAGTGAGTTCTAGCGGTTTGCATAGTTTTCGGCTTGGCGAAATTTATTGAGAGCTTAAGGAAATGCAAGTGCAAAAGGTTTGGTGCAAAACAAGTGCAAAGGTTTTATTAGAATACAGCGTTAAATTTTAATGATCTGTGAAGAAATAATGCAGTTATTAAGGGATTTCCAGCGATCTAACTTCAGAATTCTCGCCAATTGAGTACATTGTTTTAAGTTGGGGGAATTCCGCCAAATTTCAGAAAATTGAAATCTTCTCATTTAGTACATCGGAGTAACGATGAATAAAACACATTATAGTTGAAAATTTAAAGAAAAAAATCGGCTGTATTAAGGAATTCCAATTTTCAAATAAATGCGTGCTACTCTTTCGCGGTCGAACCATTTCCCATATTGACTGCTGCTAAGTCAATGCTTCGAATGATTCCCTGAAAAAACTCTTGCAAAATGGCGTATGTTGGCACTTTGGCGTGGCTTAGATTTGAAACTGGATTTTATTTGAGACTGGTATATATAAGAACACTGGTTATAGATAAAAATGAATGTTGGTATGTGTTTATGAGGTTGAAAAACTCCAGCACCGTTGAGCACCGTTGCACGGTGAAATTTGGTTCACCTAAGTCTTTTATGATGGAGAAGGTTTTTATGCTATCCGTTTTCCTTAACTTGCCACTTGGTGCCGCAGCACAACGTTGAATTCTATTCCGTTTAGCCGTTTGCTATGCGAATATCGTCCAACTGATTTCGATGAAATTTGGTACACGCGAATATTAGAACACGGAGAATATTTTTCACTATCCATTTTGCTGTAACTTGCCGCTAAATGGCGCTGCAAAGCATCAACTTCTATACCGTTCGACCGACCGGCATAAAATTTTTTATACTTACACATTTGAGCACGAAGAATATATTCTAAGTGCGTTTCTTTTGATGTTACTCACCACTAGATGACACTGGTATGCATTATTATTTTAACTCGCCAGTAGATGACGCTGCAGCAGGCCAAATTCTTGACCATTCAAACGGTCGCTATGAAAATCAGTATACATAGCTATTTGAACAATGAGAATATTTTGGCGTTATCCATTTTGCTATAACTCGCCACTTGACGGCGCTGTAGCAAATCATTACTTTATTGAACCACTCAGGGGCGTAGCCAGGGGGGGATATCGGGATATATCCCCCCCCCCCGAAATTTTTGGATTAGTGATAAAATTCTGTCTATTTATACACATATAAGTTCATATCCCCCCCCGAAATTTTTTCCAGGCGCATATCCCCCCCCGAAAAATTTTCCTGGCTACGCGCCTGGAACCACTAGATGGCCCTGCAGTGTATCACTTATTGACTGTGCAAATAATCGCTATGAAAATAGGTATACATAGATATTTGAACACGGGGAAGAGTTTGGCGCTATCCATTTTCCTATAACTTGCCACTAGATGTCGCGTCAACACATGAACTTAAGGACTGTCCAGCCGATAGTCATGAAAATTCGTATACATCGATATCTGAATGCGAAAAATATGTTCGCCGTATCCGTTTTGCTAAAACTCGCCACTAGATTGCGCTACGCCGCATGGCCTTCTGCACCGTACAAACGATTGCCTTGCAATTCGGTATGCATGATTATTGGACACAATATAACGCGATATCCACTTTGCTATATCTGTTTATTACAATGAATAGTATTCACCACAAATCGTAAAATCAAAAAGTCCATTCATTCCCGTGCGAAGAACGGGTACTTCAGCTAGTATATATATATAAAGGAGATTTTGGTATTAAATCGAATAATTATGTTTAGTACTGAAATCCGGTATTCAGGTTTAACTATGGGGAAAAAAGTTGCAATGTAAAATAATGAAATGAATTTCGATTCCATTATATGCAGCATATTTTAATGAACAAAGAAGATTGAACTTTTAAAATTAGAATACCTAAGATTCGGTAGTTGTATAATTTGTTTCAAATAACCATCAACTTTGAAAATAATTTTACATGTATTTCTATGCATCGACCACATCCTAAAACATATTTTTTCTTATTGCTTATGATGTGATACAGTAAAAAAAAAGAACAAATATGATAAAATAAAGGTAAGCAAAAGGTCTCTGCAGGAAGAAGCAGTTGATACAAATCATATTCTTAGTAGTTGTCTTAAGAACTGCTACTCTATCGTCAATGCCTTTATCAATCTTCCTCTCAAAAATGCATTAATTTAAATGGCGGATGTGACATACTTCTGAACTCAAATTTTTGTTATGTACGAGACTACGAGAAACCATAAATCATTGTCGCATGCTCACATAGCAGATGGAGGAACAAGAAGGAGTGCTGTCAAAGAATAATGTAAAAATTTTAGTATTTCTTTGTCAAAATCATGGTTTATGTTTTAATTTCGACATTCACTCTGTAAGATTAGATTAAAATCCGATAACAGTTGTATAAAAAATAAATATGAACGAAGAAGGTCGTATCACCCACACTTAAATCTGTTTCTAGAGTTTTAAGATATTGTATTATATCGCATTTTTTAATCATAATACAAGTTCAAATAATTTTATTTATTTTTCTATTACTCTTATTATTATTGTAAGCAGCAAGATATTCTACAACACAAAATATTTATTATGTCCTTATTTAACATGAGGTTATCATGTGTTTCACTTCTAAGTGTATAAATTCGTTTAATGGACATAAAATCACGCAGTCATCAAGATTAAATCTTAATCCGTTTCTATTATTTAGAACTGAAAAAATTCCTATTTCTTACTGTGGGTGGTCGCAATTTTGAGCATCTATTATAAGCATGGCTGCATAGAAACATTTTGTCGTGACGTTACTAAACAATGCTACGCTTTAAATGTCTCCCTTTTCGTTTTTTTTCTGTTTTTTTTACTTCCGACTGTACAATCTTATGAAAAAATGCACGTCTTAGTAAACTGTTCCAGCCCCCATATTTCTATCACGACCAAAGAACAATCCTATATACATAGGCTGCAAAGAACCACTTTTTTGTGACGTTGTACATAGACGATGTTACACTTTTAATGCCTCCTTTTTTTTGTGTTCGCTTCTCAACACTTCGCTTCCGACCATACAATCTTATAAAAACAATCGTGTGTAAAAAATGCTAATTTTTTCCCTGTTATTTGGATTACGAAAATGCCAAGTTTAGGCTTATTTCCTTAAGATTTCGATTATATTCAGGAGATGTAAACTTTTGTAAACAGAAAACAAATCATATGATGATCAGAAAAACTGGCCATCCTATGAGATTGCGAAATGATTGAGACCTCACAATTTAATAAAGGGGTCCAATAATTTAGCGAAATAAGCTATATTTGATTCTGGGAGCTGATCAGAACTTGGAGTCCCCAGACGAATGTTTAATTTTCTGTTCCGTCTACAAGATGAATATTTTATTTGCATATATTTTTTGGTGTAGTCTTTTCTAATGGTATGCGAAGAATAAGAAATAAATTCAATTCTTTTACATGAGCATGCATTTTACAACTTAGTTTCTGAAAGATATATTAAGCATAAAAGTGCATGTGCAGATTATTTATGTAATGAAACTATTAGTAGGCATGAACAAGAAATAAAATAAGTCTACATGTTAAATAAATACTGAATTTATTTTTCATTTTTTAATGCTCTTTTCTGCTTTGTGCATACTCTCGCTCGAATCTCAATGGATTAATGGGATATCCACGTCCGTAAGTTTGGCTGTTTTATATTATATTATATATATATATATATATATATATATATATATATATATATATATATGTAGTAGAACGTGACCCAAAATGATCCTTAAGGGTAAAACGTGTATAAAATAACATAAATCTTTGAATAAAACATCAGCTCTTTGCTGTAATATTTTACACTATATTTTGCATCATAAACATATTTTCATAATATTTTAAAAGCACACTGAGTAATGAAAAAAAAAAAAGAATTTTTAGAAAGTGTCCAAAAGATCATTTTACCCTCACCCAAAAGCCAAAATGATTTTTCATTTGAAAATAATTATAAATTGTTTTTTATCGGCAAAATAAAAGATGGAAAAGTAATAATATCTATATATAATGAAATAAAATAAGTTTTTACAATCATGTGATATGCATAATTTATTTTATGATAATTTTAAAATTAAAAAGTGTCACACAAACAATAAAATAGAATATTTCATAATTATAAGTCAAAAATTATGGCCTACAATAAACAAAAAAATAAAATTAAATATTTTAATGGGGAGTCAAAAATTTTGAGAACGGTTGAAGGGCTATCATGAAGGCTAGGAACCAGGGCCAGAGATTTTTTGCCGATGGATCATTTTACCAACCAACATTTCTGCCCACTTTAGGCCATATTGATGGATTGCATCGGGAAACAATAAATTTTGCAAGTGTAATTCCCATCTAAAAACATTACTCTCTTTAGTAAACCAAGACATATTTCAGTACATGCAAGACTATGTTTCTAGATAAATCGGAAAGGTAGTGCTTACCTGATAAAAGATGAAAGAAAATCTTTCAAAGATTTCTATCTAGACGCGTAATACTTTTACCGCTTGAATACTGCCTTTGCTTCTACTTCAATTGACACAATTCGTTTATCTATTACCCGTTAGATAGCGCGACCTGTGTGTATGAAAGAAAACATATGCGGATCGTTTTGATTGCTACGATCCTTTAGTACCACAATCCCCCGCATTTTTACTATGGGAAATCGATAATTACTGCATTTTAGCATACATTTTATTCTTTCTTGGTGTTACCTTTAGCCTCACAAAACACTACGATTTGGTTATGGAAACATATTTTATAAAATATGTAATGTAAATATCAGTATATTAAATAAAGATGAT
This sequence comes from Cheiracanthium punctorium, assembly GCA_038373885.1. Taxonomy (NCBI): domain Eukaryota; kingdom Metazoa; phylum Arthropoda; class Arachnida; order Araneae; family Cheiracanthiidae; genus Cheiracanthium; species Cheiracanthium punctorium. Next base: position 1,080,451 of record JAWZYV010010737.1, on the reverse strand, counting down.
GTGACATCAATGTGACTGCACTGGAGTACTGAGCTGCAGAAGGTTAAGTGTTCAAATCACGTCCAGGTCACCATTTTTATAGTGTTCGATAATTAAACACTTAATTAAAAGTTATAAATATCTTTATTATTCAAAATAGATAATCCCTCTGGTATAGAAGAAAACTAACATTTCAGACGAAATATATAATCCGAATAAATAGAATAATCACTAGAGAGTCAGTTTAAATTAGAAGTTGTGTAGTGGACTGCCATCGCAGGCCAACCTGATTGGCAAACCGCATGATGCCATGAGCTCTGTATTAATATTTCGCGGTTTCACTCCAACACAAAATTTGCTGTGACGTTCTCGAAGGTCTACATTGATCACAAAATAGTCCCACGACGCAGAGAAATCATGACACTGGTGAGTGACATAACTTCACTCTGTCGTTACTGCGACGCTTTATTTGTGATCAGTCACGAAGTGATTTCGCCATTAAGTAATAATATACTTGGTGATTCTTGCGATTCTCAAATGTGATCATAGTGACCGTTTTCTGCTAACTTTTAACTTTCTCTGACTTTTAAGAGTGATTCGATTGTTACCGACTTTTAAGAATAATTTAGAAAAGAATAATAATGAGGAAGTAAGAATGAAATACATTTGCAGGAAAAACTAAAGACTTTTGTTTGAATTAAGTTGAAATACAATCGATTAATTAAATTTTTGGCTTTGGAAACTACACTCATGTCCATAAATTAAGGATAATGAAGTTCAGGCAAAGAAAGAGAAAGAAGCAAAACAAATTTGACTTATTTGTAAAGTCTATTTATTAAACAAAAAGTAAAGAGCAAAAACGATGCTATATGTTTGACATAATTAATAAAAATTGCAAGTTTTACTCCCTTGACCAAATTTCAAAAAAGAACCTATTTACAAAAAACAGTATAACATGGTTAGTAGGATGGTTAATACGGAGTATGTCTCCCGGACGATGCAATACAGGCCTGACAACGCCTAGGCATGCTGAGTATCAAATGATCAATCTGATCTTGGGGAATATTACACCACTCATCAAGCAATGCACTCCGAAGTTCCGGTAGACAGGTGGGAGGGGGTTGACGGGCTGCAATTCGTCGGCCAAGCATATCTCATACATGCTCTATTGAATTCGAGTCCGGTGAGTATGCTGGCCAATGCATACGGGTGATATCCTCCGATTGAAGGCATTCGTCTACAATGTTTGCACGGTGAGGACGGGCGTTGTCATCCATAAACACAAATTCAGCACCCATGGCGCCCCGAAACAAACGTACATGTTGTTCCAGAATGACATCCCGATAGATGTGGCCTGTCATCGTTACACTCTGAACATGCAGGTCAGTTCTGGAACCAAGAATAATTCCTCCCCAAACGAGCCATCCTGCACCACCGTAACAGTGTCTTTCAATGGTGTTCTCTTGGTGGTAACGGGTACCTGGCGCTCTCCAGATGAATGTCCGGCGAGAATCAGACTCCAAACTAAACCTGGACTCATCGGAAAACATCACACAAGACCACTGTTGCGGTGTCCACAATGCATGCTCTCTACTCCAGGTTAATCGCAGGCGACAGTGAGTTGCGGTAAGTGGAACACATCTGACAGGCCTACGAGCATATAGACCAATGTGCCCTAAGCATCTGTACACGGTCTGCCTTGAAACTGTCGTACCGGTAGCTGAAGAGAGCTGACGAGACAGGTCTGATGCTGTACTCCGTCTGTTTCTTTTGGCAGTAACTGCCAAATAGCGGTTCTCATTCGGCGTTGTAACTCGGGGGCGACCTGTGCTGTAACGTCTACTCACATTACCATCATCTTGGAATCGTTGCCAAAGCCTGGAGATGACACTCTGGGCGATTCCAAGTTTCTCGGATACTTCCAGCTGGGTACGTCCACATTCCAGTCGTCCGATAATTCTGCCACGTAAAACATCATCCAAATGCCTCCTTTGTGCCATAACTATGCGGTTTTTGCACTGAAAGGCTTTCACAGCGCTTGTGAACAATTTTTCTTCTTTGCCACCATTCCTTATATACCCCTCTCTTACAGTCTCGTCATTGTGACGTACCATTCACGCCATCTGGTGGTTTCCTGTAATTTGCATATTCTTCTTCAAGATGTGTGTGATCATTCCACAGGTGAAATTTTTATTTTAGAGATGAATTTCTGTGTGATTCTGAATTATTCTTAATTTATGGACATGAGTGTATATTTATATATATAACGTATTGGAACTTGTAAATTATCACATAGTTTTCAACAGAAGAAAAAAATTGCAAGAAATTATTAGCTTTTATAATAAATAAATAAATGAAAATCGCTCTGATCCGGAGCAGAGAAAAAAAAATTACGAAAGTTAATTTTTTAAAATTTATATATATTCTTCCTCTAATTATAAAATTCAGTGCTAAAATTTCAATTTTCAGAACTTCTTTCAGCATTAATTTCACTCTTGAAGCTACTTATATCGTACTGTATGATGTCTTAGATGCTCGCATCTTAACCTGAAATTCGGATCCTAAAGATCATAGGGCCAGTTTCCCCCTCCCCCAAATCGTTATTTCTGACGTCATGAGGAAGAGCCATGAGGTTTTCGTGATTTTCTAAATGTGTTAATAACCAGTTCAAAAATGGTTAGTGCAGTTTCTAACGAACGACTGGCTTCTGACAACCGAGGGAGAATAGATTCCCAGATTTGTAAGTTTTTTATGTTCATCGAACATCTGGGAGATATGGTAGCTCCAGAAATTTACATTTTTCTATGTCGGTTTCCTGTGATTCGCATTGTTACGTCTCAGCAGGCTGGCATAAGGACTATAAGGTGGCCATATAGTGATCTCACAATGACTATATGTGAACCGTATGTGACTGTTTTACGTACTGACATCACGATCCCAAAGGGATTATGAAAATTACAGTGCTATTTGAGTAGTAATGCCTCGAAGTTTTCACACCATTCGAATATTTCAAACCCTGGTTATATTATACCTAGATGCTCGCATTAATAGGCACGGTGGTTGTTTTCTTTGCAGTAGAAAATAATTCAGATAAAGGGGAAAAACACTGCAATCACAGATCAATAACTACTGGTACATAAACGGCACTAAAAAATCTTCCCGAATATAACTGAAAAAATTAGGTACTTACGTATTATCCCGGCGGTTATTCCCGCTAAACTATTTTTTCGTCAAATGTACTGGCAAACTAATGCCAATCCTATTCCGAACCATCAAAAATTTTATGTGCCCGGCATTTATCTTGGTGAAAAATCGCTCATCTTGGCGGGCCGCCGGAAAATACGTAAGTACCAAAAATTATAAAGAAAAAATATGGAGACAAGTGGTATCTTAAATTCAAATTGTCATGGAAGAAAACTGTTTAAATAGAAATTATGATTCAATGCTTTATATTTTTTTGCGCATAAGCTTTATGTATTAAGGAGTCAGGTGCATATTTATGTTTTATTTATTTATCATTGCTAAGTTTTCATCTGGTAATCTGATTCCATCAGTTTCGTTTACTCTAAAAATCTGCTTTAGAATACTAACTCAGCAAGTTAGTGATTATAGAGTATGTCATTGTTTAAACAATATTTAATACCCAGCAAACACAGCCTTATCGGATAAGTTTTGGGCCGACACTGGCATGCCGGCGCAGAATGTGCCGGGGCGACATCGCTCACGCGGTACCGAAAACGACAAAATTGCGTCCGCCTGGGCGTGTGTCGGGCCGAAAGGATGGGGTGGTTCTGGTTCGGTGTCGGCAAAAACGATAACGGCGTCGGCCCAGCCCTGTGCCACTTTTGAACCAAAACCATTACGTTTTTGGTGTGGTATCGGCAACGACAAAATATCGAAAACCGGCCAGCACCTTATTGATTCCCAAAATACCCTAATTAGCTCCGTAGTTAGTTCTCTAAAGTATTAATCAACAAATTAAAGAAATAATAATTATTATTATATAAATGACTTTACACCACTAGGACTAAATTTATTAAAAATACCTAATTGGCAAATTATTTTGTTTTTAAGAAAATATTTGATGAATTTAAGAAGGAAAGCTCTTTTTAAAATTAACCGTATTATTTTTTTATGCATCAACCAATGGTTTTTATTTTTTTAAACGTGTTACTATATGTTTATCAGACCATATACATTTTTTAAACAACATATTAGGCTCAACTAGACAATGTTCCTTTTTCTCTTCCAAAAATTTTTTAGAAGCCAAGAAAATTTATAATTTTCTAGAACCAAAGATTATAAATAAACATTCATGCAATGCTAAAAAAAGAGAGAAAAAATATATTAAAGTTATACAACATGCTTTTTTAAAAAATATTTTAATTTATTTTTTTGTTAAGTTATGTCATAATACAAAATAAAGTTGACTTTTGATTTTATATATATTGTTTTAAAGAAGAATGTAAACAACATACGTTAAAAGAAATTAAAATATTGGCTGATACTACAAATAAACGGTTAATTTCATAAAAACGTTTTCTCTTCAAAATAATTAAACATTTTCATATACAAACAAATTATTTTGTTTATACTTAATAACTAAGTATTTTGTATATTTCAAAATTAGCCCCAGTGATGTAAAGTAATTTATATAATAATAATAATTATTTTTAATAGGTTGATTAGTGCTAAACTATATATGAAACTAATAAGTATTAATAAAACCATGTTTATTATTAGAAGATACTTACTTTAAGTAAATATTTTATATATTACTGAATTTTCATAGGATTATCCTTTAGTAGAAGAAAGGAACTTTCTATAACAGAATATACTTATTTTTTTCTGTTGTTTTGAGTAATATGAAATTAAGTACTTAAGTAAATAGACACATTTTTCAATGCAGTATGTAAGTTATTTATTAAAAATACCGTCCTGCTTGTTTATTAATAGTTTCCAAGTTTGCTTACTTGAATTATAAATTTCATTTTCGCATTATTTAGAAATAATTAGCAGTTTTGAACTACATCTTATTTTAGTAGTCCCTGAGATAACATAAAAAAATCTAGCTAAGAAAAAATACAAATTCTTAATATATACTTAAAAATCAACTTACCCCTTTTTAACTGTCGTGAGAACTTAGCAAAATGAAAACCAAAAAGCACTAACCACATTTAGACAACTTTAAAATTTTTGTCTAGTTGAGGTTAATACCAGTTAGTCTTTAGAAAAAAATCACTTTATCCAGAGAAAACTACAGCAAAGTCCGATCTAACTGACGTAAGAACTTAGCCTATTTAAAACTAAAAAGCACTAACCACATTCAGACTATTTTAAAATTTTTGTCTAGCTGCAGTCAGTGCCATTTAGTCTAGGAAAAAAAAATCGCAATTTATCCAGAGAAAAATACAGCAATCTCCCATTTTTATTGCTCTGAGAAAACTCAAAATCCACGTTACTGAAAAGTTTACGTTGCGAGATGATTTCTGTTACAGCCTTGGAATGGAATGGACAAGCAAACGAAAAAAAAAAAACAAACCACCAACTTCCGCTCTTCGATTGACCATGAATAGGGACCGATATAATAGGAAAGGTCCATTTCGTCTTCCTGTGTAATACTGTGGTTCCTACAAGGGGTGGAAAGCTCTTAGGAATGCACTCGTCCCCCCTCACCCCCCCCCCACTGCGCCTATGCTACATGTTATGTGAACGCGGACACGGGACGGGGTAGTTGGAAAAGAAAGTCCGCGGGATTTTAGCTTTTAAATTATTTACTTTAAATTAGATCGCGTGGAAAAAAATAAAACAAATTAGTGTTATTCTACTGCAAAATAGTTTATACTTCAATATCTGCAATGAATTAATCAATTAATTTTTAGAAAGATAAAGTACTATAATCAGCAAAAAATGGTTACTTTTATTCATTTTTAAGGAGATAAGAGCATTAAATTTTTTTAAATTTGTAACAGCATTTTACAATGCTGTAGCAAAACATGATTTTGGCGTAATTTTTACTATTATTTTATTTGAACAGAAACATGACAAACAAGTTGTTCAAATAAATGCTATTAAATTAATTATTCATAGTGATAATTTTAAAATGAAACTATTATTATTTTTTTCAATTTATAATTATTCAGTATAGTGAATTAAAACTTTTATTTATTTATTTAATTTTATTATTATTATTTTTTTAACAACAGCAGCTAATGTATTATAAAAAAAATTCCTTAACTATAAATTATACTGATATTTTTTATTTTTATGGAAATACGAATGAAAAGGTATTTTTTCTACTATTTTAATCCAATTTAATTTCAGAAAGTTTTGTTGTTTTGTGTTTTTTGTAAGGCAAAAACACAGGAGTTAAGCCTTAGGGCGTCGGTGCCCTGAGCGGAAGAAGGCTTCTAGCGTTTGTTCCAATATATAAAACAATTAATAAGCAATTGGGGTTGAACAGTAATTATAATAATTATTTGTTCCCTAATTTTATAAAAATCAACCATATTTCCTTCATTTTATAAATATTAGATAATGTTTTGAATTTATATAAAATTTATAAGATATCCCCAATTTTTGTTCCAGAATTGGGGATACAACGGTGATTTGTCCTCAATTCTATGTTCAAAAATCTGGTTAATTTATATAACTCATATTCGCATTACATCTGGAGAAAATCACCCAACATCCAAACTGTAAATTGACAGATGCTCGGTAGACCTGAACCCTGGACCTTCACACTTGAACCAGCGGCGGATCCAGAAAAAAAAAATTTTGGAGGGTGCGCAAGACAATTTTTGTTACATTCTCTTATTGAATGACTTGAATTTACAAAACAAGTCAATGCTCTATAGTGTAAACTTCATTCGTCTGGGGGGGGGGGGCTCTGGATCCGCCAATGACTTCAACCATATTCGGTGTCTTATCCACTCGGCCATGGTGGGCTCCTTTTGTGAACTTTTAAAATGCAGCGTTTAATGTTATGTGCATTGTATGTATTTTATTTTTAATTAATTAATTAATTTTATTATTATTTTTAAATTAGAAGTACTTAACAACTATCACTTTATATAAAATGAAAATTATAGTCATATAATTATTTCAGAGTTGTGAATAACTAGACAGAAACTGCCCCAATTGAGGGGTGGGGGTGGGCGCTTAGAAACTCCTTCAATACTAAGTCATAAAAAACAGGTTAACTTATCTAACGCATATTAACAATACATCTGGAGAAAATCACCAACATCTAAACTGTAGATTGACAGATGCGCGGTAGACCAGAACGCTGGACAGGACCTCAGGTAAATTAACCAGATAGAATGATTGCCCCCTTTCCCTCCTTTTTTTCGCATGTGAAGGAGGCACTTGAATCCAACGGACTCAAAACATTGTAAATAGTAACTATTGAAATCATAAATTAAAAAGAATTATTATAACAATATATATGTGCTGCTTGTGCTGGCTTTATACCGTTCAGTTTAGAAATTACACTTCTGGACCGATATCGGTTTTGACGTTTGGTGCAGTACATCGCCAAAATCACATGTTAACCCTAAAAGGCTAGCCGCTATCGGACCGTTGCATGCCCGAAATCAACTTTTATTTGCCTACGCCAAATCGTTTTGCCAGCACAGAACCGACACCGTCCCAATTACCATTATGCCAATGCCGACATCGAAACGGTACTGCCGATGACGGCCCATCCCTAACCCGATACGGCTGTGTTTGCTGGGTACCTAAACGCGACTATGTAACAAATTGAGGTTTCTAACACATTTCCATAGACGTCTAAGCTCGAGCGTCACTCAGGGTCGAATGTTAACGGTTTGAGATATATAAAAGTAACGACTGTATACATTTTTGGTCTTTCTAGATATCATCTATGAATCTAACTCTAATGAATTAAACTATATATAAATGGTAGCACAAAAATAATTAAGTATATGAAACTATCTAGAGTTAATCATTTTTTGAGCATTCGGTATAGCCATATTTGTTGTGCTTGTGCAAATTTTGCTAAATTATTTGTATATCCGAAAAAAACCTATTTTCGGGTATATGAACAGCCTGGGATAGCACTTGGGATAATTTTTAATAGTAGGTCTGTAAAATTTTATGTTAAAAACGATTCTTTCTTATGTGGAACTTTTCTTTTCACTCTAAGACATGCTTTATTCAATAATTTATAATGATATATCATTTCTTAGTGTATTTAAATAATCCCTTTATTATAAATAAGAACTGTTTGAAACTCATAATTTAAAAGCTAAAATATATATCTTCTAAGTATTTTTAAAAATCATGAAAAATACTAAAAACATTCGACCTCAAAATGTTAAGGCTCCAGTGTAAATATAATTACTGCTATAGTTTGAAAGATTACTCGGAATGAGACCAAAATTTTCATTTCCGAGTTTTCAAACTTCGATTAAAACGAATTTTTTGATAAAGTCACTTACAGTTTTTGACATCATTTAACAATGCAAAGGCATTACGAAAAGGATTAAAAGATGTCATCCTTTTTCCCTGGAGTACATCCATTAATTTAAAACACATGACATAAAATTGAAAATTTATCTCCGTGTTTTCTTCTTTTTTTAAACTTTTGACTTATAGTTGAAAATTATTAACTATCTGTAATTTGACATTTCGTGACATGCTAAATTCGGTTATTAAAGAAAAGTATAGAGTAGGTATTGAATTTTCGAAACTCAATATTGTTTTCACATGTTGATCCCCTTAAAAATTTAATTACGAATATGTTAAAACGCATTTACTTAAGAAAATAATACCTTGTTATCTATCTGTAAGTCAATTAGAAACACGAGCACTGCTTGTTTCAATTTTTCATTTTTTCCATATAGTACATGTAAAGGTGCGGTTCAAGAAGAGTATCTATAACCTATCTCTTAATTTCTTAATCTAAATAGACAGCGTAATAATACAGAAATCTCGTAGAAAGGCATTTTATTTCAGTTTTGTGAAAAACATGCGTTTCCAGATTGATAACAAAATTAAACATCTACTAACTGAACGATTTACCTTAATTAAATTTTTCCACCGTAAGCTGCAGGCCAAAATTTTTGTTATTGCATTATGTAAATAAGAATTAATATCTTTGAAAATTTTCAGACTTGCTTTTGAGTATATTTTTCTCATATAATTTGACAGTTGTGCAAATGAGACTGTAAATCAGAAATGTTCATTTATAAACATTCGAATTTCTTAATACGATTCTTACTAAAATAGGTTTCGTAAAACAAATGAGAATAGTTAATTTAAAATTCTTTGAAAAATAAAAATGCTGTGGAATTTTAATTTAAAGTAAAACTAAGTAATTTGATTTAAACTCAAAGAAATATTTTGCTCTGTAATAGTTATTGAAATTTTCTATGAAACATATTGCGATTGTAAGTCTGTTCAATGGATTTTTCTCTGTTAATCTATGTTGTTATTAATATTTTCATGTGCAATATTTTACCTTAATTGTTGAAACGATATAGACTTTCCTATAGGAAACAGCATACCCACAGAATAGGAAAGTTCCCTAATAAATGTTCCTTTGAAGAAAAAAAAAATTGCTTTTCTATGCTTCATAGAAGTTGAGATGAAGGAGAGGAAATCTAATGGAAAACACAAGCGAAGAATTTCCAGACAAGTGCTGGCTAGTTAAGTTAATAGAGAGATGAAAGAACAAGGTGTGTCAGAAGTCACATTTCCCACAGAAAGTTATCAAGTGGATTATGATGGCAAGCCGAATTCACGTGAATATTTTTTCGAGCTTTTAGTATATTTTGTGTTATACGCTTTCAACATTTACTCTACGCTCGTGTGTTTGGTGTATAAATTGATCAAGATCTTTTTTTATTTCACTTTGTATTTATTTAATTATTTATTTACAATCATCACAGAAATTTATATTTTATGTATATTTAAAAATAATGTGTTTGGTTGATATATAGGAGAGCTACAGTATTTAGTTGTAGAGACAAGACAGATGTTGGACGGCAAAATGTACAGTAACTTTCCCGAGAAAAAAATATTGATTTCGAGTTTTAAATATAAAATCTTTTTTCTATCTGAATACATATTTTAATGTTTTTTATCATAGTAATAGCAGTTTACCGAAGCAAAATGATATTTTTCTTTTGAATATAAATGCACAATCCAGTCACATTAATGTGACCACCAGTCAAAAGCCAGAGTAACTACCTTTCTCAGTGCGGACCGCTGCGAGACGTGCAGGAAGAGTCAATCAATGTCTTTAAGGGATCCACTGGGATGTTAAGTCATGTCGACTTCAGTGCCATAGTCAGCTCAAATATTCCGTATTTCAGTTTTATTCATTCCCCACATGGCTCTTCTGGTTGATAAAAAAAAAAGAAAACTTTCGCTTCTATCTTGTCGCCGACGGTGTGTCTTCGAATTCAGGTATTTCCCTTCTAAATTAACAATCGGTTAGAATGTGCAATATAAATCCTGGGTTTTTGCCTGTCTTAAGGTGTCTGGTGTTGCAGGGTTGCGAAGATTTGTAATGGCGGTCGCCAAATACTGGCATTCCTGCTTTGGCGATATGCTTTTGACAGTTTATTTCAAATATTTTATATATTTTACGCCTACCTTTCACTTAAGGTCACTTGGGCTATCGCTTATGAGTGACTCACCTTTTTCTCGTCAGTCTGTGAAAAGTTGGTGTTTCTACATAAAGTTTTAATATATTTCTACATTTCATTGCAAACAGCTCCGGCATGCCGTGTGACTATGCGAAGAAAATAGATTGACCTGGTGCTATTTATCAACCTTTTTAACGCAATGCAGAGGTTTTAATTATGTTTGAAAGTGTTTTTAAGTTCCATCCTACTCTCAATATAGAAATGTAGCCTGTACAGCGGATTGAAGTTGTCCCTCTCTTCGTGGACTGAAATTTTCTTTATCTGCTATTCACTTATGAATTTAGTACCATTATACGAATGTCGAACCGGCCAACTGCAAAGTTCTAATATCCTGCCGATAACTTTCCCATACACTCGTCGCATTGCCCTGCTGGTAGATATCATCATCCTGGTGAGAAAAAAAATCGCATATAGCAGGTGAAGATGGGCCGTAAGGAGATATGTGTACTTGTGTTTATCCATCGCGCTTCCCACAATCGGTGCATCTAGAGAGTGCCGCGAAAGCATTCTCCTGCATCTTGAACCCTTCTGCCAATTGTTGCAGGATGAGATCAGTAAAACTTTGTATAACACATATAAAAAGGTACTTATCCCACTGGACGATCGCTTCGTCCGAAATAATATTCAGCCTTCTTCAGCAGTCAACACACCGTGTGGTAAAATAGTGGGGACTGAAAGGTAAACAATCGGAAAAAACAAAAATCAAGAAACTAGGGAAGAAGGGAGAAAAGAACGGTAAATAAAAATAAAATATACATACAAGTAAAGTAAAAGAAAGAAAAATAAATAAGAAAAGTTAATTAAATTCTTAAAAAAAAGTGCACAAAATAAGAGCATTCAAAAATCAACAAAAAACAGAACAGCAAAAAAAAAAAAAAAAAAAAAAAAAACGATAATAAAAACATAAAAAAACCAAATGCATTATATACAGGACAACACTTTTTTTTTATAAATAGTGATAAAGAGAATACAGAAAACACGCAGAATAAGAAGAAAATAAATAAAATATAAAGAAAAGAAGATGGAAAAGAAGGAATAGAATTAGAAAATAAATAAAACCTTACAACAACTGCCTCCAAGCAGAATGAACAAAAAGAAAGGAAGCACCATCGTTTATAAGACGTTCCAAGTGCTGAGTAAAGGAAAAACCTTCCAAAAAATAAAGATGGCACGAATAGTGAGGGGTGCACAAGACCTGAAATTTAGAAAACTGAAAAGTTTGATTAGAACTCCAAAATTGTGGGGCAATAGAAGCTTTGGAAAGCTCATACTTAGAAATATATATCTCATGCTCTTTGAGCCTAAATTTCAGAGCTCTTCTAGTCTGACCAATATAGCCCAAATCACAAGATCCAAAAGGATATAATCAACTCCCCAACTGTTTAAGTAGAAATAGGATCTTTAAGATAAGATAATTTAAGTTTATTCATAGGTTTAAAGATGACTTTGAAACCAAAATTTTTGAGAACTTTAGAAACTTTGTGGCATAAAATTGAAACGAAATATAGTACAATTAACTAATTATGATGATTAACAGGAGTAGAAGAACACAGGTCAACAATTTTTTTTTTTTTTGGGGGGGGGGGGGGGTTCTGTTCTCATACTTGAATTCTGATTCTAGACATTGAAAAACACTTAAATTTTCATTTTTAGTTATTAAAGTTTGCTTTTGTCTGATTTACGTCGATAAGTATATTTTAATTTATTTCATAAACGAAAGATGGCATCACTTTGATTAACCTCAAAGTAAACTGTATTATTGTTTGCAACTCTGTAGTATTGCTTGTAGTATGATTTGTAGTATTATTTGTAAAATTATTATTTGTTTGTATTATTATTTGCTTATACGAACATAAAAGAAATACAAAAAATATTCACTTTTAGAGTTTAATTTCTTATTATTTTACATTTATATGTTATTGTTTATCACAAATCTTGAATAAAAAGGACTTTTATATCCAGCAAAAACTTTTCTGATCATAATTTAGAGTGGAATTGGAAAATATAAAAATGAGTGATTTTTGCCAAAAAATTGAAAATTTGCTCTAATTTCTACAAAAGCAAACTTTCATTTAAAAAAAAATTATTTTCCTTAGTTTTGGCGTAGGAGAAACTAAAATTTAACATGTAGAAGTCAGACCCAAAAATCGTGTTGACCGGTGGAATTAGACTTATTAAATTTGAAAGAGCTTTATCAATAATAGAGGGGCTAAAACCACGAGATGCAGCCAGGGATTTTAAGAAATTAATCGCTTATTAAGAGATGATGAGTCAGAACAAATTTTGATAGCACGAAACACCTAAGTGTAAAAAGCAAAAAGTTTTGCTAGTAAGGATGATTAGATAGAGCATGAGGAGGTAAAGAGATAGGAAAAGGTTTGCTGAAAACGAAAGAAAAAAAAGCCGCTGGGATTTCTAGAAATAAGAACATCTAGAAAAGGTAAGGAATCGTTGCATTCCTCTTCTAGAATAAACTGGATACACGGATCAACAGAATTAACAGTCAAAAGCAAATTAGAAGTATCACAATTAGCACCCACAAGAATGAAAGTATCGTCAACATATCTGACCCATCACGAAAAATTAAAGACCTCAAAGAGCTTCTCTTCAAAACAATGTACATAAATATCATGTAAAAGATGTGAGAGAGGAATTACCCATAGCAAGATCGTCGGTTTGTCTATAGAATAAACCATTAAAAGTTAAAACTGTTTGTTTAACTCAAACTCTTACTAAAGAGATAAAACTCGCGTAAACATTTTCCCATCAGGCAATCGCACCTTGGATAGGGGCATTAGTAAATAAAGATTTAATATCAAGATAAAGCATTTTACAATTACTAGAAGTTTAACTTTGTTAGCAAATTCATAAGATATTTTAACAGTGTGAGTATTACTAGCAATCAAAAATGAAAGAGCATGTGAGAGAAAACGTGCAAGTTTATAAGAAGCAGAACAATAACAATAGGGCAAAAGGCAAAAGAAGATTTATGAATTTTAGGAAGGGCATAGAAACGAGCACAGGAACTAAGAGTGCGTTTAATTTCAGAAATTAAACGCATTACTAATTCCTCTGTAATCTTAAATGATCAAACTAAACGTTATGTTATTCTTTCTGTTGCTAATTGTGCTAAAAATTGGGCTTATAATTGTGCTTGAAGTAAACGTCGGATAAAGCTCTTCGTTCCTGCATTACCTCAAAAACTGCAATGTTTTCAGATTCCCTCGGACACATTTTATATATGTTCCACTGCAATTCGCTGCCACCTGACTTCTGTTATTGGTTATTTTGCGCTAACTGGGCTGTTTATATATCTACGGATTTTACAGTCCACGCAGAAATAAAGCTTCACGAATATTCTGAAAGTCATTAGTTGATATAACTATTTTGAAAACACCGTTTTTTTTACGAATTTTTAACTGATTGGTTAGATTAGTGCATCCTATTGAGACGAAAAAGTAAAAGGAATAAAAGGTTGTGTCAATATGAAATAAAGTACGAGAGGGACAGTATTTTGTGTAGAAATATGGCACATATTATTTGCAAAATATACAGTATTTTCCCGTCCATACTAAATGCATTTTAATTTTTTAAGAACAAAAGGTTTTGCTATCTAAATATATAATTTCATGATTTTTACCGTTGTAGTAGTAATTTACCGAAGCAAAAATTTTCTTTTCCTATATTCCTTCGAATTTAAGTCAAATATAGAGAAGTATGTTACTCAAGTTTGCAGTTTTGTACGGGTAAGTGTGGCATCTTCTACATTTCCGAATATGAATGAATATGTCTAAAATACATTTATACTCTTTACATGACCGGAAATCAACTCATCATTAAATTCCGATGCAAACACGGATAGATTTCCTCGTTAAACTAATGATTCCTTAGACAGTTATCAGCTGTATTTTGTTTGAAAACACAATTTCAATGAAATTTTATGATAGCTCATTTTTAGAGGGAATTGTGCCTTATAACTCGTAAATAATTTTGAAAATTTGCAAATTGCTCTTCAATACACTGAAGAGATACCCTGAAATGCACTGAATATTAAAATCATTAATAACTATTATTTATCCTGAATGACAAAAACAGGGTTTTTATGTAAAATGTTTCCCGAAATTTATTATTTATTAACATGCACCAAATAACTTTGGACTGCATAGATCAGGAATTTTTTAGGACTTAGTCTTACACTTAACATCGAAATAATATTTTTACAGAAAATAACGTAATTTTATAAAGATCGAAACTCAATAATCAAGTAAGAATAAAATTTTGGATTTGATATTTGTTTGGATTGTTCAGACGTATATTTACCGAGTTTTAAAAGAAATTTCGATTTTTTTTTCTTAAACGGAAAGATAGGCCATAGCTAGTTAGAGAAGATTTAAATAAGAAGTTAATTTAAAGAAGTTTTATTTAGTTTTATTTATAGCTTGTATTTAAATGTTTTACAAGCGAAAACCATTCAGAAAACTATTCTGTTTATGGGAAGCAAAGCTATTCTACACAGAATCTGTTCTTTGTTTTCTTTTCTTTTTTTTCTGTTTTGTTTAGTTCCAACTTCAAAGGAATACCTCGAATACAAAAATGAACCTTTCGCAACTTATTTGTAAAACTCAGAATTGCTTTGTAAAGTATTTTGCAAGCAAATTCTAAGCTTTTCAATAACTTTCTTTCGAGGAATTACCACAGTTTCAGAAATTTAATGAGGAAGATTATTATTTTTTTTTTCATGGCTATGTTTCTACATTGGATTCGCAGAAGTTGTTTCAAATAAATAGCAAGTAAAATTCATTAACGAGCGAAACAAATGAAAATATGATGTTCAGCATTCATATAGTAATCGTAAAAAAAAAAAAAAAAACAGGGAACATTTGGCTGCTTCAACACGCATCATTTATTTTCATGGTCTAAGTAGTTCTTTTTCTTCATATTAATGGGTTTTAGGACTCAAAGTACTAAACTGATGAAGTGACATATTGTTAGATGCATTTGAAATTTCATTTCAGAAAATACTTATTCATAATGATTTTTTTTTCAATTTAAAAGGAGAAAATTGCATCTGCTCATTTGTGCGAATGAATCTCCAGAAATAAACATTTCCATCATTTTAAAGTAAATTCATTGCATGATTCCAGGTATTTATATTAACATACTGTTTTACTATATATATATATATAACATTTTAAAATTGAAAACTGAAAATTTGCCTTTAGAAAATGTAATGAGTTTATTAATAATAATAATAAAAAAACAATACACATTCATAATAATGTACTATTGAAATGCGATTTTTAATAAAATTTCGCTATTGCGCAGAAAAAACAAGGAATCCGTTCTAATACCTTTTTGTGCAATTTTATGCATTTTAAAGCAATGTAAATTACTCATTTAATTCAAATAACAAACATTTGCAAGAATTGCATTTATGTTTTATACTTGACTAAAACGGTTTCCGAATTTATTGAATTTTCCCTCGGAATATTTAATTAGAAAACCTATTATGACTTTTTTTAATTTTATGGGTAGAATTATATTATTATTTATTTATTTATTAATAATTATCTGACGAATATTTTTGAAACGTATTTTTACACCTTATAAAAAGATTTATTTTCCTTATTTTAAAGAATTCTGTCGAGGAAAGTGCGGCTGGTTCGGACATATCAATATTTTATTTCGTATTAATTGTGTGAGGCTCTAAAAATTCACAATGATTTACATTGACGAATGAATTTAACTAAGGAAGTTCAAAGTAGCATGTGGAATAAATAAGTTTAGTTATTTATGGCGCCTAAAAGTAAATATGTTAGAACCTTTTGTTAGTGCAATTTCATAATAGTGGTTTTACATGCCTGAAGCCTCTAATATTTAATGATATATTATTTCCACTTGTTTGGTAAATAATTTTATGTCCTTTATTCATATTTTTATGTTCTTACAGTTGCAAGTTTACAAATGGCACTGAGTGAAACTTATTCAAGACAAATTATTTGATTTCTATACTGATATTTGATGACAAAACAGCGTTCGTTCTCAAATCCAGGGTTTTTTGGTGACATATATATGCATTTTAACACATTTGAAGACACGTGTATTTTATAAAAATGGCTTTTTTAAGAACAGTAATGAGTTTTTTATTGGAAAAGGGCGCTTAGCCCATTTATTGGTACTTGAAAGTGGGGAGTAATAATAATATTATTATTATTTGAAAATTTAATATTACTTAGGCTGTGTATGATCTATTTTGTAAAAGTACTGCTGTAGGAAAACAAAGAGCCTGATATCGACTGTTTAAGATGTAATAAAAAATTCTTGAACATTTTCTCTTTCCATATTCATAAGACATTTCAATTTTTAGTAGAAACTTTGGTTTTTCTGTGAAAACCAAGAGTGTTAAGCAGTACAAAAAAGCAGAACTCATATATAGTTTTTGGTGTGGACTTTATACCGTACATATATTATAACTATTTGATGACTATTATTGATTTTGGACATTTTGACTTCACTTTTTAGTGGCTTAAATTAATTGCATAAAGCATAGTGGTTTAGGCTAGTTTTTTCTGGTTCCCGGTACTGTTATCTTCACTTAAGAAAAACCTTATCCCCTCTTTGCAATTCCCATCGTTACTTCATATCTCTGGGGCTTATCGAATGTCAAAGTCTCCGACATGAGCTATAGAAACATTAACTGGAATACCCCCTCTGAGATCGAATCTTCAAAATGAAAGCATTTGGGCTTTGGTTTGGCGTAGTTGATATAGTGAATGCCATTTACCCCTACCGTAAACCGTTAAGGTCAGTATGCATCCCACTGCACAAAAATAAATAAATGTAACAGGATGCTTTGCTTAGTACATCAAACTGAAAGTAAAATAATAAGATTATGGAAAAAAAACACCATGCTCTTCAATCTTTAATAGGATACGTATACTTATTAATTCTTTTCTTAGTATGTGTATTTTTGAAAAAATTAAAGTTAAATAAACTCATGTAATTGTGGCATATATAAAGGGGAAGATGCCACCAGCTATGATGTTAGATGCATTGCCACAGTAAATAAAAGACAAACTTTGGAACATTATTCGGGAATTAACAGTAGCTTAAAGTGAACAACTCTGTAGAGGAACAAACAAATCTGTAAAGTGAATTAATTCCTTTGAAATTTACTTTTCTAAAAATAATAAGGGTATATGTCTGAGTGTGTCAGCTTGTGCAACGTTTCATTTATGTGCTAATGATCACCAATGCAGTCTTCGTGCAATCATTTCTTGCATATGTTGCACTGAATCCACGGGACACTTGAGACCTTTATTAGCATAAAAGTATCAATAATTCTGTCCGATAATTATTAAACACAATTAAATTTATTGTTTTGAAGGAGCTGCATCTGCTTTCCTATTGCAGTTTCGAGGCATGTATGATAGTGAAAATGTAAATTGTATTTGCTTAAAATTATTAATATCTTTAAAACACGCAAGAAATCCTGTAAAACTAAAATACACATAAATTTTTGACAATGCAAAATATTAAATATTGTGCTAATTACAGTTATAAAAAATGATAATTATTAAATTATTAATTAAATTTTTGCTTTAATATAGAGTACAGAAAAAAAAATAATACTTAAACTTCATTTAATTTATTTCTGAACTATGTTGCGTTTCCCACCAAGCATAGGGTGAAGATGGCACATACCCTTATTGTCGCATTGCTGCATGGTTATGGCCTGTGAGTATAACAGAATGTGGAACTCACTTATGTTGGTAATATCTTTAATATATAAAGGCACCCACTTATGAACACTAAATATAGGCCGCCAAATATTATAGGCTTTACTCACTAGATTAAATGCTCACGAGATCCAAAAGTAACGACGTTTGATTTGATAAATTAAGGCAAATTCATAATCCATTTGTACAATGGGACAAGGTTCCTCTCAGAAGAGTGTCAGTATTGCTATACATTGATACATAAAAATACTAGTAACGAACTTGCGTTTTCTCCCGAATGATTAAATATCACTGTTTAAAATGTCCAAGACAGCGAGGGCATATATGCATATAAAATATTTTGTAAAAATGACACCGTTTCCTCTAATACCAACCTCTACATACCTAAAATGTTATTTCATGCGATGCACCCTACGCCACCGTGCTTGAAATTTTAAGAACACAGTTACTTTTCATTAAATTATAATAATTCATTAGATACACATATGATGTGCATCTCAGAAGAGGGATGAATACAGCACGCATTTACGAATGAAGAACAGCAAGTATCTATATGCATAAATAAAAGAGGAAAAGTAAGTTAATTTACGCTGATATTACACAACTCTTTAATTGTATTTCCTAAAAATCTAGCGATCTACTAATTTGTTCTGCTGTAGATTCTATGCCCTTAAATATTATAGGTACATTGAATTGAAATTTTACCGTAATAGTCCATATGAGGTTATCAACTTAAAGAATAAGCTTATTTTAAAAACTGTTTGACATAAAGTTTTGATGTTTTTTTTTTCTGGAATGTCAGATTAAAAAAAAAAAAACTTGATTTCTATAAGATGGGTTCTACATCAGAGATCCATGAACTGAATCGGCACTTGAGTTATCTATCCGTGGAGTAAAAACTGTGACGTATCTTATGTTTATAAGCTCTCGAAGTAACTTGTCACGAACAAAGCCCGAAAAAGGAGTCATACATATTGTACATCTGACCATCAAACACATTATTTCTACAGTTACTTTGGTATCTTCTAATTGAAGGTCTCAATTCAGGAGGAAGCACGATTTTATTTGAGAAAATTGTGTGTGCTATGTGCAGTTACTCAAAAGCATGTCCATATATGCAGAAATTAATGTTATTTAATCCTTATAAATATCAGTAAAAAATAATACAAATATCACAAAATTATTATAATCATGCTTTTTAAATTGATTATTTAATGCGAGAAAAAAGAAAACTACTTTCGGTAAAGCTCTACTATCTTGGATACGTAAAAATTCCTATAAGATTAAATATTTTATGGAATTCTTCTTCTGGAAAAATGGCTTTCAAAGTACTTGTTACTGTGGATATGAATTTTTTTAACAGTGTAATTGACTTACGAAAGATAATATTATTTGATGGTATGTCTTAATTTTTATAACATATGAAACGATGTATTCATATCATTAATGTTTGCATTTATTACCAGACATGAAATTGTGTGCTTATAATTTACATTGCTTTTAGTATGAAAAGAATATATTTCGTTAAATATTTAACAGAATATACTTCAAATATCCCTCTTTCTCTTTCATAGATAAAGGGCAGAAACTTAAAAGAAATAATTTTATTTATATGTAATTTAAATTATAAATTAATTTAAAATTAAATATTAAGTACATATTAAACAGAATGAAGATAAAAAATGTAACTTGAATAAATTTATCCGTTATGTAAAATATTTCATGAATATTCTAAGACTTTAATAAATATTTTTTGAATATATGCCTGCATACTCGTATATTAATGAACATAATTTACCTAATAAACCTATCTATATAAATAAAGTTAGACTTTTGTCTGTACATTTCTTGGAATTCAAAAATTTTGCGATTTCTATCCGTTTCAAGCACCCGGGAATACGATTCGACCTTCAAAAAAAAGTTTGTCTGTCTGTCATTCTGTCATTCTGTCCGTGACGCTTTTTTTGTTTAAGCATCACGTAAAAACGACTGAAGCGAATGATATGAAATTGGGTGTCATGATAGATGGTCCCTCAACTTAAAACATAGGCGTCGAATTTTTTAAAAATCTTGATTAGATTTTCAGATTTTGCGAAAATCGTTTCAAACTACGTAAATTTGTGTTCAAGCATCACGCAAAAACGACTGAAGCGAATAATATGAAATTTGGTGTCATGATAGATGGTCCCTCAACTTAAAACATAGGCGTCGAATTTTTTAAAAATCTTGATTAGATTTTCATATTTTGCGAAAATCGTTTCAAACTACGTAAATTTGTGTTCAAGCATCACGCAAAAACGACTGAAGCGAATAATATGAAATTTGGTGTCATGATAGATGGTCCCTCAACTTAAAACATAGGCGTCGAATTTTTAAAAAATCTTGATTAGATTTTCAGATTTTGCGAAAATCGTTTCAAACTACGTAAATTTGGTTCAAGCATCACGCAAAAACGACTGAAGCGAATGATATGAAATTGGGTGTCATGACAGGTGGTCACTCAACTTAAAACATAGGCGTCGAATTTTTAAAAAATCTTTATTGGATTTTGAGATTTTGCGAAAATCCTTTCAAACTGCGTAAATTTGTGTTCGCACATTACGTAATAACTGCAAAGGTGAAAAAATGATATTTGGTGAAATGATAGGTGGTCACTCACCTTAAACTATAAGCATCTAATTAAAAAAAATCCATCAGATTTCAAGATTTTGTGAAAATCGTTTAAAACTGAGTGAATCTTTGTTCCCGCATTACGTAAAAACGACTAAAGCGAATGATATGAAATTGGGTCACACGATAGATGATTGCTCAACATAAACTATAGGTGTCCAATTTTTTAAACATTTTTATTAGATTTTGAGATTTTGTGAAAATTCTCTCAAAATACGTTTATATTTCTTCAAACTTCACGTAATAACGACTAATACGAATGATACGAAATTGAGTGATAGGATTGGTAATTGCTAATCTTAATTTATAGGCGTTGAATTTTTAAAATATTTTGCTTACATTTTGAGATTTTTCGAAAATCGTTTTAAAATGCTGAAAATTTGTTCCAGCATCACGAAATAAGGACTGCAGGGGATGAAACGAATTTGGGTGACATGATAGGTTGTCACTCAACTTAAATTCTAGGCTTCAAATTTTTCAAAAATGTTGATTCAATTTTGAGATTTTGCGAAAATTATTTCAATATGCGTAAATATTCGTTCGCGCATCACATAATTACGACTCAAGCGAATGAAATGATATTACTTAGTTACTATCTAACCTGTAATATTTTAACAATACATAAAAATTATAACTTCGCTTTCTTTACTTTGGCAACATACTACATTCATTCTGTGTACTCCTACAATGCTGACGAAAGTTCTTGCTTTTTGGAAATTTTCATTCACTAACCCGTCGAGGACGGGTACTTCAGCTAGTTAATCTATATTTTTAAATGATTATATGCATATCTGTTAAAAAATGTGTATGTAATTATAGTAAAATAAATTTAAGCACAATTAGAGTGCACATAGTTTGCAGTCCTTAATAAATGGCACTTACAAAAGCATAAAAATAATAAATGGAGAAAAAAAAATTCCGACCTATGAAATACAAAAATGCAAGTGAATAATTATTTTTGAGTGATGGAAGCTTGTGACTAACAGATGTTTACGAGATACAATCTTCCTGTTAAAATGAATAAAATGTGATGATGTACAATTAGTGACGTAAAAACTATGTTAAATATTACGTTAACAGACAATTAAAATGAGGGAAACAAATGTCATAACGTTGGAAGCATTTTTCTTCCTTATTAAGGTCATAAATTCAGTGAAATACTAATTTTTCAATTTGCTGTGTTATTTCTATTAATTATATGCTTCTAATACTTGCGGTATCTACAAGTTCTTTCACGATGTTATTTTTGCTTTTAGTTATTGAATTATTTATTTACTTTTACATTTCTTGAAATTGAAATTTTCTTCATGGGTATACTGTTATTTGTTTATTTTTTTTTATTATAACATTATACTTTGAAGAGTTTAGGAAAGTTATAATACATATCATATGTGAGTAAAACTACCTTCAGAAGTGTTAAATGAAACATTTTTGGCTAAAAAGAAGCATAAGAAAACATGGGAATATATGTACAGGGTGGCCATAATTAAACTGCACGTGTTCAAGGCGTGCTGGAGAGAAAACTACTGGGAATATTCCAGTGAAATTTGGTATCTACACGTTTCAGAACATGCGCAAATCAAATATGAAAAACAAAATCGCCATTTTCGACCGATAGATGGCGCTGTATCGTATTTCAACGCTCCCCGGTGCCATATACAATTCCCAAAACCAATAGACAGAGCATAATGACATTATAAGAGGCATATAAACAATATAAAACATCATTTACAGTTTATCAAAATTCAATACAATTCCCTTCAGTAATTAAATTTTTACACTATCATGTAATCAAAAATTAACGTAATTTAAGATCACAAATTAAACAATCCATAAAGACACTTTGGAAAACAATTAAACCATTATTTATTCACTGAAATTATCACAAGATGTGCTCAATATACGAACCCCCAGATGCTATCACATGCTAAAAGCGTACAACCACATGGTCCACCGTCGCATTTAAAATCTCTCGTGTAACACACCTCACGTGTCTCGTTATGCTAGATTTCAATTCAGCAATTGAAGCATGTCGTTCTCTATAAATCATATCTTTCAGATGTCCCCACAGATAAAAATCGCAAGGATTAAGGTCCGGTGAACGTGGGGGCCAAGCGTTGTCGAAACCTCTGCTTATGACTCGGTCCGCACCAGAGGTATCATGCAGCAATTTTGTAACATCTTTAGCGATGTGAAGGGGTGCTCCGTCTTGCATAAATACTGTGGTTTCTAGGCAAATTTCTTTCTTGTAATGCTGGAATCAATTGTTCTCTCAACATCGCACCGTAGCTAGTCCCTGTAACACTACAGCGTTTGGGACCACTTGGAGTTGGGGTTTCAAAGAAATATGGGCCCACAAGAAAATCACAAGTCATTCAACACCATACAGTTACATAATCGGAATAGAGGGGTTTTTCACGTTTAGCGTATTGTTTGCTCGTTCCCCATATCCTGCAGTTATGCGCATTTACACTACCTGCTAGTGTAAAATGCGTCTCGTCTGTCCACAAGATCCTCTGTATCCAAGTGTCATCCTCACTGATTTTCGACAGGACAAAGTTTGCAAAATCAATTCTTCGGGTGTCATCATGAGGTTTCAGTTCTTGAAGCATTTTAATTTTATACGGATAACGCCGAAGAATGTGGCGCAACACTTTATGCACAGTTGACCAGGGAAGAGATAATGTCCGAGTCACACTTCTTGCGTTCACTTGTTGCAGCATACCGGCTCCTGAACTGCTACTCGTAGTCGCAATGGCGTCATCAATTTGTTGCGCTCTTTCCGGGTTTACGGGACGCCGTCCTCTTGTGCCTGTAATAACGCCCAATTTTCCTGTTTCTTCAAATTTACAGATCATATTTTTCAATCCAATGACACTCATTGGACCTCTTCTTAATCGTTTCATACGCCGGTATTCTTTCAGAGTAGCTGCATAACTGCTACCATTCTGATAGAATATCTTCACTAACAATGCACGTTCCTTCTTATTCAGAGTCATGATTGACCATTACTCAATGTCGTCTTGTTTTTATACTGTGCGATGAGCTTAAAATTTGCATATATGCCGCCGATAAGCGTTGAAATACGATACAGCGCCATTTATCGGGCAAAAATAGCGATTTTTTTTCATATTTGACTTGCGCATGTTCTGAAACGTGTAGATACCAAATTTCACTGGAATATTCCCAGTAGTTTTCTCTCCAGCACCCCTTGAACACGTGCAGTTTAATTATGGCCACCCTGTATATGTATGTATTCTATTTATTTTATTAAATTTTTATTTTTCAGCGCAGGTTTACACAGTCAAAAAATATCTCCCTTTTAAAATATTTCCTTGTTGAGTAATCAGAGCTAGAAGGTTACTAGACTTCTCTCTTATCTTATATCAATGTAGAATACCATAAAAGACATCAAAAGCGTTCCCTTTAATACCCTTCTTGCTTTTCTCGTGCATTTCGTTTGCTCTTAAATACGGTATGAACTCGTCCTTAAGGTAGATTCATACTGGCCCTTCCGTGCCGCTCCTATTCCGTTTTGAAACTTTGGTTAAGCACGTGCGAGCTTGTGGAGCTGCAGTAAATACAGCAATGAAATTACGCCATATGCCAGGAAAGTATGACTCTAGAATAATGCTCCCCGCGCTTCGCTGAGGGACGTCATCGCGGCGTCTTAGCGGTACTGAACGAACAGTATAAATCCAGCTTCTCTTGAAGATAGAGGGGGCGCTTAAAAGGCATATTTTCCCGATTTTTAAGATTGATCCGGCCAAATCGCGATTTTTCTTGGGGAGCATTTTCGTGGTATTGTACGATATTTTTCTTGCGGGTAGAAGAAGCTGATTACGCGTACCCCGACAATTTCTCACAGACGTGATGATGATAATTGAGAAAGCGTTTAATATTTTTAATTGAACTTAGAGGAATTCTTCTCAGACTTTCAATACTTAAGATCCAATTTTAAATTATAATTTTCATGGCCTCCCGCCCTCCCGCGAATGCAATAATAATGGATTGAATGCAATAATAATGTACTTTGAAACTAAATCTGTAATACGACCTTAATTGTATACCGTAGATTCACGTCAATTGGCAAAATCAAAAGGCAATTTAGCAGTAAATCACGCTTTGAATTTTGGGCAGAGCTGGATGATGAATTTTCTGCACTGAAAACAAAAGCTTTTCGTATATTATTACCATTTCTAACATCCTACCTATGTGAAACCGGATTTTTCGCGGTGGCTGCTTCGATGAAAAAATATTGATCTAAGCTAAATACAGAAAAAGATCTTTATGTCAATTTCTTATAATAAACATTCATTTGAAACACTTATTTTGGACTTTTCAATATGCTCGCGCCCCTGTCGTAGTTTATCACATTTTGAGAATAGCTGCCTTAGAGTTCTCCTGAACTTCTTTTTTTTCTCTTTTAAATATAAAATGGTAACTGAATATTTTTATACCTAGTAATTCTTAGTAAAGCAGAATCTAATTCTTTTGCTTCTATTTTATAGGGTGACAATAATTAAATTAAAAACTAATTTTCTTCAAAACTATTGAAAGTAATCAGATGAAATTCACAGGGTATATACAGCACATGTTACCTAAAAGAAAGAAAGAAAATGCATTAATTAAGTATAAAAACAGACGACAAACCAAATGAATTTAAAACTCTTTTTCCAAATTAGATATTTAGAAATCAAGCTTTTCAATAAAGTGGCCTTATGGAATTAATAATTCGATGTAACTCCTGTAGTACAGTTATATAAAATTTTTGTCTTAGATATTAAAATATAAAATTCAAAATTCTGTAACATATACTTTATTTTAATATAGTACAAGTCGAAATCTTATTACTGATTTATCAATTCTTGTTAGATTAAAAAACATTATTGCGATGCTATTAAATTTCACGATGAAATATATTTACGACAAAGCTTGACATGTTTTGTAAGTTTGCTATTTCAAGCGCTTGAGTTCGAAAGGTTTATAGAAAAAAGTTTCTTTTTTAACTGTTCAGGATAATTTCGAGCAATTTTGAAGCAGAAGCTTGAAAAAATCGCTAAAAATAGTGGAACGAATTTTAGAATTTAAAATGTTTTTAGTTTCCTTTTTTATCGTTTTACATACATGTGAGAAATTTCAAATTGATCTGTCGAACTCCTTGAATTCTTATAAATTAGAAACAACGAGCTAAACAAACACAGACTTCCATGCTTGAGATCGAATATATTTCAGCTAGAAATTTGAACTGTTCGAAAATTTCTGAAGACAAATTTCTCAAATAAACTCAGAGTAATATTGATTTTATTATTTTGTTGTTAACATGTAATAGTTAAAACACGGTTATCGGTTTAAACAAAAACAAAATATTTGATTGAAAATCTTAATAATTTTTAAAAACCTATTTATAAAACAATTTTTCAAATAACTATTCAATTTTTTTGACTGAATATTGATTTCAAAGGTGTGGTATATACGATTATCAATTTCAAAGTGTATATATTTAAACAGGCAGAAAGGTTACTATTCTATAGCCCTTGAAATTATTTTATATCTTCCGGCAGAAAGTTTTCTCGAACCTAGTTATACTACCATATTGAATATGGCATATAGTTAATCGGTCTACTCTGTCGGATCCAGATACATAGAACAGTGTCTTTATTACTACAGATTTCATTAGTGGGATATCGGTAAATAATTTATATGCTCACAAGTTTGATTATACAGGCAATAGTAACAAGTTATATAAAGTGAAAACCATAGAAATTAAATCTATTGACTTAATAATTTTTGCAAACTGAAATAACTAGACTAAACAATTGAAGCACGGACTAAACAACTGAAACAACAGTTTTGAAAGTTATTATTTTGCAATATCTTGAAATAAATTATTTTTGAGGTTTTCGATACATTGAAAGCAAATATTAAAAATTATATTTACTTGAAGTGTAATAATGTTCCGTCTGCAATGCAATACGCTGTTTTATTTAAAAAAAAAAATAACTGATGAAAGCATAAATTGGGCATTTAAGCATTTTTGTACGTTGTGTTTTGTTTATTTTTAGTTTATATACAATTTTGTAAGAATATTTATTTTAATTTACATCACAATTTCAAAAAAAAATAATAATTAGTATGCTCTTCGGGACAAAATGTTACAGAATAAATTAATGTGACGAAAGAAGCTTTTAAGTACTGAAAGCAACACTTTCTAACGCTTAGTTAATGTGTTTTCAATGGATATTTTTAATTATTCATTATGCAGTGTGAAATTTATGCTCCCACTAGAACTAATGACAATAATTTATTTCATTTTGTGACTCTTAAATAAAACTTTTTCCTGATTTATATTACTGCATTACAAACGTATTTACAATATGCAATCCACATTAATTTTATTTTTTGATATCTTGTAGAATTTGATCTTATGGATTGCATTTTAGAAGAATCTAAATTTGATATGATTTAGTGAACTTCAACTTATTACCTTAATTCATTTCTTAAATCATGAAATAAGTTTGAAGTTATAAATACGATTTTCTAAAATTTGATTTAAGTGTTCATAATTATGGTAGTGGATTTCAATGAAATATCTATAATAAAACATTCAAAATGGGAGAAAAAGAACTGTGATCTTCCAAAATATTAATACAAAGTGCGAGAAGTAATATTTTGCCAGACTTTTATGAAATAGTTTCAGATAAAACACGCGCATTGCTTTGAAAAGCCGAGTAGTTAAAATAGTAGAATTCTCGTCATTACAAATTGCGTTATACGATGGGCACTTTTGAAAATTTGATACATTTCCCCGAAACATGGTACTAGTAAGATGGCTCTCCATAAGATAGTGAAAAACTTGTGCATCACATGATGCTAAGGTTTAACCAGACTTTGACGAAGCACCAAATTTTGGAACGGCTGGGTTGTTCTCTTGGTTTCTAATGAACGAAATTTATTAAAAAGCTTTGGGGTTTAGAATGAAATAAGTGTCTAATCTTGAAAAAATACTCAAAAAACAATTTATAACTTTTATTCTATTTAAATAGAAAGATTGATTTTAAAAACTTATAAAACATTTTTTTTTAGAATTTGTTTAATTACGTTTTTTAAGTATATTATTTAAAACTATATTTGCATTATCTTTTAAATTTTTATCAGAAGTTGATTTTTTCAGTATGTAAAAGATGTGTATCTAGCAACTAAATTGTGGCACAGAGGCTCAGTGATTCATATTCAAAAAGGTAAAAATAACAAGTAAATTTATTGTGTAAAATGAAATATAAACAAAGTAGTAAAAATAAGTATTCTTGATAGGATCAGCAGTACATTTTTGATCTTTTGCCACTTGTATTAAAAACATAACAGTATGTAATAGAATATAAGTTCAACGTCTAGAGACGTAGTGGATACATCTAATGATTAAATAAAAGACGAGTTAAACAGGTTATCCATATGAATATTGGATCTTATATATGTAAACTTTAAGAGTTTTTTTTAAAGAGGAATGCTATGAAAAACAAAGGCACTTTGTTTTTACACTATTAAATAAACCACTCTTTGAATTACTTCCCTTAACTGTTAGAGTGCGTAACTTAATGCATCTCAGGAGCAAATTTTCATTCAGTGTAACGTTGATATCGATGAAACATTACACCATTTTTACGTAAGTAAATTCAAAGAATATACAATACAATAACTTTTTTCTGGTTTCATCGTTTGTCCGAATTTGCATTACCTCTTTATATATTTTTCATTTATGTCGGAGTGTAGAAAGAAATGCAATGTGATGTTAGACTATTCATTTTGCTTGGCATTCTCTTCAACAAAAGAATTCTCGTTTATTGATTTTAACTATTCAGTGTTCCCCCAGCTCTAGAATTACGATCGGAATTTCATCCAACTTATTTGCAAGTCCATAGAAGTAATACTTTGTATATATTTTGTTTCAAATTTTTCGTTATTGGGTTATTTGTTATTTTTCCTTTTCTAAGTTCAAGAAAAATGTTACCTCTTATTTTATGAGAAATAATTTTTACTTTAGCTTCCTTCAAAAGTGGAAACAGATACATTTGCCTTTTGCTAGATGTTTCTCTGTGTTAGGAAAAAAAGCTAATAATTTACAAATGTACACAAAGAAAGGCTGCGTAGGGAATCTCAATAGTTGTTTTTCTGCATTATGTAGCTTTATAAATAATCTTATATGTTGAATCATTTAAGTAATTTTAAATAAATCATTATATAATTTTTAAAACGTTGAATTCTGTATGTGAAGTAATTACTTCATTTGTAATCACATAATTTTAGGCATTTTAGTTGAAAATCATTTTCAAAGTGATGAATGATAAAAGAAACTCTGATTATAAAGATAATAAATAAGATATGTAAGTTGGAAAACGATTTTTTCAATAGACCGAAACCCTAACATTTGATACTTACTAGTACAGAATTTTTTTCATTCAGTAAGGTACATAATTCGCTTATTGTGACTACAGTACATTCTCTATTTACAATAATATGAGTTTTTGAAACAAGAACGTATAAAGAATGAAATATCATACGATTAAAAGCCCAAGGATAAAATCAATTGCATTTATCCCAGTATTGAATTGATTTGCTATGTTTAATTGGTAACTATATACATGCAGCATTGAATAAAAATTAGTGATGAATGAAACACAGAATATTCATTTTGCTTGGCATTCTCTTCAACCACCGAAGATTTAGCCGCAGTTATTAAGGCTAAGAAGCCCTAGGAAAAGACGTCATTATTCAGAATAAAAAACATCGAGTTTATTTGCGCATAGAAATCAGTTGATTATAACAAGAATTTAGTATCTAGCAAGCTCAAAATAAAACACTATCTCAATACTTTCGCACAGAATGTACAGAATTAATGAGATGAAGGAAAGTGATAGTGATGACAGAAAAACAATCACCTGCTTTCTCATCGAAATTGCTGCTATCATATAAATGTGTAGAAACTCGATACATCAACATTAAATACGCATCCATATTGCGATATAATTCTCAAACTGAAATTTTTCTATGATATTTGCTGTAGCACTAATGCACAGATGCTCTTGACCAGAAAAAAAAATAATGCGTCATATGGAATTCGCTTGTAAAATATATCAGTAAGTAGAATGGTTGAAAAACTGTATTGTTGGTTACTTTTTAAGAATTTATTTAGGTACTTGACAACTGAAAAAATACTGTTGGAACTTGTATGTGAAATTCTTTTTTACATTAAAAAATAGTGAAGTAAAACTAATTGCGTGTAAATGAGCCTCTTTTTTATTTTGATTTAAAGTTTATTGACTGCTTTTTAAAAGACTTTGAACAAAAAATACTGCCATCTTATACTGCAAAATTTATAAACTATAAATTTAATAGCTCTTAAAAATACGTGTGTAATAGTTTTATAAATGTAAGTATGTAGCATAAAAATATCTAAGACCATTTAAAATCGCAACAGAGATGCTAAATAATAAATCACTTTACTAGTCTAAAATAAACTAATTTGTTATTGCATCCTTCAAGCTGACAGCCATAATTTCATACTCAGCAAAAATGATGTTAACTTTTATGCAATTAATTTTCACTATTTGTTAAAATTTGTCAGATAAGAACAATTTTTGCAAATATTATGTCTGGGTGAATTTCAGTTACTAGCTTATGGTAGCTCGTAATCATTTACTACATTGCGTGTGTATATTGTAGGCATATAGGTAGCACCACAATTACTGTTTTAGCCATTGCCACAATTATTGTTTTAGGCACTGCCACAATTCATGTTTAGCCATAAAATGCATCGACATTTTTTAAGCCTGTCACTAAATCATTGAACAAAATAATATTTTTTTATTTTATTATTTGAAATGCTAAGATTGTTTTATGAAAATACAATCCTTTAAATCTGCAAGTTTTAACGCGAATTTTTAGTTCTGATTGATTTCCTAATTTTTTTCGCTTTATTAAATATATCTAATTTATTGAATGCATTTTAAATGATTTTTTCCAATATACTGATTCTACATACTTGCTTGTAAAATATGTAGTTTTCCAGGTATACAGCATGTTTTGTGTAGCTTTTCGTTTTGGTCCATATTAGGTATTTTCCTTATTATTGGTATGTATACATATTTCCATGGTGCAAAAGTTATAAATGTAAACTTAACAAAATGAAATTCATTTTCAGAAGTTTTACAGTTTTTTTTAATTCTATAAACTGCAGTCTAAACATTTTCGTGGAGCATACTTTAGCTTTGTTAATCAGTGAACTGCTTTTCGTTGCAACAGACTCAGAAAAGAAAAATATCGTTTTAATTTTAATGAATAAATTTAAAACGCGTACGCGATTATTTATTGAAACTGACATATAATTCCTGCATATATATGTTCATGTGATTCTTTTAACTAAATAAGCAGGAGTTGTTGTTTACTTCGCACAATTTCGTTTACGAAAAGTTTTATTTTTATTATTATTATTCCGCGATCTTAATGTACTCTTGAAGTAAAATACATATTCTATTCTTACATCAAGCTTCACTTGTGTTAGTTTCTTAACTTCCGATTTAATCGATGTACAACAAAATGATTATTAATCAATGTGCAGCAGAAAACCAGTGTTTTATTTAAGATAAATAATGGATTTTTCAAAAATATAAACATCAATGTAAATATAAAAAATAACTTTAAACAAAATGTGCGCTTTCAAAGAAGCAAAGAAGGAGCATAAGATTGATGGAACAACGAAACAAATAAATAAATATGTGTGGGGTAAACAGTACATTATATAAAGGAAACGTAAATCTCCTAAAATATATTTTTTAAATAATCAGTTTCGAAACAGTTTATGCAATCTAAAAAGTAAGTAGTTAGTTTCATTTTTTTTCCATTTACTTCATAGCTTACTCATTAGAATGAATTCAGAAAAACGTTAAGAATGCTCATTAACATTAAAGAAATCGTATAGTTCTTAAGAACTAAAAAATAAGTTCTTTGTTAATTAATCATTTTTCAACCTAGAGTCGTAGTGGTCACGTGCGGGCAACGCATGATTTGAATTTCGCCCCCTCTGAAAAGTTCGCCATGTGAAGACTAGGGAGAAAAGGCTTTACCTTTGCAAGGAGGTTGTGCCCCTGCAGTCGCCCCGCCTGCCTGACTACTCCCTAGATACGAAGCTGGTTCAACCACTTTATTTAAAAAATACACCTAAAGAAATTGCGATAGTTCTGACTACTAAATGACACTTTGCTATATTAAATATAAATTATAACTTTATACAGGGTGTCCCAAGAAGGCGCTAACAGGTTTTAATTCTTTATCTTTCAGAAATTAAGAGGGCAATGTTAATTGGAATATTATTCAAAATAATGTAGGGAAAAAAAACTACGCTAAGAAAATATCCTGTCGTTAATTTTCAAAGCACTTAAATTTTCATACGACCCTCATGCAAAACAAAAAAAAAAATAAAAATAAAAAATTCAATTCACTAAAATTCCACGTACACTTATCAAGCGATAAGCGACGAATAAATTCGGAGCTATTTCCCAAAATTGTCAGAAATATGAAGATAAATATATGCAGACTTAAACCACTTTTCGATGGCCCCTCAAAGGGAAAAAACAGGTCTGATAATCGCGTTTCAGGATCGTACAAAAATTATGAAATAAAGTAAATTTTTGGACTCTTACAATAAGCGCTTACATTCGAAATCATGCATACCCTCTGAATCGTTTTATAAAGAAAAGCTGAAAATTTTTACATCAAGTCATTTGTATATTTGACACATTTCATTAATTGAGAATTTTTTTGAAAAGGGGGTGTATACAAACTTAAAATCGTGACTTTTTGAATATTAAAGAGATAATTTTTTCCTACCTTATTTCGAACATTCTTTAAATTTACATTAGCTACTTATTTTGAATAGATGAAGAATTAAAGTTTGTTATAACCTTTCTGGAGTATTCTGTATATAGTTTAAATATGTTCATGCAATTATACTGAAAAATGGTTTTGCTGGTAGCAAGTGATGGCCGGAATAAATAAAAGTCGTGTTACTTCAGAATTTTTATTTTTAATTAAAATACATGCACTTTTTTTCTGAACAAGCATACCAATAGATAAATTAAATTTATTAGTTTAACAAATGAAACTAAAATTTAGTGTAACAGTTAGGGAATTAAAGCAAGGGGAAAATTATTCCAGTTTATCAAAATAATCAATCTCGACCATTAAAGGTAAAGGAAAAAATGAAGACTATATTGTTGGTTTTAGAGTGAAATAATTTCATTCGCTTTTCTTTAAGGTGGAATAACTGTGTTTGGAAGGCTAACTAGTTAGTACTTTAAATGAAACTGCATTTTATATTTATATAAAATTGAAAGTTAACGAACTTCCAAACATTTCTTTCATAAGAATGAACAGGGCAAAATGTACAGTTTTGTACATAATGGAATTTCTGAGTAGAAAAATGCACTAAAATTTAAAGAAGACCCTCAAATTTAATTTAATTTGAAAAAATAAAAGTAATCTATATATATCTATATATATATATGTGTGTGTGTGCGTGTATTTTAAATAAATGGTAAGTGAATAAATCATTTTTTTCATTAAAAATCAAATATTATGTTGAGAAAATCCTGGAGAAAAGTCCGATTGTAAATTTTAAAACTATACTACAAAAAAATTGTATTGAAATCTGTGTCAAATATCCTTGTACCTAACTTTATATATTTAGCTGCATATGTGTAAAACAATACATAAAAATATGAGAGTTCTGTTTAAAAGGTGTAAAAATGACATTACAGAATACTAAATTTGCTATATTTTAGGAAGTTACAGAATAGAAGACAGAAAGGGCTTTAATATACAAGGGATCTGCATGACTTGTAAATTAAACGCATACATCTTGTACATTAAATATTGGTGACATGAGCTTTGAGAATTAATTGATTCATAATAAAATTAATGATACTCCGAAATGGATATTAATACTAACACTAAGCGTTTCACTAGGTCGAAATGGTAGGTTTTAAGTACATAAATCAAAGAACGTGGCTCTATTCAGACATCATAACGATCTATATAGTCTATAAATCTGACCAAGACTAGACTGCATATTTGAAGTGAGCATTGAATGGCTATAAATTCGGTCTCATCAAGCACTCTTTGAATTGCCGTAGTTTGCATTATAACTACTCTTCAAGACTCTCTGCAACAGTCCGGTTGTAGCATGTAAATTATGCATTGAAACGCGTGAAATTGAAATATTCGAAGGTTGATACACATAATTTTCACATTTATTAATTCAGAAATATTGTAAAATGTACGTTTAGATTTCATTATGATAGTTAAGTACATTTTTTATTTATCACCTAACATATAATATTTAAAAGTGAGAGAGCTTTATAATAAAATGCACAGATATAAAAGTTTGGTAAAAAACTACAGTAATTTTTTATTTTACCTTTCTTTATCTCTTTCAGGTAATCTGAACAGCACAATACATACTTTCTATCACCTTGGTCTGAAAGACTGTTGTGTTTTCTAATTTATACGCACTTTAAAATCACAAGGAATTTGTAGAATGTCAATATGAATATTCACTCTTTTATCCTAACTTATAAGAAAATGCTCCATTAAAATTGATAATTATAAAAATATTTTTATTGTAAAACAATTTGCATAAAAGTAATTTGTTTCTCATTATCGTTAAAGTCATCGATGCGTTTTCACAAGGATTTATTTTGTGCTATTCTCCAATTATATAAAAAATGCTTATTTTTACAGTGTTTCGTTGCATATTGCTACAAAAAAGTTTTCTTTGCACAAAAATGCTGACGGACAAACGACGGATCATTAACACTTTCGAATTTTACAATAGCTTAGGATATCCATAAAGTAGGTGAGGAACTATCTGAGTCTCGGCAATAAATAGGAACTACATTGTTTTTTCAAACTGGTGGAACTGTCTTTAGCGCACAATTCACAAACAGCAATTCAACCGATAACAATAAAATCAAACACACATTTCTCGTATTGAATGATTCTAGTTAAATAAAATCACTATTGAAACCACGCACTCAGTGGAGTACCCATCGGGTCTGTCAATGGTCCACAGTGTACAACACGCTACAATCCATTTTCCTAACAGTGGGCAAAAACCGCCTTCACTAACTGATTTACAAACAGCTGAAAGGCTCATTGCTCAGGCTAGATGAATCTGAAAGATACTTGCTTTTTCTTGACATGTGGCTCAATAACTGTCCTGCTTCACA
The DNA here is from genome assembly GCA_038373885.1 of Cheiracanthium punctorium. Lineage (NCBI taxonomy): Eukaryota > Metazoa > Arthropoda > Arachnida > Araneae > Cheiracanthiidae > Cheiracanthium > Cheiracanthium punctorium. The sequence goes on along the minus strand of JAWZYV010010737.1, from coordinate 1,045,105 downwards.
TTGCTGACCTGCTCTTTACTTTTAGATAAACTTTTGATAAACAAAGTTTTACCACAATCCTATTGTAGTTGTCCCCAAAAGTATTGGGTTTTTCAGAAAGGCATTTGGTATTTTAAAAAGATGAGGAACTCACATGTCGAGCTTCGAGGTGTTTCGAATGATCATGAATGGTCGAATTCGATCAGTTTAATCTTTCAGCGATTTTTCGAGCTGTTATTGGCCGGTTTTCAGCAATTAATGCCTTTACTGTGTCTTCATCAGTTCCAACTGGACTTCCAGAACGGGATGCGCCTTCAACATAAAAATTGCCGGATCAAAATTTTGAAAACCAGTTTTGTCACATCCTCTCCTTACACGTCGGGTATATTTTTTCTTTCTTCCCCAGTAGCACAATTAGTCCAAAAGACGTTTAAAACACGTTTTTTAAAGTCAAAAAACGTGTTTCCAACGTAATTTGAACATTTTTTGAACTAGTTGTGCTAGTAGGGTTGAACAGTATTTTCCCCTTTAGATAGAGAAAAAGCACAACATGTCGAAAACGGCGCTTTTCAGTTTCCATATTTGAAAGTGTAACAATCAAAAAGTACGACTCAGAATAATCGAACTTTTTTTACAAGCAAGCTCGCTAAATAAGCTGTCAAAATATATAATGATTATGCGGCTTGTGTGAAGTTGGCTGTGGTAAAAAAAAACAATTGAGTCCTCTGTTGGGAAAAAACGAAATTAACTTCCAAACAACCCAATAGAATGATCCCGACATTTTTTATAGCGCAAATGAGTAATAATAATGGTATGCACGAAATGTAATCTACAGGTGTTACGCCGAAAATTGCCTGGGAAAAAAAATAATTATAGTCGTAATTTTTTATTCCACCGGGGGACACATCTGGAAAATTGTTATAAATAATATGAAAATTCAGGATATTTCCAGCCTTAATTTTCAGGAAAATAACCGTTTTCCCCATGAATTGGTAATTTTAAGTTAAAAGAAGAAAAATGATTGCAGCTTTCAGAAATTTCTCGAGAAAACGGTAAATTTCCGTGTTTGGTTTGTTTGTAAGTTTAGCAGGCCATTTTGAGAAATGCATTTTCGTTAGGCATTTTTGATGAAAAAAAAAATATTGACACCAAACGCATTCTATTGAGTAATTAAAAATTAAACTATAATTAATTACTTTTTTAACGAATAATTCCCTTTCATAAGAGTGTTTCGAATCACATTCATACATGTATAGGATAAGAATGGGCTAGAAAATAATTTCTGTTGTTATTATTATTTCAAACTGAGTGCTTTGAATCACATTCATAAATGTATAGGATGAGACTGGGCTAGAAAATAATTTCTGTTATTATTATTATTTCAAACTGAGGACGAAAAATTAAGGCGTATTTTCTATGTGCATTTCTTTTCCGATTTTCCGTGTTTCCAGTACATCTGTATAGAAATCTAAATCGATTTGTCAAATGTCTAAAGAGTAATGTTTTTGCTAATTACACACATTTGTGAAAATCGAAATTAATTTCTTGCCAATTCAATAATTTGACTGTGTTAACAATAACTGGACAACACTTTTTCACGAATTTGAAATTGTAAATCATGAAAAGAGAGAATTTCTCTCCCGCAAGAAAACTAAAATAACCTTTACCTCACCCTTTGGCCACTACAGAACAAGTCGTGTAACGTCTACTGGTTAGAGCAATTGTCTCCGTTGGCTGAGGGTTCGTTCCTACCGATAGCCGAGCAGTATTTTATTTCGCAGTTTTAGTAAAATGAAAAGTTACTAGTCCGGAATACGAAAAAATAACAAACAGAACGGACATTTTCTGGCAACTTTTCTGCCAGTCGTTTTTCCGTTAATTTACAGATATATTTTGACCAGTGTATAAAACTACATTAATTCATCGTAATGTGTTAGATACTATGTGCTTGATTGTGTGTTTTACCTAGAATTACCTAACAAAAAAGAATACTGAAACTCTTTATTTTTAAAAAATATTTACTTGTTATAATTAGTGTTATGTAATAAAAGATTATCCTAAACCATCCGTCGGCAGTATTTGATTTTGTTACTTCATTACGTATGTAAGTGCAGAATCAGAAATGAGCGATATTTGTCTTCCTGTCTTGTTGTTACATTACGTTGGAACATGTAACATAATCCATCTGTCAGCCCTATTTGTATTCCTTGTTCTACTGTGTTAGGATGTTTATCATAATTTATTGATCTGTCCCATTTGTCTTCCTTGTTCCATTAAGTTGAAAAATATATTATAATCCATGAATGTGCCTTATTTGCCTGTTCCATAACATACTTCTTTTCTACATTAAAGTCGCTTACTAAAGCTAATTTGCAATCTTCCTCAGGATTATGCAATCTTCTTCTTTATAAAATCTGTTTGGAAAATGTATCATAATCCATGAGCGTACCGAATTTGTCTTTCTTGTTCCATAAAACACTTTTTCAGAACTGAAATTTATATTAAAATCAACTACTGAAACTGTTTTAAAATCTTCGCCAGGCATATTCTAACTACACTTCACCTTTATTTATGCTATCATGAAAGGCTTCATAGACACTAGTTAATATTCCCATTGAATAACAGCACAGTTTTCCATTATCTCGCCAGAATGTAGAAGATATCACGAAGATGGGCTCAGTTTTTTGGCGCCCACCAAGGAGACTTTTAACTCAACACTACTCTACCGATACCTAGCAACCCTTTAGGCTATGGTTTAAAAGTATTTACTTCGCCTTTATTTATACTGCTTGAAAAATGATTCGCCGTGGATAACTAGCGTAGACAAAAAATCCATATCTGAAATTAATGACGACACATATTGTCTCGGAGTAAAGGGAACCTCATAATTCTACCTAGGTGAGAAAAATGTATTTTGGTTTCAGATTAGGTAAGCATCTCTGAGTACTAAGAGCAGTGCATTTTCAATGCTAAAATCAAGTTACTGTCGTTGGGGAAGTGGGCCATCAAGTAAGTGAGAATCTAGTATAGTTAAAATAATAGCTGTGATTAAAATAGAATGAGGTCCACATACTAATAGCTTTTATTTCCTCCTTTGGAATGACACAAAAATATCTTCGACTGATACAAAAGTAAAATTAATGGTTTTATTGTATTATGAGAGAGCGGTGAGTAAGAAATGTAATTAGGTTTAATTATATAGGCTATTAATTCATATATATGGGCTAGTTACACATACGTCGAACAATAATGAAACCGACAGCACGCAAGTTAATCTTTGGATGTGTTTTATCTCAACCGTACAGAGTATAAGACGAATGAACAGAGAAAGTTCTAACAATTCACCTACGTGTTTTATATTCTAACGTCTTTTATTTTGTAATAAAAAAGGATATTAAATCTCATATTATTCCTCACAATAATCACAAAATATATAATGCTTAGCAAATATTTTAATGCTTAGCACCCATATTTTATAAAAAAAATCTCAAATAAAGCGCTTAAAGAATATATGACAAAATAAATAGTATTGAGAAAAACTGTTCGATACGCTGATAATTTTTTTTTCCGCATGACTCAAGAGGAATTTTTTTAACCTATAGAAAACCATACAGTGGTTTTTTTTTCCCACAAATTATGATCCTTTTCTTATTACTGAATAAAATTCAGCAAGCGCCCTTACAATATTGCATTTGCAATAAAATACCAGCTTCATTGCATTATTTAACAATCTGCCCATAAACCAAATATATCAGTTTCATAAAGCACACAATCATGCTAATATTTTTCAAAGAAACCATTCACTGGAATTCAATGATGCATTGGCTTATTTATTGTGAAGGTGTACAAGAATGTATGCATCTTCATTTTTTAAATAAATTGCTGCTTTCATTTTTTAAAACCTCGTTAGTATAAATAAAATAAATAAATTGGTTTTATAAATGAAAAAAATGTCTGGAAAAATATTTAAATTTGACCGTAATAGAAACATTATACAATAATACAAATTAAAATTTAACTCGTTATAAGCCCATTTTACTCCAAATATTTCTCCTTTTATGATAATATAATGTAATATACTGTTTGTAAGCTCCTGCGTTTTTTCTGACATAAAAATTTCTCGCTTCGCAATATGAAGATATCCTCCACAAATCTGCTACGCATAAAAGAAACTAAACGACATAAAAAATATCTGCATTCATGGACAATTGGGTATAAATACATTTATTCAATCCAGTGTGAAATCGCTCCTGTAAATCTTACCTATTTTCTTTTGTAGGAAAGAAAATATATTATTAGATTTGAATGTATCCTTCTTGCTAAATATTTTTGCAACTACTATAAATGTGATCCATTTGAAACCGAATTCCTCCACAATTTTTACTTAGAAATTCCACTCTAAATCTTTACTTTTAGCCATAAGATCAAAGATTTCGGGCATATACTTTGATACGAAAAATATGTTGTTCTTTTCAAAATAAAATGCGTTTTTGTATGCTGTATATTAACAATTTAAAAACAAAAGAGATTGTTCTAAATATTTGAAATCTTTTCCCTAAGCATTATGTTTAAATTTTATAGAGGTAAAATTTGATAATTTATGTTTTCAATTCTTTTCATGCGATTTCAGTTGGAATATAAAAATTGAACTATATTTTTTCTTCACTTGCTCTTTATTATTAGATGATATGCTTTTCTACATATTGTATCTTTTTAATTTTTAACTACAACTGAATATATTTAAAATGTTGAGCTATTTACTACACCAATGACATTTCGGCGGATTTAAATATAGAACAAATTTCAGTTGTAAAAATTAAAATTCTTATAAGAATTCAGCGATAAGAACATGTTTTATTTATTTGTTTGTTTTTATTAATTCTTTGCTTTTTTTATAAATTTAAAATACATTTAGAAATCCCAAATTATACAGTTGGCTGAAATGTATACACATTAAAATATACTACAGTGGTTTTCGTGTTCATTTAACTTTGATATACTTTTAGTAAGAATATATTACAAACATATTCAATACTATCATGTATTTTTTAGAAAACATACCAGTGCTATGAATAATGCGTTCATAGGAAAATATTCATTTAAAGCTTCGATGAAGTGCAATTGGTTTTACAAAAAAATATGCACGTTTTATGATTTTTAAAGAATTTGGATTAATAAATAAAATATTGTATCCGAAAAAAATTATTAGGAAAAATTATGCTACAAAATGTTCCGCTAAGCATATGTTTACATTTGTTCAATAATCGCATCTAAAATAAATAACAATAAATAAAAAACGAAAATTTTAACTTTTTGTTTCTGTTTACAATTTGTCTTTAACTGTATTAGAATAGTCCAGTGATAAGTAGAATAAATTTTGGATAATAAATGTAACGAAAAATGGAAAGAAATAGACTCCGAAAGTCACTAATATACGCCATGTCATGCAAGTCTTTAAAGCAAATGTTACTAGGAAAAAAATATGCTGTTGCATAGAGATAAATCTTCCTATATTTGCGAAGCATTGAAATTCAGGGCAGATTTGCGAAATTTCAACTATACTCTGCTTTACTCTGCTATTTACCTTTTGATGCCTACAGAAATCTCCATTGTATACGAAATGGAATCGATGGCGCATTTCCATGTGCATTTAGAATAATTCAGATGTGCAAAATCCAAAAGTTTACGCAATAGATTTTTGATATACATTTCGATATTTTCATTCATTGTGTTTATTTTTGTGACATTTATTGGTACTATGTGCAAATTTCGCCACTCGAAAGATTTTGAAAAGTATATTAATGCATGTGCCTACAAGCATAGCATTTTTTTATATTCTCACTAAAACCATTTAAAAAATATGTATCTCTTTTTTTATCTTTAAATTGTATATTTTCATAATACGAAAGAACAATAGGGTGTCCATAAAAAGGCTATTTTTAACTTTAAAATTCATAAAAAATGTTTTGATAAAAATGGAATTCCTACATTCTCAGTTACTACTAAAATTCTTGTTAATTATTGGGATTTCGATGTTCGTAATTTACTTGATGAAACAATTCCCGATATTGAAAGGGATTATTTGACGCAAACACCTGGATACCTCTTTCACCTGATATCATATCCGTTGATTTCTTTCTGTGGAACAACGTTAAAGATCGTGCATATGGAACAAAGCTGCGTCATATCACCAACCTGAAGCAAAGAATCATAGACTCCATCGGCTTAGTTGATAACACTTTGTTGAAGAGAACATACCCAAAATTTGAGAATAGACTTGATGTACAAACTAATGATTCGCATATATAAGTTTATTAATTGATTAAAGAATACTTTAATAATTACATCTTAAAATAAAATAATTTTCAAGTTAGTATCTGCATAGTACTTTATTTAATGAACGACTTTATATGTAAAGAGACATTGTGGACATCCTGTTTAACGTACAAAACTCATAATGTTTAAATAAGAGTTTTTTCTTTTTACAAATTTTAAGAAGATAGGAGTATGCGTTTCCTTCTTATACTGATGCATGACTAGCAGTGATTAAAAGGTGATCAATATTAATTTCTCAAGAACATTTTAAAAGGAAATTTATACTTATGTGAAAGCTTCAAAACGATGTGATTTGCTTTAATAAACAGTAGTAAACTGATATTTTCAAAGCGTCTTCCAATCCTATCTTTCAAATGAACTATGATGTTGAAATCAAGAGTGGTTTGTGATCGCTGTAATACCGCTGTGAGGTAACGGTACTTCGCTCAGTGATCTGAAGCGGCGGCGTTAGCCATTGTGCATAGCGCCATCTCACACCAGCATGCTTAGATTATACAGATGCCGTTCATGAACACTCACTGGCACGCAAAGTTTCCATTCACACTAACTGGTGGCCAGCATATCTTGCTAAAAATAAGCTGGATTCTTCGGAGAACATAACTATGGTCCATTGTTGCTGATCCAAACAAATACGTTACTTATATCAACGCAATCTTTCTCAGTGGTGGCTTAATTAAATCAGGACGCGTTGAACAGGCTTCTGTGCTCACAAACTATCCTGATTTACTCGACCAGAAATAGATTTGATAGATACTTTTGTACCGGTATCGGCTGTAACTAGGAAAAAGATTTCAATTTTTCATTTTTATTTTTTTGCCAATTGGAGATTATTTATCGATCTTTAGATTTCTTTTTTCCTTACACAACGATCAGAAAGATTTTGCATAGAATGCCCAACCTCAGAGTCCATTTTAATCACAAAATGACGCTTTTTGATACTGCATTATCGTGGCCACAATAGTGACATTCCGACCTACTTCGAACAGACCAATAGCCTTTATACAAATACTAAATTCTTTGTACAAATGCTTTTTTTATGCAAATACAAAGTCCTGCAAAACAACACTATTTAATTTTATAATGACGGATCGCACTTGGGATACTGTTGGGAGCACTACTCATTCAAAATTAGTTATTCCTAATTAAATATATTATACATTCATGAACAAACGTTTTGATATTTTTGAAATGTGGCTGTTCTTTGTTTAAGAACACCAGTGTACTCATGCCAACTATAAAAGAAATTCATAAAATTTGCCACGGTTGGCATTGATTAATATTAAAGTGTAAGCTTTTTTAAGAATTTTTACAGACTTTCTTTTGAAATGTGATTCTCAGTGTGCCTTTAAAAACATGGCCAACTTTAAATCACACCAACTTTAAAATTTTGAACCACACATAACTGCTATAATGTATGTTAGCATTATCTACTAAACCTGATTCATTACATTTTCATCATAATATGTATTGTTAGTTGATAAATCGTGGTTTTCCGAAATATAATTGAATTAAAACTGCACTAAAATTAATGGCAGATGATTATAGTGGGGTGTTAATAATCCTGTATAGACCATCTGTTACGCTGAATGAATTACAATGCTACGAAGCAACAGTTCAACTCAACTTATAACTGCTTTCAGGCAGAGAGTTGTATATTGTACGATTTACATAAGTTAACACATTTAAATGAATATCTAACTGGTATTTGCATATAAGGACACATGTGTGATAACTCTGAAATGTAAGATAGATTTATAATTATTATTTCAGCTTGAAAACGTGTCAGGGTTGAATATTTAAAAAATATCGAAAAGTTTATGGAAGACAATGAACATATCGCTAAAGTTTAAATGAGCGAATTACATTTAATGAGACGAATATCAGCCAATTACATTGTCTTTAAAGCTTTAAAAGAGAAATGAATCATTTGCACAAAGTCTCAAAAAAGCAGAATCTGATTAAACGTTGCGAAAATGAGTAATAATAAATAAAGAATTCTGAAAGTAGTAATTTTTGAGACTTTAATCTTTTAGGTAAATACCAAAAAACTTGAACATATGACCCCAGTGAATAAATCTTGGTGAAGACTACATGGTCCACGAACCGCTCGCTGAACCAACTCATGTATTAATTTAATGACCCAGCATTTCAGTAGAATTTAAACTACCAGGTTAAATAATGTCTTTCATAGCCCTAAGGAATACAAGGGAAATATGCACTTATCTTTGACTGTTGGTGTTAAATATACGCTCAGGGAATAAAAAAAAAAAAGGTTGAAAATCTAAAACACTTTCAGATTTTAAATACGCACTAAAGAGCGATATATTAAAAGCGTTTCATTATCCATGCGTCTCCCCTATTTTCTTCCCTTATTCCATTAAGTTGGAAAGTGTTCATTATTCATGAGTGTGCTGTATTTTTCTCTGTTCCATAAAACACATCTTTAGAATCGGAATCTATTTTAAAATCTCTCACTAAAACTGTTTCACAGTTTCCGCCAAGCATATTCCAACTGTACTGCACCGTTTTAAATAATGTTTCTAATGTGCATCATAATCCATGAATTTGCCGTATTTGTATTTCTTGGGTTGATTTCTACTTTAACGCCCCGTCTCTCGCCAAGGTAGGGATAATTAAAGATATGCAGTTAATTCGGCGCATTTATGTAGCAACCGTAATTTAGAATTAAAATGGCGATTTGGAACAACATGTAAGTACAGCATTCCATTTTGTATTTACCAATTTTGGGTTGCCAATTAATGCAGTTTTAATAATTAAGTGTTTGAAATTCCTTAAATGGTTCGTTTATCGCTAATTTGTACGCTTTAGTTCTTTGATTCCTACTTTAACCATCCCACTATCTCCAAGCTGGCGATAACTATACATATACAGTTACCATGACGACTTTTTGTATTTATATGGCAACCATAATTTTAAAATGGCAGTTTGGAACAATATGTAGGCACAGCATTACTTATTTGTTTATTTGGGTTGCCAGTTAATGTAGTGTTAATAATTAAGAGTCTTCAAATTCCTTAACTATTGCGTTTACTGCTAATATGTTCACTTTCGTTTTCACTTAGTTCTTTTGGGAGCGTTGCAACTTGTGCATAACTCCAGCGACCTATGATTGCAAAGTTCGCCAAAATGCGGTAATTTTTCAGGTTGGCGAGAGTGGGGGGCGTTAAAATAGTAATCAACTCCTTCTTGTTCCATAAAACACATCTTTGCAATAGAAATCTATCTTAAAATCGCCTGCTGAAACTGTTTTAAAATCTTCGCCAGGCATATTCCAACTATACGTCAACATTTTAAATACTGTTTAGAATGGGTATCATAATCCATAAGTGTGCCGTGCTTATCTTTCTCGTTCCGTAAAACATATATTTGAAATTGAAATCTACAGTAAAATCGCCTACTAAAACTGTTGTACAATCCTCGCCAGGCTATACTTTCTAGTTTGTAGACAAATTCGAAAGATATCTCCGAGCTTAGTTTGATTTTGAAGTTGTTTTGGGGGGGGGGGGGGGGCTAACTTGGCGATCAATTATCAATAATTGTAAGCCTTGTTCGACTTTCATGATTTTAATCTCACCCCCCCCCCCAACCTCCGCGTTATCTGGCAAACACATTTGAAGTTCTTCACCGTGGAAGATCATGTCTGCAAAGTCGCGTAGACAAAAATCTGTCCGTGAAAGAAATAATACCCTAGTGTTTCACCGCTATACATCTCCATTTTAAATACTGTTTGGGATGGACATCATAATCCATGAGCCTGCCGTGTTTGTCTTTTTTGTTTCATAAAACGGATATTTGGAATTGAAATCTATATTAAAATCGGTACTATTTTACAATCTTCGCCAGGCATATTCTAGCATCTATAAAGGTATATATTTTTTTGTTTGGAGGGGGGGGGGGAGCTTAACAAAAAGTAATTAAAATCATAGAAAAAATCTGAAATTCTTTCAGATTTTATTTACGCACTCGGCTGGAAGAATTTCAGTTTTTTTTTAAATCTATTCAATCAAATCTGCCATATTCAATGATACGAAAATGATAACTGTATACGAAATACGAAAATGATAACTGTAATATAGACTCCTGTTCGCACAATTTTGTTGCTGAAAATTGCATCAATAGTTGTTTCGCCTCTAGTGGTGAAATGTTGTGGATTAGTGCGTACTGGAAAATCTAAAGTATACATTTCAGTTATGAAATTGGATCCTTGATTGGTATTTAATTCTGTGTTAAAATGTTCTATTAAAATAGTCTTACAATCATCCTCCTTCAGTAACGTTTCGAATAGAGCGTCTAATTTATCTTCATAAGAATTTGGAGGACTAGCGTATTTAACTGCAAATCTCTTGAATATACGCAAATCTCTTGAATATATGCAACGACCATTTGAACACCACTGATCAGGCTCGTGTAGGCACTGGTAAAGTGTTTCATTATCGTTTTATAAAGTGATTTTTATACAGTTTTCCTCTATAAAAATCCCGGATTTTTATACAGTTTTCCTATGATCATAACTCCAGATGGCTTTCTGCTTTTGAAACCACTGTCTATCCGTTCGACCAAAGTGAATCCTGGTATTTGAAAATCATCTGAAGGATAGTCCATGTTTCCGTTAGCAATATCAAAGCATTCTGCAGAAAACACGAATCAAACGGAAAAGTGACCACGGCGCGCCGCGTAGACAAAAATCCCGAGTTTGAAAGAAATAGCACTGGAGTGCTTAAAAAAAAAAAAAAAAAAAAAAAACTTTCATGCATCACAACAATCCGAACACCGTGGTTAAACAGCAGCGCAACAAGTTGCGCAGTCCCGCGATTATTGGTGTGAATGTTCAGGAACAAACACTGAAGACAGACCTGGCTTAAATGTGTCGCTTGCCCACACAACAGTATTGTTTCTAAATTAAAATATAATTACAAAATAAATAAATACATGTTAGAGGAAGGCCATACATCTTGTCATCCAAAAAGAAGTGGAAAGTTTCGAGTTTGCCATCGACTAGAAAAAATAATTGAATACACAAATTAATCAAAAATTTGCAGTAAACGTAAGTTAAAATAAAGCGATTAGTTATGCCTTATAAATTTTTCGCCCACAGAAAAGTGCTATTCGATGTCGTCAGAAATAATTTAAAATTACTTGGAATTTGATTCTTTATCATTTATAGGAATTATTTTGACTGCACTGAAAGTTTTTGCACAAGAATAAGTAGTCTATTTATATAAAATTAATATCGTATTAAAATGATGTAAAGTAACAGTTGCTTTCTGATGTAATAAACAGCGTGTCCCAAAAAGGTTGTAACGGGCTTTAATTCTTTATGTATTCGAGATAAGCTGGCAATGTAAATTTAAAAAAAAATGTTCAAAATAAGGTCGGAAACAAGACTGCGTTAAGAAAAAATTACTCTCGTAAATTTTCAAAAAGTTACACTTTTTTAATTTGTGTACGACCCCTGTAGAAAAACATTGTCAGTTAGTAAAATGTGCACCATGCACTCATGAGGTGATGTACCAAAGTTGAGTCATTCCTCATACAATGTCGCAGAGATGTCTTTAAAGAAAGATGGATCGGGAACTATACATGATTTTCAATACAAAGGTTTATTGCTAGAGTAAAAATAAGATTTTCTTTCGTAATTTCTGTACGACACCTGAAAAGCGATCATTGGACGTGATTTTTCCCTTCGAAAGCCATTGAAATGTGATTTAAGTCAACGTTATTTATCTTCATATCTCTGACACTTTTTAAGGTATGGTTCTCAAATTTTGTATGTCACTTCATGAGTGTATGGGGCACATTTTACTAATTGGAAATTGCTTTATTCGGGGGTGATATACAAATTTAAAATATGTAACATTTTGAAAATTAATGGGAGGAAATTTTTCTTAAAAAAGTCTTATTTACATTGAACATTTTTTCAATTTACACTGTCAACTTATCTCTAGTAGATGAAGAATTAAAACTCATTACCACCTTTTTGGGACACCCTGTATATAAAACATAACGATAATTTTTTGGATTTGGAAATGTTAACAAATTCCAATTATTTAAGTTTTATTAATGAACTTTGTAGAATTGTAAGTCTTTCGTCTTTCCCACTAATCCTGATGTGTTTACTTTAAAGCTAAGTCATTAGTAGCAGTTATTTAAAAATACGTATTTATAATACAAAATTATTACTGGAAAAGATTGATAACCATAAAAATTGAGCCAGATAAGCATGAAATGGGGATCATATAACAAATACATTACATAAAACATAATCGAAGTGCATTTTGGAATGCCTTTCTGTAACCCATTATATTTTTAAGAAACCTGTAATTTTTTTTGTTAGTATGAAAGTAAGTTTTGTTTCACTTTCTTTTTAAAGCGGAAACCAATACGTTCGTTTTATACTCTTCATTCTTTGCACTCAATCTAAAACATATTTACTTCTATCCTTGTTTGAAATTGTGTATCTTCAGTTCAAATACTTTTTTTTTCAAAGAAATAGTAATACAATGAATGGATTTCGAGCAAAGCTGTTTCATCAAAAATTTGCAGTAATGTGTTGAGCTAAAAATCTTCAATACAATAAAGGCGTTAAAACTATTGAGTCTAGGGAGTATTGTATTTTTAAAATACGAAAAATGCTTTCTTTGATTTGATAAATAATGATTTAAAGACATTCAATTTAATGTGAAGGTCTTAAGATCCTTTTAATGTTTACTGAAAAATATAGAGAGACTTTTAAAATGAGAAAATGGATTAATTATTTGTAAAGCACACAAATTCAGATAAGACAACAATTGCGATGACATTTTTCATAGAGTGATTGAATGAAGTTGAATGAATGTAAAAGCAGATTCATTGCCATTCAATCGACTGAAAATATCTTCAAGTAACCAGTGATTTATGATTATATGATTACTTTTTTAAACTAAATAATAACTTGTTCAACTTGTAAACAAACACTGATATCATAAATTAGTATCTGAAATACAGAAATAGTAATTTGAAAGAAATTTCGACATTTGGCCTTTGGAATTTTATAAACTTTTGGCTTTGTTACTAATCTAATTTTTCGAAAGTGCGTATTATTATTATTACTAATAATACAACTACACCCTCATCTACATAATTATTTGTATTTTGTTATGTTTTATCAAATGTGTATTTTTAAATTGTAGTTTAATTTACATGGTTATGATTGAATTGGCTTATATTTATTAGGTTTTTAAAGTTTTGATTTATATTAATGTAAGTCTAATTAGCGAACTTAGAATGTTAAACTAAGGGGGGGGGGACTTTTGCTGACCTTTTAAATTAGGAAAAAAAAAAACGTAAAATTTTAATATCTGTTTTAATGATTCGTATTGCTTTTATTTTTTCAGAAAAAAAAACAAGTTTATCAAATATTTTGTAAAAACTTTGTATAAAGAAGTGCTATAGAAATAAAATGTTTCGTTTAAACCTGCAGTGCCCAAAAATCTGCTAAGCGTTAAAAAGGAAACATTCATCTAAGCAATCAATCTTCAAAATAATTTATGAGGACATAGTACTTTTGAGTCAATTTAGAGTTATGTTTACTCATCTATTTATTGCTTGGTATGCTAAAGATATTTCCAAAAACTGTTTTCCAAATGAAGAAATTTAACACAAATAAAATGTAGTTGAATTCGAAGAGAATTAAACAAAAATATTACTATGCTGTGGCATTCTACGTGAATTCTTACATTTGAAATTCATATTCTTTTCAAGCAGTAGAAATGTAATATTGGATTTGAAAAGTATTCTTTATACAATTCTAGATCTTCAAATACTATAAACAGCTCCCTTTTAAATTCGGGATTTTTTTTCTCTCCGTCGAGCATAAAATTCCGCTCTATCTCTCAAAATTTGACCAAGAGATCAAAGATACCCAGAAAAAGGTTTTCCTCTTAAAAAATAAATAAAAAACAAAAAAATGCAGGTATTGTTTGAAATACCACGCTCTTTTTCACGTATGCTTGATATCCTGAAAGGAAACAAATAAAGCGAAATATATCCACAAAAATTTAAAAATACTTTAAATATCTATAGGCTTTTTATAAAAATGAAAGCGTCCTATATAATGAAATTTTAAAGATTTACCGCATGTTATTTTCTTACATTCATTATGGTAAACACCAAGAGAATTTCAAAGGAGTTATTTTGACTGTTTCTAATGAAGAATAAAGGTTGAAAAATCATATAGTATTGGCTGTCGTAATAAAATTAATGTACAGTTTGAAGATACAGGGTGGCCATAATTAAACTGCAAATGTTCAAAGGGTGCTGGAGAGAAAACTACCGAAAATATTCGAGTGAAATTTGGTATCTACACGTTTCAGAACATGCGCAAGTCAAATATGCAAAAAGAAAATCGTCATTTTCACCCGATAGATGGAGCTGTACCATATTTTAACGCTCATCGGTGGCATATATAACTTCCAAAACCGATAGACAGAGCATAGTGACATTCTAAGTGGCATATAAATAATATAAAACATCATTTACAGTTTCTCAAAATGCCGTACATTTCGCTTCAGTAATTAAATTTTTACAGTAACATGTAATCAAAAATTAACGCACACGTTAAACAATTCATAAACACACTTTGGAAAACAATTAAACCATTATTTATTCTCATTGACACTCATTTGACCTCTTCTTAATCGTTTCATATGCCGGTATTCTTTCAGAGTAGCTGAATAATTGCTACCATTCTGATAGAATATTTTCACAAACAATGCACGTTCCTTCCTTCTTATTCAGAGTCATGTTGACCATTACTCAATGGGGTCTTGTTTTTACACTGCTCGATGGGCTTAAAATTTGCTTATATGACGTCCATAAGCATTGAAACACGATATAGCGCCATCTATCGGGTGAAAATGACGATTTTTTATTGCATATTTGACTTGCGCATGTTCTGATACGTGTAGATGCCAAGTATCACTGAAATATTCCTGGTAGTTTTCTCTCCAGCACCCCTTGAACACATGCAGTTTAATTATGGCCACCCTGTACTTCGATTCCTTTAAAAATATATATAAAAGACGTTCACGATCTCCAACAAGAACAAGCTGTAGAAACTCCAAAAATTATATTAATTTCTGTTAAATAATAGAATACGACTCTTAGAATGAAATTTAACTAATTACCACTTGTACACAGTAATGAATTGAGACTTTTTTTTTTGTGGATTGGGTTGTATTTTATATTAAATATAAAATGTGTCATTAAATTTTTATGAAATATAGTGTTTAATAGGTTTAGGTTAGGAGATATATCGTATATTAATACTGTACACAAATGGATTTTTGAACAACCAAGATTATTTTCAAGCAGTTACAAACACTGATAGACAGAGAAGTTGAAGCTAGCTGGGAAATCGTTTATGGCGTTCGAAAATTTTAAAATCTATTAGTTGAAGTGTCATAAGCCAATCTCATACGATTCTGAGATACAATAGAATCTGAAACCAGATAAATAATGAACACCTGCATGTTTAGAACTTTTCGTAACTTCCATGGTCCTGTATCCTGTAACTTCCACGGTAGACACTTCAAAAAATAGTTTTACTTCAAATATGACCAAAACTTTTTTTACTCTACTTTACTTTTCAACTGATCGTACACATTTATTAAATATACAGAGTGTACCTAAATTGTTTCAACAAAATATTATGGCAGACAGGCCACATAATAAGAAATCAGAATCACATAGCAATCTGGGTTCAAAAACGTTGTATTCATGCAGCTGTTAATAATCACTTTGGAACGGGTACTAAAACAACAGTGAACTTTCGGACCATTATTGTCCAAAACTAACGTATTTTTCTCAGAAAACATGTTAGTAAAATTTTTAGTTTAAAAATTCTACTGTATTTCTTGGTTGAGATTTTTGGAAAACAAGCCAGTTGTATACGAAACTTAAGAAATTTGACAAACACGAAGACAACTTTTTTGACCCCAACTTGCTACTACAATACTATAAATGTAGCAAGTAGTAACAAGTAGTATTATAAGTCTTGTATTATAACCAGCTGTTACGAATTTGCAGGTATTATATTGATCCCTTATACCGTTTTCTGTATAATAAACACTAAAATGTAGTTTTTTTTAAATTTTCTTTTAACATTTTTAGAGACGTATTTAATGCGTATAGTTTTTGGGTTTACAAGAACATGCTTGTTATGTTCTAAATTTGTATTAACAATTGTTATAGTTTTATACAAATGTTAATTTAATTCCAGATTTTTACTTTCTCGGTGAACTTAAATTCCGAGAAGTATGACATATTGTTTCAGAAATTTGCCTTTTTAAAACTGGAAATAATTATTAAATTAGTATAAATAAATAAATAGTATATAGGTTGTGCTATTATATAAAATATAAAAAATATTTTTTTTTTTTTACGAGGGGCTCCTTTTATTATCTAAACTTAAAAAGTCTTATATTAATCTCTAAAAGTCTCTTTGTAAATATTATGGTATATTTACAAAGAGGGATGGCTTGCTCAAATTAAAGTCAGATTCAATTTATGCTTTATATGATTCATTGAGTAGGGAGCATCACCAAGAAAGTAAATTAGAACGGAAAACATTAAAAATAATTAAGAAATACCTAGAAAATATTTTGAAAAAAAAACAAATTTCATTTTCGCAACAAACAAATACGAAATAAAAATGTCACCAGATTTTAGAGATTATTTTCTTAATCTAAAAAAATACACATTTTGAGAGCGCAAAAATTATTTTCTTAAGAGATTAACCGAGCTTGGAGAGATTGTAGCATGATTCTCCCGAGTTTGATTAACAATCTTTAGTTATACTGCATCATGGTAACTACATCATCACCGTAATATTTTTTGATGTTATTAGTCTATTAAATTGGGTTATGAATAAATTAAAGAAGTACTTATGTTTCTAGGTGCAAACATTGGATAGTAGCATCTGCTTTTTACTTCCTTGTACGTAGTATAAGGAAGTAATGTGATCCCGAAAAATTTTGGGGGCCAAATTTCGACATAAAAACCGATTTTGACTACCTCTAAATTGAATTTAAAAAATTTTTTCGATGCATCTCATCGTAGGCTAGCATGCACGATCATATTAACGCGTCTGCAACTCATTTTGACCAGTGGCGAGTCTACTGTGGCCAGTTTTTCCATGCCGTCTGTACGTACGTACGTACGTGTGTACGTACGTACGTACGTACGTATGTATGTAACTCGCATATCTCAAAAACTATTGGTCGCAGAATGTTGAGATTTGATATTTAGGATTGTTCTATGATCTAGTTGTGCACCTCCCCTTTTGGTGGCAATCGAATGGATAGTTTATGTACAGGACCGCCCAAAAGATTCGAAATACATTACGCTCTATGGGCCGAAATTCATTAAACTCGCCTAACTCAAAAGCTATTAGGCGTAGAATGTCGAAACTTCATATTTTGGATAGTTGTAACATCTAGTTGTGCACCTCCCCTTTTGGTGGCAATCGAATGGATAGTTTATGTACAGGACCGCCCAAAAGATTCGAAATACATTACGCTCTATGGGCCGAAATTCATTAAACTCGCCTAACTCAAAAGCTATTAGGCGTAGAATGTCGAAACTTCATATTTTGGATAGTTGTAACATCTAGTTGTGCACCTCCCCTTTTGGTTCCATTCGACTGGATAGTTTATCTACAGGACTGCCCAAAACATTCGAAATACATTACACTCAATGGGCCGAAATTCATTAAACTGGCATATCTCAAAAACTGTTAGGCGTTGAATGTTGAAACTTTATATTTAAGATTGTTGTAACATCTAGTTGTGCACCTCCCCTTTCGGTTCCATTCGACTGAATAGTTTATCTACAGGACCGCCCAAAAGATTCGAAATACATTACGCTCTATGGGCCGAAATTCATCAAAGCGTTTTTTAGAGGTATTGGGCTATTTCAAACGACTCAGAAGTGATATATGCTGTAAAGAGTTAGAAAATGAATTTCTCTATTAAAAAAAGTGCCTTTATCATTTATAGTTCTGCTACAGGAACACTCAAAAGATTTCCAATACATTACGGTCAATAGCAATTTTAGGGGCATTCATCCATTTCAAGCACAATACCGTCCTACCACATAAGTTAGGTAATGGTCCGACCACGGTCACGTGCCTCCCTCAAGAACTATGCCAAAAGTCGCCAAGCTTGACGACTTTTGGTGTACGTGTGTGCATATTTAACTCTCAAATCTCAAAAACTATTATGAAATTTCATATATAAGAATGTTGTAATATCTAGTTGTGCATCTCGATTTTTGGTTCCAATCTACTGGAGAGTTTATTTACAGGACCACCGAAAAGAATTTCAGTACCTTAATGTCTATGGACATCTTCATTATAACACAACTGTAGACAGTCATTGTTTGGTACATGCCCAAAATCTCGCCGTCTGTCCTCGACCTTGGCGAGTTTTGGCGAAATATCGCCAAATTTGGCGATAGTCAGTCATTTCGTCCATGCCCAAAGTATCGCCATTTGTCATCGTTCTTGGCGAGTTTTGGCGAAATATCGCCAAATTTGGCGATAATCTGTCATTGTTTGGTTTATGCTTAAAATCTCGCCAAATGTCGTCGACATTGACGAGTTTCGCCGAAATATCGCCAAATTTGGCGCCAAAAATTATTTCCTATTTTGTATAACTCTAAAACTTTAACCCGTAGATTTTTTTAACTTTGTATTTAGAACTATTGTAATATCTAACTGTTTTCAATATCTTTTTTGACAGCAATCGACTGAGAATTTATTTACATGGTGAGCCAAATGACTTTGAATACATTGAGGTGTATAGATGCATTCAATTCATTGAAGGTCTGTGGTCAATTACTACTTTGGCTATCCCCAAAATCTCGCTGACTATCTCAAGTTTGTCAGCTTTTGGTGAAATATCGCCAAATAAAGTGCCAGAAGGAAATCTTTCAAATTGAACTCAGCTTGGCGATATCGAAATATTTGGCTAGAAATTGCTAAACCTTACTATTATTGATATTTTATCTCCTTCAAACAAATAAATTTAGAGGAAGTGCGTCGAAAATATTTTGATCTAATGGACGTGCAAGGAAGTCATGTGTTGGACACATCAGATTTTTTAAAGTCTAGAATCATTTCACTGTCTGTGTTGTGTGCTCCCTTTTGTAATCTCATGAATATAATTGACTGAATCACTTTAGGTGTTGGGACGGTTCTTAGAGTTATGGTTATGATAGTCAGTGATTTATTTTGCTAAATTAACAATTTTTGGTTAAATTAAAAGTTATTAAACATCATGTCTTATAGTGAATTTTACATTGATACTATGAGCGTAAATTTAAAATACATACATACATACATCCAGTAAATAGAAATACAAACAGTGTTAAAAATGAAAAATAAAATGGAATTGAATGGAGTAAAACAATGGGTAGCAAGAATCGGCTATGCTCGTCAGGCCCCACGAACCGAATACTTACTACCAAGATAAAAACAAAATAACAGGATTTCAATGTAGTTACTTAGCACAAGGAAAGCTAAATATGTAACTACGAGACTATCCTGTTAAAATGTAATCATGAAGACTTACCCCGTTAAAAAGTAATTATGAAGATAAAATTTCAGACGAAGAGACCAAAAGCATTAAGCTTGAAAACATGGCTGAACCATGGAACTGTTGCCAATTGAAGAGGAAAAAATATACGTTGCCAGAATATTTAGAGAAAAGTAGAACAATAAGTAAAAAGTAAGTGTAGTAAATTAAAACAATCTGGTAAAAATTAAAAGTTAAATAAATTAAATTAGAGTAATATTAGCACGACATATATTAGGTTTATAATGTTTTAAAGGGATACATCTAACTACATAGCTATTCGCGTTATATCCCTAGTGATATGTCAGAGATTATAGCAATTAAATGAAGAGCATTTTAATGATACCTGTGATCATATATATATATATATATATATATATATATGTAGCATTTGGGCGCTACGGGGAAGTTATATCGTGGAACCGGTGTTAAAACGAGGGTATTGAGGTCTCCTGGCTGACTAGGGACTCTGGCTTAGAGTCGCCATTGCGGAATCCGGGCCGGATGGGTTGCGTCGGCCGATCGTCGCCGGCCGGGAGCGTTCGGCGGAAATCCTTGGGCCATAGCGGCCGTCGATGGAAGAGAATGAGACGGAGTCAAACTACGATTACATGATTTTATTTGACGACTGGGTACATCTTATCTTAGCAGTTGCGCCACGGGAAAATCTGCTCCTGATCTGTTGCATGTCCTTATAAAAGCTTTGGACGCCATGTCACATGACCTCGAACGCGTTGCAACCATTGGCCAAAAGCTAAAACTGGGTAGCTGTTTTCCCAGGGTTTGTTATGACTTTTAAGTCGCCTATGTGGCTGGCTGCCCGGACCGTCTACAAAATTACAAAGGAGTTGCAAGGGACCGTGTATTAATTGCAGTTTTTGAACGCGGATTTCTTTCTTCCAACTGAATTAAACTGCGCGTAGTTCCAGAAATATGGGATTTTCATAGGCTTTTGACTTGTAATGTTACACACACACATATATATATATATATATGTATATGTATATATATATACATACTGTAAAATGGTTGTAATTCTGTAGCTGTAAATGTCTGAATTTCGGAAAACATCGTGGATAATCCTGTTTGTGAACGAGAGTAGTGACATAATGTCACTGGAGAAACCAGAGTTGAAGTGGATATCATTTACTATCTGTGAATACTTAGTAATCAACCTTTATACTTTTGAAATAATTGTAAGTCAATTTTTGAATAAAATATTTTAAATAGTTACTGTTTACTGTTGAGTTGTTTCAAAGCTACGCAAGGGCTATCAGTCAAGGATGGTGGGTGTTGACCGGAGGATTTTTTAAGGGTTTCAAACGTGTATCCACGTTAAATCTGGAAAAACGGACAACCGTTAGATAGATAGCCACGAGATAGGCCAGGCCAAAACGCTTGACTTTTATACTTCAAGTGTATACCCTTTTGAGTATTTTATTCGATCTGTCATGGTGGGGCTCTTTAATTCATTAAGTGATAATTTTTTAAAGGAATTTAAATTTTATTTCTTCACCATTAGGAGAGGCTTTATCCTCTATACCCTTCCTGCCTTTGTGTATGTATGAATAAGAAAATATGTATAATAAAACAGTTCTTGGACATTTAGCTCTGATTAAATTAATAATTATTTCTTTATTCTTGTTTATTATAGTAAAATTTTACTTTTTCACATTAAAATTAAGTATGTAACCCTAAAAATTACTATTAGAAAAATGTGAAACTAGAAAATGATTCTAAATGTACCGTCATAAAACACCACTTAAGAAAAGTAGTTAAAAAAAAAATACTTTCTAGCAACACATTTAAAATAGGTAAGAATGAAAGCAAGTATAAAAAGGTAGCTAAATATTAAATAAAAAATAATTTTGCATATTTTTTTAACTTTAAAATGGGTTAGAGGATCAATGTAACTGACCTAGCTGATTATTTTTTTCTACTGAGCAAACATTAGTTGTGGATTCAAACCTTCATTTTGTTAATGGGGTTATGGGACTCCCCAAAACTTGACTCTAAACCAACTAACTTTAAAAATAGGATCCTTCGATATACAATCCTTCAATATGATTGATTCAAGTAAATATTTTCAAATGACACTTGACTCAAACAGCATGGTATCGATATCGTCCATTGAACAAAGCCGATACATATCAATAGCACACAGACATTTAAATGGCGTCCATTAAATTAAGAGACTCAACTGAAACAGGAACTTTAAATACAAAGCATAGGTACTAATGCACATTATCTACAAATCCGTGAAACTTTTGAGGGTGACTTTGTGAATGGTACTGTTTCCGAAAGACGTGAAATAATAATTGGTAACAAATTTTATTTCATCATAAATTAATAAAAGTAGCCGCTGAAAAAAAAATACAGAATTTGAATACATATCTGGCTTTGAAAATTAGAATGCTGTTTATTAAAGGAAAGTCGATTATGGTAAATTGATTTCGCAATCATTTCTTTACTAATGAAAATTACAATTTTCAGTTTTTATTTAATGAATTTATATTATATATTATTTCACAGGCATACCGAATATAAAAGAACAGTGCTGAAGAACAGACTTCCCATCAGAACCTTAATCATTGCCTTAGAAATTACTTGTAAAAGACACATGCATGGTACTAAAAAAAAAAAAAGTGTGTGCGTGTAATCTTTACGCGCGATTGAAGTAAAACTTTTCTGACGTTTACGACACATATCACTGAAATGATTAAACTTTAACTTAAAATAAATATCATATTATAATTTAATTATATTTATTATACATGTACTTTACAAAGATTATATAAATGTTATATTCATATTATTCATTGGAAATAGGTACTTGAATGTCATCGTAATTTTTTATGCATGAAATTATAGGTTTGTGGTATCTATAATGTACAACATAAATATTTCTCTCTAAATTTGCTAATTTTCTTGAAAATACAGCATCAATCGTTGTAACGAAACGCGTTGCTGATTGAAGTCGAGAAGTATTCATCGTTAGATCAAGTTTTTTCTTTTAAAAAATCAACTGACGGCTGAGATTCTTGATAGCTAAAATTAACATTAAAATCTCCAGTAAGAATCATCGGTAATTCATGATAATTATTTAGAATCCAGGAAGTGTCCATGTTGTAGTATTATTCGTTAACTGTTTTCTTATACCATTGTTATGTCTGGAGTTTGGGTTTCAATGGGGGGGGAGGATGTCCGTAGGATACTATTATACTTTAACTGTGTTCTTTAACTGATGTTTTCCTCTGTTTGTTGGATTCGAATGCAAGTAGTGTAAATTTTTTTTTGTGTTTTTCTGTCACAGTCTTCTTAAGCGTTGATTTCGTCTACTGGTACGATTCGAATTATTATTCTGTATCCGTGTTTTTAAACTGCAGGTTCTGTCTATGGTTTGGGATTGATTGCAGCCAGGGTCCGTTTCTTTGTGGTGTTCCATCCCCGTGTTAAACCTTTGCTCCGTCTTGAGGTTGGGTTAGAATCCACGGAGTGTCCATTTGTTATTCTTTTATTTTGTTCTTAAACCCTTTGCAGCCAGTGTTTGTTTCGTTGTGGTGTTACATACCCGTGTTCTAAAACCGTTGTTCCGTCTGGATATCGGGTTAGCATCGAGGAAGTGTCCGTGTTGCACTATTATTCTTTCACTGTTTTCTTAAAACGTTTTCCCGTAGGGTTTGAATCGAGAGAATGTCTATGTTGTGGTATTTTTCTTTAACTGTGTTCCTAAACTGGTGTTTTCTTCTGTCGGTTAGTATCGAATGCACGTAGGGTCTATTATTGCGTTTTTCTATGGCAGTGTTCTTAAATCTTTGTTTTCCTCTGTTGGTTTTCCTCGAAGTATTATTCTGTTTAAAAATTTATATTTGGCTCATTATTATAAATAACTCAAAAACACATGAGCAATATTAAAAGATTACATACTATTTAAGTACAGGCAAGCAATATTTATGTATCACGGCAACCAATCATGTGAAGTTTTTACTCATAATTCCATTAAATATTGTAATAATGCCATTGAAAATATGTGAGTAAAGCAACGGAGCTTGGACCACGGAATGCACCATTGTGCCACTTTCTGTATTCGGTGCGTAGGCCTTGTTTTTCGGAGGTGACGGGTTGGGTCGCCACCTGAAACAACAGTGAGAGACAGTCAGCAGAATAGCCACCTGTTCAGCGAAAGGCTTTCCACAGTAGCTCTGACAAGAGCCGGTCCACTTATCCACTGAACAGAGTCATCAGACAATATCTTGCTTCAAAACAGGTAGGGAGTAATGTCGAGGCGCAGGGAGCAGAGTCGACGTTCGCAGGAAGGAACGCCCGAGAGCTGTTCCGCAAATGAAGGTAGCAAGGGGGAAAAAGATACGTCACTTCCTTTACTGAGCGTTACTTCCGTCAGAAAAAAAAACTGAGTTACTCCCTAGTTGCGTCTAAAGAAGTTTTACTTCAAAAATTAAACATTTTTATTTTTACATATGCAGTTACGCTTCCCAAACAATTTTGATACTTTTAAAGATATTTTTTTCCTAAAATACAAAAAAGTGCCTTGGGTAATATGGAAAAGCAAATGCAAAGAGTTAAAATAGATTCATTTTCATGCATTATTTTTCATTTAATGCATTGCAGCTTAAACATACAAATGCATAAATCTATTCAAATAAGATTTGTGTAAATTCTAATATTGTAGAATTATACGTGTTATAATCTAGCTTTTTCAAAAATGATTCCATAATGTTTTTCAGTTAAAATAGTTGTAGATAATAACACATACCGTTCAAAAAAAATTTTTTTCAGAGTACCAAAAGTCTGCTTTTATAATTAATGCTATGGGCAATGCATGGAGAAACATCACAGCGTTTCTAGTTATATGTAACCTGCATATACTTCAAAGTTTTTCTAAGATTCGAAGCTGCGAGTTAAAACTCAAATTTCCTTTGAATAGGAGTTCGTAAGAAAACATTTCTGTGTATCCGGAGGCTTGCAAAAGAGGAAAGAGGGACAGTCGATAAAACATATTTTTCGTGCTTAGAAAAATTCTTATATCCAGGAGCGAAAATTTTATTCTAGAGAGATTTCTAAATTTTTTTGCATGTTCATATTTTTTGTTGAAAATGTAATTTTCGCGCAGAATAGATCTTGTGAATAAGATGTTATGAAACTTACTCGAGGAAACTTTTTAGCTGTTTTTCCCAAACGAATTTTCAAAGTGCGAGTTTTTTATTTTTGTTCCCCTTACGTGTGTGTGTGTGCGTGAATAAATTCTAAAGACATTAACATGTATACGAGATTTTCATGAGATGCACTGCTAAACATTACGTGCAATTACAAAGGAAACATCAAATTTAAAATTATTTTAATTAAAAGAAAATGTTTGAAACCAGTCATAAAAACGAATTCAACAAACCCAAATAAAATTCTACACAACTTAAACCATATTATCGAGATTTTCGTACTGTGGATATTTTACTATTGAAACAAATTGCAGATGCAAATACTTTTAAAGTATTATTTCCTTTTTTTGCGATGCAACAAATGATGTTTTTCTCCTGATTTGTGCTGAAATTAAACATAATTTTAGATTCAAAGCTAATGATGCTCTTGATTAATCATTTGTAATTTAAAAAGAACAATTCTTAACGATACCCAAGATACAGTAAATTCCAAAACACGTTTTAGTTAATCTACTAGATTATAACATATTTAAAGATAAAAAGTGCTTTTAACTTAGAGTATGATATATTTAGCTGTGAAATACATTTAACTTATGCAGGAAACTAAATTCACAGAACCTATTTGTTTCTAAACCGAAACAAGAGACTTTTACTGTTCACCTAAACGTCAAACATAGCGTGAGGTAGAGTAATTATTGCATTGTTACGAATTTTTGAAGTGGCCTGCTCTTCAGGTTTAAAATGGAAGTTACTACTCATATTCTATGCTTCAGATAATTAAAGTATGCATTTTGTGGCATGTAAATTGGTTAACTAGAATTGTTTAACATAAAGTTTGGGGATTCTTACAATACTGGCAATATTGCTTATAGTTTACTTGAGTTTTAGTTGGACTTATTTTTGTCACCAAATTTAACTTTATTTATCCAAAAGTTGCAAAGTCTGTCTACATTCGGAGCAATTTTATTAATGTGTTATGCAATGTTTGCGTCCCTGCATTGGTATTATGCAATTGAATTACTATTAAGCAATAAAATAACTGAAGATTTCTGGAAAGTACAACTGAGGGCATTACGTGGAATGTTTGCGAAAAGCATAAAAGAAAACTCGCCTCACAAGTTAAGTTCAGTTGTGAGTCTTCCTTGCTATGAATGCAATAGCTATGAGCTAGAAGTGGTCTGCCAATTCGTATTGTGGTATTGTAAGCGACGTTTTCTCGCTTGTTTTGAGGGCCCTATTTTTGAAGGCTGTTTCTGAATTCTTCATTGTTGTATGCTGAGAAGAGGTGAGAACTCTTCTCGAGAATTTCCTCTAAGTTTTCAGACTGTGAAAGGATTTTATTATATGCAAAATACAGAATCTCAGACTCTGTGCAGATAACTCTTGAAAAGCGAGCGATTGCTTATTAATTTCTGTGAACTGTGTATTGAAGATTGTTCATCAAATTTCTAGAATCAATAAACTTTGTGTTTGGTTCAGACAAGTGGACTGATTACTAGAACTTTCCATACACACTGGACTTTTGAGCTACGAACCCGAAAACTAAGCAGAGTTTTCCACAACAGTATATTAATCACAGTAGGGAAATAATTGAAGTAATTGGAGGGTAACTTTGATCTTACAAAAACACCTGAATGCTGTTATGATTTAATGAGTTTAGGCATTTTTACTTATCATTTAAGGAAATTGGTTTAATTACTCCACTAAAAGTATAAAATTAATAGATAAAAGTAAATGTGACCATTCATAAAGTTATGAGTACTTTGCTTCTGCAGTTATACGTTATAAATTTAAATAAATGAAAATCAAACTATGATTTTAGATACTGATTAACAAAAAAAAACAACAACGATGAAAGTAACAGCAACATCTAAATGCTTATGCAATACGTATAAGCAAATTTTAAAATTTACATCTGTTTGTCTAAATAACAGGAAAGTTTATTAATGCAAAATACTTTTATAAGTATTTTAACGAAAACGATTTTTTTTCTCCTTTTTTTTCAGATGTTTACAAATGTTTCCTTTTATACGATTTAAACAACATTTAATTCTTCCTATCTGATTAGTCAACACCAATAACTTCAGAAGAATTACAAGAGCTTAAAACAACAGAAAACATCACACAATGAATTTAAATAGTATATAAACAATGAATATGCTTACAGAACAGCGAAGAAAGATAGCGAAATATTTGTAAACCATAAAGAAGCTAAATAAATATTTGTTTGAGGAGAGGCTTGCGATATGATAGTTAAAGGCCGTTTGTTTATATAAAAGACTTAAAAAAGATGTGCAATCCGGTGTTTTTATACAAATTGAAAAATGTCTAACAATCTAGTCTTATTTTAAATATTTTTACTATCCCAGAACTTTATTGATGAGTGTTTATATACCGGGTGATCCTAAAGTCAGGACAAACTTTAAAAAGTCATTAAAAAAGAGCAAATAATGTTAGAAAATTGCGGTTTGCACAAATAGGTTTAGGGCATGATGGGATTTTTTTTAATGACAAGAAAGTTTGTAGTTCCAAATGTTACCGGTAGGTGGCGCTGACATGCACAATGGGAACCAAATTTCCAATTTAAAAAAATCCGAAATCTCTGTAATGCTTTCTATGCAAACTGCAATTTTGTATCATGATTTGTTCTTTCTTAAGGAATTTTTGAACTTTCCACTATCTTTTGATGCATCTTGGGTGCACCAAAGTTTAAAAATTCATTAAAAAAGAAAAAATAATGATAGAAAATGCAGTTTGCATAGAAAGCATTATAGAGATTTCGGATTTTTTTAAATTAGAAATTTAGACAACAACAACACAACAACACCAACATAACCCTTAACACAACAACACATATACAAATGTATATTTACATATTTGTACTTACGTATTTGTATATTTACATATACAAATGACAATATCTGAAAATTCCTTTCGATTGGTTCTGGATTAAACAGCTGAAGGTTCAGATATATTTATTTTTTTAAGATGGCCCTACATAAACTCAGTTTCACAGGAAACACACATAACATAGCATTATTTATGTGTGTTTCATGTCAAACTGAAAGTAATCTACAAAAAAACATCACTGATCTGTGTCAATAATAGGGCATATAAAGAGGCTATTTTAAGAGTCATACATTTTTTTAATAAATATTTTGTGACCAAATCTCTGCTTATGAAATTAGATAACAAGAATCAGTAAATATTTTCACAATCAACTTGAAGACGACATTTTTGACCACCATACCCGTGTAATGTTGAATTAACTTTAAGTATTTTACACACCCAAAACATTTTTACATTTAGTTAAAATATTTGATAAATATATTAGAGAATAAAAAGGTTCCTTGATGTATGAACTTTTTGAAGCTTATCCCAAAACGAGATACTTTTATTTACGTGTAAATCCACGTTTCCGAATGCAATATTTGATGAACGCATTGGAAAACCAAAAATGACTTTTAATGATAGACGTATGACGATGCATTTTCGAAAAAGATAACTGTAAAGGCCTGGACACAGCACAGTGAGGTTTTCATGATTCACAAAGATAAACTGAGGGAATCTTAAACTAATAGTCGTACATTCTGAAAACCTCCAGTACAAAAACTTCACTCTTCTTTCTTGTGTTATCATTCACAGGAAACACACACACAGGTTCTCTGACCGTTAATAGACGGACAGACAACTTTATTGGCCATTCTCTGAATGATAATATACGTTTTAAATAACAAAAATCTCGATTTTACATATACAAATGACAATATCTGAAAATTCCTTTCGATTGGTACTGGATTAAACAGCTGAAGGTTCAGATATATTTATTTTTTATGATGGCCCTACATAAACTAGGCCATGAATATTTCGATTAAAATGAACAAAATAGACAACAAGATATAACACTAATCGCGAACTTATACCTACAAGTGACAGTATCTGAAATTTCGAATGGTTCTAGGATAAGCTGCTAAAGGTTCAGATACTGCTTTTTTTATGTAATCACCTTATATTAATTGGACCGGCAATTTACCATTAGAAGGAGCAATTGATTGATGTAACACCATTTTCGTTTAAAACTAACGAAAAAAATGTTACGACAAGATGCAGCACTATTTTGTTTGAAATGAAAGTACAGGTATTCCTGTTTTTATATCATTCGCATTTGCCATTTACGTTTCAAAGAGTAACATGGAATAACGTGTGAGTTTTTTAATCAAAGCCAAGAAAATTTTATAATTTTTATAGCGCTACTACAATAATGATGTTACAACCTCGATTAAAATGCAAAAAAAGTCTGGCAAATTTACAGAAAAAAACTGTCAGCCAGCACGCCAGTTTACTTCCGTTTTTTTGACAGAAGTCTTCCATAAATTTTACAAAAGTTCTCAGTTTATTTTACAGAAATCTTCTGTATAAGAAAAAAAGTACGCAAGTGAAGCATTTATACAAACTAAGCATGTTGGCATAACTCTTAAATATGATTAAATACTTCCGGGAAGTTTGTTGATCGCAGAACACAGTGAAAACAATATTAAAGAAATTTTTTGCCCGTAAAATCTAAAATAATGTTAAATTAATTAAATTTTATTATAACAACTGTACGAATGCTATACAAAAAAGATTTATACTAATAACTTTAAGAACTTTCATCTTTGGAAGAAGAGGTCATAATAATTTTTAAAAAATATTTTTTAGTATTATAGAGTGGAATTTGTTTTAACTGCACAGTAGAAGCAATGAATGACAATTATCAGTTTAGAAGAACATGCTGAGTAATCCAAAAATAAATTGCCACATTAATGAGAGCAATGTATTACGAACAGGTGACACTTTATAAAGGTTGGTTATTATTATTACGTGTTGAGCTGTTACATTTTTCTGGGTATAGACAGAGGAAACACACTTTAATTTTCTTTACTTTATTGTCCGTTTTTCATTCATAAAACCAATTTCTTCATTTTTTAAAGTTTTATCTTCATGTACTAGACATTCTTCCTACGGTATTTAAAAAAAATACATACTTTTTATCTGCCACAAAAACTTTATATAACACTTCAATTATAAGACAAATGCAGAGAATACAGCTCTTTTCAAATGGTCATCTCATCTGCCAAAATCGGGTGCAGTGGTTTTGGACAAGGGAGTTTTTAGAAGAATGCTTTCACAACAGGAATTTTTTCATACTTCCAATTACGAGTGTTTTTTTTTTTTTAATCGAGATATGTATTGATGGAAATTCACTAAAAAGCAAAAGTGAAATTATTCTACAACAGCATTCTATATTTTATTCTACAGCATTTTTTCAAAACATTAACAAAGCATTGCGTTGTTAATGTACGTTGAAAGTAGTATATTTTGCTGTTATCCTCAACAAACGCGATTTGCCCATTACAATATCTATGTATAGAGCCTTACTTTACCTTTAGAAATTTACAGATTTTATAAATAAGATGAGAATTGAGACATAATGCTTTTAAAATACATTCAAATGAAGAATTATTTAGAAAGATATTTGTTTTATAGAAAATTATGCTTCCATATGTTGGAGCTTTATTAATGACATATTATGGCTTTTGAAAGTAAAAATGTGACTAACTTTAGCTTTCACTTCAAAAGAAAAAAAATAGTAATATGAGAAACACCTTAAATTTTTTTATTTAAAATATAAAAATGAATTCAAAAGTATAGTATATTACAATCACACTATAAGTAGTGGGGTTTAAACGTACGATTTATATGAAAAGCATATATTAAATTTCTCGTCTTCGACCCCTCCTCCCTTCTGACACTAGCACAGGATGATTCATAGTGTATGCAATATGTAGCGCTAAAATTTGGATATAACTGCTATTAGATGAGCATAAGTATAGTATACAAGTGCTTGCGTAATACCGTATTGTCAGCGGAAACTCAAGAGTACGTTAAATTTCATATCCATAACAGGATTGAAAATGTGTGAGTTAATAAACAATCGCAAAATTTCAAACAGGGCGATACAGATATATGGAGAGATACACCGATTAACCACTGAATATGTAAAAGGCTTTGAAACCTACTGAATCTTGCAAAGACTAATTTATAAATCGTCATGAATCGAAAATGTCTTTAAGCGATTTTCATGTCGTCAGCTGCCCTTAGTCCGGTTTGAAAAGTGAACAGCACGAGCTTCCACCTGAAATGAAGAATATATTTGTTATCAGCTATTTATGAGTTTATATTAACTGCCATAAGATTTTGTAATGTGCATAGAGTAGGTAAAATGGTATTAATATTTTAATGGAAGAAGAAATAAAATAAAATTTAATTTACTATGCTATGAATAAGAAATACTTGTTTGAAAATGTGTTCTTTAATTTTCATGATTTCTTACTTCCATTTGATTCCATTTCTCTCTTTTTTTTAAATCTTCCTGAAGAAAGAAAGCAATTTTACAAAAAGTATGTATATTTTTTTTTCAGTAGTAAATAATATTACCTTATTGACGCAATCTTTTATTGGTATAATGTAAGGATTGTATTTTGCAAATCTGCTGCTTCTTGGATATCATGGATAAACAAAATGTATTTATTTTCACAGACAATTGCACAGATACTGGTGTTACAATTCTTTCCAATCTAGATTCACCTAAGAATATTACATAGTTTTCTTTGTCTGCAAAAGAAACGTATTATTGGGTTACGAATGGATATTGTTAAAGCAGTTTTTGATATTCCAAATGGTACAAATAGGTTCTATTTGAATTATTTTACATTTATTGGACTGAAAACTTCCCCTCTGAATATATAAATCTGAAAATTCAAAAAGATGAAAGA
This sequence comes from Cheiracanthium punctorium, assembly GCA_038373885.1. Classification (NCBI taxonomy): domain Eukaryota; kingdom Metazoa; phylum Arthropoda; class Arachnida; order Araneae; family Cheiracanthiidae; genus Cheiracanthium; species Cheiracanthium punctorium. The sequence goes on along the minus strand of JAWZYV010010737.1, from coordinate 1,013,167 downwards.
TATTCACCTTATAGTCCTTGAAAGAAAATCTGCTTTTCTCCAAAGATTATGCTGTTTGCCTTTATGATTGGTATTTGAAGAGACTAGAGCAAATGTTACATGCCTTGAAGGGCAAATTATAAAAGTATATTTTAAAAAGATCTCGTCACTCGTAGAATATACGCCTATAATTTTCATGCATATATTTTAGCTTAATAGTAGGATATTTTATATACTGAAAAATATTCATATAACGAATTTCTAGGGACTGCAGATCAAATTCGCCACTGTTAAAAAACTTCCTTAAAGTTCATTCTGAGTAAAGTGGTATAACATGGCTTTCTTTCAGTAGAAATATTTTCTTTGTCAAATTGAAATTTTCGTGAAGGTGGAAGCTAATTATAACTAGATTATTGCATTGTACATACGAGAAAATAATACTAAAACTATGAACAGTATCAAAACATTTAAAGTACTCATGAAAAAAAAAGTATGATTTTTAACTTCTGAAGATTTTTATAGGAGATTTTAAAAATTATGTGATAATCTGCCTTTCGAAGGTTGTGCACATAAAAAGTAACTTTGTTTGTTCAGCAACTGATTCTGAAGATAAACGACCACCGTTGCTTGGATATTAAAAACCCTAGAATTTTCGAGTACAAGCCGGGCTGCTGCATACAGCGAGCTCAAAGCACCACGTTGCCATATTGACAATGAATATGTTTTTTTTTGTAGGGGGGGAGGTATGATAATTTTAATTCAGGCATACAAAATAAAAGTAGTAAAAATGGGTAAAATAATCAATCATATTAGGATCGAATGGAATATTTAGAGAAAACGAAATCCAAATCATAAATTGCACACTTGGGATTGTCAGACGGTTACAAGGGAGGGGAAACTCGTTCGAAATTTATACATCCAAGTATGAGATAAACTAATTATTAAGTGGAACTTTTACAGTGAATGAAAAGGGACACCGCAGGTTACTTCAAATGAAATGAAATGTTGACTTTTGGAATAATCAGTATAGGTGGTAGAAAAGTCTTCCCTTCGTCAGTCGAATATAAATATTCATGGCCTTAGAAAGGGTTGGCATATTTGTTAATAATAATAACTTGAAATAGTACTGTAGAATCATACTTTCCGACTACATTTTTTAGATTTTGAATTTACTTAACTAAAAACTGCTGACATAGGTTTAAAATTGGTACTTTTCGGAACTCTTTTTCATTTGCATTGAAGTAAATTTGGCGAACACATTCATTATATATGAAACCTATGCAGGGAAATCGATTAATGCTTGCATAGTGTCTTTTTTATCTGGTTTATGAAAAATATGTTTGCAATCCTGTATTTATACATGAATCCAATTCCTTTTTGAAATCCTATTCGTCGCAAGTCACCCAGAACACATAAGTGCGTATGTGTGTATATAAATTGCGTTTGTTTGTTTACCAGGAGAGAATAAATTACGCCACTGAATGCGACGTTTGCAGTTGCAGACGTCCTTCCAGGAGTTTCCTGCCACAATTTGGATCCTCATCAGAAGGTGGTGGACTTCCGTATATTGGCACCCCTCGGAAACTGCTAGCGACCGCCGCCGAGAGGACTTTCGGAACCAAGGATTTAATGTGAACGTACATCGCACGTATACGGTGGTCTTTAGTGGTACGTCGGAATCGAACCCGCAACCTTCCGGTTACGAATCCCATGCCTTAACTACTGGGTTAGCACGGGCCATAAATTGCGTTTGTATATGTACTATACATTGTGCGCATGCGTATGTGTATACGCATGTACGTGTGCCTATATGTGTTTAACGTATGTGTAGGTATGCATGCTTTAATTAGTAAATGCTGAACGTATATGAAATTAAACAACTGAATTTCAAAAATACTTTTTGTAAGTAAACCGTTTTTTTGTTATTTTTTTGTGTTGAATTCATAAATATACAACGTAAGCTTTACCAATAAATTCTGTTATTGGTGATTGTAAGAAGATTTATGCAGTAGCTATTTTTATGCTTCAAATTCTGCAAATGCGATAGAAAGATCAGCTCTTGAAATCTGCTGAACAAAAGATAACAAGAAACAAATAAATTCCAACCTCATTCCTGGACAATTGAACTAGAATATTTTCATACTGTTATACGAAGTGTGAGTTTTCGCTTTTGGAGATTTTCACCTATTTTATTTTCTCAAACAGTGAAAATGTATTGTTGGATCTTGGCCTTTTAGACTTTCTCCGGAGGAGGGATCTTACAAAGTAGGTTTTTGCAGAATTTGAATTATTATCATTTTTCTAATATATAACTTCATTGCATGTAGTAAGCTGTGGCTAAAGTGAGTCAAACTTATTCACGATATAACTTTGAAAAATATAAATATATTCCCTTAATCTACCATATTTGCACGATAGACGAAATTTTGATGAAATTTCGCCAAAAAAGTAAAAATTGTACTGTTCTTACTCACTGTGTTTGTGATGTCGTAAATTTTACTGTTACCCACAATAGGATAAGAAATATTTAACTTTAAAACTTCTATATAAATTAAAAATTTTCGAACAGCATTGGATAAACATACACATCCTTTATTCCTGTGAGGAGTTGGAAAATGCAGAGAAAGTAGAATTGCTCCCACATATAAGTTAAAAAAATCTGGAGTGACTCCACTCGACTTTCCGAACACTTACGATTAAGATCATTACCAAGCCTTTAAATAAATTTTAATCGATGAATAATTCAAACATATATACCGAATTGAAACTCAATCGAATGCGCCGTTTAAACGCTAGCGCACTTTCAAGAATCCCCCCCCCCTCATAGGCCATAATAATGTAAAAGAAATCTTTGTCGTAGCCCTGTAGAAAAACTATAAGTCCTATACGCATCAAAATCAATACCGGTCTTGTGACGGTGATTTGTAACATATATACCAAATTTGAGCTCAATCGAATGCCCCGTTTAGGAGCTATCATGTTAACTCACATACACACACATACACACACACACACACATACATACATACATAAATCTCGTAAAAATAGCATAAATGAATTCAGAAGACCTCAAAACGTGTAAATACACCAAAATCTCGAAGTCGAATTTTTTCATGATTACAATACTTTCCTTACATGGTACATGCTCGGAAAGTAAAAACGGTACGACGTGGGCTAATTGGGTTTAACCACACCCTTATAACTAGTTATACAGATCCCTCAACCAATTTGAATCATTTCAGATGATGCGACAGTGAAAATCGGTGACTTTCAGTGACCAGTGTTGCTTCCATAAATTTATCTTACAATGCCTCTAAGTGCAGGTAAAATTATCAGTTTAAGATCAAATGTAGGGTGGTAAAAGAAGTATAACTTTTCCCTTTTGAAAAATGTTTCATGCATTATGAGTTCAGATAACTACAACGCTATAAAAGATATACATTTTTATCTAAGAATATCAAATTAACACTGAAAGATATCAAGCACTAAACGCCACTTTTATGCTATAAAGTTGAAAAATATTGTATGATGTATCAGTGCTTTAGTTACCAAATATATAGCTGCAATGCAAGTAAAACTGGAATTCAGTTAGAGAAATTCAATGTTTCAGTGGCTCAATTGTATGATTTATCACGAATGCATCCGTCGATACAGAAGAGCAACTGGTTAGACTGCTCTGTTGAATGCTTAAAAAGTGCATCCATTTCCATTTCCATTGCTCGATTTAATTACGAGATGCAGAGAGGTCGGAAGAAAGACTTCTTTGAAGCAAGTGGCTGTGCAGCATAGTATTGCGATTCGTTCGACATTCCTGTTGATGGTAGTTAAACCAAGCGATGGCAACGTCCTGATAGCAGGGTGATCCTCAAGGCACCCCGAATGCTCCTTAAGTGATACCCACAATCCGCTCGCGAAAAGATATTACGACGTAAGTGCGTAATCACTCCAAGGTCAATATGGCCTATCTTGTAACAATCTCCTAGTTACCCAACAATGTGGACACAAGATGATCACATAGTGACTCAGTGTGAGAAATAATTTATGTTGTCATCTATTTTGGACATTCGGAACCTATTCCAGGAATTCCGGTTCCTGCCGGAAGATAACGAACCCGGACAAACTGGTTGGTAGTAGAACGATCAAGCCTTACGCAGTACAGCATTGCGACAATTCATTTAAAACGTTAAGTGATTGCATAAATTAGTTTTGAAAACCTAAATTTTAGTGCTGCAGTACTGCACTTTTATAATTAGAGTAAAAATACATTTATTATTAAATTAAAAGATAAATTTTTGGATTTTTTTTTTCCTTTTTCAAATATTATTTCTCAGGAGTGATTTTATTTATCTATTTATTATGCATGAATGGTAGTATTTTTTGAAACATTTGCTAGGTCCGATACAATAGTTAAAGGTGTATTTTCAAATTCATAAATTTCAATTAGTTATGATATTAAAAATTTTTTTTAGGAAATCCTTCCCCGCATTCATTTTTTTTTTCTCGTAAAAATAAGGGCTAGTAATTCCTTGAATATTTTTTCCGGCTAAAACGCAGTGTTATAACGTGTTATAATGACATAACGTTAAGTCATGTCAATTGCCAGTGTGTGTGACGATTTTTTAACACTCGATCACTGTGACCCTATGTTTGACTTCACAATGACTGTTGACGAACCATACATGTTTTTACCTTAAGATGTATTTACGAGGCTTGATAAATTACACATACACGTGCATTTTCAAATTCATACAATAAATACTTATGAATTACTTATATTCTTTCAAATTAAATTCAAACAAAAATCTCCAAAATTTTCCTAAAACAAGTTTGCATCGTATTTTCTCGTTATTATTACCGAAATTGCAAGCTAAAAAGTCTATACATCGAGTCAGACTTGAAAGTAAAAATAAAGAAAGAAAAAGAAACAGAAAAAAAGAAAGGCCACTGTAACGCCACTTTAGAGTACAGTCACATTTTGACTTTATAGTGGCGTCACTTGATAACTAGTTAGGAAGAAAGTTTGTCCGCACAGTGAAGTCATGTCAATTGTCAGTATGTGCGACTATTTTTTAGCACTCAATCACTATGACCCTATGTTTGACTTCACAATGACTGTTGGCCAACCATACGTGCTTTTAGCATAGCTATATTCCTATGAGCTTTCAGTGAGCTTCAGTCATTGGAACAAGTCTATCCAGTAGTTCTGTGTCGATGGGTGCATCAGATAACATTAAATATCGCGAATTACTGGACGTAAATTATATAACTTCTTCTTTATATAAAAGGAAAAGCGTTCTTAAAACCCTCTGACTGCTCAATATGTGGACCAAAATCGCTTTAAAAATTGTGTATTTTTTTTTTTCATACTTCGAATCTATATACATTAGAGAATTGAATTCTACATTTTTTCTTTCTAGAAAAGATTGTTTATATAGATTTTTATCATGAGAAACTAATATTTAACTCTAATTTATTTCACTGGTTAAACTGTGAAAACGCGGGATGCTCTCCTCAATACAGGAAGAACAACACCTACCAGCGAAAATCGCGGGATGAGCAAATTTTGCTACATTTGAGTTGCCCGTGGAAATCGCGGGATGATCAGCCAGAGGGTTAATTGACAAATTTTATATGCGTTCACTGCAACATCTAGAGAAATATCGACCTATTAAAATGCTGTTTAGTAAAAATATAATAATCTCTGAAAGTAAAAGATTTATACAATTAATCACGGATCTAGCAAAGTATATGCATGAAGGAAAAAAACACACCAGAATTATGGGACATGCTCTCTCTTTCTCTCTCTCATTAAATATCTCATCTTCTATTTTTAAAACTGTAAAAAAATATTAAAATTTCTTATTGTTTAAATTTTCCTCTTATTTGTAAACGTGATTGCAAGCGTTTAAACTCTCATTCAAGGAATATATTTAACTGCAGGCGTTTAAAAAAATTGCTTTGCATAGATCCGAATTTAAAGTATCCTATTTAATTTTACTTTTGTATAAGAATTATAAAAAATAAGATACTTAAAAGTTTTTTATATCTAACTTTTTTTATTTAATAAAATATATGAAGAGTTTATTTCACAATTTTTACTGTAAATATTAAAAAAAAAAAATTTATTTACAAAAACAAGAGGTGAGTACTCTACTCTTTTTCATAGTGAAAAATTATATTGTCTTGTTCGACTGAACAGTCTCTTAAAATGGAAAGAAAAAAAAGAAAACCTAAGAATAATTGCAGTTATTTTCTAAACAATTAAGAAATATTTTTACTTCTTTTTTGCCGTATTACCATAATGTAAGTCATCATCATTAAAGTTATTCCTAGAGAAACAAAATGTATTAACAAACTAAGTAAGGCTATACAAATACGCTGTAAAAGAAAATTTATTACTACCGTTTACTTTAATGAATTTTTTGTGTGAATGAAAAACCGTAAAAATATAAATTAGATTATTTTTCTTATCTAAAAACTTAGATAATAAAGGCATTTTTCTTTAGATCTTGAATTAAGCAGATATCATTTAACGTTCTCTGATGAATGATGCTTTGGAAGCTAATGCTCCTTGAAAAAAATAGTGTTGAAACTTTATTAATATTACCCTTTTCTAAGCTTGTGTATTAATTAAAAATCAATATTGAGCATTTCCTAATTTTTCATCTATTTTGTATGCCCTCTTAAAAAGTATTCCAGTGTAAGCTTTATTTGCTTTCTAGTTTTGTGATTCATTATTTAGTCTTTCGAATTGCACATATATCGAAAGACCCAAGAGAATTATACTATAATAAACTTGTTATGAAGACCCGTAATTTATGTATAAAATTGATTTAGGTAATTTGATTTACACTAGAATACTTTTTGAGAGGGTTTACATGTAAGAAAGTAAAAATAAATACAGAAATAAGTAAATTAATCTCTGTATTTGCCGGAAAGAGACAACTTATCCAGCTACTTTGATATATTTTTGTTTTCTACTTGCTTGCCTGTTTTCAATTATTAGTTGACAAAATATGAATAATGCATTTCGTGAAATGATGAACTTTTTATATCTTCATAAAACATATGAAAGTTGAAAGAATTATAAAATTGTTTTATTGAGTTCATTCTTTTAGTATAACAGGGAATTGTTGTTTAATAAGAATACAAAGTTACGTCATGAAACAATACATGCTCATATGAGGTAGAAAATGCATAAAATTTTTGAAAACTAGTAAAAATTTATTAACAAATTACAAAAGTGTTTTTTAGCGGGTAAATAAATTTAAATTTGCTTTTATATTAAATTTGGAGTACGTTAATTTCTCTTAAGCTGGTTGCATATAGAACGCGGAAAGCTTTTGACGGGATTTAACTACAGACGAAAGTGAACTAAATATGTGATGCGTCGCAACTTAGTGTTACTTTTTAACTACCGTGTTTATTCACGTCACGATAGTCGCATCCCCCTGCTTTGAATCAGAAAAAAATCGTCAAAATATATTCCCCGCTTTAAGGTCTCAGTCACTTACAAGACCTGTAAGTGAGTGTATTTTAAATGTCTTTTTTTTCTGTTTGAATATAGTAAAATTTAGAAAAAAATAATAGTTATATGGCGGTATTTAAACTGAAGGTTATTGAATTTGCTCAAGAAGGAATGGAAAAAGAGCTGCTGAAAGAGAATGGAATGTCAGTGAAAAATCAATAAAGGACTGAAGAAAATCCAAACAGTCGCTACAAGAAACTAATGTAAATAGTCAACTATTCTGCGGACCAAATCAGGGAATTCTCCCAGTAATAGAAAATAAGGTTATTTCTTATGTTCGTGCACTATGTAATGATGGATGCACGGTTTTCCTGTGATATGCTGCAAAGAGAAGCAACGGAAATTGCAATAAAGCAAAATGCTCCAAAAGATAAGTCCAAAACTAGTCGCGATTGGTCAGCAGATTTATGCGACGTAGCTATTCAACAGTCAGAAGACGGAATCAGAAATGTTTATCAAACGATTAGACAGATTTTGACACGCCACGCAACATAACTCAGGAAGGAGTAATAATACTTAAACATATTCCGGAGAACAAGCCTCAGTTTTTCATTAAAAGTATATTTAAATAAATAAATGAAATGAAATAATTTCAGTAAACAGAACTTTGAATATAAATGCACAAAGGAAGAAAGGCATTGCTCTTCATATTTAGTTCATTAAATTATCAGATGTAAATGTTAATTTCCGATTATTACTCAAAGATGGCATTACGCACACAGGCAGTGAATACAAATAACTGATTTATTTTCCCTCTCTTAGTAGTACTACATTCATCAACAAAAATAAACTATCAGTAAAACGCTTTTTAAATAACAGGGCACTGTTTATTGCATTTAATATACTGAATAATGTAGTACCAAAGAATACAGCGTTTTCGGGAAGTTTTATTACTTTATTTTGAAGAAAATTGATGCTGAGCTGACATGTAAGTTCATACAAAGAAATCTTTTTTCTTTCCTTTTGCATTGAATACCATGTGTAAAAGTGTAGCCATCCGACTTGAATATACTAATATATTTTTGAGGTTCGCCATCAATATTTCAGAAAATTTCTGCGATGCATGCTCATGCACTTGTTCCTTATCAATACATTTTTTTCTCAGATTTAATTCTGTTGGCTGGCAGATACGATTGATTGTTTCTTAGTATACTATGTGTAGTGCAAAAGGGAGCCCGCACACGAAGAAGATTTACAATATTCAGACCAAGTGGTGCCAGGTATTGTCACCAGGGGACAGTCAAAATTGCCACATAATAAATTAAAGAAATTTATAGTGGGAAGATGCTGATGGCCGATATTACGCAGGAAGGCGTAGGTAAGGAGGTGGTAGAAAATAAGGAAAGAAAACCAATCACAAAAATGGAGAAACAATAAATTATGCATGTAAAGGGGGCGTGAACAAAATGACTCCCGGATTGGTTTGGCGGAAAAAGAAAAAAACGGAGAGGATGTCCAGGACAGTCGGTGAGGTGGTCGGAAGAGAGTGAGAGAAGTCCAGAGAGGATGGACTCAGAGATGATTGTTGTTGAGAGACTCGAGTGAAGTCCTGAGAGGTCGGACTCAGAGAGGATTATTGTTGAGATAGTGCTAAAAAAATGGATGTAAAAAAATTCTAACTGCATCGCGATTTTTACTGAAAGTTAAATATTTGCGGCCGAGGTTCTTGGAGGGATCTCCGTGGAATCCAGCTAACGACTGCCGATAGAGATGAATTGGTGCGGAAAGCATGGACTGCTAAAATATTGATGTGTGCCGCCCAGCCTACACGTCAACGCACCATCAAACATAAAAAAAAACCGGACCAGTGCATCATCAAAGAAGGTAAAAGAACCTTGTATTGATTTATATTTAATTTTGGGCCGCACTATATCTCTCCGACCTCACAGCGATATCTATATTTAATGTTAATATTATTGAATATTAAAAAAACATGATGTCACAGTTATCTATATAATAAAATTAGACTTTTGACTGTACATTTCTTGGAATTAAAAAATTTTGCGATTTCTATCCGTTTCAAGCACCCGGGAATCCGATGCGAAACTCAAAAAAAGTTTGTCTGTCTGTTGTTCTGTCGTTCTGTCATTCTGTCCGTGAAGCTTTTTTTGTTTAAGAATCACGTAAAACTGACTGAAGCGAATGACTGATATGAAATTGGGTGTCATGATAGGTGGTCACTCAACTTAAAACATAGTCGTCGAATTTTTGAAAAATCTTGATTTGATTTTAAGATTTTGCGAAAATCGTTTCAAACTGCGTGAATTTGTGTTCAAGCATCACGTAAGAACGACTGAAGCGAATCATATGAAATTGGGTGTCATGGTAGGTGGACATTCAACTTAAAACATAGGCGTCGAATAAAAAAAAATCTTCATTGGATTTTGAGATTTTGCGAAAATCATTTCAAACGGCGTAAATTTGTGTTCGCACATCACTTAATAACTGCAAAGGTGAAAAAATGATATTTGGGGAAATGATAGGTGGTCACTCACCTTAAACTATTAGCCTCTAATTTAAAAAAAATCGATCAGATTTTGAGATTTTGAGAAAATCGTTTAAAACTGAGTGAATCTTTGTTCCCGCATTACGTAATAACGAGTAAAGCGAATGATATGAAATTTGGTCTCATGATAGATGGTTGCTCAACATAAACGACAGGTGTCCAATTTTTAAACATTTGTATTAGATTTTGAGATTTTGTGAAAATTCTTTCAAAATACGTTTATATTTCTTCAAACATCACGTAATAACGACTAATATGAATGATACGAAATTTAGTGATAGGATAGGTAGTTGCTAATCTTAATTTATAGGTGTTGAAATTTTAAAATATTTCGATTACATTTTGAGATTTCGCGGAAATCGTTTTAAAATGCTGAAATTTTGTTCTAGCATCACGAAATAAAGACTGCAGGGAATGAAACGAAATTGGGTGACATGATAGGTTGTCAGTCAACTTAAATTCTAGGCTTGAAATTTTTCAAAAATGTTGATAAGATTTTGAGATTTTGCAGAAATTATTTCGCGCATCACATAATTACGACTAAAGCGAATGAAATGATATTACTTAGTTAGTCTCTAACATGTAATAGTTTAACAATACATAAAAATTATAACTTCGCTTTCTTTACTTTGGCAACATACTACATCCATTCTGTGTACTCCTACAATGCTGACGAAAGTTCTTGCTTTTTGGAAATTTGCATTCACTAACCCGTCAAGGACGGGTACTTCAGCTAGTAATTTATAAATGTGTAAAGAAGAAGAAGATAACAAGTAGTACGAGTAAATTGTATAAGATATTGTATGTTTAGAAGTTAAGTAATAATAATTAAAGAAAACATTTTAAAATCTGTCCCTTTTATTGAGCCGGTAATTATATTTTGTTTCAGGAACCTTTAAATAGGAAAATTTTATTTTATTTTAGGAGTTTTTGGTTGAAGGATTGACCGAAAGGTAGGATTTTTGGATTATTGCGGATTTGTACTACCACTTACGATTTAAAAAAAATTTAACTTATGTAACCTACCTAAATTAATAGTTCAACTCTAAAATTACTTAACGCCAAAAGAAGTACCACGCCCCTTTTCACTTCACTATGTTAATAATCTTCCGTACCTGTAAAAGGAAAGGACGGAACCTTTTTTTTTTTTTTTACTAATATATTCTTAATAATATATTCTTAAAGATTGTGAAATAAAATGTTAAATTATATATAATCAATGTTATCCATTATACATAATATATTTTAAACAGGCTAATTAGTTCGCTGGCTGCCTTCAAAATAGCTTTTCCTCAACCAAATTTTTCTCAATGGAATAATATTTAGTTTTACCTTGAAAGTAAGAAAAAATGTGACATTTTCCCTACAGCCATCTTCATTTTTTGTTTTAATAAAATGAAAATAACACCTCAATGTTATTTTTGATATTTTAAGAGACAGACAGATATTACAGAGTAAATAAATAGAGAAATGGGTATAGATAGTATTAAAAAAATCTTATTGAAAACATTTTCTAAAAAATTCTGCAGCAGTTGATAATGCACAGTGTATTCATGCATAATAAGGAAAAAAAAAAAAAACTACATTTTCTCAATATTAAGGTTATGATAGAAATTAAAAATTAAAAATTCTCTTTATTGCCTTTTTTATGAAACGTAAAAAATAGAAATCTTTTTTACTTTCTTAAAATGTCCAATTGTTATGAACTTACTTACATAAACAGTTTCCAGAAACATATGGATTTCTAAATATTCTAATTAATTATGTTCAATTTATATATACAATCTAAATAATTGCATATTAAGTATTGATTAAAATAGTAATTTTACTCTTAAGTTTTCTTTTGTATATTTTGCTATTTATTTTTATAATTTTATTTAATTTCTGGCTACAATATTTAACCACATTTTGGAATATTCTTCTTAAATATATATATATAATAACATAATAAGTACAATGAATTATATGTATCAATGCAGTCATGCACCGGAGTTTTAATAATCTCTTCAATATCAGAAAAAAGTGTCAGTATCCATTCCTTACTCTCCCATTTTAATTGCAATTACAGTTCAAATATTTTCCTGGAGTTATATGCAGCATTTGAAATGACTTTATAAATATTGAGTCATTTAAATTCTATGCGCAGAACGAAGCATTTCTGCGCAGATTATAGGATTTGACTAATTTAATGGAAGGTGAGATTAATTATTTCACTAGATATTTCTGTGTTTCGGGAAACTAATATGAGAGAATTTAATTAGTTTCTGACAGTATTTCTGTCAGCAAGCTATTGCGAAGTTCGTCGAGCCAGAGAAGAATGCGATATAGAGTTTTAATAAACTGCTCTCTCCGGTGATATAATGAATAGACCAGTAAAGCATTTTAAATTCTATTAATTGCGAATGCATTGATGTTTATACGCAACCTAACTATGTTTTAATCATACTTCATTATGGAGATGCTGAGTCCCTGATAAAAATTGAATATTAATTTCATGAGCATTACTGCCTTTTAATGATCCTTAGTTATAGTAAAATCATCCAAAAATGAAAAAAATATATCTTCTTCATCTTATCTTTGCATGTTTGCAATTTTACAGTGTTTTCCTTATATTATATGAAAACATTTTTTTTTTTTGTTTCAATTCGCTTTTAGAGAAATATCTCTAAATATTCAGGAAATCAATTAGACTGTATGTTTGTTTATAAAATACTGTGTGTAATAAGTTTAAAGTGTTGCCAGTTTTAAGTACTTTTACTTTAAATAGTAAACTGTAAAATTATTTCATTTAACATCAGTGGTCTTAGTGAGACTGACTTATTTTTGAACTGCAAATGATGCTACAATGCAGTTTGTTTGAAAAAGCATATTTGCTTTGAAATAGACCGCTTTAATAGCAAAAAAATAATAATAATTACATAAAACACACACTGCAATAAAATAGGTTGTACGTACACTTCAGGAGATAGAAAATTTCTCCCTTCTCTAGATCTACATTGTATCTTCTAAAAAGTACGTGCATTAATTTTATTTTATGCGTGTTTTGAACAGTGATATTGACTCTGCATTTTTAACTATGACATTATTTTGTACGATCAACTTGCAATCCACGGTTTTTTTTTTCATTCTTGAGAAGGTTTTGAAAGTCTTTCGTGCATTCTTAGGCATGCAAGAGCTTTTTCCACAGCAAAAATTACCAACAATCTCCTTCATAATAGCTGCCTAATCAGTATGTTCTATGGTTGGTAAATACATTTTTATCTTCCCTTGCAATTTTAAATTATAAAGGCAGACAAAAAATAAGCCATTTTCGCAGACTGAAACGGAAAGTTTATTTACAAATGCAGCCACCAAAATTACACAAGCACTTGTCCCATTAATACACATATAAATGTATTCTTTGTTCTTAAGCACTGTTTGTTTGAATGAGATTTAAATCAAAACAGAACCGTGTTTATTACATCTAAGTAAAGTTGTCTAAGTAAAAATTATGGAGAGAAGACACTTCAACGTTATCAAACGCTTAAATAAAATAAAGTAGTCGAATACTTTCATGGTTACAATATTCTCTTTAGATAGTATATGTTTCTAAATTAAAAAGATGAATTTTCATAGGGTATTTTAATGGACCAATTTTTTCTTGCAAATAGCCGTATTTAATAGTGCATTGCTATGCAAAATACTGCAGAGTACAGCAGACCAGAAATCAGTGCTTTTCGCAAACAGTTCAGAGTAATGCAGTACTGATTTACATACTTACAACCTTGCTCGATTGACCATGCTCCAAAAGCTCAAGGTGAAGTAATCTTTTCTGATACATAAAAAGAGAATATCTAGAACACAGGACATACCTATTTCAGATTAGTAGTCGTACTTCTTGCGTTTTGTTCATCCGGACATAGAGTTTCCGTAACGCTCATCAAATATGTAACAAATTGTACCCGTAATCCGGTCGCATTTCATCCGTCCTTATAAAGTGCATTCAGAATTATATAGACTGGTGATTTTTTGAAAAAACAGTTAAAAATGCAATAATTGTGAGGAAAAAAATTAACTTAATTAAATAAATATTACAATAAATAAATTAATTAAATAAATATCACAATACAGAAATATTATTCTTGTATACAGATTTTTTGTAAAAAGATAAAATTCAGAAATTTGTGTTCCGAAAATGCATTAATAATGAAAAGATTCGCTTTTAAAAATATCGTATCGAAAAATAAATACTAAAATAAAGCATATTCGGTGTTTGTACATCACCATTTCTTAATACAAAATTATTGTTCGTACTTAAACAGCTGGAAAATATCCTGCAAAATTTTACTCTCCACCCCTGATATAGCTAAAATTTCAAAAATTAGTTTCTGATATTGCTAAAAATTTAATATGGAGGGTTAATTGTTACCTCCCGTAAAAAAAAAAAAAAAAATACACCAATTTGAATGACTCTGATGGTGGGCGGGCATACAACTGGCATGATCTACGACGAGAGCCTTTCCAGTTCAACATCGACTTAAAGAAATGGGTTCTCTCATTGTGTAGGATCTCTTTCAACGGAATAGTGAATATTGCTTTGCTGAATGATCTACAGTTCTCTGAAGATTACTAAAATGTACTCAAAAACCATCTTCTTCCAATTGGAAATATCTCAGGAGGAGACAACACATGGACAACACGTCCATTCACACTTCCTGGTCTATAAGATCTTGTTTTACACATAATAAAGTGGTTATTATAGACTTGTCAACCATCAGCCCAGACCTGAATTCACATTAAAGCTTTTAGTAAGTTTTTGAAGAAGATTATAATTAGTTCCGACTGTTCAGGAGTTAAAGGACTAGCATAGCAGGGAAAGTTTAGTAGAGTAACATATTTTGCAAACACTACTTCGAAGAGTACTTGAGAAAAATTTCAAGGTAAATCAAAGGAATGATTCCAAAATTTAAATTTGAATACAAAACACTCGGAAAGATCGTATATTTTTTGGCAGCCTATTTTGTTTTTGAATTTTTTTAGAAAAATTATGTAAAACTTAAACTATAGTCATATTTTGAATCGTTATTCCATAATTCGCCTGCCCATATAATTCGGAGACTCACAATAAAAATATCATCATAATTTACATTTTTACAGTTAAATACCTACTTTCTAATTAAAATTGTCATTTCTAAAATCTCTAATTCATTACTGAATTATTTTCAGACTTCTTTTTCTCAAAATATTTTAATAAAATTTGGAACGTTTAATTGATATGTTACGCTAAAATTCAAATAGCGGTCCCGCAACTTTAATTTGTAAAGAATAATTAATGAGTTGTGCAATTTCGTGGGTGTTGAATCTTCAATCAAAATAAAAATAGAAAGAAAAGTGGTGATTTACAATTAATGAAGATGTATAATGTAATTTCACTGAGAAACGCGTTTAAGGTCTTATTGGCATGCTGCAGTTCTTGTTTAACGTGGCTTTAACTCGGTAGATGAACAAAGTAGAGACATGTAATTCCGCCCAAGATAAGTACTTCAATCTATTCGAGTAACAGGATATGCACTTCGACATTATTTCGAAGTTTCTCCGTTAAAACTATTGAACTGCTAGGTTAATAAAATTTACCAGGGAACTGCGTCAAAAAAGGAGCTCTTAAGTTTTAATTAAACCAAAACAATTCTCTATATTTATCAGGTGAAAAATATTGGAACGCAGTTTAATAAAGACTTTTAAAGGATTTGATATATCTTGCATTAAATGAAAAATTAAATTTTAATTAGCATATTAGTAAAGATGCAATTTTTAATTTATTACTTGTTCAAATTGAGCAGCATAAAACTGAATTTTTTTTCTTTGTATAGCCCAATGCTACTTAGAAAGTTTATTAATTATTTAACCAAATTTATGGTAACATATCTGCATTTTTGAGCTTATTTTAAGTCCTAAATATGTACAAATGTAATTTTTATGTTATATGGAACATGTATGTAGGTTACTCAAAACCGAGTCAGAATTCCTTTGCAATAGGTGGCCGAAATCATCATCTTCGTGCACCTTGTAAATAATTACTTTAAAAGTGTTGCAGTGAACTTTCTTTTTTTGATTCGAGTTTCATAAATAAAGGACTTGTCTGTAAAGATTTAATCAATAAAATATAATATTTTTTTCCAATTAATTTCGATTACGTACTTAGTTTCCACCAATTTCTTAGGAACTATAGCCGGAAAGTTTACTTTAGAACTTATTCCAAATTGTACTTATTCCAGGTACACGAAGATAAGTTTGCGACCCTAAATTTTTATGTGATAGGGATTTTCGTTTCAGCAATTAACTCTCCTTATAAGTTTGTCATACACATCACGTGATACCATGCATATACATGTCACTATATATCAGATCAAAAACTAAATACCCCTTCAAAATTCAAATTTCCTATTAGTTTCCTTACAAATTCTATAGAGGTGGTGCAGCTTTAATTTTCAAACATTGTCTCGGGATCTAAGTGTAATAATAATAGCAATTGATATATCTCCCTCCTTCTTCCATCTCATAGTAACCTCAGCTCTCAAGAGGATCCATGGGCTACAAGACCTGAACATTTTAATAGACAACAAATGTAACTTCTTTGAAACATGTGCCTAGCATATAAATCGTGTGAACCAATATAGTTAAGTCTCAACACTGTCGAGAAAGAAGATTTTTCGTGACATATTGCTTTCTGCACAAAGAGACTTGTATTGCTTTCTGCTAAAATAAATGTTAGCCTAAGCCAGGATTATTTATTTAACATCAACACTCTCATTAAGTAACATGTGGGTGTTGTATTATTACATGTTAACATCAAGTATTATTACATCAATCCCCACACCCATTTGGATACTGGGATAGCCTCACTGCACTGCGGATTACCAACAAATGAGCAGCAGCCATAAGGGCATATTTAAGCGTAAAGCCTGACATGACTACTTCGCCGAAACTAAGAGCAAGACCAATTTAGAGCTCCAAGCGTTTTCCGAATGGCCACTCGTTACTTATATGTATGTATGGACACCGAGTTATACGTATTGTAAAACGGTGTGAATCTCAAATCTTTTTAGCATTTTAAAACGTAAAAAAAAGTAACTAACAATTTTTCTAAAGTTTGGTTTTTTGACTGCAAACTTCGGTCTTGTTTCGTTCTTTCAATGTTATGCAAAAATATTTTTTTTTTAACTGTATGATGCGAAATGAGAGAAGTCTTCTTCAGAGAACATGGGAATCAGCACCATCATTCCTCCACAGCACCGTCATTCCCTCGAGGCTATAACTTTTAGTCGAGCCCAGTCTCAGATCCAGCTTCTCCTAATCTTGTCTGGGATCGTCTCTCTGAACCCCTGAGTTACAGTGCTTTGAACTCAGCTCCAAATCAAGCCTCATGATCCGCTCAGAGTATACAATAATAGCAACAGTGTTGCACCTGCGCTAGATTTGCAAATGAGCGACTGGTGGGCTGATCCAAGGTGTAGAAATACAGTGGAGTCTGCATGAGAAGGGGTTGTGTTCCTGCTGTACGTGTGTTGGTCTCATGGCGTGTTGAAATGTTTCAATTCGTTTACATTGTTCTATGTCCATTTTAGTTATAATTAAAGTTGTTTTATTCGTAAATGTTGTCGCAAATGATTTATTAGGTACCACATTTATACTTTTAAATTTTTATTTTAGTGGTGTTTTCGATTCATCCAGTAGATAGGAGTAAATCGAAACCCATGTTAAAATCTTTTTTTATTCCACTTTAGCACTTAAGGAGGCTAATAAAAATAACTAATAATGACGAGGGACGAGCTGGAATACGTAACTACTATCAAACAAAACCTTTTTTTTCTATACATTCATAATATTTTTTAAATTAGAAAACAATTTTGAACTCAATAAACATTAAAATTTACTGTGAGAAAATTATTCAAAATGAGAAAATTTGTTTTCGAAACGGTTGGGCAATTGCCGAATAGGCACTGTCCACTACAACTGCCCGAATATATTGTGGCCATTTTATTTTGGGGGCACCTAGTGAGCGGCCATCGTTAGCCCTATTAGGGGACGGATAAGTTAACATCCATGGATTCGAACCTGGGCCCAAAGCGTGATAGAATGATTCTTAAGCCACTGCACCACCTAGGCGGCAAAATGACAAAAATTTGATGCAATACAAGTTTAATTGACTCATGTCTTTTTAAAATGTAATCATTGTCATTAAAATGAGCAGATGTTTGGATGTAAACATTTGGCTGAAGTATCTTTGACATCATCTGAGAGGAACGCTGCCTCTGGTTCTTGAAATCTCCAGGTACGTCTGACACTTTTTTTTTGTTAATTTTTCATCGACATCCATCATCCTCTAGAAACAAGCGATATAGAGTCTGCATGACTTTTTCCATGAAATATAACGACAAGCAAATCCTCGTGAGCAAATGTGATCAGAAGTTGGGAATTTTCCGAGATTGCAATATATAGATTTACTTCAAAAGCTGTAGAACTGAATTCTCTGCCACTGTCTTGAATACAGTAATTGGAGTAGGAATCTTCTGACGACGATCTTGTAAAGGATTTCTGTTTTGTTGTCTTTTTAAAAAGTCCAATTATGGCAGAACGTGTCTGGATAGGCACCACAAATCTTAATCTTATGACGTTTCAAGGAATTCATTTTACAAAACGAGGGTATGATGAAAACGGGAGGTTATTTCCAGTTCCACTTACAGTCCTGTTCATAAGCTAGTGATGTTGCCAACTTGACAAATCTGAATATCTTGACTCCTCAAGATGTTATATTTCTTTAAAAAAAAACTTTATGGGGAATTTCTTTACAAAAAAGTCAAACCGTTTTACAGTACTCGTAGCTTTGCTTAAATCCTTTAATAAACATATCTACCTGATCTATAAACAATTTATTCTGAGTTTGCCAATTAAAGAAGTTCATAAATGCGAATTTTAGGTTTACATGTCACGTACATATAGAACTTATTAAAAGAAAAATAAATACATGAACATGTTTTTGATATTAAAACTCAACTTTTCCACGACTTAGTATCTTTTTGTGAAAAATATCGTTACCTGAAATCCTTTAAACTTTTTATCAATCTCTGTGATCTTCTTTCCTTGGAGAGATTCTTGGTAAAATATTGTGTGAATTTGTGTTAAGTACATATAAGCTTTGAAATTGACAGCTAGTGGTGTAATAAAAATTGTTTGTGTTCCAACTGAAAATTTATATGGTTTCTCAAATGGATGGTTGTTCTTTCTTTAGTTTCGGAACCGAGAATGTGTCTACTATTCCTCAAGGAAAATTTATTTCATTAGAAGTATAAGGAAACGTTCACAGTTTATTTTATAGAGAGAATGTCCTCGAAACCTTTTGATAGTTTATATAAGAATATACTATTTAGTTGCATTAAAAATTAAAACTATACATTTTTTCAACGATCGAGTTTAAAAATAATAACTAAGCTCTAGGATTTGTTATTTTGCGAAATACTGAAGAAGATATCATTTACGCTTAAAATTCAAAGTCACCTTGGGGTATTTTTAAATGATTGTGAACAGTTACGGATTTATACTCTTGAAAAAGAAAATGTATTTGGTAAACTCTGAGCATACCTGTTATCTGATAGCACTTTTAGTGAATGGAGATCATTTCTATAAAAATCTTCACCGCAATAAATATCTATTTTGGGAGTGATCTACTATATATTTTGGATTTCGCACATCAGAGAACTTCAATGAAAAGAAAAAAATCGCAATAAGTTCGCTCTGTTGTCTTAAGAATATGCGCATTAAATTTTTAGTATTACAGTGAAATAATAATAGAAATTCACTTGCTGTTGCCAATAAGTTGAAATTTAAATGTTAACAAGGATAATTTATTTCTAAAAGTCTTACCTTTATAAATATTATTTTAAAATGTCAAACAGTTTTAGAATATTGTTAAATAATGGTTTAGATTTTTAAATTAAACCATTGGATTAATTTAAATGCTAATATAGCGAAGCAAATCTTAAAAAAGTGGATGGTGAAAAGACAGCAGTATCACTGAAATTCCTACAAATTATTTTGTTTGAAAAAACGCTCATACACCTTTATAACAACTGCTATGGAATCCAGCGATTGTTATTGGTTTACAAATCTGAAAAAAAGTACAGGCGTTGTTCTATTTCAGAAAACACGTGTAACAAATTGATTAGTGATAATGGAGTAAATTAATAAGTATATGCGCGCAGATAAACTGATTATATGGAGGGGGGGGTAGTCAGGGGTCTTACCACAGAAAAATACTAAATGATATTGAACCGCATCCACGTAATGCTAGTACTTAAATTATTACTGTAATATATACTTTTCTTGGAAGCTAGGGGAGGATGGTCCCTCACTACTCATGCGTATGGGCGCCCGCCCATGGTAAAGTAATATTAAATGCAATATATAGAAAAGATAATAATGCAAGACACAAGCACACGTATTATATCGAGTGATCATAATTATATCAAGTAGTATATCCAAAGATCTTGCAAAATTAACGTGAAACAAAAAGTAAAAGAACAAAACCAAAAAAAAAAAATATTAGAAGATAAAAAGAACACAAATTTATTTTTTAAAAATACGGATTTTACGAATAAGATTAGATTTTTTTTTAATGAGAAAGAAAATAGCTGTTCAAAAAGCCACCGATGGATGAGAAATAATCTACTTTAACTCTTCAGAATAATAGAACAGAATCAGTGATGCTTTACGATGACCGTATGTTGTGCCAGTGACACAAAATTAAGACTAGTAGAAAAGTTATCGTTATCTTTTATTTATTCAAGCGATACGTATGAAATTTATGTACAGAATGATAAATATTCAAGATTAGTGGGTGTACTTGAAATAAAGAAAAATACCACCAACTAACACCAGTCTTCCCATAAGGTAGATTCATGCAGTAAGTAGAAATCACACCGAGCTGGGACTTGGGGGCTTGACTTGACTCGACTGGCAGAGGAACTGGGTAAGATGTCGCTCTCACCCCTCACAATTGCACAAGCATTTCGCTGGGCAGCAGAGGAATACTTTTGTCTTTCATGTGTTTGTAATCCATTTGAATTAAACATGTACTAATAAAATACATAATAATGTTATGCCGTGTTTAATAGGGTGGTGCGAAAAACAATTTTTTTTTTTTTTTTTTTGAAATTCGAAACGTCATCATCTGCAATAGTTGCGATGTTGATAGTAAAATTAAATCCTGAAATTTGGATGAAATTGTTTGATATCTTGGGCCTCCTCAAGATCCACGAATTTTGGAAATTATAGGAAAAAATGCTTTAAAATCAACTACTCTTTTCATTTAAAAAAATATGAAATGTCACCAGTTTATTTATTTGCACTTTTCAGTATATAAACATTTGTAAAACGCTAACAACGTACAATTAATTCTTAGGCCTCGCAAAATTCCTTGAAGGTGAGCGTTTTTCACTGAAAATGGTACGCAAAGATATGTAAATAGAGAAGATACTAGTCTTACCTTCTCATGTAAGGTGTAGGTTATTTCACTTGGAAATCAGACCTTTATTTCAAAACATTGCATTAGCTTCCTATCGAATGATTTTCCTCTGATGAATCCATCTTTTGCATGGAGGTCACACATATGAAGAGCAGATTCTGTCACAGTCCTAATCATCCTCTCAACTACTTGGGAATGAATGGCGGGGTATTTTTAGAAATTTATCGCAAGAACTTGGATGTTTATCCGACTTTAGTAATTCCTGTAAGACACTATTTGTCCATTTCTTTGTGATGGGAGGCTCAGTCACAACACATTCTTGTCAATGGATAAGATCAATGTAGTCATTGCTTTCGAAATTCACCTTTGGAATCTGAAACCTTCTAATGCTCATGTTTTGTTCCGAATATTTTCTGGCCTTTATTATACGCTGAATGGCCAGCTGATGGACAGATATTCTGTCGTCGAATAACATTGCAGCGAGTACATTTTCTGGCTGAGCAAAATACGCGTTGTTTTGAGCAACTTTTTTATTGTACCCTTTAAATTATCTGGGAGAGACTGAAATCGAGATATAAAATATTGCAAATTCTTTGGGCCATTCTGAAAGGCACTGTTACACTTGATTCTGAACCACGTTGGCACGTATACTTTCATTGTGAATGTGGCTAATACAATAAGTTGTGGTGTTGGATAAGATGTTCCAAAGTACAAACGCAAAATGCGATTTTCGAACATTAGCTAGCAAGAATGAGAATGGTTTTCCAGGGTTTTTATTTGCTAGATCTTGTGGCCAATAACCAGAGGAAACAGCCTCACAAATTTTCCACAAATAACGTTGATCCATGCTAAGATCTCCAAAGTCAATTTCAGACTCAAACAAAAATTCAATTTTCTGGAACTTAATGATGGAAGGTTAATGCACGTCTTCAGGTACTTATCAATCAATCCACTGAATGCGCTTGGTACTGATGTTTTTCCGTCGACTGCTTCTGTAAGGTGGCATAAAGGCAGTTTGTTAAAATGAAATTGACATATTTGTCCAATGCAGAAATGAGCTTTTCTTCAAGGCGTCTAATTACATCTGCATTTACACCGGTATTAGACACTTCCCCATCACTTCCAATAAAGGCTAATTTTTTATAAATCAAAAGCTTTATCATTTAATAAGCTGAGGATACCATCGGAAATGTCCTTTGAACTCTTGCTCTTCCGTGCAAAATGACCTTAATAGACAGAACCGGGTTTTTCAACTAGTATAATATAATCCTCCGATACTTTTCTCTTATGCCACCTGCTATCATCCATTTTCGTAATTGTAAGAGTTTCACCCCTTCTTCCGTCAAAAAAGAAAGCTATGCTCTTGTGATCAGATGTATTTACCTCATCATGAATTGCTTGACGTGTCTTTATCCTTTCTCGCCGAATTTTATACCGATCAATAACAGGTGTACTGTTATCTTTCGTTTGTTCTTGTATATGTTCACTTACATCATGAAGCAAAGCTGACGCAAGATCAGTTGTAAAGCGATGGCTGGATGTCGGAAGAGATGCTTTTTTCCATATACTCAGTACTTTGCCCGCAACAATACGTGCAATTTCTGCAGCAGCAGGCTCATTATTTGCACCTTCCTGCATAAAAGTGTTTCTCACAAAGCAGTAATGGCGCATTACATTTTCGTACGTAGGCAAAACATTGTCATTCATCTCCATATAACTTCCCAAGAATAGCCAATCACTTTTATTTCTTGTTTCAGCCATCTTAAGTTATTGAACGACGAAATGAAAATGACAGTATAACCCGCTAAAAAAAGAATCACAGGGAGTGAAATAATGTATAGCATCGCTAAAACATAACACATTTCCCAAGAAACATTTCTATTTCTAATCAGATACCTCAGCAGCGCTAAAGTTCGGTTGGCGTGGAAGATGGGATAGAGTGGGGAGTGTGGGGGGGAGTAATAATTTAAAGAAGAATGCAAGGTGAAAATAAGGACGATGGTTACAAAAAGTATGTGAGAGGGTGGGATTGTTAATATCAAGCTCATGTCGGTAATGAAGTGGATGTAGACCAGTTTGCTTAACCAATTTATCGGGCTTTTTTTGAAGTAAAAATGGCACAATTTAAGGGATTTGGGGAGGCCTAATAATTAATTTTACATCGGCTAGCTTTTTACAAATGTTTATATACGCAAAAGTGAAAATAAATAATTTGGTGACATTATATATATATATATATATATATATATATATATATATATATATATATATATATATATATATATATATATATATATATATATATATATATATATATATATAGGTGTGTGTGTATATATGTATTTTAATGAAAAGAGCAGTTGATTTTAAAGCATTTTTCCCTATGATTTCCAAAATTCGTGTATCTTGAAGAGACCTAAGATATTAAACAATTTCATCCAGCTTTCAGGGTTTAATTTTGCTATCAAAATCGCAACTATTGCACATGATGACGTTTTGAATTAAAAAAAAATTTTTTTTCGCACCACCCTAGTGTTTAACCTTTCAGAAAAATTAAAAATACTGCTTTGTAATGTGGACTAGTAAATATTTTGAATGTTTTTATTTAGTATAATAACATGGTACTACCTTTACATAATTAATAAACAGATATATAAACTGGAATAAAGAAGGAACATACATTTTAATATCCGTTTTTCAAAGAAAACTCTAAACTTTCATTAACATCCGTAAATGAAAATGTACAACAAAGATGGCTAGTTGGACTGACTAATTTTAGGCAAAGGCAACTCGTATCTTACTTCACCTTTATCGGCTGTAAAGAACTGTGACTTGTAACAGCCAGCTTACTACAAACGAGCACGGAAAATGTGGAGCTATTAAGCTATTATGTGCCATTTCTAAAAGAAAAAGGCTACGCGTCCGCGATCAAGGAAGCTGGAGAAAGTGTAAACACTGAATCAGCGCCAGTTAGATGATTAGAAAATAGATTTTAAGCTGCTGTTTTATAAATGTACGACTTAAGTCTTTGAACATTTAAAAGAAGGTTTTTCGAAGCGTTTTGATTTATGATTTTTCAAAGATGTAGACTTAAATTGCAGCTATCATGTCATGGTTAAAATTTAAACTTTTGGGTTTTTTCCTAACAAAATGATGCAGGTTTTCAATAAATAAAAAAAAATATCCAATAGCTCTAACCTTATTAAAGGCAAACGCAAACATTTTTAACATTACTTGTTCCTTTTAAAAGAACTTTTACACACGCAGGGTGTGTCTAATGTCATGAGTCAGCCAAGAAGCGAGACACGTAACCAATCAGATATAATGAAAATTATTCTCCGGGCTACTAAGGCTAATAGAGAAGAGTGGTTTGTATATCTTCCAAGTTCTACATCATACTGGACGTTTCGACTGTCGTGTGAACTTTATTGGCAGAATAGATAAGGATCGGAAAAAACAGATGAATATATGGAAAATAGATATTTTGTTAATACTTTTAAAATGCGGAAATACCGATCCTTAAAAAAAAAAGGTATGGGCGCGGATACTATCGGTTGGTCCCTAGGGATTCTCAGTAATTTACGCCATGGTTAATCAAGATCCAATAGAGCAGTCGGGGGGACATCAACTAACGCGTCAAGACAGCGCCTTCCTCTTCTTTTTTTCGAGCTTATGTGACTCTTCACTTTTTTACTTTTCTGGTGGACGGTCAAGAATTTTTAATGTTTTAAAATTTTCATTTTGTAAATCTGCGCCAGAAAAGCCACGAAAACGAGGTGTTTCTACAAAAAGAAGTAGACTTGAATACTCACAATTCCTTTGTAAATTTTAAATGATTTAAACATGTTCTTAGAAAAAGGACAGAAATATCATCTTGTCAAACCCACTCTTGGTCAAAATGCTTTCCTAAATGGCTGAAAAAGAAAGAAAAGCTTGGTTGGTAAGGGGTCCTGAAAAAACTATAATAATAATAATAATTCTAATAATAATAAAAGTCCAGCCATTGACATTAGGATTGTTGTCAGAGGTAGATTGAATAATTATGTGCCGCGCAGATGGTAAAGTGGTTGATGAACCATTCCATACACCTTGGATCTGTGTTCGATTTTCGGATTCAAGTTCATTTTAAAATTTTCTGTCCCTTCATAGGAGGTAACGCTGGCCCCCTACTGGGTCCCCCCTAATAAATGGCCGATACTTCGGACTTTTGAAGTAGCTAATGATAACCAAGTGCCCACGTTAAAAAAGAAATCTTTAGGCACTATTGATCAAAATTACAATGCTTTTACAATAAAAATTAGTTAAAATAAAGTAATGATAATTAATGGATTCACCAAATAGAGGTGTATTTTTACTACATGTATTGTGAAATGGAATATATGTATAGTTTCTTCTTCGAAGTATACTGCGTATGCATCTTCTGCATACGTGCATAATTATGTTCCTGCTACTAATATTGATTAAGTTGTGTGTTCGAAATAATACTTTATCAGTTCTTCAAATACGTGTTCAATCCTTTTCGAATTTCAATTGGATAATGAATATATTCACATACATAATAAAATATTCCTTCTTTTCTGGAGCGGATAATGTTGTATTGATCACATATTAATTTATTAATTCTCAATTACTTTCTACATTTTGAATTTAATCTATCCAAAATCAAGTATTTTAAGTTACTTTTCTCTTCTCAATTTCGCGCACTTTGGTATTCTTTCTGTAATTTCGTTTTTTCGGCATGCAATTGTGTTTATTATGTTTCTTTTGCAGTCAACTGGGAGCCGATCTGGACTAAAAATATATTATGTTTCGTCAGATTTGCAATCACAACGGATTTTGATTACCCCTGTTTGTCATCGTGTTGGCGTTAATTATTTTTTGTCGCCCTGCCTCTTCTTTAATATTACTTATTCTCGGTTTCATTACTTCAGTTTTATTGGACTGAATTTTATGGATGCTTTGAGATTGGCGTTATTTATCTCGGCCAAGTTTTTGTTCTCGTCAAAGTGAAGCTCTGTGTTGGAGTAATTTTTAAGTCATTCCACCTAAATTCTGCTGTCCGTGTAGGATGTATTGTTTTTCTGGCCGCCACCACACGTTATTTCAATATGTTTTTTCTTCAATAATAGTTTTCAATAAACAGTTTTTTTAATATCTTACGGCCTCATCAAGTTTACAACTGCAGTGTTTTAATTAATATACCTGTGGTAACTCACAACGCATTCTAATCTTAAATTTAAATCCGCAACTAAAATCATCTTCAACGATAGGGTGAGTAGCAACTCCCTTCTTTTTTCAATTAGTAATCTTATTTTCATGTCGTACTTTTGTGACCTCGAAACACCCAACACATTTCATTTTAAATATACATTCACCTTTTTAAAATAACATTTCTTTTTTTCATGTATGTTTTCTTCAAGCTCAATGCCACTTGGCATCTGGTAGTCTGGTCAATTTAAGATTTACGCCCAGGTTAACAATTGTATGTGCTTTCTGTTTACAGAATTTAAATTATAATGAAACACTGTCACATATGGTTTCCGGATTTGAAAACTTTGTTTGAATTAGAATAATTTCTACACCGCATTCTATTAGCAGGATGATTTGTCAATCGCTGGTGAAATTTAATACGATTAATATTTTGCACGTTTCATCAAGGTATTGGACGGTATAAACCACATAATATACGAGGCTACAAAAATTAATTTTTAAAAATATTGTGCATGTTAAATTCATTATTGTGCAATTCATTGTGCATGTTAAATTCATTATAAATATAGTAAAATATGTTTATATGAGCTAAGAAGAAAATATGTCTTTATGTAAAAAAAAAAAAAAAAAAAACACTCAAAATACTAGTGCTAAATTATAAAATAAATAAAAACATTGTGAAAAAAGCACACATAAAATGTGCAAATGAGTGCATTAATATGTGTAATGTGAAAAATGTAAAAATGTAAATGTGTAAATGTGTAAATAAAAATGAAAATGTGAAAAAAACACTCATAAAATGTGCAAATGAGTGCATTAATATGTGTAATGTGTGAAATGTGTAAAATGAGTGCTTTGTGAAAAAAGAACTCATTTTATGTGTGCTTTTTTCACAAAGTTTTTATTTATTTTATGTCTTTATGTGTTAGCTTTTTTTAAGTCCTAAAACATTACATCAATTACTTAAAATACTGCCAAACTTTTATCCAGATGTAAACACTCTGAAACATTAATGGATAAATATTGTCTTGAAAAATACTTTCTTAGGAAAAAGCATAATGAATTAGGCTTTGCAAGAACAATATATTTTTTTTCCTTAAGTGTCATATATAAAACAACACAGTTCTTTATAACTCTGATAGGTTTCATGGGTCATTAAATATTTAGTCAAGGAGAGCGAAAAGTATATCCTCAATAAAGTACGGTTTCAGAGAGTGTTGTTTTTTATTTGTTTGTTTTTACTTTCATGGCTTTTCTAACGAGAAATAATTGAAAATTTTATGTGAGTCCAGTCATAATAAGAAATAAAAATCGTTTTAAATCAAAGATCTCAAAATTTATGCACTGGTGCAGATTAAATTTTAAGTCCATATTTTTGATAATTTACAGTAGCTTATATTTAAGAAGTGATTAAAAAATATATTTGAATATGTCTCAAATATATTTTTGAGACATAATAAAATGTTAAAATATTTTATAACTGCAACTAAGCAATTACATAAAAAATGAAAATTTTACTATTTTTCTTTCATTGAAAAACCAGTCACTAAATTTATAACAATTTTAATTTTAAATAAAAATAAAATAATATAGAATAAATGATTGTCCACTTTAAAACTTTGAAACTCCACTTAAAAACGTTTTCCTTATGAATGGTTCTCTTAATTTCCGTTCCCGGAATTTTTTATGTTCTCCACGCAGAAAGCTTTACGTAATATTAACCCCTGTAGTGAAAAAAGTGTGTGAAATAAGCATCTTGGTTGCCATGTGTGGCGATTTTGCCGAATAAAATGTTTTAAATTCTTAAAGTAAAAATAAAAGAATAATAATGATTTTTTTAGTTTATTTTTTTGGGTTATTTTTTTAATTATAATATCGTGTGCGCATAAGAAATGAGAGCAGGAATGAAATATTTTATACGCAAAACAATGAGGATCGAAGATATCCGAGACTAATATGTAATTTTTTTTAGTTTGGCGAAAAAAAAAATGGCTGTTAGGCCGATTTTTAGAGAGTGAGATCTAGCGGTTTGCACAGTTTTAGGCTTTTTGGCGCAATTTACTGAGAGCTTAAGGGAATAGAATTTTTGAAAACAAGTGTATAGGTTTTCTTAGAATACAGCATTAAATTTTAACTATCCGTGCAGAAATAATGCAGTTATTAGGGCATTTCAAGCGATGTAGCTTCAGAATTCTCGCCAATTGAGTACATTGATTTAACTTGGGGGAAATCCGCCAAATTTCAGAAAATTGAAATCTTCGCATTTAGTACATCGAGGTAACGATGAATAAAACATGTTATAGTTGATAATTTAAAAAATGCGGCTGTATTAAGGGATTCCACTTTTCAAATAAATGCCTGGCGATCGAACCATTTCCCATTTTGATTGCTGCTAAGTCAATGCTTCGAATGATTCCTTGAAAAATCTCTTGCAAAATGGCGTATGCTGGCAGTTTGGCGAGGCTTAGATTTGAAACTGGATTTTACTTGAGACTGGTATATACGTATAATAAGACTGGTTATAGATAAAAATGAATGTTGGTATGTGTGTAGGAGGTTGAAAAACTCCAGCACCGTTTCACCGATCACCATGAAATTTGGTTCACCTAAGTCTTTTATCATGGAGAAGGTTTTTATGCTATCCGTTTTCCTCTAACTTTTCTGTAGGTGGCGCAGCAGAACGTCGAATTCTATTCCGTTTAGCCGTTTGCTATGCGTATATCGGCCAACCAATTTCGATGAAATTTGGTACACGCGAATATTAGAACACGGAGAATATTTTTCACTATCCATTTGCTGTAACTTACCGCTAAATAGCGCTGCAACGCATCAACTTCTATACCGTTCGACTGGTCGGCATAAAATTTTTTATACTTACACATTTGAGAACGAAGAATATATTCTAACTGCGTTACTTTTGATGTTACTCACCACTAGATGGCACTGCAATGCATTATTATTTTAACTCGCCACTAGATGACGCTGCAGCAGGCCAAATTTTTGACCATTCATACGGTGGCTATGAAAATCAGTATACATAGCTATTTGAACAATGAGAATATTTTGGCGTTATCCATTTTGATATAAATCGCCACATGACGGCGCTGTAGCAAATCATTACTTTAATTAACCACTAGATGGCCCTGCATTGTATCACTTCTTGACTGTGCGAATGATTGCTATGAAAATAGGTATACATAGATATTTGAACACGGGGAAGAGTTTGGCACGATCCATTTTCCTATAACTTGACACTAGATGTCGCGTCAACACATGAACTTCAAGACTATTCAGCCGATCGTCACGAAAATTCGTATACATCGATATGTGAATGCGAAGAATATTTTTGCCGTATCTGTTTTGCTAAAACTCGCCACTAGATTGTGCTACGCCGCATCGCCTTCTGCACCGTAAAAACGATTGCCTTGAAATTCAGTATGCATGATTATTGAACACAATATAACGCGATATCCATTTTGCTATATCTCTTTATTACAATAAATAGTAATCACAACAAATATTAATATCAAAAAGTCCATTCATTCCCGTGCGAAGAACGGGTACTTCAGCTAGTTTTAAATAAAAAAAAAAGGTTTGGAAAAAATGTTTCAAAAACTTGAGAGTTAATATTGTTTCATTATTTTGTGTTTGAATTTCTGATCAAATTGCCCAATCGCAGAAAACCGACTACTATAATTTACAGTAGTGTTTACTACTTTAATTTAAACAATTCCAGCTTATTAGCTTAAGAATAATATTTTATTGACTCGTGTGATAAGGAGTTTTTTATTGTAGTTAATAAATTGAAATTTAATGCAATTTTTTTACACATAAAATATATCCCTAGCTCTCGAAAAGCACGACACATCTCAAAAATTTCATTTTGTGTATTATTTTCAAACAGGGTCAGCTTATTTGAGTCTTGCTGCAGGAAGAATTTCGTAAATGTCACGTCATTGTAATTATCTTGAAGAACAGTAGATTGTGAAGAAAACCTAGAGAATATCGAAGTGATTAGAATTAGCGGAATAATGCACAAAGGGATTTTTTGTTGAAGTTGCATCAGTTTTATTACAGGTAAATGCATTTTGTTTTGTTGAAATTAATGAATACAAAAGAATGACATTAATGAATATAAAAGAATAATAGATTTTCCATTGATCATCATCTGCGTAAATATAATATCGAATGTGAATTATCAATTTGCTTTTAATTTTGTCTAAAACAATAATTTATTCTGAACGATGTTTTTTGAGGAATTTAGTTATTTTTTAGAAGTGCTTCAGTTCATACATATTGTTTACTGTTTGTAGACACGTGATTATCAAACTAATTAGTCTATTTAGACTATGACACAATTAAAAATTCCTTTTTTTAAATTTGGAATTTTTTAATGTTTGCATAACATACCAATAAATTTTTCTCTGGATTCCCTGTTTTATTTATTTAAGCCTGCAAACAGCAGATTACATTAAACTAAATAATTAGTATTGAAAAACAAAATTATTCTTATACTATGAAACCAAGTTTATTGAACTAAAATAACGCATCAGTAACATTAACAATAGGTATTAATCCTTCTTACTGGCACCAAAAACTACAATAAATCTAGAAAATATATGACCTTCTACAAAACTGTATTCTATAATTTATTTCGCCATATCAAGTAACACGTCGGTACTTGTTTACGCTTTTGCCTGAATTCTGAGATATAGATTTACAGAAGAGTAACATTACTTAAAATCCTGGGGCAATATATTGAAAAATGTTCCATAAAATGTCATTTTTGTTTTCTAATATTTTCACTTTCCGATATATTGTATTTCGTTTTGAAGCTTTACAATACCCATTTATTTGTAGGAAGGTAAGAGTTCCCAAGCTTTTATTTCAAGCACTTTGTTTATCCAATATTAGATTCTTATAACTTTTTTATTTTTCTACGTTAGAATAACTACTGGTTCTATTGAGAAATAAAGTATTCTTCCATATGTTCTTGTATTTTGCTGTGAGGAGGAAAATTTTGCGATACATTCTACTTTTGTGGAATTATGCCAAAGTAGACTTCATCAGAGGAAAAAAAAAAAAACTGGAGGAAAACTTTTTTGGCATGTTTTAAGTGTTTCGATATGAAGAAAGATTAATTTACTTGGCACTAGAGTTCTTGCATGCCAGTGTTAGTTTCCATATTTTTTGTATAATGATGCGAGAAAAAACGAAGTGCCAAAAATCTTTATACATTAGTTTGAGACACAATGTATTGGAAGAGATATCTCGGAGAGTTTTTGAGATTAATCTGACTTTATGAGTAATAACTACATTGAAAAATTTTATTGAGCATTGTATGCGTAATATATTGTGGCTGGAGTTTATATTTGAATGCACATGTTATTTAGAACCGAAATCAATGATGCAGCTTTATGGAATCTATGGAATGTCACATAATTTTTTTTAGTAAAAATGAAACAGAATAGTTAAAAAAATCTGTGCATGCGAAGCACAAAACGTTATGTCTTATTCATCAGCAATAAAGTAATCATCAACCCACACGTAGAAAAGAAAGGAAAAATATACATAAGCCTATAACCTGCTTTTGATTTTCTGTCTAAATACCAGTTGACGAAAACCTAACTTCTAAAAAAAGTGGAATATTTTCTGACTCTTAAAACCTACACATCTATGTTAGTAACGGTATGTGTTTCTTTTTACAAGATTTTCTATTACAGTGTTTTTTAACAAGTATTTTTACTATTACTTGCATGCTTGAATTTTCATTTACTGGAAAACTGCAAAAAAATGTACATTAAAAACAATATCCTAAAAGTACACACGTAACGATACTCAGCCAGTTACATAGTAATAGCACATTATACCGACATGATCCGAGGATCAGCTTTACATCCCTGGTGCGATTGAAAAAAAGGAGGGACAGGCTTGATTGAGGACTAAACACTGGGGGTGGGGGGTATCACCTCTGGCTAATCATCTTTCCAAGGCATATGATTCTACACACCCGGGCTTATGGTCAAAAAAGTGTGGCTGGACATTATTTAGCACTTTTAAAAACATGAAAGTCTGGAAAATTAACTAATAAAATAGTTAACTTAAAGGTAAAAAAGGCATTTCCTCCCGCATAAAAAATGCAGTTTTCCACAAATTACTGCAATCTAATAATAATACATATCTGTCTGTCCTTGACAATTTCGAAAATTTCAACAATTTACTTAAAATAAAAATGGGAAAAAAACATACAAAATTTATTTAATTTTGCTTTTACATAGTAGTTTGTACAGGCATTCAGTTAAGTGTACAGTCAACAAAATACTATGCCGCACTGAATGAGTCAGGTTAAAAAAAATAATAATACCTTGAGAGTTCAAACTTTTCTGGCACTGTCTGTTTTTATTTACAAAAGCATACCTCGAATTTACGTATGCATTAGGACTATTATTCGAAATCCGAAAGCGCCAGAAAATACAGCGCATCTAAAATTATTCAATTATCCATATCCATCTCTTTCTTATCCAAGTATCCATTTTATTGCGTTACCACTCTGAAGAGTAGAATCATCGCCAAGTGGTAAAGGGATTTTCATGCAAAGCGGATTATCCACACTCGCATTGAATTTGTTGTAATTCCTGCGGAGTGATTCATGGCGAATTTTTTACTTGTTCACGCCAACGTAGAAGCATTTCAGTGAATTGCCCATTAGCATTGTGACATATGCAGGCGATAAAAACGATGTCACAAAAATAAAATCTTTCAGTGTAAAATTAAAGGGTATAGCTATATTTTATGAATATGTACATAAAGAGAAATAATTGCCATCTCCTTTGTATTTCTGACCACAGAATTGAACAGAGGAGAAGCAAATGGAGGTATCTCAAAAAACCGTTTCAAAAAATACAAAATAAATCAATGATTTTATGGGAAGATATATCGTATGATAAGAAAGCATATTTGATAGCATATAAAGAAAAATCTAGAGTGACTCCTCTCGACTTTCCGAACACTTGATATTTACCAAGCGTATAAATAAATTCCATTCAATTGAATCGGATTTAGCGTTCAGGCACCAGTGCACTTAAAATGATTTGAGTGCATTAGGCCGCAATATATAAGAGTAATTTTTTGTAGCAATGTAAAAAGCTGTTGGGCGTACACTCGTTAAAATTTATGCAGTATGTAAGACAATGACTTAAAATATGCACACCTAATTTGATGTCAATCGAATACGCCCTTTTAGATACTAGCTCATTTTAAATGATTTGCGTACTTAGGCGGAAATATATAGGAATTACTTTCTGGAAGCCTGTGAACAAATCAACTCTACACACACCAAAATTTATGCAGATCATGAGACCGTGACCTATAATATACATAACCAATTTGAGCTCAATAGAATACACCGTTTACACGCTGGCGCACTTTCAAGAATTTTCTTACATAGGCTATAATATATAAGAACACTCGTTTGTTACCCTGCCGAAAAAGCTCTATACATGTTGTGTGATAGTGTCCTGTACTGTACATTCGCAATTTGAATTTCTTCGAATGCACTATTTAGAAACTAGCTCATTTTAAATGATTTGTTTCCATAGCACGTAACATAAAAGAATTATTTTTTGCAATCCCGTGAAAAACCTAAGAACACCACACACACCAAAATCTATGCAGATCATGTGACTGTGACCTTTTATATACACGCCCAATTGGTGCACAATCGAATGCACTGTCCATCGGCCATAATGTAAAAGAAATATTTTTCGTAGCCCTGTTGTAAACGCCCAACTTGCGTTTGAATTTTGTCAATTTAACAATGGGAGAGTAAATAATTATTCATTCATTCTAAAACAAAACTATTTAATTCAATAACTGACAGGTACAAAATTTTATCTTTCACAAGAGCTAGGTATTATCACATATTATATCAACTTCAAATTCACGCATCAAATTCGAGTGAAGCACAAGCGGTCAACTCGTAAGCTATACTAAAAAAAAATGTGATCATTACTCGTACGCCAAAGCGGCAATCTCGCCAACCAAGCCAAGGGCGATATTTAGCCAAGCCGCAATCATGTACATGTGTTATTCAGTGGAGGACGCAACATCTGTAAAAAACTATAAATCATATATATACCAAAAGCAATACCCGGTCTTCTGACGGTGGCTTATAACATATATACCAAATTTGAACTCAATTCAATGTACCATTTAAACGCTAGCGCACTTTCAAGAATTTCTTTTCTGCCCATAGGCCGTAGTGCAAAAGAAATAGTTTTCGTATCCCTGTAAAAAAACTGTAAGTCCTACACACACCAAAGTCAATATCGGTCATGCGACGGTGGTTTATAACATATATGCCCAAATTGAGCTCAATCGAATTCACCGTTTACGCTCTGTCGTGTTCACTCACATACACACAACATTCACGCACATACACATCTCGCAAAAATACCATAAATGAATTCAAAAGACTCCAAAACGTGTAACTACACCAAAATCTCAAACGTCGAATTTTTTCATGATTACAATACTTTCCATAAATGCTACATGTTCGGAACGTAAGAAAAGATCTTCAATTTTTCTCAAAAATAAATATAGCTCTTAGTTTTCTCTTTTTAGTTTCACAGAAAAGTAGAATATTATCCATTCAAAAAGCGGATAGTTTTGCTATTTCAGAACATTCTCGGCCCCAATGGCTGCATGGCCGAATGCCTAAGCCACTGAACATTGTCGACAGCTGCTGTATAGTTTCAGCGTTCTAACCTGCTGCGCGGCTGTCGATCTAATGATCTGGACATGAATACGCTTTAGAACCTTAAAAAATCTTCCGAACGATAAGGCCGTTCAACGCACAATCCTTGCGCAGCTTTGCCTTAATATAGCAAACAAACCAAACATTGTTCATAGATTAAATAACCATATGTGAATTACGCTGATAAACGATCATCAAAGAGTCTTTCAACAACACCAAGAAAAAAATAATTAAATAAGACAATCAAAAAGATATTCTGAATGTATCTTCAAGCGCTGGACAAGAAACTTCCATAGTTATAATTCTTTCATGAAAAGAAAAATGGAATTTTCCTTGCAAAATGGACTCCTGCGTCCATCATTTTGGAAAAGAATTGGCAAAATCTCTAAATAATATTAATATTTATGGTTATCTGGTTTTCAATTACTAACTTGAAGGCTATAATTGCGGTTTGGTCACCAGTGCCGTTCGTCCAGATTTGTGTATCCAGTTTTAGGAGGAAATACTGTCTAAGCATTGTGTAAGATCACTTTAGCTAATGATAGATGAAAATTGTTAATGGTTATGTAGTTTGCTCCTGATTAGTCTACGATTTAAATTCTTGTTAATTAGCGCAATTTTTCGCATACAAGTGACAAAATATCCTTTAATAATAAGTTGGTCTGATTTGTTTATCTTTGAAGATTACGTATTGTTTCGTAAGTCATTAGTGAACCCCAAACTATATGAGTTTGCTGAAATTGAGATCTGTTCTATGTTTCATCGAAAACTGCCACAGTCACATTGGTAACTTAGTTACGGCTGCCTTAAAATTTTATTGTATTAAGAAAAATCATCAATGTTTTATAATTATTGGTTACGTATAAACATTCTCTAATTTCTAAAATACTTGATACTCTAAATTTTTAAAGCTATAAACATTTAAGTATTCAGTTTGAACCATTTCATAAAAGAGAACGATTGAATAAATAACTCTACAATTCTCACTGAAAGTTTTCTAACATTATTACATTTGTCCTCAATTCTGCCAACACACGAATAAATATTTATCGACAGAGAGATGAGGGAACTTCCGAATATTTAAGTATAAACTTAGAATACAAGCTATTTACTGAAATTCCGGCAAGTTTGAACTTTGTGTCAGGCTATGTTTAATGTTTTAAAAATAATTTACAGACTTTCTAATTTAAAAATCATTCCATCTCTCGTTGAGTTTAATCATACTAAAAATGGGCAAACTTTTAAAGAGCTATATAAAGTACGAAATTTTAAAAGCACACGTTCTCTGAAATGAAGGGCATTTTCAGTTTTAGAAAGTAGGTAAATTGTGATATATATGTATTTTAAATTCCAGTCATTTGTGTGCATTTATGAAACTATTCCATTAAGACTGCCTCCTTTGTCTACATGCTAATCGATCTTGTTAATTTTCGAATTTTTAAGTTAATTAATATTTTATAAAATAGTCTTCATTTTTCTTTTCGAAGTTGTTCGAAATTATCGTAATTGATATTAGTTAAATTTCCTTAAATTTTATAGAGGTTCTTTCAGTACAGGGAAGTTTGATAAGTTTTACATCTCTACAAAACAACAGTTTTACCTAATCGACTAAACATAAGCATTAAACGTTCCGTGTACTTGACTTTTATGTACGCTACACAGTATGTTGACTATATCAGAGTGATATTGAATTATTTATTTTTTTATAATCAGAAGTATGAAAGAGATGGAGTATTAAGAGGAGTTTATTTTGATTAATGGATTAGTGAAATATGCGCTAGTATTTTTCCATCCATTATTATAATTTCGCGCGTTTCAGACAATGATTTTTTTAAATGTTAGCATGTTTTTGTTTGGATTTGATAATTTTATAAATTGTGCGTAATCAAGCATTGACATTATATCGACGCCAAGCTTGATTACTTGTAGCTTATCAAATATCAGAATGTATCACGAAGACTCAAAAACGCAAAACAGTGTAAAGTTGCAAACGTTCTTCATGCAGTAGTTATCTTCGTAATAATTTTGAAGCGGCAGAATTATATCTACAAACTGGAAAATCTATTTTCGCACTGCTTTTCTACTTCAGAGTTTTTGTCTAAAATAAAATTAATTTTTCAAAATATAGTCTAACATTCCATTGATTCTTCAACGTTTTTTTCCAAAGCGACTTTTAATTGTCGTCTGAGACCTTACAAGAGCATATGTTTCCCAATCGTACTAGATACTGCTGAAAAGTACTTTGTACAGAACCTTTATGAAAGAATTTTGTAAAGCAGTTAATGTTCCAAGATATTAAAAAGTGAACAAGATATAATACGTAAGCAAGAAGGAGAAATGAAGTACATTTCCCTTAAATATAGGGGCAGGCGGGGTAAGATGGCGTATTGGGTAAGAGGATGAATTCAGTATTTGTCTCAGGTAATCGCATATAACATCACGTCTTGACCAGCATAATAAACCCTTAGTCGTGAAGTAAGACAAGCACTAGGTTAATTACCTGTAATTGGCGTTCGGAGGAAGTTATAACCACAAGTTCATTTTCCAAGCGTGTTTGTCTAATATTTGACCGTCTCAACGTAAAGAATAGTTTCTAATTTAAGTCTTTTTACGTTCTCATTAAACTATTCTGAATGCTCAACTTATTGAGTACAACTTCATAGTAGATCCATGTCTAAATATATTTTTTAGTTACTCATAAACGTCTGCTTCAAAAAAATGACGTGAAGGGGAAATATGACGAATTTTCAGCGGAGAAAGATGAAGGATAATTTTCAGTTCGTCGTCTTACCTCACACCATTTTGTTTTAATATATTCCCTCCAGTTTGCATTTTTAATCCGTTCTTAAGGGCACAGAAGATATACTAAAAACAATCAAACGCAGGTAGTTGAAATTTAGAGAGAAGGGTGTGGAAAGGCCCAAGGTAGAAATTGACGTCGCTTCTGTTATCAGGAACTCGCGTAATTACAATAATATTTGTAAGAGAAAAAAGAAGGATCAAGAAGAGAAAGAGCTAAAAGACAAAAAATATTGACTAGAAAGGGAAACAAAAAATAACAGAACGAAGAAGAAACCACGACTTCATTTGAAATTTTCTTCATCTGCTGACGACGACTCATCTCATTCTATACAGTACATCGACACTGAAGAGGACATGGACTCGAAGGATTTTGAAACTGGTGAATTCTGCATCATATGCGCGGAAGAAGGCAAGGATGATTTCTGGTATCAGTGCTTAAGGTTGGCTCACGCTGAGTATTCCGGATGGATCGTATATATGACAGCCTAAGACCTTACAAATGTGACCAGTGCATTTAAATGTATTTTTTTGGTTTCTTATTATTTATTAATAAAGTGTTCATGAATGTTAATTCACATTCGGGGTTAGTTCGTCAACTTGACCTATCCAATTAGTCATCTTATCCCATAGCTGGTTAAAGATGACGAAAATTACCTGCTTTGGGAAAACTGTTGTTTTGACCTTTAAAAGATGAAACAGGCAATTGAAAAAATTCGTGGTGTGACAATACATGAAAGAAGTTCTCACAAAAATCTCAGTTCTTAGACTGACAGTGGTCAGTAAAAATCATAGTTGCTTACGCTCGCCATCTTACCCCGCCTTCCCCTATATATATATATATATATATATATATATATATATATCTTATAAATAAAAATGAAATTCTGTTTGATTGTTTGTTTGTTTGTTTGTTTGTGGATTTGATTCGTATACAAATCCACAAAAATGGACCTATCGGCCTGAAATTTAGCACAAATATGTAAAATAATATAGAATAAATCGTAGTCCACTTTAAAACTTTGAAAGTCCACCCGTTCCCGGAATTTAAGAGATTTTTTATGCTCTCCACGCAAAAAGCTTTCCGTAATTGTAACCCCTGTAGTGAAAAAAGTGTGAAATAAGGATCGTGGTTGCCATGTGTGGCGATTTTGGCGAATAAAATGTTTTAAATTCTCAAAGTAAAAATAAAAGAATAATAATGATTTTTTTTTTGTTAGTTTATATTCGTAAGGTTATTTTTTTAAAAATTATAATATCGTGTGCATGGGAAATCAGAGCAGGAATGAAATGTTTTATACGCAAAACAATAAGAATTAAAGATTTCCGAGGCTAATAGGTAATTTTTTTTAGTTTGGCGAAAAAATAAAATGGCTGAAATATCGATTTTGAGTAAGTGAATTCTAGCGGTTTGCACAGTTTTCGGCTTGGCGCAATTTATTGAGAGCTTAAGGAAATAGATTTTTGAAAACAAGTGTAAAGGTTTTATTAGAATATAGAGTTAAATTTTAATGATCCGTGAAGAAATAATACAGTTATTAAGGGATTTCAAGCGATCTAACTTCAGAATTCTCGCCAATTGAGTACATTGATTTAAGTTGGGGGAATTCCGCCAAATTTCAGAAAATTGAAATCTTTTCATTTAGTACATCGGTGTAACGATGAATACAACATTATAGTTGATAATAAAAAAAAAATCGGCTGTATAAAGGGATTCCATTTTTTAATAAATACTCTTTGGCGGTCGAACCATTTCCCATATTGATTGCTGCTAAGTATTGATTGCTGCTTCGAATGATTCCCTGAAAAAACTCTTGCAAAATGGCGTATGTTGGCACTTTGGCGAGGCTTAGATTTGAAACTGGATTTTATTTGAGACTGGCATATATAATAACACTGATTATAGATAA
Organism: Cheiracanthium punctorium; assembly: GCA_038373885.1. NCBI lineage: Eukaryota > Metazoa > Arthropoda > Arachnida > Araneae > Cheiracanthiidae > Cheiracanthium > Cheiracanthium punctorium. Next base: position 972,979 of record JAWZYV010010737.1, on the reverse strand, counting down.
AACTGAATGTTGGTATGTGTTTATGAGGTTGAAAAACTCCAGCACCTTTGAGCACCGTTGCACCATGAAATTTGGTACCTAAGTCTTTTATGATGGAGAAGGTTTTTATGCTATCCGTTTTCCTTAACTTGCCACTTGGAGCCGCAGCAAAACGTCGAATTCTATTCCGTTTAGTCGTTTGCTATGCGAATATCGTCCAACAGATTTCGATATAATTTAGTACACGCGAATATTAGAACACGGAGAATATTTTTCACTATCCATTTTGCTGTAACTTGCCGCTAAATGGCGCTGCAAAGCATCAACTTCTATACCGTTCGACCGACCGGCATAAAATTTTTTTATACTTACACATTTGAGCACGGAGAATATATTCTAAGTGCGTTCCTTTTGATGTTACTCACCACTAGATGACACTGCAATGCATTATTATTTTAACTCGCCACTAGATGACGCTGCAGCAGGCCAAATTCTTGACCATTCAAACGGTCGCTATGAAAATCAGTATACATAGCTATTTGAACAATGAGAATATTTTGGCGTTATCCATTTTGCTATAACTCGCCACTTGACGGCGCTGTAGCAAATCATTACTTAAATTAACTACTAGATGGCCCTGCAGTGTATCACTTCTTGACTGTGCAAATGATTGTTATGAAAATTGGTATACATAGATAGTTGAACACGGTCGCTATGAAAATCATTATACATAGCTATTTGAACAATGAGAATATTTTGGCGTTATCCATTTTGCTATAACTCGCCACTTGACGGCGCTGTAGCAAATCATTAGTTTAATTAACCACTAGATGGCCCTGCAGTGTATCACTTCTTGACTGTGCAAATGATCGCTATGAAAATAGGTATACATAGATATTATAACACGGGGAAGTGTTTGGCGCTATCCATTTTCATATAACTTACCACTAGATGTCTCGTCAACACATGAACTTCAGGACTGTCCAGCCGATAGTGATGAAAATTCGTATACATCGATATCTGAATGCGAAGAATATTTTCGCTGTATCCGTTTTGCTAAAACTCTCCACTAAATTGCGCTACGCTGCATGGCCTTCTGCACCGTACAAACGATTGCCTTGCAATTCGGTATGCATGATTATTGGGCACACTATAACGCGATATCCATTTTGCTCTATCTGTTTATTACAATGAATAGTAATCACCACAAATCGTAATATCAAAAAGTCCATTCATTCCCGTGCGAAGAACGGGTACTTCAGCTAGTATATATATATATATGTGTGTATGTTAGTTTCGACACACTAATTCAACGTTTGTAAACAAAATAAAACATTCATTTCACAAAAATGTACAACGTAACTTACAATTATTCTTAACTAATAGTTTCTTTTTAATCATTTCTAAATTCCATCGCTTCTTCGTTGCCATTTCTGAATTCCTATTGCAATTACTAAAAACCATGATCGTGTTCTAAATGTTTGATAATAAAAATAGCGTTTACATAACTTTTCTCTACATCAGCAATTCCTAAAGTGCGTTCTGCGGAACCTAAGGGCTCCGTGGAAAAGTGAACAGGATTCCGCGAAATTATTTATTTTTTTCTGTTAAATCATTCCACAGTTATGTAGAAATAAAGAACCCTCATCGTCTTACAGACCTGTCCATAGCAAGTAATTGCCGGCCCGCGCCTAATTTCCAATCGTCGGATGAGGGCGGTTAAAAGCGGCAGTCTTTAACAACGATTTTTGTCGGCCTTTCCAATTATATTCTTTGCGATCCAATCAGCGCTGGAAACGGCCAGCCAGTGGCAGTTACGTCTTCCACCAGCTCCCCGTTCCACTTTTACACAACTTTCTACTAGGAAATACTTTGGAATTACCGAATGAAATGGAAAGTTTCATAATTGGACAGTTGGCAAACATCTTGGAATGCTTGTCAAATTATTTTTCCGGATAGTGATATTGATAAGCAATGGATACAAAATCCATTTGTCTTCAGGAGTCACTGTCCCGGATTACGAAGCATTCATAAATTTTCAGAGTTCACACTCATTAAGACACACATTTATGTCTGTGTTTCTGGATTGGTGCTAGAATTGATTACCCTGAAGTAGTTACCCAAAAAAGACTACCTTTGCTACTTTTTGTCACAACGTATCGTTGCGAAACAAGTTTTTCAGCTTACTCTTACAAAAAACAAATTCAGGTCAAGATTTCATGCTACCCCAGACATGCGTACTCAACTTTTGGACATAATACCGAGCTATAAAGCATTTATTAATAAAACAGTGAAACAATTTCATTCTTCACATTAAACGTTAAAGTAAAGACTAAAACAGTTTTACTTTTAAAATATTTTTAATAAAATTTTTTGTTCCTATTTAAATTAGAGTGCCTTTGATTTGTAATCATTTGATGTGGAATTCCATGAATAAAAGGGATTTGGTGAATATTTCATTACCTTAAAAGTTAAGGAATCCCTGATATACATTAAGGAATAGCATGTTTATAAAATTTTAAATAAAAATTAAGATTTTGCATGTATGCATGAATTTTACCAACTTACATTTCACTAAAGTTTAACTAAAATTTAATTCAGTGAGAAACAATATTTTATTCTTATCTAGTAACTACATTCTGTTCGTTGTATTTATGCCCCTGGACGAACAATTCGAAAAAAATGCCTAATGACTGCTGAGCCTGCAGAATATTAATTCCAGTTTTATTTTTCATACCATCACATACAATAGGAAATCGCATAAAAGATTTCGGTGGAAGTATGCGACTACATCATTTTGATTTATATCTACGGTCTTTTTGGTGTGCTTCGGAATCAATAAAGTGTTAGCTTTTATCCTGATTGCGTATTCTTTACGGACATGCCTATGTTTAATTGAGTAGATATGAGAAGAAGTAAATAAATCGAACGTGATAACACTCATTGGTTGTGGCTAGTGTACGAAAAACCACGTAATGGATACATGTTACACAGTAGATTAAAGGGGAAATAAATATTGTTTTATGATAAAAATATTTCCTGACGTGTATTTTATTGTAAGATTTTACTGATGTGCTTATTCTACAAATTGATTTGTTTAAGGCATTTTTAACTTCCGAAATAAAACTAGAAATTTACTTTAGTACATTATATTTATTTAGATGCTAATTGACAGGTTAAATTGAAGTTTTGCTGGAAATAAATGTTTAGCTTTCTTTTAAAAAGATTGGTAGAATCCAGTAATGTAGGAAACATGCAATGAACTGGAAAAAAAAAATCCGATTGAATTCTATTGGATTTGATTGATGTGGTAAATAGAAAGCAAAAGAAAAAAAATGAAATTGGGAAATTTTAGATCTTTCCAAAACATTCTTGATTGGAGTTTGACATTTTAAAAATTTTACCAATTTTACTTATGTTTTCACATTTTTAAAATATTGTTTCTGATACAATTTCTCATCATAATCAGCAGATTCACGAAAACTAACTAATCACTTACAATAATTATGATGTTCTAAATCGGGCGGAGTTATTTAATGCAAAATTTTTAAAACGTGGTGTATCAAAGATGTATTTGCGTAAATGCGTCGTAGATGTACTATTTTTCTTCATTTTCGTTTCTCTTTAGAAAGACATTCCCCTTACGTTACCAGTGAAAGCATGAAAGAATATATCTAGTCTAGTTTACATGATATTATGGATAAGGTTTGAAGTGTGTTTCAATGAGGAATTTATCTTACAAATTCGTTTATTTTAAATTTATTCGTTCTGAGATTCAATGCTTTTCATGACAGAACACTTTTATAGTAGTTCATATGTTCATTAATATTTTATGTGTACCTTTTAAAAACATTTACAAGAAATGAAGGAGTGAAACCACATCATTAGCAAGTAATTTGTCTATCCTATATTTAACCATCCTGAAGCCTCCTCTTAAGCGAAGCTCCTTACAAATGAGTAAAATTTATGTTGCTTTTAAAGAACGATTTGGATTGTCATTAGAATTTTATAGTACGATTTTATTATTTCCTGTTGTTTCTGACTCAATTTCCCAAAAAGAACCCTCCAGTTTGATATGGTTTCTACTCCGACAGTTTGTCAAATTAGAACTGTGCAAGTAGTGAATATGACAATAGTGAGTAACGCATACACAAACTTTAGAAGAACCAACATCAGAGGTAAGGATAAAATAAATTAAGAAAAAAATAAAGAAATGCTGGGTATAATCCAAGAAGAAACTATTAAACTTTTAAACGTTAAAGTTTACTTTCTACTTTCAAATGCCTCATGAGACTCTCAGTTATGCAAATAGAAAGTTAACCCAACAGTTTCAAGAGCCAAGTTTCTATAGATAGTGTGATTAATCAAAAAAGTACCTGCAATGGATATAATGTTGCTGAGCATGATTAAAGAAATTCCGTAATTGTTAGAACTAGTGTTGTTATCGTAGATTAAAAAAATAAATACACCAACTTACTATGAATCCATTTAGAAGAAACAGCAGATTTTACGCAGTGCTTCTGGCATTCTTGAATGTAAAAGCAAACTTAGACATACTGATTTAACTGATATCGATTTCGGTGAGGAAATCACCATATCTGAATCAGAAAGTAAAGATGGAATGTTTCTTTCATCAACGTATAACTTATTCTCCACCTCACATACGGGAATAAATCTAGACTATACTATATTGTTTTTAATAAATATGTTGAGTCTGACGAAGAAAATGGTGGTTGTCGTGTCGAGTGTTTTTCAGGATATAGGCCTAATAAGTAAATCAGGCTATGTCCATGGTAATAAATAAAAGTTAAAATAAATGAGACGAAATTGTAGAAAGAAATGCATAGCAGTGTGACCCTAGATTTATGGCTTATGTTTCCAAGGCTGTAAAAACGATACATTAGTTATAGAATCAATACTTAAGAAGCTTTTACGTGAAGCCGTAAAAGAAGAGCACCTCTTCCAATAGTCCTGGACCTAACTACAGTTATGTGGGAAAGTTTAAGTATGGAGATCGGAGTTAAGTATGGATTTTTTTTTCAGGTGTTTAATAGGTGCCTAAGAAAATATTTTCGTCATGGGTGGACATCCTTCACTTGGTACGTTTTCTAGCAATAACGTCATCAAAGATGGTGGCCTCTCGATCACAAAATTGCTCATATCTAAGTTAATGCTCGACAGATTAGCATAAAAATTGAATAAATAATTTTATTTCTCCCCTTCTTTTCCAATACTTTATTAATCAGATATTATACAGCTAAGACTATACTATATGTTGTTTACACTGTGTAATTTTACTAAAAATCAATTATTCAGATATAAAACTAAAGAATAGCGCATAAATACGCTCTTATTCTATTTTGACCGTTTAAAGAGTTATTAAGAGAGCGATTTTACTTATGCATACCTTTTCCCTTGATTTTTGCCATTTTTAAAAATAGTTTTCTCAACACGAGAAATTTTATAATTTCTTGCACAAATTTGGATGCTTCGAATTCTGCTCGGTAAGGTAGTTAGAGTTCTCGATTTATTTAAATCTACAATTGCGCAGTTATGTACTAGTATAATGTCCATTATAATAGAAATAAACAGCCGCAACCTTTTAAACTGTTTAAAAATGGTTTTTCTCAAATTAATATACTTCTTGTGTGTTTAGACAAAAGACTTATTTTATTTAAGTTACTTTACAGTGGATTCAAATGACGTTTAAATATGCGGAGTCAGAAATGTTTGCACACAACAATTGCACATGTGATTGAAAACATGTGTAATTGAAACACACATTGCAACATTAAAATTTATATTGTGCCAACCACAAGAGAGGTTAAAATATAAAACTTTGTAATTGCACAACTTTATGAAAATCATACATAACAGCGCATATGAGTCGTTTCATAAAATGTTAGGCCACAAGAGGCTGAGCGCACAGCGCTCTTATTTGGAAGACGGAAGGTGTCTGGTTCAAACCTAGGTCACGTTCTTCGACCTAGCCGTTCGGAGTTTTCCGTGGTTTCCTCCGAAACTTAAATACTGATTAGCACCATTTAGGAAGACCCTGCGGAGTACACCAATCCCCCCCCCTCAGCTTAGTTCTCAAGTGTAAATATTCGGTCGTAATCCCGCAAACAAACAAATAAAAATATAAAATTTTATTTTACTTAAAGCTTCATCTCCTTGAAAGCGAAGGCACAAAAGTTGTAAATGACGTATTACATGACAGTGACAGATCGTATTTAACATATATAATTGATTCCCTATGATCAATCTATATGTTACATGATTGATTATAGGGAAAATGTCATTAAATGTTCAGCATACTTTATACAAATTCAAACTCAGCTAAGCGTACGAAACAAATTACAAATTAATTACAAAGAACTAAAGACAAAATGAATAGTTAATATTTTTTCACATGTTTAACAGTAATATATTTTTACACAAGTAAAGCAAAGCTTCACAAGAATTTCTTTAACTGCGTATACTATGAATGCATTCCAATTCTACTGCACTTAAAAATGCTGAATGTTAAAATTTCTACGATGTAAAAATAAACCTCATAAGCCTCTTAAGTAATAAATAATGCATCAGAAAACTCTTTTAATTTCAATCTGGAGTAAAATTAAAATTTCAATTTTCGTGAAGAATATTTTTTGTCCTGTTTACACTAATGTTGCTTTTAAGATTTTAACATATTCCACAAGCGTTCAAGAAAGCAACTAACAAAATCAACCGCTAATTTCGTTCTAATAAACATCAACAGACATGTACAACCTTTTTCAAACACTAAAGCTTGCGTGTTCGCTAAAACCTTTAGAGATCAAACCGTTTATTTATTTGTTAGTGTAAGCTTTTTTCTTTTACCACCTCTACCCCATTAATATTCTGTTAGTTTCAAAGGGGAAGACAGAATTTATTAACTATTTATATCCTGCAAAGGAATGCAAGAAAAATGAAAGTGGAGCTTTTGCAGAAATGGATGTAAGGTAGAATTTTAGAATATTGTAATAAGTGAAAAGTAGATTTTAAGGCTTCTTTTTACACATACTTAATTGCATTACAATTCTGCATTTTTATTAAAAGTCTTAAGAGAATTTGTAAACCTGTTTTATTTCGAGTCATCAGACCTTAAGCTGCATATTCAGGTGTTTTGAAGTTCCTAAATAGTTCTCTATTTTCATTTTCTTATTCTCATTATAAAGATTAGAAATGTAATTTAAAATGTACAATGTTTTTTAACGTGGTGTAATACGTATAAGGGTCAGGTTTACTTAACCAATTTATATACAAGTTTTGAATTATCCAACGCTAAATGTGATATAAAGTGAAATATATTACTGAATAATCAATAAAACTTATTAATATCCATTTTATAAATTATATTATGATGAATATAGGGAATATATATATGAATATTATAAGAATAGTAAATTCGAACGTCTTTATGAAAAAAACGTACCGTGTAGGTTAAATAAACTTTTATTTTTAAATTACGCATATCGTTTAACAATACTACTGTCATTAATATTTTCTTGGAAATATATCAATTACTCCACAATGTAACAAGTCGTTAAAATCATCTAATTCTATGTCTCAACAATCCAATCCCTCTTCATTTAAAGTTAGATATGCTTTTGAATTTATAATATATTTGAAAAATATGTGTTCAGTGAAATCACAGACTATGCTAATAGGACCCTGTTTAGAATGTTTGATTATTTGATTCAATAATTGATTGAAAAGCTTCCAGATAGAATCATTGTATGTTGAATTTGAATAATGTAAATTGGTAAACAAGTATTTGGCATTTCATGGACTTAGTGGCTTTGTTTGCGTTCATGAAAATCGATTTTATGCTCTGAATATAAACAAAATAGTTGCATAACTACAAATTATCTATTCATGCATTCATTCATTTTAAAATTTTGAAGTAGAGCACAAATTAAAAATTTTCATAAGTGTCATTCACTCATCATTGCATTATGCTATATCACTATAGCATAAGTGTAATATTAGTTATTAAAGGGAAATACAGTGTATATCTGACACCTATGAATGAACTCTTATGTATTTATATTTTATTTAATTTTTTTAATTCTGAAATTTTTCCTACAGGTTCTTATTTATTGGGTTGGCAACAAAGTAATTGCGTTTTCTGGTATAAAATTCAAGCAAATAAGTTTTCAACAAGTTTTTAATTACAGGTAAGCTGTGCCTGAACATACGATTCATATTTGTTACATTTTAAAGAAAGAATTTCACTGGCAGTATTTTTTTTCGTCCATAAAAGATGGCCACCCTCCCCCTTTTTTCGCTTCTATCCTTAGAGGACAATATTAAAAATGTCCTGAAATTAATTTTTAGGTATTCGTGACTGCTGTATTTTACAGAAAGAATTTCACGGATATCTCTATTTTTATTTGAGATCACGCGGGATATGTGAAAAGAACTTTTTGGCCCCTTAACCCCCTCTAAGATTACGAATTTTGGAAAATGCTCTCTGATCTAGCACCTATGTTGAAGAACTCACGTACGTGCCAAATTTCGCATAATTAACTTCAGTAGTTTTGGCCAGGCGAAATATTGACATACGGAAAAACGCAATTACTTTGTTGCCAACCCAATAGTTTGTTTTTGTCCCTGTTGTTAATGGCAAAAACTGTGAATGTAACTGTTCTTAAGAATGTTTTACATACATAAAATATAATAATAGCTTCCCTTAAATGACGTCAGTTATCCCTGCAGTGCATTAACGTAAATGTATTTTTCAGCTTCCATCATTCAGTGAACTAGCAGTTTTAACACTGCTAGTACTTTTTTAACTTAAGCAAGTAATTTTTTAACTTAACTGTAGCCACTTGTGAAAGCAACGAACCACCGTTGGAAATTGAGCAAGGAAAGGACGCTTTAAAAAAATTAATCTAGTTGTTAGATTTTAATGTTATATCAAATAAAGAGAACGATACTTTGGTATATGCAATGTAAATAAAAATGGCCATCTTCTGTTTACCTTTAGTCAGCCATGTTTACAGTTCGCTATTCAGTTAATAATTTTAAGTTCTTCCTCCCCTTCAAGAACTATACAAATACGCTTTAAGTTTTCAGAATTAAAGTGAATTTTCGTGAACGTGTTTCGACAAAAATTAATTCTTTGTCATACTTCTTGAAATCATTTTCTGTGATTTTTGTTTTGCAAATACTTTAACTATTCCACTGTTCACAATCTTACATTTTCTTTTTTACTCCCTCAGAAAAAGAAAAAAGAAAGAGTGTTGTATGCTCTGAATATCCGTGCATATGTTCTTGACATCGTTGTTTCCGAAAGAATGGACTGATTCAAATGCTATTTTCATTTGCTATTTTTAAAAATTTAGAAAAATGGTTCAGTCTTGATGATTTTTAGCTATATTTGATCAAATATATTCAGATCGTCAAATTAATATAGGATTAAAACTCAGGACGCATGAAGGTCGAAGTCTGGTTTGAGCATGGTAGCTCTCAACTGAATGAGCCAATTTCTGTGGCATTCATTCTGTTTGTATGAAATTTGGTTTCGTCAGGGTGATTCATGGATATATTGGGCAATATGCACTTCGTACGTTGGCTTGGTTTCAGTTCTATACACTTGTTTTCTTTTGGGGTAATTTTTTAACCAAACAAAACGTAATATTTCTTCATGCGGATAAGTGCTTATTCGAAGAAGTTGGCTATCTGCTAATTTTATTTATGCAATAGGAAGCCCGGGCACATTTTCCTATTTTTTTAAACTTAATTTTTGTATTTTAATTTTTATCTGTTCTAAGCACTCCACGCGCACACACACAAAGCACATTTATTTTTCACAATTATCTTTTAAATGCACACTTATCTTTCGAAAAAGAAAATATACTTTTTGACAGGAAGTGGTTAAATCTGTTCAACTGCACTTTTCTTTTGGTTTGCACAACATATGCCACTTTTCTGTTACAGGATTTGATGTTTTAATGTTACTTTACATGTAAAGACGAAGATCCAAACATCTTACAAGCCAGAATCGGCTTTAATCATTAATCCTTCTTCTTATGTGAATTTTTTTAAGTTTAACGGGTGCATCAATCAGTATAGTTGACTTCCATGCCCTTTTCAATCCATATGGAATAGCTGCCGAATCTACAATTATGTTAAAAATGAGTTTAAATGAAATTCTTGAAAAAATGTAGTAATAAATTGAAAATACATTTCAGCAACAATTTGTAGAATATTAAAAAGTAATATCATAGCTAATAAATATAATTTTACACTGTATATTTTCCAGCTAAAATGACATGTTACTTACAGCTTTCGGATAGCTGAATTGCCAATTAAGAACATTTTAAAAATCAGATATTTATAAATAATAATAATAATCATAATAACACTCATCCAAAAAAGAACATCACATAGAAAACATTGTATTAACAATCATACATTTTGTAAAATTTTATTCAAAGCATTTCTCCCATTTTTGGAAAATGGATGATCACTCAGATAAAAATTTAATTAACAGCATTTAACTAATTAGTGCACTTTCTTTTGTTATACTGCATAATGACTTTGATTATTCAAATATTTGCTGAGGATTAAAGTATTAAGCATGAAAAAGAGGGTATTTATGTTGTAGTGATATTTTAAGTAATTCAGTATTTTTTTAAATAAACTCTTATTATTTTTAATCTGGAAGGCTTATTACTTGAAATATCCTCTTTTAAAATTTTGCAGAGCGTTGCTTAATGAACTAGAAATGCGCGACTATTAAGCAGCTTAATGTGTAACTGTATTCACAATTACTCAAAAGAGAATTTGTAGGAAATTGTTGTTTTAGTTTCTAAGGGTGTGTTTTAGGTTTTTCAGTGTGAGGTGTTCATAATTAATGCAGCGGTTTAAAATTAAACTATGACAGATAGTTTAATTGAGTGAAGTTTAATAGAAATAAAGTATTATAAATAATTAAGATTATTAATAAAAGAAGAAAAAAGAATCCGTTGTAACATGCAACTTGGAAGTTCTGTTATAATCGCACACCGTCATTTGGCGTAGCGTTGTATTCTCAGTTATTGAACACATATCAGTAAGAAATGTTAGTAAATATCAATTAGTTGACTTTTTTTACGTTGCATTTTGTGGAAATGTAATTTCTATTTTTCTTTTTTGAAACATTTTCATATAAATGTTCAAGTATTTCGGATGAAGCTAAAAAGTCCTTAACTAATCTTTCTTAAACGAATAAGGAACCTGAAATAGCAACTTGTAGAATTGTAGCAATATATCAATGTTACATTTCTTAAAACTAAGTTTTACACGTTGACATAAGAATCGTTTAGTTAAATTATTAACGCAATGAAAAATTAAAAAAAATACTCGTACATTCAAAAAATAGTTATTGCAGTTACAGGTAATATCGATTCATATGAGTACCACTACTGTGTTTGAAATATACATTTTTAAATAATTATAATATTAACTGGTTATTAAAATTCGCAAAATTCAACAAAAAACTTAACGTTCACTAAGTTTTGACATTCTTTTATTAAATATTTGAATAAAAGAATGTAAAAACTTAGTGCAAGTTAAGTTTTTTGTTAAATTTTGTGAATTTTAATAACCAGTTTCTTGTTCAGAAATGCTAGGAGATTAAGCCTACAAGTGAAATTTTTGAAATGAATATTATTTTTACATAACATATCAAAAAGACAGTGACATTTTAAAATTCGATATATATATACATATATTTATTTAAGTTTTCATCCTATATTAAATTCTACTAATCATTTCTACTCTGTTAAATTGTGCAAATTTTTCAGTTGAAAAAATAAAAAACAGCTATATTTTTATTGATTTTTTCATACCTTACTAGAGACTATTACCATGTTACAACTCAAGGATTTTGTGAGCTATGAACCTTTCAGCAACAGTTCAGTAATATAATAATAAACCTGTTGTGCTTTATTACTCGCAATAATCTTATGTTGTACCAAGAATAATAAAATTTATTGCTTTCCGTCGTACATAGTATATTCCATTTCTTAAGGTCAAGGGCTCACTCCTTCTCAAAATATATATAGCTTTTTTATTTTATCCATCAAATTTCTTCTGTGGTCTTTCTCGTAACCTTTTTTAATTTGATTTATAATTAATTGAAAGTAATATTCGCAGTCTTTCATCCCTCAATCTTTTACCATGACCACATTAAATAAGTTTTGTAAGATTTTTTATAATATCATGCAATGCTTATATATAATGAACTCTAAGTGTTTTATTCCCCATCACCTATTTTCATTTCCTTATGTCCTCCCATTCATGTCAATATGTATCTAACACATATCGTTACTGATACAAAGTTTAAACATTCGTAATATGAAATCCCTTACAATGTGCACAGATAAAATTTAACTTCACAATGAGTTCATCTGTCTTAACCCTTTGAGGCGCAACCCTTTCCCAATGCTGAAAAAAAGGCAGCCGTTGCTATCGCTCGACTTAACTACCAGTAAGATGGCGGACGATCGAAACGCTCATCGCGTGCCACAGATCTAGAGACCCTTTTTTTTGACACAGCTAGCTGTGCGCGCACAGCCAGCGTTTCGATCGTCCGCCATCTTACTGGTAGTTAAGTCGAGCGATAGCAACGGCTGCCCTTTTTTCAGCATTGGACAATCTATACAGCTGTTCTCGAATTCTTCCAATTTTTAGAAGATGTCAGTGCTGTTAAAAAATAATCGTGACAATTTTTTTACGAGAAATGACGTGCTAAAAAGTAAAGGATTCTCGTGGAGCTCTGTCACCCGCAACTATTTTTATAGAAATCCAATCTATTCTTCGTGACTGGCAACAGTCAAAACGTCAGAGTTTGGTGTTCCCAGAGCGAGAACACTGCGCGTTAAAGAGTTAAAATAACAAGAGTTTATATTTAGATTTTTATCAGTGTGAGTAACACTTTTTACGTAATGTAAAAGCCGCAGAAACCTATTTAATTAACGAATCCAATGATGAAAATCAAATTACCATAATGAATGATGAAACATAATCTTGCCTGATACTGAAATTTGCTCTAACATCCATTCCTCTTTGCTTAAAATAACTTCCTCTTGTACTAAAGAGACATTAGAGGATTATGTCATTACTTCCCTTTATTCTAGGAAGTGGCTACAAAAGAGTATCCATTAATTAGTTGAGAGCCCTTCTTCCAATGTACTTTAGTGATTGTTTGGGTGGTTTCAAAAGAAAATGAATCACAGATAAATCGTTTGAAGAAAACGAATTAGATGGCGTACTTATTTGAATGAGGCACTAGGGCAAAAGAAAGAGGGCTTTTTTTCCCATCCCTTCTGTGGGAAGTTAAATTCGGGGACGAAAATTAGTTTTGCTACCACCTTTATGTATGCGACTAATGAAAAGAACGTGATGATTTTTCTAAACAAGAAAGATCATTAGTTATCATTGCAGACGTTGTGGGTAATCTTGAGTAATCAAAAGTAATTCTGTTCTGCTTTGCTTAATGTGTGGTAATCAGAAGTACGTTATGTATAATGCAACGCGGGGATGTCAGACTATAATAAAATATATTTTCGAATCTTATGTACCTTAAAATATATAAAAAGAATTCTCTATGGTTCATTGCATTAAATTTCGTTTTAGAATAACTTTTGAAATAGTTCAGGGTGATTTTTAGGGGAAAAGGCAGCATTACTAACTATTAATTTTATTTACAGGAAACATATTGATTTTTAATCAAACATATAAAGCTTAAAATGAAATAAAAATTTTGTATGCCAGTACATTGATGCATGCAGTTCTTAGCTATAGGGAATTTTACAGAGGTGTAGTGATATCTAAATTTATCTGAGGTGTAAAATTAAAAACAAATGAGAATACAAGATAATTTCTGCGTTTAAACAAAGATCACAAAATATACGATGACTGTACTAGGATTGAGTTGTTTGTATCAGCTAAATAAAACATGTCTAAACATTGTTTTCGATTTCAGTGGCGTAATATATTTTTTTTACTCATTTGTTTAAAAAATATAAGCCGGCAAAGCATATAAACAAGATGGCCATTACAATGAAATAAATTTAAACACAAAAAATATAAGTGACTGAAAACGAATTTTTTAAAAGAATTTATGTAGAAGGATGTACAAAATAACATACTTTTGAGTGATATACACAAAAGTCACTCATCGAGAATTTTAATAAAAATTATAAACTTTTCAATCTTTCTTTTTGTTATTACAAACAATTTCATGATGAAACAACAAAATCTCCACAAAGCATAGTTTATTGAAACCATATATGGTCAACAAACGTTTCTTTATCATTCATGAAGGTACGGAACCATCATAGAATACCGCAGAAATTACAAAATCTCTTCCAAGTTGTATATCTTTAAGAAATCTAATACATCCAGTGCATACCTAGACAGCACAGCAAACTTGCATCAAACTTGCAGTAAGCTGGATTTATCAAGTCAATAAACTTGAATTAAGCTTGAAAATTTCAAGCGCGTAAGCGCGATAGGCATGTTTGAATCAAGTGTTAAAGTTTACACTTGCCCAACTTGCATTAAACTTGACATAGCAAGCTTGAATCAAGCTTAATTTCAAGCTGAAAAATTTTTCCAAAACAAAAGTTTCCTTAATATACGTGGTGCCTATCGGCGAACTCGCCCCACATATTTTATTTTTCCATGCATTTTCCCCTCTACGCTGAAATTTCAAGTTATTTTAATCTGTTTCCATCAAGCGTCCGCGATCGAACTCGGCACCTAAGGTTTGGGAATCAAGCGTTCTAACCACTCAGCGAACCTGACTTGCGCTGATATGACTAAAGTTTGAAGTGACTGTCATGGTTATCACGCCGTTTTCTGTCTAGATTGATCAGTAGCCGATGCCGATTTGTTTCTTTTATTTTTCCATGGGATGCGTCAAAATTAAAATAATGTTATGTGTGATTTATAGACTCTACTAATATTGAAATAAGCATAATATAAACTTAAAAGCAGCACACGTTTTAAAACTTTCAATATCGCGACACTCATGTTGGGCAATAATTGCCAAAATCGAGACAAACTACTCATTTTGAAATCAATTACGCAGTATAATTGTATTTTATTTTGAAGAATTTCAATATTTGGAAATATAGAATCTTTTTTTTTTAATTCTATGGTCAAGTACATTTATGACTGATGAAAAAGTATTTGTTATGTGGATGTGGCTTTCCAAATCGAACAGTAATCAAGTTGTATTCAAGCTTGACAGTTCAAATGACTTCTCGAAGCTTGCTGCAAGCTTAAAATGAATTAAACTGTCAAGCTGGTATTAATCCGTCAAATTCAAAGAAATGTCAAGCTTGATTTAAGCTTATGTGCGTCTGTGTAGCCTTTTTTTTAAATGTCTATTGCAGTTCAACAATAACATGCTTTGAGAAAAAAATAATACAAGTCACCTTATCTATATTAAATAGACAGATTTTAAATCGTTGTTTCGATAACTAGGAGGCATTAAACTTGCTGCCTCTAAACCTGCTCAATATGCAGTAGCTATTTTTTATCCCGTAGTAAGTATATTATAAACCATACATGAAACAATGATATAAAAATTTGTAAATTATAAATCACTCTTACTTTTATATTATATAATTTTATATAAGAATGATGTTAATTTGAACATCATTCTTATGAAGAAATCTTTGGAAAACTTAGCTTATGATTATAACATTTGGGCACAACGTTGTCATACTAGACTCGACATGACTTAAACGAAATATATTTGAAAATGTTAAAACATAATAATGGAACAATAAAATAGATGAATAATTTAAAAATATTTTTTTATCAAGTGTAGTCCCCTGACCATCATAAATTCGCCCATACTAAAGCCCAAAGTATTGTCCATTTTATTGTGGGAGCATCCATAAAGCGACCAACGTTACTTCCTGTGAAGGGACGGACAAGTTAAACCCATGCCCAAACCGGGAAATGAGCCCTCACCAAGGTGTAATGGAAAGGTTTGGTGGTTACCATACGACCTGGGTGGTCACATAGCTCCACCAATTTAGGAAATTTAATTTTAATAACCAACTTGATTATGCCATTAAATAAATGTGTTGAAATTTCTTTACTGTATAAGTATTCATATTCGATTTTATGTAAAATATAAATTTGAGCATTACCTAAGCATCATTTGTAGTGCACTAGTATTTTAATCTGCGATTTTAAAAAACCTAACGATTAAGTTATTATATATTATATCAGTTTGCGGTCTAGAGAAGTACCATTATTTAGAACCTACTGTCATCTTTTTGTCTAACTTTCTTTAATGTAATGTCACATCGTGGTGCTATTCTGTTTACTTTCAATTAACAAATCTAATGATGAAAATCAAATTATAAAGATGAAAAAAAAGTAATCTTGTCTGATACACAAACTGGCTGCACTTCTTCTGTTCACTTAAAATAACTTATTCTAGTACTTAATTGACATTAGAGGATTATATAATTATCCCTTTAGTCTAGAGATTGCCGGCAAAATAGTACCATTAATTAGACGAGACTCCTTTGCAATGTGTTTTGGCGGGTGTTCCGAAGTTTGTTTATGTGATCTCAATGAAAATATTTGTTAAACGAATCTTCTTAAGATAACAATCTTTAGCTAAAAGAAGAATAGGCATCGCAGAAAAAAAGAAAGAAAATACTTTTATAGGTGCAAGCTTGATGGAGAAAATTAGTTTTCTTTCAGATCCTCATACAATTTGGTTAGCTTTTTTTTCAGACTCGAAAAGCCATTATTAAAGTTCAACAGAAGGAAATAGTATGCAGTTAAGATATTTTCTTTATTTTATATGAATGCCAGAGTCTGTAATTATATACTAAGGATGAAATTCCGTGTATCCAAAAGCTTAATTAAGTAAATATGCTAATTATAGAATAACATGGAAAATTACAATATTGTGTTAATAATTTATCCTTGTCTTGTGTTTCCTTGTTTTATTTGAGTTATTTTCTGAAACTACCATTAAAAGATCTAATGAATAAAAGAGCCTTTATAGCATACTATTAACATTTCAAGTTAAAATTTAAGTCCATTTTTGACACGATAAATGTTTTATGGGAGCTTTCCACATGTATAGGTGGTTTAAAAGCTGAGGAATGAATGTTGTTATTTTTTAGTAGTACATAAATGTCGCATTGTTAGGATGACCATTATAAACACAACATTTTATCAGCGTGTACCTTTTCTTTTTTTTTCAATTTCACTGTTTACTAAGTACTTGGTATTTGAATTTATCAACATCTTCGTATTCGTACGAGTTGTTTAATTACCAGTATTCAGTATTATATCTACATTTGAAAAAAATTTAAAAGGTTTCTTTTTAATCTAAAAAGAATCTAGCGGTGCACATTGTGCTTTCCGAAATAAATTATTGCATGCACCCGACGAGCTGATCCGAGAATTACTGAAGGCTTTGATGAATTTCAATAACAAATATTTCGTAAACGATTGAACCTTGCTTTATATGTCATTCTTGTATTTAAAGGCTTATCATGTGATTAGAATTTCACTACATAGACTGAACGTTGGTAGACGGCTGAAGTGTAAAGGTCCGGGGTTTTGGCCTACTGCTGGGATGCTGATTTATTGATCTAGAATTTGGGGATATTTTCTTCAGATATAAAGTGAGAAAGCATTAGAACCATTAAAGGTCTTCCATTTGACAGATAGCTCTGGTCCAAACAACCACTATCAGAAGATAACTTTGCTTCCAGACTGCGACTTTTTCTTGTTCTAAATTTTCGACACTTAGATTTTGCTATATTTTAAATATTTAAGATAGCAAATTTTATGTTTTTCGAAAGAAAAAAATCTAAAAAACTTTTTGTGTGCGAGAAACATACGAAAGACTGCTTTCAAATTCCATTTTACTATACTTCGTACAAAGGGAGCTTAGAGGGTTGAAGACTCAAGGAGAGAGGAAGATAAGCGTGTTCCACTGTACGCCGCCCATTTAAAGATAGCGAACAGTCTATCTTTTTATTCTACCGCAAAGAAAGTCTTTTGTTTTTTGATAAATTTGAACTAAAATTAGTCTGACAAAACTTTTTCGTTATTTAAGCTGTCATCAGTTTCTTTAAACAACACTGAATATGCGAGTTTATCTTCGTCAACGTGGTTCCAAAGTACGGAAAATCGGAATGTTTTTGTTTTGTTATATTAGTATAAAGCAATATTCTTTGAGCAAGTTTTGCACATTTTGTATATGAGCATTTCTTGGACGTTTTATTCTATAAACATTTCAGCCTTTGAGCATTTCTTGCGCATTTTTTCTTTTGAACATTTCTTTCTATAAAGATCTTTTGCGTAGTTTTAGTAGTTTTTATGCACATTGTCTATTACTGGTATATCTACCATAATTAGTACGAGAGGATATTCAGCCTTGTTAAAATGAGCCCATTAAAACAGTGTATTTTGATTTGAAAATAATAAAAATGACTCATCTCCACTTTCCCGGCGCTTGATCTCTACCAAGTTCTTAAACAAATTTCATCTCAATTGGATGCGGTGTTCAGACGCTAGTGCACTTCAAACAAGTTGCGTCTATAGGCTATAATGTATAAGAATTCGTTTTTGTAGCTCTGTACAGAAACTGCATGACGCGCACACACTAAAATTTATGCTGCAGTGTATAAGACCTTGACCTATAATATGAGTATCTAATTTGAACTCAATCGAATGCACCAGTTATACATCAGCTCACTTTATATTGTTTGCGTCCATGGACCGTAAGGTATCAGAATTATTTTTTACAAGACTGTTAGCTCTACATCCGCCGAAATCCATGCAGGTCATGTGACCGTGACCTATAACATACAGATCAAATGCGCGTTCAATTGAATGCATCGTTTAGACGCTAGCGCACTTTCAAGGATTTTCGTCCACAGGCCTTAATGTAAAGGATTTCTGTTTCGTTGTCCTGTAAAAAATTGAATCCCTAAGCACACCTAAATCTATAAAGGCTGGTTGATGGTAACGTATAATGCACACAATCAATTTTTTCGAATGCACCATTTAGAAATTAACTCACTTTAAATGATTTGCGTCCATAGGTCGTAATTATACGCATACCAAAATCTATAAGGGCCGTGTAACGGGAGCTATAATGTAAATACCAAATTTACGCACAATCGAAAGCAGCATTTAGGCGCTAGCGAACTTGCAGGAGTTTCTGTCCACAATTATAATGTAAAAGAAATTTTTGGTAGCCCTGTAAAAAATATCAGTTCTACACAGCAAAATCTATGCAGGTCATGTGACTGTGATCTATAATATACATATCCAATCTGCGCACAATGGAATTCACCGATTAGGAGCTATCGTGTTCACTCACATAAACACACACACACACACATGCATCACAGTAAAAATAACAAATGAATTCAGAAGACCTAAAAACGTGTAAATACATCAAAATCAAAAAGTTGAAGACTCTTAGCACCCTTTCAAGAATATTCGCCCTTAGGCTACAATGCAAATGAATTCTTTTTGCAGTCCTGTAAAAAATCTATAAGTCCTATGCAAACTAAAATCAATGTCGGTCGTGCGACGGTGCTCTTTAGGACACCTTATCGAATACACCGTTTAGGAGCTATCGTATTCACTCACACACCTACAAACACACACACACACACACACACACACACACACACACACACACACACACACACACACATACATGCATACATACATCTCGTAAAAATAGCATAAATGAATTCAGAAGACCGCAAAACGGGTAAATGCACCAAAATCCCGAAGTCAAATGGTTTCATGATTACGATACTTTCCTTAGATGGTTCATGTTCAGAAAATAAAAATGTATTTTCAATGAATGCCCATGTCTCCTACCGTTAGCATGTTTCCATTTTAAATTAAGGTAAGGATTAACACAAAACTTATCATGCTTCAAGGAACATCCTACAAGGATTAAATACTAATATATCTTTCGAAATATCGAAATATTGAAAGAATGAAACAAATAATGACAGGAAAAAAGTACTTCTTTCAATGTATAAAATTGTTTTTGTATTATATTATCAGAGAGTTGGATTAAATTTTAACACACTGGAGCATAAATCATTCATCAGAAAAGGTGCAAGAATCAAGAATTCAAAAATAAAAATAACACTTATAAAAAAGATCCAAAAGTACATAGATGGAAGAAATAATCTGCTTTATAACATGCTATGTGGACACTTATGGCACTATGAAACACACTATGTGGACACACTGGGCCGATTGAGAGACTCAGAAGCAAATTTACAGTATCTACAAAATCACTTTCAGTTAAAAGGGAGAAAGCACTCAGGCAAAAATTACAAATCCATAAGATAAAAATAAGCTATGGTCTCACACTGAAATTAAGAACCCAGCAGTTGTGAACAGCAATAAAAAATCCCGAACAGGATACAAAGATAATACCAAGAAATATATTTCTATAAATAAAATAAAATAAAACTTATAAAGGATCATGGAGATGAAAAGAAAAAAGCAAACATACTATTAAAAGTTAATTAGTAATAAATAATAGTGTAAATGAAATATCTATAAATAATGTATTATAATTCACAAAAATAGAAGTAAACGGTGATAAATAAAACTAATATACAAGGAATAACATGATATATTTAGTAAAAAACAAATATTTTTGGCTTCATTTACAAGTGAGAAGATAATCTCGAGGTCTTTGATGTAATCTTTTAAGCATATAAAAAGACTAACTTAAGAGGATTTGTTTAATATTTCTCCAAAATATTAAACGACCAATTAATTTAAAACTTTTTTTTATTATTTTTGAAGCCTGAGTGTTAAAAAGTGGAATCTTGTGAAATAAATCAAGGAAAAAATAAGTATAAAAATGTAAAATTTCATAAAAATATATAACATTTAAGCAACATCAATTTAAAAAAAAACATTGATTTTTTTTTGATAAACTTAATAATATATATTTTCAGAATTTTAAAATGAATAAATTACTAATTATTAAATTGTTGCATTAAAAGAGACAAGAATAAAATGAACTTAGAAACTAATTACAATTACAGTATATAGATGAAAAATAACAAGAAAATTTAATTTAAATTTCCTTCTATATTTACACGTTTCTATTAAAAAGGGTAATTTTCAAAGAAATAGGGGTTTACAGGACAAGAGAAAAAAATCTCTGATGGAACTTTTTCTAAAGTCAGGTTTCTCTGTATCGAGCTAAACTGTTTGGAAATTTAGTTAAATCAGCATTTCTAACCTGTGTGACGCGACCCCCAAGGGGGGCGCAAAGCGTTGGCAGGGGGGCTCGAGAAAAAAAAATGTAGTGATGCATGTTTAAAAAAAATCATCTTATTTATTCTCATTTTTACTCAAAAATATATCCATTTTCGCTTAAAATGTTCATTCAAACTTTACTGATAACATTATTTAGACAATTCGACTAAATGTTCATTGTTAAGGTTGAAAAACTGAATGTACCGTAAAAAATATGAGGGGTGGGCGCCACGGTAAGTTAGCCTATGTTGGAGTGGCGCGACGTTAAAAGGTTGAGAACCGCTGAGTTAAATCATAACAGTTAAAAGATACTATGTAACTAAACCACATTTAATGAACTTGCAAATGTAACAGAATTCCATGCTATTGCATTACATACGGCTAATTTCTAGGGAAGTCAATTCACGAGCTGCTGAGACCTTTAAATGTAAATTCACTGCTCTAGAGATCTATTAAGTCTTTCTAACATTTGTAGTAAGATTTAATAATATAAAAAGAGTTCTACGACCAATAATTGTAGAATTCAATATTTTATAACTATTATTATTATTTATGATTATATTATTATTTACAGAGAGCGAGTTTCTTCTTTTCCTCCACATTTTTTTTTCTTTGAAAAAGAAATAGCATAAAAGGTTTGAAAATACTTTCTAAAAACTTTCAACTTAAGCTTTTTCTTAGGAATTGTGAAATGATTTTAGTTAAAATTATAATTTCGTTTTTTTTCCCTCCTAAAAGTAGATTTTTTCAGGATGCAAATAATATTGTTTTTCTGAAAGTTTAGCGCAAAAGATGCTACAGATAAGTAATATACCGAACAAGTGGAAAAATATGGGAGAAAAATTGTAGACCATTTTGAAACAAGTTTGTCCCTTTTATAATTCCTCATTGATATCTTCTGTAAAGTATTCACTCTCATTTTCCACAAGTAATACATAATTTACAAGCATATGTGCTTCATTTTTTAAGTAAAAAGAATAAATCACAAAAATAATGCAAGTGAAATTATTTCGCAATTTGATCAGTTGAGGGGGGGGGGGGATCTGGACACTCGTATTTCTATACACTTGATCGTTACCAAGCGATTGTCAATAGGCCGTCATGAATAATAATTCTATTATTTCTCAGTACAAAAACTATACATCCTGCACACATCAAAACCTATACAGGTTGTTTGACTGTTACTTATCGCCTTAGGTAGAGGTAGCTCGCTACGGTTATTTACTGCAAAAAAAGTCTGTCAAATTTACAGGAAAAAACTGTCAGCCAGGACGCCAGTTCATTTCCATTTTTTTACAGATGACTTCCATAAATTTTACAGATTCTCAGATCATTTTACAGAAATCTTAGGTATAAGAATAAAAATACGGAAGACTTCTGTAAAATATACGTAAATAAACTGGCGTCCTAGTTGACAGTTTTTTTCCTGTCAGTGTAACAGACTTTTTTTGCAGTGATGTCCATAGTAGGGGGAAGTTTCTCACAAGAGTGGTTGCATTGTACGGAAGCGCAAGCTGCGAAAATATGTTTTGCGGCATCCATAGAAAAAAAAAATGCGATATTCTAACACAACTTCTGTTCACAAAAAGTGGTTAGCAATATTCCTGAATTGCGGATTGCTATGGTAATTGTACCTGCATAACTTTCCGGGAATACATATTTTAGGTAAAACGGCGATAGCACTCTATCTAAAAAATTAGAGAGGCGGTGTAGCAGAGAACGTTTTGTGGATTCCGCCATTGGGCGATATAGAGAAAGTTTCGTGGGTGTCAATAGTGGGCGGCGGTAGTACTCGGTGAATGTTCATGGCCAACGACAGTAGGCGGCAGTAGTGACGAAAGGGTTATGATACACATACCCAATTTCAACTTATTCGAAAGCACCATTTAGAGAGCATTTTGAATGATCTCCTACTACACTCATGTCCATAAATTAAGGATAATTCAGAATCACACAGAAATTGATCTCTAAAATAAAAATTTCACCTGTGGAATGATCACACACATCTTGAAGAAGAATATGCAAATTACAGGAAACCACCAGATGGCGTGGATGGTACGTCACAATGACGAGAGTGTAAGAGAGGGGTATATAAGGAATGGTGGCAAAGAAGTAAAATTGTTCACAAGCGCTGTGAAAGCCTTTCAGTGCAAAAAACGCATAGTTATGGCACAAAGGAGGCATTTGGATGATGTTTTACGTGGCAGAATTATCGGACGACTGGAAAGTGGACGTACCCAGCTGGAAGTATCCGAGGAACTTGGAATCGCCCAGAGTGTCATCTCCAGGCTTTGGCAACGATTCCAAGATGATGGTAATGAGAGTAGACGTTACAGCACAGGTCGCCCCCGAGTTACAACGCCGAATGAGGACCGCTATTTGGCAGTTACTGCCAAAAGAAACAGACGGAGTACAGCATCAGACCTGTCTCGTCAGCTCTCTTCAGCTACCGGTACGACAGTTTCAAGGCAGACCGTGTACAGATGCTTAGGGCACATTGGTCTATATGCTCGTAGGCCTGTCAGATGTGTTCCACTTACCGCAACTCACTGTCGCCTGCGATTAACCTGGAGTAGAGAGCATGCATTGTGGACACCGCAACAGTGGTCTTGTGTGATGTTTTCCGACGAGTCCAGGTTTAGTTTGGAGTCTGATTCTCGCCGGACATTCATCTGGAGAGCGCCAGGTACCCGTTACCACCAAGAGAACACCATTGAAAGACACCGTTACGGTGGTGCAGGATGGCTCGTTTCGGGAGGAATTATTCTTGGTTCCAGAACTGACCTGCATGTTCAAAGTGTAACGATGACAGGCCACATCTATCGGGATGTCATTCTGGAACAACATGTACGTTTGTTTCGGGGCGCCTTGGGTGCTGAATTTGTGTTTATGGATGACAACGCCCGTCCTCACCGTGCAAAAATTGTAGACGAATGCCTTCAATCGGAGGATATTACCCGTATGCATTGGCCAGCATACTCACCGGACTTGAATCCAATAGAGCATGTGTGGGATATGCTTGGCCGACGAATTGCAGCCCATCAACCCCCTCCCACCTGTCTACCGGAACTTCGGAGTGCATTGCTTGATGAGTGGTGTAATATTCCCCAAGATCAGATTGATCATTTGATACTCAGCATGCCTACTCTCTTAAAAATTTAGAGTGACATTGTCACTCTTACAAAAAGTCACCGGCAAATGATCCCAGATAGAGTGAGATAAGAGTGAGAAAACTGCATTATGACTCTTCATCGATAGGATTCTGTCACCCTAACTGCAAGAGTGAGACAATGTCACTCTTAGAGTAAGGGTTCTGCGCTATCTGCGCAGATATCTGAGCGCTATCTGCTCACTCTAGCGAGAGAGTCACCACCTTTCCCATGATGCTCTCACTTCAGCAGGAGTGAGTGCGTTGCTTCCATACCCAAACGACGCCATATTGGAATTGGACTGCAGTTGCGAAGTACCAACTGCATACAAGTAATGGAATACTTTTAGCTAACACAAGTAAGTAAAACCTTATAACTTTTCAGTTATTGTAAATGTTATTTAAAATTTGATAATTCACAACATATAAGATACATTGATTCAGTGTCGGATCCATTAGGACTCCAGCTCTTCCGACAGACATTGCTTTGGTTAGGGTTAACATTTTGCTTTACTATACATTTTGTTTTTAAGACTTAAACAAGCCTGCTTCTTTTAATTTTATACCCTTCCGAGAAATTGATCTTTAAATCCGTCTCTATACTTGATCGTAGTATGTTATTTATGCTTATATAGCTGAAATCTTGCATTCGTTTTTTGTTTCTGTATATAATATTTGAGCATGTTTTGATGCGTGTTTGTAAATCGGTGGTGCAGTCAGGATTTTATTTCGGGGGTGGAGAGGGCTCTAACCTGTGTATCAAATTGTAAGCAAGCTGTTTCAACTGTAGCCTCAGTATCAAATTTTAAACTAAGTAAAGGGTCAGATTTTTAGGAAGGATACGCGCCTGTTGCAAATAGTATAAACAAAATTTTAAATCAAAAGCAGAAAATAATGATCAATTATATATTGTATGCAATTTATATTGAAATAAATTATAAACGTGGGAAAAAAATATTTTGTGATTAAATTTCAATATGTCTATGTGCATCATTTTATCTTATTGCACATTCTAGCACAGATTCACGCTTAGAATATACATATATACGTTGTTAGATCAAAATAACCGCTCTGTTGTTGTGGTGTAATATTTCCCTCTCCACTTTTTACACATACACAAACCTCTCTCTCATATGGTAAAGTGGATAATTTACGATCGAACACCCCAGATGGCCTCAGGAAAGTCCACTTTTAAATCAGGGAAACCAGCTGAAAGTAGCAGGTGATTCAGAATGTGTGAGCTTTCATTAGTAGCACGAAAAACACAAGGGATACTTGTAAACTGATTCAACGCGGAAAAAAAGTTATTGTTTTTGGTGTTAAATGCGAGATTTTTGGAATTGAAAAGTTTGTATACTGTTTAAGGATAATTCAATAGTATAGTAACGGATAAGTTTAATATTACTGGTAATAAAGGTAAGTGTTACAATATTAAATTTAGTAATACAGTATTAATTTTAGAGCCTTGCAGATTTTGGTATGGTAGATTTTATGTCTTCTGTTGTGTATCAATATTGGTAAATAAAATTCTCAAATTGGTAAAACTTACATTTTAGCCTAGATACCAATTCAAAATAATGCTAATTTTTTTCTATTGAATTTAATTAACATATGAAATATATCCACAATATTGGCTATATACTGGAAATGTTTCTGAAGTAATTCCATTACTGATAAAGTTTTTAATAGTAGCAAGTTAGTAGTTAGCCCAAATATCTTTACAATGTGTTCACAATATTAAGTAAAAATTCGAAATATTTATAATGTATTCTTAATATTGACAAGTAATTTTTAAAAATATTTTTATACCATTTTATTATTTTTCTAATGCTAATATACTCAATCCTTCACATTGTTATTATATTGGAAATAAAAACTAATATTGGTAAAAATTAGCAACATTTATCCATTATATTGTCCATGTTAATGAATTAAATTAAATATATTTAAAATGTATCCACACAGTATTGTGTGTATATTATAAATTTCCCTCATATTGTACTAACAAATATTTTTAATGTGTCAGCATCTTAATATCACAGTAATGGTGAATTAAGACTGTTTATCTACTGTACATTATTTCAAAATTTAAAATCTGATAAATAATTTTAGGTGCATTTATGTACAAATTGCTGAAAAATATATTTTAAAAATTAAGTCAAATACTACTGAAAATCCTGTGATGATAAGACCATGATTATCACAGGAGCAAGGAGGGCACATGCCCCAGACACCCCATTTTAAGGGGTCCTTAAATTTTTTCAGAATATGAATTTAGTTTATTAAATTTTCATTCTAAGATACTAAATGCCTGGTTTTTTTTTCTAAAAGTTGGATGTGTATGTGGCAAAATAGATCCCAAATGGATGAGCCGATTTTAATGTAGTTTGTTTTATTTTAAAGATGGTATAATCAGAACGGTTCTTCATTGTATTTGATAATATTCACTTCATCTATTCCCCTTAAATAAAGCTTACTTTACACTTGTTCAGTCTAAGACAATTCAAATAATATTGTTGACATTCAATTAATTTTGATTGCTGAATTATTTCTGTAATGTTATGGAAAAAGCCATGCTTTGAGTTGCATTTTTTTAAGACTTCATTTTTAATAAAGGTTATTTCACATATTGCATAGGAAATGTTCATAAACTTAAAATTTATCTAGCATATTTCATTTTAAATTCATTTAATCAGAACATATCTTTGCAGATTGAAAAAACATACTTAAGTGGGGGGGGGGGTGGAGTGAGTTTGGCTTAGGGACGTATCTAAACCTTAAAAATTTCAAGCTGAACTTTCAAAATTACCCACGAATATGTAATTTTCTCCATTTCTTATGTTTACTTATTTCGAGGGTGGCTGAAGCCCCACCAGTCACCCTCTGGCCAAGGACGTACCCAGGAAGGGGGGTGGGGGTCTGTAACACCTTCGAAATTTCAGTTTTTATTAACAAAGCAATAATGGTGAAGTCTTTTTGTGAAAATTTCTGCCTTTTTCATCGTTTGGACCCCCTCCGAAATTTTTGGACCCTCCCAGAATTTTTTTTGGGGTATGTCCCTGCCCCTGCTCTCCTCTCCTAGGGGGGGAGCAAGTTCCCTACCTTGAGCCCACCCTTATGGGTGCCCATATCATTAATGTTATATTTTTCAAGTATTTAATATTATTCTGTGGTTTTCTGAACTTGCAGGTAGCAGAACAGATTTCATTATTTATTGACATTGTTGAGAAAGCAGACAGCATGAATTTCAGAGTTTGGGTCTTCTACTGGGTATCATTAAGGGTAAATAAATTTATGATATTGGTAAAATTTACTTAAAAATTCAAAATAATTTTAATCCTTTTTCTACTGAATTTAAATGAAATGTATCTGCAATATTGCCTATATTTTGGAAGTAGTTCTGAAGTAGTTCCATTACCAATAAACTTTCAAATAGCACCTCACTGGATTGTAAAACATTGAAAACCCAAACCAGTATTTTTACATAGCAGCAAGTTAATATTTAGCCCAAATGTATTTAAAATGTATCCACAATATTAGGTAAACATTGGTAATATTTCTAATGTATTCCTAATATTGACAAGTAATTAATTTTATAGTATTTTTATTTTTTCATGTTCATATACTTAATTATTCAATATTATCATTAAATTGGAAATAAATACTAATGTAAATTGTAGCAAATTAATATTTACCCATTATATTGTCAATCTTAATGAATTTAAATTAAATTTATTTAAAATGTATCCACAATATTGGGTGTATATTTCAAATATTCCTCATATATATTGCACAAGTATATATTTTTGATATGTTAGCATCTTAATATATTATTACTTGCGAATTATCACTGTTTATCTGTTTCACATTATTTTTGCATTTAAAATCTGAAATAATTTTAAATGCATTCATATACAAATTTCTGAAAAATATATCTTAATAAATAAGTCAAATATTACTGAAAAATATATCTTAATAAATAAGTCAAATATTACTGAAAAATTTAATGTAATATGATTGTTCCCTGATTATCATGGGCAAGCGGGTAAATACTGTGGAAAATACAGAAAGACAATTGTCAGAGTCGGTGAAGAAACAAAATGTAAGGGGGCCCCCATTTAGACCCATACTTCTGACTCAAGCGACTTTATGTCGTAATTGCTGCCTGGATTTGAGATTGGGGGGGGGGACTGAAGCCCTATAGCCACTCATCCCATTACCCCTCGATCTACCACCGAATCATTTGTTCTTGTGATAATGTTTAAATGTAAATTTTAACTGAAGACTCCTACCTTGGGTGGTCATAAGTTAAATATATATAAATTGATAATAAATGAATATTCATATAAATTGGTTGCTTTAGAAAACGAAACTTTTAGAATGTTTTTTATGTACTGAATACTCATTTTCTTGAAATATAGGAGAGTTAATAACAGCGATGACTGGGTGATTTTTCAAGAACCTTTGATAAGGGTGAATACTACTTTGGATGTCTTTAGATATAAGTATGTATTTATTTTTAATTATTCACTGTTTCAGTGTATTTTTAAATTTGGGAGTTAATTTTATATTCATATCATATGTTATAAATGTTCCTTATACACATGTCTGTGTGAATTTTATATTATTATTATTATTTGCATTGCAAAGCATCCCATTTTAGAAGAATGTATATCTTAAGCACTGAATCAGATGGGTAGTAGATTTCTCACAAAAATTGTGTTTCATTAAGTGTCTCACTGAGTAGAAACAAAATGTTTCAATCAAGTTATTATTTTTTTTTTTACAAGAAATAATGCAATTTCTGAACAGGTTTTAAAAGAATTCAACTATGTCAGAAATTTGAAAATTCAGAATTTCTCTTCACAAGCTCTATTTATGGCAATACAAATGGTTAATTTATAGAAGTGAAATACTCAGAGAAAAATTTATAACATATTGTATTGTCCAAAATAGAGGGAGAATTAGCCATCAGATACAGTTTCCACTTTCGTGAATTTCTCCCTAAAAATGGGATAAGACCTGCAGTTTTGTTGTTCTATAAAAGTTCATCATGTTGTCTATGAAGAAGCATTCTGAATTATACCGAGTTTTTGAGAAGCCTGTCTTTAAAGCTTGCAGAGCCAAGTGATGAATAAAATATGTTACAAGAAAAACTGATTGATTTTGGCTGTTTATCACTTTATTATCTTTTTATTTTCTAGTACTCTGAACTGGTCCTGTGGAAAACCATTGAATTTTTGTCAGTGGCATGCTGTAAAAGAGAAGAAACTATTGGCATTATAAGTGGTATTCATATTTTTGTTTTATTTGTTTATTTATTCTTTAAATGTTCTTAATTACTAGTTCAAAGTCTGCATACTTTTGATCTCTGCGGTCTAATTTTTTCAAAGCTTGTATCGCATAATTTCATAATTGTCAATAACTTTTTTTTTTTTTTTTGAGATGTTTACTTTTTTGTTTAGTTTATTTTTTTCTTATTTTCCAAATTGATTTATATGTTTTTTTTTTTAGTTTTTTTTCCCTAAAGTGATGTTACTTTGGGGCAGTTAGTGACTATGTATTAAATTTTATAAATTTCATGTAAATTGAGAAAGTTATTAGGGCTGTTCTTAAAAGAAAAAAAGTATAACTTTTGGTAAAGTTACATCAATGAGTAAAACAATAAATATTTATACAGTAAAATTCAATGTGGTATTCTTTATTAAAGCATTTGACCCAGGCAACTCTTTAGTATATCATTTTATGTTATGCTATATTCTGTCATTTATTTAATCTCTATTATATGTAAATTTTTTATGTCAAGTTGCATATTTGACACCAAGTTAATAAATTGCTTGCAAAATCAAGTCTTATTTGCAACATTTTATGAAGTAACAATGAAATAAAGTATAAAAATCAATTTTTAGTCCCTTCAGATTAATTTTTTTACTCTGCACCCTCACTACCTCTTAAAAATATGTTGTAAGTAAAACCTTGAAACTCCTGTAACTTTTATTATTATTATTATTATTATTATTATTATTATTATTATTATTATTAATGTTGTCACTGCTGTTGTTGTTTAAAATGTAAACTGTAAAATGCTACTTTCAGAGATGAGATTTAAGAATTTAGTTTAATATTCAGACCTTTTTCAATGTTTATAAAGAATTCAGTTTTTTCATTTTTTTCAAAAATTTTCTGATTTTTCAGTAAGGCAAAATTGTATATAAGTAAGATAGATTTAGTATCAATAAAAATTAAAATATTTATTGCTCTTGAAATTCATAAGTATAATTGCTCAAAAGTTGTTTATTGTTATATAACGTTTTGTTACGTAACGTAACGTATTGTTATATAAAGTTGTTTATTGTTATATTGTTGTATTGTTAAAAATTAAAATATTTATTGCTCTTGAAATTCATAAGTATAATTGCTCAAAAGTTGTTTGGACATTCTTTCAGACTTTTTTTCCTTTTTTGTTAATCTCATATCTGTACTTTGGTACAAACCAAATCGAAAACTAGCCTACCAGTTTTGACACCATATTACATGTACCACCATTAGTGGTAAAAACAGATGAAATATATTATTTTTTAATTTTACTAATACAATATGTAAATGTAAACTTTACTTCCTTAGTAAATTCAGATTTTTTAAGCCTGCAGTATTAACAAAGTGCAATAACCTTGTCAGTGTTCACATGTTGTCATATGTATATTTGAATATTACTCAAAAATATCTTTAGTCTAGTTTTTAACTGACTTCAAGAAGATCTAGGTTATTAATTGGGGTCAGTACTCAGAGGTGTAGCAAGAATTTTCAGTGCCCGAGAACAAATTTGCATCACTTCCTGTTTACCAAA
The DNA here is from genome assembly GCA_038373885.1 of Cheiracanthium punctorium. NCBI lineage: Eukaryota > Metazoa > Arthropoda > Arachnida > Araneae > Cheiracanthiidae > Cheiracanthium > Cheiracanthium punctorium. Next base: position 941,681 of record JAWZYV010010737.1, on the reverse strand, counting down.
ATGCGCTGGAAAAAGTTTTATATACAAATTGGTGCCTTTTGGATCCTATGCCCTGGGACAAATGTCCCCCTCTAGCTACACTTCTGAGCATTGAATCCTTGTAATTTACCAGACTGGATATGAAAAGTATTTTCAAACTTCCGTTTAATTATTTATTTCTTTTGTTTATCTTCCACATATAGATGTGATCTTTGCTAAGAATGTTGTTATTTGATGATATTTTACTTGCTGTGCATGAAAAGTTTTTATTGCAAAGTTATCACTTTATTTTTTACTCAATTTTTGATGTACCTAAAATATATTACAAGTCCTGAATATTTTCTATTTTTTAATTGATTGTAATAATTTGCAAATTTAACTCACCGATAGTAAGTAATGTGTTTAATATTTATTTTGTCACTATTAGTTTGATGTTTGTTATTACGCACAGGTTACTGTGATTCAGGGATAATTTTATTCCAAATTGCTTTGATATGGGATTTTCGCTTCAATACTGTCCCCAATTATTCTTTTTTGTGTTACCTCAGAGGATTTACCTCACAAAATAAAATTTTGTGAAGTAAATCCTACAATGTGTTCCTTACTTTTAATAAAGTATTTTGTGCTCTCAATCACTTTGCATATCAGTATATTCTAATATTAATAGAACATAGAGAACAGATTATTTTATAAAACAGTACAAGCATTTCTTATCTGTAAAATTAAGTTTTTTTTCTTTTATTTTTTGCAGGTAAAAAAATAGATTTTTTTTTTTTTTTTTGAGCTGCTATATTTAGGTTTTATTGCAGTTTTTTTCCATTTGCTTTTATGTTCAGTGGCAAAATTAAAATGTAAAAGGCAGCTTAAATTCTACATCTTTATTTTATTCATTTATTCATAATTTGTACAATTTTAACAGTAGGAACCCTGTTTCCCTTCCCTCTCTTACTCAGAAGGTTACAGTATATGTAAATGTTACTTGAAAGTATTTATTATTACCATACATAAATATGGTAATATGAAAAATGGTAATAAGAAAGTATTTATTATTACCATTTTTCGGTATGCTTTTGTGCTGTTCCAAAATTGTATTTAACCTGCTCCTAAAGGTGTTCCAAAATGTATGTAGATTTGCAGACTTTTTATTATAAAGTTATCCTCCGATTTTAGTGAAACTATAAACAAAATGTTTTCTGAATCAAATGAAAAGATCTGCTGACTTATTCCTCTGTAAATTCATCACCTAGTTGAAAGTGTTAAGCTGTGCTTTAGTTGGAGATTTAAATTTGACACTAATCCATGTACACACAAAACTAATTTTAACTAATTTTATTTTGTATGTATTTAACATAGATCTAGTTTATGCTCTAGTATATTCTAGCTGCCAACTCTTTCTGATTTTGAGCCTTTCTTCAGTCTTATTCAAATTATGGGGAGGGGGGAGGGTACCCTTTTTTTATTAGGATAGAATAGCAGTTATGTTTTAACTTTTAATTCTGTAATTACTTGTTGAAGTCATAATTTTTATCTTCCAGATGCTGTTAGAAGAATCCCTGAATGTGAAATAGTATTGAAGTACTCATATTGAATCCAGTGATTGTATTTTATATAAATGTAACAATGTAATACAATTAAACCAAATTTGTAATAATTTGTTGTGTGTTCACTGCCATTGCTTTTATAATTCATTCAAACCTGCATGAGTCTCAATAAGAGATATCTTCCACTTTTTTTCAATTCGTAGGCTATTTTTTACTTCTGCAGTTCTGTAATAGTTTAAATTTTTTTTTTAAATTTAGAACGCATCGTAAACTAAAATTTGCTAGGCTGAAGACTACTCTGGACTTGGAAGTTCCATTACTCATGTTTTTATTAAGACTTTGCTTATATATTTTTATTAACTGTTTTTTCTTTCTTTTTTTTTTTGGCCCTCGTATTAATTGAACTTTGTTCTAACATACTAATGAGTTTTTCTGGCTTTACTTTCATTTATTGTTCTAAATCTGTTTTCAATAGTATAATAATTCTTGCATAAAATCTATATTAAAAGAATTTTTTTTTCAATTTGAAGTTTTTAAAAGATTAAGTAATTTGTAGCTATTTTGCTGTAAAAGTGAAATTGAAATAAATAAAATCACACTTAAAAATAAATAAAGAAAGGAATGTGTATATATATTAAAAAATTAAGAAATGGCTTTTATTTTGAAGTATGTATAAATTATGTTCAGAAGAGGAATTTGGTTTTTTAAGAGGTGAAAAAAAAAATCTTTTTCTTTGAATCACCACCCTCCCCCCTCACCCAGACATTATCTATGGAGGTTAATATGGTTCACCCTCATGCTCTAAACTTCAATTATTTCTTTGCGTTATGGCAAGTCTACAAGAGGGGTGTCTTCTTGGGGGGGCTGACTTGGGTGGTGAACTTTTTAAGGATTCTAACCTGTATTCTTGCTCATGCCTCTAAACCTTAAATAATGGTTTTTGGACAAGACAAAAATGTTGGGTGTATTCAACAAAATGGGCATTGTTGGGGAATTATGAAATAATTGGTTTTGATTTATATTATTTATGTATTGGCCTGCACAAAAATATTTCTTTACCCCTTTTCACAAAAAAAGAAATCAATCAATATAAAGTAGTTTCCATTTTAGAAATATTTTATTCCTTTTTCTGGGGGGAGGGGAAAGAATAGAAAAATAGGTATTCTCTTAAATTTCCAAACATGATATGTACATTAACAGAGATTATCAGCAGATATATTTATATTTTTGATTTACCCAACAATTAGTTTATTTATTTATTTATTTATTTTTTTTTTTTTGGTTTTCAATTAAATGATAGCTATTGCTCTTTTAACTTATTTTCGTGTTTCATAATTCTTGTATTTGTTCGTATAAATGACTGAAATTTAATTTCAAATAATTTCTTTTCGATAACAATTCAATCCTGTTCATTTCTTATTTATTTAAAATTAAAAAAAAAAGACTTGTTAATTGTAATAAAGTTGAAAAGAAAGTTTGAATAAATTATGCTTAAAATAAAACCTATTTAAAAATCAAAATTATTAGTATTCTTTTGATTTTATATAAATATCTTATCATGAACTATTTTTATTGTTTTGTTAATACTGTTGTAAGTGAAAGTTGTTCTGAAATGTACCATAGGTAAAAAATAAGCTTTCAGGGATTTTTTATTTCAGCAGGAGAAAAGGTAACATTGAACATATCAAATATTTCTGCACACTGTTGAGTAATGTGGATGTCCGAAACTCTTATTTCTATTCTTGTTTGATCACAGATTACCTCAAATGAAGTTATAGTACTGCAGACAAAGAAAATTCTTATAAATCTCCTGCTGATGGATTTTACATAGCTCAATGGCTATACAGATCACCTCCAAGCATTTTGAAACTTTCACTTCTATTCCTGTTACGTTTTGACTAACCAAACAAAACATAAACTGTTAACGAATTCTGTAACTAAATAGATCTAGAGGTTATGGAGGTTTGTTTTAGTAACCATGTGGAACTCTTGGGGGTACCTTTTAGTGATGCCATCATCTGATTATTAAAATGAAACTCTGTACTCCTTCTTAATCTGTTTAATTTCAGAATAGGCTGTTATTTTAAATACTGTATGTTTTGTGTCAACAGTCCACATTTCACTCACTGGAATGAAAGCAAGAATCTAAAAATGCATGGGGTCAGATATTACTTGTACCATTGAGCTACGTAAAATTTATTTTCCAGCTGTTATGGATCATTCTGAACATGACAATAATCCAAGATAGCCCAGAAATAGATATCTAAGAAGTTCTGGATATGAAATAAGTATCAATTTCTGATCTTTGGATATTTTGAATATGAAATAGATAGCCATTTTTGGGATATTCTGGATCTTTAAGATCTTCTGGAAGTTTAATTATTATAACTATGCTACATATATACAGATACCTGTATATTATAGATGTTATTTACTCATTAGAGAGATCACACCTCAAATTTCTAATAGAGAAATCTATTTTATGTTGGACTTCTAATAGATATACCCAATATCCAGCTATGATGTATTAAAGATTGCCTATGGACAAACTTGGGGGGGGGGAGGTAAATGCGGCAAAAATATTTACTTGTACGATATGAAGAATATTTTCAAGGCGCTCGATATTGCAGATACATTTTAAATATATTTAATTTAAATTCAATAGCAGCAAAGTTTTATAATTTTTACAATATAAAGGTTAAATATCAACTTTCTACTTTTTACCAATACTAGCTTTATTCCCAGTGTAATATTGAGTAAATATTAACCAAAAAAATTAAAAATGGTATAATGTTATGTTAAAGTAATTACTTATCCATATTGAATATATTTCCAATGTATATCAAATACTATAAATGCATTTTAAATATATCTGAGGCAAATATTAACTTTGCTACTTTGTACGAAGTTACATTTGATACATTTGACGAAGTTACAGTTGATCTTTGTTTTCAATTTTTTTTAACAATATTGAGTTAACATTAAAAAATTTATCAATTGAGGACTACTTCAAAAATATTTCCAATACAACCCTATATTAAGAATATATTTTTTTGTATGTTAAATTCAGTGGAAAAGGTATATTAGTATAGTCATACTGAAAGTATAATGTTATTTTGAGAATTTATCAGACCTAAATGCTAATTTTTACCAATATTGGAATTTTATTTACCAATATTGGAAACTGTGTTTATTCTCAATGTGTTCACTTACTACTTTGTACCATTATTGGTTTTTGATATCAATGTTTTCACAATATTGAGTTAATATTTAAAAGTTCATTGGTAGTGAGACTGCTTCAGAAATATTCTCAATATATAATTAATATATCAATACACACTTCATATGTTAATTAAAATTTTACAAATAATAATAACATTTTGAGCATATATCAGGGCTAAACTCTAGTTTTTACCAATACTGGAAGTGGTCTTTACTCTCAAAGTATTCACATATATGTAAATTTTAATAATTAAAAGTAATTAGTACTTAATAATATTGGAAATATTTCTAATATACACTCAATATTATTGATAAATTTCAAATACTTTAAGATTCAATAGTATTAAAATTTGACTTCAAATGGGCAAAATATTAAATTTATAATATTGGATTTTATTTTCAATGAATTCACAAGATTGGATAAATATTGATGCTATATAGAAAATATCTTTTAATGTTTGCCAAATATTTAAAAAATAATAATAATCAATGCTGTTACCAGATACATTCATATATATATATATATATATATATTTATAAGGAATTATTTTAATTTTCCCAAAATAGTAATAGCCAGAAGCAAGGCATATGCAAGGAATAAATCCAGGGCCGTACCCAGACAAAAATTTCAGGCAGGGTCCAAACCGTGGAAAAGGCAGAATTTTTCACAAAAAGACGTCATTATTATTATTTTATTAACAAAAATCAATTTTTTTGGGAGGGGGGAGGGTCCGGACGCCTGGATACGGTCTCGAATAATCACCCTATAAAAAGTGGCGGTCACTCTTAAAAAGGGTCATAGCTCACTCTTGATCAGAGCGCTCCACTCTTTAAGGGATGGCGTGCTGTCACCCTTTCCTTAGAGTGAGGCACTCTTTCCCGGAGTGGGTTTTTGAATTCTCACTCCTAGTCCAGAGTCAGAAATGTCACTCTTCAGAATAGTGATTTCTCACTCTATGGAGGTTGGCTGATTTTTGTCACGAAGGTAGGGTGATATATCACTCCTCAGCACTGGTTTTTCACTCTTGATTATTAAGAGAGTAGGCGTTGTCCGCCTGTATTGCATCGTCCGGGAGGCATACTCCGTATTAACCATCCTACTAACCATATTATACTGCTTTTTGTAAATAGGTTCTTTTTTGAAATTTGGTCAAGGGAGTAAATCTTGCAATTTTTATTAATTATGTCAAACATATAGCATCTTTTTTGCTCTTTACTTTTTGTTTAATAAATAGACTTTACAAATAAGTCAAATTTGTTTTGCTTCTTTCTCTTTCTTTGCCTGAACTTCATTATCCTTAATTTATGGACATGAGTGTATAAGCGGTAAATGTATACAAATTCTTTTTCGAAACCCTGTGATCAAAATATCAGTTCTACACACGGCAAAATCTATGTAGGTCAAAAGACTATGGTCTATAATATATACACCCAATTTGCGCTATGTCGAATGCATCGTTTAGCAGATAATAATTATTTTTATAGCCCTGTAAAAATAATTTATATGTATTATGCTCACCAAAATCAATAACGGTCGTATAAGGCTGGTCTATAATATATATACAAAATTTGAGCTCAATCAAAAGCACCGTTTAGAAGCTATCGTGTTAACTCTCGTGCACACACAAGCACATACACACGCATATGTACATCACTTTAAAAATAGCATAAATGAAAAATACCTCAAAAGGCGGAAATGCATCAAAATCAATCTCATTGTTGACTTGTTACAAGTGTGCAAAAGTTCAAATATTTATCAGCCGTATTGATAATGAAACGAATGATGTCTTTCGATGTTTACTAGGTTCGTTTACATCTCAGAAGGGACACACTTTCGCCGTTAAAATCGTTTCATTCAGAAACAACATTAAAAACAACCATGTATAAGAATACATCGAAAGCAAAACTAGTTTATGGAATTCTGATAAGAGAGCAATTCCTAAATGCTTTCAACCGATGCCGGCTATACAGAAACGGGACATAGACAATTCCATTACAGTTCGCAATTTTTTTACTGTTTCTTGAACAAAATCTTTATTACTCAAGTTATGGGGCATCATCTAACACACGGATGCATTTAAGATATCCGATTGTGTCTTTTGAAGCAATAAATCGAAAAGCGCATTACGTGAAATGTATTGTACTTTCAGTTTTATTAAATATTATATATTGGATTATGTGCCCCTTACCCTGGAATCAATACAGCTCTCACATCTACTTACATTATTAAAACTTGTTCTGAGATAAAACAAATGCTTTTAAGTGCTTGATCCACTACCTCAATACATAATGCTTTTGCGATTTTATTTAAAATCAGACAATATATGTTTGTGTTCTTACTTTTTTTTTAACTCAAACAAATTCCCTTGCAGATATTTATGTCTTAAATTTGATACTTTGTAGAATATACAATTTTGTGTTAGAGAGTCAAATGTTTTAAAGCATTATTTCAACATGGATTATTAAGTGATATAATCTTATGTAGGGAAGGGTAGCCTAAAATGACCCCCTTAAGAGGAAAACTTGCATAAGATACTAGAAATGGTAAATAAAACTTTGGCTCTTTGACACAATATTTTACACAATATTTTGCATCATACATATTTTAATAATATTTTAAACTAAGTTATGAAAAGTAGAATTTTAGAAATGTGTCAAAAGGATCATTTTATACGCACCCAAGGGCAAAATCATCCTTCATTCATTCATAAATAACTGTATTTTTTTTTCTGCAAAATAAATGATATAAAAGTAATCATGACCATGCAGTGGCGTATCCAGAAATTTTTCATGGGGGGGGGGTTACGACTACTGCAACTCACATATAAGTATACGTACGTGTGATAGAGTGAAGAATATACATTTTGTATGCAAAAAAAAATCCTCATGGGGGGGGGTGTTATGACCCCCCTATCCCCCCATTGGCTACCTGTGACCATGCATATAAAAGAAGTTTTACAATCAAATAGCATACATATTTTATTATATGAAAAATTTAAAATAAGGAAGCGTAAAAAAAATTGAACATTTCAAAATTATAATTCAAAAATTATGGAACACACATAGTAAACATAGTAATAAATTATATAATGTAACGGGCAGTCACTCAATTTGAGAACGTCTGAAGGGCTGCCGTAATGATTAGGATCCGGACTGGTGTATATTCAGCCGATGGAACATTTTGCCCGGCAGTAAGGCTGCGTACTTTAGGTTATATTATTGGACTCGCCCAGAAATATAATCAACTAAACAAGTGTAATTCACATCTAAAAGCCTACTCCATTCAGTAAATGAATTTATATTTCCGTACTTTAAAGACTGTATTTCTAAATAAATAGAAAAGTTAGCACTTACGTTATAAGAGATATAATAAAACCCAGGTTTTTGAAGAATTCTACTCAGACACGTAATACACATTGCCATTGCTTCTTCCTGACTTGGTACAACTACTTTATGTGTGTAGATAATAAACTGATAATGTAGTGGTGTGTAGATGAAAACTGGTGTGTAGATAATAAACTGGTAAGGTCAGCTCTACCTTATTTAAGAAAACATATGTGGATTCTTTTGTACCCGCTAGGATCATTTTGGGCCACCTTCCTCTACGTTTTTGATTCCAGGTCTGCAAGTAATTTTCGTCGAGCACTTTTTGCAAGTGTCTCCAAGTACCCTACAAGTACCCGCGAAAATGCAGCTTTCATGACTTTTTTTAACATGCTTCTAATCAGACTAAATAATAAAAAAATAGTTGTTTGCCATGTAAATTACTGCCATTAGTGTCAGAAACTCTGCTTTACTGTACTTGAATTCTAAGAACGCAAAAGCATTGAGAAGGTAAATTCGAATTTTTAAAAGTTCGTCCAAGAAACCTTTTCGCCTTTTAGGACCAGCGCTGAGAAACGACGTAACTGTTCGAATTAATTGGGAAAAACGGGAAAAATGACTTTTTCTAAAACTTTAGCTTTTGATCATTACATACCTTCAGTAGACTGATAAATCTCTACATTAGTTTAAAGTATGTCCTATTCAAAATGTCTTGGCATGGACTCCACTAGTTTAAAGCTTATGCTCTTGACTTAATCATCATGAAGCCACACTTGTATAGCACATTTTATCATTTGTTTTGTTGTCATGCAATTCATCTTATCTAAACTATTATTGAGAATATGTCATTAAGTTCTCAATGGGATCTAAGCCTGGTGAATTACCAGGGCAATAAAACACTTTTATTTTATTTTCGCCTATAAAGGTCTGTACCAATTTCGAATTGAGACAAACGGCCAAGTCATGTTGAAATGTTCCGTCCAATGTTTTTATGAGTGGAAAAAAGCCTAATCAATAATATTTCTATGTATTTGACAGAATTCATCATGAATTTCAGAGGAACTAAACTTCTAGTGCCATTTGTTCTGAAAAATCCTCAAAGCATCTGTTTAGAAGGGTGTTTCACTTTCTGTTGGATATCATCTGGTCACAAAGTTTCATCTTCACTTTGTCTAACTACGCTTGATTAGTATCCTTGCACAAATATAAGTGTTTTATCACTGAAAATCATTTTCTTCCATTTATTAACAGTCCATGATCGGTATTTTTTGGCCCATGCTAAACGTTTTTTCATCATTTTCTGAACTAGAACTTGCTTTTTCCTCTGTCTTGTTGCCTTTTCTGTACAGTCGAGGTACTCACTTCAACAGCATAATCCAATAAATCCCTTCGAAGGCCTGTTCTCCTTTTTGTGGGATTTATTTTACTATTACTTATTAGAATTTTATCAGTTCTTGGAGTAGTTTTCTGTTTGCACCCACATTTCCCTTTTCTTTTTTGGAGAGGAGATCCGAAATCTTGAAATTGTCTTAAAATTCTTGAAACACTTTATTTGCCCACATTAACTGAAGTAGCTTTATCTCTCGCAGTCATAAAAGTGTGTTCGTTAAGAGCAATTATTTTAGAACGCTTCCAAGGTGTAATATTCATATTGAATGCAAAAGAAACTCGTGTTACAATGAACTCAACATTCTAACCATCAGTTGCCACACATAAAGGCTCACAACTAAACTGCTGATCCATTAAAACCATTCAAAATACTAAATTATAGTCAAGTCGATCCGTCAAACTACCTGTTGGTAGATATGACTGGTTTGAGCAGCGGTTCGGGACATCTCTATTTATCACATACCAACTCAGACAAGAAAACCATGTTTGTCCCCATTAATTCGAACAGTATACTAATACAGCATTAATATTTTGATATTCAAACATAGACCTTCAATAGCGAGATAGTTTAAGAGCATTGGGATTTGAGAAATGAAAAAGAAATTATAAGTAAAACGAAATAAATGATTCTTCATAAATATGAAGAAATAGAATGGTGTTAATTTTTCTGTTATGCTCAGAAATCTCAATTGTTTCATTAATTATTTGAATGCATTATAATATGTATATCTAATAGATAAATTACATGAAGACTTGTCCTGAAAATATTATAATTTTTCCCCCGAAAAGTGTATGTAACGGTACCACGTATTACTAATAAATTTTGAATTACGAATGATTAGACAGAAATTAAATGTCTATTTCCAAGTTGATTATAGTTAGCAATTTGGATGACTCATATAATATATCTATAATTATGAAGCTTAATGCACTTTGTAATTGTCGCCACTTAAATAAAGAAGTACTTTCTGCCACATGATCATTTACATTTGAATTATATGATAGCGTCTCAAGGTCAGTTACATAGCGTATATGTTTAGTTTGGTCCTCGTTTGCGTATGTCTTAACGAAAAGCCAAGTTTAAATATCATGTAAAAGGCATCGATGCCGATTTTAATAAATTATCGTAGTAATAGAGCTCCTTCGGCACAATTCCATTTTTCATTTCAGACTTTGGTATTTGTATGCCAAACTCCGACAACAAAGCTATCATTGGAAAAAAAGGTTTTAAACATTTCTATTTTAAAACCACATTTTGTATGGCGGCTCGTGTTTAAAAATCATTCTTCTTTATTTCCAGATTCTTTCGTTTACACTACTCTAAACAATTTCATGTGGTGGCAAACTTAAATTAGAGCGCTATTGATCATAACACATGAAATGTAAAAAATATTATAAAACTTAAGAAATTTGTATTCTTAGATATGTTCTGCAAAGTTTTATATTTCCAAGGAAGTATTTCTCAGTTGTTGACTTAAAACCATGAAATCATTGCTTTACAATAATTCCAAAAATTTTTAGATACTGTTTTTGAATTAAACTTTCTGAAGTCGTTTCTTTAGACATCCATAATATCATAGAAGGTTTTTCATAATATTATAGAAGAGAATCAACTGGAGAAGCATAGGTATCAGAATACTGAACACAGACCTATTTACAGACGTTTGTAATTGTATTCCCTACGTTAACCCTCTAATGCCCGGCGAGGTGTGACAATTAAATAACCGGACTGGTGCTTCAAAATATTTTATGGATCACCAATAATATAAGAAGGTTTAGCATCTTAAACATAACTTCCTTTACCGATTCTACAAATCTTCATACGAATTTTTCACTGTTCAAAACAGTTCTGGTAGTCCATTTCTGTTAGCTAGTCGAGAAAATAAGTAACTTTTCTTTCACCTCTTCCACTCCTCACCTCTTCACCTCTTCCATCTTTTCCCGTCAAGGTCGTTAAGCATTGACACGCATCCAGAATTTTTAGACTGAGTAATTACTTGTGATGTGAATCATGATATTTTTTTATAATTATGATAAAAAACAAAGCACTAGTCCATACATTATAAGAGTCCAAGCTCACCACGATATAAAAATAAAAACAATCAAAATTCAAAGCCATAGTAATGATTGGCTTTTGTTTTCGACAAGCGTAGAATTGTTTACGTTCACTGGGTCCTCAAACAGCAGACATCCAATCAACATTATTAAATTGTTCTGGCTACCTTTCGTGAACGAGTGAGAAGACCCGATTTTTGGAAAAGAGTCCTGGATGTTTCACCAACACAATGCTCTATACCATCCTGCTTTGTTTGTAAAAGTGTTATTGCAAAATACGACATCATCACAATACTGGCCAGACCTGGCCTCCTGATTTTTTTTCCCCAAGGTCAAATACGATCTTAAAAAGAAAAGATTTGACAATGTGGAAAAGGTTAAAGCTAAAGCGGCAGAGTTTCTACAAGCTCACAGATGTGGACTACCAGAATACTTTTCAACAGTGTAAAACGCCCATAAAGCGTTGTAGGGATCGGCAAGGAGCGTATATTGAAGTTGATAAATCTTATAGTGTCATTGGTGATCAGCAGGGGCGTAGCCAGAAATTTTTCATGGGGGGGGGTTACGACTACTACAACTCATATATATGTATACGTGTGTGTGATAATGTAGTGAAGAATATACATTTTGTATGGCAAAAAATTTCTCATGGGGGGGGTCCACCCCATGGGGGTTAGGGGGTTAGGGGGTTATGGGGGTTAGGGGGTTATATATGGGGGCTCCCCCATATATCAGAGAGAGATTGAAAAACCCCTAACCCCCTCCGTTGGCTACGCCCCTGGTGATCAGTAAACATTTTTATAGCACCTCTCCGGTTATTTAATTGTCACACCTCGTATTCTATCATCCTATTAAAGCTATATTTTACGAGAAAAATGTTTCAAAATGTAGTTTTAAAGTCATAACTATACTTTAAGTAAACATTAATACCTTTAAGTAATAATAGCGGTAGTTGGGGTCCACAGATGCCATCATCAATAGATGAAAATATTTTAGAAGCCACATGAATAACGTCAACAAATAGGGATGGACGCGAGACGCGAGAATTCTCTCATTGTCTCGCGTTCTCGCATTGTCTCGCGAGACGAGACAGGCATTTTCTTTGCGAGACGAGACGCGAGACGAGAAAGAAAATATTTTGAGGGACGAGACGGGAGACGAGACAGAGTCTTGTCTCGCGCGAGATTTCTTGCGAGAATTCTCGCATTTTTTTCCGTCTCGCATTAATACGATCTGAAAAGCGACAATTTGCCTGAAGCCTCTACCGTTTAACTTGCGTCTCCTTCGTTTTCGGTCCTGGTATACAATCAGCACTCTACAATACGCACAAACACGTACCATTTAAAATTAGAACAGACGAGAGATATACAAAACACACAAAGGAGAAGATAAAGAAAGAGGCGGAGAAAAAAGAAAACAGAGAAGAGTTGAAAGAAAAATAATAAGTAAATAGGAAAGGTGGTACGGTATGTTCAAATCTGACCACTTTTAGACTGGGCCCGGGGCATTAAGTTTGGGGCCCCCCTTACTATCCCCTTTTTTTCGCATTAAGCCCCTTTACTGAGCCCCCCTTTTTTAAGCATTTTAACCCAGTTTTGACCGCTGTTGTACTCGAAAATTGCATTTCAGTTAACTGTAGTTTTTGTACTTTAATCAAATCGTATTTATCACCCCAAGAAAATATCTCTAACTTGATCTAGTGATAGACAATTAGGTAATACCTGTATTATAGAGGAAATTCAGTTTTTCCCCCACAATTACTATTTCAGTACATATGAATTTATAATTTAGATAATCGGGATATATATGGGCCCCCTTTTACTTCAGGGGCACCGGACTACCGCCCCCTCCCTTGCCCCTGTGATAATCGGGTTTCGGGTATATCAGAGAGAGATTAGAAGTAGAGCAACTTGCATTTGCATTGATGCTTAGTCTGAGTAGGTTGAAATATGGTTGAATATCCTTGGTTGAAATATCCTTGTACCGATATTATCCTCAAACTTTCCCGCACGTTGCGGCGTGCGTAGGGGGGCGCCCATCCTGGTAACAACTTTCTAGGGGCGGTTAAATCCCTATCGTTGGATTAAGGTATTGGTAAGGTATTTTAAAGAGATTAAAATGACATTTTTTATTCTTATATAATATCGGACGGAAAGAAATGCGAGCAATTTTTTTTAAACTATTTCTCTTTTCGTTTATATTATCATTTTCCCTTCCTTCGGCTTGCAAAACTGTTATAATTTTTTTTCCTCCCCATCATTTTATCTTGCAGTTGGGTTCCTATTCAAAATTATCTTCGCCTGTTAGATGTCTTTTCATTTTTTTTAAAAATCCACACTGGATATACATTAGGGGATTATGGTTTAATTTTTCTGTAAACAGGGCGACCATAACGACTGTAGTACTATCGCTAAAAATTATTGTGGAAAAGTACAAACGGATAGTCTTCAACAAATTAACTGTTCAGTAATTTAAAATATAAACAAAAAATAAGACGTCTATTAACTAACTGAGATACTATAATGAAATCTTAAAAATGCACGCACGGTAATGTTATTGGAAATATTAGGCAAATAATTATAATTATCGTTAATATAATCTTGTTTTCATTAATATAAAAATTACACATATTTTAGAGACTTGAAATTGACGTTAAAGTAGTAAATAGTAGAGATTTAATAAGACTAAAAGTGTTCTGGGTTCAAGGGTTATCTTACAACCAACTGAACGATAAGTAATTCTAATTTGTGTTAATATATCCCGCAGTAATTTCAACAGAGGAGATTACTTGATTTAAAAAAAAAAATCTGTTTTGTCTCATGCAGATATGATTTTAGTAAAATGTTCGCTACTTCTCGTATGAAGAGCGGGTGCGCAGCTATTTTAAAACAAACGGTTGTCCATTTCATGTAGTGTCTGAGGTATTTAATGCTAAAACTTGAACAGTATGATGTAGAACTACAGTATTATGTAGAAATAACACATTTTGAAAGTCGGGAGTTCTCTGCAAACCGCTAACCTTTTCACTTTTCTGATCGCGAATGACACTAACGTAGTTTTTTGAGTCATTATATTGCAATGATGCCAGGTTAATACTCATGACGCAAACTTTACATCAAGAGTCAAATAATTCTGCTTTTATTTTAGATTCCACATCACTGGAATTAATTGAAATTACTCATGTCAGGAAAATTTTCGTTTACTACAGTGCGAAGAACGGGCACGCAGCTAGTAAATAAAAATAAATACTATATCTTCGGTGTGGCATTATATATACGGATTAAATCTCAATTTCTTTTTCTTCAAATGCCGATATATGCTGATATAGTTATTAATATATCTACTAATGTGGCTATATGTCTTTAATTGTTATTATTAATATTAATTTTCAATAAAATCCCAATAATAGGTTAGTATAAAATGGTAACGAAATCGCAGTCCTTAATTTTGCGAGACTCGCGAGACGTCTCGCGTCCCGCGCGAGACGAGACAGCAATTTCTTTGCGAGACGCGAGACGAGACACAGTGTTTGCGAGACGAGACGAGACGCGAGACGAGACAGAGGTTTACCACTGCGAGACGAGACGAGACAGCCCCGATTCTCGTCTCGCACGTCTCGCGTCCATCCCTATCAACAAAGGAAAGATGTTTCCAATGCTAAGCTTTTCTACTATTTTAATAATATCTAATATGAAGAAAAAATAATAATAATTGCTATTCATATGTAAGAAAATACTTGCTTTTTTTACAAGATACAAAATAATTTTTAAAAAGTTTTATTTTTAATGTTTAGAAAAGTGTTGATGTTTTACTTTTTAAAACAGACACTCCTTAATAAGATTTTATCTATTAACATTTTATCAAATTATTTTGTTTCTATTAAGAAAACTGTCAATAATAAAATAAAGCTTTTATGACCCGCATACACTTATTTAAATGCAATCTTAAAAAGAGATATGTTTTACATTCATAGAATAATTTCAATTTCTAAACAAATTTGTTAAAAATGTATTTAAAATAAAGCTTTTTAAACAACGTATAAAAAATAATATTTAATGATTAACAATATTTAAAAAATATAATAATGTAAAACACTGTTATAATAAAATAAGCTGATAAATAGTTTTCAAAGACCTTGTTTTTA
Organism: Cheiracanthium punctorium; assembly: GCA_038373885.1. NCBI lineage: Eukaryota > Metazoa > Arthropoda > Arachnida > Araneae > Cheiracanthiidae > Cheiracanthium > Cheiracanthium punctorium. The sequence continues at coordinate 926,027 of JAWZYV010010737.1, read as the reverse complement.
CTTCTTTAAACAAAATGAAATAAATCAAGTTTTTATACTTTCTGTAAAATAGAAAAAAACACGGAAGGAACAAATAATTTACAACAACACAATTGAAGAAAAAATACAATTGTATTAATCCTTTGAATATATTAGGATTTGAGACTCTTTTTCATTCTTTTTCCCGTTCTAGACGGTATTCTTTTTAATTTTATCTTGTTTGTTTTTGTCATTTATTGTGTTCTTGATAAATCTATTGAAACATTTTTTTTGCGTATTTTTTTCTTTCGAATTTCAGCAATTGCTATTTCTTTGTGAGGGAATATGTTAACGTCAAATTTACGTGTAAATACAAAATTTAATTCAAAAGCGATTGTAATGTTCCATTTTCATTTATTATAGATATTTATTATTGAATGTAAGGAAAATATGGTTTTATTTAATTCACACAATGAAAGTAGGCTTGAGTGACAAGGATATTCAAAGTATAAAATATTTTTAGATTAAATTAAATTAATTTTAGTCTGTTGTACGGAAAAAAGTCAGTTTTGATATTTTTGTATCAAGTAATCAATGTGTTGCGTAACCTTTTCACGAACAATACCCTCCAATCACAAAGTATTTAAAATTTTGCAGCTGATTCCAAAAATGGAGAATCATTACTCGTTTTTTTTTTCTTATGGCGTCTTCCCAAACAATACATTGCGTCAGCACATAATGCTAAAGCGTGTCACAGTCTTACGTAATTATTATACATATTTTTAAGGAAACGCTTCAGTAGTTTTTCTGTGTTTTGAAATGCACTTTAAAATGAGATCCAAAACTAATATATATGCAACAAAGAATAAAAAGTAAATATATATGCAGGAATAGAGACTTTAATTGTGTTAAATTAGTCAATCAACAGAAGGAAATTAACGTAAATATATTCTGGAACAATAATTTGGGTCATATTAGCGCGAAGATGTTGACTGTAAGTAAACAAAAAACGATGGTTTAGATTGAAAATTTTAAATTTAGCTAAGAAAAAAGTTGATGTTACCTGAAAGAGTAAATCTTATCCTCTTCGTTCCATAGGTCCACATATGTGGACCTGTTTCTTTCCACTGTTAAAACAATTCTTTAATATTTTTTTTAGTTCTGAATTGACGTACAGCTGCGGAAAAAAGTCCCACTTTCTCTTTATGTCGCCGTCGTTCGTTGTACAGCAAAATCATATATACCATTCGTTTGTAAATAACGCATACTTTAATTTACTATTAATTTAATTTGCATAAGGGGCCGTCTTCATACTTAATTCTGCATCAACTTCGTTTTTCTCAATGGTAACACGGTATTTTGACTTTATTAAACGAAAGAAAACTTTCAAATTACCCTAAATATAAATGTTCACTAATTTTCTACGATAATTTCAAGAGATACTGTGAATAATTTATTGCGCATTTTTAAGGGACTTTCCGCAAATTGAAAAACGCTATTTGTAGTTTCCGAACTTTCCGCCTTTCATTCATTTTGCTCGCGAGAGTTAAAAGAAATTAAATATCACTTTCAAGGAAAATACTGTTTCCATCTCTCTTAAATTTTTTGTAGTGAGAATATCAAGGGTGGAAATTAGAGTATTTAGTCAGTAGTCCAAATGACCCGTGAGTTCACAACTTTCTTGGTTCGTACACATGATTTAAAGGAAGAATGCAAAACGACTGCTCACGATTTTGAAAATCTTTCTAATTTTGAAGTTGTTATTGAGTATTTCCCTTGATGGTTCTCTTAGACAGGGGAAATGTTGGCAGGAGTGAGAGGCTGCTCTCTGCTCTTCTGACTACAAGCATGAATGTTACTCAGCTACGGTCGAACTAGAAGAATGTTTTCATGATTGAAAATTTGTTTGTTTGAATTTCATGTAAAGAACGCAATTACTTTTTTGCCGACCCAATATTATCACTGTATTTGTTGCTTCACTTTCTTTATTTAGTATTATCGTCTGCATTGTGCAATATTCTTATGACTTAGGCGGTATTTTAATTTATTGTGAGATGAAAATTTAAACAGAAAAATGCGATTTTGAATGTTTTTTTGAATGCTTGATAAAATATGCGGAAGTCCAAAGATCTAATGATTTCAAAATTTAAAAAAGGTCAAATTCATGCCTGGAAGGTTGAGGATGTTAGTTTTTTCAGAAGTAGGACGCTGTATTAGAAAACATACATTTACTGCATCTAATTCTATACCTGTAAAATATTTTATTTGCTGGGGATATGGTAGCGGACGCAACAATAGACGCTTTATAGAATCACCTTCAAACTGTAAAAACCTCTAATTTATTTGATTCAAAATTTGATGTTTTTTAATACCGCTATCTTTTACCATTTTTTTGCACAAAATAAATCTAATTTACGTTTATTTTAAGTAATTTTCAAAAAAAATGTCACTTAATAAATTTATATATGGTCCCTTAACTCACGAAAATAAGACATTTTATTTAATATAAATTAAACTACTGAACGTTAAAATTTGAAATTTTGCACAGCCATTACTTTCTGCATCTATTTCCATCGAAATTTGCCTACGTCGCTATTCATACTTTTTTAATATTAATTTAATAATTCATATTAATATTTTATTGAAAATTATAATAATAGCGAATTATGTTTGGGTCGTTCAGTTCGAATAGTACGAATAAAAATCAGCTTCTTACTATCAATATTATATGAGATATGAATTAAAATACGAAAAAATATTTTAATATATGGGGAGGGGATTTTGGAAACTTATAACTCAAACATTTTTTGTTCAAATTTATTAAAAATTGGTATCCGGGGCTAAAATGAGCTAAATTTTTGAAATATGAAGTGAAATCTAGGGGTTGCTATTGATAAAAAAAAGTTGATGCGAATTTTCATATGTAGATGGCCCCTTATGCAATTTTTATGCATAGCATATTAAAGTGTACTTCAATCGTAAATGATTGATTTCTGTAACTTTGCTGTACGACGAACGACGGCCGAAAAAAGTGCAAGTGGGCCCCTTTTTTTCGCAGCTGTACATATGCGTCGATGCTTTAATATTGAATAAATAATTTTAACGCATGTGAATGTGTGAAGCTACACATTGACACACACATTTTTTTGTTCGTCGTTATTTCGTATTTGTTTGCCGTTAGACAAAAGATTATTTGAATGTTATTGAAATTTCCAAAGTTAAATTTGTGAAATTTTTTGGGTTTTTTCGAAATTCGTAATGCGGAAAAGAACTTGTAGGACATTATTTACCTTTAAAAGTGTCTTGACAGTCTTGTTTATGGGTGATAGTAACTTTTTACTACTGTAAGACAGATTAAGAATTAGGCGTTTATTCGAAAAATTATTTGGAAATAGGCTTGCTACTTGTTGTTTTTAAGTGTAATAGGTTTTTTTTAAAACAAGTATGAGAGTGCTCTTTAATTTGAGATGCATGATTTTTGCCGGGTGTAAGAGAGTATTAAAAAAAAACTAAAAGGAGATTCTCGAAAAAGTGGACAAAATAAGATTGGTGATTTTGCAAGTTCGGTCACACAATTTTAATGGGCAGATTTTTTTGCTTTACTTCTTGTGATCGGAAATGTTATATTTGATGTCTAATGAAAAAAAAAAATGTATTTGGCTTTCTATAATTTAGTATTTTCTGTATTCCTTGGTTTAACAGAAATGACAGGGACACTGACCGAAATGGCAAAAATGCTTTTACGGCTCGAAATATGTAAAATAAAATCATAACTCAATAAATTATTTTTTTTTACAAAAATGCCTTCTTCAGCTTTATGAAAAAGTTGTAGAACTTGAAAAAAAAATTGAAAAAACTCTAAAAAACTAGCAGAGACTGGTTTTGTCCCGTTTTGTGAGAATTACCCATAAATATATATGTTAGCAGTTTTTTTCTGAAAAAAAAATAAATTTGTTTCTTGCGCTCGGAATATTTTTAGTGCAGTGTAATTTAAAAATGGTTACCTTTAATCTGAAAGTTAAGAAGACAGTAAAAAATAAGTAGCTTAAAAAAAAGAAAAATTCATAAAATGCTAATGAAGTAAGCGAAAAACAATGCACTCTCTTTCGGATACATTAATTATTCTTTTGATTATATGTTAAAATTGGTGAGCAATTATTCTAATGTTCTTGAATTATGCGAAATAGATTCTAATTTTTCCGCCAAATTTGGTGGTATTTAAGCCAATCTCACCGTACTTGGTGACTGTAGGCGAGATTTTTGGCGTGGCCCAAAAATGATTTTAAGTACATTTAATATATTGAAGATGTCCATAAAACTTAATACAGCGAAACTCTTTTTGAGGTCCCGTGGATTAGAATAAAAAATTTAAGTACATAGCTTGTGGTTGTTCAAAATGGATTGTATATACATACATACGAATATACGTATATGCATACGCTGATAAATCATGCAAAAACTCGTCAAAGGAAGTTGAGATAATCAAAATTAATTTTTTCATCAAAATATGAATACCGAAAATTTTTGGCACCACAGTCCTTCCTTTTACTTTGTACAAGAAAGTGAAAATACGACTTTTTTTTTCTTTATATCGTCTTAACTTGAAAATTCTTATAAAAATAATATGTCCTTTTATATCAGGAAATTTTTCAATAGTCTTTATTAAAAAAATGAGGACAATTTTAATTTTGAGAATCTACAATGCATGGGAAAATCTCATCTATTTTGGACAAACTTTGCCAGGTTATCCGACGATCATCTTCCACCACAGATTATCTGAAAACATAGTTTTATTATGAGTAACTACAGATTATCTAAGCTGTCATTTTTAAGCATTCCTTTTTCTTGCAAAATTAAGCTAAATTGTAGGAATACTACCTTATTCACTAATACAAAGTCTGAAATGCAGCTATTTTTGGTTTTATAGAAATTTTAATATTTTCAGTGACAGTTTCGAATAAATCATTTTTGTTTCGAATAAATCAGGTTTAGAAAACTCTTACGTTTAAGTTTTGCGTTTATGGTTTTCTTCAATAGAAAATATGATTCATACACAGTCTTTAACAGCATTCTATGAGGTGCACCTGTAAAATAAGGTATATTTGCATATTTAAAGTAGCCTTTTAATTATAAAGTAAATGTTTATTTCTGATTTGCTTTTCCAAAATTAAACTAATATAAAACCACAAAAAATTTCAAAGGAAGAAATTTAAAAAAGAACCTTGCCATAACTTTTTTCTTTCTTAACAATAACAGGATGTAAAAGCAAGAATACTTTTCGGTCATGTAGCACAAAAAGACAGTTAAGATAAATAAATAAAAACTCAACGTAACTTCGTCTTTAGTTTTTTACACTAAATAAGAAACAAATAGTAACGTGTAGAAAATAAATTATAAATTATTGTTGGGATAATAGTTGAAGATGAGAGATAATTTTTAGAGACACAGTATTCAACAGTAACATTTCCGTAGGCTTTCGAAGATTTCTTTTGTTTACTTCCTCTTTCTGGCTTGGGAAAAAATACACTTAAAATGGCAGACGATTTCTTGAACCTAATTACTGTAATGCTTTGAAAAGTTTTAGCAGGATTCTTTCATATTGTGATGTAGAAATGATTTTTTTCAGATGAAAGCATAATCTGTCTTTCATTATTTTTATTTTTATTTGCAAGTTTGGTAATTGTTTAATAGTTGTGAGTTATCTAAAAAAATACAAAAGAATATTAACATTTCAAAGACCTTTTTATCAAACTTCTAGGTAAACAGTCAGATGTTTTCATGAAAATTAGAGGAAAATGATGAATGTAAAAGTTAATTGATAAGATTTATGCATGAATAAATGTATACAGTGTGCAAATCTAAATGTGTTAATGTAGGGATTTTTTCAAAAACTTCACTGGAACATATGCCTAAATTAGTAAGTTATTTTCATAAAAGAGACTCATTCATTGTATATGCATTTCTTTGTGCGTCAAGAATATGCAGTATTTGGAGTTTAAGACACAACGTTATAAAAAAATGTATCTTAAGTTTTTCTGTTTTCTTTTCTTTCTTTTTTTAATGTGATGCAGGGTTCTAAAATGATCTTTACATTTTTGATCATGTATATTTCAGAAACATCAATTGGTATTTTAACATACCCTTGAACTTTTGAAACTAGTTCAACGGAGTTCAATATCTGCGTCGAATAGGACCCCTCAGAAAGACGCCCCTAAATCCCACGTACAGGTAATTGACCGTAATTCTACAACACAACACATTCAAAGTCTGTGCCTTCTGCAACATGAGGGGTATCCAGTTCCAATCATTTCTCATTAATGTGTACAAATATGTTTTGATTCGAACTCGCAGGACCTGGTACACCGTATCATTCACTAAGTCCCAAAGAAAATAATCGAATGAAGTCATGTCTGTTGAATATGTGCTAAAAGAAATGCATCTTAATCCACCAATTCCGCAACCTGGAAATCGGCCGTCCAGAGCATCTGTAACAATCAAGTGCCAGTGATTCTGATCCCTTGCCCAGATGAAGATATAAAAAGAAGTGCTCTTTCAGTTGCTAGGAGACCCGTTAGGTGTTTGTCAGGAACAAACTTAGGGCTGGCTTTTTTGGACGAACATACTACCCAGACAGCATATGAGCTTAAATCAAGCTTGAAATTTCTTTGAATTTGACGTATTAATACATGCTTGACAATTCAATTCATTTTAAACTTGCAGCAAGCTTGGGGATTACAAAAAAAGTGAGTAAGCAAATATTTTCCCGCCGAATTTAAGTCATTTGAACTGTCAAGCTTGAACACAACTTGATTACTGCTTGATTTGGAATGCCACATCCACAGAACAAGTAATTTATCATCAGTCATAAATGTACTTGACCATAGAATTTAAAAAAAAAGATTCTATATTTCCAAATGTTGAAATTCTTCAAAATAAAATACAAATATACGACAAAATTGATTTCAAAATCAGTCGTCTGTCTCGATTTTGGCGAATATTTCTCAACATGAGTGTTGCGATATTGAAAGTTTTAAAACGTGTGCTGCTTTTAAGTTTATATTATGCTTATTTCCCTATTAGTAGAGTCTATAAATCACACATAACATTATTTTTAATTTGATTCATCTTATGGATAAACAAAAGAAACAGATCGGCATCGGCCAATAGTGAGCAATCTCGCCAAAAAACGGTGTGACAACCATTTTAGTCATGTCACCTTGAGTCAGATTGGCATGGTGGTTAGGACGCTGGCTTCCCACACCTCAGGTCCCTAGATCGATCACAGTCAAGGATGCTAGACGGAAACAGATTAAAATAACTTGAGGTTAAAGCGTAGAGGGGGAAATGCGTGAAAAAATATATGGGACGAGTTCGCCGACGGGCGCCCCATGCATTTAGGAAATTTTTTAAAGTTTGCTATGTCAAGCTTAATGCAAGTTGGGCTAGTTTAAACTTGAACACTTGATTCAAGCTTGCATTAAGCTTACAAGTTTGAAAATTTCAAGCTTAATTCAAGTTTATTGACTTGATAAATCAAGCTTACTGCAAGTTTGATGCAAATTTGCTGTGCCGTCTGGGTACTCCAGCTAATGAGGAAAGTATGCCTAAAAATTTATAAACCAAACCTTCAATGAAAAAGGAAATGAAATTATGGTATCAAAATCGCGTAATTTTAATTTGTATGTAATTCAACCTTTAAATATCTTTCGAATTACCCTATTCATTTACTCTAAAATATTTCTACTTCACTCTTTTTTACCTCACAAGATCTGCCACGGGCGTACTAGGGTAACTTGGTAGGTGCCATTCTGGGAATCATACATCTGTTATCACTTCGCCAAAACGTATCATTTGGCAGCACGGTTTCGATACAAGAAAAAAAAATGATATATTGAGGTCACAATTTCCTTAAAATGTTAAGAAATTGGAACGACAGATGGCAACATTGTAAGTAGCTGAACTCTCCCTCTTCCTAAAGTCAATTTTAAAAAAAGAAAAAAAAAGATTGGTACCCTTATGGGTGCAATTTTCAGGTTACTATATTTTCTTATTTCTCTCCAGGTAAAAATCACTTTTCTTCAGTTGCGTATATGCGCGCACTTTACCCGCCCTTTCTCTTTTCCACAACCGGGATGCAGCACTCATTTCAAAATTTAAGTGGCCTCTCATTTATTCACAGTTCCCCTAGAGATTTGTAAAGCACTTAAATGAAGAAAATAACTTTTTATGAAATGTGTTAAATTGTTAACTATCACTTTGTGTTTCGAGCTATTTTAAGTAGTGATTGCTTTGGGAAGCTATTGTAGCATTAGTGTTGTTCATGTTAAGTTTGAATTTTCTTCCTAAACCAAAGACCTAATTTCAAAATTAAACATTTTTTAAAATTCTTCATATTTCAGAAAATAGGATATATATCATTGTTTTATGCCTCATGATTTAAAATTATACTTTTTTAATTTTCTGTGATTTGTATTGATAATTCTTACCCGGTATTGGATACGCTAGCTACTAACCAGTGATTGGAGTAAGTTTTTAATTTTTGATATTTTACAGTACTTATTTTTCTATTAGATACTCTCTATCTATGAGTTATGATCAACATCTCATTTAAAATTATAAGTTTATACGATCAAAAGTATTTGTTTATGTTAGTTAATCTCTTTAGTGCATTGCTCTGTGGCTTTAGTCAAAATTTAGCGAAACAGAAGTGATTGCAGGGTAAAACGACTAGTTTTTGAAGGAAAATACATAAGCTCTACTGCTAATGTTCTACAGCTGGTCACAGAAAAAGGCCGTCACCAAGCAAAAAAAGAAGAGATTGTATCGTTGAAACTTGATTATATTACACATGCTTTGTTTAACGGATTAATAATTGATCCTAAGGTTTTAATATAATCTTATTATATCTAGTTTTAATATAATAATAATATTATTACGGTGTTCTTGATTTATGGTTTTCTTAATATAGGAAACTAGCATTAAAACCGATTTTTTGCATGCTTTTTCAAAACTGGTCAAAGTGCATAAATAACCTGTAAATATTATCCAATCTTCTTCAAATTTGACGTATATAATCTTACATCACTGGGACTCGGCCAAGTGAAAAGTCCTGTATAAAACTCGTTATCAACTAACTGTCGTACACCCCGGTTTGTAAAAATATCCATTTATTCACTTAATACAACTAGGACGGCTGATTAAAATTCATGTTTCATAATACATATGATAGAGTAGGATGCTCTTAGCTTAAATTATTAGAACAAAAAAAAATCAGCTTTACAACACGTTTCAAATATCACATGAAGGCAATTCTTGTTGTTAAAACATGGAGTCTCTCATAATAATTGTTACACTAAAGTCGTTACATTCACAGCTCGTTGATAATAAACGGAGTCATAATAGTATTCATTTCACTGATTCGTTACATCCACATTTTTGCCTTTCAAATGACACACATATACATATTTTTTTTTTTTCATGTACATAAAGGTATCTTAGAATTTTTTACTGTATTTTATTTTCTACGTATTTTCAAAATTATCATTGAATGAAGAAAAATTAAGCATATTTTATCAAAACACACTTTAAATTAATTCATACCTTTATAGTAATTGATACAGGTATATAAAAATTTTACAATCATAATGTTTTATTTATTTTATCTCTGCATTTTATCTTTTATTTTATTTTTTGCAATTTGTCCTTTCGTGTTATTTTTTTCATGCAACATTGTAAATGATTTTTTTTCTGTAGTGTGCAGTTTTTTTTTATAAATAAATAAATAAAGATCTTTCGATAGCATTTTTTATGTACATATGACGAAGTTCTGTATTAATTTTGACTATTTAACATCTGGTACTTTCTAGTAAATGTCTGGACACTTGCCGCACAAAAGTTAGTACTATTACAACCTTAAAGAATTCAGAAGATGTATGAGTTATTCTTCCGCCTCTAAGATTTCAATCTTGAAACAAAAGTTTCGTTGATATCTTGGTTAAAAAAATATAAATGAAAATAGCAGTAAAATTTTGTCTGAAAAACATTTCGAAAAACGGAACCTTAAAATGAAAAATTATTGAAAGAAAAGAAAAGAGAGCATTTCACATGAATTCTGACCTCTAATAAATTGATAAGATTAATATATTACCCTCAATTCAATTGTGAGCTATAAATCACTTGGCGTGCCCCCAAGATATTTCTTTACTTCGCAAAACTCCACTGGGATTTTTTTAATATTGCACTCTCTTTAGGAAAAAAATAATAAATAAGAGAAACGGTCGAAATTTTTAACGTAGACTTATTTTCGTTTTTTTTTTTTTTTTTTAGTTTAATTAATATTTTTGTCTTAATAAAACCGACAAGGATAAACGTATTCCTTTTGATGCGGTAATTTGTTTGGTTAGTTCTCTTTTTACTTTTTAAAATCTAATTCTGATATTCATCGCACGTAGCTCAAAAGAAATGAAAAAGACAGCCTTACATTATATATTTATAAAAAAGTTTTGTTTTAAACATAGGGGGAAGGTGGCCTAAAATGATACTAGCGGAGAAAAAGATCCACAAGTTTTCTTCCATCGAGGTAGCGCTATCTACCGCCCAGCTCCTAGTTTTTGTCTCAAGTGAAGAAGAAGCAAAGCGTCGTTCAAGCGCTCAAAATAATACGAGTCTAAACAGAATTTTTCGAAAAATCGGGTTTTATAACATCTGTTGTAAGGCATGCACTAACTTTCCTACTATTTAGCTATACAATTTTTCATGTACAGAAATATGACCTGGTTTACTGGATGGATTACGTTTTTAGATGGGAACTAGCAGCGAAACCCGGCGTTGCTCGGGTTAAAATGCACCACATGTTTAATAGTATAAAAAATATTTAAGGATCCATTTGTTAACGTAGATAATTTAGATTTCTAACTTCTATCTAGCCTTGTATAAGTCCTCACTTGCAGACCGCTACTGGGAGGCCAACGTCCATTTGGATACATAGACTATTTGATGCAGCTGAGTTTTTTGTTCGTGTGTTTTCTTTCTTTTGTACCATACCTTTGCTGTATTTGTCTTCCTATCTAGCTATTGGAAATTTGAAAAAAAAGTTATCGCATTCTGAGCATATTGATGCATGTGACGTGGACTTCCAGTAGTAAATGTCGATGGCAAGATGACCAATTTATCTATGTTATCGACGTTTGCATCATTTATCATTGCATCTCTCAAATGGATGTATTCATCCGAACGCAACTTTCGTTGATTATGGCGAATAAATTCTAATCTTTCAGTCTCAATTTTAGCATACATCTCTACAATAAACTGCTGTAAAAACTGCCGAGTAGTTTAAAATATGGTTATATTCATCATTTCTAGTCATAATTCGATAAGCATAAAATTGTATAGCTGATACTTTTTTGTTAGTTTCGACACCTGTAGCTGGATCGATTTGTTGAATATTGAAGTGATAAACATCCTCATCTTGCCAAAACAAAATAGCGGATGCTGTAGTGTATCATAACTACGATGTATTTCAGCAATACGTTGCAATTTTTTACTTCGAATTGAATAATAATATCACGACGACTACATTCGTTATCAACAATTACTACGGCAACTTCGTTCGTTTGAGGTGCATTGAACCTTCTTTCGTGTAGACCGGCTGGTCTTTTATCTGCTCGAATAACGATCTTATAATTATCTGCAGCCATTTGGTCTAGAGAAGTCTTAAACACATTGATTAGTTGATTATGATTATGAAGTAGACGTTGTAATCTTTAAATAATATCTCGTTGTAGTCCCCGAATGTTAGAGCAACGTTGGTCTGTTTCAAGTTCTTCGTTACAAACAAAATATATTTGAAGAAATTTTGGAGTTTCATTGGGTATCGGCAGAAGTAAACCTACTCGATGATAAATTTGGCCATGAACCTTAAAAACCGGACTAAAATTTTCTTCCTTGCATATTAATGAAGCTCCAAATGAAGTCATTTGAAAACAACAGTTGCATCAACGTATATTTTGCAGAAAATGATTGGAATCTGATGTTTTCCAGTCATATTTGCGAGTAATTGTCGTAGTGGTACATCTAATGCTGGTAAATTGACTTTACCACTCGAACAGTACATACCAGCAGTTTCGCCTTTAAATTTCCGTGCATGACAATACTCGCATATCGTATCCATTTTTCCGATGATAATATTTGGATGTTCACTGTATTGTTTTTACTTCCTTGTACGTAGTATAAGGAAGTAATGTGATCCCGAAAAATTTTGGGGGCCAAATTTCGACAAAAAAACAGATTTTGACTACCTCTAAATTTAATTTTAAAAATTTTTTCGGTGCATCCTATCGTAGGCTAGCATGCACGATCATATTAACGCGTCTGCAACTCATTTTGACCAGCGGCGAGTGTGCTGTGGCCAGTTTTTCCATGCCGTCTGTACGTACGTACGTACGTACGTATGTATGTAACTCGCATATCTCAAAAACTATTGGTCGTAGAATGTTGAGATTTGATATTTAGGATTGTTCTATGATCTAGTTGTGCACCTCCCCTTTTGGTGGCAATCGAATGGATAGTTTATGTACAGGACCGCCCAAAAGATTCGAAATACATTACGCTCTATGGGCCGAAATTCATTAACCTCGCCTAACTCAAAAGCTATTAGGCGTAGAATGTCGAAACTTCATATTTTGGATAGTTGTAACATCTAGTTGTGCACCTCTCCTTTTGGTTCCATTCGACTGGATAGTTTATCTACAGGACTGCCCAAAACATTCGAAATACATTACGCTCTATTGGCCGAAATTCGTTAACCTCGCCTAACTCAAAAGCTATTAGGCGTAGAATGTCGAAACTTCATATTTTGGATAGTTGTAACATCTAGTTGTGCACCTCCCCTTTCGATTCCATTCGACTGGATAGTTTATCTACAGAACCGCCCAAAATATTCGAAATACATTACGCTCTATGGGCCGAAATTCATCAAAGCATTTTTTAGAGGTATTGGGCTATTTCAAACGACTCAGAAGTGATGTATGCTGTAAAGAGTTAGAAAATGAATTTCTCCATTAAAAAAAGTGTCTTTATCATTTGTAGTTCTTCTACAGGAACACTCAAAAGATTTCCAATACATTACGGTCAATGGCAATTTTAGGGGCATTCATCCATTTCAAGCACAATACCGTCCTACCACATAAGTTAGGTAATGGTCCGACCACGGTCACGTGCCTCCCTCAAGAACTATGCCAAAAGTCGCCAAGCTTGGCGACTTTTGGTGTATGTGTGTGCATATTTAACTCTCAAATCTCAAAACCTATTATGAAATTTCATATATAAGAATGTTGTAACATCTAGTTGTGTATCTCGATTTTTGGTTCCAATCTACTGGAGAGTTTATTTACAGGACCACCGAAAAGAATTTTAGTATTTTAATGTCTATAGCCTTGTATAAGTCCTCACTTGCAGACCGCTACTGGGAGGCCAGCGTCCATTTGGATACATAGACTATTTGATGCAGCTGAGTTTTTGTTCGTGTGTTTTCTTTCTTTTGTACCATACCTTTGCTGTATTTGTCTTCCTATCTAGCTATTGGAAATTTAAAAAAAAGTTATCGCATTCTGAGCATATTGATGCATGTGACGTGGACTTCCAGTAGTAAATGTCGATGGCAAGATGACCAATTTATCTATGTTATCGACGTTTGCATCATTTATCATTGCATCTCTCAAATGGATGTATTCATCCGAACGCAACTTTCGTTGATTATGGCGAATAAATTCTAATCTTTCAGTCTCAATTTTAGCATACATCTCTACAATAAACTGCTGTAAAAACTGCCGAGTAGTTTAAAATATGGTTATATTCATCATTTCTAGTCATAATTCGATAAGCATAAAATTGAATAGCTGATACTTTTTTGTTAGTTTCGACACCTGTAGCTGGATCGATTTGTTGAATATTGAAGTGATAAACATCCTCATCTTGCCAAAAAAAATAGCGGATGCTGTAGTGTATCATAACTACGATGTATTTCAGCAATACGTTGCAATTTTTTACTTCGATTGAATAATAATATCACGACGACTACATTCGTTATCAACAATTACTACGGCAACTTCGTTCGTTTGAGGTGCATTGAACCTTCTTTCGTGTAGACCGGCTGGTCTTTTATCTGCTCGAATAACGATCTTATAATTATCTGCAGCCATTTGGTCTAGAGAAGTCTTTAAACACATTGATTAGTTGATTATGATTATGAAGTAGACGTTGTAATCTTTAATAATATCTCGTGTAGTCCCGAATGTTAGAGCAACGTTGGTCTGTTTCAAGTTCTTCGTTACAAACAAAATATATTTGAAGAAATTTTGGAGTTTCATTGAGTATCGGCAGAAGTAAACTACTCGATGATAAATTTGGCCATGAACCTTAAAACCGGACTAAATTTTCTTCCTTGCATATTATGAAGCTCAAATGAAGTCATTTGAAAACAACAGTTGCATCAACGTATATTTTGCAGAAATGATTGAATCTGGTGTTTTCAGTCATATTTGCGAGTAATTGTGGTAGTGGTACATCTAATGCTGGTAAATTGACTTTACCACTCGAACAGTACATACAGCAGTTTCGCCTTTAATTTCCGTGCATGACAATACTCGCATATCGTATCCATTTTTCGATGATAATATTTGGATGTTCACTGTATTGTTTTTTTCAATCATAATGGAACACCCGAAGTTCTAAATTCTCAATTTTACTTGTAGCAGCTCGTTTTTTGCGTAAAGTAGCCATTCTTTCTTTACTTCTTCTATTTTCCACTTCACGTTGATCAGCAGATAGACGATTTCTAAGTATTCTAATTTGGGATCGCACTTCTTCGTTAATAAGTGTTCTTTCTTCTTCGGTTAAATTTTCTCTATTTTTTTTACTCTTTTACGAATATTTGAAAGCCGTTTCTCTCTGTTCTTCTGTTTCAAGTTGACGTGCTACTTTTCTTCTTTTCAAAATCCACTCCAGGTTTTGTAAATACTTTTTTGCGCCTTGGCATTTTGTATATGTAATGTAATAAAGTTACACAAAATTAATCCCTCGATTGCTATTATGGTGTCACCGACGAACTCTCTTGAATATTCAGATAGTTTGTTCTTTTTCATTTGTCAAAATGACTTGAATTTGTTTAATTACTGTTCACTCTTAATTTCAGTTAATCTTTACTCGACTGCTAACACGATCAAACTGACGAAAAGTCACTGAATTTCGGTTTATTTACCATAACACATCGAAATTGCTAGCATCAGAACACTCTAGAATATTCAAATAATTTGTTCTTTTTCACTTGTTAAAATAACTTGAATTTGTATCAGGTAAATTGGTTCGCAGACGATAATTGCTTGAGATTCAGTTTTCCTGCTGATATGGCAACAGACGATAAACGTTAAATTATAATATTTCATTGGAGTTGAAATTGCGAAGTTCTCATGAGTTAGAATAGGACAGATATATATTTTTTCACATTTTCGCCACCCACAACCACCCACTTCCACCCACCGCGACCAAACTCCCTTACTTTCACCGTGAGGCCAAGGGGTATTTACCACCCCAACGGGAAGTTAATTCGAGTTGGTGGTGATAGAGAAAACCCTGTCTTTACAAACGAACATTATCATTTTATATACACTCATGTCCATAAATTAAGGATAATGAAGTTCAGGCAAGAGAAAGAAGCAAAACAAATTTGACTTATTGTAAAGTCTATTTATTAAACAAAAAGTAAAGAGCAAAAAAGATGCTATATGTTTGACATATTTAATAAAAATTGCAAGTTTTACTCCCTTGACCAAATTTCAAAAAAGAACCTATTTACAAAAAACAGTATAACATTTTAGTAGGATGGTTAATACGAAGTATGTCTCCCGGACGATGCAATACAGGCCTGACAACGCCTAGGCATGGTGAGTATCAAATGATCAATCTGATCTTGGGAATATTACACCAGTCATCAAGCAATGCACTCCGAAGTTCCGGTAGACAGATGGGAGGGGGTTGACGGGCTGAAATTCGTCGGCCAAGCATATCCCACACATGCTCTATTGGATTCAAGTCCGGTGAGTATGCTGGACAATGCATACGGGTGATATCCACCGATTGAAGGCATTCGTCTACAATGTTTGCACGGTGAGGACGGGCGTTGTCATCCATAAACACAAATTCAGCACCCATGGCGCCCCGAAACAAACGTACATGTTGTTCCAGAATGACATCCCGATAGATGTGGCCTGTCATCGTTACACTCTGAACATGCAGGTCAGTTCTGGAACTAAGAATAATTCCTCCCCAAACGAGCCATCCTGCGGCCATTGAAAGACACCGTAACGGTGTCTTTCTATGGTGTTCTCTTGGTGGTAACGGGTACCTGGCGCTCTCCAGATGAATGTCCGGCGAGAATCAGACTCCAAACTAAACCTGGACTCGTCGGAAAACATCACACAAGACCACTGTTGCGGTGTCCACAATGCAAGCTCTCTACTCCAGGTTAATCGCAGGCGACAGTGAGTTGCGGTAAGTGGAACACATCTGACAGGCCTACGAGCATATAGACCAATGTGCCCTAAGCGTCTGTACACGGTCTGCCTTGAAACTGTCGTACCGGTAGCTGAAGAGAGCTGACGAGACAGGTCTGATGCTGTACTCCGTCTGTTTCTTTTGGCAGTAACTGCCAAATAGCGGTCCTCATTCGGCGTTGTAACTCGGGGGCGACCTGTGCTGTAACGTCTACTCTCATTACCATCATCTTGGAATCGTTGCCAAAGCCTGGAGATGACACTCTGGGCGATTTCAAATTCCTCGGATACTTCCAGCTGGGTACGTCCACATTCCAGTCGTCCGATAATTCTGCCACGTAAAAGATCATCCAAATGCCTCCTTTGTGCCATAACTATGCGGTTTTTGCACTGAAAGGCTTTCACAGCGCTTGTGAACAATTTTACTTCTTTGCCACCATTCCTTATATACCCCTCTCTTACACTCTCGTCATTGTGACGTACCATCCACGCCATCTGGTGGTTTCCTGTAATTTGCATATTCTTCTTCAAAATGTGTGTGATCATTCCACAGGTGAAATTTTTATTTTAGAGATCAATTTCTGTGTGATTCTGAATTATCCTTAATTTATGGACATGAGTGTATATATTAAGATTACACTTGCTAAGTTTGTAGTGCTTTTGGGAGTCATCCAGTAATATGACGTAAAGTGGGCAACCATATTGCCGGGTAAAATGATCCATCCACAGAAGAAACTCCAGCACCGTGTCTCATCATGGCAGACCTTCAAACGTTCTCAAAAGGCGTGACTCCCTATTACATTATTTAATTTATTTCTGCGTTTTGTTAAAAATGTTTTAATTGCATGCCATAATTTTTAATTATAATTTTGAAATATTCATTTTTACATAAAATAAATTATGCATACTGTATGATTGTAAAACATATTTTATTTCACTATGCATAGTCATAATTACAGTTACATCTTTTATTTTGCCGATTAAAAAATATTTACAATTATTTTCAAATGAAGGATATTTTACTCCTTTGATTTTGGTAAAATGATCCTTTGGGAACTATTTTAAAATTTTATTTTTTCATTACTCAATGTGTTTTAAAATATAATTAAGATATGCTTATAATGCAAAATATAGTAGCAAAAAGCCAAAGTTTTCTTTAAACATTTATATTATTTTACATAATTTTTTTCCTTATGAAGATCATTTTAGGCCCCTTTCCCTAATTTTACACTTTACACATGAAAGTACATAATGTGGAACTGCTTATTATTGCTGTAAATAAATGTGGAATAGTTAAATTTGTTTGTCATAATTTTGCATGAGTCTTAACAAGTAGAATATTTTTGTCCAATTTAACAAGTCAAAACTACTTATTCAATTCAAGATCGAATGAAAATTATACATGTATTGATCATCCCATGCATTAAATTTTAGGCATTGTAAACTTACTGGGGCAGTGCGTAGTATTATAAATGATAGCGGAGACGTGCTCCAGTACTGCTAACAGCTCCAGAGCTGTTTGTTTTGGTGGACAATGAACTTTGTCAGCACGCGTGTGTTTGATGAGCTATTACGTGTAAAAACTTGTGACTTCCAGATGCCTTTGAAATTTGTTACTAACTAAATATCCTAACTGTTTGGATTTAACGCATTTCAATGTTCATAAATTTCTGAGGAAGACGGTAAGGTATGAACAGTGCACGGTAAATGAACCGTATGAGCTGTGAGTATCAGGCAGTAAGCAGCAACGCTTCCGAATTTGCTAACATTAATATAGATATGCACTTGCAAGGACGCACAACATATCCCTAGCTGTAGTGACATTCGCTCTGTATTTCGGTAATTGCGCATTATGTGAGTTGCAAAATAAGTCAACCCTTTTAAGTTTCTGACTCTCTCGTGACAAATCACTTTTCTCTCTTTTCCCTAAAGCAAAGTCTACTTTTTAGCTATATCAGCAGAACTTGTGCATCCTCTGAAAGATGGGGATTTTACTGCAAGTGAAAAAGTCTGATTCGGTAAGGATATGAGAGCAAAGGAACTAGGGATATTATTGTGTACTAGGTTACACAAGCCAAATTCTCATACATCATCTGCTGGTTTTATAATTGCAGCACACAATCCTGAACATTTACAAGATAAAAGAAAATACTCCGGTCACAGCAAAGTGAACGCAACTGATCCACATGCAAATTCCCTTGGCTCATTATCGGGACAGAGAGTGCATTTATACAGGATCACTTGCCAGGGGAGACGACGCAAGAGGGAGATGTAGTACCCTCCATAAGCAAAACCATACATCCCTGAATTGAAGACGAAACTGAAGGAATATCTTTCAGCAGCGATCTGGGAGAAGAGAACTTTGCAATGACCATGAGTTCGCCATAGTTGTATGATCATTAGCTGTTCGTGCTCGCAAATTGCGCAGATTTACATACAGTGGAAGTATAAGTTCACTAGCAACAACGTGCATGAGCATGAGAATCGAACAAGACTCATTATGTTCTTTATCGCTCATTGGGATCTCTTGGCATTACATTTTACTCCCCGCGTATTTCGAATTCAATCTTTAAACATCACGCTCGCATCAAAGAAAGAGTAATCGGTAAATTTATAATTAAATTAAAATTTATTAAACTGCAAAATTATTTGCTTTCGTATTAGACTTCTCGTTTTAGCTCGATTTTACAAATTTTATATACATACTTGACATATTTTTTTCTTTTGTTTTTGCTGTTGTTGTTTTGTTTTATTTATTAGAAATTATGTTCACAATTTCAAATTTCACGAGTAAGTTAAAAATTTTAGTTGCAGAGAAAATCTGTACCATGCCTATGCCGACACTGAACCAGCACAATCAGTTTCGGCCCAACATATATTTGAAAGGGCAGAGTTTGTTGGATAACCTAAACAAAATGTACAATTAAGCAAATTGTTACCCTAAAGCAATATTATTGTTTTCTTTTTAACCTCTCTAACCCCCCCCCCAAAAAAAAAGAGAAAATAAATAAATCTAAAGGTTTTGATTAAGAAAATCTACTACGCTATTCTTGCGCACCTATATCAGGTCATATTTAAAACATGTTTTTAAAACCCTGTACATGCTAAAATCACTCCCAGCTTCCTGAAATAATTGTATGATCGTTAAACATACCTGAATTTTCATGAAAACATACCACAGGTTTTTGGCGCACAATTAAACTGACAGTGTTATTAGTGCCAACTTGTAATGTCATTTTTTCATCATTGTACATTATGAAAGAATATTGTAAAAATAAGGAAAAAGACTTAAAATAAGGAAAATGCTCAACTATGTTACACACACACAAACGTTGGTATTATATGGCAAAATATAGTCATTTCACTATGTAACTCTGAAGTGTGTGAAAGTTCTTAATACTGGGACCATATCGTTAAACGTGTGCAAAGCATGGTTTTATAATTAATAAAGTTATAAATACCATAGATAAAGAATCTAATTACACACAATTATATTTAATATATCTGCAAAGAATTCTGTATGAAAATTACGCCGATATCATTACATACAACACAAAGCGATTGAGACTAACTATGAAATTTTGAAGCATTATAATGCAAAAAGACAATATTCACTAGCAGGAAGAAAAAAAAAATCTGCGAATGTATGACAGATTAGTTTATTATTCTAAAAAATGATAAAATGTTCTTTGCAAAAATGTTTTAAGAGAAAAAAGTTTAATTCCAATAGTTTCTCTGGAAAACAAGACTGTCTGTGTTTACGTCTTTTGCATTGAGAAGAGAAATGCAAATATTATTTTTTTTTCAGAGTAGACAACAATAGAACAATTTTAACGGCACTTCTTTTTTCATTATTCCTAGCGTTTTCAAATTTCCATAAAATAAAAGTACATTCATGAAAAGTATTTAAACTATTTTTAAATGTAACATTCTGCTGTGTTTTGAGCCATGAATTTTCTTCTATTTATATGCTATCAGTTGATCGTTATGTTGGCCCATGGTTCTAAACTTTGTTAATTCAATAGAAACAGTTCGAATAATATTAGATTCTTCTTTTGGTTAAGAAAATCTAATTAGTTACACTAAATTATTAGTATATCCTGTATCTTTGAAATTATCCACCATTTTTCTTATTGTCAACATTCATAGTTCATTTATGATCAATTACAACTTATTCGATTCATATCAGTTAACAAAATCGTAATTAAAAATGTTTTGTAAGATATTTCGAAATATTAAACTAAAGTTTTTTTAAAAATATATATTTATAATCAAGCTTCTGTGAATTGAATAAATAGCATTTTCTAATTCAGTAAATATGGATTAAATACGCATATGCTGCTTAAAATTTTAAAGTCAACACCTTAGAATATGAATAGCACTATACTGATAATACTCAAATATTGAATGCCAAGATGTGATTCAAAGTTTCGTTAATTATTTAAATAAAAAATTATTTTTTAAACAATTATTTACTGAAAAAACATTATGTAGGGTAATTCTAAATGATATACCGCATATGTTTTTTGAATTTGTGTATAAAATCACATGCTGCTCATTGAATAAAATAAATCATGTTGTGCTATTTAGTATTAATTATAAAAATGTGCACTGAGACAAAATAAGTATAAAAATAATTAATATTTTTAAACATTTTTTTTCCTAAAACATTCCACTGTGGCTCGCCACCTGAACATCCAGGGTTAGGCGCCGCACTTGTTCGGGAGTTATGACGTTTCTGTCATAAGAATGAAACAATTAAAAAAAATTCAAACAAATATTCATATCTGGCCTATAAATACCTATGTAATAACAAAAAGAAACTAAATAAGTACAGAGATGTACTAGTAGACTCAAATCAATGTTTTTCTGCATAATTAGTTCACTATTAAAATTATCCACTTATTAAAAAAATAATTTTAAATGTTATTTAAGCAACCACGTGCCTTATAGAAAAGAAACAAAAAAGAATAAAACAGTTTTTACATTATTTTATATGTTAACTAGCCACTTTTTCGGCCTCAGTCTACGCAAAAAGTGTCGAAAATGGTACGATCTACATACAATCGCATGGGACAGATGATGCAACGAAGTCAATCACACTTCCTCTTAGTTTTGGAGTTCTTTACTGGAAACTTCTTGCAAAGAACATCTGAGTCATAAGTGTGCGATCCAGCATCCCGTGCAAAAGAAACTGCGGCATGTCTAGCTAACCGCATGTACGGTATAGACGTGCACATCAAAGTTGCCTGTCCTTGCAAAGGAAAACGGCGTAACCATACACAGTACTCTATACAGGCGATACACTTAGTTTCGACTTCGAAATCATACATGGATTTATTAATTATAGTATGAAAGGTATTTAAGCATAATGCGTTTAAAAGTTTGAGCTCTTCATTCGCTAAGGATTGTACATGTGGTGAAGTGAAACAGCAGTAAAATATAATTTTGAGACGGTATAATAATAATAATAATACATTTAAAAAAAAAAAAAAAAAAGGGAAGGAAGACGAGTATTTTCTATGATATGCAGATAAATATATATGAGTAACAAGTAATACACACACATGATATTGTATGTTATTCTTAATAGATATATATCCATCTCTAATAATATAAATATGGTACATGTTGGTACAGAATGTGTGATTAAACATAATAATGTGTGTACAATCCCATTGGTGTACAATATATTATTTTGAAGAAATTGAGAAACAAGATACAAAGGTAACTCATTAATGTTATTAATGCAAAGTGGTTCGGAAACATTATCGATACTGCCAGATTTAACAAAATCTGACAAAACAAAGCCGCAAAGGAGAACGAAAATGTTCACGTGAAACCACAAAATGCTTGAGACACAACGGGAGAACAAATGTATCACAACTGAGACTTTTGCCGTGTGTAGCTACGCGTGATGGACTATTGTGTATGGACTAAACTCCAACTACTAAACGGTAGAACGTAGCACATAATTTGCTACGTATGATGGACTATATCGCATGGACTATACAGGACAAGTACCAAATTTTAAAACGTAGCACATGTGTAGCTACGTGTAATGAACTAGTGACTGTGGACATTGAATATTTTTTTTTTCTTTTTTTTTTATGTACACGGGGGAGAGATGTGGTGAAGTGAAACAGCAGTAAAATATAATTTTGAGACGGTTCCCATGGGAAGACCACACAAGTGGACCGTAAATTAGAAGAGGCGCCAGGCATTGGACAGTCTGGACACTATAGCACAATGAACTGTCAACGTTAAAATATTTATGGCCGAAAATATTTATGGCCGAAAATGATATGCAAATTTGGCGGGGTATATTCCCCGATGACCCACCTACATGTCTGGGATTCGACGAGAGTATGCATTAATTCCCCGATACGAACAAATCAGAAACTCCAGCCAATGATGTAAGAGGGGGTAAGAAAAAAGGAAACAACCCCGTGAGAGAAGAAAAAAAAGACGACAGAACGAGTGTGCTAGAGAGAAGAAGCAGAAGAGAGTTTGGTGAAGGTGTGAACGGGCTTAAAAAATCAGTGTGTGCTTCGAATCAATATGATCAAGTTGTGTTCAAAAGAAACATGGAATCGGTGGCTTGATGATGGCTTAAGAGAAAGAAAGCGGTTCCAATAGTGCACGCGTCGATCGTGTCCTGTGTAAAGATGGCTACCTCATCATAATGGTGAATATCCCAAGTAATTTATTTATTATTTGTGTTTCAAACCTTTTGTGGATACCCCTTATCCTCCAAAACCACATCTCCCCCAGACATGTTTTTAAGTTTAAAATTATGTCAATATCGTCTTTTAATTAATATTAGTGGAATGACTAAGAATAAATGGAATTTAGTTGCAATTCATAGAGTCTTTAGTTTGCTACAAGTAAAACAGCGAAATGGAATTCACGCAGTACTACTGGCAAAAGAAATCTCACTGCTCACCTATATTGCGCGTCTGACTGCTATCTATCGATAATTCTTACGATCACAAGGGGTGAGGTGAGGCATCTGCCCATTATGCGTCAACTCTCCCGGAGTTACCCTAAAGACAGATATGCATCGTTATTCAAGGTGAGTAAACAAAGAACTTTTCTTTTTTCAACTATACATTATTTCATCTTTAGATAAAAAATATAAAGTGATAGAGAATAATAGTACCTATGTTTCCAAAATTTTGGTTTAATAGCAAAGTACATGGAAGAATCAGGTAATAAATTGTTTTATCTCTTTTTCAAAATTTTGATTCAAGTCTCTTTATAACGGCTTCTTGTTATTTTTATGTCTCAAAAGTTTTATGGGTATAATTTATAATGTAATGTATGCAAGCTTAAAAGAAACACACTTTTCATTATAAGACAGAGAACTACATTAACACATAAAAAATATTTACACACACACACACACAGAAAAAATAATCTTATCGTTTAAAAATGTTTACTTATAATAATATATAACAAAATTTTTCAGAAAAATACTTTAAACGCTTCGGCCTAAATTATTAGAGGTTTAATAATTGCGCTCCTGTTATCAATGTCTAAATCCAACATAATTACAAAGATTAACTATACATGTAGCTACATTCATGCATTATGTATTATATATCAAAGTTTATTTGTTGTAAAATTAAACTTTTCCAGCAAGTTACCATTTTTTTTCCAATTATAAGATCTATTTTTCTACAAAATGTGTTAAGCTGCTTATAACAGTATCATTGTTTTTAAAAGTTTAATAAATAATTCTTATGCATTTAATATCCGAAAATGGTACATTAAGAGATAAATCCCTTAAGTCCCTTGCATTTCCAAGAAAACAAAAAAAGTATTTAAAGTTCAATTAAAAATTCTTTTATAAATTTCTGAGTAAAGGATGTTTGTTACTTTTTTCTTCACGATTAGTTAAAATAAATTTTGAACATCGAATTAGCAGCTGATAGTACTTTATTTCCTTCATTTTTATTTTAATTAGATTAAACTTCCATAAATTAATCTTGTGCACAGTTTTATATGCTTTTGAAAATATGAAAACAAAGGAAGAGTAAACGGTGAATAATTTTCCTGTAATTTTAAATGTAACGTGTATATGTGGTAGAAACTTCTACATGAATCGTTTAATAAGTTAAGCGTACGTTAAAATCATGATATTGAACTATATAGGGTAGTTATAAATAAGCTTCTCATATAAATAGAGTTTTATAGCTATAATTTGTAAAAGGATTGTAACTAAGTTTGATATCTAGACTATACATGAAATGCGAGCAAAGAAAAAAAAATATCCACTATAGAGCTCTTTGCATGGAGATATAGCAAATTTAATTATGGCAATGACTAATTCGAAATCTACAAATTACATAATTTACCCAATAGTCTTTGAACATTTATTAACTAATTTGAGTCATATCTTGAGCTGAATTCTTATAGAAAGGGGCGCCTAGTGAACATTTTTAGAAATGGACTTAAAAAAAAACTTCCTTAAGAGCATCTAATGTACAGTCTATATTACAAGTTTGGGGCAACCTGCATGTGACGAAGTTATTTTTCGCGTCTTAAAATAATGTTCCTATGTTTCGTCTTTCTAAATCAAAATTTCGTTTTCCGTATTAATCTCTCTCTCCACTTTGTTCTTCGACTCTATAAAATGCTCTTTCTTTTCGCGACAGTAAGTCTGGGATTTTCAGGGTTCCCCTTCTAAATTAATTTCGCTTTAGCATATGCTGTGTAAATTCTTGGTGCCTCCCGGTCTTCCGTCGTTGTTTACTCACGGGGTTGTATCCTTATGTATTGGCATTCGCCAAATTCTGGCACTTCTGTTTTGGCGTTAATCATTTAATCCGTTTGTTTCAAATTTTTATATTGTTTATGCTTAGCGGACGGTGGTTGTCACGTGAGGCAGTGGCTTATGAGTGCTCATATTTTACTCGCCAACCTGTAAAGAGCTGGCAGTTTTGTGGGAAGATTTTAGTACACTTATTGATTGCTCTCCGTCAGAGGAGGTTGTGTTCGTTTTTGTTATGGAACTCCGGCATGCCGTGTGGCCGGAACGATTAGATGTTCCTGGTGTTATTTTAATGAAGCAATGTACCGTACGTAATTGAAGTTGCTTACTTTAAGACTGTTTTTGCTGATACCTCTAACAAACGCAGCTTTTTCTGAATTCGACTCGTCTTCCTGTTCTTCTAAGTCCTCAGCGTACTTCAAGGATTTTATTAATTACACTATACGTCACGTAAACGGCCGAGAGAATGTTTTCTTAATCGACCTCCGACATACTGCTCACTCGCTTTAAATACAGAAAGTTATTTATGGGAGAAGTTTAAGTAAAGCCACCTTGTGTATATTGTCATGGTGCGTTTATGATACTCCTTTATAGTTATTCTTTAACCTCTCTTCTGACCGTTTTACCGTAAATCAAAATATACCTTAAATCAGTTATTTCAGAATAGCAAAATCCCTTCGAAATTGGCCCTCTTCGGTTTAAATGCTTTGAAATGAATTCTTAAGTTTTTATGATTATTTCTCAGTATGATCTAATCACATAGTAGAATAATGCCACCAGAACATTTATACAGCCAAAAATTAACGAAGATGATTATAATTAGAAATCTAAATCAATTTAATTATATGACCGTTTCAAATACACTTAAAGTGGCTGCCCGGAAAACAATTTAGTTGCAGGTAATATCATTTGCTCACTAAACACATTATTTGCTTGCACTTATATAAATTATCTTAGTGGGAGTTCCACATTTTTCGTAATAACGCAATCATACTTTCTGAAAAATATCTAAATACTGTATCTCCTAAAAAGAGTAATAAACCCGTTTCCATTTTATACGCATGTTCTGTAACTATGGTTCTTTTAATTCTGTTAATAGTAACCTATGAAAATGTAGTTTTTCACAGAATCGAGTGAAGGTAATTTTATCGTAAATAAAAATCGACTATTTAAAATGTATTTAATGTAAATAAGAGGATTCATTGTTTTTTCAATTACATAGTAAAAATGCTTTTGTGTTAATGTAAACAATATTTTAATATTGCTCTGTAAGAAATACAGTACTGTAAAACAGATTTTCTACAACAAATATTTGATTTCGTTGGTTTATAAGTTCTTTTAAAACAAATTCTATGTAGTAGGTTCTCTATAGTATATAGATTTCATTTCTTTGATTTCTTTAAGATTTTTTTCCTTAAGAAAATATTTTGAACAGCTTTTTTAAGGAATCGAATTGCACTAGAAAGTTGGAAACTTTTAGACTGTCTCTTTCTAAGTTAGATTATGCAACAGTACAAACAGTGAACTTATAAGAGTTAAGAGACATTCTTTAAAAAAAATAACATATGGAATTCTGCAATATTTTAACAATTATTTTATTCAAATATCGAAACGGATAGCGGTTCGAACCATTTTTAATGGTAATTTTTGTGCTTAAGAATTTTTCCTGAAAGTTGCACCAGTTATGTATATTTGCTGTTAATATAGCTGCATAGTGCATTTTTTGAAGAAGCGTTGTTATTTTTTCCTCGTACCTAACTTTACTAGTTTTTTCGTAAAGCTGGTTAAATGTCGAGTGTCTGGTATCATATTTTTAAAGTAATTACCTTACAGGCGTTTAAGAGAGTAAGGGCTTTTTAGTTATCTTTCAATAAAATGACCAGGGGAAGCAATCCAATTAATTTGTATAGTTTAATGTATTGTTTGTATAACACAAAAATGTAGCAGCACCTAATATCCATTACTGTTTTTTTTAAGGTAAAGCGAGATTCGTTATTTTTTTAAGACTACTGCCTGAAGAATATTCGCTCGATTGTTTCAATACACCAGCCAAAAAAGGCGATTTCCATTATCTAGGGAAGGACAATGGACATGTTACATAAAAATTAATGTCTCAGCATTTGGAAATATTTATGCTGCTTGTTGATGGCTATGTTATTCATGTTCTACCCAGGATAACTTATAAAATGTGTTACTAGAGGAATGCTAAGATGAAACTGGAATGTATTTACATTATGTTCGAGTGAAACTGCGAAAATTTCAGTGGAAACTAGTCGGTTTCAAAACGTGTCTCCAATAGCAGTGCAGTTTATTATTGCGTATTTTGGCAGTTCTTTTCCATCTAATAGACGTCTTGTAGAAAACAGATGTTATTTGTTTTTCACATCGTCAGCCAATAAGCAACTCTCTTATAATTAATTTTTATATTTGAATGCTTTTCTTATGCTCCTTATTACAAATCCATTATCTAAATCCATTAAGTATTTTAAACAAAGTTTGAAACACTATTTTTTTTAAATTTAATTAAAACTGTATTTAATTAGTGCAATTGTTTCTTACAATAGAGTGATTTTCATATTTTTCTTTAATTTATATGAATACTTAGATATTCAATAGCCATTTATTTCTGAAATTTCTTTAGAATATGAACAATATCAAAATATTTTTCTAATATTAATACACACTCTGTTTTGAAAACTTCTCGATTGAGGTATTTCTATAGATTTTACAGAAAACAACTCGCTTTAATAAAGCTTGCCATACTTCTTTGAAACCTAATACTTTTACAAAAGAATTCATATTCTCGCAGAGAAACTCAGACACTTTTTCTTTCACGAAATATTAGAGAATTTTGTGTAGCAAAATTTTATGATCATCCACACTGACTCTATTCTTAGAAATAAACTATAAAGGTGACGATGATGAATGATTTAACTTTTATGTCATTAATGCTTTACCAAGTATTTGTTGTCAAAAACTTTTCTTTACTTTTAAATATTAAAAATAAATTACTTAATAATTTATTTAATCATAAATGACTGATAAAATATTACGAAACACATATACAGTATGTCACTCAGGTAGAGATAAAGCTGTTAAGAAGAAATATGGCTAAATGGTTAAATATTGTACAGAAAAATGAGTTGAATATGCAATACTCACGATCCTGTTAATGATTACTAATTTTAAATAAAACAAAAAATAAGAATATTTAAACTTTAGTTCCTAACTTACTATAGTTCAATTTCCTACAATCTATTGCTATTTTTCTCATTAAAAGCAAAATAATAATAAAATACTGAACTGATTACAGTAAATTGTATCTAATTTTGAATGATACAGTTTTTGGATAATAAATGTGCACTTTATAAAAATTAGTTAGGAAAGCTAACTAGCTCTTTAATGCACCAATAAAGTGATTATTAACCAGTGTATGAAATAACGTCTACCTTCCACTTTTTCTGCTATTTTTACTTAGACATATTTGTAAGTCGGGGTAGAAGAGATGATACCTTCTTTCACCACATGGTCCTTAAGAACCCAATTACACTCTTAATAGAAAGAGCTCAACATTTCACCATAATATTTATATTTATATATGTATTTAACCATAAAATGACTCTAAATTTGCTGATTCTTTAAAATTACGAATCAATCAATAAATAAATAACTGAAATATTACTATTCAACTTCAGCACTCGTCTGAAACACAGTGTTCTTTTATTAACTGCAGATATTTTAACATGATGGCTAAGGAAAATTTTCCATGATATCCACTATACAAAAATAATCCGATGAAAATTTTAGAAACATAAGTATTGAAGCCTATTTCTTAAGTTAACCATCCAGCTACTATTACCAAATGCCATTTCATTTACTCTAGACGTCTGAAACGTAATGCCAAACTCTCCTAACAAGTTTTGTAAAATTTAAAGAGTTATTAAATTTCTTTTAAAAAATTGTCACCTCTTATTTAATTTGGGTCTCTTTGTCACTTTAAAAATTCCAATATTTTCTCCTGAATCATTTTATTTATGCGCAAACAAAGATTTATACCATGTTTAAGAAAATTTCAAAATCGATGGAATTTCTGAGCAATTTTTTACGCCTATATTTCAGATTAATTGGCATTCTAACCTACTACCAAATGACATTTAATCCCACTCTGTTGAGACATTTAAAAAAAAAATGAAAGTAAAAAAAATTTTTTTTCACAATTTTCAGAAAAATTCGAAATTTATTTTTAAAAAAGTAATTTTGTTATTTACATGTTAAAGCCGATTATGTATTTAGATTACTCAATTTAGTTTTATTCATTTTGACACTTTTTCTCGATGCACGAAAGAAATATAGATTTTTCAAATAGATTTCCGAAAAAATCTTCACGAACAGAAAAAACGCCATGGACAGAATTACAAAATTATATAAAGATGGGCATTTATTTTTTACCTTCATTATTGCTTTCCAAATGCATGAAATGGAGAAAAATCACAAATGTTTTTAGCTCCAACCAATGTGGAGACAAAATATTTTACTTATACATATATCTCTCTAGTCTAAAAAAAAAGTAAAGGCCGCTATCGCTGCTGGCGCTGTCAAAGCTTGTTGGCCTATCTCCTCCTAAACCGTGGGGATTTAAGTTTCGACTAAGGCGCCCACAGATTCGAAAAATTCCGAGGAACCTGATAAGCTGACTTAAATTTCGAAAATCGAATTATTTTAGAATATATTAATAAAAAATGAAAAAATAAACAGAATGGTTGCAAAATTTGGCATAAAATCATTCATTCCTTTGCAACAAAGCGTATCCAAGTATGTAGTATCACGTGAAAATGTCAAACATGAAGAAGAAATAAACCCATTTTACGCCAAAATAAAAACTATATGAAATAATTAACTCAAAATGTGTTACACAAAGTTGACAATTTTCAAATAGTAAGTTCACTTAGACAACAGGAGTTTAGAATTAGCGATTATTCGTTTTTCGAAAACAGAATAACTAATAACTTGAAAATGAAAAATAATGAAAATGCAGATTATTTTAAAGCCGGTTCGGTCCAGCTGGGTTATTTGCTACCAGAAGAAATATTTGGTGGCGTTAACTATGCCATTATAGCAGTCATAGTACACTTTGGATATTTGCTAGCACGACGAGATGGTATAATTCGCGGTGCTAAGTACGCCAATCTGCAAACGATTATGTAAATGAAAATATGGATAACGGTTTTCCGGTAACCTTAAATGAACAGTAATTATAGGTTGTGAGCATGTGTAAATCGCCAAATAATAAAAAGTCGCCATTGGTGGCAAGCTATCCTAGCTGCTCCGTAGTTTTTATCAAAGAAAACTTGTGAAGTACTGTTTTCTTAGAGCTAATTATTAACTATACATATACGCAAGTCACCAAATAATGAAAAATCGCCATGGGTGGCAAATACGCAAGGTATCCAATTGGTTTTACATAATTAAATATACGGCTGAAACAGATGTTCTGATTTTATTACGGTTTAGCTCCTAATTAATATAACTTCTGAATGGCAACATTAATTATCATTGTGTTTCTGAGCAGTGCAAATATGTTTTCCAGCAATTATTGGCTGAGTCCGCACTCCAGGTGGAGTATCTACCTGGAGTGCGTACAACACGGACCCGTACAACACGGATTCCCATAACAAAATATCTTCCGTGTTATGAGGGGGTGGGGGGTCTACTGTAGTGTGAAGTTTAAACTTTTATGTACCAATGGACATGCAAGAATCAAGCAATGAACATGCAAGAATCAAGCTCAGTAACATTCTATCTGATCGAATCTTCGGGTTTTGTCTGTTGAAATTATGTCTTTTTTACGAATAAGCCTTATTAGGGCCGAATGCCTCATACGAAAAGCGAGCGTAACGAGTCTGGGGGCCTTGGCCCCTAGTAGATATAAAATAACGTAAAATAGTACACACAAACTATAACTAGCTATGTTATATTGTGTTACTTAACATTTTTCTTGCCAATAACTGATAAGAGAAGTCTGACGGCACTGTGTTTTTCGGAATGTAAAATTCAAAACAGAAAAAAATCAATCAATCAATCAAAACGTAAATATGAAATAGCATTCAAGTATGCCTAGCGTATTAAAAGTATAAAATATGCTTCGCATAGAGTTTTCTTCCGAAAATATCTGATTGAATTACGGCGCAGAATTTCTTTTCATTTCACTTTCACAGTTGATATATGGGTATAAAAGGGCCTTTTGCCACGATTTCGCGAAGTTTGGGAAAGAAATGGAAATGGACCGTGAATGTTTCTTGTTGTCAAATTTCGAACGAAGCTTGTTTCGCAAAATCATTGCGGAAAACTTTAGCAAGAAACTCTTGAGTCGAATTCATGTGTCGAAAAATGGCCACAATTTATTTTTGTGAAGACAGGCAGTGTCTTATGCAGTTTTGCGATTGGCAATAATATAGTACTTGAAAAATCGTCATTTTATGTTCTGATATTAATCAAAAGCAGAAAGCTTTTACTTCTTTCATTTGTAATTCAGTTTTTTTCCAATTTATAAAAATATGGCAGCATAAAATTCCATGTTCTGACGACTTGTAAGCAATGAACTTTGTTATACCCTCGGACACTAAAATTAAGTTCATTCTATTTTATTTCGGGGCTACAGATTTTTAAAAAATTTTCTTAACTTCCAATTATTAGGGGGAAAAGTCTTAATTTCCTTTCCTAAATTAATTTCTTATGTAAGTTACTTATGTGAGTATTCTTAAAGTATTTAGTAAGTTTCTTATGTAAGTATTATAAAGTACTTATTTTCGATTAAAAATTAATAACGTATGTATGTAAACAAAATTAAATTTTGTCCGAAGCTTTCTATATTATGCAAAAACACCACATTTTATGGACAGAATTCAGAAAAGCAATTTTTATTTTGCTGTATAGATGAATGAAAATTTATAAAATCATTCCCTTCAAATTTTATACTTCGTAGTCTTTTGTACTTTCAACGGATATTGGAACTTTCACTCTAAAAGTTTAGAAAAACAGCTGAACTATGAATTCGAGTTGATACGTTTTGAAAACAAAATGGTGATTGACAAGTGAAGATAGAAAACCAATTCCTAAGAGTGTAAACAGATGATTGGATGGTTGCCCTTACAATGTGTGGATAGAAAAAAAAATACGAAACAGAAAAAATAAAAATAAATAAATATATATATAAAAAAACCTTTACAGGCCTTCAATTTCTTCTACCATTTGGACTCAAAGAATTTCAAAACTTTTCGATTTGCCGTAAGTGGTGAAAATAAATGGCTAAAAGTAGAGAATTGTGTAGGGAATATAAATGAGGTGATCGAGGAAAGTAGAAGTCCTCCTCTGAATTTATTTTATTTGTGGCTTGTACACGTCGAATAACATGATACGAAAAATTTAGAAATGATAATTTGATGGTAGTCCATTCCTAAGGAGGAAGAATAGTTTTTGAGGAGTCATTTTATGGTTTAAGGCATATGTAAAAGTAGAATGCGAGTCAATAGCATTGTGCAATTTGGAATCGTGCATTAAAATGAAAAATCGGCATTTTAGATCTTCCAATTTAAGAAAAAAATGTAGAATTTATTTTTATTCATTGTCACACATACACGTATACACATGTATAGTAGGGTGGGCCGATAAACTATTTTTCTTTTTCAACTCATAATACCGCGGAAAAGTGTAAATTTGGGTAATTAAAAGAAGGTAAAAAAGAAAAGAAAAATATATAAAATCACTTTGTATCTTCCGATTTCGCATCTGCTCTAAAGTTTACCAAAATTCACTTTTTTACGGTAATTTTTAATATTTTTAAATTAGCATGTTTCTGTATATTGTTGCAGAATACTCTGCTTGTTCCCTGGGTTCGTCGTTCTAAAATCGAGTTGGTGTAGAAGGGAAAGTAAAAAGTCCACTTGTCAGAATGGAACACAAACTTTATTGCTTCTAGAACTTAGTCAAACAATCAGCTGTACAAAATTCACAGGCACTAACGGCTAGCTCGTTTATAACAGTCCACTCAGTACCGAAGCTTGCATAAATGCTGTAATTCTCACACAAAATAAAACCCTTCCAGAGGTAAAATTCAGTGGAAGTATGCAAGGGATAACACTAACAATCCTTCAAAAACGCACGCGGAAGTACCGCTTTTATCATTCAGCTCACAAAGAAGAGCAGATAACTCATCCGAAGCTCGATCAAAACTGAAATGGGGCCTCTGGAAACTTGTACTTATAGGCAACGCAGAAGCTACAAGAAGCTTCCAGAAGAGTCTATTTCTCGAAGATTCCACATAAGGCGGGAATTTTGATTACGTCATAGAATAGAAATATTGTGCCATTATGCATGTTAATGCAGAAAAAGTATATTTACAAGCCCCATTGGGAAAATCGCGCCCAATGACCAAAATGTCACCAAGCTTGGTGACTTCTGGCGAAATATCGCCAAATTTGACGAGAAAAATAAGTCCTCAAAAGTGAAGTTACCGAAAGCCTACGACCAATATTTCTCGAGACTTCTAGAAACAGCACGCCAATGAATAGGGAAAATGAAATCTCCGTATCTCCGGTTCTAGTTGACCGATTTTGATGCAACAGAAAGCAAAATTTAACTATTTGAAGCGTAGAATACGAAGTTTTAACTATTAACCCCAGAACAACGGGTTGCCCCGAAAATTCGTAACAATGTAACAGCAGAAATTGTTATGTATTCGAACCACAAAAAAAGTTCAGACATTTTTAAAAATCCATCCTCATTTTCCTTTCGCGCATTCTCTACAGATTTAACAAGATTATGATAAAAATTTACAATGGTAGATTACAGTTTAAAGGGAAAAAATACTAATTTATTTTCTTTATTGAAGGCAAGTTTAAAATCCAATTATTTTAGACACACATATTTTTTTTTAAATTCATAAATCTAAGTTTTCCTGTAAACAGTTGTAAAT
The DNA here is from genome assembly GCA_038373885.1 of Cheiracanthium punctorium. Classification (NCBI taxonomy): domain Eukaryota; kingdom Metazoa; phylum Arthropoda; class Arachnida; order Araneae; family Cheiracanthiidae; genus Cheiracanthium; species Cheiracanthium punctorium. The sequence continues at coordinate 891,775 of JAWZYV010010737.1, read as the reverse complement.
CCAAGAGTATCTTGATAAGCCACTACACCACTTGGGCGGCAAAACTGTAGATCTTATTTCATTTTGACCTATGCAATTTTCGGAAAATAAAACTGTATTGAACTACCTAATAATTTCGCATCTTTTCGAAAGGATTATTAAACAGTTTACGAAACAAAAAAAAAAATAAACAAGCATTTTTATTTTAAATTAAATTAAAATATTTAAATTCAGTACTTAATCACAAAACCGCCATTTGTGCATATTTTACAGTGGTGATACGCAATTGAAACAAGTGCATGTTATATATTGCTTTTAAATATTAGAACTTTTCCATTCGACACACATAGTGCTTTTTTCGTTTTTGCAGATCGAAGCATAAATGTAGTACATTATCAATTCTTATTAAAATTGCTGTTAAAAATTTTGCTGAAACTTCCCAAAATTGCACTTTTTTTTCGGATTTTACGATCGAAACTGTTAAATATATAATGCAAGTTTTGACTGATTCATGTATTGGCAGGTAAGATAAATAATGATTTAGAAGTTATGGATAAACAAATTAGGAGATTTTACACAGGCATGCAGTGTTAGTTAAATAAAAGCGTACAAAAAGCATTGTTGACCCTGAATTTCAACGCAATATTTCTGACGTATTATGAAGCACCGTCATGATTTATAACAATTTCAGAGGACATTCTGATTAGAATATTAAAATATTATAGTTTATTTATAGTAAAATAGGCAATTAGAATTTTCTTAAAGATTGATAAAATTACTTTTAAATTTACACCAATTTTTAATATACATTTTTAGAACATTTAGCAAATATTTTTGCATTGTAAGGAGGAAACTTTTCCAATTAAATTTTAATAATTTATTCAAAAAGGTACGAAATAGTTTTAATAATCCAATATCAACAGCTAAATTTTCCAGTTATGCTTCATGAACAATGATTAGATAGCTCCAAAAAATAGTTTATCCAAAGTAATTGGGAAATCTTAGAGAAATCATCATTTTTCTTAATATATTTTCAAGTATTTTTAAAAATCTTTACGGCATAAGAAAAATATGAAAAAGGTACTAATTATGCAAAGGTAAAACCTACAGATAGAACATATATGTATATATGTATTGTAAAATTAATCTGCGCTAGAAAATAGTACGAAAAGAAGAAAAAAATAAATATTTTTGATAAATTGTTAATGGTGAAATAAGAAAACTAGAAAACTTTAGTGCTCCCTTTTCCTTTTAAAAATAAAAATCGTACTTCATTTGATTGAAGAATGCATTTTATTAGTTTTATTAAAAAAGCATATAGTGTATCCGAATGAAATATTAATATATTGATTTTGAAATATTAATTAAACTTTAATTAATAAAATCACATCGAATAAACATAAAAAGTCTCAGAAAAAATGTTTAACTAATGTGTTGACGTCCGTATCCAGTCAAAGTTATTTTACTTCCCCTGTTCATTTATAAAAGAATAATCGAAAGAAAAAAAAAGGATATTTGCTTTTCTGTTCCCCTCACTAAAAGTATGAATAATTATGCAATTTTTCAAACATGTAATATTTTAACTTCTTGTAATAATGAATAATGATAATTTGCTACAAGAAATGACAATCTGTGGAACGGTAATTTTTAATTAGTTTTACTGTGTGCGTAATGTTCGAACGGAGACATGCAAATTTATGAATAATTCTCAAACCCTATACGATAAAAGTTTTCTTTCGTTATTTCTTTTATTTTATGACTAAGAAACATAAAAAAATTCTTTTTTAAAGAATATTGAGAGCATAGTTTAAAAAGAATTATGTTCCTTTTCTTATTGGGCGTTAATTATTTAAAAATGCATAAAAAACTAATTAGAATAATCTAATTAAGTGAATTAATTTGGTTCTCTTTTCAGAATGGCATAAAAGTGAAAAGACCCCAAAAAAATCATCCGCAATAAAAATGATAAAAAAAAATCAATAAATTTACGTTCACGTTTGACATCTGTGCAAATCATTCAACTTTAAAAAATTACAAATATATTACAAACATTTAACAAATGCATTTTTAAACATTATTTTAATGATGCCCATGTAGTCTTGTTAAAAATTTAATAGTGCGCTGCATGATCATTCTAAATTTTTCCGCGTGTTTTTTTTTTTTTTTTTTTTTTGGCCACTGGATGATGCTGATGCCTATATATCGAGCAACACTCACTTCATATAACAAACATATGCTTAAAAGGTGACATTTGAGCTTACATTTTTTGTAAAGATAGATTTCTAATTCGTGGTTCGTATAAAAAGTTATATTGATTTGAATATGAGTGAAATATCTAAAGAAATATGCTATGTGATGCTTTGTTCCAATAAAAAAAGGTAAAAACTCTGCAAAAGAATGCCGAAAATTTGTGAAGTGCACGATGAGAATGCAGTGAGTGAACGGAGAATCCAGGAGTGGTTTGCTCGATTCCGTCCCGAAAATTTCGATTTCAAAAATGCACCTCGTTCTGGTCGACCAGTCACTAAAAACCTCGATGAAATTTTCCAACTGGTGAATCAAGAGCGGTGCTCAAGCTTTCAAGAAATGGTGGAGGTTATAAACATCAACCACATGACAGATTGAAATCATTTGAAAAGAGCAGGCTACAAAAAGAATCTCGATGCTTGGGTGTCACATGAATTAATGGAAAAGAAATTTGATTGACCGAATTACCATCGGTGAAATGCTGCTGAAACGCAAAGAAATCGTACAATTTTTAAAGTGAATCCCTGCAGGTGATGAAAAATGGGTGAAATATAAAATATCAAGCTCAAGCAAGCATGGTCAAAGGCTGGTGAACCTCCACAAACGACTTTAAAACCTGTATTATCGGCAAACAAGGTTATTTTGAGTGTTTGGTGGGATTGTACATAATCAGCTGCTGCAATCGGGCAAAACCATCAGTCGGTCCTGTACTGTCCACAAAATGCCCATTTGAAGGATGTAATCCAGAGAGAGCGACTAGAATTGGCCATCAGAAAAGGAGCTGTGTTCCACCATGAAAATGCGCGGCCACACACATCTTTGATGATTCGGAACAAATTGTCGGAACTTGGCTGTGAAGTTTTGGTGCATCCAATGGATAGACTGGAACTTACACCGTCTGACTATCATTTGTTTCGGTCTCTGCAAAATGCTCTTCATGGTAAAAGATTGACCGACCGAAGTGCCGCTGAAAATCACATGGTCAGATGTTCGACGATAAAAGCTCTACGCAGATGGGATTATGAAGCTACCCCGAAAATGGCAAAAGGTCATAGTTAATAATGGCCAATATGTACTTGATTAAAATTGATTTTCAATGAAAAAAAAAATTCAAAAATGCACCAAAAACAACGAAGACGTTATATGGCCTATATTTTCTAATAAACTCTAGTTTGAGATACACTGGTGTCCAAATTTAAGATTAAAAACATCTGTAAAAGTTGAAGAAGTACTCTGTTTATTGTAGCAAATTTGCAAAAGAAATGCACGTATTGATACGAGAGAAAGACTATAACAACAAATTTTAGTTAATATATAGATTACATCAAAAATAGCCTTACCAAGATGACGTTCTCTAAATAATATACACTGTATTAGGTGGACTTCTCACGATACATGAAAAATCATGTTTAGGCTGTTTTTGGTATAACATGTATATGAGCTAAAAACTCACCGCCTTTTCATATTTATGTTGCTGCATGCTTCCTCAAATAATAATATGCAAATTTTGGCCAAATTTCGTAACAGGGAAGAGTTTCAGTTATTACAAATTTTGTGTTCAACTTGATTTTAAATGTTACACACAATTTTGGACTTGAGTGTATGTTGGGCATGTGTTGGATGGGTTATCATTTCATATCTGATCTTGACAAATCCTAATTATTATATTGAAATGAATAAGTTTTGTTTGAATTCAGCTTATGTAAAATCTGCCTGTTGGCATCAATTTATTTATTTAAAAATAATACATAAAAAGACAAGCAAAATTTTCATGTAGGAGTGCAGGTTCTTAATCCGTGCGCTTATTGGTTTCTTACTGCAAAGACTAGTTTATGTAACTCATAGCACGAATGCAATTTATAAGTATCGAAGTATACTATTTGTTAAGATTTAACAGCACACTAAATAAGCATTTTTATCAACCTATTCTTTTTTTAATTCGCCAAAATCGCATGCTAAAATATGACAAAAGGCTCATTTGTCATTTTTATCAACCTATTCTTTTTTTAATTCACCAAAATCGCATGCTAAAATATGACAAAAGGCTCAATTGTCATATGCTCAAGGTATTAAAATTACACTAAAAGTGCATTTACTGAAAAATATTTATCGATCCAAAATCAATTAATGCAACGCAATTATTAAATTACTCTACAATAAATTCAGCTGTTCAGCAAAATGAAATTGCGACTGACTCGTTCAGACATCGAACAAATTATTTAATTATAGATCTATGCACATAAATTCTCTCAAGAAATGAAAACTTAAAAAATATCCAGTAAATTCGAAACCACTTAATTGAAGACGATGTTAAATTAACTCTATATGTTTGCAATAACAAGAAAAAAATATAATAATAATAAACTGAATAATATGACATGGAATCGTTAAAAATTATATTCGTACCGAAATGAAGCAAACAATAACTTTTTCGCAAATGAAATCAAACTTTCAGTGCTAATTACATTGCAAAAAACACCACCTTTTTAAATCATGCTTAATATTCTCACCATGACAACCGTTTGCAAATCGCGTAAACAATTACATCTGAAACTTGTGTTTTTTTCTTCCTTTTCTTCTGTTTTCTTTTTTCACAGATTCATCAAAAGAAATCGGTGAGAAAAAATAATAACAAATACAATAGGCGCTTAAATTATGTCGCGTGAATTGTTTCATTAGAAAATAAGCAAAGAAATATGGTTGAGCCTTGTTAAGTCATTTATTGTGTTTCATTTCAGGGTTTGTTTTACTCAAAGGAATTCAAATAATGTGGCGTTGAAACTGAAGGTGTACACAGTCTTCTGGATATGGCTTTTGTTATAAACAGTGCTGAATTCCGATATTTTATTTATTTTACTTTCGGAAATTTTCGAATTAAATTAATCAAAAGTAGAAAAGTATGTGTGAATCGTAACTTCTACGATACTTATTTTTTAAGAGTAATTTCATTTAAATAATTTTGAATGCTTACTTATATAAGCTTGATGTGTAAATCATTTTCTTATATTTGTGTTTATTCCTTTATTTTTTTGTCTGTACTGGTAAATAAAAATAACTATCATATAGTTTTTTTTATTACTTTTCCCTTTTTTTATACAGTTAAGCATAAAAACGTTGCTGACTCCCCTACATTATTTGGCTATTTTCTTATTACAATAGTTTCAGGGAAAATATTGTTTATGCTTACTACTGTTTACATTTTCAACACATTTTCATAATTACCCCTGAGATAAAATGGTAACTGTAAATTGTCATGTGTGCGTATTCCTATTATACATTTCAAAAAAGTTTCTTTTGAATTCCCCTGATAGAAACACATCGAAGTCAGATAATTTATAATCATCACGCTTTCTTTTACTTAATAAAGTAAAAATGAGTCAAATAAGACCATTGTTAAACTAATTGCCTTATCATACTATTTTCGTACCACATTTGATATAATATTAGGTAGAAAAAATATTTTATCACAGTACATTACTTGAAAAACTTCCCAACTTGAGCGCTTTTAGAATACTTTAATGCTTTTCTTCTGCCTTAATTTACTTCTTTACTTATGCATTTTGTTGTTGCAAACGATGAACAGATTTTTCGCATCCTTCAAATTTTACAATCAGCTATTTTATATTCTTTGCTAAAGCATTTGTCTGTCTTTACACATCACTTTATTATTTTCTGTCTTACTGATGGTTTAAGATGTAGTAATTTTTGATCTCATAATCTTCTTTCAACTTTTGGTAGTTTTGATTGGTCTGAAATTGGGATCTGAGTAAAACAAACCTTTGAATTTTGGGTTGAAGTAGAATGAATTAGAATAAAATAAGATAAAATAGGTAGGTTTTTATTATTCATCAGAAATTTTAAAAAGTTTATTTTTAAATGAGTTAAATGGTAACTAATATCTCCTATATTTTGATATATTATATTTACTAAAAACTTTATAATTTCATTTGGATACATAATATTAGCTTTTATAAGCTTTTCGATGATACGGTCTTTATATGTGTCTCTAAAACTTTTGAAGAAACTAGTACATTTATGAAAATCTGAAAATCACTGTAACTATCTTTAATTTAGAAGGCAGCAGATTATCAGAAAAAATGTAATAATTCTTATAATAATAATTTTTTTCTTTTAAATCCTGGTTTAGTATAGGAGTAATATGCAGAAACATTTAGACTTATAGTTATGTTTACCAATGCATTCTCTTAGTTAATGTTATGCTTTCCAAACTTTACGGTTGAAATATTAACTAGTGTAATTTTTTGTGATATAAAACGCAAAAAGAATTTCATTTATGAATATTTTTAGTTTCTTCAGCTGTTGAAAAGGAAAATTTATACTTTTTTGAAACGTTAATTCATACGTTTTTGACGATCAATAGTAGCAATAAATAAATAAATATATAAATAAAAATAAATAAAACATATGAGTTAATTAATAAAATATTTCTCCAGAATGTAGCTTCGTTCAAGAAAAAGCGAACAATCATAAATATCTTATGTTTACGATGTACTGAACTTTAAAAGAAAAACTCGCTCTAAAATCTTCAGAGAATATCAATTAAAGTTTGTTTTGAAAGAAATCGGCAAGCTAGTTTGATTGATTTATGGGTTTAAGAACATAAGACCGCTATCTATCACTTGTAGAACGTCTTAAAACATCGGAAGCTTAAGATTAATTGTGTTTTGTTTTTCGTTTTAAGCAGAGTCATATTTCTTAGTCTCCGTTGATTTACAATATTACTGTTTATTTGACACTTAAAATAGAAGCTGCATAATCTAGATGTTGTTTTAGCCATCAAAATGGAAGTACAAAGAAAATAATTTTTAAAACTAAGAATTTGAGGGCGAAAGACTTTGACGTAAATGTGTGAGGTTTGGAAGAGGTTATTTCTAATTCCGCAAAACTAAAATCTGTTGATTGTATGACAAACATTCTCTCATTTAACATCACGGAAATCAAACTAGACCAATAACTTTCAACCATTAAAAATATTAAAATATTATTATTACTATTATTATGATTATTGCATTCATCGATGTTTACAGAGGACAGTTGAATGTTTTTAACCCTTCGTTAGACGCGTGGACAACGGTCGTAGACTCTCTCTCAAAAAAGTATTCAAGCATAAGTCAAATTTCCTATGTCAGTTTCATATTAAAAATATTTGTCTTCTTAAGAGTGAATGATGTCGTATATAATTGACAATTTTATCATATCTTTTCTAATGTGTTTTTTTCAGAAACTAATTTGTTATTGACAAAACTGAAGTATGAAATGCGGCCATTACACAAATTCATTTCTGAATGGGTGTATGTGGTCTATGATCGTAGTCCACGTGCCTACTTGAGAGTTATAAGATTTGGATTAACACTTATAAGCGTTAGTAATTTATATTCAATTACCGTAAATTCAGGTAACTTTAGCCCTAACCTTTTATTTCATCTAAAATAAAAATAAAAAGGTATCAAATCATTCACATTACTAGCTTATTTCTCCAGGCTTACATCAGTCTTGGCTGTTTCGCCTTGTTGTCATAGGATCGAACTAGCCAAAGGTTTTGCAGTTAAATGCATTAATAATTTTAGTTCCATTATCAATAAGTTCTAGACTACTTTTCCCCCTTGTGCCCGTGAATAATCGAACGGACGTAATGATGTGATTTTCTGAGCAAGTCTCGTTTTTCTACGTATAAGAGAGACGTCATATGACTCTTTTCGAAAATGCTCATCTATTGGCTACTCACAGTCTGAGAAAACGATTTAGTAAAATGTTCTTTTTGGCTATATGTTTGAACATTAACTCTCTTATATCCATGGTAGAAAATACGCTAGCATCCTTTAGACGCTATTTTTTACAGTAAAAATGTTTCGAAAGGGAATTTTGAAACCATAAAACTATCAGTTATACCTTTAATTAAAAGTAGTAGTATTTTGGCGCTCCAGATGCCTGAAGTAATGGATGAAAAAGTATCAGGTTGTAACGAAAGTTCTCCGCCAAATCTGCTTGAGTCAGCTCATGCGGCACCCAGCGATTGAACTTGTACATGAAGTTTATGTATGCATATCATGGCTATTGGGCATGGCATTAATATCTAACTCCTTAGCTAGCTCTCAAGTGGTTAAATACTGATCTTCTTCCACAAGTTCTCGCAGGTGGTCCTCATCAACATCAATAGGCCGGCCAGAGAGCTCTGCTCTTTGAATGTCATAGGCCCTGTTTTTTAACTTTCAGTACCAAACCTTCACAGTGCCATATTATGCAACAGTAGAATCTAAATTACACACATAATTCTTTGACATTCTGTAGCTGATTTTTTGCAACAGAACTGGATGTAAATGATGGTTCTAATCCAGTACCGTGATAGTTCCATTTCAGACACCTTGTACTTAACGATAACAATATTTTTTAACAACACAGTGTTCTAAAGCAAGTCTCTTTCAAATTATAAATATTGTTTGACAAAATATGAGCAAACACACCAACGTGAACTGTTTGCAGACGATATTTGTAGTGGCGGGAAACTTTCGTTACAACCTAATATTAAAATATTTTAGATGCAACATGTTGGTGATCTTTTGTTCTACCAGCAGCTTGTCCTACTATCAAGATTTTCTACTATTTCAATAATATTTAATATGAAGAAAAATTAATAATTGTAATTTTTATGAAAAAAATATATGTTTTTCCCCTGGATACAAAATACTGTTTTTAAGTTTCATTTACAATGTTTTTAAGAGTACTAAAATCATAAAGCTGTCATTGAAAAACATATAAAAATACCTTTTTTTCTTAATTTTTAATTATATCTATATTGTTTCACCTAAAATAACAATTTCAATCATATTTTTTTTCTAGGAGACTTATATTGAGAGTAAGAGGGTCAATATCAGAAATTATAAAAAACACCTGAAGAAGTGTTACGTTTCGTAACGTCGCTTCTAGCAAGCATTTGCTTCCAATAAGCGTAGTCTTAAAAGCATTGAACTTATCCACTATAGCAGTATAATTATTTGTACATTCAAAACTATTTTAAAATCTGTAGCTATTGAAATAGTGTTGCATAATTTTTTTTCGCAAATAATCATTCAACATATGTATAAAAAAATCTCATGCAAAATATTTACATTTTGTAGATAATAATGGTAAGAAGAATTCATATTCATCTAATGCAACGATTTATTTTTCACGAAAGAAATATTTTGTGACGTATTAAATTTTTTAACTGCTTCATCGAGATTAGTAAAAGCTTACCTATTTACCTATGCAATGATTTATTTAATAACACTAAAAAAATTTACACCTAGTAAATGCAGATGTTTTGTGAGTATAAATGTGTTTATGAAGATAAATGATAAAAGTAATCGATAAGATTTTTTTCATTGTTATCACAATCTATGTTACGTATGTCAGCCGCAAATCAATTATATCGATTTTGTGTTCAGAATGGTCGATAATGTAATAACTGTAAATATTTTTCACCGCTTCGCTCCGAACTGATGTGATATTTCATACATTATTTATAGAAAGTAATTTGTTCTTTTCAACTGTTTTTATGAGAAAAAACAAATATGTGTGGTATTTTTTTTTCTTTTTTAGTTCGAATTACAAAAGACTGTGTGTAAATGAATGCATTATAAACTCTTCAAACAGCAATGTTATCTCTATGCGCACACAAAAGTACAATAAAATTTTCGAGTTTTTCTACAAAGTGCTTATGCTTTAGCTTTGTCTACTTGTCATCTAATGTTATGTACAATATACTTTTGATATGTCCTGTTATTTTACTGCTATATAAAGTACATTGTAAATCTGGGTACAGGAAAAATTCATGGTACAGTACTCCTGGTATAAATAAATGCACTCTATATTTTGGGGGAGTACTGCACCTTATTTTTTTCCCTTTTGACCCCAAAATAAGGAAAATCCTTTATTATTCATTTTTTTAAAAATATTTACATGTCCTTCTTTTAAGTTTGAAAGTGTAATACATTTTATTAAACTTTGCAATCATTTCCAGAAAATATGTTGTAAATGAATTCCACGAAAAGAGGGTACTGCTGGTAATTTTTAAAAATAGTTCAAAAGTTTATATTTGCTCAAAAATTAAGTTAAACCACCTTGTGCTTAAAAAAGGAATTATCTAAACAATCCAGACAGTTTCCAAACTGAGAGAAAGAGAATATTCCAATTCAAATCAAAAAGGCTTTAGATTGGGATACTAAGCTCCTGTTAGGGAGCAAGCACATCAGCGTGGACCTTCTGCTAAATTTGTAGACAGAATTCCAGTGTCTGTCTCTGGGTATGGTTTAATGAAATCGCGGGCTTTCCCACCAATATCGAATGATACTGGTGAAGCACAGGAATCCGCAGTATAAAGCGCACTAAGAGATTAAACTAATTGATTCTGTTTGTATTATGACATTCCATACTACTGCCAGCAATACAGGAAGGAAACGTGGGGCATGTATTGTGTACTGCTGGAGCAGAAAAGGATTAACAGAGTGGTAAGTTTGGTATACAGACATTCCATTCATGAACTTTTCATCATGAGTATTTGAGGCATTATTTGAGTACAATGGAGGTTAGTAAATAAAATTGTTGCAGACATTTTCATCAGTGTAAAAGAATGTCTATGCAGAGACCAATGATAGCAGTATTACGGATAGAGCCAACTGTAAAACTGAATCCTATTCCGAATAAAATTAGATTAAAAAAAGATGCATGTAGTACAAGTTGTATTTTATGACAATGTAAAATATTTCCGTTCAATAGATTCGAATTGCTACGCTGTTTAAAAAATATGTGAGCATTAATAGAAACGGGACAGCCAGCAAAATTTGCTAAAAACATTTATGTTCAGTTTGTCATGCTTCCGGTTTATTTTCATTACTCTGTTTCCTTACAATGTTGTTTTTTACTTTCCGAAAATGTATCATATAATGTAGTGTAATCATTAAAAAAATTCACTATGAGAATTTGATGGATTTACACTTTTTTAGGATTGCAGAAAGGTACTAGAATGCACTTATCTAGATTGACTACGCAGTCCAATCTTGCACGAGAATAGCTTGGAAACTATTATTGTATTTTTGATCTCACTAAATTTTTGTTAATTCTGATTATGTAAAATTTAACTCCTTTTTATCACTAAGAGAATACTAAAAAAAATTACTTATTTTTTTATTTACTGTAACTATCTGCAAGTATTTATCAGTTATCTTTAGTTTGTGTTGGTCTTTCAGACTATCTGAGAATCTCCGAGAATAGGAGCACATGAATATGGTTTCAATTACGAAAATGAATTACATATGAACTTATTTAATTATATATGGCATAATACCGTTACCATCACTCCAACCTACAATTTAGTGCTCCTCAATTCTGAGGATTTCATAACCTATCTTGAATGGAGAGTAATGCGTTGTCTACCATACCATCATGCAACGTAATATAAATGGGCTAGTTCTGAAGCCACTTCTAAATCCTACCCTGCTATTATTCTAAACACCATAATTTCTAATTCTGGACGCAGAGCTGTATAATCCGTTTCATGACATGAGTAATCGTCTCTTTTGTGTTCACGTATTTTCCCCTGCTTTATTTATAAATCGTATACGTTCTAACGGAATTAACATATCAGTTATGAAATATTTAAATAAGATGAAAAGCTTGCGTATTAGATAAGCACATTTAATCTATAGATCTATTTACTTTTTATGCTCTCTTCAGGAATGCCTGCTATAGAATACTAATAATTTTTAAATATAGAATAAAATATAATGAGCTTCAAGCTAATCGCATCAAAGAATCTCGGAATTAAATTCTATGAATTCTACTCGCAATTGTTTCAGTTTATGATATCGTGTTGCTCAGATTTTTCAAATTTTATGCATATAGTTACATAAGTAGTAAAATATTGAATAATGAATAACTTTTACTGTTTGATGTAAATGTTAAACATGGAACAGTCACAGAGGATTAAATATAATCTTTATTTAAATTTTTAATACTTAAATTCTTTGAAAATGAAGTATGATTATAATAGCATTAAACATAAAACAGACTAAAACTATCGTGTTGCTCAGATTGTTCAAATTTTAGACATATACTTTTAACCCTTTGAGGCGCAACGCTTTCCCAATGCTGAAAAAAGGGCAGCCGTTGCCATCGCTCGACTTAACGACCTGCAAGAGGGCGGACGATCGAAACGTTCATCACGTGCCACAGATCTAGAGATCCCTTTTTTGGCAACGGCTGCCCTTTTTTCAGCATTGGGCAATCTATCCAGCTGTTCTCGCATTCTTCCATTTTTCAGCAGATGTCACTGCTGTTAAAAATAATCGAGACAATTTTTTTACGGGAAATGACGTGCTAAAAAGTAAAGGATTCTCGCGGAGCTATGTCACCCGCAACTATTTTTACAGAAATCAAATCTATTCTTCGCGACTGGCAACAGTCAAAATGTCAGAGTTTGGTGTTCCCTGAGCGGGAACACTGCGCGTTAAAGGGTTAAAAGTTATAAAATGTTAAATACTGCATAATGTTAACAATTACATCACTGTTTGGTGTAATTGTTAAACATGCAAAAGTCATTAAACTTTCAATATATTAAAATTTTTATTTAAATGTTTTAGCCTTAAATTCTTTCGAAAATAAAATATGATTATAATCGTAATAAAAAAGGCATATATATCTGTTAAAAAATTCTGTTGCTGATTTTGAACTATTTTTAGCAACTATAAGCGTACACTATATTTTTCCTTTACAAGCAAATTATATAAGTGAATCATTGAAAGATTGTCATGTATTTGCATTAGTATCCATTTTCTTAAAAGAAAACTAAAGCTCTTTATTATAGTAAATCAAGTATGCTTTATGAATACAAAATCTTAACTGCATTCTTTTGATGCTTTAAAATATGGGGAAGGTGGCCTAAAATAATTGTAAATTATTTTTATCGACAAAGTAAAACGATGTAAATATAATTGTGTTTATACATAATGAAATAAAATTAGTTTTACAATCCGATATCACACATGATTTATTTTATGAAAATTTAAAAATAAAATAAAATTATTAATTAATATATAATAAAGATAATATAATAATAAATATGTGTATATTATTAAATTATAATTCAAAAATTAATGGCCATTTCTATATTTAAAAAATTTAGAAATAAATTAAATAATCTCTTCCCCCTTAGTTCCAAAACTCGGAATACTTGAGAACATATAAAAAATTACACATGCTCACCATTCTCAGGTATACTAGCGCATGCATCAATCACCCACCTAGGCATTTGTGACACTGGATCTAACCTAAATAATAATTTATAAAACATACTCTAGTAAACCAAGCCATATATCTGTACATGAAAGACTACTTATCTAAATGAATAAGAAAGTTTATGCTTACTTTATGACACAAGTTATATAATCCAAATTTTCAAAGAATTCTATTTAGAGGCCTAATGCTGTGATCACTTTAAGACCAACATTGCATCTTCTTCACTGGACACAAATAGTTAATATGTTACCTGGTAGATATCGCTACCTGTAAGGGAGATAACGTATGTGGATGGTATCAGGATCGTTTTACCCTCTAGGAGCATTTTAGGCCAAATTCCCATAATATGAAAACGGATTTTAAATATTTTAAATTTAAATTTTTGTTAAAATGAATCATAAATATTGGGAAGGTATGAAAACATCACTTCCTTACTTTATGAGGAATTTAATATTTCATCTAACTAAAATACACTTTTTTTTTACTAAAACATTATTCGTATTACACAGTGTTGACATCCCAATTAATTTATGTAAGAAAAAAATACTCTTTTGATGAAGATTTCTACTCTAAAACATTTCAATGATCATTTTCCTTACATGAGGATTTATTTTTTCAAATATCCACCATTTTGTGAAATTTATTCCTTATGCAATACAATTAAAAATAATATGTCACTTTAATCACTATGCAATATGTCTTTCATTTATTGTTAAATCCTACTTGAAAGAGAATTTGATTTCAAACTTCCTTATCATGTGTCGTAAATCATCTCTTTTCAATTAAATTTATATTCAATATCTTTTTTTCGGAATAAAGAAAAGTACGCTAGAATAAATGTACTTTCGCGAAAGTGGTATTTAAGAATATGTATGATAAATACTTTTACGAGAGTTATCCATCAATAGATGTCACTTACTATTACGAACTTAAGGAGTTGGAAAATAAATTTTCATTTAATATATTCATTCTTATTCCTTAGTTAAAAGTAATTTCTCAACGTCAAGCTCGTAATTATTAATTCACGGATATTTGTTTTATATAACATATTTGAAAAGAAGCAATAAGCATAAAAATGTACTAATGCATTAGAAAATAATTGCAAAAAATAGCCTTTTTTCAGTTTAATAAATCATACATATGTAATCCCATTTCTTACATCACCTATGATTAAAGTGTTTCCTTCTCGCAACTACAGCGGAATTTCCTTAAAATGCATATAATAATGAGGTATAAATGATTATAAACTGTAAGTGTAAATTGAAATATATTGCCAGATTTTTAAAGAATTATTTTTACTCAACTATTTTAAGTATAGCTTTCAAAAATATATATTTTTTTTCAAATTGAAGCCATATAAGACCATGCATATTCTAAAATATTCTACACAACTGTTTCACTTATTCGTATCAGAGTAGAACTAAACGCAACCATCTTGCGTGTGGCTGTTCAAAGGAATTATTTCCTAATGAACTCACTGTTATGAGATTCAGCGAAAGAACACTGATTTTAAAGTAAAATTAAAGGTTATACAGGAATTTGAACGTGCTTAATTATTGATTTACTGCTCAAGTGTGATTTTTTGGGTATGACTGAGTTTTTCCATACATAAAAATTAAACTTCAATTGTTTTCGTAAACTTTACTTAATTTTGGTTCAACAAAATATAAAATAATAACTTTTAAAATGCATTTGTATTCCCCATAAATTATCTAATAAAATATATTTCTATGCAGTTCAGTTGAGTGAAAAGTAAATAAAACACAAAACTGGAATTTTTATAAAGCGATAATAAGTAAATATAAGTAAATGAATTTAAATAAATAAATAAACATATATGCATGTACATTAATTTAAATTACTGAAGAAATTAAATATGACGTTTAGACACACAATTTCAGCTTACGTCATCCTCTCACCCTCGACAAATAATGTTTTATCAGCATGAACATCCGGCTTCACTCTAAGCTCTTGCATGATAAAGCGTCTTAACATTTCCTTGCATTTCACACACACCATAAGAAAGCGCACATTTCTTTCTCAATATCCTGTTATGTCAAACATTACCGCCAAAACCAATGGTAAGCATATATCGAAAAAGAAATTCTTCGCTAACTTTGTTCGACAAATATCCAGGACTTCATGTCTCCAATAATTGGAGCAGAGAGCCAGAAAAATAGAGGAATGCCGATAATGCCAGATGGGGATCTCGTGACAAATCATTTGTGACTGACCACTTTCCCACTATCATAGATGAGGATTAGCTTCACATTTGCTGATCTTTGCCCATATTGATTTTTGCCCTCGGCTCTTGTGCGTTGTTTGTTGTTACTTCTTAACTTTCGTTTTTATTTCACACTTGCTACTTCGTCTTTTATTATCTAGCTCGGAGGTATCTTTCTTTAGTATTTGAAGGGATTTTTAAAGGTCTTTCCACGGTAATTGTTAGGGAATTCGTTCTCATAATTTTTATATCATTAGAAAAGAGCAAGTTACTATCACATCAGAAATGTTTTGTTTGTTTAGAAATAATAATGAATAGATAACATATATTGTACTTCAGTATACGATAAATAGACATTTTAGGAAAATGATATAAATTTTAACTGCTCATTTTACTAAATGTTAATTCTTAAAAGTGTTATTTTTTATCTGAATAGTTAAAAAAATAATAGTGTGCTTGTTTGTTCATTTTGCATATAATTAATTTGTTATTCATTTTGCAATATAATTAATTTGTTCATTTTGCATATAAAGAATTCCTGTTCCTTTGGAATATCATGTTTTTAATGATCCGTTTTGAATGTAATATCTTTAATATTATTTCAAACTGCACGCAATTCTCTGTGTTTTACTTATTTAATATGTTTTAATACGTTATTTGATCTGCAATCCGCATCTCATTTTCAATTGAACAGCCTTTTATCCAGAAAATACTTTGAACATTATTTTCAATATATTCTCGTGTTTAAAAGGATAGTTTTATTTTTCCTTCAATTACATTTTTCATCTATAAAAGATTCCGTTATTACTGCCAGCAAACAGGTTCTGATTTTAAAACTTGAATTCCTTAATTCACATGAAATATTTACTTGAATTACTATGCCAATCCTCAACACCAATTCATTTTCATTTTTTTCTGTTACTCTATAAAAAAACGTCCATTTCGTAGACTCTTCTGCCGAAGCGTTAAATATCACAGAATTTATCTTATAAACACTGTACATACATTCTTCACTGTTTGTTTATGATTTTTTACGTCTCAGTGCAAGCTATATTTCGCATAATGATTTTAATTTTGCACTTTCGCGCTCTGGTCAAAAGTTTGTACCAGAGTCGTTTAGTCAGGACCGATCAGTTGTATTGTGTAAAAATGCAAAATATATAAATGGAGCATCATTGAAAAATTGCTGCATCAGTGAAAATAGATTATCAAAATGCACAGTTAATCTAAAGAAGACGCAGCAAATTCAATGTGCAAGTAAAAGTAATTACATTGTTCTAATGTTTGAGTCAATAAATATACTGAGAAACTAACTGCAAAAGTGTATAAATAACAGAGAATGTCCTATTGAAGTAATGTAACTTGTACCATGAAATTTACTCTATGACTGTGAATTTATGAATTTTTGACTGATGAATTCTTTAGAGGGTCCATTTATTCTGAAATATTTAGGTTCGACATTGTAATAAATTTCAGTGTTCTATAAATTTGTTTAAAATATTTTCCAATAGTGCAAAAAAGTTTTTCGTGTTTTTTTTTAACTTTATGTTTTAAATTGAAAATGTTGCAATAAAAAGGACGAGTTTACCTCAAAATCGTTTTATTTATGAAACGAATTCCAGTAGGTTCTACTGAAATAAGGACAGTAGGGCAGTACCGAATATATTATGCTGATCACCTACAAGAA
Source organism: Cheiracanthium punctorium (assembly GCA_038373885.1). Lineage (NCBI taxonomy): Eukaryota > Metazoa > Arthropoda > Arachnida > Araneae > Cheiracanthiidae > Cheiracanthium > Cheiracanthium punctorium. The sequence goes on along the minus strand of JAWZYV010010737.1, from coordinate 874,346 downwards.
TTAATCATTAATAGTACTGTCACAGACGTCCACTTCTCACCATCAAGAGAACTTGCTACAGTTAATTTAACAAACATTTATCATGCATTAACTACTGATCCAAATAACAGACAGGGATCGTCTGTCTTCAAATGCTATCGAATTTCTTGTCAACATAACTAGTGTATACAGTCGATGCTCGTTTTTACGAGCCCGTATTGACCACTCAAGATAGTTCGTAAAATAAAGTCGTAAAATAGACTATTGGAGTGTATTCAGGACTACTCGCTAGTTCGTCAAATCGCAAGTCTTCGTACAAAAGAGCATCGACTCTATCAATCCAAAAATGAAAAGAAATTATTCAGTTGTTCACATGAAATGGTACTTACAATTAAATAGTTATTAAAATAAACAAACCCTGATGTTACTAAATCGGGTAATAATGTCTGGATGTAAATGATCAATTGTGTTTCCTGAGGATTTCAAAATTTGTTAGGGCTCATATTCATTATTATTTAGTAGTGAACGAAGTTGATTTTTTATTTAAATTTAGATTACACTTTCCCATTTCAAGATAGAATATCTTAGAAAAATTTAAATTTTTGTATGATTGTAAAACTAACAGTTAGTTTTTACGGCATACAGTATTTCAGTTACTGTGAATCTACGAAACAACTGCTTATGCGCTGCAAAAATTGTAATGTAAGAAAATTAAATATAACGAATAATATTTTATGTTAAGCTGTTCACTGAAAATAAACAAGCCGGTGCATCCATTGCCAGTATATGTACCATCTATATGATGAAAGATCTTTAGCACTGTAGTTAGTTAATAGAGCTCTGATTTAAAAATGCTTGATAAAAAAAGTAAGAGTGTATATTGTGTAAAATGGAAAAGAAAAAGTAAAGAATTAATTTTAAATAATTCCAGTTTAGTCACACAAGTTCTTTTTGCTGCTTTTACCAATTGTTCTAATAATACTTTTTTCACAATAATCATTGGCAAATGGAAGAAATTAAATACTTCTTTGATTATTGTTACATATATCTTTACTTTTTCAGCCGTGGCACATTTTAAACCTTTCTGTATTGTAATTTGAGCGGTGAGTACCATCGTTTTTAAGTTTATTTAATTCCTTAGTATGATTATGATTCGTTTATTAACATATTTAGTAAAGTCTATGGCATATTTTTCCATTTGTGAAATTGTGAAATGAAAAAATAAGTTCCTTTCTACCCTCTTCTGAAACTTAACGTTTCGTGGTAAGGAGATTTGCACTGTTTTATTTTCTTAAGTGACAAAGTATCGAACTTTAAAGGATTTTTATAGTACCTCAGTCTTAATTTTCTAAAGTATTTTTATAGCTGGTTAGAATGACTAACGTATTACATTAAAAACAGCAAAATGGCATATGTGAAAATTTTAATAATTTTATTTTTTTAAAACAAAAATCACGTTTATTTACTCGAAATAAGTGATTCCGTGAAAACGTATTAGCCGGCGTTTTCTTATGTGGCTGTAGATGATACCGAAACATTGACAATTGCAATATTTTATTGAATTTTGCACCAAATTACAGTAGAATATTTTCGTAAAAATTGTAAAATTGTTTAAGAAGAAGAATTTTAGATTACTAATATATAACATAAGTTATTATATATGTAGGGGAAGGCGGTGTAAGATAACGAACTTAAGCAACTACGACTTTTACTGACCACTGTGAATGAGTCTAAGAACTGAGATTTTTGTGATAACTTCTTTCATGTCTTGTCTTACATCATCTATTTTTTCACTTACCTGTTTCATCTTTTTAGAGGCGAAACAACGGTTTTCCTGAAAAAGGTAATTTTCGTCATCTCTCCCCAGCCACGGGGTAAGATGACTAATGGGATAGGGTAAGATGACGAACTAACCCCGAAATATGAATAAACATTCATGAACACTTTATTAGCAAATAAGTTTAATAAGAAACAGAAAAAAAACATTTAAATGAACAGATCACATTTTTAAGGTCTTTGGCTGGTTTTTCCCCAATCCCATCTGCAACACTCAGTATGAGTCCAATTTAAGTACTGATACCAATCTTCATCCTTGCCTTCTTCCGCGCATATGAGGCAGAATTTATGTTTAAAATCCTCGAAGTTCATATCATGTTCAGAGCACGCATGCACAGTACATGATGTACAGTGCATATCATGCACGGTATAGAATGAGATGAGTCGTCTTCAGAAGATGAAGAAATGTCGTGATTTCTTCTTCGCTCCTTTTGTTTTGCTTGCCTTTTTAGTCAATCTTTAGTGTATTTTTAGCTCTCTCTCTTCTTCCAAAGATTTGTTTTATGGGAGTTCTTGATAACAGAAGCGACGGCAATTTCTTCCTCGGCTTTCTCACACTCTTCTCTAAAAATTCCAACTATCTGCTTTTAATTGTTTTTGTTATGTCTTATGTACCCTTGAGAACGGATAAGTTGTGAAAACTGGAGAAAATATATTAAACAAAGAGTGTGGGGTAAGATGACGAGCTGAAAATTATTCGTCACCTTTCCACGTCTAAAATTCGTCATATTTCCCCTCTATGCCACTTTTACAAAATCAATCTTTATGAGTAACTAAAAATATATCTTTAAACATGGATCTACTATAAATGTATACTAAATAAGCTTAGAATTTAGAATACTTTAGTGAGAACCTGAAATGACTTACCGTAGAATTTTAATTCCTTACGTTTAGACAGTCAAATTTTAGACGAACACCCTTGGAAAATAAACCTTTGTTTATAACTTCCTCTAAACGGCAAATATAGATGGCTATTCTAGTACTATGCTTAGTTCACCACCAGGTACTTATTATGCTGACCAAGATGTGCTGCTATGAATACCAGAATTTGTGAGTACCTGAGAGAAATACTGAATTCGTCATCTTAACCGGCCTTCCCTTATATTCTTTGGATATATACTATATAAACACTGAAGAAGATTGTATTCTGTCACAAACAAATAAGATGTTTAACACACATGCATGATAATCAACAATGCATAGCGTTACTTAGCTCTTCACACGCACGCATGTTTTTTTTTTTTAATTTTTAAATAAAAATATTTTATTTAAAAGTAAGCAACATAACACTTACATAAATTTCAACAGTTTATAGAGTGTCTTCATAAATTTCCTGGCGGTTGTAAATACGAGATCATTTATCTAGACATTTCGAAGTGTTGTAAAAATTTTAAAAGGGATGAGAAAATCAATTCTTGACACGAAGATACATGAATATTATGATAACCTTTTATATTGAGAGAGCATGATCCTAGGGATAAATGGCTTTCCATTTTTTCGGATCTATAAATCATTGTTCTAGTGTCATGTTTTCCTTAAAACATTTAATGGATAAATAAGTCTTAGTGAAACATATTTATCTAAAGCAGAAACCTCTGCATATAATAATGCATGCAAGTATTTGATTCAAAACTGCAGGGTAGGGGAGAGCGGGGGAATCCCAGCACATTAAGGAAAAAAACTGTAAAATATCTCAATACTTTAGTGAGAGGATTATTTTGTTTTATAGTTTCTTACGTATGGCATGAATACGTTAGCAAAAATTTAGTTCGGTTTACGTGTTCTTTTAAAAGGAGTTCTGTAAAACATTACCCTGTGGCGTCATTACCCCGGTACCTCTGACATGATGAATTTGTCACACACTTTGTTGGCGGCACTTTTAAACATAATGCCAAGCAAAAAGATATCTGAGAAAGCAGAAGAAAATGCTTTCAATAATACAGCTTATTTTACATAAATTTTGCTAATAACATAAAAAAAAAATAAATACTCGTAGGGTTGTACAGTGCATCCCAAAAGTTTATAGACAACAGATTTTTTTTTCATTTTACAATTGAACAAGATGAATAAGAATTTCAAAAAGCACTTTGAATTATAATTAACATTAGGACAAAAATAATACTAAAAATAACATCAGTACAAAAATAATATCAGTCGATCACAGATTTTGCGATAAAAACTAAAAATGAAAATTTAGTGTCCAAAAAGTTTAGAGACAACTCATTTTTTTTTCTGTAACATTCAGATTTTTGAGCCATTTTTTCTTATCACTTCAAAAACTCGATTAAGCATACTCGAAATGAGAGTTTGAAGAGATTCTGGCTTTAGAGAAAATCAACTTCTTTCAATTTGCAGCTTTAGATCTTGAACTGTTACAAATTGACGCCCATTAGCATATACGCGTCCAGCTAACATTCCCCAAAGGTTCTCCGCTGGGTTCAGATCAGGAGTTAGGGCTGGCCAGTCCGTAACAGCTACTTGGTTTCGCCTAAACTACTACATTGTGGATTTTGAGACGTGATTGGAGCAATTGTCTTGCTGATATATCCATTTGTTCCCCGAGGCGAAAAAAGAAAGACAGCTTCGCTTTTCTCTCAAAAAGCTATCGAATGACCAGTAAATGATCTTGAAACACGCAAATTTGGAGATCAGTACTTCAATCAACTTTTAACACTGGTTGTCTATATATTTTTGGGGCAGAATTGTTTCATTTTTATTTTTTTATATTAAATTTATGACTGTTTGAGGTATTTTAAGCATTTTACTATTACTGTTGCGTCAATACATATTTGCATAATTTCTTTCGTCTTTCTTACTTGTTTAATTAACACTTAAATCCAAAAAAAGTTAGTCTATAAACTTTTGGGACGCACTATAGCAAATGAATTCAGTAACATAATTAAATAAATCTTATTAATTTTCTCTCTTTATTAAAATGATAATTTTTTTTGGTATTTCCTTAAAAAAAGAAAAAAGATGGGATTATTCAGCCAGGATGGCGGCATAATCTCGATGGGACAATACGTCGAGCAAAAGTAATACCCAACGAGTCAAGATGCTTATACAGTAAAACACTGCTTATACGTTTCTCATTTATACGTCGTTTTGTGAAGTCCCGATTCATTGCTATTAATTTTAGTGCGAAAATGCTCGTTTATACGATGCACAATATCGGGTAGGTTTTTCTTACTTTCTAAAATTTCCTGTCATTATTTTCCTATTTAGGATGAAATTTTCTCGTATAGAACTTCAAATAAAGAATAATAAGGGTTTTACCCTTAATCACCTTCTTTTAAAGACACGGTTAACTATAATAAAAAGTTTATAACTTACTTTGCTTGTCAGAACACACTAGAAAAAAATTCACGAACTTTATTCAATATGTAGTGCAGTAATTAATATTCAAAGACAATCAGCACATCAGGCGTCTATGAATGATTTATTAAATTCAATCTCTGTATAAACAAAAATCACCTCATTATTGGTATTCAATGTTTACTACATCAATTCTAAATATACGCAGTATTTAAGATACCGTACAGTAAATGTAGGATTTGTCTCATTTTTATGAGGTTTTATTTGTATTTATTATTTTATTACAATTTAGTTAGTATTTTCAGTGCAAAACTAATATAAAGCAATTCACTAGCACCTTACAAAAACTTACAGTTGTTACATTTACATAAATTTGCATCAGCGCTGTTAAACCTATAATAATCAAAGTTGTTTATTAACGTTTCATTTAAACGTCGTTTCAGATCGGTCTATTGAAAGACGTATAAACTGTGCTTTACTTTACATAAAAAACTGTAACATAGAAAGGGATTGAATTTTATTTTAACTCGTACACAGAATAATTAAAGTAACAAAGGAAAACAGTTATCTCGATTTACATGTGTGAGAAATTTGAACGGAACAACTGAAGAAAATATTTGAAGCAGAAAATTGAAGAGAATATTTTCTGCTCTTGCAGAAACAGTTTAAGTCAAAACATTGAACACCTACTGACATAGTTTATTGCAACTTCCTATGGCGTTATTTTGATGTTTTGGATACTGGCGACATAGCCCCGAATGTTGTCATACCCAAACAGCAATTCTCAAGAAAATGTTCCTTTAAAGATTAGCAAATAAAACGAATTTAGATGGAGTAAAAACGATATGGAGAAAACAATCATTAAATTCCTTCAAGTCTATCACAATATTTTTTTATTAAGAAAGTGCATTAAAAAATTGTTTTTCGAAAGGCACTCGTATACTATAGCCCCTGCATGAATACTATGCTTAGGCAAAGATAAATATAATTATAAAATCAGGAAGACAATGAATGTGAGGTAATTATTTTTTCATACAGTATATAGTAAAATATTTTCATTGAATCTTTCATTCGATGTTTTTTAAACATTTATTCTCAATACCTTAGCAGTTTTAGAAGCAATTGATTTTACAATTAATTTTCCAATACAATGAACAAAATGGAATCGAAATTTCAATACAGTAGAAACAATTTCTTCACCTGGAACAATAAATTATTTTTTAAATTTAATTGTCAAATTTTTACAGGATATGATTCTATCGATTTTAAATAGACACTTTTTAGTTACAATGTAATATAAATTATCAGTTGGACAAACAGTATTAACTTCAAAGAAGGTTTTACTACTGAAAGTTTTGATTGCGCTAATACTTATTCGTGCAATCTAAGTATTAACAAGTGTTGGCCAAAATATATTAAAAGACATTACCTTTCAAAGAATATGGATGAAATAGGATATAATGGTGTCTTTATTATTAAATTTCTGCCGACATATTAGGGAGGATTGGGCATAATATTTCTGTTACCGTGGTACTTTATTTATATGCGGCATATTCTGCAAAGTCTAGTGAAATTTTACTGGACAAAATAACATAATAGATATTAAATGCATATTTTTCTATGTTAAATAACTTGCATTTTCCTGAAATTTGAATATTCTCACATAAACAGATAAATAATACTGCGATCATTTATTCATAACATTGCAAATCGTTTTGATTCAAATCGAAGTGCATACCAAAAATTAAAGATACATAATTAGATTCTTTTATGAAAGCATATTGCATTTGGAGGATGCAATTATAATTTGCATTTGCAAGATCTAAGTTTAATCATAATATTGGTATACTTTTTCAATTCTGCATGCATGTAAATAGCGACACTATATCAAAAGCGGAATAACGAACAAACATCCGTGTTATATAGTATGGAGATATCGTAATTCCGACATTTCTCGAAGGCTATGCACATTACCGTAGATAGTATAATTTGATGATAATATATTAAACTCATCACACCAGACAAAAATCTCATATCTAAAATTAAAGTGCAATCTCATAATTGTTTTTAAAAAGCCAACTACATTTAAAAACGACAAGCAGAAAGCGTATTTTTAAATACAAAGTTCGAATAAAAACCTAATTCTCAATCAATGTTTCATTAGTGCAATGAGATGTTCCTATCACTCTTAAACGAAGACTTTCAAGACACTTTTAAGGTATATGATGCCCCATAAGTTCTTTTCAGCTATATAAATTAAATCAAAAGTACAAAATATATTCACAAATTCAACTTAGGAAATTTCAATAACATTCAAATATTCTTTTCAGTAACAGCAAGAAAAAAAAAACAACGGAAACAAAAACAAAATGTGTGTGTCAGTGTGTAGTATTTACACATTCACATGCGTTAAAATAATTTATTAAAAATTAAAGCATCGACGCATACATACGCAAATTCAGAACTACAAAATCTTTCTAAAACGATTCTTCGTTGTTTTTTTTTTTTCAGTAGAAACAAAAACCCAGACAGCACATAATCCTAAATTAAGCTTGACATTTCTTTGAATTTGACGTATTAATACAAGCTTGATTTTAGCTTTCGATAGTGTGCAGTGATGACGCCATCTGTGAAAGAGAATGGACATAATTGTCTAGCGTTTCTCAAATTTGCTGAAAGTTCGTAAAAGTTGTGTTTTATTTTATTATCGCACAAAACCTGGACATTAGAACACGTAAGGGGAAGGAATGAATGGGATAAGCCCGTCTGAAGTGTAACACGAGGGGAGTTTTAGTTTTATTTACATCTAATTAACATAAGTAATTCCATTAACTAATTAATTAGCCCTAAAAATAAATTTTAATATAATTAACACAATTTAGTTAGTTAATATACTTCACTTTATGGGTGGTTCACCATAGAATTTAAAAAAAAGATTCTATATTTCAAAATATGGAAATTCTTCGAAATAAAATACAATTATACTGATTTCAAAATCAGTCGTTTGTCTCGATTTGGCCAGCAGTATTGCTAATGAGTGTTGCGATATTGAAAGTTTTAAAACGTGTGCTGCTCTTAAGTTTATATTATGTTTATTTCCCTATTAGTAGAGTCTCTAAATTACACATAACATTATTTTAATTTTGATGCATCCCATAGAAAATTAAAAATACAAATAACACATCGCCCACTTATAAATCTGGCCAGAAAACGGCGTGATAAGTCACTTCAAACATTAGTCACAGCAGCGCAAGGCTTAGTGGCTGAACGGATAGCACGCTCGCCCCCCAACCCTAAGGTCCCGGGTTCTATTCTAGCTGCGGGAACTTGATGGAAATAGATTAAATTAAATTGAAATTTCAACGTAGAGGGGAAAATGCGTGGCAAAATAAAGTATGTGGGGCGACTTCGCGGACCGGCGCCCCGTGTATTTAGGAATTTTTTTAAGCTTTAAATTAAGCTTGCTATGTCAAGCTTGATTCAAGCTTAAAATTTCAAGCTTAATGCAAGCTGGGCAAGTGTAAACTAGAACACTTGATTCAAGCTTGCATTAAGCTTACACGCTTGAAATTTTCAAGCTTAATTCAAGGTTTTTTTTTTTTTTCAATGTAGCAGGCGATTACAGACATTATCCTTACGCCGTACAGAGATCAGAGAAACAAAACAAACTAAGAATATTTAAAACATTAAAAGCACTAAAAATGCAAAATCAGGCAACTAAACTGTTCAAAGAATCGCTAGCCTCCCAGTATCGGGAATAGATACAGTTCTTAGTTAGAGCAGAGCAAACGGGGATATGATCGGCATCCATTGTCGCACCACTGCGGCAGAGGGGGCAGGCAGGACTATCTACCAGGTTGAAGCGGTAAAGATGGGCATATAAACAGTCATGTCCAGATGCCAGTCGAAAGGCAGCCACTGCATTACTTCTTGGACAGTCAGTTAGATTGAGGATGGCATTTCTCCACGATTTTTCCTTCGTTCGATCTTTTAGCAATGTCATATGTGTTGTCGTCTTAAACATTTGATTAATTCTTGATGAGACTGACTTACAGCTAACTAATTCAAGTTTATTGACTTGATAAATCAAGCTTGATAAATCAATCAATGCAAGTTTGATGCAAGTTTGCTGTGCTGTCTGAGAAGTACCACATATTTGGACCTCAAGAATGAATAGGTTAAACACAATCTTTAATTTTTGATTTGAGCATATACGAGTTATTTGAATTAAATACAACTTGATACTTGGTTCAAAAACCAATGGAACGTATGTGGCATCATATAGCAAAATATATACCATATACTATATATAAATATAATTTTTTACAGAAAGAAACGCACTACAAAATACTATAAAAACTGTATTTTTTTGCGTGTGTTTTAATAATAAGTTTCCACTGTTTAGATCTCGAATATTAGCGCCAACGAGGCACAGTATTGCTTTAGATACTTTATTAAGAGAAAGTCAATATTTTGGTAGGTTAAACAAAATAAGATAGTAAAATAAAAAATTACTTTGTTAAATGAGCCATGAATGTACCATTTATAAAGACATTTTGTTAACTCAACCATTTACTTTAGTTATTTTTGAACAAATTAGCAATTTAAACAAATAATTGGTTAAATGAACAAAAAATTTGTTTATTTTAATCAAATAATTTAGTCAAATTAATAAAATGTATTCTTGAAAGAACCAAATAATCTTATCAAACTATTTTGTTAATTTAACAAAAATTTATTTGACGCTATTTCAAGAGGATGACTTTGTTAATCCAACAACAACAACAAAAATTCTAGAGTTTAGCAAGAAGCAGCGAATGACCAGAAAGTGGTGATAAAGGGTAAACGATTAGCAACGACTGCAGTGATTTAGCATACACGTGACACATAATGTTATGTGTTTGTTACATTTGTAAATGAAACTCTGAAATTGCATGCAGTATACAATAAGCAGACAGTTATTTGACAAAAAATTGCTGTTAAATATAAAAAGTAAAGCCACAAATTTGTTGTAATAACATGTATTTTATGGTTGTACATGCATATTTAAAACTGATATCCAAAATCCAAGTATGAGAAATCTTGTTAAAATAACTTCACAATAAATGCAAATTGAAACTCATAATATAAATTTTGAGACAATTTTGAGAGTGATTTGAAATTCGAAGAACTATTAAAAAGCCGGAATTAAAATAATAAAAACAATATTATTAGCGGCATGAACAAAAACGACATTTATTATTTCTATACCGTTTTATAATTTAACCATTTAATGCGCGTATTTTTCTAGAAATATCAATATTTAGAACAACTACTTAAAAAGTATTCCAGTTAGAGAGACACTTCGTATGTTATTTTTCTGAGTAGTGGATTAATTTATGAAAATATTATGCAGATGATACTAAATATTAGGTGTTATTATACTACATAATCTATGTTTTTTGTTTTGTAAAAAAACAACACTTTATGATGAAACCGACATGGGAAAACTGACTGGCACTTAAATACTTTTTGAAACAGTGTATAGATATGCAGCTCTGCATGTGTGCAAAACTGCGCAGTGATTGTTTAAATTTTGATAACAACAAACTAAAAGATCTGCATGATTAAACTTATTATTTTATTTTTTATCGAAGCATTTTTAATAAAATTAAATTTATTTACTTATGCAATAATTTTAATTTTATGAGAGACAAAAATGGCAGTACCTTCTTTTATACATATTATTTAAATTATATAATGATAATCATCATTATACTCTCTCGATATATAAATATATAAAGAACATAAATCTTTTAAATATATTTTTAATTGGTAATTTTACACAAGATAGTTAGTTTAAAGATAATTATTCAGAACTATTTTCGTAGTTATTAATTATTAATTTGAACAAAAATGTAAATTTATTTTAAAAATAACTATAACATGCATAAAACTTTCAGATACATTTTAAAAATACTATTTACATTTTAAAGATTTTAATCGAGTGTATTTTAAAATTTGTGCCTGGATATTTTTGCGACTTTCTTCGATTTTTGCTGATAAGAGTAATAATAGATAAATTTCTGATGTCAACTTCTTGAACAAGGGATGATTTCTTTTAAAATCATTATGCATAAAAATCGAAATATCAACATCCTACTTGGTCAAGTTAAAATATTTTGTAGAGTTGAGGCTCAATACTCATGAATAAAGGCTAGGAAAAATGAATAACGTTTTCGACTAATAGCGAAAATGCCGTCCCAAAAAAGGGACACTTGGCATAAATGGGTTAAGTAAATAGAAAAAAGATAACTATTTATTTGTTTCCCACAAGTTTTAAAAGTCTGTTGCGAACATAGGTTTTGAAATATTCTCAAAAGATTTTTGTCCGAGACTTTAAATTTTATTCATAAATGTGTGCATGGAACTGCACTAAATTTTGCAGCAGTATAATATTCTATGAATATAGAAAAGATAAATAAAAAATACGAATATTTTCAATAGTTAAACCTTTAACTAGACACATTATTGAAAGCTGTAGGATAAAATTAAGACTAAGAATAATTTATGCTTAGTATTTTGCATTTTGCTATATTATCATTTCTATCAAAAAAGCGTAAGCAACGGAAGTAAGTTGAAATAAGACATTATCTTAAAATTTTTGTAAAGAATTTCAGTTTAAACTACGTAATAAATCAAGACTGCAGTGCAATTAAAAAAAATTATTTATCATATCAAATTTAAATGAGCTACATTTTAATAGAAAAAAACTGCAATTTTGTCGCATGCAAAAACTAAGTTTAAACTTGCGCTAATTGTCACATATTACCTCTTTGACTTTTGTTCTTTACATGTTTTGATTATATTTAATATTTAGAATAATATTAAAATATTTTAAACATACAACTGCAGTGTAAAGTATACCATATAAAAGCATGCTTCTATATGCATAGACAAGATAAATATCTAGTTTTTCCCAAGTAAAGCATTAATGTAAAATCTAACTTCATAGTCAATTTTTAGATGTTTAAAAAAAGTGTCTGAGATAGAAATCTGAATTATATATTCATTTTACTATTGCTTTGGATACTAAAGGTATCAATTTATGACATGTTTCTCTAAATAAGAGGGGCAAATATACATATGTGTTTATAAAATGCATTTAAAAATATACATATGTGTTTCCTAAACATTTATAGGATATAAATTTTATCGGATTAAGCAGATCTATACATATTTTGAAAATACACATTCTTTCTCACTAAATACCTGTACATTTAACAAAAAATGTTAAAAGACAGTTTCTTTAGCATTAGATTTATCTTAGGATTTTCCATTGTAAAGTATATCAAATACATTAAGGGAAGCTACATTTTTATGATACAAAGTAGAAAAATCCTGTTGACAAATACTAGGGTTCAGACAGACCCAACTAAACTTTTTATTCCGTTAACTTGTATTCTTTCTTTTTTTGTGTAAGCACATAAGAAGAATTCTCTTAAACCTTAAGTTCAAAGAATGTCACAAAGAGCGACGAAAATAAAACTAAAGATATAGTTGACTTTATAAAAGTACAAAAGGATATTTTGCTACAAAAAGAAAGAAAATAAGAACAGAGTGTAGATAAAATATTTTTTATATTTATATTAAAATAAAATATTTATCTTCGAAATCTAAGAGAGTAATCTGATAAAAATTCTTCATTAAATTGCATACATCATAATAAAAATCAACTGATGAATATTTTACACTTCGTTTGCTACATAAATGGAAATATCAAATAAATTGTACAGAAAGGCATTGCAAAACCTTATCAATTAATGATTAGTTCGATTTAAGTTACTATTTAGACAGTAATTTTTAGTCCTTTCAAAAAATATAAGTAAAATAAAAATAAAAGATAAAAAAAATGAAATACTAGAATATTAAAATTTTGAATGAGATAAACATCTCGCTCTTTTTTTTAACATTGTAACATAAAATGTACATAATATGCTTACTTGTTACTTATGCAAGTAATTTATGTTTAGAAAATTCTTTTTTTGGAATATTCATTTTACTTCATATTGAAATTATCGCGAAAAAGCATTAAACACATTCCAAAGTGTCTGGTGGAAATTAAATTAATAGCATATAGATTTTAAATCCATTTAACACGGTGTATTTTATGTGTGATTCTAGAAAATTTTTGTAGGATTAATTCTGAATGAAATTGTGATGCAGATCACATATTTAATTGTAATAATAATTTAATTTGGCTTTCTTTAATGTAATCTATCCAAAATCATGTATTCTAAATCACTTCTGTTTTTATTTTTCTGCCATTTCGGCGTTTTAATCTGTATGTTTGCTTTTCCCCGTATGCACTATTCTTATTTGTTTATTTGTCTCTTCTTCAGAAGCGACGTTGTGCTAAAAATAGATTATATTGCGTCCGTTTTCAAAATCAACGTACTTTTTGATTCCCCTCTTGGCATCCCGCTGGCGTAAGTTATTTATGTGTTGCCCTGCGACATCTTTAAAATTATCTGCTCGCGACTACGTCCTTTTAATTTTATTGGATAAGGCTTTAGGGTTGTTCTGGAATTGGCGTTATTTATCTCAGCAGAGTTACTGTTCTCTCCAATGTGTAATTCTTTGCTGGCGTAATTTCTAAATTCATTCCATCTTAATTGCAGTATCCATATAGGACGTAATTTTATTTTCGCTGAGCCAACACCACCCGTTATAATAATGTTTCAATAGTATCTTTTAAATAAATAGTTTTAAGCATTCAATGTCTTTTTTTTTTACTTCAACTAAGTGCATTCGAACCTTTTAATCTCAAAGTTAAGTATGCAATCAAATAACTTCTTCACATAAATTTATGGCGTTTTCAGTTTATTATAGATTGTGATATTACGCTGTTCAGTTATCTTAATTTATTTATAGTATGTTTGCTATTAGGATTCTTTTCTGAATACCTAGTTAGAGTATGCGTCTTTATGATACATCTGGCCGAAATCTTGGTAATGGAACTGTATGCAGATTTTGCGTAGATCTGGGCACGCTTTTCACTACTTAAATATTCTTCCAGGTTGAAGGGGACCGATCAATTTAAATTTCTGATACATTCAAATTCGTAAAGTGAAAAATACAACAAAATATAGACTTGTATTTTATAAAATCATCCGTTTTTATGTAAAAGTTGTATTTTATTTTGCTCTGAAGATAATGAATTCCATTTGACTAAGCAATCTCGTAAATAAGTTAAGTTTTTTATATTCATCGCTTTTAGATAAATATCATATCTAGTCTCCTGTCAAACATCCGTGGATGGGCTTAATAAAGCCTATTTCGTTACGAAAAATTATAAATGACGAGTTTTATATCTGATTAATTTTTCAAAGAAGGTTTTTGTCAAATCTGAAACAACGTTTTAACCACAATTAAGTTTTACCACAATTCTTATTAACATTTATAAATATCAGTTAAATCAATTAGCAGTACAACAGTTATTTTTTGCCACAAAACTTGCTTCAAAAATATATTTGATTTTACATTCAGCATGTATGCCTAGTACTGCATAGCTCTATTTAGGAAAAGGATAAGAGATTTTTCACTAAGTGTAAAACATACTAAAATTTTCAACGGATCCACATTATGGTATTTCTCCTTCTCCCATTACATAGCTACATAGCTGTTAATATTACATACTTTCTTTTGGAAAAACTGTTCTTTTAGGCCAAGTCAATCTGACCTAAAGTGGGAAGCCATATTGCCAGGTAAAATTATCCTCCAGGCGGGGTGTAAGCCGCAGACACGCTGTTCTAAGAGCTCCGGAGCAGGTTTTCGGCGACGGGGACAGGTGCGGAAGGCTGCAGGGGCTATGTGGGTGCTGCCGACGGAGTTTTGCTGCCTTGTCCTCGGGACCGGGACTTGTTACGTCTCAGTCCCACTGTTGAGTTTCTCGACGGTACTTCACACTGTAGTTTTACTACGTTTTTAGGATCAACGCTGTTTGAAGACTTCACACTTATTTCAAGTCGCCCATCAGACTTCCGCTGATTTATCGTCTGGATTGAATCACCGGCCCAAGATCAGACTGGAATGAAGATTACGTGGATCCTGGCCTCAACTTCGACTTCTGAGTCGGCTCGCGGGTGGCAGCCGACCAGCGGTGAGACGGTTCGTCAGATGTTGGTGTTGGTATCCGTTAAAGAACTAGCCACAGACACCCAGGGCGCTTCAGCCGTGGCAGGGCTCATCGACGGACGGCGGATCACTCTTTGCGGATGTGGCACCCTGTACAGGGCGACGCTGGGCGCCTACCTCAGTTGTTCTACAGTTCAGTTCCGGATCATCGTCTCTTCTCGCCATTCTCATCTACCATTGAAAGGACCTTTTTTCTATTTTTTCAGTAGAAATTTCGTCACCATTTCTTGGTTTTCGCTCTGCCTTTTTAGGCTTTCATTTCACACTGCCTTTCACGGCAATTTTTTTTTCTTTCTGCCTTCATGGCAAGTTTTTCACACTGCCTTTTTTGGCTTTTTTCTCATCCTGCCCTTCGGCACTTCAAGACTTCGCCTGTCAACTCGACTTCTTCGCCAGCTCGAAATTCTTACGTCATCACTTCTCTTGGTCTCGGCTGAGCAACCCGCTGGAAGACCGCCCCTGTGGGCGGGGGGAAGGCGGGTCGGCCTCCACTCTTTGAACATCGCCTTCGTCTCTCTGCCTTCGGCAGCTCCTTCTATTCATTTTATCTTCACACTTCGGCCCGGCCTAGTTCGAGATGTAACTGCATTTCGCCCCGGTCATCTTTGGGGTTTCAATACAAGATCTTCAATACACACTTCAATACTCACTCTGGAGATAAGCATTCATGCAGGTGCTCCATTAAACTCCTTCCGCAATTCAGAAGAAAATCCAGGGCCGGGTCTTTGCCATCATGGTAGCCCTTCAAACGCTCTCAGAGCACGTGACTATCTCAAATCTTTCTCATTTAGTCCCTGTGATATACAGCAGTTGCAAAAGAAAGCGGAATCTACACTACGAAGCACTACGAAAAAAAACCCAACTTTTTTGTTTGTTTGTGACATTCTTTATTTTAAAATTTTCATAAAACAAATTATATGTTCTATTTTATTGTAAAACTGATTTTATTTCGTCCTATATAGTCATAATCACTTTAATATCTTTTACGTTGCCTATAAAAAATAGTTCAAAATATTTTCAAATGAAGGATCATTTCGTCCTTTAGTGAGGGTAAAACGATCCTTTGGCACTTTTTCGGAATTTTATTTATTCGCTCATTGTGGGTTTAAAATATTATTAAGATATGTTTATAATGCAAAATATAGTGTACAAAATACTAGAAGAGGGCCAAAATTTTATTTAAGCATTTATGTCATGTTACGCGTTTGTCTCTTAAGGGGATCATTTTAGGACACCTTCCTCTTATAAGTGATTCAGGATCACTTTTATAAAAATTGTTTTTAAATTCATAAAAAAGTATTCATTGTAATGATTACATTTTTTATACAATTGTAAAATTATTTTTTATCATGTGCACGCTGATATCACACTTCATTTTCGATCTTCAAGTGTGCTTCCTTTTCATTTTGCCCAACGTTAATTACATTTCCTCTTTGAAATATTTAATTAAGTTAGAATTAATTAAACTATCTCTAAGAATTTTTAGAAGTACAAAAAAAAGAAAGATACAAAAAAGACAAACGAAGAGTTAGCATTTCATTTAGTAAAAAGAAGTTGAAGATGCCTTTTTTTAATGTACAAAACGAAAGTACAGAAAATTGGAAAACATTTATGATTTCTTATTACTATGACTATCGTTCTTGTGAGTAGGTAACTGGAAAACATTTTTAATCATTTATTAATTGAATAGAGAATAGACAGTATTTAATTTCAGAAAAAAAGGCATACTCTCCTCTGCTTTAAAATGTGATGACGTGCTTTATTCGATTGTGAAAATGAAAATCATTTACATTTACCAATGAAAAGACTTTTATTAGTCTAATTAGTTTCTCCCCTCAGAACATTGCCTTTTTCTTCACGTCAAACTCTTTTTCTGTACTTTTTTGCTACATGACGTAATTTTTAATACACATTTTTATAAATAAAATAATGTTCTGAGTTTTTGATGAGATTTTAGTTATGGTGAGTATTGAATAGTAAATATAAGCAGCCCAGCAAAAACAGCCTTGTCGGTTGATTTGTGTCGGCATTGGAAAGGTGATACCCAAAACGGTTTTTGGGTACTTAGCGGTCAGATATCGACTATATTTTGCGGCTAGCAAGGTTAGCAAACGGTGTTGAAAAATTACTGTGGCAAAGAATGAAACCAATAATGGCCTAGAAATAGAGTTTCTATAGTAAAAAAGAAATTTATCTACCTTTTACAGTGTTTGCACTTAATCGAGATTTAAAAAAAACGAAAAGAGAAGGAAAATAAATTTTGCAAGTTTAATTAAAGGCTTGTTCAGATAAATATAAATAATATAAAATATAAAAAGCAAATAATTTTTCCTTTTTATTTAAAAATAATATTTTGTTAAAATAAACAAATTAAATTATAATTTAATTAAACATTTTTTTAATAAATAAAATATTGTGTTAATTTAACTTATTATATTTAACAAAATTAGTCCGAGTGGCATAATGTTATTAATATGATTATTTTTTTTTCTGATTGGGTGGTTTTTGCCGTAAGAAACTAATTATAGGTGAATTTCAGAAGCCAACATTGTGGCAATCATTTTCGGTCTCTTATGGTTGACAATTCCGGACATAAAATTGAATGTTACATCTCAAAGCTGGGATACAGCTGAACCGGCGTCGGTACCGCCAAAAGCCATCCTGTTATGATGGGCCTAATTTGCTCCGCGTGGACGTGATTTTGATGTTTCCGTACCACTTACCTGATGCCGGACTACCGTGTGCTATGCCGGCATGCAGATTTCGTTTTTTTTTTTTAATATTTTGAAGATAATTAATCATTGAATAGAAACATGTATTCTTATTAACACATACAAGAACATGTAACTCAATAAAGATAGTTGGGGAGATACAGGTTTAATACGTGTTTTGTTTTGACAGGATTCATCGCTTGTTTTGAGAGATGTAAGTGTTACTTTTAGCATTTCATAAATTTAAAACTCTTAAGAAATTATTTAAAATTTTATTTAAATTGTTATTAAAGTGCTATTGAATGTATCAACGTTCAGAATCATTAACCATTGAATCATTTTCCATTGGCGTAAACTGTCATCTAACTTTGGAGGAGCAAAATGTTTCCTCGTAGAAAAAGTTTTTAAATAAATGATAGTTTGAATTTTATTTAATTTTTGAAGCTCCCTCCCGGCCCCTTAATAGGTTATGCCTGTGCATTGGTCCAATTTCTCTTTTTTTTTTTTTTTTTTTTTCTTTTTCAGCACGCACCGGTGCAAAAAAGGTGAAGGTGCAAAAAAAAAAAAAAAAAAAAAAAAGTGCCACAATTCTAGTGTTAAAATTACAGTACAGATTTCAAATTTAATAATAATAATAGTCTTAATATATTTTCCCCCTTCAATGCGCAATATTTACAACGTACTCATAAAAAACACCAACATAAATAGGCATATCTACTGTCTCTTATTGCTGTTTTTGTTACATTGGGAGCATTTATTTTCGGACGTGTAGGCTTGATTTCAAGAATCCGCCTACAAATTGCCATCGAATAAGGTCTACAGACAATGGAATATTTTACTAGACCAGTGAAAGGAAATTTACAGTTTTTAGAAAAACACAAACAACGAGGAATGAAGGGGAATCGAACACGAGGAAGACAGGCCGTTAATTTCCCCGCCAGTGGCTCTCGCCTGCCCCTTAGGAGCGGTGAAAATGTATATTTGTCGTAAATATTGGTACCCACACAAATCACAGATAAATTACAATGGAAAATATCTAAGATGATCACCCTCGGGAAGAACAAAACTGGCCACCTTAAAAAGATGGTCCCCTTACAAAGTTGGTTAAGTATGATAGTTTTATATTGAAATTGCACAAACGTAGTCACCAGTGTTTCAGTATATTTTAATGCATAGTCACAAAATGTCAAGTAAGAAGTAAATAATCTACAAGAAATTGAAAAATTCGAGGATTATTTCTTTCGTAGCTTCAAAATGATCGCTTCCATAACTGTAGAACTTTATTCACCAAACACTTGACACCAGATTAAATCAAACACCCGTGTAAAAGTCATCCTTAAGATATCTTACCCACGATTTTTACACAGAACTTTCGGTTAATTCGCACATCAAGAGCACGATGAATAATGTCGGAAGTGTTTATAAAAACGCTTTTCAATTACAAGTATTGAATTTAAAACGTTTGGTCTCTGACATCTGGGGGTACATGAAATTGGTAATTTTGGCATAAAATTATTTAGGATTCCTTGCATAAATTAATCTCCATTTATATTTTGTAATTATCTCTGCAGATGTAAACTTTATACGTTACTTTTTGAAGTAAAACTTCTTTACTGGCGACGAGGGAGTAACTCATTTTTTTTTCTGACGGAAGTGCTCCGAAAAAGAAGAGCAACTGAAAATCCCACCTTTTCGACCGTCTTTCGCCGTTCCCCGAATTCATCCTGTAAAAATACGCGGAACTTAGAGAAAAACAGTCAAGAGCCGTATCCTACAGACATCAATCTTTATTAATATATCAATAGGCGTTTTGAAGGTACATCCAACATAATATTTTACATGTAATACCAACCTCACAGGAGGTTCTCGATAATTCTTGTTTTTAGATGAATAATATACAATACATAGTTTTGGAAAAAGCACAAAGAAATGCCTGCAATCGAACCGGAACAGTCAGGGCTGATTTACGACGGGGCATTCGGGGCACGTGCCCTGGGCCCCCGATTTTTAGGGACCCCCAAAACTTCCTTTTATGTAATCATAATAGCTACTAAAATTATATCTAAAGAGAAAAATTTCTGATTACTTCATTTCATCACAAATATTCAAAATTTTTAATTTAATGTAACTTGCAACGCTAAAAATTATGCATTCGATTCGACATTCGATAAATTCTATATTCGCAAATTCGTTCGGACACCTCAGCATGCTCCTCCTTTTATCTTTTCAAAGGTGTGTGACGGCTGTAAATACCCATAAAAACATTTCAAGCTAATGGATTGAAATGTCAAGCTTCTATTAGTACGTCAAATTCAAGTCAATGTCAAGCTTGATTTAAACTTATGTGCTGTCTGGGGATGTGTTTTATTTACATAATTGTCTAAGAGTACTATTTCGTAATGATTATAGGCAATAGTTTCGAAAAGAAGTGATATTATCATTTGTCAATTGCCAGTTACATTGGCCGTTAGGCCATTAAACTCCTAAATATTATGTTTGTCATGTCTGCTATTATTTTGCCCAAAAGCTGTATTTTAAGAAATGTTAGTAAATTTAGAAGAATGTAGTTTGTGTGAACGCAATATTTATAATGATATATATAGTGTAATGATATATATATTTATATATAGTAATGATATATATACAACGATTTAAGAATACGGGCATGTAACACCACAAAGAAATAAACACTGGCTGCAAACGGTTTCATAACAAAATAAAAGAATAACAAATTGACACTCCGTGGATTCTAACCCAACCTCAAGACGGAGCAAGCAACGGTTAAACACAGGGATGGAACACCACAAAGAAACGGACCCTGGCTGCAATCAATCCCAAATAATAGACAGAACCTGCAGTTCAAAAACACGGATACAGAATAATAATTCGAAACCTACCATCAGACAAAATCAACGCTTAAGAATGGCGTGATAGAAAAACACAAAAAAAAAAAATTACGCTACCTGCATTCGAACCCAACTAACAGAGGAAAACATCAGTTAAAGAACGCAGTTAAAGTATAATACTAGACTATGGACATTCCCCCCATTCAAACCCAACCTCCAGACGGAACAATAGTATAAGAAAAAAAATAAAGAATAACACTACAACATGGACACTTCCTGGATTCTAAGTAATTATCATAAATTACCGATGATTCTCACTGGACATTTTAATGTTAATTTTCGCTCTCAATCTCAGCCGTTAGTGGATTTTTTAAAAGAAAAATTTAATGTAACTATGAATACTTCTCGACATCAATCAACAACGCGTTTCGGTACAACGATAGATGCTGTATTTTCAAGAAAGTTAGCAAATTTAGAGAGTAAAATTTTTGTTTCACATTATAGTTACCACAAACCTATAATTTCATACATAAAAAATTATGATGACATTCAAGTACCTATTTCCAAAGAATAATATGAATATAACATTTATATAATCTTTGTAAAGTACATGAACAATAAATATAATTAAATTATAATATGATATTTATTTTCAGTTTAATCATTTCAGTGATATGTGACGTAAACTTCAAAGAAGTTTTACTTCAACAGCGCGTAAAGATTACCCGCATACAATTTTTTTATAAAATTATGTTGTTCCAGCTCAAAATTTCTATGCGAATTTTAAGCTAATTTCTATCGTTCAAGCTCAAACTTTGCATACACGTGTAACTGATAATTCAGAGTACTGCTGTTTTTAATTTTTCAATAAAATATATTTTTTATAACATATTTTAATCTCAGAATCGTGATTTTTTCACATATCAGCTCATAACCACACGACATTTTTTTAAATCTTTGAATTAAAGTTCTTTGGATTCAGAAAATGATGAAATCAATTTCCGTTATATCGTTTAATTTTTAGCGATTTTTCGAAAGAACGATCAATTTTGCTCGATTATTTCCTTCAGTTTCTTTCCATCGTGACATAAAATAAGAAAAACTATGCATTCTACCTATTTCAAAATTTTACTGAATGCGGATTGTAATTTTTTTAATACTTTAAAAGAAGAATGGTCGAAAAAATAAGAAATATTTAATTTTGGGTAGCTTTCTTAATCAAGACGCGTTGAACAAAAAAAAAAAAAAAAAAAATATTTTTCCTCATCGAAGCCGCGTCTTTAACTGAGTCCACGAATAACATCACTCTCCTAATTCGTCATGAATACGCCTCTTTTTCAGTAGAAACAATGAGTCCAGAGGAAAATACTATATAAATATATATAAATCTGTTAGATAACACTATCCAACACCTAAAGTGCATCTTTCTCAAACATGGTTATTTATAAAGTATTTTGTCTCACTAAATACGAAAATAACCATAATAAGTTCAGATTAGGTCTTGTTTCCTAGATACGGAACCAATCTCGGTAATAAAATCTCACTCTGTTTGGTTTGTATGGCTACTATGACTCGAACAGTATCCATGCATTCCACCACCCATTCAGCCCGCTTCCCATTCGGCTAATTTGACAATTTCTGAACTACCTTAATATTATGAGCTTGAAAAGATGATGCTGAAGAAGAAAAAGAAGTCACTAAACTTGGGACGACCCACGATCCAGATTTCGAGGCACACGATTTGAATGAGCCCCTGTCCTGTTGCTATTACATCCCATAGGACATATTTTAAATACTTTGGATTTATTCGTCAAAATCAGAATGTATTTTTCCCCCTTCCTTGCGTCAACTTCTACCTCAAGTTTAGGTATTCTCAGCTGCTATTCTGCTAAAAAAATTAAAATAAAATAAAATAACAGTTGACAGCGCTTTTACTCTTTGCTCTCGCAGTTGAAAATGTTTTGTGGTTTCGTCCGCTCTGTGTAAGAATATGTTCGTGGCTTCTGGAAATTTCCCGAAGCAGTACTTTTTACCTCTACTATTTCAACAGCCTTAACGGTTTTTCCTAACGGTCATTTTTAGAAGTTTGGCTGTGGTTCTGGTGTGGCGAGGGTTCTCACTTCATGTGATGCAGGCCTTCGCCCACCCACATGAAAGGCCCGCAATGGCATCAACGCTGTATCCTTTTTTATGAGGAAGCTTCCCCAAGTTCCTATGTTGTATAAATGTGCATTTTTTTCAATTTTCATAATCCAGAAGCCCTTATGTTCCGAAGGTGTAAATAAAAGCATGTCTAAAAAATGCTTCAAGTGAGTTTTCGTCATTTTAGCGAAATTTGTTCTTTAGCGTAATATGTGTGCGCTCTGATGGAAATTTCTTGTGTGTCGCTTTCTTTTATGGAGAGAAACTAGTCCTAGAATAGATCTCCTTTCTCGACAGATGAGTGCACCTCAAAGTGTGCAGTGACATCTTCATCGTATTGTGATTTTCAAATTAACTTTTTAAATGCCAAAAAAATTATCGGATGACTACGTGTCCCATCATCTTGTCGAATTTATGCCGTCGTCGTTCCGAGGCACTACAAGTTCAAATTTTTCACGGCCCTACCTTTCGGATTATACTTAACAAGCATCCTTTTTCATATTTGCCGTAAATGTAAGCAGCTACTTCAAGTTTTCAAAAACGTAATGCGTGAAGATTTCGCATGCAATATATAAACATAAATACAGGGCCTCCGAGAGAAATTTTATAAGGCTGGACAGAAATGTACACGCCTGTTAAGAAATTTTTTTATGAGTTTCAATTTGCTGAATGATCGTTCAGCAGAAGCTACCGTTGCTGGAATGGTTAAAAATACCCTAATGGCAATGCAAACATTTGGAAATAGATCGTTCAGTTTATATTCTGTTAGTATGTTTAATAAATCCAGAGGCTTTAATTTTTTAATTTCAAAATTATCTTTTTGGACGGATGGTACGTCAAATATTTCTGAAAGAAAATCTTCACTATTCAGATCATCTTGGTACTGTTCCGATAGAAATAATGCCTTTTCTTTCAAACTGCTTTCAGGAATTGTTAAATACTGTCAATTTACTTGACAAGTTTTTGACAGCATCAAATGGCACAGTTAGCACCCCTATGACACTATCTACCAAAGGATAAAATACGTAAATTTTAAAACATTTTTCTTCATTATCTAACTGTTTATCAGTTTCTTCACAATCCAGATGATGCAGCTTTTGTTTTTTGTGTCTCATCATATCTACGGGAAAATGTTTTCTCGATCTCATATTTAAAGCTACAGTTTTAGCTTCAGACCAGACTGAATTCCAATCATTTCGAAGTGTTTTCAGATCGGAGAGCAATGCTCCTATATTTTCAGCTTCGACATCAATTGTTGTATTTCTGGCTTGGATGACTTTATTGCACATGCCGATTCGAAACATTAGTTAGAACCACACAGCTGGCATTAACACACACGAAAGATGACATATACCATATACCAAAATACCTTACTTTAGACTATGTGCAAATATAAATTTGAATTTCCATATATTGTTGAAATTTTCGTTTTAACCCCTTTGAAAACTTTTCTAGCTGCATATGTGAGGGAGGGGGCGCATTTTTTTATTTTGCTCCACTTAGAAAAAAAGCTTGGACCGGCACTGCGTTGAGCTGTAATTTTTTTAAATATTTTTTTTAAAGTAAAGATGTGGAAAGGAAATTTGTAGTGCATTTTGAAAAAATCACGGGCCCTCTCTAAGTCTACGGGCCTCGGGGCAGTGCCCCGGCTGCCCTCCTCTCTCGCTGAGCTTGCATAAATACTTCCGAAATACTCCAGTACATTTGGTGCCGTTTTACCTGGCACGATCCTGTACGACCTAGTGCATCCAAAAAAAAGTTTTTTTTCACACGTTTTTTTGGGGGGGGATTCCAACCTTTTTGAAAAAAAATATTGTATTGTGTGTTAATGCATTTTTTTACGAGTGTTTATATGAATATATCTAGTATTATAGTTTTATGTATTATTTGACTTTCATTTTTACATTGGATTTTATCCCATTTATTTTGAAACATTAAGGTCAATAAAGTGACTATCGAATTCGACGGGGTCCAGCTAGTCCAATTTAAATTGTTGACATTTTTTAACATTTTATTTATTATTTTATATTTATTAAACGTAGCTTTGCTTTGTTTAAGAATACATACTCAATGTAACAAGAAATCTTGTAAGTGTCTTATATATATTTGACCTATTAGAGCGCTGAGAGGATTTATTTTTCTGATTAAAAAAAAAGTTACAAAGAAATTATTTTTCCTTTATTGAAAAAAGTCATTTTATCTCAATTCAATACCTTAAACAAAAGACATATTACGCCGTCTCCGATCGTTATTAGTATGACCCAATGTAAGGAACTTAGTTTAAGTAATCAGTGAGAGAAATGTGCAGTAAAGCTTTTTTCTTAAGATGCATAATCAGTTTCGGGAAAAAAGAAAAAAAAACAGCCTATATTTACAAATTCCAATGAAAAAGAGTAATTTAATTTTTTTTCTCTTTAAAGGCATTTTAAAGCATATACTTTTTCACTAAAAAACTTGAATCGTTTTCAGTGAATAGCTTAGAGCAAAATGTTTAAATTATGAAGTTGTTAAACGATTGGCTGGTTTCATGGAGAGCAAATATCATTAATTTTTTTCAAAATTGCAGGTTCGTCAATCAGCATGATCCGGTTGAATACCTTGTCGGTATAAGGCCTTCTATAATTGTAAGAAAGAAACTTGATACGAAGATGATGCACCAAACGAAAATAAGCTATCGATAAGCTATGAATTAAATTGAGAGGTTTTAAACAATGAAGTTGGTGAAAATTGTTTTATAGCAGTAGGGAGCCAAAAATGAAAAGCGAATTTCACGAAGAGGTAATAATTTAATTTTTTTCATAATTGCAGGTCCGCCAATCAGCATAAATCACTTCGTCAGGAGATCATAAGGCCTTCTTATAAACTGAATGAACGAAACTTGATGTGAATATGACACACAAGAAAAAATTAGTTATCGATAAGCTATGAGTTAAATTGAACTTCGAATTTTACCCATATAAATGGTAAAATAATTAAATATGGTAAAATATTAAATTGTAAAATAATTGCACCAGAACATACCTATAGTAATGTTCTGGTGCAAGGTATTATCTTAACATCTTTAGAATAGTAAACCCATAATATACTTACATAAATTTTGACGAAAACAGTAATAAAAATCGAGCCGTATTTATGTTTCAAAATACGGGAATTATTTCAAAAGAAGTTCACAAAGTCGTGCTACTGCGGTATGGTAGAAGCATCGGAAAAGAAACTTGACAGTTGTTCTTTAAACTTCGACAAAGCAACATACTTTATTTTTTGAGCGATAACTTTAGGATTTTTGCAAATTAAAATTAAAAATGAAGCCCCTTATGATTTCGTGTACTATTAGTGTTGACGTTCAAGTCTGAGACTCTCATTCTCTTTTACAATGGCCGGTCACTTGTTGCCGATATCATAACGTTACAGCTTCTTTGATACGACTGGGAAGTTATATCTCCTGCAACCTTGTCCTGGTGCCCTACCAGGATGCTATCGGAGAGTATCAGTGTCTGATAGTTCTTGTTCACGGATAGTCAAATTCTTCGGATAAATAGCGACGACTCTTGGTGCTAACACGAGTGTCGAATAATAGAAGTGAGAATTTTTGTACTCGTTTGTTCAGTGTCGACACAGGTACTGATCAATCAATCAAAAGACACGGCTTTCACCCCTATTTCTTAATCGAGGGCATTGTTTTCAGACTTTCCAAGGGGTCGGGAAATATCCATCTAGGAAGTGGTGGGCTTTTTGACCAGTGGGGAAACTCATGCTTGCCGAGGAAAGGGGCGGGCTTTGTGGGAGTGCTTAACGCTCCATAATACGCACAATAAAAACCCATCCTTCTTCAACTCTCCGATACCTCAAGTTTTCGCCTTCATCTGACGTGTCGAACAAAAAACAGCCGATAGAGTATACCACATCCGAAAGATTTCGATAGCTTCGTAGTAGGACATAAAGATGATTGCTCGGATTGTGACGTCGGGAGTCGAAAAGGCTTGACTTACCCGGTACGGAACGCTTTCCAGTGACATCATGGTCGAACCCCAAATTACAACCTCGCAGGATCAAATCACCGTCCGGAGTTTTTTTAGGATCCTGTGTGTGCTGGTGGGGAGGGGGGGGGGACTGAATCCTGACATGCGTCCATCGGTCATTGATTTATTGCCGAAACTGAAAGATCCTGTACAAAATCACAGTTTTCCAACTCTGTCTGCCAATTCTGTCTCCATTAAAAAAGCATTACCAAAACAGTATTATTAAAATTACAAAAAATCATTTTAATAATAGAGATGTTTTGAAAAGCAAACTTACACTGGAAAATTAGAAAAAAATTAATTTTCATATTACCTACCATCGAAACTGATACATTATAAAAATAATTTATAAACCTCATGCGTACTACTCTTTAACTTCAGAACTAATAATTACACAATATGCTACCCCTGTGAAATCTCTTTAGTTTTCATGAAATTAATAATCTATTTCCTATTAGACACATAACTACCCAATAAAACTACACTTTCAAATTTATAAAATACGCACCTTTACACGGCGGAAAATAAACAGCAGGCATATTATAGATATATATATTTGTTTATATATATATACTACCAAACTGTACTTTTTTTCCAACAACTTGTCAGAAAGAAACAATACATCAAAATTTAAAGGAACAAGCAAAATATGTTTCCTTGTATTAGCTTAAAGTGAGGTTAACATGCTGTTTTCTTGTCAGATACTTATTAAAAACTTTTATTCCCGGAAGGTCTTAACTCTATAACCTTTACAAAGGAGATAAGAATATTTTTATTTCTTTGGAAAAGTTTTGACAACAGATTCTTCTATCTTATGCCGCTTTTTAAAGGAAATTATTGATTAGCTCATTTTGCACAAGTGGAAAATATTTCGTTTTTAGCTATGTTAAAGAAAATTAAACATGTTTCCATTTTTTTAACAAAGTGTATGTATCACTGAATTTTTTTAATTCCCCATTTAAAATGCTTAGTAAAAATTTTGAATGCATGAAAATGATAAAAATGAGTAATGATGAAACTTCAATCACGACTAGTTTCTTTTTATCTTTTCATTTATTTATTTTTTTCACGAATATTGCAGGAGAATAATCAGATAAAGACAACAAACATGCACTTAAAAACTGTAGAAAAGATAATTTTATAATAATTTTAAATAAAACTAATCAAAATTTGCATTTATAAGCTACGAAAAACTTAAAAACAAAGCTTGATTTACTTAATGTACGGAATATGTTATTTGAAACAAAAAACTGAAACTGTAAGAAAACATACCTAAAGCTCTGTAAAAACTATTATGTTGTAACGAAAGTTTCCCGCCACCACAAATATCGCCTGCAAACAGTTCACGTTGGTGTGTTTGCTCACATTTTGTCAAACGATATGTCATTTGAAAGAAAGATACTTACTTTAGAACACTGTGTTGTTAAAAAATATCGTTATCATTAAGTACAAGGTGTCTGAAATGGAACTATCACGTTACTGGATTACAACCATCATTCACTTCCAGTTCTGTTGCAAAAAGTGCTACAGAATGTCAAAGAATTATGTGTGTAATTTAGATTCTAGAGATGTATCATATGACACTGTGAAGGTTTGGTAAAAACAGGGTCTATGGCATTCAAGGAGCTGAGCTATCTGGCCAGCCTATTGATGTTGATGAGGGCCACCTGCGAGAACTTGTGGAAGAAGATCAGTATTTAACCACTGGACAGCTAGCGAAAGAGTTTGACACTAATGCCATGCCCATTAGCCATGCTATGTATCACGTAAATTTCATGTACAAGTTCAATCGCTGGGTGCCGCATGAGCTGACTCAAGCAGATTTGGTGGAAAACTTTCGTTAAAACCTGTGTATAATATATTTATATATATACATCTCTGTAACAAATATATATGTTTATATTTATATATGTACTTCTCTGTAACAACTATATTTGTTTATATTTATGTATTGTAAATGTACGTATAAACAAAAGGAATACTTAAAATCTATTGTTAATTCTAATGATCGTGCTAGTAGCAAGGATACGTATTGCTTCAAATCAAAATCCTTAAGATATTTAACTTCTTGATATTACTGAATTATATTATAATTCAGCTTGTTTTATCTCCTCCCCACCCCTCTACCCTCCTCATAAAATAATAATAATAATAATAAATTGTATTAAAAACACGTTTTGAGTGCTGCCTAGAATTTTTTATGAGATTTTTCTTTCTTTTTTTAGTTTGTTTAGCTGTAGATAAAAAAGATATATTTATAACCAGTTTCCCTTTTCAAAAAATTATGGCTTACCTTACTTATGGCTTACCTTCAGATTATATTAGATTATGTGTGAAGAACAGTACATCAATAAGTACATAGTACAGGTTCTCTGGATGAGAACGTTCAGTAATGTTCTCAGAATGTTCATAGTTGTTCAGAGACTATTTTAGTGCTGCCTGGGTATTATCTCCATATATTTTTTTAAGCAAATAGTAGACGATGGAATCAGTTGAACCGAATCAAAAAATGCATTTCTTTTAGCTGTTCTCGTCCCCAAGAAACTGTTAACAATATAAGCGAAAACATTATTCTTTTTTGCATAATAGGAAGGCATAGAAACACTCCAAAATAGCTGCTTGTTTTGTGTATGATCAGTAAATGATAACTTTATAGTCCGTACTCGAAGTAGGATTTCTGAAGACTTTCATCGATAGAAAGCCAGACCTGTAGCTGAGCGCGTTTGCGCTCTCAACTGGGAGACCGGAGGTGCATGGTTCAAAACCAGGTCGCGTCTCCGAACTAACCGTTCGGCGTTTTCCGTGGTTTTATCCGAAACTTCGCGTAAATACGTGTTAGGATCCCTTAGAAAGTCCCCCACGGAGGACAATCCTCCCTCGGCCTAGATCCCTAGCAGAGATAATTGGCCGCAACACTACATTTCCATTTCATCGATAGAAAATGCTCCATTTACATTAATTTTCTACGAATTTATATACAATTCCGTGTAGTTACTAAATTTACCCAATGGAATAAATTCTTGCATCAGATTCTGAATCGCTTAATATTTTGGTTCCTAAAATACAGCAAAAATTAGAAAACTGCAGTAATTAAGGTAAATTTTGCGTGTATTGTCATTTAAAAATTTATTTTAAGTACGCTATAAAATTAAATTTACAAATATTTAATAAATTTAACTAATAAAATTTAATTTAATAAGCAAATAATTTCTATAAATAGATTTCAGAATGCTCAGATTTATAAACTAGATTATTTAACATAAGAAGATCATGTATACGAATATTCATCATTGTGGGTAAAAATAGCAAAACTTGAATTTTAAAGTCCAAGTTCTCCTTAAATCAGTATATAAAAAAGTTAATTCTTCTTTTACAAGATTAAAAATTAATAAATAACTAAATAATTCTTAAAATATACTTATAAATAAAAACGTAAATGCTGTTCCTTATCAAATGTAGCCGCATTGTTTTTTTTTTTCATTACTTAAAAAATAAAATAAAAATAAAGATAATAAAAATATTAAATTTAAATATCTAAAACTGCAAATATGTGATCCTAACAAATGATTTTTATTACATTAGGACAGAACACTTTTGCATATTTTATTTTAACACTTCTGTCCCATTTACCCGTTCTGCGTATTACGAGTGAGCTTTTATCTCTTAATACAATACAATGATTTTTTATCAATATGCGAACCATATATATATATATATATATATATATATATATATCAGTTAAACTGCAGACATTCACTAAAATTATCAGGGTGAAACACAATTGATTTTTGATAAAAGATTTCAGGAAAAATATCCGAAACAATTCCAAGGAATTATAAATTTATTCAAAATTGCTTTAACGGAAAGTAATAGGAATGCATGTAGATAGAATTATATCAACATCCTATCATAAGTTCAAGTTATTCCATTTTTAAATAAAATATTTGCTGTAGATACTTGATGTCAACAATATGCTTTCAGAAATAAATGGCTTTCAAGTAGTTTCAATTTAAAAAGCTCATTCTTGTATAACAAAAATGCGGAACAAAACTAACTTCCAAGGGCAACAAATTGCTATTCAAGTAAAAATGCGATAAATTGTTGATTTCAAGCATTAAACTAAAGATTTCTGGAGCAAATGAAAGCTTTTCTGCAAAAACTGAAGCACATTCCTCTTCAGTCATTCAGCTTATCATATCTTATAAGTGTTATAAAAGGTCCTATGTGTGTTAATGCGTTGAGTCATTTCTTACAGAAACAGCATTTTAAGTCATATATCGATGTTAAATGCTTAACATCTTAAATTCTCAATATCTTAAATTCTCAATATCTTAAATGTTGAGTTAAAAAAATAATCTTAATCATTTTAAGTTATTTGGCTGCACAATAGCTGCAGCTTAAAAGATTTCGTTATCATATCTTGCGGTTTCGTCATCCTGGTAACAGGAACTGAGTAAATGTGCGTGGAAAATAATGATAAAACTACTTTTAAACATGATTCAATGTTTCGTATATGATATATATGTACGTCATTTTGATGTAACGAATTTAAAACCTCTATCAAATCTCAGGGTAACCTTTAAGAAAAAAAAAATATATTTCCGATTAATTGATGAATAGTCATTGATTTAAGTCTCAGGTTAGGCATCATTTACGAATTTTCACTGTCTCATCTTGAAGTTTATTAGCCAGAACTTTTTAAAATTTTGTTAAATAATAAAATGCACATTTAGGCCTTCGTTCAAAGTTATACGAAGCAATATTAATTAGGATACTTTTTTTCCAATTTTAAAGTAAAACAGCATTTTGAAACTAATCAGTTGATTGGTGAAGTTTTCGACGCCATTAATTTTTTGTTTGTTTGTTTAAGGTTTCTTAGCAATGAAAGGATTAAATGATTAGGCAGTAAAAGAAAGCATAAATCAAAATTAAAGAAAAATATTATGTAAGATGTAGGTGGCTAAAAGCTCGTTGCATTTGCTATGAGTAAGTACATAGTATACATGTGCAGCGTCGCTTAACCCATTAAGCGCCAAAGCTCCCATTACGGGACATCTGTTATATATATTTTTTTCTTAAAATATTTTAACGCAATTTACGAAATACACATTTTATATAAACATTTACACTATAGGGTGTGTTATATATTTTTATCGGAACAATATATTTTAATTTAATGTTTTTTTCTATTTTTTAAAAAAGTGAAATTTTGTCTTTATGACTGTCTTATCTAAAACTAAAAAAAATTAAAATAAATGGTCACTTAAATGTTTCAAGTAGAATGCATATTTAAAACCAACATCTTGAAGAACAACATTCTTAAAATCTTGCATGAATAGATTATATTTCTTGTTTCCACAGCGGGAGCTTTGGCGCCCTCCCTCTAGTGAGCATTTCCACTTACTCTGTATTGGGTTCCTGGTCATTCTGGCATTCCTGGTAATGAGATGGCGGATTCTCTTGCCAGGTTGGGCTCTGGCTCTTTTTTTGTTGGACCTGAGCCGGTTCTCGGTACCTCGAGTAAATGTTACAGGGATACTCTGTTTAGCCACTTTAGCTAAAGCTGGCTTAAGTGTAATGGCCAGAGGCAGGCGAAAGAGATCAATCTTGGCTTTCCTGGTGTTAGATGCAAGGAACTTCTGTGTCTCAATAGGTCCAGTCTCCGTAGGGCTATTGGCTTGTTAACTGGGCACTGTTGCCTTAAAAGGCATCTTAACGTAATAAAGGTTGTCGATGATCCCACTTGTCGGGGTTGTCTTCTTAAGGAGGAAACTGCTTTACACATCCTTTGTGAGTGTGAGTACTTCTCTGATTATAGGTTTGAGCATCTTGGGCGCCATGTCATTGAGCGCTGGGAGCTTCACAAAATCTCTGTTAGGTCTATGCTGATGTTCGCATCTGCTACTGGGCTCTTTTCGTAGGGCCATTTCCATATTGCTTGGGGATGATACAATAGACCCATGGTCGCGGTGTCTGGCCCTTTTTGTGCCTCCCCTCCAAGTCATAAGTCACAGCATTTCCAGATTGATTTTGCTACCGTACAACAATAAAGAAAAGTTTAGCACTTCGCACTGCTTATTTCGTACATTATAGTATCAACAACAAAAATAATTACTTTATACATATACAGTTTTGAACAGCATCTGCGTAAAAAAAGGAATTGCTGTATCCAAAATGGAGAGAGACATTTATCCCCATAATATGCCAAAGCTCCCGCTACGGGAACATGCTATATTTCCTAAATGCTTTGAGTTTAAAAAAAAAAATTCAACTGTTCTATAATAGAGGCATGCAATGTGTGTAAAAAATGTATATACATTTAAAAATTTCTATCTGATTCTCATAGCGGCGTTTAATGATTTAAATTGAAAAGTCTGTTGCCAGACATACGAAGGAAAAAAAGTGAAAAATAGCTGCAGTAGCATTAACCTTTTACACGCCAATGTTCTCAAACGGGAACATCAACTTTGAAATTTCTTTTTAAAATAGTTTTACTTTTATGCATTTACAAAAAATAATATTTATAGTTAAAAAGTGAATTAATTTATTGATGAAAAATCCTAATCTATTTTTATAATTACTGTCGCTTACGAAAATTCGTGAAAAATTCATTCATAAAACATTTTACATACAAATTGTAAAAGGCACAAAAACTATAAAATATTAGATTTATGACAAATAAGGACTATATTAATGAGCAAATATGATAAATAGTAGTTTACAATAAAATTGCATTTACTATGATACATCAAATGTTGTTGTTCCCGTTTGGGAACATTGGCGTGATTCACTATACTTCTCGGGTAATTTACATTGCTCCATACTTCTGTAATCCATAGTGGTGAAAATCTAACAACTTTAGTTTTTCTAATAGTGTGTTCAGAAACAGGTAAAAGATCCTTTGTATCCCTCTTATATCGTGCCTATACTCCTCCTCTCTCTCTCTCTCTCTCTCTCATCCCCCTCCCCCTGTTCCTGGTGAGGATTTGTATTGGAGCACGTATGAAGATTTGTCAGTCCCAATTGTTCCTTCAGTGATGTCAAGAGCTCGCTTTAGGAAAATAAAAAAGTATTTTCACATCATCGATTCAAGTGATTTGAAATCAAACGATAAATTTGGCAAAATTGATCCCTTTTATAAAGAGCTTGCAAAAAATCTTCGCCAGTTTGGATTCTTTCATACTAAACTAGTATTGATGAATCCATGGTCCCATATTACGGCCATAATTCAGCGAAGATGTTCATAAAGGGTAAACCTATACGCTTCGGTTTCAAAATTTGGATGCTTTGTTCTGCTAATGGTTACCCATACGCCATGGAAATTTACAGCGGCAAAAGCTCTGACACAAGCAATATTCCCCTCGGATCGAGAGTTGTTTGGGAACATTTGTCGCATATTGAAAATCCAAAAAAAGCACGAAATTTTTTTCGATGACTTTTTTACATCGTATAAGCCTATAGCGGATTTACCTGACAAAGATTTTGAAGCAACTGGCACAATCCGGGATACCAGAACAGGGCAATGCCCTCTGAAACCATCAACACAAATGTCAAAATGTTTTTTTTTTTTTTTTTTTCCGTCTTTAGTTTCCAAAACTGAAATAAATCTATCAATAACGCTCTTTTTTTATTTAACATTAGAAATTATTTTTTACTTATATTTTAAATTATATTAAATGTTTTGAATCACAAGTATGAAATTCTAGCACAAGAATTGTAAATTTTAATTATTTGATATAGTAAAAAAGTTAACTAATCATGCCAATGTTCCCAAATGGGAACATATCAGAAATCATAGCCAATTTTTTTTTTCAATAATTTCTTATACCATTGCTTAAATAGATGCATTTTAATCTTATTTTTATGAGCTAACATGATTTTTTAGACTTCGAACTAATAGCGGCGTGTAAAAGGTTAAGAATTTGAGAATTTTTTAAAATTCCTGTAAAGCAATGTCTATTTCTTTCATAATTTGTATTTTTGTTTTCGTTAAGTAAGAACTCTAAATATTAACTTAGTTTTCATTTCATTGTTGAATTTGGCAGCATAAGTGGCAGTAATACACTAAGCTATACTAAAAAAAAAAAAAAAATATCGGAAGGTGTCCAGACGGTGGAAAAAAGCAGAATTTTTCACAAAAAGGCTTTACTTTTTAACAAAATTGAGATTTTGGGAAGGGAAGGGTGACCGGAACATCACCCTGAATATGTCCTTGGTGAGGAATTCTATTACTATGGTAACAGTAATGATAAATATAGAATTAGTTTATATTTTAAATTCTATTCGTAAGCTAGTTTGAATGCATTTCGATGTCACGAATTTCCAATTGCATCGAAAATTCAGTGACGGTAACGCGCTTTACGGAAAAATTACTTCACTAAGGTTTACTCTTGCGGAAGCCAAAGAATTCACAAAACAATCAATGTTTCATGTAGATATTATGTCTATGATCTGATGAATCTGATCTATGTCTATGATATCAAAAATATTTTAAGACTTTTTGTATGGTAAAGTTTTACTAAGATTTTCTGCAGTATGACTGAGATTACACATCGTTCATGCTTTAGGAATTCGAAGACAAAATAAAACAGTGGTTCACACCATGTGACGTTATTTTAGAACCTACACTAAAAAGACGGAAGTAGCTTACAAAAGCACTTTAAAAGCAAATAAATTTGTGTACAAAACACTGTTTACGTTATGTCTGAACTCAAATAACGCTGACATACTTTTTGGGTTATCATTTTTCAATTACTCTAGCATCTCATAGGCAAATCTAAGTATCTGTAAGGGAAAGTTTATGTCACGAGTCAAAGAATTTTTCACATTTTGAAATTTAGTAAAGATGAAACTAACTTCATTTATATGAGTAAGAAAAATATTTGATTCCTTTCATTAAAAGAACTGGCACGTACCTAGTAATATAATTTTACATTATAAAAGTAACATGTTTTAGTATTAAAATACTTTTCCGATGATGTAAAGATAAAAAATGTCGTATAATAGTTCGGAAGATAAGAGTTAGTTATCATCTGTGGTTGCTATCGGTCATTATTTATTCAGTTGATCAAGGGCAAAAGTGTTTTGCCCGAAACGTGCGTCTTGATTGATAAGTACCTTTTAGGTGTGTTATTTTACACAGTTTAAATATTTCACTAATATATGTTAATAAAAATTACAAAATAATGCTCTCCATTTAAAACTGTGCTACTAACATTTATATTTCTCTTATTAAACAAAAAAAAAAACAAATTAGTTACAATTTGTAACAGTTTAC
Organism: Cheiracanthium punctorium; assembly: GCA_038373885.1. NCBI lineage: Eukaryota > Metazoa > Arthropoda > Arachnida > Araneae > Cheiracanthiidae > Cheiracanthium > Cheiracanthium punctorium. The sequence goes on along the minus strand of JAWZYV010010737.1, from coordinate 838,045 downwards.
AGATATTAATCCCTTTTAAGCACCTTACAACAAATGTGTAAAGGTTTAGTCTTAATTTAAAGATGGAAATAATTTTCAAAATTATGTTTCAGAATCTTGCAAAATAAAGTTAACAATGATAACCACATATTTTGAGGTTATCTTCAAAATTTCGCCAAATTAGGCTTAAAAAGATTGTTGTGTTAAAAATATTTTAGATTTAATGCTTTTGGGATTTATTTATATTTTTTGCCAATATGCATCCTTATTTGTGGTGAAAATTCACCATGCTTGTTTTTTGGATAGGGAAAACTATTTCCTTTTTTCAATAGAAAAAAAGGAAACTTTTTTCAATAGAAAAAAAGGAAACTTTTTCAATAGAAAAAATTTTATGCATAAGTGTTAAAAGAACATGTAAAACAAGTCGTAATAACCAGCAAGATAAACCGTCTTACCATCATGAAAACTCATATTATCTGATAAAATATATATGAAACAGTTTGTAACTTTTCATACAAATGTTTTAATTGTTGTACTTGTAGCATAATAAATTTAGTCTATGTGATACATATTGCGTTGAATCTAATTTAAATAAATTAGTATTAACTCTTTATGCTCAGAAAAAATAAAAATTTGTAATTTATGTTCTCAGCAACAGAGGCAAGTTAAGTGTCAGTCTGAAACATGTAAATAATAAAAAAAATAATATAAAAACATTTTTTTAAAATATTTCTTATTTTAAACTTTGTTGTACAGAAGTTACAGTAATTTAATCTATGTCATTAGATCTGTGCGTATTTCTTCAGTGAATTTATAGAATAGATACAATATATTTTTAAATAGTAGAATATTGCGTAAAAATTGCATATTGTCCTGAAGTAGCTGCATTAGAATATTAGATACCAGAGTGCTTGCAAACAATGATATAATAAAGTAAAATTTCCCCTTTCATGAAACTTAATAACGTTTAAAAGACAAAAATTAATGCACAAACTTTATAGTAATGATTTTCCAATAACATTATTCGAGGAGCCTTTGTGTAAAAGCAACAAACTTTAGAGTTTATGTGTTACTCTTTTTTCTTTTCTCACTTTTAAGTTAATGTTGATTGATTTTGCAATACAGTGCTGTTGAAACATTTATCGTATTACTCTAAATAAAACTATTTATTGAAGGGCGTGTAAAGAAATAAAATGATTAAAATATTCGATAACTAATCGATGGCATGCAAGTTTCACGAAAGCATCAGTTCGATGAAATTGTGAAACACACTCTTAAAAATAAGAATTTTTGTCAATCTATTGCAAGTACTTCTTTATAGATACATTTTTTTTAAATTTAATATATTATGAAAAATATTTTTTATAAATATGTGTGTGTGTGTGTACTCATATATTAAAATGCAACAATCTCTGCTGAATAAATTTTTAGACAAAGGTTATTCTACGAACCCAGACAGCACAGCAAACTTGCATCAAACTTGCAGCAAGCTTGATTTATCAAGTCAATAAACTTGAATTAAGCTTGAAAATTTCAAGCGTATAAGCTTAATGCAAGTTTGAATCAAGTTTAGACTTGCCCCGCTTGCATTAAGCTTGACATTTCAAGCTTGAATCAAGCTTGAATGGCAAGCTTAAAAAATTTTCCTAAATACACGGGGCACCGAAGTCGCCCCACATATTTTACTTTGCCACGCACTTTCCCCTTTACGCTGAAATTTCAATTTAATTTGTTTCCTTCAAGTGCCCGCAGCTAGAACAGAACCCGGGACCTTTGGACTGGGAGGTGAGTGTGCTATCCGCTCCGCCACTAAGCCTTGCGCAGCTGTGACTAAAGTTTGAAGTGACTTATCACGCCTTTTTCCGGCCAGAGTGATAAGTGGGCGATATGTTATTTGTTTTTTTAATTTTTCCATGTGATGGATCAAAATTAAAATAATGTTATGTGTGATTTATAGACTCTACTAATAGGGAAATAAGCATAATATAAACTTAAAAGCAGGACACGTTTTAAAACTTTCAATATCGCAACACTCATCGTTGAGCAATACTGCTGGCCAAAATCGAGACAAATGACTGATTTTGAAATCAATTTCGTAGTATAATTGTATTTCATTTTGAAGAATTTCCATATTTGGAAATATAGACTCTTTTTTTTTAATTCTATGGTGAAGTACATTTATGACTGATTAATTATTTTGTGGAGGCCGGATTACGCCTCATTCTACCACCCATAAAGTGACGTATATTAACTAACTAAATTATGTTAATTATATTAAAATTTATTTTTAGGGATAATTAATTAGTTAATGGAATTACTAATGTTAATTAGATGTAAATAAAACTAAAACTCCCCTCGTGCTATAATAAAATAAAACACAACTTTTACGAACTTTTCTTTATTGAGCAAATTTGAGAAACGCTAAGACAATTAATGTCCATTCTCTTTCACAGATGGCGCCATCAACGCTCGCTTTTAAAAAGAAAAATCAAGCGAGTATCAATTGTCAAGCTTAAATCAAGCTGTATTTAAGCTTGACAATTCAACTTGACTCCTGCAAGCGTGCTGACAGCTTAAAATGAGTTGAACAGTCAAGCTTCTATTAATACGTCAAATTCAAAGAAATGTCAAGCTTGATTTAAGCTTATGTCTGAGAACCCAGCTAAAAGTACACATAGAGAGTTTTGTCCTTAAAAATAGTATAAATATGCATATTCAGTTGTAAATTTAAATAATTTCCCTTACATTATTCAGCCCGCCCAGTGACATGGCGCATAGCACACTGAACTGGTAGACGGAAGGGTCCTGGTTCGAGACCAGGTCGCGTCCGACCCCTTAACCGTTCGGAGTTTCCCGTGGTTTCCCCGAACCACACCTATAAGCCTAGATCCCTCGTGCAGATAATTGGCCTTAATCCCACAACACTAACATTATTTAACCCTTTCGGTAAAGCAGCTGTCCTTGATTATACATTTGTGGTATCAGGAAGCTCTCCACAAGAGTAGTTGCACTGCACTGCAGCGTAAGCCGCAAAAACGTATTTTGCGGCATTCATCGAAATCGCGAGCAATTACATTTGGACCACGAAAGTTAACGGTGACTAACGCGGATTTTAATCTGTTTAAAAAACATTTCTAAAATTTTCGTACTGATATGTCGTAAGCTAAACCAACCGTCTGCCGCAAACCGTTTTCGACGGAATTTTTTTTTTTTTTTTTTAGTATGGCCTAGGGCATTACGCAGATCAGACGGAAAGACAAACAAAACAAGCTTGGCGCTTAAAGTTTTAAACTCCACCTATTTATTTCTTCACAGTGCATTAATTAAAGTCATTTATATAAACAGCCTCTTCCAATATCACAAAATTACCGAGTATGGAAGTACCCAGAGAACATTTCTTGACCTTGCCAGTGGACGGCAGGGTTGATAAGGGTTGATAAATTTTTCTCCAGTTTAAATATAATAAAAGCATTTATCTCACAAGACATTGTTTGCATTTAAATATCATGTAACATACAAGGACCCATCCAATTTTATGCTAATAGCTACGATCATTTACTGTTTATTTTTGCGATTTTAAAATATGTCAAAGGTGTCAAAATTAAAATTTCTACAAAAAGTGAGCCAAAAGAGCTAAACAAATTTTGAGCGTTGAAAAAGTTATGAGCACAGTGTTTTGGGATTTTGTTTAAGGCATCCTGCACGTCGATTAATGCCAGGAAAGAAAACCATAAATGCCGTGAAGCATTACTGTGGAAATCTCGAGGGTAAGGTCGGAGGGGTTACGAAATCGCCTCCGCTCACGCTACACCTCCATAATTTAAGGCTGTGCAAACCGATATATTTTGCCCGGTCCGATAACGTCTTAATCAACCACACGGAATTCAAAGGATGAAAATCAGCTCTCGCTGCACGCCTCCCTTCAAGTTCATTTACCATGACGGATTACATATAATAATTTTGAGTGATTTTTCTTGTTTTTCTTGTTTCTTTTCTTTGAAGAGCTTTGCTCAGTTTCTGGATTGAAAATATACTCTGTGGCTGTTGAACGGCACCAGGGTTTGCACGCATATAGAAAAGAGAATGCATTTTTCCCCTGAGGAGAGGACTTTCCGTATAGAGGTAGCCGCAGTAAAGGTTCAAAGAGCTGGCCATTTTATTTAAGAGTACCCACTAAGGATGTGTATTGTGTGTATTAAAATTTGTGCAAGCTGGTGCTGCCTTAAAATTTTGAATAAGAACGAATGATCAGTCGAATCTATGCACTGGTTCCATAATTATTTTAAAAATTGTCGGAATCTAAAGATGCTATTAAATAAAACAACAAAACAGAACTGATAATCTTTGAAAACTATCCGCATAAGTAAGACTGCGTGGACATATGTAAACACAAACAATATAAATATTGGATTTCAGTTAACGGTAGAGTGTTATGCAGGGTTCCTTAAAGCTTTGTTTTAAATAAATTAGCTGTCATTTTATTACTTTCAAAACTGATGGTCAGAACATGACTTTTTACCTTTCCTTTTCTTTTTATTAACTGCAATAAAAATATAAAAATAAAATTTATATAATTTTCAGTAAGTGAATTTTAGAAATATTATAAATTAGCTAATAATAAATTATTTAAAAAAATTATCCAATAGAAAATTATGTGATTTGGCTTAGTGAAATAAATTCTAAGAAATAATAAATTATTTGAACTATTTTAAAAGCTGAAGATTATTATTACATTTTATTTCACTTTAAGAATCTTAGCTTTACAAATTCCCTTTTCTAATAACAGTTTTTTCAAAGCTTCGTAATTCATAATGCATAAATAAAGTATAGATTAAACCTTGTTGGTTTACTTAATGAAACATTCTGAGTTCAAATATAATTCGAAAATTTACAACTGTAATCTGCATTAAACTTTTTTCTCTATCCAAATTGATCCGACAACACATATTGTTGATTATGTATTCGTGCCTTAAGGAATGGGGAAATATTTATTTTATCACTTATCAGTACAGTACGATGTAAAAAATACATTCTTCTTAGCTGAATTAATTTATTTATGCATGTTCAAAAGACCAGTTTTTGAATTTTAAACTAATAAGTATTGAAATAATGTTTAATGTTTCATTTTATAATTCTTATTGCACAATTTCAAAAACACATTTAGGAGAATAAGGAAAAATATTGTCCTTATTTTATATATATTTTAATATTGACAGTTTTCATTATAGAGAATATAAACCAAAGGTTAGAAATATAAATTTATTCATAATCTGAAATGTAACATGAAGTGCCTATTTTATCAAGACTTTGGTAAAATCATTCATCTCAAAACCAGACTGCTCTGGTAACTTAATAAGCGTTCATTATCACACGAAACAATACATATTGTCTTTAAAACATTCTGATTAATTCTGCGTTCTACGTTCATTCCATGGATCATGGGCTACTGCGGCATTTCTGTCCAGTCCGGTGTTTCTGAATTCTTCATCGCAACGGGTTATTATTATAATGCGTCTTCCTAATTATTCGAGCTTACCGGAGGCTATCTATGTAAGGGGAACACAAATTGTCTTCTGACCGACGATGATAATTGTAAGATGCTCCAAAATTCAATCGTTCGCGCAGTATGACGCTTGAAACATGACCGAGAACTAAATTTTAGATTATTCTAGTCTTTACTTTAACCGATAACAAGGCATTACGTGTCAAGACATTTGTTTACATCGGAAGTACTGCTTAGCAATGTTAAATTTTCATGCATCTAATTACACAAGTGGTGTCACATTCACGCATTTACACTGAAAATTGAGTAGTCAGTAGTAAACTTGAGTAATTTATTGTGAAACATTGATACTCTTCGAGAATGATTATATTATTCATGAAATTTATTTTTGTTACGACTGAGTCCGTAAGATTTTTATGAAACAAATTATTTTATTTGTTCCTTCATTTACTGATGTAACGACAATATTCAAATTCTTCAGCCACAGTACTGTGAATGAAGATCGTGTTTTCATGAAGTTCCAATTTCTGACTGAGTTTACATTAGATATTCTACCAGTTTACATTTTAAGGCATGATATATATATATATATGGCATGATATATAGATAGATTCATTCAAATAGATTCCTTAGTCGTTGCTACTGAGCAGTGTTATATTGTCCTGAATTTTTGGGGGGATCTTCTACTCTTAAGGAAGACAATTTAGAACACAATTCGTATTTTATGCGAAAATTGTTGAATTTTGAATTTTGTTTCATGCTAATCGGTTAAATAATACGCTAGATATGGACCTCTTTTCACCGTTGGATAACACGGAGGCTAGCGAACTCCCCCCAAATGTTGGTGGTATCGCTTCGATGGGTTGAGTTTTGGGGACTTAGTTTTGCCTCAGAATTTGGCTATATTTTTCCAAAACGTAGTCAAGATTAGTGACATTTAACACGATTTTATTAATGTAATGTTTTCTCCCGCATTGGTATTATCCAATAAAGGCGCGCTACTGATGGGGGTATACTAGAATTAGAATGGTGTAGTAATTGCTCAAAGGTTCAGATAAGACGGACTACAAGAAGAGGTCAGCTCTCTCCCAAACAGTTAGTTTTGAGTCGTTGCGGAGTTCGACTGCTTTGAGAGCAGTGTATTGCTCGGTGCTGTTTTGCCTTGGGAATCATCACTGTTTCGTTTATTTTTCGAAGCTGACTTTTAAAGTATTTCAAATTAAATTCTGTATTTTTGCATTCTCTGGAGCAGTTAAGAGTTCTGATCCAGAATTTTGACTGAGATTTCAGCCTTAGAAAAATTTTGTTGTAAACAAAAAGTTCAGCATTTGTGGAAGCCTCTGTGATCAGGTGTCTGTTTAATTATTTGTTAATTCCTGTGAACTGTGCATAGCGAACTGTTCTTCAAATTTATAGAGTCAATAAAGTTTCTGCTCTGTCCAGTCAACTGGGCTGATTACTAAAACTTTCCATACACGCTATACTTTCCATCTTACAAACCTGACAAATAATTAGGGCTTCTGCAACAATATTATAGAAAAAGAACAACAGATTCAATGTCGCTTTAATTATGTAATTACTTAATTTATCAATTAATTAAATGACAGCAATATGCAGCCATCCAAAAAATATCATAACACAATCTGAAGTGTCCCTTTGTTGTTGAAATCTTAGAAATGCTATTATTAATCTCATTTTCCTTTCTCTCCCATGTATATAATCCAAAACTTATTACATCCTTTGTCGTTGCGAAATCATCTATTATCCATTCTTTACAGAACCGAACCTTTTTGAATTACTTGGCTTTTCTTTCATTTTAAAATTGATTTTACATATCATTTTGTCCCAGGTAGATGCGCTTTCGTAATAAAATCCAGCTAAAAATAGGGAAATAGGTTAACTACTCATTTACTTCAATCTCTGTCACACCTGCTATGAGGGAGTTGTCGGAGGACGATTAAGAGAAACGTTCCCTCGGCCGCTCACATGACGTATAGTGTACAAAAGGTATTTGAGAAAAACTGACGGACAACTGGAATACACAAAAAAGCTGCACTTTATTGCAGGTATCTTCACAAAACAGTTATTAAAGAAACAAGTTCAATTACGCACCGCACATTGCTTCATAAAAAGAACACCAGGAACATATCTAATTGTTCCGGCCACACGGCATGCCGGAGTTCCATAAAAAAAAAACGAACACAACCTCCTCTGACGGAGAGCAATCGAGAAGTCTTTCAAATCTTCCTACAAAAACTGCCAGCTCACTACCGGTTGGCGAGTAAAATATGAGCACTCATAAGCCACTGCCCCACGTGACAACCACCGTCCGGTAGGCGTAAACAATATAAAAATTTGAAACAAACGGATTAAATGATTAATGCCAATACAGAAGTGCCAGAATTTGGCGGATGCCAATACGAAAAGGCTACAACCCTGTGAGAAAACACCGACGGAGACCGGGAGGCGCTAAGAACTAACACAGCATATGCTAAAGCGAAATTAATTTAGAAGGGAAACCCCGAAAAATCCCAGACATAGCTTCGCGCAAAAGGAAAGAATATTTTATCGAGCCGAAAAAACAAAGTGGGGAGAGATTAATACGGAATACGTAATTTTGATTTAGAAAGACGAAACATAGGAACATTATTTTAAGACGCGAAAAATATGTGAACTTCGTCACATATATCTCTCCACAGCCCAACAAAAAATTTTGACGCCATAATTTTTTTTTTTTTTTTAAACAAAGAACTTTAACCCTTGAATTAAACAGAAAGCCTAACATGCAGCGCTTATGAGGGCTCATCACAAAAATACAATACCAAATAACATAACAAATTATAAAATACATCACAAAATACCATTTTCAAAAATATCAACAATATTCTGCTACAAATAAAAAAATATAAAACGATTCAATTATCCATTACATATCAAAATTACTTGTTCCGGCCACACGGCATGCCGGAGTTCCATAAAAAAAAACGAACACAACCTCCTCTGACGGAGAGCAATCGAGAAGTCTTTCAAATCTTCCTACAAAAACTGCCAGCTCACTACCGGTTGGCGAGTAAAATATGAGCACTCATAAGCCACTGCCCCACGTGACAACCACCGTCCGGTAGGCGTAAACAATATAAAAATTTGAAACAAACGGATTAAATGATTAATGCCAATACAGAAGTGCCAGAATTTGGCGGATGCCAATACGAAAAGGCTACAACCCTGTGAGAAAACACCGACGGAGACCGGGAGGCGCTAAGAACTAACACAGCATATGCTAAAGCGAAATTAATTTAGAAGGGAAACCCCGAAAAATCCCAGACATAGCTTCGCGCAAAAGGAAAGAATATTTTATCGAGCCGAAAAAACAAAGTGGGGAGAGATTAATACGGAATACGTAATTTTGATTTAGAAAGACGAAACATAGGAACATTATTTTAAGACGCGAAAAATATGTGAACTTCGTCACATATATCTCTCCACAGCCCAACAAAAAATTTTGACGCCATAATTTTTTTTTTTTTTTTTAAACAAAGAACTTTAACCCTTGAATTAAACAGAAAGCCTAACATGCAGCGCTTATGAGGGCTCATCACAAAAATACAATACCAAATAACATAACAAATTATAAAATACATCACAAAATACCATTTTCAAAAATATCAACAATATTCTGCTACAAATAAAAAAATATAAAACGATTCAATTATCCATTACATATCAAAATTACTTGTTCCGGCCACACGGCATGCCGGAGTTCCATAAAAAAAAACGAACACAACCTCCTCTGACGGAGAGCAATCGAGAAGTCTTTCAAATCTTCCTACAAAAACTGCCAGCTCACTACCGGTTGGCGAGTAAAATATGAGCACTCATAAGCCACTGCCCCACGTGACAACCACCGTCCGGTAGGCGTAAACAATATAAAAATTTGAAACAAACGGATTAAATGATTAATGCCAATACAGAAGTGCCAGAATTTGGCGGATGCCAATACGAAAAGGCTACAACCCTGTGAGAAAACACCGACGGAGACCGGGAGGCGCTAGGAACTAACACAGCATATGCTAAAGCGAAATTAATTTAGAAGGGAAACCCCGAAAAATCCCAGACATAGCTTCGCGCAAAAGGAAAGAATATTTTATCGAGCCGAAAAAACAAAGTGGGGAGAGATTAATACGGAATACGTAATTTTGATTTAGAAAGACGAAACATAGGAACATTATTTTAAGACGCGAAAAATATGTGAACTTCGTCACACCTGCGTCTGCATGGGTACTGTGTCCCTATTTTTATTAAATGTATGGTAGCAAGAGTGTACTTAAAAAAGGTGGCTCAAGAAAAAAAAAAAAAGGAAGAGGCCACATTAAAAAATGCGCCAGACTGCCGCAAAAAGTTATATTAAACTGGAATGAAAAGGAAATTTAGAAACACGTCTAGGCATATTCGAGGGTGCACGGAATCAGAACTGCAACTAGGAAAGTGTATACGGGGAACTTGCTGCTGTGGCCGTGAAAAGGAGGCCGCCATAATCAAATATGTGTCCGAAAATTAAGTTTTGACCAGGCGCCTTGTTGAGAAAGTTCCAAAATAACGGTTTGTCCTCTGTGATGTAATTTGGGTGACGTAGTTGTGGCACCACTGCCAAGGGCGGCTCCAGACTGAATTCTCGGAGGGGGCCATCGAACTTTTTACTTAGGTCTTTACTTACTTATAAATTGTTCAAAATGCAAATTGAACGTGTGAAATCGTGAAGTATGCGAATCTAAAGTTGTAAAACAAAATTTCGGAGGGGGCCATGGCCCCTATGGCCCCCTCACTGGAGCCGCCCTTGACCACTGCATGGTATTAATTATTAGAATATAGACACTCCATCTCATAAAATCTCATTCGAATTTTGAGAATAATGTACGCAGACCAGTTATCAGGACAGCTGGTCAATGGGTGAATATGACTTAATAACATCACTGAAAGAAATAGGGGTAAGCAAAAAACAAAAAGGTGAGATGCGATAATAACCGACGAAAAAGATGAAGGCACAGTTTTGATAGCTCGAGCTTCCTCATGGATAGGATGTTGGAAAAAAATATATTCGCACCTACGGCTCCAGTCTAGAAAGCGTTATTGTTGGCGAGTTGGCAAGCTTTCGACCAGCTCATATGGTTTGGCGAGCTGTTGAGTTTTGCATCGCCTAACTGCAACCCTAGACTGCTTGTATATTCTATAAATAGTTCAGTTGTCGCATGGTTTCGAAAAAAATATTCGGGTTCCTGGGAACCACTTATTCGAGTGCTTGTAAAATTGTATTTTTATTGGTGAATTTTAATATAGTTAAATAAACTGTTGTGTTTTAAATTAAATTGTGTCGAGTTTTTAGTATCATCATTTTTGAAATTAAACAGTTATGAAAGAAGCGTGAACGTACAAGTTTGGAGAAATCGAGCATCATGCGCACGGCATTTACAAGGGGGAACCATTATTTATTTGACCTGCTGTCCCTCATTTCTCATAGCTGACTGTTTTAAAACAAGTATTTAGCCACCTCTCACCTATTTCGCCTTGCAGTGAGTTAAATAGATTAATTATATTTAAAGTTTTCATAACGCTCTTGAGTCGTGGGACACTATTGTACGTTAAACCGAGTAAAGATGTAAGTTAACTGTAAAATGATTTACTTTTATTTTCTAGAGTGTTGTGTGATTTAACCAAGATATACATTTCTGTGCGGAACACAACTGCTTCACGATTTTTAATAAAATACATAGGCGAAGTAAAGTCCCAAATTGGGGACATAATATTTTAAAGTGAGTAATTAATATAATAAATTGAATTACAAAAAATTTCATAATCGTTAATATTTAGGACTATTTCATTACGTCATTACAGGATTTTCATTACGTAGTTGTGTTAAAGCTGCGATGTACCAATAAGGTATTCTTTATTTTTAGTTTCGATTTCATGACTTCAAACGCAACGCCTTTTTTTGTAATCACATGGCTTATTTACAATAACCAGTTTACTTCGTAGAATACTATTAGTTATTATATATTTGTGCACACTATTTTTGTTTTTCAATTCCTATTTTTATTTATTCACTAGCAAAACTTTCTGTCTTTAGATTTTACAAGATGCATTTTTTTCTGATAAAAACATTAAAATTATTTAAATATACGCAATATAGACCAGTTTTAATAATAATTTCTACTTTTGAACATTTATGCGAATACTTATATTATTAAATATGATTAATATATTATTTTAAAATTCCCTAAAACATCTCTTCTTGGGACAGCCTAAAATATTTATTTTAAATAAAATTTAGTTTGTCACTTAAATGCCTTTTCGCGAAACAAATTAAACTTGTTATATTATCTTATTCAAAAGTTCGCTTTATTGCGTTTAAGAATCCCAAAGCCCAGCATGAAAAGTTCATATTTAGATCGTTCATTAAAGGAAACAGTAATTGGATTACTTTAATTCAGCTCTTATTCTATCTAATTAAATAACGGCAAGTAAAACATTTCCTATGGAAGGAAAAGTTCTAGGTGAAGTCCTGAATACTTTGGCAAATGCTCGGTATTTAAATAAGATCAGTTTGCTTCGTTGCTAATTTAATCTTTACCTAATAATAGGAAATTATTTGTCTGCGGCCTCGTAGATAATTATTTGACATATGTTAGCACATTCAGTATAAGCGAGTTGAATAAAATTTTAATAATATTTTATACAGGTAAAAAGTAATTGTAAATTGATGCAATAATAGTGGATGTTGCAATAGCAAATGTTGAAAAGATTTGTATTTTGATATTCTATAGTTTAGTATCGCAGAATCGTTCCAAATTTCGTACCATTGTGGTAAAAGTAATAAACGAAGGTTTGTAATAATTTAAATCTAAGATAGCACTATTTTACTTTAAAAAAAACGGGCTAACATTTTCAATTCAATTCCAAGTAATTCTGAATTACTGAAAAATATTAATTGATCGAGATCCATGCAGAGAAACTGAAAAACGTGTTTCCTTTAATATGTATTAAGTTTTGAAAATTTACAAAAAACTATGCTGTTAACAGTTTCCGATTTCCTTATAATTTTTCTGTTCAAATATCATGTTTTAAAGTATTTAAAAATATACGAGCTGCATATTTTTCTTCTCACTTGGTACGGTAATTTTCAAGTAAAGAAAATGCACCACTTGAAAAAAAATAACAACGCGAAGTGTTTATTACTAAGTCTTTTACAGAATTAATATTTTTTATCTATATTTAATTATATACATTATTCTTTAAATAATAATGAAATTTCCTTTCTTAAAAAAATCGAAATTTATCGAATTTTCGCAGTTTTAGGAGCTGTACGTATAATCTTTCCTATAATTCGAGGTTATGAAATATTTTATTCTAAAAATGTTTTGAATATTTTTAAAATTAACAATCTATGTATTGTAAGTTTCCTCATTTATCAGTTTCAATTAAACTTTAATATGGTTATTATTAAAATTAAATTTTCATCGTATTTCATGACAAAGCTAATACGTAAACTTTAAATAAGACAAGGATAGATTGTCGAATTTCAAACTTGCAAAGTAAGAGGACGTTTTCCTTCATTGCAGCAATTAGATTGAACACGTTTCAAACAATACTATTTCACGGTCAGAATATGTATCAATAAAACTAATAAACTAAATGGACTTTAGTGTCCATTTTTAGTAAATCACATGTTTGATCTTTGAATTATCGCTGAACATTAAAATTGTAGATAGATTTGAAAAAAAAAATTAAGAAAAATAAAGTTAATACAATTTTAAATAAGTGCACAAATAACCATTTTTCATAATAATTACAAGCAAAAAATGGTGCTAGCATTTTTATTTTTATCTAATATTTAACAGGTAAATTGGAATGAAACAACAGCTAATATGTATGTGAGTTTTTCAAATATTTTTATTAATCAATGCACCATAATTTCATCCGTGATAAACTAACGCTCTTTCCGCTAGGTGAACATTTTTATAGACGGAATGAAAATTTGAAGCCAGAGAGTGATTGATGTCGTCCCAGAGTACATATTAAATCGAAAATTTTATATTGTGTGAATGTGAAATTAGTATCATAGACGTTATATGCTTTTTTCTTGCAGAGATCTTTTTTTTTCTTCTCTGAAGATATCAGTAGCGCAGTATCGTTTTCAAATTTATTATAGAAAATAGAAAATTGTCTACTACAATGGCAGGCAATGATGAATAACTTTTACAGAATTTAGTTAATAGTGCCATCTGTCTTCTTATGTGATATCGAGACCTCATCAATCTTTTTAACGAACAGAAATAAAATGCGAAGGTCGCTTTAAGAATGAAACTCCGTAAGACATATTTTGAAAGTATTTAAATTCCCAATGCAATGTGAATGAGAAAGTAAAAAGAAAAGAAAATATAGCAAAACATTTTTTACACATTTGATTTCACCAATGAAATGTGTGGTACGCAGATATGTGAAGTATTACTTATAGTATTAAATGATATTTCGGGTGAGAAATTTTAGAGCAATATTTTATTCACCTTTAAAAACCTTTTTCTGGCAGATAACACTTATTTTTATTTGAAAGGTTTAACATTTTCAATTCAATTTCAAATTGTGTTCTATTAATATGGTTGCATTTAGAAATAGCTTGATTTCCAACAAATAAAGGAATCCCAAAATTTCAATTTTTTGGTGATCTACTAGGTACTATTGTGCCTAAGGGATGTACGATAATGAACTGTACTGTAGTTCCTGTTTTAATTATTTTTATTACGCTCTTTTCTCAAAAACGCATTTTAGTTCTTCTAAAAATAAGCTCTTTTTATTATTTCATTTATTCATTTTATAGCATTTAAGTGGTATATCGTGCACTTCGGTATTTTCTGTCCAGATTTACGTCGACACATCTCTGTTGCACTTTTCAAATGGATAATCGTGCATTCGATTGAGTTCAAATTTGGTATACATGTATATGTATACATATAGACCGCTGTCGCACGCTAGCTGTTGATTTTGGTATTTATAGATCTAGAGTTTTTTGCAGGGGTACAAAAAATATTTCTTTATATATGTATATTACGCCCTATTGAAAGAAATACTTAAAAGTATGCTAGCTCCTAAGTGGTGCATTCGATTGAGATGAAATGTGGTATATATATTATAGACTACCGTCGTATTTCATTTTAGTGTGTACAAAGAGAAATACTTTGCCAGATAACGCGGGTGGAATACAATGATGATAGTCGCCAAAGTTCGCAATTTTTGATCATTATCGCCAAGTTTGGCGCCAAAAAGTAAGTCCTAAAAACTAAAACAAGCGTAGCGATGTCTTCCAAATTTAGCTAGAAACTGGCAAAACGCGGCAGTTTATTACAAAGAAGTATCATTATAATTTGCCCCACGGAGCGATTTTAATACAGATTTCAACACCAGAGAATCGTTTTATGGACATATACGCTGCACTCGTGGATTATGATGCACGTTCCAAACAGTATTTATAATGATGAAATATGGTTAGAATATACTTCTCATAGATTGTGAAACAGTTTTAGTAGGCGATTTAAATATGGAATTCGATTCCAAAGAAGTGTTTTATGGAACAAGGAATAAAATATGGTGCACTCATGAATAATGATACACTTTTCAACTTAATGGAATAAGTAAAAAATAGGGACGACACATGGGGATTATGATACACTTTTAATGTATAGCACTTTAGTTCTTATTTACAATATAAACGTGTTTCAGATTTTTAATTACCTTGTTTCGCCGTAGCAACCGAAGATGTTAAATTCCAACTGAAAATTCAAAGGAATACAGAGAAAGCTCTAGAACTATCCGTGACATGATGCATACTCCATAAACTGTTATTCTTCATAATTGACTGCTACTCACATTTTTCAAGCAATTACAAGATTGATAGATTTGAACTCTGGTAACAATGTCTTTAAATGTCCAACCCAAATACTAAACAGATATATATGCATTTATAGTCCCTATTTTTAATAAAAAATATTCGGTTATTGGTTGAAATCGGCTCTCGACTCGTAATCCCCGTAATATAACAAAATGAAGATTCTCTAATTGAGTTTGATTATGTATGATATATTTCATGTTAAAAAACGACTCAACATATACTTAACAAAACAGTATGTTTTTCTAGTGCATAAGAATAATGAAAATAGTAGTCAAAGCCCGAAGTGGAGGCAATTACAACGGGCGCTAGAAAATCACTTGACGAAAATATCGCTACACTCAATAAATTTCATCATCGTCCACCTAAAATAAATAACTTTATATTCAGTTTTTATTATATACCAAAATCTAATTTAATGCTCTTTTGGAAAGTCGCAGAAACATTCCGCATTCGAACAATTTTGTTTTGTATAAACAGATCTTCTTATATCAATGCTTCCCGCAGACGGCATGCATAATAATAATAAAAAAAATTTAAACCATGATATCTTCAAAAACTGTTTAAAATGAACTGAAATTGCAAATTTCACTTCAAAGCGTGAAGACCGTGACTTCAAATATGATGTCATTGTCACCTGCAGAGTCTGATTTTGTCACTCAAATGATTCACTTTTTTTTTGAATTCTCGGAAATAAAATAGATAGGAAACTAGCAAAAAAGCGCTTAAATATGAGGTAACGCATGGATTTTCAGATTTTTAAAGTAGCGGAGATTGTTTTCAATATTTTTATACATAATTATGAAAAATGTCAAGCGCATCGTATAAATGTACTGCGCATTTTCTGCTTTTTTAATCTTTTTGAAATGTTTTAATCTTGGAGTAATAACGGTAAAAGGTTTTTCTTGAAGTGGTTACCCAGAATTGTTAGAGAGCCATGGATCGGCGTAACTATATAGTAGGATTTTAAAAGTTCCTTTTTGGTATTTGTGTATACTTTGAATGAGTTTTATGCTTCTGTACTTATCACATTCATTACTAAACTTATGATGGCTAATAACATTTCTATTTTATATTTCAGAATGAGCTATCTGAAGTAAAAACCATTCATGTTCTCAAATGATTTTTATTTTTGGACTTAAACGTACTTAAACAATTTTTCCCCTTTTGTTAGTAAATGTTCTTGGTTTGCCGTTTATTTTAAAAACACTTCAATATAATTAAAAATTCTCATATTACAGTTTTAAAATTTTTTTATGTGAGTAGGATTAGAAAAAGACATACTTTTTTCAGAAATTTTCTAAGAATTTTCAAAAAACCTTTATCAAATCCTACAGTAAAGTGTTTAATTTTTATTTCTATTTTATAAGATTTTGATAATCTTCTTATAGCATAAATAAATAACTATATTTTAACTTTCTAGGCAATAAATTTGTTTATACAGTTTTGTTTACTGAGAAATTTTTCAGCATCTGAAGTGTTGCCTAATTTCAGGATTTATTTTCTGAAACGAAGAACATTTGATGCCTGAAACAAATTGAATTATTTGCGAGAACTTAGATATATATTGCATCCCTTCTTTCAAAAATGCTTATTTCTGTATCCCCCTCGTATGCGCTCTGCAGAATCTTTAAATTCGGAGTAATTGGCTTAAAATCGATTTATTGCCAGGAATATTCTCGTATTCTGTATATTTTGAAGACTTAACTTAAGAATATTATTCAAGTCAAACGAGAAAATATAACGAAACTAAAAAGAACATAAAATTTTAATGTATGAACTTACAGAAATATTAGCATTATAAAATTGAGAATAAAAGCTATGCGAATTTATTCAATATTGTTTTGCATATTTTATGTGAGAGGTTTCTTGATCGATGAATATAAAATACTTTATGTGATGGAAATATTAAATAATGCAAGAAACATAGATACTCCGATAAAATTTGGTGTTTGCATCCATGATTTGTACAGTACTAAAAAAAATACCTTCTGAAACGAATAGTTGGTTTCAACTACGTCAGTGTATAATTTAAGTTTAAATCCTTTATCCTTTTAATGAAAGTGTCGCAGAAATATCATTATCATACTACGCATTACATTATGTAGGTCGAATTCTTCTTCTTATTATTATTATTACTTGAGTTGAGAAAATGAAGATGCATATTAAATATTTTTATGGTAAGTTATAACAATGTAAGCACTTATATAACGCATACAACTTAAAGCATCATAACTATTGCTTTATAGCTTGCAGGAATGTATGGAAGTTAGAGAGAATACGACAAAATTAAATTTACTAGGAGATAGTTTTTACTTTCCGCACATTTCGACTTGAACATTGAATTCAAAGCATCTTCATGGCAACATAGTAAACCATAGTCCCTACTAGCAATTTTGCTCGGGCCATCATCGGCCAGCTACGTGGCCAATGGTAACCCGAGAAAAATTGCTAGTAAGGGTGTTTACTTTCCACACATTTCGACTTGAACATTGAATTCAAAGCATCTTCAAAGCATGGCAACGTAGTAAACCATTCCAGTTTGGGAAAGTGAAAGAAATCTGATCTAGTATAAAACCATATTTGAAATTGTGTTACGTTCTACCTTAATATCGCTTAATCTAATTGTTTTGAATGCAATAACAATAAAATATATAAAAAATGACAATACTAACATCATGTCAAAAACCATCTTTAATAGGATTACTGTCTCCCATTCCCCTTTCTATTAAACTGAGTTATGAAGTCTGTGCATACCACATATTATACCTTTTTCGTTCATTATCTTTTTGTAGAAATTATAGTGAAATACATAAAACATATGTATAGTTATCTCCTGTTAAATTTGCCTTCATTTTTCTCCGGGGTCTTATACTCAGAATCTTAATGTAGGTGAAATTATCATATCCTGCTCATTTTGATAGCATAGCAGCTGAGTTTTTATGGCTCCCATGATAACTATTTGCCAACTAACATTGGCTGAGGTACATTCGGAATAGTTTATATAAACACTTTATTGGTAATCGTTGTATTGATTTGTTATATAGTTTAAGTGGCGGAGTCAGTATTTTTATTACTGGTAATCTATTAAACAATTTGTGTTTTATTTTTCTCCCACTAATTATAATTAAATGTTCTTGAAAGCTCTCATGTAGATTTAATTATTGGCTATTTCCTTTTTCGTGCTCAGTGATATTTTGAACTTAAAATCTTCTTTAATCTTATCATGCTCTTTAGAAAAGGAAAGAAAAGTTTTTCATGAAAGATAGCTTGCTGCCTGATTTGCTAAAATGAAATCTTAAAAAATATATACTATCGAAATCAATTTTAATTTTAAAAGAAGATTGAAATAAATCATATTACCTTAAAATTTCTGACAGACGACTCTGAATTTTCCCCATTTTTTTTTACAACTATAATCTTTCCTAAATGTCTGATGATGATCAAACAGAAAGACATATCTGTGGTATTTCTTTATGGCTTAACTGGAGTTCTTTATTTCATTTTAAACTCTTTCTTCTCTTTACTTCTTTCTCCATATTCAAAAGAAAATTCTAAACTATAACAACATTTTATATTCATAAAAAAGCTTTTCACTCCAGTTTTCAGTTTTTAATGCAAGATAAAGTTTCAAAATGATCACGAAAGCATTTGGCAAAGAAAACTGATTTATTTTTCTTGCAAGCACTATAAAAATTTGAAACTACCAGCAGACTACAAATTACTTAATGAGAGTTAGTATACTCAGCAAACATTGTTAAAATTTAAAACTGTTGATGAATGTGCTTTGCGTTGCTTGACAGCATTTCGACAAAAGTGGTTTTAAAGACTCAGTGAACTGTTAAGGATGCAGATTTACATTAGGTAACTCTACATCTAACGAGCTAGTCCGGGCTGGGCAAGGTCGACTCAACCTTTCATCCCTTAAGTGGGTCGTTAAAATGAGAACCGAGCTTGCTTGGGGCCAAACATTGGGGGCTTCGTGTCAGGCTGAACACATGGCCGAGGCATATGCATTCGCACCCCAGACCCTATGATCGCGAAGGCGCTGTTGAGCAGCGCAGGCCTAGGCACAGCAGCGGGGCTGTTGCGCCAATGTTTACTTTAACATCTAGCGCAGTGACATTTTAACAGTCGGAATTTATAATTTAAAAATCGGGAAGAATTCTTAATTGCTGTTGTATTTACAAACTCTTTACGTGTTAATTCAAAATTGTTTACAGATGCTCTCAAAAAACGATTAATGATGTAATAGCCAAAAGGATTTTGTTTATGAATTACGAAGTTTGTATAATAGTTATTTAATATACATGATTATAATTTTTTAGAAATACATTCAGTTAGATCTTAGATATTATAGACAGATATCTGAATCATGCCATTTCACTAATTCTTCATTTCATCATTCTTTATACATTTCTCTTTTATTGACATGAGAACGATTCGTTTTGGGACATCCTGTATATATGATATATATAATTATTAATAAGTGTGGAAAAATTAAATAAAATAGTTTTGAAAATTTATATTCGCTAAGAAACACTTTTAATTTACTTGTGTTTCCATGGCTACCTTGGTTTTACTGCTCAGAAACAAAAAAAACAAAAAAAAAACGAACCAAAAAAGTGGAAAAAACTAATTATAAATTTGTAGTTAAATACTCAGGAAAAATGCTAAATTTAATCTGATTATCAGAAAATGGAAGTTAATATATAGACTGTCTTGCGTGATAATGATCCATGCTACTAAACTTTACTAAAGCTGAATGAAGAACAGCAAAATGCATGGGCATTATTAATACTCTAACATATTTTTTTTTCTTCTCAAGCAAGCAAATAATTTACATGGATTTATCTCATGCTAAGTTATAGCATGAGTTTATTTTCCCGTGAGAACCGAAGTGAAAAAAGTAAAATTTTCTCTCGTTTCATGAACGTCAGATCCATCTACAGTACTGAATGAAGATTAGATTGAAAAATGTTAATTAGAAAAATTAATTAGTTATGCTCACAGCCATGATTGTTAATAGAAAAAATAGGAAAGTTTCGTACTCCATCATGGTATAAGTGTTTCTTGGATGATCATATTTTTAAATTAAAAATGTAGTATATTCTTTTAAAAATCAGGACGTAGATTTTTATTTGTAGTATGCTGAAAAATTGTAATTTGAATAGAAAGAAAATACTTTATGATAATAGAAAAAAATATTTTTAAAATAGAAAAAGAAATTCTAAAAATACTAAGAAAACTGAATAAATACAATTTTTTCACAAAAACTATTCATAACATGTTTACTTTTTTCAAAGAATTTTCTGACCGACCATGGGTGATTGGGTAAGTCATTGAACATGATAGACGGCCAAAGTGAGAAGATATAGAGTTCGGCCGTCCGCGCGGCTGTTTGAAACACTGTGTGGTTTTCTCTAATTTTAACTTTGATACTCGGTAGAATTCCTTAAAAAGTCCTAAATCCGAGTAACCCTCGTGTAGTTTTGCCTCAATCACGAAATCAAAATCAAATTATAGAATTTTTTTTTCAATAATTCCATAAAAAAATGAAATGCTTTCTTTTTTCTCAAAAAGGTGTTGTACAAAACATTAACCGGAAAAAATCCATTTATTGAGGAATAAATATTGGATTCTTTACAAAATTAACTCATTAACGCCCAACTCTCTATTTTTAGAACTGTCTCAAAAATATTTAAGCATTAATTTATTTCCCTATTTTCATTTCTGGGATAATAAATCTGATTTTCACAAAATACTCAGCGATGAGAAAGTAAAAGTAGAATACTCCACTGCCTTATTCTTACTTTTAGTGAGTTCTTCATACCCCACAAATTTTAGAAATTTATTTATCATTTCTGACATCAACACAAATTGGAAAATGTGCTAAAAAAAGTCAGGCGTTAACGGGTTATTAAAAGGTTAATTTTTGTACGAATGATTCAATGATTTGTTAAGAAAGCTTTTGATAATATATTTATTATACTTATAATACCACCTTCTGATTGGTAGAATTTTAAAGGCAAAAACGGAATAGTTTGGGAAAATGATAAATGGGGGTTAATGTCGATAGAGGCAAATTTTCGTAGCAATGAAAACGGCCTTTATGTCAAAAGCGTCATGAAAGTTTTAATGCGAACGGGGCTTAGTTCACGATAGACGCGTCAATGTGGCGTAGCAGGAATCTGTGCTCAAGTGAATATCATAAACTGGACAAAGGAACCCTGAGCACTTTTTTCAGTAGGTCATTAGCTAGGCCGTGTACTACAAATGCCCAAGCTACAAGTCCCAGATCGATTCGATTGCTTGCCGTACAACTTTCAATTTTGCAATTTACGTTCTATGTTTTTAATCATCAATGCTTCCATGTCTTGCATGTAAATCTGTTAGTTTCAAAGTGAGGTGAGAATTTTTAAAATCCTCAATGAATGCCATTAGGCTTGTGGGAATTTCTCGACAAACATAGTAGTTATATCCAAGCTGGATTCGTTGCTGGGCGCTTATTTTTGGGACCAACTTTCACGATTTCCGCAAAATTCTATATGGTTCTAGAGATTTGATACGATTTTGAGGAGTTCATACGACCGTTGTCGTTGTCTACAGTTTATACGGTAGAATACACGACAACAACATAAGTTTCATATCGGTCAAAGTATTTTATTAGGATATGTTAGAGAAACGAACGCAATTCTCCTTCATCTTGTTCATTTCATTTGGACATTTTCTTCGTAACTTTTAATTTTGTGTGTTTTAGTGTACTTTAGAAAGGAGGCATGAATTAAAAGTAAGATTCGAATTTATTTCTTTCGATCATATAACTCTTCGACATGAGCTGAGTCCAAACAACTTGCAAGTTACAATTTTATTCTTGTTAAAGTTGTTAGAAATCTAATTTTTTGCCAAAATTTTATAGATTTAACAAAATTGAACCATGAAGTGTATTTAAAAATTTATTCTATTATCCTTAAATCCAAAGGTTAATTATTGTTCAAATGTAAAAATTTTAACCTTTAGATAACGTAGTACTATAAAGAACACACTCACAAATTTATTCTACACATCTTTCAATAAGTACCGAATGAAAAAATCTTTTTGTTGCTTGAAGTGCAGTCAGCCATTCGGAAAAGTTATAACGTGGAACAAACTGCATAAATTCAAGATATAAATACTTTGAAACATTCATCACTAAGTTCTTTTTATTTTGGAACATCCCGAAGTACCTTGCCAAAGAAAAATTCATCATACTATGTTATACTTATTTCTGGTTACTTCAACTGAAATTTATCTTATGTCCGTTTATGATTCCCACCTACATACATTATTTGCCAAATAACAATTCATGGAAACTTTTATTCAGAACATATTCGAAGCAGAACAGGAGCAAAATATCAAATTACTCCCAAGATTTTTTTACCACTACTATTATTACTGGAATTCCCCGAACTCCACAAGAATATTACCAGAACACAATGATTCTGCAAAGGCGTAAACGTTACCTTTTGAAACCTGTTCTGCGGATCTATTTTTCATAAGAGTTTCTTGTTATTTGATATGATTAACGAGTTTTCTAGGCAAGAACTTTTGACGGATTGCTCTGTTAAGTGTTTTTTGTACAAGTCATTCATCAAAACACGTCATTTTTAAGAGTTATTTCATAGATTGCAAAAATAAAAATGCATTCGATACGAAGCAGGAGTGTTTTTTTTTTTTTTCCCAAAAGGAGTATCTGCGACAGTAGAACTTCATCTTTCATAACACATTTCTCTTTCAAATGGTAAGACAATGTCCAGAATTTTTAAATTAAAAAGGAATCAGATCCAATTTTATACTTGAACTTTATGAATTATTATCTTGCCTTTTTAAAAAAAAATGTAAGTTTAGAAGACTAATTAAGTTTTTACACATGAACCAAGTAATCTTTCTTCTACAAAGAAAAAATTAAAGTTTGATGTAAGTTGTTCAAGTAAAAATATAATTTTCTTATGGCGTATGTAAAAAGTTCTTATGTGATGAATTTATAAAAAAGAACTAAAACTAACTTTTCGCAGATAAAAATATATATTATACTTCATTACCATCTTATGATCTTTAAGTAGTAAATCCAATGAGTAAAGACGAGTAAAACAGCATGAAAATCACAGCATCAATCTTTGAACGATAATAATTTGAATTAATCATCTATGCGTTGTTCTCCAACACAGACCGCTTCAATACTTTTGGAACAGTTGCATGATTTTTTAAAATTAACTATCTATTTAGAACATTAGAAATTTCAAGTACGCTTTGAAATAGATTAAAAAAATACTTTAACAGAAAATTCGAAGGAAAATAATGTCAGAATAATGTGGCGTAAAATTTAAGCAGTTGAAATTTCAAGAAGTACAATAAAAGTGGAACGGGGGGACAATTGCTCTAAAACTAAAACGCTCTGTTTTCGTCCAATAAGTAAATTTAAAATACAATGAAAATTTGCAAGTTTTACAATCAGAAACACTTAACATCCACACTTCTACCCTATTCACGGCTTTCTAAACTAAACCATGTTCCTGTATCTGAGGGAGAACTCTCCTTTTCTGCTACAAAATCAAGGTTCTTCTGCACACTACATTGATGTTTCATACCTTTGTTGCACTTATGACTGGATTAAAACTTTAAAATTTATGTACAGCTCCGATTCAAAAAATTAGAATAATGTAAAAAAGAATTGGTTTTTATTGCTGCTAGAGTGTTAATTTGTATACTCTGCTCAGAAAAAAAATATTTAAAGTGTCTAAATATTTTCAGTACAGTTGTAAATATAGCATAAATGTTTATTTTGATTTATCACACTAATAATTAGCTATTTAAAAATATTGGAACCATTTAAAAAGTTAGAATATTTGGATACCACGGTTCAAAAAATTAGAATAGCTAACTATTTTCCTATTGGTTTAGAGAACAGCTGCGAGACTAACGTGTGCGGACTATAAAATGTGTTCCGCTAAAAGTAAAAAATCTTTTGTCATTTGATTTTAGATCAGTATTTGATTAATATGGGACGAAAGAGCGACTTATCTGAGGTTGTAAAATTTCGCATCGTGTACTTGCACAAAGAAGGAAAAACACAATTGTTTATGGAAAAGGAAGTGAAATGTTCTCAAACAAGTGTGAGTAGAGTTTTGAGAGAATATTCAAATAATAAGGGTTTTCAAAATAATCTCTTTAAAAGGGGTCAAAAGCCAGTAACTTCAGTAGGAGATGAAAGGAAATTAATAGTGAAAAAACATCTTTTTCGAAGTATGAGATATTTGCAGAGAAAATGGAAAGAAGTGGGTATAAATACCTCTAAATCTACCTCTAAATTTTTGATTGAAAGGAAAACAGAACTCTTTCATTCCTTTTTTTATTTAGCAGATTTTTTTGTCCTTGAACTTGAATACGGGAACTGTGGGCCTGGTCATTTTGATCGAAAATCAAACTCGTTTCTGTTTTTTCAAAAGTTACGAACTGATCTTAAAAAATGGGACTTTTCCCATCCTTATGTTATCAAGCATCCGTAAAAAATATAAGTAGCTAGCTTTTATCGTTTCTTTTCTTTTTGACATGTATATCTTAAACCGAAGAATGGATCGAATGGTTACGTCATTCAAAATGGTAGACGGAAGGTGCCTGGTTCGAAACCAGGTCGCATCTTTCGACCTAACCTTTCAGAGTTTTCTGAGGTTTTCTGTGAAACTGAGCGTGAATACGGGTTAAGACCCTTAAAAATACCCCCCTTGCGTTGTCCATCTGACGCAGATTTATAAGCAGCTTTCAGGCTAAGCACATAAATCAGAAATGCATATTACACAAACAAACAAACAAGAATGGGTCAGTTTGACTCAAAACACCCACGAGTCTGGCATCCGCAGCTCAAATTAAATAAATATCACTATCATTAATAAATGAACGCTAATCACATAATAAATGACATAATTATGATTATATAATTTTCATTACAACGTGAATTTTAAAAGTCGGATCATTTTGATCCAGCCAGCGGTTTAGGTATACCTAACGTGACCATTTATTTTTTTCTTCAAAACGGGGCATCGTTTACTTTTTCGGCAATAGTGTATTTATTTTCTTCCTCAAAACGGGACATCTACTGTTTTGAAGCTAATAGTGTAGGGAGACTGAATTTACAAGGCTGAGTATCTTTTAGTTGTTAAGAAAACGCGCAAACAAGCTTGGGTTAGTGCTAATATCAAAATAAAATGAAAAAAAAAACTTTTCGAAAACACACATATCCTATAAAAAATAGTGCAAGACGCACGTTTCGGGTGGTACAAGGGGTAGGCCCTTCTTCGACTATAAAAACGCCATCCAACGCAAGGCAGGAAGGTAGGAAAGTGACAAATGTAAATAAAAGGACACACAGAAAAAACGAAGGTGTCATTCGGAAGGAAACAAATTCTTAGAAAACAAGAGTGGAAAGGGAAAATAAAGTGGAGATCGGGGGAGGGGGCGGAATAAGAAAAATAGGAACATGACTTTAAAAAAAGAAATAAGGCGTTTTCTTTGCGTCTCGAAAGGGAAGGGAGGGAGGTCAGTTTTTTTTTTTTTTTTTACAGACACTGTCGTTGGATGATTTTACATATTTAGCGGCCTTTACTGAAATCGTTACCGAGGGTTGCTCTCTTACTATAAACCGGGCATTGAAGGGGACATTTTCTAAAAACGGGATATTACGAAGTCCTTAAGCTGTGCTTGGGGACAACGAGACAAGCTATCTAAAAATGGGACTGTCCTGTTCAAAACGGGACGTATGGTCACCTTAGGTATACTGCGTCAAGCCACGTGGTTCTCATAACAATAATAGTAAGAACATTTATTTCTAATTCAGTTATTTAATGTAATATTAGCCTTAATACGTGCCTTAAGGCTAAAAAATTGTCACTGCAGTTCAAATGTTGTACCCTTTCTGCGTTGCAACATGAATTTTCGAGTTTAGCGAATCTGACCCAGCCCGTAATTCTATAGGTATACCACAGAGAACGCGAGTCTGTTGCTGTTGTTGTTGTTGTGTCCATGGATAGACCATGGAGAGAGGGGTGCCAGTGCCCCCGAGGGGGTTGGACTTCTACTTGTTGGTCCCTAATTTTGAACCGATTCCAGATGTGGGACGAACCACCACCTGAAATCGGCAGCCCCAGAGGTATCGTTTAACAACTTGGAGGACTTTGGAGCCACGACGGATTTTACGTGCACTAGCTCCCATTAGCGTACACGGTTCCACAGCGGACGAGCTGAGAGGGAGATGACCCTCCCAAGCACTGGGCAAGCCGGATGCTGCTTCACTTGCCGTGTTCTTATGGGAACGGAGTTTAGCGCCCAGACCACTGCGGGACCAACGCGGCTCTATTTTTAATATATAAAAGTCTGGTGCTAAATATATACAAAGCAACTAATAAAAATTTATTTAACATAGCTATATAGATACATTCATAGTTAAAGAAGTACGGAAAAAATAAAAGAGAGGGAAATAAAAGAGAGGGAAATAAAAGAAAAGAAATAATAATAAAATATTCATAGATAGAAATGATGCTGTTATTAAGTTGTTTCAGGTCACACAAAAATTTAAATAAAGTTTTTGAAGGATTCTGGCGTAGATTAAGTTCATTTGAATCACATATAGTTTAAATTATATTATAATAAACATTATAAATAATGTTATAAATATTTACTGTTTTAAAAACAGCCCTCTAAAAGTAGTTTTACGTTTTTTTTTTTTTTTTTTTTTTTTTAAATGAAAGAAAGGAAAATAAAACTGCAGAAAAGTTTAAGTGTTTTGGGACAGTAAATTCTCAAAAAATAGCTGCAGAAAATAATCTGAAGAAAAAAATTCAAAATACACTCTTAAGAATACCTGCAGAATATAATCACGATTCTGTTTTGGCGATATTCTTCAGAACTTAATGTCCCACATTAATGAAGAATTTCTTCAGTTCTCTCTATATTTTTTCCTTCTTAATATTTAGCAGCTTGCAGACATTCCATTGACTTTACTCTGGGATACGTACATATAAAAGTTTAGGAGTCAAAGTCAAGTCAGGAAAAGAAAAGAAAAGAAAGAAAGAAAAACTCAGGGCACATCAAGTAGGGGCACTGGTTTGAAAAATACGAAACAAAGAACGTTAATTATTATTATTATTACTTTTATAAAACTTATTTACACCATTAATTTATCAAAATGAATGTTTTAACTATTACCATTAAGAAACGAAGCTCCTTAAAAGCAGTAATAAAATAAATTAAACACAAATTGTTAAGAAATCAGATTGGGCAATGATTAAAGTACACTAATGAACCGTGAAAATTATACTTCTAGTTAATATACTCTCGGATGATACATAAGAATGTCAGATTTCTAAGTCAAATTTAGAAAACAATTTTTCCAGGCGACATCAAGCTACTACTGACTTTGAAAGTAAAAAAAAGACACTAATTATTTATACAAATATTACTTTTATAAGACCTATGTGCAATAATAATAAATAAAAATGAAGTTTTAAGTAAAAGTAGGAGAGATGGGGATACAAAGGGTCAGTTCTTAGATTTTTAAATATAATTCTAGAAATATTTTAAAAACAGAATATTTTCCTAATTAATTTTGGTTCAATTCTAAGAAAGGTTTGTGTACAGTGAAAACCATTTTTCTTAAATACTTTTTATTGACCCACTGTATCCCATAAAGGGGTACAATAGAAACACAATAAAAAATTTTCTTTTACTTGATAGTCAGTAATTTAAATTTTTAAATGCCTCGCAATATTTAGTATTAAGTTAGACATTTAAGTACTTCAAAGTTTATAAGGTAAGTGCCAATTTTATGGTTCTAAAATATACACACACTGAATTTTTAAAAAAAATTAAAAAAGGTTATAGTTAGATAATGTCACTTTGAGTCTTATTGAGTTTACAAAATTTAAATTTTATAGTTATTTTTAGGACTTAAATCAAAAACGGTTGTTTTACAATAACTAATGGACATTAAATAACTGAAAATCCACAGAAAAAGTCAATTTTGTCAGTGTTCTCTCAGTTCTTTGCAATAGATTTGTCTTTGGCAAATTTCTTAGAAAATCTTTACTGTCTGCTGTAAAAATATCTGCCTGATCAAAGATAAATGAAAAATATGGCTGAATTCTTTTTCAGTTTTGCCTAGAACTTCAGTAACACAGTGCTGTACATCACTGTACATCGCGGAAAAAAGCGAACTTGGAGTATATTCTTCGCCTTTCAGCCATCGCAATAAGATGTTTGAGCTTCCAGATGCTCAGAAAAACAAAACTGATCTGTACAGAATTCGAAAAGAAACTTTCTCTTGAAAATCAGTCCTTTTTCTTATGAGGGTCAAATTGATCCCTGTTTGCACTTTTAGGTATTTCAATAATTATTTATTTTACTGATTAAAATGGAAATTTAAATATTTGTCACATCATGCTCGAGAGAATTTTAGGAAAAGTAGAAAAATATGAGCTGAGGTGTAAACCTATGTATTGAAATGAGTCATGATATATAGGGAAAACAGTCAAAAAATGAACCCTATGGTGCAAGTTGAGTGACCACCTATCATATCGCCAAATTTTATTTCATTCACTCTATTCAGTTTTACTTGATGCTCAAACAAAAACAATGTCTCTGACGGAATGACAGAACAACAGACAGACAAACTTCTTTTTTTTAATGTCGCACTGGAGTCTCAGATGCTTAATACGGATATAATTCCAAGTAGTGTACAGAAAAATTCTAATTTTATTTATTTAGGTACATAAACGTTCCCAATCCGAAATTGAAACAATTATCACTTCAAACTTTAATCACCTCATCCAGAGTCATATCTCGTCTGGTGGTTAGCTCGCTCGCCTATCACGGCTTGGGTCCAGAGTTCGATATCCAGAATACTAGAGGAACGCAGTTTAAAAAGATCATGAAGTTTTTATGTATAACATTAGATGGCAGTATTAAAATTCCATAAAAGGAGGAAGAAATCACAGTCAAGAGACGATGTATCTAAGAAGTCACGTGGGAATCCTGACTTCATAGCTGCAACAGTCAAGAAACGATGTATCTAAGAAGTCACGTGTGAATCCTGACTTCATAGCTGCAACAGTCAAGAAACGATGTATCTAAGAAGTCACGTGTGAATCCTGACTTCATAGCTGCAACAGTCAAGAAACGATGTATCTAAGAAGTCACGTGTGAATCCTGACTTCATAGCTGCAACATTCAAGAAACGTTGTATCTAAGAAGTCACGCGTGAATCCTGACTTCATAGCTGCAACGTCATTAATTAAAATCAACCAACCGCTCCCGCCACTCTAATTCTCCATCTCCACTTACTAATCAATTAGTGCACTTTTTGTGAACAATTTAGTTTCCACTTTTTATGCATAAGCAGAAGTGATAAATACGCTCGGATTATGTGCACTTTCCCTACCTGGGGTACCCCATATAAACCAATGTATTACTTTACACCTGAAAATTCCAAATCGTTAAACTATTTATTTAAATACAACATAATAGAAAAGAAATGAAAAATGATTAAAATAAACTAATTAGCGGTATGAGCTGCACTTCTTGTGAGCATATTTTCGTATATGGTATATCAAAATGTAGGTAATTAGTAGCATATCACATATAAGAACAGCTATAAGCAATATTTTAAGAAACAAAAATCAAATTAGAGGAAAGCAACATTATTTCTAGAAAAAACAAACACTGTAGGCTAATCAAGAAAGAAATGTAACTGTCTAGTAACCGTAAACCGGTTTTTTTTTTCTTTTACACTAACTTATCTGGATTATTATCATACGGAATGCTAATGATTGGGGGTTTATTGCAGAAAATGAATGGTTAATTAATTAATTAAGTGGCTAATTCATTAAATATGTGTTGTTCACATTGTTGACAACAAACCACGTGGAAAAGTTTTGTTTTGGCTAGTACAAGTTTATATAGTGCCGAAGTTTACAATAAAATATTAAAAAATTCTGAAAATAAATTAAAGGGAATTTACCGTGAAGTGTGGAATGTTGAGAAAAATACAAGATTCAGAATAGATGTACATTTGTACAAGAATTATTAATTAACCCATTTGTGCCTGGATATTTTTGCGACTTTCTTCGATTTTTACTGATAACAGAAATAATAGATAAATTTCTGATGTCAACTTCTTGAACAAGGGATGATTTCTTTTAAAATCCTTATGCATAAAAATTGAAGTGTCAATATCCTACTTGGTCATGTTAAAATATTTTGTAGAGTTGAGGCTCAATACTCATGAATAAAGGCTAGGAAAAATAAATAACGTTTTCGACTAATAGCGAAAATGCCGTCCCAAAAAAGGGACGCTAGGCATAAATGGGTTAAATCTGTGATTAGTGGCTTGCGGAGCGATGACGGATGAGGTTCAGAAAAAAAGATTTTAATTAGTTTAGTGATGAAGAAACTGTAATATTAACACAAAAAATACTGAGCCGTGCTCAAAAACTTCCCCTATTTAAATTTTTACAAGAATAAATTGGGGCGGATTAATTAATTTAAAATAAAATAAAATTTAAAAATTATTTCAGTACGTCTAATTAATATTTTTAGAAAATTTTTTGCCTAACTGAGGGCAGATAACAGGCGATACTGTGTTAATAAATTTGGAGCCCAGGGCATGTTTGTTAATCTTGAGTTTGTTAAGAAATAATTTATTTGCTTTGCTAATGGCTAGGCATAATCCAGATATAGAACTAGTAATCCTAAATGTATGTCTGGAACACAATTTTAGTTCATTAGATGAGATTTTGGATACATGCACTCACTGATTACCTTCAGAGCGATTCATTGAACAAGAATGGGATTTTATTAGTTCACCAGACACGAATTTTTTAATACGAATTATTTTTTTAAACATATGTTTAATCATCTATTGATAGTACATTTCTGAAAGAGCATTCTTCATTTGAACACATGCAATGAGCTGAAACTTGTACCGTTTGAGATCAAGTTAATATAAATTATTCTATTTTTACCTTAAATTGAAATCTAGGACATGGATCATCAATAAAGATTTCCTTTCTACCTACGCGAATTTTCCGACTCACGCCCTAACTTCGATAACACTTCAGAAAATCTCGGCATCGTAACTGCCTATTAAGTGTCATTTATCTTTTAAATCTCGAACTTTACTCCTAAAGTCATTTATTCAGTCTTGCAGCAGATTTGGGGGTTTAAAACTTAAATAGCACGGTCAAATATCTCGTAAAAATATTTACTGGGTTTTCATTGTGAAGTTGATACATAGAAAAATAAAGTGATTAAATTGACGAAATCTATATAATACTTAATAAAAATATGTATTAAATTATTTTGGAAACATTTGTTAATGCTTGTGCACTGTATTACTTTAGGCAGCATATCTAACTCTCTTGAGACACAATTCTACATTTTTTCTGGATATACTGAGTAATCAATTATTCGTTTAGTTGTACTTTGTATAGACAAGGACTATTACAAACAAACAATCTGAATCTATCTTTATCGATAAGGGTAACATACATCTATGTGTTTGGATAAATCTTCAAAACTGATTACAGATATCCTAACAGTGAGTTTAATGAAATCACATCTAACAATAATTCATGTCTCATAATTCTCCACAAATTGACACACTTATTTGTTTATTCCGTTTCAAATTGTGTCAAAAGTTATGCTTTGCAATAAGGCTAATTAACTACACCGTGTTTAGAATCACTTCTAGAGGTTCTTTGAAATAAGGAAGTCTTGATAATTTTTATGTCATTTATTTAGTTATTATTTTCAGAAAAGAAAGATTATATTATTTTCAGAAAAGAAAGATTTTTTTTTTATAGTTTCAGTTTTTATAAATTTGAAGTCTGGTTTACTGTAATAATTAATTTTTTTTCAGAAAATCATTTCTAAAAAAATATAAATTAATAAAATTGCATATTATCAGGTGGAAAAAAAATCATGTCTCCTTAACTGGTGAATTTTGTGGATCTTCACCTGTTTCATCAGAATAATGTTCAATGGTAGTTAACCTGAACAACGCTACAGCTTGTCTCATTTTAGTTTTTAGATTCAATTCTATATTTGTTAGTGTTCTGACTACGCATACTTGACAGGCGTTTATATATGTTGGGGGAGGATTCTTTTTATTCCCTTTATTACTGGGTCACTTGTTTCTATAATGGGGGACCATACGTTCCGGATGCATGAGTATGCAAAATAAATAAATAAATAAAAACAAATAATCAAAAAAGAACTTAAACCAAAAGTCATCAAACTGCGAATTATTAAGTAGCATCATTTAAGAAGTAAGGAATGTTAGTATATTTTATCAATAAGCATAACCATTTTGGAAGAAGAAACTTTTATACATAAAAGTAGTAAGCAACATAATAAAACAGGGGTTAAATAAAACTTTGCCGTCCGCATGTCTCTTAAAATTTCTTCGCTTGGCGCCGGGTATGGGTGGCCGCAAAAGTTTACGTGCAATACACTAGTTTCTGACCCTCTGTCATGGACTTAAGACTCAGAAAGACTTCCATCGGCATTGGAGCTCCTTCTGCGAAAACGGACCTACAGCAGATTCAGTCGATAGATGGCGCTGTTGCACCATCTGACAGGCCTTTAGCATAGTATTTCTATGTAAGAAATTGAGTTTTTATTATGTTAGTGGTTTAATTTTTTTTTTTTTTGAAGTGTCCTTTTCCAGCGTATTGACCATGTTATGAGCATTTAGGCAGCGTAAAAATTTATATTCACTAAGCCAGCTATTTAGTGTTAAGCTATCATTAATATATTTAGTAATTGTTCGGATACTTCTGATGATGAATAAATTTTCCACATCAGTAGTAAAAGTAATTTTTTTCTGGAAAATTTGTACAAAGGTAGTGGTAATAATTAAATAGAAATAAAATAAAATGTATGATTTAAATAACTTGTAAAAATAAACGTTATTATTTTTAAAAATAATGTAGGGAAACAGAATATAAGGCTTACCTCTTTTTGGTAGCAACAATGAAATTGTAAAAAATTATGTATTCTCAAAAACTCTTAGTTAAAAACGGGTTATTAAAATAACAGTTTTGGGCTATTGTCATTAAAACTGAGAAAACTAAACTTCTCATTTCAAAAAAAAATATTTATTTAATAGTAATATATAACAGGAAGAGTGAAATTATAAATATGAATAAAAACTACGAAAAGGGCGTGGACTGTGTTAAGACACAAAAATAATTTTTATACAAATCTTTAAAACACAGATTATATAGCTGCATTAACTTTGTGGATTGTCACAATACCGTTTAAATATAAGAGATTGCCCATTTTCTGCGTAATTCACAGTACGTACGTCAAAACTTATCAATTGGATTTTATCTCTTGAGTGCATAACTTAAAAATTATCATTTTTATTAATTTTTAAGCGTTACAACAAATTGTTTTGTTTTGAAACATAAAAAATAAAATAAAAGTATTGCTGCAAATTAAATTTACGAGAAAATTTTATTATTAATTTAGTGGAAGTAGTTGCACTTATTACTGCCAGATGGCAGCATTAGACTTATATATCACTCATTTGTGAATTCAGATTGGTCCATTTTCACAGCATTGCGTTTGCCCTCCCTGTAGACCTCCGGGTCTTCTGTTTTTGGCCTTGGAATTCTGTTTGCAAAACGTCAGAAACTGGTCTAATGATCAAATAAATGAAAAATACTAGTACAGCACTGTGGTATCGCCGGCCTTTTAGCGATACTTTACGCACGACACCACCGTGGTGTCGCCAGACGGCATAGTGTTAATAGAAAGTTATAATCAGTCACTTACAAAAAATGCGGAGCAAATTCAAAACCTTCGTCAATCTGTTCAAGACAGTAGAATGAAGAACCTTGGTTCCAGACATCAGTTTTAAATAAAACTAGTTAAACTGGTGACATAAGTCTACCAGATAGTTATTAGAATATTTGAATTCAGACTTTTTGTAATTTTTTTCAAATTTTAGCACTGTAAAGGTGAACTCTCTTAACTTAGAGGGCTAAAACTTCATATAATCTACATTATCACCGAGAAGAATAGAAAAATAACCACGAGGCCATTAAAAAAAAAAAAAAGTTATTTTTGGACTCACCAATCTAATTCATCCTCTCGATTTTTGTTATCTTTCTGAATTTCGTCATAAATCTTTTACTACTTCTTGACAGAATTGGGCATCATCAACTAAAATATTAGTTGAAGTAAATATTCAACTAAAAACTTAGATTTAATTGAACACAACTAAATGCTCAACTGAAGTAGTTGTTAGTGGAAGGTCTAACTATGTCGGTCAACTACATCAGTTTTAGTTTTCTGTTCAACTAAAACCAATTTAGTTGAGTAGAGTTATGTGAACCTTGCAACTAATAACTATTAGTTGAGTTTTCATTTACTGACAACTAACTAAATTAGTTCTAGTTGTTAGTCGTTAGTTGAATGTTAGTGTTTGCCCAACTCTGATTCTTGATTGTTATTTGTTTTTCAGATTTGTCTTCAATTTTTTTAAACCAGTGCTGATATTTTATAAATATTTCTGAATATGTAACATTTTCTTAAATTAGCTTAGTTATTAAATTCTAAAATATCTGTACTAAGCTTTACGAAATAAAAGTTGACTAAATCTATCATGCTTTCCCGATTTTATCAATTTAATTAACTAATATAAAGAGAAAAATTTATCGATGAAAATGTCTTCATCATTTCTCCAAGATCCTGTTTCCACATAGATTTCAATTTTCTTTTGTTCATTTCTTTTCAAATTTTGTATTTTGTTTGCTTCCTAAATAAATGCATCTTAAAGAAAAACTTATTTAAAAGTATATTATTTTTTCTCAACGGAAGACAGACATTATTTCTATAATTGGTTTTGAATAAAGTTAAAAATAATTAGTCGAATTTTTTAGTCACAAGAAAGCAATTGTTATCATAGTCTTTGCTTTTGCTTGCATTTATTTAAAGTAATGAATATTCCTTTGCCTATCATTAATTCATAGCTATGTATCGATGTGTATATACACACACACACACACACACACATATATATACATATAATTTGTATTTGTATATATTATTTGTGTATATATATATATAATATATATAATTAAATCTTAAATAAAAGTAATTAAAAATACAGCAATTACACACGCTACATAGCGCTTATAGAAGCTGCTTAATGGAAAACGTGTATAATACATTAGCACATATTAGCAAAACGCCCCCCAGGCTAGCCATTGTTATTATAGGATTAATACATAAGGAATATTGAATTAATACATAAAATATAATATATATATATACAAATGCGTAATTAAAAATATCTCAGTTGGAAATCTAGGATTCTAATAACTTGTAAATATGTGAAAAACGTGTTTTAATTACCATCTCAAGGGGCGTTAATACTACAGTTTAGTAAAATAATTGCAGATCAACGATATTTTGTGCCATTTATTATTAGACAGTACTAACTCATAAAAGTATACTTCTTTCTTTTGATTTTCCCTTCTTCTTTTAATACATTCATGTATACTTGAAAGCTAAATTCAAAAGACTTCGGCAGGACATGTTGGTGACGAAAAGATATATGCATCAATGAAACAAACAATATTGTTCTAACACGATTAGGGGCCGCTTCTCATTTCAGCCTTAATATTCGAAAC
Source organism: Cheiracanthium punctorium (assembly GCA_038373885.1). NCBI lineage: Eukaryota > Metazoa > Arthropoda > Arachnida > Araneae > Cheiracanthiidae > Cheiracanthium > Cheiracanthium punctorium. The sequence continues at coordinate 801,900 of JAWZYV010010737.1, read as the reverse complement.
CACATAGACATAGGATTTGGACAACAGTAGATCGGACACGGTGGACAGATGCGTTGGACTACTCGATTACAAAAGATGCCATGTCTTGATTTCTTTTTAGTGGGGCATACATAAAGATTGATTTGTGACATTCCCGTTGAAAATCTTAATGAACTAAATTCACGGTCACTTCAAGAGGAATTCGACGCATGCCTGGACCATTCAAGAACATTTGGAATTCCATATACCGTAGATATGAAGCCAGAATTGTCGCATGCAAGTCGGATCGAATCTTCGAAAGCTCATTAAAGCACACAATCTTTGATCCGTGATACTTTTGCTCTTGAAATTTATTATTGAAATGAATATTTGTTTACATGGCGACTTTTATGTCTGGTGTTTCTCAGAACAATGTCGCATCAGGAAACCATTTTAGACCCTGTAATGCTATATGATTCTGAGTCGTCGGAATCCACCCTATTCCTCCTCAAATCTCTTAATTTGTATACTGGGACATCCACACCCAGGATATCAATGACATTTTAAAAATTATACTTAGTCGGGATTGTGTTTTTGTTGTTACTTACAGGGAGAGCCACCCTGTTAGTACATGTGTATCTACACATTAGTCTGATCAAACGGGATAGGAACTAGAGTCTTTCAACCCGCAAATTGGTAACCTTCTAACCGGCCTAGCATGGGCGTCAAAATTATTATATGAAATCAGGAATCGTTGCATTCGAAATTAAAGTCCGTCTTACTGCCCCATCACAAAATTACAATCGGTTAAAACGTCCCATTCACAAAATTATAATCGATTGAAACAGCTCCATTACAAAATTGCTGTCAGTCAAAACAACCCTTCATTGGCATTTTACCGTATATCTTAATTTGTTTTGTAAATTATGTTTTTTTTAAAAAGAACATTGACTTTTGCAGAAATTGGTATGAAAATTCACAAAATACATGCTGTAATTCACAAAAATAGGTATTGAAAAAAAAAAAAAAAAGGTACCATGGAAAAAATTCCTGTATCGATCCCTGGAAACATTTAAAAATCTCTTACAAGGATAAATGGAAAAGATGTCATTGATTTTAAGGACAAGACTGTCAATTTATGAAGATAAATGGGCAGTTATTATTACTTTCTTGTACGAGTCGTTCTAAAGAAAATGGTGTATTTACGAATAATTGTGGTTTTGAAATTTTAACATGTATACCCCTTAGGACTATCACTAAACGCATAGTGAACAGATTCAGCATATCGTCTGTACGTCTGTATGTGCATCTAGCATACATACCCATCGTATCAAACTTAAAATGAAATAAGTTGAACCCAAGTAAATGAAAAATGTGTATGATGCAATAGACGTGCTAGGAAGTCATGTGGTGTCAAGCTTTTTGGTTAAGCTAATTGATATGTTCATATATTTTCAATTACTCAAGAGTGTAAAGTGATTGTTTTAAATATTTACAAGAATTCACTTGCATTTTTTAAAATTAATTTGGTTGGATTTTTATGAACACAATAGATTTGTTCATTGCAAATGATCATCTGAATCCTCTATTTCTAGAAGCAAAAAACTTATAATTTACAAGAAAATGAAACGACTAATTAAAATTATCCAAATATTATCTGTTTGTGTTCAATGTAAAAAATAAATATAAATCTACAAAATATTTATTAAAAAATACTGTTTTTCTGCTTTTCGTGAAATTTATCAAAAATCTCATGAAATTTTAAGTAAAAATTGAAATTTAAATACAAAGAAATTTTAAGATAAAAGGCTGTGTCGGTCTCATCTCGCATCCATCCCTGTAAAAACACATGGAAATTTTAATGTAGAATGTAAGAATTAATTTTGAATATATCTATAGGGAACCACAGCTTCGTATATCTCTGTTGTTTTAAATAATCAAATACTTTGCTATTACGTTAAAGCCGCAGCAGAACAGTGCAATTACCAAAGATAAATTGTACTCGAATGTTTATAATTACAAAGACAAATGGGGCGTAATGGTCGGGTTTGGAAATAGGTAACTCGAGAACGGTCTTTCGGAAATATGACTGCATGCTCTTAAAGACTCAACAAATGAGCCATAATACGAGTTATTATAGTGCGAGAATTTTGATATTTGGTCGTGCTGCTGTTATGACATCGCTGGAAAAGGGTTCGTCATCCTACTTTAATTAATCCTTTACTCGGCATAAATACAAGGATTTATATTGAATAAAGAATTTCCGTGTAAGAGGTAAATGGAAAGCTAAACTTTATACTTGTGAAAGTTTAAAAAATGTATTTCAATTATTAATTTTTTTAAATTACTACTAATTTTAAATTTTTTTCCCACTATTTTTTTGCTATAGAGGAAACAATCAGAGCAACACTCTAATTTGAATAAATGCAAATTAGAAGGAAATATATATATATATATATATATAATTGTATTCCTGTTTGTAAAAAATGCAATAGCATGAAAGAATGATTTTTCAGGAAATTTTCAGGAAATGCAAATTATACTGTGCAACGTAGATGATTAAATTTCAAAGCCACCACGCGTCAAAGCCCAAAGTAAAAGTTCAAAGCCCACGCATGCGTGGGCAGAGCAGCGCTCTCTGGACTGCTATTGAAACCCTATAAACAAAGGGCTGTAGTGGCACGTTTAAAATAGTCTATGTTTATCTGCTTGTCGTAAATGCGAGGGGAGACGTAACTATACCTCGTCAACTACAGAGGGCGAAATTTGAATAACTTGCGGATTTGAACAGGGGAGAATAATCGGACGTCGAGAAGGAATATTTTTCTATCGCGCAATTAGCTGCTCGTGTGCAGCGTAACAAAAGCACCGTGAAAATCCGGGAATGCACGCTGAAAAATGACATCAATGTACGATGATAGACACTTGGTTCGTATGGCGCAGATGGAGCGTGCAGCTCCATCTAGACATTTGACGTCACATTGTTCCACTGCTACAGGTGTATCATTGTCTGCTTCCTGAATTCGTCGACGTCTGCTGCGCCGTGGACTGCGTGTACGAACACCTTTATACAGGATCCCCCTCACCCGAAACTATTGACGCTTGCGGCTGCAATGCGCTAATGAACATAGAGATTGGCATGCATTAAGTGGTGTTTTCTGATGAGCCCCGCTTTAATTTGTGGCACCATGATGTCCGCAATCATGTTAGACGCTATGCCGGTGAATGCTACGTTCCTGTGTGCATTATCGAACGCCATAGTGGACAAACATCTGGAGATATGGTCTGGGGTGCGATTGCGTAATATGGACAATCTCAGCTTCTCCGAATTTTAGGCAATCTTAACAGCGACATCAGAGAAATGCTGGAGCCGGAAGTCACTCCTTTCCTTCAGGGCACTCCTGGAACCATCTTTCAGCAGAATAATGCCCGCCCACATATGGGAAGGAATGTTCAAGACTTCTTTTCAGAAGAAAACATGCATCTTTTTTCCTGGCCTGCTTATTCGCCAGATAAGCCACCTATTGAACATGTGTAGGTTTTCATCTGTCGGTGTCTCGCTCGTGATCCTCGTCCTACAGCTTCGACATATGAACTTTGGGTACGCCTAAAAGAAGTACGGAGTGCTCTTCAGAAGCATGCGATCAAATTCTGTTTGACTCTGTTCCACGTCGTATAGCAGCACTTATTGCAGCGCATGGTGGCATAATCATCACTTAATGATAGCGTGAAATGACGCTATCACTGTGCAAATTGCGTTTAAATGGTCTAAGAAGTCTCGGAGGATTTAGCGAACAAATGAAGCAGGATTCAATCATTTAGAAATTTTAGAAATTTATCAATTTTCTAAATTATTCACTGTGATAGCGTGATCAAATCATTCTCCTGATTTATTATTTTATATATTGGTTCTATTTCTGCGTAACACTGGGAAGTGACTTCAGTATTTGTCTCATAACCAAAACGAATTTAAAAAAAGCAGTTATATGCGCGAATCAGTTTTAAATTCAAAGTTTTTTTTGGATTATTTTCCAGTCTCGATGAAAAGAAAAACGTTTCTTTTTACCCTTGTCTTTTCCCAACATTCACACCCTCGGGAGTGAATTCGGTGAAAATCATTTTACTACTCTTTATTTTCCAGGTGTCTGGGATTGCCTGGTATGGGGCTTGACTCTTATTTCATAAATGTAAACGCGTACTACAAAGTCACTACTTTTACAAAACTAATGCATTCGATTAGCTGTTTAATAGATAACTGATAAAATGCGTCAAGCCGCATTCCACAATAAAATTCTGGCGCAGCATACCCTATCTGGATATTGCGCTATTGACTTCAACCTACCAAAAAACCAACCATAAAAAGATTATAGTGGAAATAATCGAGGTTTTGCCATACATGTAAAATTAAGACATTAAAAAAAATATTTTTTTTATTTTCATAATAATTAATTTTCACGAAATCTGAGAGTAGTCATAAACTATCTTCTTGCCGAAAAGGATATTATTGATACTATAACGTATTTTCAAAATACAAAAATTTTTACTGCTAAAGTCGTTATTAAATTAGGCAGCCAGGTGTCTCGTCTAGTCTCAAGAACGGAGATGCTACTAGTCACTGGGCGTTGATTGTTATGGAGACCATTAGTCTAGGGTAGCCAGTGGCGCTGGCAGTGACTGGCTGCTGACCTGCTTCCGTGCTCCATTACCATATCCACAGGCACTGGTAACCATGAGTTATAGAGGATCATTGAATTATACCAAGATTATTAAACTGGGCTGCCAAACGAAGCAGACAGTGCATTGTAAACATTCAGTTTTAATTGCTTGTAATTGTTAAGCTTCAAAAATGCCGCCCCAAATTGGGGATTGTTGCTCGGCTGCAAAAATGAAATTTACAGTATTCAATTTTGTGACAAATAACTTCTGGCTAGTAATTACAATACCAGTACACCGGCACACTAAATACCGGCATTTTGTGCTATTTTGAAATCCTATAAAAACGGCATTTGCTGGCTGCAGACTTAATCCACTTTTCAGCAGCTCTCGAAGAAAAAAAAAATAATATCGGAAGATCTTGTTCCAGGGGCTGTACATAAATTAGGAATAAGAACAGTGATTGCAAAAATACGTAGTACTTTTGTAGCACTTTTGCTATTACCCAGACAGCATATAAGCTTAAACCAAGCTTGACATTTCCTTGAATTTGACGTATTAATGCAAGCTTGACAGTTCAACTCATTTTAAGCTGGCAGCAATCTTGCAGGAGTCAAGTTGAATTGTCAAGCTTAAATACAGCTTGATTTAAGCTTGACAAGTGATACTAGCTTGATTTTAGCTTTCAAAGTGCGCAGTGATGGCGCCATCTGTGAAAGAGAATGGACATTAATTGTCTAGCGTCCTCAAATTTTCTGAAAGTTCGTAAAAGATGCGTTTTATTTTATTACCAGTGCCATATTACCGGCAGGGCAAACGGGGCAACTGCCCAGGGCCTACAGATTTTAGGGTTCAAAAATCTTACATCTTACACTTTTGTAGTTTAAAATAAAATTACAAAGGATAAAAAAAATTCAGAAGTTAACTAATTTTTTTAATTATAAAGTATGAACAATGAAAATAATTCAAATTTACATTTGTATAAATTAATTTAAACTTATTTTTAATTCTTCGAAATGCTCTATATCGATATAGCATACCAATATGTAGGAAAATAACTAACCACATTTGTAAAGAGAGTTTTTAGCGTTAAATAATAGCAAAATGTTTCAATTATTTGTTATTTTAAGAAATATTTACAAAAATGACTAAAGTGTTTGTATTCCATACATGTTAGCAACTGTGATATAGCATTTCGAAGTAACGTTTAACTATCTGTTTCTTTGATTTCAGATTACTTAACACAAAATTTGTGTTAAGTAAGTAAACCTATTCTATATTTCCAAATATGGAAATTCTTCAAATTAAAATACAATTATACTACGAAATTGATTTCAAAATCAGTCGTTTGTCTCGATTTTGGCCAGCGGCAGTATTGCTCATGAGTGTTGCGAAAGTTTTAAAACATGTGTTGCTCTTAAGTTTATATTATGTTTATTTCCCTATTAATAGAGTCTCTAAATCACACATAAAATTATTTAAATTTTGATGCATCCCATGGAAAAAAAAACAAATAACATATCGCCCACTTATCAATCTGGCCAGAAAACCGCTTAATAATTCACTTCAAACTTTAGTCATAGCTGCACAAGGCTTAGTGGCCGAACGGATAGCGAGCTGGTCTCCCAACTGAAAGGTCCCGGGTTCTATTCCAGCCACGAACACTCGATCGAAACAGATTAAATTAAATTGAAATTTCAGCGTAGAGGGGGAAAATGCGTGGCAAAGTAAAATATGTGGGGCGAGTTCGCCGACCGGCGCCCCGTGTATTTAGGAAAATTTTTTAAGCTTGAAATGTCAAGCTTAATGCAAGCTGGGTAAGTGTAAACTATAACACTTGATTGAAGCTTGCATTAAGCTTACACGTTTGAAATTTTCAAGCTTAATTCAATCTTATTGACTTGATAAATCAAGCTTGCTGCAAGATTGATGCAAGATTGCTGTGCTGTCTGGGTATTGGTATTGTATAACCGTCTTACCAGCTTTGTTTAAACATATTTTTCAGCTTTTTCACTATGCAAGGCTAAAATTTTGTCCATCACATAGTTTATGTCTGGAAAGCATTTTCTATTTTTTTTTTCCTACTGGAACCTTATAGTAATTAAAATTTGGATTTATTATATTTAATCTTCTAGAACTTTTAATTGATACTATAACAGTCTGTATCTTTTTTAAGTAACTTTGTAATTTATTTAGTATGACTATGATAGATATTTAAGGAAGAAAAGCCTACATTCAGTGTTTTGGGACATCCTGTATAAAGTGAATACAGTTTTACAAGGAATGTTATTCATAATTTTTTATGTAAAGTACTAATTTATGCTGCTCTGCTATTTTCTCTCTGTCTGCATTTAATTTAACACCATTTCATCGGCTGCTTTAAAGGAATTTATTCGAAACACATATATCTATCCCTAAATCAACCAGAGCATCAATGAGATATGCGGCATTTTCAAGTCAGAGGCAAAAATTTATGTTCGCATTTCACTGCAAATAAACGAAGCAAATACGCCTTGAGTCATGACCCACAAAAGTAATTCCCGTCTTCCACTAATAACACATGTATGCGTACTTAGCGTCTAAGACGAAATAAAAGCCAACTGTTTCTCTTCAAAAGTAAACGTGGCAATAAATTTGGCTTAGTATGTAATGTTATTCACAACTCTTTCTCAATAATGAAAATTTATGTTTCCACTCTTCAATTACAGCTCGTAAAATCGATTCTGCTGAAGGAAATAAAACGGAACTAGATTGTCCAAAGTACGTATTCAAATTTAGCTTAATGCAAATAAATTTACGTAAGTTTTCGTATCAGTTTTAGCTTAAGGAAACTAAATTACAGTGGCGTCTTGGGTATTTAGCTTAATTACCAAAGTCTTGCCGTATTTGCATAAATAAGTAAAATTTTCAAAGCACTTTTGCACTTATAGGCGTTTTATGTAATTCAAATATGTTGAAGCATAATTTTGAAACGTGTTAAAAATTTAAAGCATTATTATGCTGTTATCCATGAATGTCCAGGTAATGAAAAATTTTGAAGCTGGTGGTAAAATGTGTATGAGAAAGGGCATATTTGAATTCATAAGATGTCTTCAAAAAAAAAACCTTATTTAAATGCTCAATATTTTTGTCTCACTTAATGCACATTACTTTCACACCTGAAAAGATTTTATATATTTTTACTCGTTTTAAATACGAAATGATTAAAATGAATTAATGCGGTTTTTTTCTATAAAGGTGAGGCAAAATGGGTCATAGATTTAAAAAAATAAAAAAACAGTATTTTAATGAATTTTTTTTCTTCCCATCATTACCTATAAATAATTCAAATTTAAAAATATAATGAACAAGACTATTAGAGACTTGTGTTATTCTATTCCGACATCAAATTTTTGCCGGGTATAATGAAATAAAATGGATAAGTATTTCTTTTTGATCAAAAATTTAAAATTTTTATTTTTAAGTAATTTTTTATCTTAGAATATATTTCCAGATATTACATGAAAACGTTTAAGCTCATTAAAACGTTAATTAGTTTTTCAATTAGTACTTTATTCTGATAATTAACATTTAGACCCTTTTTGAACTAAGAAATAACAAATTTTCTTAAATTTTTAGGAATAGGTTGGCTTCTTGAAATTTAGTTTTGGAGACGCAAGAAAAGAACATGGATTCAATAAGCAGATATAAGCTAATATTATGTTTCAGAAGGAATCATAATAGCTATTTATGGTTTAACTCGTGCACCTATTTTATGTATTATCTATTCAGTGTCAGCATTGTATTAAATTACTTTGAACGAAGTCAACAATCTTTTACATTTCAATCTTAAATTACACACTTATCTTACGCACAATCTTACTACACAGTCTTAAATTACTATTTCCAGTCTGAACACTTAAAGTGACTAGTTGGAATAGACGTTTCACGTTAATTTAACGGCCGTGTGCCCCGACACAGTCCCACGCGAATTCTTTTAATTTTTACTTCCTTGTACGTAGTATAAGGAAGTAATGTGATCCCGAAAAATTTTGGGGGCCAAATTTCGACATAAAAACCGATTTTGACTACCTCTAAATTTAATTTAAAAAATTTTTTCGATGCATCTCATCGTAGGCTAGCATGCACGATCATATTAACGCGTCTGCAACTCATTTTGACCAGTGGCGAGTCTACTGTGGCCAGTTTTTCCATGCCGTCTGTACGTACGTACGTACGTACGTATGTATGTAACTCGCATATCTCAAAAACTAATGGTCGTAGAATGTTGAGATTTGATATTTAGGATTGTTCTATGATCTAGTTGTGCACCTCCCCTTTTGGTGGCAATCGAATGGATAGTTTATGTACAGGACCGCCCAAAAGATTCGAAATACATTACGCTCTATGGGCCGAAATTCGTTAAACTCGCCTAACTCAAAAGCTATTAGGCGTAGAATGTCGAAACTTCATATTTTGGATAGTTGTAACATCTAGTTGTGCACCTCCCCTTTTGGTTCCATTCGACTGGATAGTTTATCTACAGGACTGCCCAAAACATTCGAAATACATTACACTCAATGGGCCGAAATTCATTAAACTCGTATATCTCAAAAACTGTTAGGCGTTGAATGTTGAAACTTTATATTTAGGATTGTTGTAACATCTAGTTGTGCACCTTCCCTTTCGGTTCCATTCGACTGAATAGTTTATCTACAGGACCGCCCAAAAGATTCGAAATACATTACGCATCTATGGGCCGAAATTCATCAAAGCGTTTTTTAGAGGTATTGGGCTATTTCAAACGACTCAGAAATGATATATGCTGTAAAGAGTTAGAAAATGAATTTCTCCATTAAAAAAAGTGTCTTTTTCATTTATAGTTCTGCTACAGGAACACTCAAAAGATTTCCAATACATTACGGTCAATAGCAATTTTAGGGGCATTCATCCATTTCAAGCACAATACCGTCCTACCACATAAGTTAGGTAATGGTCCGACCACGGTCACGTGCCTCCCTCAAGAACTAAGCCAAAAGTCGCCAAGCTTGGCGACTTTTGGTGTATGTGTGTGCATATTTAACTCTCAAATCTCAAAAACTATTATGAAATTTCATATATAAGAATGTTGTAACATCTAGTTGTGCATCTCGATTTTTGGTTCCAATCTACTGGAGAGTTTATTTACAGGACCACCGAAAAGAATTTCAGTACCTTAATGTCTATGGACATCTTCAATATAATACAACTGTAGACAGTCATTGTTTGGTACATGCCCAAAATCTCGCCGTCTGTCCTCGACCTTGGCGAGTTTTGGCGAAATATCGCCAAATTTGGCGATAGTCAGTCATTTGGTCCATGCCCAAAGTATCGCCATTTGTTATCGTTCTTGGCGAGTTTTGGCGGAATATCGCCAAATTTGGCGATAATCTGTCATTGTTTGGTTCATGCTTAAAATCTCGCCAAATGTCTTCGACATTGACGAGTTTCGCCGAAATATCGCCAAATTTGGCGCCAAAAATTATTTCCTATTTTGTATAACTCTAAAACTTTAACCCGTAGATTTTTTAACTTTGTATTTAGAACTATTGTAATATCTAACTGTTTTCAATATCTTTTTTGACAGCAATCGACTGAGAATTTATTTACAGGGTGAGCCAAATGACTTTAAATACATTGAGGTGTATGGATGCATTCAATTCATTGAAAGTCTGTGGTCAATGACTACTTTGGCTATCCCCAAAATCTCGCTGACTATCTCAAGTTTGTCGGCTTTTGGTGAAATATCGCCAAATAAAGTGTCAGAAGGAAATCTTTCAAATTGAACTCAGCTTGGCGATATCGAAATATTTGGCTAGAAATCACTAAACCTTACTATTATTGATATTTTATCTCTTTCAAACAAATAAATTTAGAGGAAGTGCATCGAAAATATTTTTGATCTAATGGACGTGCAAGGAAGTCATGTGTTGGACACATCAGATTTTTTTACTCCTTGTACGTAGTATAAGGAAGTAATGTGATCCCGAAAAATTTTGGGGGCAAAATTTCGACATAAAAACCGATTTTGACTACCTCTAAATTTAATTTAAAAATTTTTTTCGATGCTTCTCATCGTAGGCTAGCATGCACGATCATATCAACGCGTCTGCAGCTCATTTTGACCAGTGGCGAGTCTACTGTGGCCAGTTTTTCCATGCCGTCTGTACGTACGTACGTATGTATGTAACTCGCATATCTCAAAAACTATGGGTCGTAGAATGTTGAGATTTGATATTTAGGATTGTTCTATGATCTAGTTGTGCACCTCCCCTTTTGGTGGCAATCGAATGGATAGTTTATGTACAGGACCGCCCAAAAGATTCGAAATACATTACACTCTATGGGCCGAAATTCATTAAACTCGCCTAACTCAAAAGCTATTAGGCGTAGAATGTCGAAACTTCATATTTTGGATAGTTGTAACATCTAGTTGTGCACCTCCCCTTTTGGTTGCATTCGACTGGATAGTTTATCTACAGGACTGCCCAAAACATTCGAAATACATTCTACTCAATGCGCCGAAATTCATTAAACTCGCATATCTCAAAGTCTGTTAGGCGTTGAATGATGAAACTTTATATTTAGGATTGTTGTAACATCTAGTTGTGCACCTCCCCTTTCGGTTCCATTCGACTGAATAGTTTATCTACAGGACCGCCCAAAAGATTCGAAATACATTACGCTCTATGGGCCGAAATTCATCAAAGCGTTTTTTAGAGGTATTGGGCTATTTCAAACGACTCAGAAGTGATATAGGCTGTAAAGAGTTAGAAAATGAATTTCTCCATTAAAAAAAGTGTCTTTATCATCTATAGTTCTGCTACAGGAACACTCAAAAGATTTCCAATACATTACGGTCAATAGCAATTTTAGGGGCATTCATCCATTTCAAGCACAATACCGTCCTACCACATAAGTTAGGTAATGGTCCGACCACGGTCACGTGCCTCCCTCAAGAACTATGCCAAAAGTCGCCAAGCTTGGCGACTTTTGGTGTACGTGTGTGCATATTTAACTCTCAAATCTCAAAAACTATTATGAAATTTCATATATAAGAATGTTGTAACATCTAGTTGTGCATCTCGATTTTTGGTTCCAATCTACTGGAGAGTTTATTTACAGGACCACCGAAAAGAATTTCAGTACCTTAATGTCTATGGACATCTTCATTATAATACAACTGTAGACAGTCATTGTTTGGTACATGCCCAAAATCTCGCCGTCTGTCCTCGACCTTGGCGAGTTTTGGCGAAATATCGCCAAATTTGGCGATAGTCAGTCATTTGGTCCATGCCCAAAGTATTGCCATTTGTCATCGTTCTTGGCGAGTTTTGGCGAAATATCGCCAAATTTGGCGATAATCTGTCATTGTTTGGTTTATGCTAAAATCTCGCCAAATGTCGTCGACATTGACGAGTTTCGCCGAAATATCGCCAAATTTGGCGCCAAAAATTATTTCCTATTTTGTATAACTCTAAAACTTTAACCCGTAGATTTTTTAACTTTGTATTTAGAACTATTGTAATATCTAACTGTTTTCAATATCTTTTTTGACAGCAATCGACTGAGAATTTATTTACATGGTGAACCAAATGACTTTGAATACATTGAGGTGTATGGATGCATTCAATTCATTGAAAGTCTGTGGTCAATGACTACTTTGGCTATCCCCAAAATCTCGCTGACTATCTCAAGTTTGTCGGCTTTTGGTGAAATATCGCCAAATAAAGTGTCAGAATGAAATCTTTCAAATTGAACTCAGCTTGGCGATATCGAAATATTTGGCTAGAAATCACTAAACCTTACTATTATTGATATTTTATCTCTTTCAAACAAATACATTTAGAGGAAGTGCGTCGAAAATATTTTATATCTAATGGACGTGCAAGGAAGTCATGTGTTGGACACATCAGATTTTTTTTAATTGTCTAAATTTTGCAATTTTAGGAAAATTTTATTCAAACTGCACGTAACTTCTCACTTGGCATTCCATTTTAACTAAAAATATTGATATTTAATTAAACTTTCGTTAATTTTATTAAATGTCTATTAGATGATTATTTCTCAGTAAGGCTGACAATAAAACAGTGCATCAGACGATTTCTCCACTGAACTTTGCCAATATGATGTAGTTAACTCATTCAATTATTAAAGGAACTCCTGCCGTATTTGAATATGATGACTAAAAAAATACATAAATGGACAACAAAGCTTAAAAACTGAGATTTTAACCACATCATTTTGGTTGAGTTCTACTTCCCAGACAGCACAGCAAACTTGCATCAAACTTGCAGCAAGCTTGATTTATCAAGTCAATAAACTTGAATTAAGCTTGAAAATTTCAAGCGTGTAAGCTTAATGCAAGCTTGAATCAAGTGTTCTAGTTTACACTTGCCCAGCTTGAATTAAGCTTCACATAGCAAGCTTAAATAAATTTCCAAAATACACGGGGCGCCGAACTCGCCCCACATATTTTATTTTTCCACGCATATTCCCCTCTACGCTGAAATTTCAAGTTATCTTAATCTGTTACCATCAAACGTCCGGGGCTAGGATCGAACACGGTATCTTTGGGTTGGGAGGCCCGCGTCATAACCACTCGTCCAACCTGAGTTGGGCTGATATGACTAAAGTTTGATGTGACTGTTCACTCCGTTTTCTAGCGAGATCTAGTAGCCGATGTGTTGATCTGTTCCTTTTATTTTTCCATGGGATGCATCAAAATTAAAATAATGTTATGTGTGATTTAGAGACTCTACTAATAGGGAAATAAACATAATATAAACTTAACAGCAGCACACGTTTTAAAACTTTCAATATCGCAACACTCGTGTTGTGTCGATTGAGACAAACGACGACTCAAATCGAGACAAACGACTGATTTTGAAATCAATTTCGTAGTATAATTGTATTTTATTTTGAAGAATTTCCATATTTGGAAATATAGAATCTTTTGTTTTTAATTCTATGGTCAAGTACATTTATGACTGATGATAAATTATTTTGTGGCGGCCAGAGCCTGATGATAAGTGGTCGGGGCCAAGAGGTTATTTTGGGGCCCCCATACTACTATCACAAGCATTTTAACTTATTTTTGTTTGCTGTTGCATTTTCCAGACATAAAAATAAAACATTTTTAAAGAATACTAAAATTGAATTAAAAGTTACCTATTTATTTATGCTTATTTAGAACAAGACTATGTATTTAAAAGTGATTTTAATATTTTTTTAGTTCGTTTGTATTATTAGCGCATGGGTGCGCAAATTCCAGGTACGGCAAGTACGAGGCATGGGAGCAAAGTTTCTCACTCCAAAAAATTTTCTTGATACACCAAAAAGTTCGAAATTTTTTTTACTTCATCACGAAATAAAAAATTTTAACTAATGGATATTTTTTATAAGCATATATATATGCCCATACCATACTCTTTCAAAAACTTCTAACTTCTTGTTTATTGATCTACGAGTCTTAACTAACTAAATTGTATTAATTATATTAAAATTTATTTTAGGGCTAATTAATTAGTTAATGGAATTACTAATGTTAATTAGATGTAAATAAAACTAAAACTCCCCTCGTGTTACACTTCAGAGGGGCTTATCCCATTCATTCCTTCCCCTTGCGTGTTGTAATATCCAGGTTTTGTGCTATAATAAAATAAAACACAACTTTTACGAACTTTTCTTTATTTAATGTCCAGCGATAGATGGCGAAATCACCGAAGCTTCCTTTTCAAGCTGTAATCAAGTTGTATTCAAGGTTGACAGTTCAACTTGACTCCTGCAAGATTGCTGCCAGCTTAAAATGAATTGAACTGACAAGCTTGTATTAATACGTCAAATTCAAAGAAATGTCAAGCTTGATTTAAGCTTGTGTGCTGACTGGGTTAACCTCTCACTCTCGCCAAGGTGGCGATAAATATTCATGCGCAGTTACCATGACGATTTTTTTAATTTATATGGCAACCGTAATAGAAGAATATTGCTTTAATTTTAAATTAAAATGGCAGTTTGGAACAACATTTAAGTACAGCTTTACTATTATTTATATTTTTTGGTTGACAGTTAACGTATTTTTAATAATTAAGTGGATTCAAATTCCTTAACTGGAACATTTGTCGCTGATTTTTTTTACTTTCGTTTCATCTAGTTCCTTTGTTAGTGTTGAAACTTGTGCGCATGCGTCATTATAGCTGGAGTTACAGTCGGAGTTTGTATTGGAGCTCCTAGAGACGAATGACTAGAAATCTCGCCAACGTGAGGCGATTTTTTTAGATTGGTGAGAGTAGGGGGTATAGGTGGTTATAGTAGGAGCCAACCCAAGATTGGCTAACTTGGTTAAGTCGTAATTTAACGCGCGGCTCTGACAATGTGACATGAGCATTTAAATTCAGCAAACTTCGCAAAAATGGAACATCCCTTTATACACTGCTGGCCACCCAAATTGCAACACCAAGAAAAACAAGAGATATCACAACAAAATTTATTGTGTAGATAACATGTTGACCAAGTAACAAATGATTAAATTTACAGCATTCTATGAAGCGTGGTTCCTGCCAAAATCAGTACCCAGAGTAGCCGCCGTTGTTGGAGATCACAGCTGCCACACGCCTCGGCATTGATTCAAAGAGACTTTGAATGTGTTCTTGGGGTACAGCAGACCAAGCAGCTTCCACACGTTGCCAAAGTTGATCTGGTGTGACAGCTGGGGATGAACTCTGGGTCAGTCGTTGAGCAACCATGGACCACATGTTTTCTATCGGCGAAAGATCCGGAGAGCGCGCCGGCCAGGGAAGCAATTCAATCTGGTGATTGACGAAGAACCCTTGGACAATGCGTGCCACGTGTGGCCGTGCATTATCCTGCTGAAATATGGCTGTTGGCAAGCCCTGAAGGTAAGAAAGGACAACTGGCTCCAACACCTCGGAGATGTAGCGCTGGCTGGTTAAAGTACCGGCAATGCGTACTAGAGGAGTGCGAGAGAGATATCCGATACCGCCCCATACCATAATACCCGGTGCAGGACCAGTGTGACGGTGCATAATGCAGCTGTTCAGCATCCTCTCTCCACGGTGTCTCCAGACTCGAATCCGACCGTCGTGGTGTTGCATACAGAAGCGTGACTCGTCAGTAAAGAGAATTTCATTCCATTCTGTCGTCCACATCCTTCTTTCATCGCACCATTGGCGGCGGAGACGTCTGTGGTTCCGCGTCAGAGGTAGACAAAGCAACGGACGTCTTGCGGACAGACCATTCTGCTGTAAACGACGTCGAATGGTACGCGCAGACACTGGATGATGCGTTACAGACTGAATCTGCTGTGATATGGTTCGTGATGTGACTGAGCGGTCCGTCACTGCCATGCGTACAATCTGCCTGTCATCACGTGACGTGGTGCACTGAGGTCGATGCGGTCGATCACGTCTGTCCGTCGTACCCTCCTGCACCCAACGATCACATATCCGCATCACAGTTGTTTGGTTTCGTCCAATACGACGACCGATTTCCCTGAAAGATAACCCACAATCTCGGTATGCCACTATCCTTCCTCTGTCAAACTCGGATACTTGATCAAAAGATGATCGTTGTTTCCTACGAGGCATAATTTATCGTTTTTTTGAAAAAAAAGCAAGAAAAACACAATTGCTGTACTTGAAACCGTCGAAATCTCCAAGCCTTAAATAGCGCTTTGAGGTGGCGCCACAGGCGCGCTTGATGTGCGTCTGCGCTGAAATTCTAATCATTTGCATATCTCACCTCAGCTAATGCATGTTGTAAATTTCATATTATTTGCATGCTTCCTTCAGGGTGTTGCATTTACGATGGCCAGCAGTGTATTAGCCACCATTTCAATTCATTGTTTTAAAAATAATCAATCATATAATAAAATCTCATTTTTTAGTTTAATATCTTCATAATTTAAATACTTTTGTATTTTCACCATTCTTTAATTCCTCGCACTTGCACCTAATTTCTTAAAATAGTGCTCCAAATTTCTGAATATCGTCCTCAGCATCGGCATAAACTGGAAAATGACATGGGGGGGGGGACATGCAACATTTTAGGGGGCAAAATGTTTTCCCTTGTATGGTACTTAAGTATTATCCCGGCGGTCCGCCAAGACGAGAGATTTTTCACCAATATAAATGCCGGACACATGAAAGTATTGATGGTTACGAATGCGATTGGCAACAGTTTGCCAGCACATTTTACGAAAAAATAATTTGGCGGGAATGACCGCCGGGATAATACGTAAGTACCCATTGGGTATTAAATATCATTTTCAAATGGGTTATGTTTAAATTTTCTTGAATTTTAGGAGGAGCTATCGCCTCCTCTTACCCTTATAAAGTTACGCCTCTGATCGTGCTCGTTGTTAATTTGTGTGTTTTCCTGTAGTGCCTTTGTTGGTGTTGCACTTCCTACAGACAATACGGGAAAACGTGCCAAAATGGGATTTTTAATGCCTCTCTAAGCAGGGTGTTAAACTAGGAGTGAGTAATTATTTTTAAACCACAGAAACCAAATGACGGCTGATCTCAGCTGAAACACATAAACACAACAAAAAGACTGCCGCATTTTAATGTTTAACACCAAATTTGGAAAGAAATGGGATAAACTATAATCCAGCCTGCTTAGATAATTCACACAGATCTTATCAACTCTGAAATGATGAAAACTTTATTAGATGCAGTGCATTATGGACATGACTCAACAGGCCAATCAAAAACTTTATACAAGGTTCCAATTGGCTTAGCATGTATACCAAATATTTCGTGATTAAACTCTTTTCTACTAGATAGCCATCCAATATGTTTGCTTGAAGTATTGGGATATGGAGGAAGCCTATCTTTATGAATCTCGTCTTTTTCTGCAGTCTTAAAAACACCAACTGCTGCTGCGTCAGCCTGGCATCTTTCATAATATTCAGCTAAAAAGCCCCATTCTTCTTCCCATTTAACAGCTGCCTTGTTCTCATTTCTTACAGTTTCTTTCCAAACAGCGTCAGGGTCTGGTCGGTACCCTGAAGTTATATCTTTCGCGTCGGTCATTCTTTATTTTTATCCTACATTTAATAATTAGAAGATGAAATCTTTGTTTCAAAAATTTAACTATGTAAAAAAGATTTAAAGATATTTAATTTTTCAAAATTTTGATGGTTAACTGAGGTTATTCTGTTTATGTACCGTACTGTTCAATATTTATTTATATACACGATGAAAATTTTGTTTACTGCTATTATTTTCTGTTACAATTAGATCAATGTAAACATGTGATAGATACTCCTGAATTTTACGGAGTGCATGCACTCTTCAGTTTTTGTGATCTCTATGTTTTTGAATATGCTAATAGACAAGTTTCTTGTTTACAAACAAACTGCGCACCGGCGATTAATGTTGTACAATAGCTGGTGTGTTCTGACCACCAACAGAATTGGTGGATAGAACATACCAATCACAACGGCAGATTTGCCCACTAGCTCAGTTCGTGACGTCACGGGAAACTCGTCTAAATAGACAACACCACACTAAAGATAATGCTTTCTGACGTCTCGGTGTCTGGGCCACTGCACTGGCAGGTAATTACTTATACAGGTACTTACGTTTTATCCCGGTGGTTCAGCAATGCAATTTATCACCAAGATAAATGCCGGACACAAAAAATAATTGATGGTTTGGAATAGGATTGGCAGCAATTTGGCAGCACATTTGAAGAAAAATAGTTTGGCGGGTATGACCCACTGGATAATACGTAAGTACCCTTATGCATCATGAAAAAGACAGTTTTTTGCAATACTCAATGAAAATAAAAAACGGTGGGTATCTATTAAATGTACTAATAATAATTTAAAAAAACCACAGCGAATATTCGCTATTATTCCGAAATTTAATAAAATATTCATTAAAAGTACAAACAAATGCCGGTACTTACAATTTTAAAAGTTGGTTATTCTAGCCAATAACTTTTTTTCGCTAAAGGGTTGCAATGAACTATATTATGACAATGAATATGACATATTCCATATCCACGCGAAATCGTGCTTTTTGGCCGACCGACTGTAAAATAAGTAAGTACCAGTACCTTCATACCAACAAATAACACAGGCTCATTAAAGTGTATAAATTTTTATCGCTATTGTATAAACAAAAACTGTAATTTAATGGAGTGTTAGGAATCAACTATTCCTACAAAATGATTTTAATGCACCAAAACAGCATTGTAAACAAAAATAAAATTTAAAGAAAGCATTTGTTAATCTATACAAACTCTATAGAAGCAAGAATTTACATTCGGCCTAATCCAGTATTTTCGTTAACACATAGATTTATAGGGATTTTGCGTAGAAGGAAACGCATTATAATATTTTCCGTTTTGATTAGATCGTTGGCCAGTGTATTTACTAGTTCGTCAATATTTAGTAAGCGATGAGCTTTTTCAGAGCTCTTTGTTATGACTAAGTAACTCTGTTGTTTGTAAACTTCATTTGCGTTATTTCTTGCATATCTTATATATGGAATATTACTTCGTGTTTAAGAGCTCATGCACTTGATTTAGGAATTCTTTGGCGATTGGTATAAACTACCAGAATGTCTCTATAATTTTCCAAAAAGAGATTTTTCACCATTTCTGTTTCAGTGAGATATTTCCTATAAATGTCCGAAGTGAAGATCCTACCTTGCTCAATATCCCTTGTAGACGGTGGTGACTTTGATGTATCAGAAACGTCCAAATCCATGTTAGCATTGCCGCTTCACACTTGAAAACGAGCCATTTTAATGTTGGTAAGTCTCTTACTGTAGATCACTAGTAAGAACAAGCTTTGAATAGTTAAATCCGAAAGGAAAACTTTGTAGCTTGATATACAAAAAACTAGAAACCTCTAAGTATTCTCTGATAAAAACAGAAAAACAAGTATTTGGGAAAAAAAAAACGAGTCTGTGCAAAGCAAAATTCTTTAGAAATTTAACAACCTTTAGTCAGTTTCAAATTACCCAATATAATAAACCGTTCGTTGTTTGTGTAAGAAGTCCATTTATAACTACGTCATAGATTCTTCACGTCACAGTCCGAAGACATAATATTCAGTGTGGTGTTGATACAGGCAATACCAACACAATTTATATTTCTACTTTCGGTGGATTCCTGTTACTTCGGTGTTGGTACAGAAGTGCACACGAAATAATTTCAGTTTACTATAGTCTAAAATTTAAAAGACTGATCTATTGATCTCAATTTAAATCTTGAACGGAAGGGAAGCATCGCCTGGATATTAGTATTGATCAGAATCTGGTAATGAACCCCGCATGGATTTAATGAACATTCAATTAACAAATCTTCCCTCTTAAGTAAGCCTAGTAACTCCTTATATGTGATTTCGATGGCTAATCTTACGTGCAAAAATTATGTATTTAACGCAACCTTCATAGGAAAGGCTTATCTATTACACGCATACGCTTTGATCGCAAAGGTGCCAGAGTAAGCCATTCTGGCATTTTAAGCTAAAGAAATCGTTAAACCTTTGTCTAACATCCACCTTAGTGTGTAATAATAATCTGACTCAATTATGCCTTATTCACCGAACATCCAAAAATGAATAATACGTGACTAGTGTAAAATTACCTATTATTTTAAATTTATTACTTAGATGCAACTGTTCTAGTTCTGTTTCATTTTAGGTCACCATTGTGTGACACCTGCTATATACGAAAACGTCGGTTTCTGATAAGTTGTCGAATTTCAGAGTTTAAATTTGATTTTACAAAATTTTTAGTAAAATTTTTACATTTAAATTATTTCTACGTAAAATTGATTATTTAGCTTCAATCATCAGTAGCACGCTACTCGTGCATACAGCTGTCGCAAAGCCTCACTAGGTAACTGGTGTAGCCATCGATTAGAAGCCAATATTCACAAAATATTTATTTACAATAACAATGGTCCACAAGCAAACAATATTCACATTTACTTCATACAGCGGTAAACATCAGCACAGTTTTAAATTCACGCTAAACTTGAAATCTTGATTCTCGAGTTTCTTCTCGAAAGTAAAAAATAAAATTTAGCGCCAGTGTTTACAGCCTACTTCTTTCATATGCTAGGTGGGGAAGTTACAAGCATGCGACAATGGTTAGCAATCAGCATGGGATCGCTGCAGGTCTCTCGATTCCCATTGTTTAGATATTTGAAAGGTAATTTGGATATTGCTACGGAGAGTGTTATTTCTTGTAGTCTACCTCTGTGATGATTTGTAACGTGCTAATAGTATTCAGAAAGATGAAAGATAAATCGTACCAAATGCATCGATTATAAAACATTTTCTGACGCGATAATATTTCCACGCCCAACTTTGTATTGTGATAAAATCTATCGACATTTTGCAGATATTCTTTCAATAAAAAAAACTATATATCACTATTATTAAAAAATTGCAGCGCCCTGTAACAGAGCTTTAAAAGTTATTTCAATCATTTAGCTGAACGGTAAACTGTTATAAACGTATACATACTTATTTTATTGAAAATGAAACGGATTAATGTTTCTAAACTGCCATAGACCGTCATGTATACGGGTTCGAAACTGGCTCCCGCCGCATGCTATCCATTACAAATTATTTTGAGTGCTCTGTAAATGAACTATAAATGCTACAGATACTATTTTCGACAGAGAGCATTGTTAAATAATCGTTAATAACATATGTTTATTTTGTCGTTTTAAATAGAGAATATCTCTAAAATACGAATTAAAGAATAATTACCTATAGAATGTAATGCTTTGGAGTACTTTTTGGTGTTTTTATATAAAGAACTATAACTGCTACACACCCAATTTAACAGGGTACATGGTGTAGTGAATAGGAATAACATTTATAAATTTCGTAGAATTCGATGCAAATTTCCGGCAGTTAAAGCACGAACAGACGGTCAGACTGAACTTTAAAAATCGGAGCATTTTTAAAGTTCCTATAAGTTAATATGTTTTATTTACTTCATATTGATATATTTTCATTTTCTGATGGTGAGAGCTCGAGAAACGACTTTAGTTTGCCGTGGATTGTTGATTTTAACAACATACGTGGCAACAATGGATTTTGATATTTCGGTAACACTAACATAGAAAAGAATGTGAAATTATTTATTTATTTTTGGTGCACGGTGATCTACCGCAGTAGTGTTCACTAGTTACAACTAAGTTTTACTTTACTACCAGGATTGCTTTTCACATGCGTAGATCATAAAGCTGACGATGGCAGATCACGGGAAGTCGCGGATGCGTTTGCCCCCTAACAGAGAAGCGCTGCATGATGTCGAATTATTTCAGACCATTTTTATTTTATTTTATTTATTTATTATTTTACAATTGTGATGTACATTTTGAACCATGCACATACAGTATGAAAAACATAAATTATAAAAAATTTAGAGATATTTTCTTTCATTGAAAAATCCTGCTTGTGACAGAGGCAATCCCTGCTACTTACATTCTATCAACTACTGTATTTAGTATGAGATACCACATTAACCCTACATTACATTAGATGATCAAACTGAGTTGATAATTGTTAATAATTTGTATTTTTGACCTTTCATAGTATTGAAGCAGATTATAAATAACTCTTAATAAATGAATAACGACGCTTAAAACTTGTGTCTTGTTCAGTTGGACTTTCGAGTTTTTAATCCCCAGATTTCCGACGCTCATTGATGAAAATTTTGAAAATTGAGATTTAAAATGTTTTTGTAACCTTAAATCTTATTTATATTTCATTTTTTTTAATGTTACCTATACTTCCATGCGTATATTTTATTTTTGTAAATGTGAGAAAACTCTGTGCATCTTATTTCGTTTTACAAAATTTTTCCTGTTTGGCTTGCAAAATACTTTTACTTTAATGTATTAAAATATCTCAAAGATAAATGTAAACATTAATCACACATTCTTTAACAGCACAATAACCAATGCAAATTAGAGTAAATTAAATATTTCAAAGTATATTTTTCTTTTAAAATATACTTGCAGAACACAAAGTATGTTTTAGAGAGTATAAAATCTCGACGGCAAAGAGGAAATTTATCTGGTTTCTTGCAAAATATTCAGAAAATCTGCAAATTTGAATTTTTATGTCACCGCTGAGATTGGAAACAGGAAATTAACTGCTCGAAGTCTAAGAATTGAGGCCACGTTGTTTGTGCACTCAAATCTTTGCTATCTGAGAATGCAGTAGAAGAGAAATATGTGTAAATATAAACTTTAAGAACTACGTGATATTTCACTATTGAACCTTTCCACTTTTTACAGACTGCATTTTGAATTGTTTTGAAAAAAAATAAGGTTATATATATATATATATATATATATATATATATATATATATACATACATACATAAATTATATATATATACATACATACATAAATTATATATATATACATACATAAAAGTGGTTGCATAATATTATAGAGCCATGAATTTCTGAATTATATTTAAAAATAATTTGAAAGTCATAATTTTTAAATATAGTTTCGTTGAATGTATTTCAAATGGTAAGAGAATGAGCTTAATTTCTTAGTTTCATTTTTAAACGTTTGACATTGAATATTATTGAATATCATAACCAAACGAAAAGGAAGAAAATCATTTTTTAAAGAATGTTTAAGGGGAACAAAGATTTTTTAATTTAATTTAAAAATGTAAACACGGTGTCCCCAAAAGTTGTTAGAACGCTTTAATTCTTTATTGTGTGAGCGATAAGTGAACAATGTGAAACGAAAAATTCTTCAAAGAACAATGAACAGTGAAGAATGTAAAACAAAAAAAATGACAACGTTAAGGAAAAGTTCTTCTCGTTAACATTTTTAAAGTTCGCTTAAAATATACACCTTTTTAATTTATATACAGCCACCCATTGTAAAAAAAATCCGAATTAGTAAAATTTATTCCATACACCAATATGGTGATGTACAAAATTTCAGCCTTTCATTCTAAAACTTCTCAGAGATATCATTAAGCCAAGATGATCAGGGTTTATACTTGAATTTGAGTGTGAAAGTTTAATGTAAATGAAGTTAATTTTTAAGATGTGTTATTAGCATGCTGTATTCACGATGAAATTATGTAATGTTTTATTTTACACACGCTTAAATCTATTGATTAAAACTAACACTCCTTTATTGGTTAAATTTCTTATCGACTGATTTAAATCCTTTTACGCTAAAAAATACTCACTAAAGACAATAATTTGTTATCTCCTCAATTCGCCTCAATCTCCCGATTCACTAGATTCTACTTAACTCAATTTTCACAATATTTTTGTCTATTTGAGTATTCTCTCTTCTCCCCCAAGACCCATATCCTATTACTATCACTTGACCAACGCTCTTCAACGAATAACGGTTCATAGTCACAAACACGGCTGGCCGGGCATCGAAGGACAAGCGTGTCGTTATCAAAATATGAATTAAAAGAATTTCTGAAGAGGATACTAGATGCACTATTAGTAAATGCCTCCTTTTGTTGTGGATGCTAAGTTGTGTGTGTATTCGCTTTTGATAATTTGGTTTTATATCCGATTACCGAATGCATCTTTTTGATATTCAGACTTGTGAAATAAATTCAGCCTAGATATGGAGGAGATGCTTTAGGTAAAGATTTCGCTTTATGACATAGTTTCTTACGATTGGATTATAAAAAGCTGTTGTAAAACAAATGAAGTTATGATATCTCCACTCAAAGTGAGTAAGTAGTATTTTACCTTTTTCATGTAAATAAATTTGGTTGCTGCTTTAATTAAATCTCAGAGCTGGTTTAACCATGATTGCATTTCTGTATTCTGACTGTACTGTGAATTCGTTTTATAACTAGAGACTATAGTGAAATTATATTCTATTATATTGGCAACTAAGTAATTGCGGATTTTTTTTAGAAAATCAAACACAATTTTTTCATGGAACTAAATAACTTTATTCTGTAATGTATTGCCCATTTTGATCAATGACCTTTTTGCCATCTTTCAGGCAGCATCATAATCCCACGTTCATAAAACTTCTGGTTTTTATTAGCAAAAAACTGAATCAGGTACGATTTGACATCATCATCATTATTGAAATGTTTACCATTCAAGGAGTTTTGTAAAGATCGAAACAAAAAGCAATCAGATGGTGCAAGGTCAAAACTATATGGTGGATGTGGCAAAACATCCCAACCAAGCTCCAATAATTTTTGCCGAGTGACCAAAGATGTGTGTGGCCTTGCATTGTCATGATGGAATACAACACCTTTTCGATTTTTCAATTCGGGCCGCTTTTCTTCAACTGCATTGTTTAATTTCGTTAGTTGTTCAATGTAGACATCAGAATTGATCGTTCGGTTGGGTGGTAAGAGTTCGAAGTGCACAATTCCTTTGTAATCCTGCCAAACTGATAACAAAACCTTCTTTTGATGAATATCAGCTTTTGATGTTGTTTGAGTTGGTTCACCTGGCCTGCTCCACGATCTTTTCCGCTTGATATTGTTGTAAACAACCCATTTTTCATCGCCAGTTATCAATTGTTTTAAAAATGGATCATTTTAATTACGTTTCTTTAGGAAATCGCAGCTGTTAATGCGTTGCGTTAAATGCGTTTCTTTCAGTTCGTGAGGAACCCATGTATCGAGTTTTTGAACATAGCCAAGTTTTTTTAAGTGATTTTCAATGCATGTATGTGATACATGAAGCTTCTCTGCAATCTCACGTGTTGTACTGTGACTATCCAAATCGATTATTGCTTTGATTAGAACGTCATCAACTTCAACTGGACGACCAGAGCGTTTTTCATCGTTGAGTGAAAAATCACCAGAACGAAATTTGGCAAACCAACTTTGACAGTGCCGTTCTTTTAAGGCTTCATTCTCCTAAACAGCACATAACTTTTTATGAGCTTACGATGCGTTTTTCCCTTTCCGGAAATAATAAAGCAAAATATGACGAAAATGTTCCTTTTGGATTTTCCATTTTTCAACGAAGACCAAGCGAAAACTACGCAACCGATCAAAGAACTTTTTTTACTGATTAACAGTTGAATTGCCTACTATCAAATAACAAAATGTGTTTTACATTTGTAAATCGTCTGCAAACCTAAAAATTCAACTGAAGCCATCTATGAGTGAAATCCGCAATTACTTAGTTGCCAACCGAATAGTTATTAAAAAATACTTTTTTATAGTGTATTAAGATATATGTAATGTATTTGCCTTGATTTAAAATTTATTTTCTCGGTCTTATAATCATAGATTACAGCTCTGATAATAAAAAACGAAAAAAACGAATAATTCAATATATTAATCAAAAACAGCAAATTTTCATAAAACACCCTTTTTCTAGCTTAAAATAATAATCTTAATAGAGTACAGATATATTAATTAAAAAAGGGCTGATTTTGTAAAAACGCTCATTCTATAGCTTAAATAATAATCATAATTGAGTACAGTTATATTAATCAAAAACGGACAGACACTCCTCATTTTTGATTACTATTTCCCCTAAATGGAGCTGTTGTATAATGCTCAAAAATTGAAAATTTTTCGCTCCATTGATTTTTGTCGATTAATGGAGCAAATTTTACTCAATCGGGAGAATGGCTGTTTGAAGTCAAAAATTGAGTAAAAATATACTCCGTTTGATTATTATTTTACTCAATAGATTTAAGCGTGCAGGTATCTAATTTAACTGTATTATGCAAGCTTATTTTATACATTTATATTTATTTATGACATTTATTACAATAGCATATAAACTTAATCTTTTAAGACTTGGTTCCAGAAGCTTAGTGTATTTTTTTTTATTTCATTGCCGACTTAATGTTTAAGAAAAATTAAGCCTGTTTTATATTTTTAAATTACGTTTTTAAAAACAAAATGTACTCTTCGGAGATTTTCTACGTAATTTTATTTAATAAATAAATGAATAAACTTAAGCGCATGCTTATATGCAACACTATAAATGTTTGTGTAACCATGTACCATTTCCTGATACGAACTCTGTTTACATCTCCGAAAAATCTATACTGAATTTCGCATCTGTTTTACGAGTAGCCCCTTCTTTCGAATGTTTCTCCAGGGTAAAATTCTAACTTTCCACCCTGAAAAATATAACTTATTCAAAATAATACTTACAGCATGGAACCATTTATGAGTCTCAAGTCTACACTTAGATTCAGCACAAAGATAACTTCTCTTTCCAATTACCTTAAGAAGACGTATGTTTGCTATTACACTCAAGCTTTGTTGCAAGGTTAGGCACTAAATGCGTCCTTTTGTATCTATCGAAATTTGCTTTATAAGAATTCCTTATATGGGATACTTAAAATTAAGATTACGATATAATAGTATATTATAATGTCCACTATTAGTATATCTTGTGCATATGTTACTTACTTAAATCATTAGGGATCGGTCGAATTTGTAAAAATCGAAATATTAAAATGTAAACAAATTAGAAAAATCTGACAAAGATTTTATAATAAGAGAAAGTACCAAGACATAATCATGCTCAATAGTTAATACGCCATTAATAGAAGTAGTTCAACATTTTACCGTAAAATGTTATTAAATTAGCTTCAACCTTTCTATTAGGGTGGGTCGAAATAAGAAACATTTTTTTTCATCTTATAATAGCTCAGAAAAGTTGCAAATTTCGGAGAACAAAAGATTGCCGAAAAAAAATAAAATCGGTTTATATCTTCTGATTGCGCATCTGCCCTATGTTTCGCGAAATTTAGAAATTTTCACGCTTTTACGGCATTTTTAACAGTTTTAAATTAGCCTGTCTTTGGTTGTAATATTTCTTATGTATGAGAACTCTTATGCTTTCAAACAAAAAAAAATAATAATGCTCAAACATTATTTAAATATATCAACAGTTCGCGGTAGCACATTCCCAAAAAATTTCATGAGTTTTGCATAAACATTTACTTAAAATGGTAGATTACAGTTAAAATGAGAAAATGTACAAATTTACATTTTTTAAAATTGAATACAAGTTTAAAATCCAATTATTTTAGCACCTTACTAGACTTTGCAAACGCATTTTTTTTATTTATAAAATTTATATATATATATATATATATATATATATATAGCCTCATATATGTGTGTATATATATATATATATATATATATATGTATATATATATATATATATATACATATACATATACATATACATATACATATACATATACATATACATATACATATATATACATATACATATACATATACATATACATATACATATACATATATATATGTATATGTATATATATATTTATAAATAAATTTTTATGTGAACAGATGTAAATTCAAGAAAATCATGGACACAGTTGAATATCTCGGTTTTTATTCATTCTTAACTTAAGGTACTTTGAAATCTGATTTATCTGATTTATCTGATTGTGATAGCACAGTTATTCTTATGAAACCATCTCTAAACTCCGCTCCACAAACTTTACTTAAGGATTCTGTCAGGAGTTTTACACATCTGTGTCAGGGGTTTTGTAGAAAATACAATTAATTAAAAGGAAGCGTTTCCAAGCTGCGCGTCAAAAAATGATAAACATGTTTTGTTAAACTCGTCAACATTTTGCTTAAACAAACCTTTGTTACTTTGATAGTTACTGCATTGAAATTTAGAGAATAATTGATGTTTTTTTATTATTAACTTTAAGTATATAGTATTTTTCTTGTGAACCACACAATATCACATTTTCACCAATAGAAGGGTGTCTGATCAAAAATCTTTAATCCTATTTTTAATTTAATTGCCTTTCTAACAGGGAATTTCAGTTTACAAATCAGAAGTGATTCAAAGTGCGTGGGATATAACATTCAAGGCATGCTCAGTTCACATGCAAGATGTTGAAAAATTCGTAAAACTCGTAACAGAATCCCCAGGAAAAGTTTGTGGAAGTGAGTCTAGAGTTGGTTTTATAAGAATGACTATGCTGTCAAAATAAACCATGTCTAACTTCGCCCATAAATCAGATTTTAAAGTATCTCAAGCTAAGAGTGAACGAAAGCTAGGATGTTTAATTGTGTTCACACACACACACAACATGATTTTCATGAATTTTACAACTGTTCACATGAAAATGTAGTTTTCTCAGTTGAAAAAAAATACAAATATTAACACCTATCTAAAGTAATTGGATTTTAAATTTGTATTAAAAACAGGAAAAGCATTGTAAATTAGTACATTTTTTTCCCTTTAAATATAATCTACCATAGTAATAAAATTTTTTATCAAAATCTGTAGGGAATGCCCGACTGCAAAATGCCGATGGATTTAAATAATGTTTGAGCATTATTTTTGTGTGGTTCGAATTCATAAGAAATTGAGCGATTACATTCCGAAACAAGCTAATATAAAAATATCATAAAATATCATAAAAACATGAATTTTTCCAAATTTCGGGAAAGTTTAGGGCCGTGCTTGATCGGAAGATATAAACCGATTATATTTCTTTTTTTATGGTATCTTTTTATTCATCGTAATACGCAAGTTCTTCAAGGTATCGGTAGTTGAAAAAAAATAATTTTCGCTTTTTCGACCAACTCTAATTCCTATGTAGAAAGTTTTCACCATGATTTTGATTCACTGATTAGTGTAATCACCAGTATATGGTGCAAAGTTTCTCCATCGAAAGGTTACAGCTAATTTAGGACCATTTTATTGTGAAAGGAAAAAAAATTACAATTGAACCGACCATGCATAATTATAAAAAAAATTACAGAAAACAAGAACATATAAAAGATAACAGTCTATACTAAATGGCACACTCAACAAAGAATTTTTTTTCTAAAACAAGCCATACACCTGTGAAGCAGTTCATCACATATTTTTTAATTAGTTCTGATTTTCCTTTCTCTATTCTAAATTTAATACTCTCTGCTCAATTTAAATTCAAATCCCGCAATTTGCTTTTCGCTATTTTAATTTTGTTTTATAAATTGCTTTTCTTTTAACTGCTACAATGTATTTATTGGGTCCCCTTGTGTGCGATGGATTCTCTGTTTATCTGCTCTATCTACCTTCTCTGACGGGGTTTCTATAATTTTCTTTTGTTTCAACTTCTCTTTGCCTATCCCATTGGCGAACCATATTTAAACTTTTGTAACCATAACTTTATAGCTAACGGTCATCTCCTATTTTTTTTCAATCTGGAGAATTATTTGGCAACCGCTTTTTCTTACTCTCAGCTCATTCGCCAGGCTGGCTTTCTGTATTCCCATTCCCATACTTTTTTCGATTACTTATCTCTTTGTTCCTGTCCAAAAATGCCACTCTTGTTTTTAGCTATGCTTTCAGCAACCTGTTATATTTAACATATTTTTTTAAAATAAATTACTGCTACAATGCATTTATCGGGTTTATCATTAACTGGATTTTACAGTGCAACGAATCACAGGTTGTTGTTCCAGCAATGTAATAAAGTATTACAATCATTATTGTCTTATCAATTCCTAAAGTTATAATTCAACGCCTCTACGTAACTGCACATTACTACAATAAACAGAAGGCTTCTGCTGACTCATTCTGTTTCACACAATCTTGAGATGTGTTTTACATTCTTCACGGTACAGTCCTTCATTTTTAGTTACAACTAGCTGAAGTACCCGTCCTCGACGGGTTAGTGAATGAAAATTTCCAAAAAGCAAGAACTTTCGTCAGCATTGTAGGAGTACACAGAATGGATGTAGTATGTTGCCAAAGTAAAGAAAGCGAAGTTATAATTTTTATGTATTGTTAAAATATTACAGGTTAGAGAATAACAAAGTAATATCATTTCATTCGCATTAGTCGTAATTATGTGATGCGCGAACGAATATTTACGCATATTGAAATAATTTTCGCAAAATCTCAAAATTTAATCAACATTTTTGAAAAATTTGAAGCCTAGAATTTAAGTTGAGTGACAACCTATCATGTCACCCAAATTCGTTTCATTCCTTGCAGTCTTTATTTCGTGATGCTGGAACAAATTTTCAGCATTTTAAAACGATTTTCGAAAAATCTCAAAATATAAGCAAAATATTTTTAAAATTCAACGCCTATAAATAAAGATTAGCGAGAATTTTCACAAAATCTCAAAATCTAATAAAAATGTTTTAAAAATTGGACTCCTATAGTTTATGTTGAGCAACCATCTATCGTGTGACCAAATTTCATATCATTCGCTTTAGTCGTTATTACGTAATACGGGACCAAAGATTCACTCAGTTTTAAACGATTTTCACAAAATCTCGAAATCTGATGGATTTTATTTAATTAGATGCTTATAGATTAAGGTGAGGGACCACCTATCATTTCACCAAATATAATTTTTTCACCTTTGCAGTTATTACGTGATGTGCGAACAAAAATTGACGCAGTTTGAATCGATTTTCTCAAAATCTAATCAAGATTTTTTAAAAATTCGACGCCAATGTTTCAAGTTGAATTACCACCTATCATGATACCAAATTTCATTTCAATCGCTTCTGTCGTTTTTACGTGATGCTCGAACACGACTTCACGCAGTTTAAAACGATTTTCGCAAAATCTCAAAATCCAATCAGGAATTTTTAAAAATTGGACGCCTATGTTTTAAGTTGAGTGACCACCTATCATGTCACTCAATTTCATATCATTCGCTTCAGTCGTTTTTACGTGATGCTTGAACACAAGTTTACGCAGTTTGAAAGGATTTTCGCAAAATCTCAAAATCCAATCAAGATTTTTTAAAAATTCGACACCTATGTTTTAAGTTGGGTGACCACCTATCGTGACACCCAATTTCATATCATTCGCTTCAGTCATTCTTACGTGATGCTTGAACACAAATTTACGCAGTTTGAAAGGATTTTCGCAAAATCTCAAAATTTAATCAACATTTTTGAAAAAATTGAAGCCTAGAATTTAAGTTGAGTGACAACCTATCCTGTCACCCAAATTCGTTTCATTCCCTGCAGTCCTTATTTCGTGATGCTGGAACAAATTTTCAGCATTTTAAAACGATTTTCGAAAAATCTCAAAATGTAAGCAAAATATTTTTAAAATTCAACGCCTATAAATTAAGATTAGCAATTACCTATTCTATCACTCAATTTCGTATCATTCATATTAGTTGTTATTACGTGATATTTGAAGAAATATAAACGTATTTTGAGAGAATTTTCACAAAATCTCAAAATCTAATAAAAATGTTTAAGAAATTGGACTCCTATAGTTCATGTTGAGCAATCATCTACCGTGTGACCCAATTTCATATCATTCGCTTTAGTCGTCATTACGTAATAGGGGAACAAAGATTCACTCAGTTTTAAACGATTTTCACAAAATCTTGAAATCTGATGGATTTCTTTTTAATTAGATGCTTATAGTTTAAGGTGAGTGACCACCTATCATTTCACCAAATATCATTTTTTCACCTTTGCAGTTATTACGTGATGTGCGAACACAAATTTACGCAGTTTGAAATGATTTTCGCAAAATTTCAAAATCTTATCAAGATTTTTTTTTAATTCGAAGCCTATGTTTTAAGTTGAGTGACCACCTATCATGACACCCAATTTCATGTCATTTGCTTCAGTCGTTTTTGCGTGATGCTTGAACACAAATTTACGTAGTTTGAAACGATTTTCGCAAAATCTGAAAATCTAATCAAGATTTTTAAAAAATTCGACGCCTTTGTTTTAAGTTGAGTGACCACCTATCATGACACCCAATTTCATATCATTCGCTTCAGTCGTTTTTACGTGATGCTTAAACAAAAAAAGCGTCCCGGACAGAATGACAGAATGACAGACAGACAAACTTTTTTTTGAGGGTCGCATCGGATTCCCGGGTGCTTGAAACAGATAGAAATCGCAAAATTTTTGAATTCCAAGAAATGTACAGACAAGTCTAATTTTATTTATATAGATAGGCATATCCTATATTCGGGAACTCTGGCATAATCAGCACATTTCCGTTTTTCCTCATACGGAGATCAATCTTTCCTTGTTCATTTTGTAAAAATATGCATTTCTTAATTTTTTCCATATCATTAATATCTTTTCAGGTTTCTGTTACCTAACAAAAAAGGCAAGCTTTTTATGAACACGCGGCTAGGATTTTTATTGCTAAACATGAGAATTTAATCAAAAATTACCGACATTTTAAATAAAAAATTTAAAAATAACTGAGAAGCAGCAGTTCTTCGCTCTTCTTGTTGGGTTTTCATTAATTATAGAATATAATTATAATGCTAACGACATTGTGCTTTCTAAATTATTATCATAATTCAATAAAGTCTTTCTTAATAAAACGATGAAGTTGAAGCGGCCAATAAAATAATGTCTTTACTTTCATTGTCCCGCAGGAATGCTTTAGATAATTTAATCATTAATCTAAGAATATTTGCTTAACTATATTACAATACATTCCCATAACCTTATTAGGTATATATAATAATTTAAATTTTCACAGAAAGTAGTTAATGAAAAATAAATTGTACATTTGTACATGAAGTGCTGACCACTAGTTGTGTCAAACACTTAGCAACACACTTTATCCATTAGATATAAGCGAACACTATAAATTTAAAAAATGTCCAAATTCAGTTAGGAAAAAGTCTACATTAAGAAAAATTCCTCTAGTAAATTTTCAAAAAGGGACAATTTTAATTTTTATATACGGCCCTCGTACAGAATTAAAAACCGCTTAGAAAAAGTTATCTCATACACTAATGCGATAATGAGCAAAACTTGCGAGTTCTAAAATTGTGAGAGGTATAAGTTTAAATATATGCTGACCTAAACCACTTTACAAAGTTTCTGGAAGAAAAAGGAAAATCTTAGTGGATGTTCGCATTTTAAGGGCCGTACATAAATAACGAAGAAAATAAAAAGCAATAATCTAGCAATAAACGTTTACATTCAAAATCCTGTATAGCCTTTGACCATCTTTAATATATCTTTGAGACGTTTTATGATAAAAGGCTGAAATTTCATTCAACGCCTTATTAGTGTATGGTTGCACATTTTATTTATTGTGATTTTTTGTTTGTTTGTTTGAATGCCGTGTACAAACTTAAGAAGTATCACTTAAAAAAAAAAAGAAAAGAAAATTTTCTATTAACGCAGGATTTTTCCTACCTTATTTATTTTTTTTTTTTCAATTAACCCTCTGAGCTTCTTGAAAATGGGCAAATAATGTAAAATTGTTTTCCCGGTACAATTGTAATTCAGGTTTTAAATTATAAAAGTAATAAAATTTTGATATGAAGATTTTTAATTGTTAAAAAATAAGCTCCTAAATTACACACAAGCTTTAATACAAAATATATTTTATGATATCTCAGTGTTATAAATAAAATAAATTAAAAATACATTGCAGTGAAAACTGGAATAAAGTGGACGGGATTTTACGTCACAACCGCTTGGAAATATTGTCCATTTATCTCTAAGGGGTAAATAATTAATCGTGTTACTAACTTTAGGAGGTCACACGTTTATAATTTTTTTCTCGGTTCAAGGGAAAAAGTAATAGTCTAAGGAATATTTGTTGCTTGGAAAATTTGGAGTTATTTAAGTGTTTAATTATAAGAAGTAATTTAAGATTTAACATATGAGTTGCTAAATTTTAATTTTTATTTAGGATATATCCGCGTAGATTGTGTGGTGGCTAACGAACCATTCAATTACACCTTAGGTCCGCGATCAATTTCCAGCTTGGACTTGAGTGTTAACTCGTCCGTCACATCATAGGGGTATTGCTCACTGCCTACTGGGTGACCTCATAACGAAATGGCCAATACGTCGGCATTAGTAGTGTCAAATGCCCGCCTTCGGAACATAAATGACATTACTAATTTCGTTTCTTAAATTAAGTACTTATTACAGTCGAAAGATAATTTATTTCAATGTTGTCATTTGAAATTTCAGGTTATTGAACAGAACAGAGTTCATGGATGATATTATTCATTCTTTACCAATTGCTTTTTAAATTCTAAGCTTCAATATTTTTTAAATAGGGGAAGGTGGCCCAAAATGATGCCCTTAAGAGGAAAACTTGCATAAAATACCATAATGTTAAATAAAATTTTGGCCCTTTGCCGCAAAATTTGCCTCCACATTTTGCATAATAAACATAGTTTGATAATATTTAAAACCCACACTAAGTTATGGAAAAAGCAGATTTTTAAAAATGTTTGAAAAGGGTAATTTTACAGGCACCCAAGTCCAAAATGATCCTTCATTCAAAAATAATTGTAAATTGTATTTTATCATCAAAATGAAATATATAAAAATATTTATGACTGTACTTAATGAAATTAAAGAAGTTTTACAATCATATAGTACGCATAATTTATTTTATGAAAATTTTGAAATAAAATTTGTCACGAATAATAAAATGGAATATTTCAAAATTATAATTCAAAAATTATGGCTCACAATAGGTGCAGAAATAAATTTAAAAATATAATGGTGAGTCACGGATTTTGATAACGTCTGAAGGGCTACCATGACGACTAGGACCCGGTACTGGAGTTTCTTAACTCGATGGAACATTTTACCCGACAGTACGGCTGCCCAGTTTAGGCCATATTATTGGAAAATGTCGAGAAACGTAACAAACAAAAGAAGCGTAAGTCACATCCAAAAACATACTCTATTCAGTAAACCAAATGATATTCCTGAGCATTAAAGACTGTATTTATAAATAAATAGGAAAGTTAGTTCTTACTTCATAAGAGATATGATAAAACCCAGTTTTTTTTTTTTTAAGATTCTACTCATACACGTAATACACCGACCGCTTAAATATCGCCATTGCTTCTTCTTGACTGGACACAACTACTTTATGTGTTACCTAGTAAATAGAACCGCTTCTGTAGAAGAAAAAATAGGTGGATCGTATTGCCCGCTAGGATCTTTTTGGGCCACCCTCCCTAACCATTAATTGGCAGATCAGTGAAAACGATTTAAACCTATCTGTTGATGCAGATGAAAATATATCTTCTCTTCTCTATCTTCTCTACTTATTATAAAAGAAGAAGATGTCTGTGTGTGGGTCTGTGGGTCTGTGTGTCGGCGGCGTTACGGACAAACGGCTACACCTAGAAACACCAAATTTGGCACTCGGGAAGATCTAAACATGCAGTTGTGCACCTCGAAGCGATTTTTTCAAAATTCGACCTAGAATTTTTTTTATTTTATGTTTTATGCGATTTTTGGCATTTTTTCTCACCTAATTCGTAATAACGGCGGAAATTACGCTCGCAGCAAAACGGCATTTGTATCATCGGATAGAGGAGAAATTTTTCTTTTAAAAACAGTTTGTTCTGAATACGTAACATAATTTACCGATTTTTAGGAATTTTTTTACTAAGCATCGACTTCGGCGAATTTTTCGTAAAATAATTTTAAAATTGTCGCCATCTTGAATTCTATCCGTCATAACTTTTTGATACTTTGACAAATCGTGAAACATTCTTTTCTCCCTCTTTTAAAATAAAAACG
Source organism: Cheiracanthium punctorium (assembly GCA_038373885.1). NCBI lineage: Eukaryota > Metazoa > Arthropoda > Arachnida > Araneae > Cheiracanthiidae > Cheiracanthium > Cheiracanthium punctorium. Next base: position 765,750 of record JAWZYV010010737.1, on the reverse strand, counting down.
AAAAAATTATGTAAATTAGATGATTTTTTACGAATTTTAATGCAGCCTAATGTTTAGAATTTAATAGCATCAACACGATATTACGCCATTCATTAGATTGCGATCGCGGCACGAGAACTTATGTTCGGTTGTTGCCACAGAAGGGTTTACAAAAAAGGGTTTTTTCAACCAATCGAGCTTTGAAATGGGATATCAGAATTTCAATTCGCAAGTAAGGATCTATGACATCAAATGTTTTAAGATACGTAAAGATTACGCAATAATTTTAACTCATTTATTCCAGCTCTATTTTCAACACAGGGAGACGATATTTTGATTAAAATTTACTGTAGAAATAAACTAAAAATTCACGATTATTATTATTAGAAGTGGTATTTTAATCCGGTGCTTATTTAAAAATTGAAATGTCTTCACGGTGCTGGAAATGTTTATTTTAAAAGTTACAAAGTTCGTTTCAAAGCGCGATATATTAAAATTTTTCTATTTACTATTTTTATTTTTGGCATTTAACTATGGCGCAGGCGTTGCCTAGCGTATGCATGCAGGTTGCGAGTATAGGTTTATTTTAACGTTGTATTACGTTCCTCCATAAAGGAGAGCTTTCTGGATTACATTAATTGATCATGGCACGTGATAATTTAATTGCGTTGCCACAAAAAAGATTAGAAAAAAATGTTCTTTTTCCAACCAATCGATTTTTTAAATGGGATATCGGAATTTCAATGCTTAAGTGAGGATCTATGACGTCAAATGCTTTAAAATACGAAAAAATTACGCCACAAATTTAACTCATTTATCCCTGCTCTTTTTTTAACACAAGGAGGCGATATTTTGATTAAAACTTACTTTAGAAATAAACTGAGAAATTCATGATGCCAACCGGGGTATCTTTTACGGTAGTTAAACAGTGACGTCATAAATTTTTAAAAATTGCGTGAAATTTGTAAACTCTGCAACTCTAACGTCCTGTCACAGTTATAGCGATTCTAAATAGCTCCTCGAGATGGCACAGTTTGATGTTTTCAGTAGACAGAACTATGGAGGATTTATAAGATATCTTTATATTGGATACATGGATATTTAAGTTGGCACCGCTTGAATATTTTTCACCACGGTGAGATTAAATGTTTTGCGGTGCTAAATACGCCAATCCTACAAAACTATGCATAAATTAAATTTGTATGGAGAGCTTCCTTAATAGCAACTATTATGGGAAATGAATAATGTTTATGGTAATGGTAATGCGTATGTTAATGGTAATGCGTAAATTGCTAAAGAATCGCCATAGAATATAAAGGTCCCATTTGTGCCAAATAATGTAAGCTGTTTCGTTAAATTGAGCGTTAAAGAGGGAGAAGCGAAGATAGATAGTATTAATATGCGTAATAGGTAGTATTGGTAGATTTGTAAGGATGATATGAATAAATCCCAATATACAACGTTAATAAATATTTCATGAAATTAAAAGTCTTCTGTTTATCCTTTTTCAAGGGTTGTTTTGCAACCAACTGAACGATAAGTAATTCTAATTTGCGTTGATATATACCGCAGTAATTTCGACAGAGGAGATTACTTGAACTTTTTAAAAATGAAATTCGCAGCTATTTTAAAATAAATAGTTGTTTATTTCATGTAGTGTCTGAGGTATTTAATGCTACAACTTGAACCTCAAAACAATATGATATAGAAATAACACATTTTGAAAGTCAGGAGTTGTCTGCAAACCGCTAAGCTTTTCACTTTTCTGATCGCGAATGACACTGATGTAGTTTTTTGAGTCATGGTATTGCAATGATGCCAAGTTAGTACTCATGACGCAAACTTTACATTATAAGTCAAATAATTTCGCTTTTATTTTAGATTTCACATCACTGGAATTAAGTGGAATTACACATGTAATGAACATTTTCGTTTCCTACCGTGCGAAGAACGGGCACGCAGCTAGTGATTATATAAAGCAGGGCCCATAGTTTCTTTCCCCTCCCCCCTTATACGTATGTAAATTTCGTCTTCGCCTGTACCTTCTGTTTATGATCCTTTATGCTAATAAGATTAAGTTATTTTTATATTTTTGATAATTTTAGCTATTAGTCTCTCTCTTTTTATGTATGTATTCTTTTGAAGTGCCTTTAGGCTTATATTGAATCAATATAATTTTTTCATTATCAGAAATCTTTGCACAACCAAGATTTGATCGTTCTCTTCCCTCCACCGGATGAATAAGTTGTGTGTGTCTCAATGCTATATCAACTATATTTTTTGTGTGTATATGTATATATGTATATTTGAAACGTTCAGAAAAGGAAAACTATTGTACGAAAAGTTATGAAACTTGGTAATCGCGTAAATGAAGTTATGGGAATTAATTATCTGACAAAAAATCAATAATTCACCCTTAGGGAGAAAATTACGCTTTATGCGTCAAACGAAATAAAACATGAAGACAACTGTTTAAAATGTTTGTAATCGTTTCTAAAATGAAACTGGGTATGTGTTTATCACAAAAGCACTGTTTATGGTGATAATCTAAGCGATTTCGCAGATTTGAAAGGTGTGATACACCGAAATGCTCGTAACATTTCTCCTGATATATTAACAGCTGCTGTTGAGAATGCCGTAAAACGATTCAACTTACTTTCGGACAATGGTGGACACCACATTGAACATGCTTTGTAACACGTTTGAGAAACGATTACGAACATTTTAAACCGATTTTTTAATGTCTTATTTCGTTGACCAACATTGTATACATTGTCACTTTCTCTCTGGTGGTGAGGTTTTGACCTTCCTATTTTCCTCGGATAATAAATTTCCAGTTTTGTATAACTTTGGTACATAATATCCTATGCACAGTGGCTCACAAATAGGAAACATTTTATTTTATTTTTAATCTACCATTTTCAATCCACTTTAAATAGCTGTAAATCAAAAATTATAATTAAAACACTCTTAAATCGATCGAGCTTTTTTCATTACATAAAAGGGCTGCGCTTCTTTACAACCTCTTTTAAAACAACACATCTAGAGGGTAATAAAATTAGCCTTAAAAATTCTAAAGCTTTAAAAACAGGTTCATAAAAGTGTTAAACTGCCTTATTCTCATGTGGAAGGGTCAAAATTAATTCCATTAGAAGTATTAGCCTATAACTACATTATGATGCATCTTCTCTACATTTTTAATTTACACAAGGAGTGAAGAAATTAATTTGAATTACGCATGCATTAAATTTTCTTTTTCTATAAACATGTTCTTATTACTGTTAAGAAACTCATAAAATTTTATTGTTTGCTATTTTTTGTGATAGTTAAGGTAAGTTGCTCAATTATTTCGCTAACTATTTTAAAGATTCAATGAGTTCTAATGAGTTCATAGAGAAATGTTTGAGACCAGAGCCTGATTACTAAATAGGCCCAGAAGGCCCGGACCTATAGTAAAAATGTCTAGGGGCCTCATAACTACAATATTTATTATTTATACTTACTTGTGGAATGAGATAGGAGTAGGTGGGAGGGGTGGCCTCGAAATAACAGCAGGCCCATAGTATCAGAAAGTGTTAATCAGGCTCTGTTTGAAACAAGTCAATAGGTTTACGAAAGTGTACTCTTAGATGCAAGATAATGTTTATAATACGGTTTCGTATATCTGATAAAACATCGATATATTGGCAGTTGTTTAAGTTTCATTTACTGTTATTATTATTATTATTATTATTTTAGTTATTTAAAAATAATATTCCGAAGTTTATTGGTAAATCTAGACAATGGTTTATGTACAAATTCAGATCATGATGCGCGAATGGGTGACGATATGTAAGATTTTTAGAAGCAAAAGTAATTGCAACAAAACCTTTGGGCATTTTATATTTGAAGGCCCCACCAGGGGTCAAGTGAATAAGACTCTGAACATGATATAGAATAGTGAAGGTCCAAGGTTCTGGCTTACCGCGTGGCTGTTGATTTAACGGTGTGGAATTTTTGCGTGTTTTCCTCCATATGTAAAATGAATACGTGTTAGAACCTCTTAAAATGTCCTCCTTCCAAGGCACACCCTAGGCATATTCCCACTCTCTCTCGCTGGTTTGTCTTAACACAACATAGTGGAACATATGTATAACAATCAAAAAGTATTTTCCGTAATACGCTTATCAAAGTTAGTATAAAAAGCACAAAACTCTTCGTCACAGTTTCTGCGTCTTCGTTATTTTTTGGTGGTGTCATAGAGCTATTTTCAGATGGACCTGGCACGCCTGTCTCGTGAACGGAATGCTGGGAATCAGGGCACAGTAAACGAGGGGAATCGCAGCCGTGATTTGCTTTCGATTATGGTAGCGAGCAGGCTGTTGTGTAAACGCAAGAAATGTGTTCAAACATGATGCTTTCCGTATGATTCATTTTTCTCGTTAATACTTTTAGCTAAGTTGAAAAGTATTCATAATTTCGGTTTATACACGGTGTTTCAAAATTAGAGGTACAAAGTTTTAGGAAGGTAGGGTACACCAAGATGGTTTAGAATCCCACAGCAATGTGGGGTCGGAAACGCCGTCTTCATGTACCCGTTAATAGTAATAACTTTGGAAGAAGTGTTGAGGTGTAACCATTTTCTTAACCAAGTTTCGTAAACAATCGGATCTCCTCCGACAATTTCATAAAAGAAATAAGAAAAAAAAAATTCTGAATTAACAATTTTTATCAAGTGCAGTCTGTGGAAGATGCATTAGTTTTGAAAAATAGTGATCGGAAATTTCACTATTACTTGAACACATATTCTATAGTGATTATTAACAGGTACATAAAGACGACGTTCAGGGCCCCAGTGGGAGGAAGTCCGACTTTAGCCGGTCGTCCCTAATTTCGCACCAATTCCAGAGATAGGGCAAACCCCCTGAAGTTGGCACTCCCAGAGGTATCATTTAACAACTTGGAGGACATTGGGGCCTCGACAGATTTTACGTGCACCAGCTCCCATTAGCGTACACGGTCCAACAGCAGTCGAGCCGGGAGGGAGTTGACCCTCCGAAGCACTGGCTGAACCGGATGCTGCTTCACTTACCGTGTTCTTATGGGAGGGGAGTTTATCGCCCAGACCGCTGCGAGACATTTATTTATCTACTATCTGTGTACCCATTATTCGCACGAAAAGAATATTTTTCTTACTCGTGTGATTGATATTAATTCGCTGCGCAATCTCAAAAATTGCGACACGTTTTGACTGGCGACAAAAACTTTGCCTTGTAGATAATATGAGATGACATATAGCGAAACTACACTCTTAAAACTGTGCCTCTTATATGTAAGGCACAAGCAGATTGTGACTTCGATTACTTTAAAATGAGAGGAACATAGCCAACGAACCTCTCATATAGTATTAAAAATGAAAGGCACATCGAAAATAAAAGGCACATTAGAGAACGAAATTTGTCAGAGGCACGGAGCGAGATTTGTGCCCCTGACACGTTTGTGCCTCTGGGACTGTTTCGAATTTCAGGGTTACATGCCGAAGGTCAAAGACACCATGGACTTGTCCCTCTAGAATATCAGAGTCATCCTGCTCTTGTGCTTCTAAAATTTTAGAGACACCATGACCATATGCCTCTCAAATTTCAGAGGCAAAAATTTTCACATTGTACCTCTTAAATCAGTCACACTTCTTAAGGGTGTACAAAATAACGACACCAAAACTAATGTCAACGTTATTTCCAATTTAAATGAAAGAATTTAAAAGTGTGTTTTGCAAACAAATCTATTCACTTTTAAAATGCACTGCAGAATAAAATTCTGTATTTAGTTTAGACTTAAGAAGTCCATTCGTGTCACTTCTTTTAGCACTCATAAGTCTAAACCCAATGTATATTTATATAACATCTTATATAATAAAACCCGAGTGTAAACAAAGATTTTAGCTGGCTGGCTTATAACCTCAATGGTTTATAACCTCAAAATAAGATATTTCGACATTTATTGCAGAACTAAACCACCTGGTAGCAGGCGGCAGGTCTAAAAAAATCCACAAAATTATAGAGATGCCATTGTGCTATCTTAAATTCCGAAAGTAATTATTAATATACAGGGAAACAAAATATAAACAAAATTAATATTTATAATTGAAATGCGTAACTGCATACTCCCCACTGAGATTGATAAACATAGCATTAATATACATAGGGACACACAAAATATTTCCGACCTTTTCCGATCTATTGGGGATAGTAATAGTAAGGAGCCAAGTTAATATTTATTACTGAAGTTTTTATTTATTACTAAAATAGTTTTCACTTACATTGTAAAACGAAGTATTAATATACAGGGACTCACAAAATATTTCCGATCTTTTCACGTCTATTGGCGGTAGTAGTACAATACAGTAGTGTAAAACTATGTACATTTGTTCCATTGAGAGTGATAAACATAACATTAATCTATAGAGGCATACGAAGTATTTCCAATTTTTGAGGGCCTACAGGTGGTAGTAGAAGGAAAAAAATAAAATTAATATTTACTATCGAACTGTATTACTATACTTTCGTTTTGATACTGCGGGGATTGGGTTCGAGATACAGGGATAAAAACATGGCACCAAAGTTCTTCTAAAGGGAAGTCTAAAGTAAATTTCAAAAAATTATTCAGTATGAAATAAGGTATTTTAAAAGTGAAAAGATTTGTTTGCAAAACATATTTTATATATTTTTTCTTTTAAATCGGAAGTAATGCTGTCATTCGTTTTTGTGTCATTATTTTGCAGTTTCGCTCTATATCATCTGAAATTAGTATCTGTACGGCGAGGTTTATTTGTAAGCCAAAAATTTGGCAGTTTTTAAGATTCTGCGACGATGTATTAGTTTCAATCATATGAGTAAGAAAAAGTGTTCTTTCCAAAGAACGGGTACGCAGCTAGTTTAAAATATTATTTTTTTTCACTACCAAACGACTAACAAGCTTGAAAAGATCGGAAATATTTTGCGCGCCCCTGTATATTAATGCTACGTTTACCATTTTCAATGAAGAGTATGTGTATAATTTTTTCTTGTTCTACTACTATCACAAGTAGACCGGAAAAGATATCAAATATTTTGCGTTTCCCTGTATATTAATGTATCAGAAACTACCAGTGTTGTACCAGTGTATTCATACTGCCAAAACAGTACTGAGAGTGAGGTGGCGTTTAGCTCAAGTCCTCAGAAACCATGGACACGGGAAGACATCCGGAACTCTGCGAATAGATTCTGACGTCATTTCTGGACGTCCAGCTGAAATGGTGAACGAAAGTCAGACACCACTAGCGTTTGTAAGAATATACGGCTCAAATAATTACCCAATTTATGTTTAAATTAACACCTAAATTAAAGTCTAAAATTAGTGGTTAAACATACTTATACAGCTCAATAAATAGCAGTCTTTTATATATGAACACACTTTTCTCATTTACTTTGTTTATGAAATTTGGTATTGATCTATTGTTTGCGTACCATTCTTATCCCTACAAAGCTGCATTAATCTTTATTTTCAAGGTGCGTTAAAGATATTCTGAATTCTAATAACTTATCTTCTCCAGAAAAGTAAATCTCTAAGCACTTACGTTAATGAGCGTGCATTTTACTTCATAAATCTCTTAATACCATTGAATCTGTACACAATGTGGCAACAGATAAGTAAATAAATTTATAAATGTCTCTAATACCTTTGTGACAAATTAAAGAATATGTAATCTGTGTCATAGGAATTAAATTTATCTATAGCTAAGTGAAACCTCTTAAAATATAAATTTTATGTTATTTATTGTACAGATAAATTTCACTCCAATAACTATAGATTTTTCATTGTTTGTTAACTATGGATAACTTTTTAACAACTATTTGTTTTAAGGGATTTTTAATTATTTGCTACAAGCGAATGATAAATATAATTTTAATGTTATAGATGCATTTTGCACTGAAAAGCATTTTACGATTATTCCTTAATTTCTTTTTTAAGTTGTCAAACACTATCTTTGGTTCGAAGCTAAATATGCAAATATTTCATTAGACAATAAAAAACTTCAAGCCTCAAATATATTCCTCGTGCAAATTTTATTAACATATTAATAGTAATATAGTGTTGATACGAGCACTTATCGTATATTCACAATTTTGTAGAAGTTGTTGACGTTTAATAGAAATTTACTCGTAATAAACAGCATTAAGTTTTATGAATGAAAACACTGACAACAAAAATACTTTGTGATATAATTTAATGAAAATTATTATGATAGTTAGTCATTGATCCAGAAATATAATTATTAGAATTACACATTTAACTATCAATAATTAATGAATATGCAAATTTGGACTCTCCGAAAGAAATATAATTTAAGGCAAACAACTATTTTTGTACCCGAGAGGTTGCCAGAAACACCCAATTATGTAGATAATTAATGCCATTAACTTGTGTCTAGTTCACGTGCTTGTTATTATAATATCACTTTTTAGAAAACTTTTACTTAACATATATAATGTGGGATGAAGAGTATTTAAATGCTCCAAAAAGTAAAAGAAATGCCAAATTTTACGACAAATATTGTTAGATAAAATAAATAAAACTTTGTATAAAAAAACACATAAAATGATGATTGTGACACGGGACGATCGTTTCAACCAAAAATTATTTTCAGTCTTGGTCAGCCGTCTCATGGAACCTTTGAGCACGTGACAGTGGGAACTGAGACATTAAAAAAGATCAAAGCGAAAAGCATGTTGTCCCTTGGAAAAAAGGAAATCGAGGAACCACGAAGATTAATGGAAGGGGAAAAACGGAGTGGGTTAAAAAAGAAATTATAAATGGACAAGACTAATATGGACAAACAAAAACAAATAAAAATAAATAAAATAAACAAAAAAGAAATTACACACACACACGAAAGAAAAAAAAACCAAAAGAAAGCAGAACAAACAAAAGAACAATAACAAAAATATCATAAAAACACATATATTGGTACATTTGAATTTTTTATTATTTAAGATTAATAACAAATATAAAGGAAAAACAGAAAACACTCACAATAACAAAAAATAAATAAAGAATAGGGAAAATAACAAAGAAAAATAAATTAATGAATAGGGGGAAAAAGGAAAAAAAAGGGAAGCGTAGAGTAAGAAAGTAAATAGAATCTTAAAACGGCTGCTTCAAAGCAGAATGAACAAAAGTATCGGAAGAACCAACGTTCACAATACGTTTCAAGTCCTGGGTAATGGAAAAACCTTCCAAAAAATCAAGATGGGACAAAGACTGTGATGATGGGATGACTCAAGTTGGGACAAAGGAGTGCACAAGATCTTAGCATTGAAAAGGTGAAAACGATTATTAGAATTTCAAATGTTAGGAAGATTAGGATTAGGAAAGCTCGTGCTTAGAAACATATATCTCTTTGAGCCTAAATTTGAGAGCTTTTCTGGTCTGACCAATACAGCCCAAATCACAAGATCCACAAGGAATATAATAAACACCCCCGACTTTTTTTTGTTTGTGTGTGTGTGTGTGCGTGTGTACGCTTGTGTTGTTTATTCTTATTTATTTATTTATTTTCGTTTGTCCATATTTTACCCTTTTCTACTTTTACCCCCTCCCTTCTTTTAATCTCCGTGGTTTCTTGGTTTTTCTTTTTTTCCACGTAGCAACATGCTGTTCGCTTTTGTTTTTGTTTATGTTTCAATTCCCAGTGTTCCATGAGATTAACTGTGACAGCTGACGAAGACCGAAAATTTTCGGTTGAGATGATCGTCCCATCCCATAACTATCATTTTATATGTGTTTTGTACACAAAGATTTATTTGTTTCATCTTTTAACACCAGTACTATGAGTGTTTTTTCTGAAATATTGTTTGAGTTCAATTTTACTACTAAAAATTGTCACATAGTCTCTATTTGTCTTAGTGCACAAAGACCATTTGCTCAGCTTTGCAGAATAAAGTTTTATTATTGAATGTATGTTTTTTAAATATCTATTACGTAATGTGAACGTCTGTTTGTTTGTTTGTTTGTTTGTCCGGGAACTCCTTCCAAACCGTTCAATGAGATCGGCTTGAAATTTTGCACGTGTATGTAAAATGACATAGAATAAATAGTCCGTAGTTAATATTAAAATTCTGAAAACTCAATAGTTTCAAATTTTTTGATAATTTCCACCCTCAGAAAGTGTTTCCAGTTTCCGATTGCCTAAAATAGTGATCATATGATGTACCATCTATATGCTGGCAATAGACATAACTGTAAAAAAAGTAGCATATTATTAATGAAATGACGCCATTTTGATGTCACAAGATTAAAAATGCATTGGAAATTTTAATATTTTGTAAAATAGTGATCATCTGACATACCATCTGTATGCTGGACATAGACATAACTGTAAAGAAAGTGGCATATCATAAATGAAATCATGGTCATTTTAATGTCACGAGTTTAAAAATGCATTAGAAATCCGAATTAGGTTACCAAGCTTTGTCAAAATATTACACCACGTGCGAAATAATGAACTTCTAGATTATCAGATGCTGTAGAAAAGTAAAAGAACGTGAGTTTTGCTTTTTTTCTTCCATCTTTCACTAATTCATGTTAGATATCGCAACTCACAATGACGCAATTTTGACGTCATGAGTTTAAAAATGAATTAGAAATCTACGTAAAAATTTACTACTATAAAAAATTAAAGTATTTTGTTTAATGCATGAGTTACCCTTGGCGATTTTTGAGTACTATGATTTTTCAGCAACTATAATAACGAAAGGAAACTTAAAATTTTAAAAATCTTAAGGAATTCAAAAGGTGACTCAAGGGGGAAAATACTAAATAACATAATACATAGTATTCGTTATCGCCTTGACGTCTGCCGTCGTATGTATTCCAAAAAATTGCGCAAAATGTCGCCAAGTTTTCGAGACTTTTGGCGGTATATATAAATAAATTCTTCCTTTTTTCGACTGAGTTCTAGAACAAGTTCTTGCACAAAAGTAGATCATTAGCAAAATAGATCCGAAAAATGTTTGAAATACTGACTAGCTAGGCATAACCCCACCATCTCAAAATTAACTTTAATAAGCTCTGTTACAAGTGAGTTTTTCAACGTCGTATCTTTATTACTTCGTTTAAAAACTACTGTGAGAAATAACCAGACTCAACTACCCTGGTCAAAACATGGCATCATAAATTAAAAAACTGCGTGAACTCTGCAACACAATTTAGCATCTTATTCGCAATTTGAGCGATTCTAAATAGCTCCTCGAGAAATTATTATATTATATAGTTTGATATTTTTCACGAGACTGAACCATGAAGGATTTAAATATTTAGATTGGTACAGCTTGGATATAATCCACTACTGCGAGATGAAATATTTTGCAGTGCTAAATACGCCAATCTGACAATAATCGTGCTTAAAAATATATGGAGAGGTGTTTTAATGGCACGCATTATAAAAAATGTTTATCGTTTCTGCTAATGCGTAAATTGCAAACAATCATTAAGGAGTTTAAAAGGCACCATTGGTTACAAATGTCTATGATTTTTTTAATTGAGCATTAAAGAGAGAGAAACGAAGATAGATAATATTAATAAAAGTAATAGGTAGCATTAGTAGATAAGTTAGGTTAATATGAATTAGAGCACAGTATACCACGTTATTTTCGTGATATATTTCGTGAAATTAAAAGTGGTCTAGTCATCATTTTTCAACGGTCGTCTTACAACTAACTAAAATGTAATCCTACTTTGCGTTAATGTATAACGTGATAGTTTAAACAAAAGGGATTACCTGATTTTTTGAGGTATTATTTTGTCACAGGTAATTATTTTAGGAAGGTATTCCTTTCCTATTTTGCGAATAACGGCCACGCAGCTAGTTTTAAATAAAAGTGACTATGTAGTTTAGTACTGATATGCACGTGCCTTTATATTCCTAAAGAAAAACTAAAACCTAATATATTTATAATAGACGAATTTAAATATGTTATTGCAATTCAGTACACTGAAAGTTAAAAATATGATCACCGAGCCAGGAAACCGGTGAAATCCTTTTAGAGATAAACATGACAGGAGGAGCAGGACTTTAGGAACTCAAATCTGCATGGCTTATTTTTCTTTTCTATTTTGGATTATGTTATAGACAGATTGTTTTTTTACACAGCCGAAATTAAAGGCTCTTTGACTGCTTGCCTTGATTTTTACAGATATTTTAGCTGTTTTTAAGGTGCAGCGCAAGAGATGAGTAAAATTTGGAGTTTTATATTTTTTAATACTTTAAGCAAAGCTTTTTATCCTAGGAAGCCCGATAGTGCAAAAGGCATCCTTGTACGTTAATAAGCTAATGTGATATTAAATTTTAAAATGTTTTAGGAATTTTTGGCTTACTCTATGTATAGTTAATATTGTTTTCAAATTCAGTATTTGATGCAACTCATGGATCTATTTATTTATAATTTCCGATCCCTATACATTAACGTCAGTTGTACAAATCAGCTACAATCGATACTTTTTTATATTTCGTAAAAAAATTTTATGATCATTACCAACATGTGAAATAGCATTTATATATAAATATTTATAATAACATTCAAGAATGGTTATGTCTTAATACAAATTCCCTGTTGTTTAGACATTTCAATTTATAAATGATTATAATTTATGATAAAATTTTGTTTTAAGAAATCCTTCTACTTATACAACAGCTTAGCTACTTTTTAAAGAAAGTCTTTACTGGATGCTCCGAAAATTACATTTTACACACACACACACACACACACAATATATATATATATATATATATATAATTTACTCAATAGTGTGTGACAGTTCTAAAACAACGTGTGTGTTTGTGATAAGTATCCCTCAAGTAAATATAAACAGAGTATGGTTACAAATCCATTTAAAAATCTGACAGTCACATTTAAAGATATCATTTCCAAAAACAGACGATAAAAGAAAAAAAGAAATGAATTAACGAAAACATTTTTGACATATTTTTTGAACTGTAAAATAGGATTACCTTCCAAGAGACATTCCTTACGTTCTTTGTGCAAGGAAATTCCTGGTTAGAATTCTTCTTTGCAGATTATGTGAAGAAGAAACAAAATAGTTGATGTTCTCAGGCGTCGTTTATTTGTTAGTAAAAGCATTTTTTAAATGTAGGATGAATTTGTATTTAATAGTTTTAATTAAATCCATTGACGCAGTTTTTGTATTCTTTATTCATTTAAGATATTTAAATAGAAAATCACTTGACAATTTGCACTACGTTTGCTCTTTCTTATAAAGAATTTTATGCATAAATAAAATATCATGATATTTGTTGAGAAAATACAACACAGAAATACTTTGTAAAAATAATTCAAATGTGAATTTAAAACCAGACATTTATATGTGAATGTCTAATCTTACATTCACTTACATATTTCACATACAGCCAAAAATTCTATTATAACTACCAAAATCTCTATGTATAATGCGATAAAAAATATTTGCTGATTTTCATTTAGAATTCATGCTTTAATATTTTTTATCTTATATTTTTATTGTTTATTCTCTGAAAAAATTACTTAGTAAATTTCCTTAAAAAGGGGAAACGCTGGATAAAGTTTGATGTGCGCCATGAAAATAAATCATTATGCCATATAAATTATTAACCAAAATGCAAGTCTCGATTAAATTAAACTGAAGCTTTGCTACAGTTAATTACTAGGTAAACAATGTATTTGTGGAAACAAATACCAGTAAAGTACATATAAATCTGTAGAATCAAAATCACTTTAATTTTTATATTTAATTCTTAAAAAATAACTCTTTAATTCGTCTTTTCCCCTCAGACAATGCGTTCCCGTTACTAATTTATTTTCCAGACAAGGTTTTTGATGATGGTGCTTTCTTTTTGCTTTTATTTTATCGATTTATGATTACTAGTTGCCTGCCAGTGGTCGAAATTTGACCATAAAACATTCATGTTTTTTTAATTTGAGTGTGAATAAAGTTATTCTGTTAAAGAATATGTCTCCATTCCATATATACTGGAACCCACTAAAGTGACCTCCTTGGCTAAGAGACTATCTGTCTTTAGTGACCACTTTTGTACAATTGCACTTTACAACCACCACACTTTTCTGTGAAGACGGTGTTTTTGTAAAAACTCTATTATATTTTGCTAAATGTAAAGGAAATTCCAGCGAATGGGTCATTGGGGCATCCCCCTCTACCGACCTTGGATTTCGCGCATTCAGTTTCCATTTTGAACAATTTAAGCCAATCTAAAAAGTCTAGTGGCCCACTCCGAAAATTGAACCTGGAAGTATCCTCGGCTAAAGGCCCATTATGTTCGGAGTTATAAAATCTTAAAAAGCCGTGCGATTCAAGTCTACTTGCTGAGGCGTACCACTGACCATGTATGAATCTTTGCTGCCTCAATAAATTTGCCTTTTTTTCGAATGATTGTCCTTGAGATTTATTTAATTTCATCGTAAATGCAGGTATATTTGGAAATTGAGTTTTTTGAAAGGATATGGTAAAATAGTACCAGAATATTTTCTAAGTGGAATTAAAATTATTTTATTGCCTGCGGTTCTAGTTCAAACTTCGCAATCAATAGCATTAGGATGTATAAACTTGATGCGCGTACCTGTTCCATGAACTAATGCTTACTTTGTATTTAAGTTTCTTATTAGTATAACGATGCAGCTTACTAACTTATGTGGTGACAAACTATGGAATTTTTCCGTTAGCTAGGTGCAAATCCCGCAAACTGTTTTTTCTGGGAAACGTTTAAAGACTATTTCTGAAACACTGTCTTTTCCTCCCAAAAAAGGTGGAAATTTTAATCCGTATGCAAAATAGTATTTAGATACAGAATTGATTAAATACAAAAATATCAATATACTAAAAAGAAATTTCTATGCTTATTGGTTACATAATGGGGAATTTCTGAAAGCGTGTGGAATTGAATAAAAATACGAAATTAAATTAAACTTCGAAAATATGGAAAGGGATAAACAACTATGTAAAGGAAATCGCTTTAGGTTTATAAGAATTTCGCGCAGATCACAATTATTTGGAAATTTTTCACTTGGTCCCGGCTAACCGAAAAGAAAAGAAGAAAAAAATAAACCACTCACAGTCAAAGAATTTAAAAGCTCTACTGGATAGTTATTGATTTCACTGTCATTATAGCAAATTACTTTATCGTCGCTACGGTGATATGTTCTTTATTCATCAGATATTCGTATTCGATTAGGCCAACATTAATAAAAGTTCAAGCATCATTTTCAGGTTCTATTATAATTGACTCCAATATGTTATCTGAGAGTATGTTTTCGGAAATATTTCCATACACTTCATTAATAATATTATTTTCACTCCCTCTTAATTACTGAGGTATTTCTTCAATAATATTTTTGAAGAAACTTTGCTTTAGCATACTGCCTGGCAGGAGGTTAAGAAGAAATTGTCGAATTGGCACGTTTCTGCGCAGCGCCTCTTGAATTCCGACCTTTCCGGAATGAATATTAAATATTATTCTTTCCTCCAAAGTTTTTCTACAGCTTTTAAACATGGAATTTACAACACTTCGCGCACTTATCGCCGTCTAAAAAAAGTCGCCAAGCACATTGCTAAAGCACATTTTAGTCATTGGCTTATGGCCAAACTGGGGAATAATTCCACTTTTTGCAAATTTTGTTGTAATACTATAACCCTATAGTACTGCTGAAACTTAAATGTTGTTATTTCAAAATTGACACAACAATGGAATCATAGCCCGACTTGGCGCGAAATACTGCGTGCCAAATTACTTCTCTAATTTTTTACCATGCATTAGCATACTACACAAAAATTTTAACATTCGCACAAACAATTCCATACGAACTTTAACTGTGCCGAATTTCACGGTCATCCTTTCGCGCAGTGCACTGCAAAAGGGACACTAAGGTTTTGCTTAGCGTATTTATATATACATAGATATTACTTACGTGACGTTACTTTAGATTCCCAAGAATCAGTAGTCACATTTTTATTTCGCAGCTACGTTATTTCATGACTTGTCATGAAGAACCATCACTGGGGCCACACAGTGAAGTCAATTTTCTTACCAGTCGTAAAGTGACTATCCCCTCAAGTCGTACAGACTGCCTCACCGTGGCTCTCCAGTCTTGACATTTAGAATCGTACTTCAAAATTTCTGGGGTCATGGAACAGTAATCAGAGGTTCAAACGTGGTAGTCCTTTTGGACACGTTGTCTCTGGCCACTTTGTCGGCAGTTCTGTAGAACATCACAGCTTATCTCAGATCATCGACCCTTCCGAGGGCTCGATGTGGTTTACTTTCATGCTAACCTTTCTGTCCAAGCTAGCAAACAATGGAACTCCTGTGCTGCTTGAAACAGCTAGCTCTGGAAAGAATTTATAAAGCCCCCCGGACGCTGTTTATATGTACACGGATGGCAGTAGACTTGATGGTGGCAATTTTGGTAGTGGCACTTATATTAGATTTCGGGATCATGAAATTAAAATTCAGAAAAGAAATCCAGACTTCTGCTCGGTATTTCGAAGCGAGCTTATCGCAATTCTCGAGAGTCTGGTCTCCATCATGTTGCTACCGCAGCTAAAGGATATTTGGATACTTTCGGATAGTAGAAGTGTTATCCAGCACTTGGCTTATTGACATAACGTAAAGGATTGTACTGGAGCAGACATTTTCAGGAAATAAAAACAACTTTCCCTTTATCATCGGATCCACTTCCAGTGGATTCCGTCCCATGTCGACGTTGCTGGAAATGAAATTGCGGATAGTTTGGCTAGAGCTGGTGCTGGCGGGGTCCCAACGTCTGCCGCTCCTCTTACTTATATGGAGCTATTTTCTAAACGCAAGGCAATGAATAAGGCCATTCGGATGGTCCCGCCAGTGCAACCGTGGTATCAGAGTAAGTGCCCTGCCGACTCCTTGGATCGGGGCAGCAGTAGGTGAGATCAAATTGCTCTTACCCGTTTCATTAATGGTCATCTGTTATCAATGACTTTGTTGCTGACAATAAGCACTTCGAAGCCTGCACTAGGTGCTCTTCTGCAGAATCCTCCCCTGGCCACATTTTATCTTGTCTGGGACCTATCAGGCAAGGCCTGTTTCAAGACCTTTTATTGGTACTGGACCTCTTCCGGGTGAATGGGCTCATGGACCTGGTGTAGCTCTGCTGATCGCGGGGATGAGAAACAACAAATAATAACACGTGACTATTTTTATTACCCGGTGACTATTCTGACCTCTATCACGCCACAGTAAATGTTTTGTGACCAACTGTGCAATTGGGGCAGAATGTAGTAGAATGGTCTTAGACGTTATCTAACTTGTTTCTTCTTCCGTTAAGCATACAATTTTGTAAAGCGATAAATTTTTACTGAGAAGCATTTTTTCTTCAATAACTTATGAATTTTACATTATTTAATTTTTTTCAACGAAGAAAAATTATTTCTAACGAAATATGAAACAAATAATTTTTGAGTCTATAAAGAATAATTCATAAATAATAAAAACTAAGCAAAAAATATGTACTATCTTGCGCTGTGCAGAACTATACTTTTTTCTTGTATAAAATAATCATAATTATATAGCTTTAACTTTTTTTTCCCAAGAAGTGTAACTGTCAGGAGACATTTAATTTATTTTAATCATCTAACATTCAAATCAAGTAAAACAATATTTCTGAGTGAATATTTTAAAATACTTCGGAATTTATCAGTCAAATTAGTCTTTATCTGAAACACAGATGTCACATTCATTTTAAAATCACACAGTTTGATTGTCAAATATGTAACGTAATACGACATTTTGACGTGCCTTCCAGAAAAATAAAGTGAATTATTTTTTATACCTATTTTAAAAGGTAAAATAGTATTCTGCATTTCATAAAAACATTCTCATTCTCCTGTGCCAGAAAACTTTCAGCTTAAGATGCATTTTCCTAAAGAACGCCGAAAGAAGTAATGTTTTGTAGGCGTCAGTTTCTTCTGAGTATCACGATTATTTAATCTAAAAAAGTCAGAATATATATTCGTTTTTTTTATAAATTTAAAACAGAATATGTTTGTTCCGAATTCTGAAGATTCTTTCAGAATTCGGAGATTTTTCTCTGAAGTTGTTGTATATCCCATTCAGTATTTTCTATGAAAATCAGGAATATGTATGTGCTTTTCTGTGGTAGTTTTAAGGAATCTTTTTTATAAGTCATAAAAATAATATATTTTATTTAAAGTAATCTTTCTGTATACCACCATTCGTCTTTCTTTAAATAGATAATTTTAAATCATCTGTATTTTAATAGTATTTTCTTTCATCAGAAAAATAGAACAGTTTAACGGGAATTGATATTTATTTATGTTTAAATGCGAAACAATAATTTTAATGGGAACTTATAGAATGCTGCACCAGTCACATTTCTTTTATAAATGTATTTTCATTTATAATTTTTTTTTGTCTAAACTAATAAATGACTTCCTATTTTAGAAAAAAAAAATCTTAGCTTATTTACATAATCTTCATCTTAGTATCAGTACCCCTAAAGGACTAGTATTTGACTACTACGTGTGCTGTTACTTTAGAAATTGTAGTTAATTAAGATACAGAAATAGAGTTGAGTAAAATACCATAGAAAAAGTCTCTTTTTATAAATTTTATTACTTAAGAGTACTTATGTTACTCTTTATCATATTAGAAATTCTTTGAAAGCCAGTCATAGATCAAAAGGGTCTAACTTTAAGAAGGTAAAAGATATATATATATATATATATATAGACAAAGAAGTAGTCAGTGTTATGAAAAGAATTTTTCCATTGCAAAAAACTGTGCTAATGAAAATTTAAATGAATTTTTATTCCTTCCCTTTTTCTATCAATATATACATATTTTTGCTGTATTGTGATAAGCTGCTTTGTCAAATATATGGATGCATCAGACGGAATATTGACCGAATCTCTAAATGTATTCTTACTTTGCGTGAAAAATGACCCAACATAAATAGTGAGTGTTAGCTGCGCAGATTTCAGTGAGATCACAATGATGAACAGGTTTTCACTTAATAGACAGAAATGCAAGAAGGCTGCTGATAGAAACACATTTTTAGAACTTAACGGACCGCGTGAGTGAATGGCAAAATACATTGTACATCATGGCATTTTAAATGCGCAAAATATTGTCATTGTTGGTTATCACGAATTGAGAAAGACATTTTGCGTGTGATACAGTACAAATGCAGAGTCATTAACGCAGAATTACCTTCGTTAAATGAGTATTATGAAGATAGGCATTTCTCATATTTATAATCATACTTCGTGGCGAATTTTCAGTTACCTGTATGATGGTCTTGCTGACATTCTGTATGGTTGGTTAATAATTTTCAACACTAATCATATCGAAAACTTGCAATCGTTTCAATTTCAATATTCTCAGAATGTAAAAAGTACTGACAAAATATATAACAAGTCCATCTCTAGTCTTTCAATATTATTGACTTGGCCTTCTCAAGTACTGATGATGAAGTATATCTCGTTTCTAGCTCATTCATTAGATTTTTCAAGGAATATACAATCAATCACTTATCACTTGACATGCTTGAAGCTTTAGTTGTCTTATCTTTTGGATAAGATATTCCGAATAAATCCCCATACCCCCCACTCGCAGGTCATACAGATTCAGTAGTACAGTTCCGTTGGAGCACGAAGTATACAGATTCAGTTCTCGTGTTTACAGCAAACTGTGGTGAAATGGCGATCTTTAAATAATTTTTCGTGATTCTGTGATTGGTTTTAAAACCTGAAATTTACAGAAAATTTTGAAACTTTGTGTTTTATTAAAAACAATTCAAACTGTTTTATCGCTTCTTGGAAGAAAATCGCTCCTTGGAAGAAAGAAATTTTGCTTCTTATTCCCGATGAAATAAGCCACTGTATAAAATGACGAATAGATAACACAATACAAAGATTTATTACAAAAAATACAGAGAAATAATTTCTCATAGGTGGTTAATGAAAACGACACGCGTATAAAACTAAAGAATTAAGTAAATATATAATAAGGTGCAAAATTACTAAAAACCACAGGTAAAGAAGTTCATAAACCTCATTTTCAGGGTCTCTCTTTTCACTTCTTTATAATTCCAGACGGATTACCGATCATTTGCCCAAGATTTACAACTTATTTGTTCTTTGTTGATTCATTGCTGTCCATTAACGAATTCCGTCATCTTACCCCAATCGCCACTGTGGATTTAAAGTTGTTTATCAGTATCCGAGCTTGTTGGAAATAAACTATAGGATACATATTTTTTGATGAGACGAGTTATACTTCGATATAGCGGAGAAAGCAAAAGTTAACGTAGTAGAGGATAATCCCTTCAACTTGAAGTGCTAAAATTACGAACACGCATTAAATAAACACTACTTTACTTGCTACATTACTACATTACTTGCAGTAAGCTTAATGATCCAATATTAGGGTCTAAGGAATTGCCGTGATAGAAGTTGCTATCAATGACTGCGTAAGAGAAATACCGGGGATTAATTCTTATAATGCCTTTCCTTATCAATATAATTAAGGAATTTACATTCAATTGACTAAAATTTATTGCTTATAAATATATATGTTACAGTTAAAACCCGTCATCTTACCCCATGATATCAATCAAAAGCCGAATTAACTAAGGAAAACGCGTTCTAACTGACAGCGTTAGGCAAAACACGAATTAACTAGGCAAAACGCGTTTTGACTGACAGCGCTCGGGAAAACCCGTACAATGTGAATTCCGGAATGTTAATGCTTTATGCACTAAAAGTTGTGAAAATATATTTCTTGAAAAATTTCAGTTCTTGGATAAAAAACAAAATAACTTTAATGTTATAGCAAGTGATTAATACGGACGAGGGTCAGTTGCATCCGTTCGAATAGCTATCAATCAAATCGATGGGGAGTTGAACCGGGATCCTTATATTGCTCCCCCGTCAAAAAACATGCTAGCGCTGGCCCTTTGCGAGACCATAAAAAAAAGGATCACTGTGTCCAGCCAACGCTGTAGGGCGCCCCACAAAAACCGAGTGCCCTTTGCAAGACCCAATAAAAACATCACTGGGTCCGGCCTCCGCTGTAGGGTGGAGGCTCAAAAGTATGCTACCGCTGGCCCTTTCCGAGACCCCCCAAGAAAAAATGGGTCCGACCTCCAGCTGTAGGGGTCCCCTCAAAAATATGCTACCGCTGGCCATTTGCACCTTGTCACTAAACATATCGTTGAAATAATGCAATAATTTTTGATAGATGTAAATATTATTGTCTAGCAAATCAGTCAAAACTCGAATAGATCGGGTTCCCCCTAATTATTTTTGGTTTTACCTACTTAATTCTGGTTTTCGCTGACATCGGGTTTTCACTGTAACACACACACACACACACACACACACACACATATATATATATATATATATTTATAAAACAGTTATAGTTTTCAAATATGCACATATTCACGATCGGATTCGTGGAGATCCAATAATTTTTTCCACGCAGTCTGAAACTCAAAATTCGTCTTGAACACAACTTCTTTAAAAAAAATTTTCCCCTCTAACGGATTGTACTTTGCAGCAATTTCTGTTACATGACTTATATGAGTTTTCTACAAATAGAAAATTAGCAATGTTCTACCATGTCTAAATGTGTCTGACGTTTAATATTCTTATAGTAGTTAAATCAGAGTGATATATGGCCTCAATCAAACCAAATAAGTATATGAATAAAATAATGCTACAAAATATACAGGAGTGAAAAATTTTGAAAGCATTTTGAATAAAAGACAAAAGTAAATCCTAAAACTGTTTTTAGTTTAACATCATAGTTAATTTGACAAAACCTAATTTTTTTTTTTTCACACACAGAGACACATATGATTCTACAAGGCTTTATCCAGGAAAGAGAAACTACCAGCATTCAATATGCAAGCATTTAATAGTTGTGAAGCAATAATTAAGAGACAACTAGCAGAAATATTTAAAAAAATTCAAATACTTTAATCTCATTTTTTTATTATTATTTAGATTTTTTATTTTATTTTAACCCTTTAACGCGCAGTGTTCCTGCTCTGGGAACACCAAACTCTGAAGTTTTGACTGTTGCCAGTCACGAAGAATAGATTGGATTTCTATAAAAGTAGTTGCGGCTGACATAGCTCCACGAGAATCCTTTAATTTTTAGCACCTCATTTACCCGTAAAAAAATGTCACGATTATTTTTTACAGCACTGACATCTGCTGAAAAATGGAAGAATGCGAGAACGGCTGGATAGATTGCCCAATGCTGAAAAAAGGGCAGCCGTTGCCATCGCTCGACTTAACTACCAGCAAGATGGCGGACGATCGAAACATTCATCGCGTGCCACAGATCTAGAGACCCTTTTTTGACGACAGCTGGCTGCGCTCGAGCGATGGCAACGGCTGCCCTTTTTTCAGCATTGAGAAAGGGTTGCGCTTCAAAGGGTTAAGAGAAGCACACCGCTAGTCTCAAAATTGAGAAAAAAAAGGAATATGCTCATCATTATTTTACACTAACGTTACTTTAGCAAATGTTCGTTTTTTTAATGCATTTCGGCAAAGCAGAATTTGACGTTAATCTTAAAAAGTAAATAAAATATTTTGATATAAAAAATGTGCTGCATTTCCTTAAAAAAATGAGAAACACTCAGCAAAATCTGGTGTTGAGAAATTAATATTTCATGATGCCACTTGCATTCAGAAAGAGGCTTGGATGATATCTGAATTTGCTCCTCCTGTGTAATTCCTGAGAAAAATCCAGAGAAATTCAGGATGATATTTTTTCATGACATGAAAAACCTTTTTCCCAAGTCTTATAGAAATTGCAAGTATATATGAAATGGGTAAAAAGGAAGTTTTTCTTGTCGTAGTTATATACATAAAACAGACCTAGGACTGACATAGGAATGCTTTCGAATTTGTTTAGGTCTTAATCTTGATTAAACTTTTACTAAGATATTTTTAAAGGTCTGTTAATTGACCAAACACGTCATATATAAATAAAATTATACATATATATTCAAAATTAGAGGGACAAACTTCTAGGAGAGGTAGGTAATAACGAGACGGTCCCGAATCACATAGCAATGGGGGGTCGGAAATGCCGTCTTTATATACATGTTGAAAATGACTTTAGAAGAAGTGTTAAAGTAACAGTAAATTTTCCCACCACGGTTTTTCAAAAACTAATGCATATTTCACAGATTACACTTGATAAAATAAATAATTGTAATTTTTTATGAAAATAATTGAATCTTTTATGGAAATAATTGTAAATTGCTTTTTATCAACAAAATAATAGATATACAAGTAATTACGACTCTGTATAATGATATAAAATGGGTTTTTACAATAAAATAACGCACATAATCTATTTTATAAATTTTTAAAAATAAAAATGTGTGACAACACAAATAAAAATGTGTATTTTTCTCGAAGTGCGTGATTCCATTTTCTTTGGCAATTGTTGGCTATCACACCATCTGAAAGAGAAAGATTTCGTAAAGTGACGCATTTTGAGAGTGTTTCTAGGGCTGCCATGATGGCCAGCATCCGGTACTGGATTTTCTTTAGCCGATGGATTATTTACCGAGCAAAATGACTGCCCACTTTACGTAGATTACTGGATGATGCCGATAAGCATAGGAAACTTAGCATGTGTAATTCCAGTCTCAAATCACACTTCATTTAGTAAGCCAAGTAATATTTCTCCACATGAAAAGCTATATATCTAAATAAATAGGAAAGTCGGTGCTTGCCTTATATGGACCGTCTTCATATTTAATTCTGCATGAACTTCGTTTTTCTCAATGGCAACACTCTTTTTCGACTTTATTAATGAAAAAAAAATCAAATTACCCTAACTATATATTTTCACGATATATCATCAATTTTCAACGATAATTTCAGGTATTGCGAATTATATTTTGCGCGATTTTAAGGGACTTTCTGCAAATTGAAAAACGCTGTTTATAGGTTCCGAACTTTCCGCCTCTCATTAATTTCACTCGCGATAGTTAAAAGAAATAAATAGTTACAGGGAAAATACTGTTGGTAGTCTTAAAGTTTTTTGTCCTGAGAATATCTGAGGTACAAATCAGAATATTTTGTCAGTAGTCCAAATGAACCGTGACACCAAAACTTCCTTAGTCCTTGATTCTTCCTTGATGTAAAGAAAAAAAAGCAAAACGACTCCTTACGATTTTGAATTGTTATTGAGTATTTGTTTCCTGGAGTTAGAATCTGTTCTCTGCTCTTCTGACTACAGGCATGAATGTTACTCAGCTACGGTCGAACTTGAATTCATAATTGCATTCATAATAGAAAATTTTCGACTTTCTTGCAAAAAACGCAATTACTTTTCATTTGCCGAATATTATCACTGCGTTTTTACTTCACTTTCTTCATTTAGTATCATCTGCAGGGTGCAATATTTTTATAAGACTTTTGGCGGTATTTTAATTTATAGTCAGCTGAAAATTTTGACACAAAAATGTGAGTTTGAATGTTTATTGAATGTTTGATAAAGTGTGAAGTCCAAAGACCTGATGTTTCAGATATTAAATAAATGTCAAATTCATGATTGAAATGTTGAGGATGTTAGTTTGTAAGAAATAGGACGTTTTATTTGAAGACATACATTTATTGCATCTAATTCTATAGATGGAAAGTATTTTATTTGGGGGGGTGGGGATAGAGTAACGAACTCAACAATGCACGCTTTATAGAATCACCATCAAACTGCATAAACCTCAAATTTATTTTCTTCAAAATTTTCCATTTATTTAATACCGCTAACTTTTACTATTTTTGCTCAAAAAGAAATCTAATTTACGTTTATTTTACTCAATTTAAAAAAATGTCATTTAATAAATTTATATATGGCCCCTCGTAACTCATGAAAACAATAAATTTTATTTAATATAAATTAGTAAAAAATTTGAAATTTTGCACTGATATGTAATATTACATTTTACGTCTGTTTCCATCAAAATTTGGCGAGGTCGCTATTCTTAATTTTTTGAATATTAATTTAATAATCCATAATTCGTATTAATATTTTATCAAAAATTATAATAATAGTAAATTATGTTTGTGTCGTTTAGTTCTAATAGTACGAATAAAAATGATTCTTAATATCAATGTTATTTGAGATATGATTTAAAGTATGAAAAAATATTTTAACATAGGGAAAGGGGCATTTTAAAAGCTCACAACTCACTCACTCATTTTCGGTTCAAATGTATTGAAAATTGCTGTCCGGAGTTCAAATGAGCTAAATTTTTAAAATATGAAGAAAAATCTATAGGTTGCTATTGGGGGGGGGGAGGGGAGTTGGTGTGAATTTTAATATGAAAATGACCGCTTATGCAATTTTTATGTGTATCAAATTAAAGTGTACGTCAATGTCAATCGTAAACGATTGGTATATGTAACTTTGCTGTACGACGAACGACGGCCGAAAAAAGTGCAAGTGTGTGTGTGTGTGTTTTTTTTTTTTCCCAGCTGTACCTCCTGAGAGTATTTGAATTCTCCCAAATCAGATGCTTTTTTTTTCTTTGTTATCCACTGTATTCTACGAAAATTTATAAGCGGGATATTTAAATCAATCACACAAATCCAAAAATAAATGATACGGATACAATAACAAGAAGAAGGTATATGCATATTTGGCGTAAACAAAGCATTTTTTCTGTAGGAAATTTTAAAGTTCATTAAAAATAAAATTCTAGATTCTTCCAGGATTTTATAACTTATTCCAGGAAAAAAAGTAAAAGTCATAATATAAATGGATAATTCTTTTCTGCGAGAATAAAAATTTCAGTATATTTATTTCTGTATTATTTCTGTATTGAGTCCTAATATACTATACATGAATGTATTTTCATGTAAAGGAAATTTTCATGGACTCGTTTGCACACTGTAAGATATTTCCCTTGCCCTACCATGAGCAACACTTCATTGAAATAAAATCATCTTCAACATTACTATCTTCATGACAGGAAGTGATTGATAGGAAAATAATCTGACTTTCTGTAATTTTGTCTTTCAACGTTGGGGACAAGAGGTGATCAATCACTTGTGGTTTGCCTTAAGCTTTACAAGAGGAGCTACTGATTCTCGGACAATTCCGATGACTTTCATGAACAATATAAAAGAGAGCCTTATGAGCTTCGTATATGGTCAGATGATGTAATGCTGAAGTATTTCATTATCTTCATGTGATAAAATGTAATAAGATACCTCGAAATGCCATAATTACAGTAAGGAAATAATTTAAGAAGTATTACTGGATGTGCTTTTATACATAAATGGTACGAGAGTTCACCCAATTGAAATATATGTACAGCAATTATATAGACTTAAAATAAGATCTTAAAATATTTTACCTGAAATTTCTTGATTACGAGGTGTAATCGGAAAATAAGTACCGTTTCATTCTACTGAAGCTGCAACGCTGCGGTCGGTGTTTCGCGCATGCGCACTAGTCCTTCCTGTTCACTGGAAGTCCTTCCTGTTCCTGTTTCAAATGACACCATTTTGGTGGCTCTACGTTGTATTTTCAGTTTGCTGTTTGCTGTATACATTTAAAATGTTTATGAAAATTACTGATTCCGCCGACTGTGAGATCCGTGCTGTTCGACTATGAGATTCGTATAACTATTTCAAAGTAATGTTTTCTATACGTAACCGATAGATTTTGAAGTAAGCTGACGATTGAAACGCAAACGAACGTTCTAGCTTCTGCGGGTCAAAATTTACACCAAATGACATACATTTTGTGGCGCAATGAAACGACCTCCGAATGGCGGCGCTTCCCTCTCCACCGCAAGCGATGCGTCACAGTCCTCACTCAACGTAACGAATTCCTTGATCCTTTAGCAATCGAGTTGTGTAATTAAATTTTGGATGCAGATGATAGACATGTATTTGCAACATCAAATCGTGACCCCTGATTTTGTTATCATCAATTTTCTTAATCCCCCTCTCAGTATGACAGCAAATTTAGAAACGTTTTCACGTCAAAATTAATTTGAAAGCCACTCCATGTAATATTTTTTAAATATTTTATAAATTTTGTAATTTTTACTAATGCCTTCTGGCAACTTCAGAGCGGGACCAGATCCTCCATATAGGATGGTGATGGGCGAAATGGAGCATTTTATTGAGCCCCATAAGTTCAAGACCAACTTAGCTCTGGGTCTTCTAATTTTGGTCCAATTTCAGATCAGAGAGCTAGCACCTGGTTCAGAAAAATCAGATGCATCGTTTGAAGACGGAGGACATTGGAGCCACTAACATATTTTACTTGTACTAGCTCCCACTAACATGCACGGTTCCTCAACAGTTCTGCCAAGTGTGGTTGCCATCCTCCCAAGCATTGACCCATGTTGGCGCCGCTTCACTTTCCGTGTTCTAATAGAAACTGAGTTTAGCAGCTAGGTCACTGCGGAACATCGCAATAGATATATTTTCTAACAATCCGTTTGAGTTATTCATTTAATTTTGTAAGTATTAATGGAACTTCCAAACATTCAGGTCATGTTAAAAATTTGGGTTGCTAGTTATAAAATTTTAATTAAAT
This sequence comes from Cheiracanthium punctorium, assembly GCA_038373885.1. NCBI lineage: Eukaryota > Metazoa > Arthropoda > Arachnida > Araneae > Cheiracanthiidae > Cheiracanthium > Cheiracanthium punctorium. Next base: position 738,104 of record JAWZYV010010737.1, on the reverse strand, counting down.
GTCATTTTTAGAATTCTTTAAATTCGTTTATTTACCATACAAGATATTGATGCTCCGTTGAAATAGAAATTTCAAATATTTGTTGAAAGAAGAATTTATACGCAAAGTCTGATGTACTGAAGCTATGAGCAGACGACATATTCAAGCTATAATTTAAAAAAATTAAAAGATATCCTTTATATTAAAGAGTGGCTATGTTACGATTATTGAGTCTAAGGGTTAGCGAAAATCAGCAGTTAATACTGTGTTACGAAATAGAATCAGCTCTAAATTTGTATGCTCTACTCTGGATACATTAGCTGTCAAGTATAGACCCCACGAAATTTCGGCGCAATCCATGCGTTATGATATTTACCAAGCAATCAGTGGTACTCGGCTCACCACTGGCAGGCCCGGCAAGAGGGGAGAGGAAAGAGGGGAATTCCTCCCCCGGTCCCGGGCCGGATTCTATTTTCTGGGGATATATATATATATATATATATATATATATATATATATGATTCGTAAAATCCACCATCGACTCGAATAAGAGAAGTTGATGCGCTAAGCGGCTAAAAAAAACTAAATGACTAATATCATATATACAGTAGGTTTGGGTTACTGCTAAAACTATATTGTTAAGTGATTAGCCCGACTGAAACATTCGGAGACACCAGGCCTAGTATTTTGGGAGAGGGGGGGGACCCTGTACTATCATACGTTGTTAACAAATGTAGTCATAGTGTGGAAATATTCATTCACAGTGCCATATATAAGGGAAGGGTTCCAACTACCCAACCCCCACATCCCCTTTGTCCAAAAATTTTAATCTTAAATTTCATAATTTTTCAAGACTACGGGCTAAGGCCCCTAGACTCGCTACACTCGCTTTATCGCTACGCTCGCGTATCAGGCATTCGGCCCCTAATAAGGCTTATTCGTAAAAAAAGACAGAATTTAAACCGACAAATCCCAAAGATTGTATCAGATAGAATGTTACTGAGCTACACGTTGCTTGGTTCTTGCATGTTCAATGGTACATAAAAATTTAAACTTCACACTGAAGTAGACCACTCCCCCATATCACGGTAGATATTTTGTTATTAGGAATCCGTGCTCTACGGGGAAAAGCGTAATAAAATCAGAACATCTGTTTCAGCTGTATTTTTAATTATGTAAAACCTGTTGGACACCTTGCGTATTTGCTACCCATTTCGATTTTTCATTATTTCGCGACTTGAGTATATGTATAGTTATTAATGATCTCTAAGAAAACAGTACTTCACATGTTTTCTTTGATAAAAACTACGGAAAGGCTAGGATAGCTTGCCACCCATGGCGACTTTTTATTAATTGGCGATTTACAACTGCTCACGACCTATAATTACTGCTCATGCAAGGTTCACGGAAAACCGTTATCCATATTTTCATATAGATAATTTTTTGCAGATTGGCGTATTTAGCACCACGAATTATATCATCTCGCCGCGCTGGCAAATAGGCATAGTTAATGCCACCAAATATGTCTACTGGTAGGAAATACTCCAGCTGGACCGAACCGCCTTTAAAATAATCTGCACTTTAATTATTTTTCATTTTCAAGATACTGCGTTCCAGCATTCTGGAACTCGAAGCTTAAATTCACCTGCTTGGAAAGATACTATTTTGCCAGATCATTCCTAATGCCAAGATGACACATTTAAAATAAGTTACAATTAGTTATTCTGTTTTGGAAAAACGAATAGTTGCTCATCCTAAACTCCTGTTGTCTAAGCGAACTTACTATTTGAAAATTCTCAACTTTGTGTAACACACTTTGAGTTATTTATTTCATATACTTTTTAATTTGGTGTAAAATGGGCGTAATTCTAACTCATGTTTGTGAATTTCACGCGATTCTACATACTTGGAAACGCTTTGTTGCAAAAGGATGAATGATTTTATGCCAAATCTGGCAACCACTTTGTTTATTTTTCCAGTTTTTTATTAATATCTTCTAATATAATTCGATTTTCGAAATTTAAGTCAGCTTATCAGGTTCCTCGAAATTTTCGAATCCGTTGGCACCTTAGTCGAAACTCAAATCCCCACGGTTTAGGAGGAGATAGGTCAACAAGTTTTGACAGCAACCTTTACTTTTTTAGAATAGAAAGATATAGAAGTTACGCTTCAAAAGCATCGATGGTGGAATGCTTCTTTTTTATGCCACTTTTTTAAAGAATAAAACTTAAACTATTTTAATCATTTTGCGGCACCTTAAACTATAGGCAGAGGCCTATTTGGCCTGCGCGATAAATAGGCCCTGGTTAAGTAGTTTCGCCATGCGATGGTGGAAACGATTTGCGCGAAATGAGTCGTCGAGCTTCCCGAGCACTTTCGGAAATCTTATGGACAAGAGCTCATTTTTAATAGCAAGCACTTTTGCTTCTGTAAAGATAAAAAAATGCAATTATTTGTATTTAAGACCAACATTAACTTTTTTGATAAAAGTGTTTTACTAATAAATAAATTGTGAAAATGCCCAACCCCTTCTGATTGAAAGATAAAGCTAATTATTTCTATTTTACAATGAGTTTTTTTTATCATTATAGGAAGGGTAAATAAAAAACTTTGTAAAAAAAAAACATAAGATGTTATAGGTAAGAGGATACGCACGTTTCAGCCAAAAATTGTTTTGGCCTTCATCAGTCCAAGCCCTTCGTCGCAAGCAACACAGGGAACTGAAAAGAGATAAACAAGCAGGATGTTGCCACAAGGGGCAAAGAAAAGTCGAACAAAACCACGGAGAGGGGAGAAAAAAATATAAATAAAATATGGGAAAGGAAGGAAGCACAAAAATACAGAAAAAAAAGATCATATTAATAAAAAAGGAACACACGAATACAAACACACACACAAAAAAGAGAAAACAGAACAAAACAAAATAACAAAAAACAACTAGAACACAATATTTTTTTTTAATTAAACACCACGAACAGGACAGCACAAAATATAGATAATTCTTTTTTTTTAATATAAAAAACGTAAAGGAAGACAGTAACACACGTACACACACATAAAAAAGGGGGGGGGGCAAACAAAATAAAAGAAGGGGAAAGGGAACTGTTACATAAAAATGTAACACTCTTAGCAGATGTCAACAACATACATGTGTATGTAAACAACACAACTCTTTGCCACTCACGGCAAGAAAAATATTTAACCATCATCAATCTCGCCTTGCGAACTTCCCCAGTCTGGGAAACGCTACGTCATAGGAGAAACTGGTTTTCCGTATCTCCGATCAGCAGAGGTCGAAAGGAAGGACTCCGAGAGAAAAAAAAGATGAGATTTTCCTCACGCGTGTGTGTGGCAACAGTATTCAAAAAAGAAGTTCGTTAGAGGGACGCGGACTCAGTTTGACATAAATCACCATGTAGCTGAGACGTCTTTTCTGCGAGGGGGGCTTCCCAGTAGAATTCCGCGTGGCTTCCAGCCATTTTGCGGACTGGGAGAGCCCCAAGCAAAGTTAATTTTTGGAGATAATTCTCTCCACCGCGAAATTGTAATTAATTCGTTTTCGCTGTGCCGAAGATGAGTACTGTCGTCGGAAATTTTCAAAAAGATGTAAATCGTAGCCATGTTAGTAATTTGTAAAGTCATGCAAACTTTTTTTCTTCGGTGAATCATCTTTATACTGTGATGCAGAACTTGATTTCTACAATAATCTTTAGTGCCGAGAGACGGTAAAAAAAAGGTTCAGCTCTGATTCCTTTTTAAATTCTTGTGAGAGTGAAATAAGTGAAAAATTTGCAACACTTTGATTTTGATTCTCCCACGAGGCTTTTGTATCGCCGAAGCGTCACCTGGGCGGCCATCTTGAATCATCTGTGTGTGACTTACAACAAATCAACTAAAGTGCCTTACATTCTTCCATGATGGTGTGATTCATCGAGATCATCAAAAGGTTGTGTTGCTGAATCTGCCAGGTTTAAATAAAACTTTGGAAAGACTTTAGAAAGAACTTCCAAAACCTAGAACTTTGTGTTGATCATCTGCAATACGAACTGACATCACCTGAATTTTAATTATCTACAATAAGGATTGACTTCTGTACTACAGTCTTGTGGTGAATTTAAGGAAAAGTTTCTTCAATTTATTAAATTTCATAATTGTGATTAATTTCATATTTCATATCTTCACAAAATTAATATGCCACTCTTAAATACTTCAGAGTTTTCCAATTGAAGTATACTGGCAAAGTTTTCATTTTTTCAAAATGACATCAGTTTGATATCTGTGTCGATAATATGCCCATTAAAGTATTTCATTTTTAGCCAACTAAAATTTTAATTTTTAATAATAGGTTTCTGGGCAGTGTAAAGTGAATCTATTTAATTGGCATATTATCTCAATATGTGATAATTACATCTCATCTATTTCTGTTTGAATTTGGTATTTTTAATTGCAGCACTGTTTGAACTATGTTTTTTTAAAAATGTTTGGTAGTCAGAGATCTCATATCTGAATTGAAAATGAATTGGTACATTTGATCTTAGTATTATTTGATTCACTATTTTTTTTATTATTCACTATTCAGAGATCTACTGTTTAGAATGTTAAAATATATAGTCAAGAAAACATTTTAAATTCTATGTCATTTTTAATGGTCAATAAAAACAGAACTCAGAATTTGAATTACTTTATTTGAGTTAGTCAATTTCAGGAAAATTTTGCTTTTCAGCTTTTATCACAATATGGGTTCTGAGTATTTATTCCTTACCAGGTGAGTGTAAGTAAAATAAGTTATTCTTATCTTTATATTCAGGTTTTTAATGCCTAGGCGCGAAAATGCAATGTATTTTTTTTCTGATCTGAATTTTTGTTCAGAAGAATTTTTGCCTCTCACATTTCACACCCTATCACTCAATAACAGATAAATAACTAAGGCGTTAACAGGAACGAAAGAAAAAGAAAAAACGGGGGGGGGGAGTAGACGAAGAAAGTGAAAAGAAACTTAAAACAGCAGCTTCCAAGCAGAATGAACGAAAGGAACGGAAGAACCATCGTTCACAAGACGTTCTAAGTGCTGGGTAATGGAAAAACCTTCCAAAAAATCCAGATGGGACAAAGACTGAGGAGTGCACAAAATCTTAGCTTTCGAAAACTGAAAACGATGTTTGGAATTCCAACAATGTGAGGCAATAGAAGATTTGGAAAGTTCGTGCTTAGAAACATATCTCTCATGCTCTTTGAGCCTAAATTTGAGAGCTCTTCTGGTCTGACCAATATAGCCCAAATCACAAGATCCACAAGGAATATAATAAACACCCCAACGGTTTTTAGTAGCAATAGGATCTTTAAGGGAAGAAAATTTAAGTTTATTAACAGGTTTGAAAATGACTTTGAAACCGAAATTTTTGAGAATTTTAGAAATTGTGTAGCATAAAGGTGAAAAGTAAGGTAGTACAATTAATTCGTTGTGAAAATTAAAAGTATTAGTAGAAGTATTAGTCTTATTAAATTTAGAAACAGCTTTATCAATAATAGAGGGGCTAAAACCACGAGAAACAGCTAAGGATTTTAAGTAACTAATTTCATTATTAAGAGATGAAGAATCAGAGCAAATTTTGATAGCACGAAACACATAAATGTAAAAAGCAGAAAGTTTTTGCTGGTAAGGATGATTAGATAGGGCATGAGGAGGTAAAGATATAGAAAAGGGTTTGCGGAAAAAATAAGTAGAGAAACCGTCAGGATTCCTAGAAACAAGAGCATCCAAAAAAGGTAAAGAATTGTTGCACTCCTTTTCTAGAGTAAATTGGATACACGGATCAACAGAATTAACAATCAAAAGTAAATTAGAAATATCACAATTGGAATCCACTAGAACGAAAGTATCGTCAACATATCTGACCCAGCACGGAAAATTAAAGACGTTGAAGAGCTTCTCTTCAAAATAATGCATATAAATATCACATAAGAGAGGAGAGAGAGAATTACCCATAGAGAGACCCTCGGTTTGTTTATAGAAAGAGCCATTAAAAATGAAAGCAGTTTGTTTAATACAAACGCTTACTAAAGCTATAAACTCCTTAATCTCAATAGAAGAATAATGAAACTCGCGTAAACGCTTTTCCAAACAGTCAATCGCACCTTGGATAGGAATATTAGTAAATATAGATTTAACATCAAGAGAAAGCATTTTACAAATAGTAGGAGAAAGAAGTTTAACTTTGTTAAACCCTGAGTTTTTAACAGTGTGGGTATTACTAGCAGTCAAAGGTGAGAGAGTATGCGAGAGGAAACGTGGAAGGTTATAAGAAGCAGTACCAATGTTAGAAACAATGGGGCGAAAGGCAAGAGAAGGTTTATGAATTTTACGAAGGGCATAGAGACGAGCACAGTTAGCGATAGAAGGAATAACAAAACGTTTAGTTTGAGCATTTAAGATTACAGAGGACTTCACAGTGTGTTTAATTTCAGAAAGGTGACTGTTAGTAGGATCAGAATTTAATTTAGTGTATGGACCAGTGGTTAGCATGTTTTTAATACTATCAACATAAGAAGATTTATCAAGTAAAACAGTCTGGCCGCCTTTATCAACATTAGTAATGAGTAAATTAGGGTTAGAATTGAGTTCTTTGAGAGCAGTTTTTTGAGAACGAGAAAGGTTAGATTTGGCATGCATATTATTTGAAGAGATAGTATTAGCAATAAGATGTCGCAAAGTATCAAGTTGGTTAGAAGAGAGTTTACTATTTTTAAAGGAGTTTTCCATAGGAGCAATAAGTTTGGAAACCGAAACGTTGCTAACACGAGAAAAATTCAAACCTAAACTAAGAGCATCTCTCTGAGAATCAGTTAAAACATGCGAAGACAAATTAACAACAGTGTCCTGAACAAGAGGACTGACAGAACCGAGGGAAGACCTAACCGGAAGAAGAGCTTGGAATTTCTTATCCAAAGTAACTCTGTGAGAAATAGAACATTGTTCAACATAAGCGAAATTCCGTTTTTCCCAGTTAGCAAAAGCAGGGTAAGACTTACTCAAAAGCAAATGGAGATCATAAAGATCAGATTCAAGAATCGAAACTTTATAACATCCTGTATAAAAGCACGTAAAACCACCCGCTTAGACCTATTCAGGGCCTTATCAACACGAGAAGAACCGTGAATATTGCACTTAATGTCAATGAACTTAGGAATGACATTACTGCGTTTGCATCGAACAAGAAAACCTAAATGATTCAAGAAACGAGAACGTTTCAATCGTAAACGGGAAGAACGGTTAAACAAAGATGAATCCGTACAGAAAATACAAAAACAGAAAAAAAATAAGCAATAAAAACCTGTTAATAAACTTAAGTTTTCTTTCCTTAAAGATCCTATTCCTACTGAGAACCGTTGGGGTGTTTATTATATTCCTTGTGGATCTTGTGATTTGGGCTATATTGGTCAGACCAGAAGAGCTCTCAAATTTAGGCTCAAAGAGCATGAGATATGTTTCTAAGCACGAACTTTCCAAATCTTCTATTGTCTCACATTGTTGGAATTCCAATCATCGTTTTCAGTTTTCTAAGGCTAAGATTTTGTGCACTCCTCAGTCTTGTCCTATCTGGATTTTTTGGAAGGTTTATCCATTACCCAGCACTTAGAACGTCTTGTGAACGATGGTTCTTCCGTTCCTTTCCTTCATTCTGCTTGGAAGCTGCTGTTGTAAATTTCTTTTCACTTTCTTCGTCTACTCCCCCCCCGGTTTTTTCTTTTTCTTTCGTTCCCTTTCCCCTTGTTTTATTTTGTTTGCCCCCCCCCCTTTTTATGTGTGTGTACGTGTGTTACTGTCTTCCTTTACGTTTTTTATATTAAAAAAAAAGAAACATCTATATTTTGTGCTGTCCTGTTCGTGGTTTTTAATAAAAAAAATATTGTGTTCTATTTGTTTTTTTGTTATTTTGTTTTGTTCTGTTTTCTCCTTTTTGTGTGTGTGTTTGTATTCGTGTGTTCCTTTTTTTTAATTCTTTTTTTTATTTATTTTATTCATTCCTTTTTTATTTCTGTATTTTTGTGCTTCTTTCCTTTCCCATATTTTATTTATATTTTTTTCTCCCCTCTCCGTGGTTTTGTTCGACTTTTCTTTGCCCCTTGTGGCAACATGCCAAACAATTTTTGGCTGAAGGCCAAAACAATTTTTGGCTGAAACGTGAGTATCCTCTTACCTATAACATCTTATGTGTGTTTTTTACAAAGTTTTTTATTTACTTTATTGTTTAACACAGTATTTTGAGTGTTTTTTCCGTTGTTTTGTTTATTTGGACTATTAACACTCACTATTGTTCTCACTTTTCTTCCTTCCTTCTTCGTGTGCTTTTTATTGCTTATTTCTTTTTTGTTTTTGTATTGACTGTATGGATTCATCTTTGTTTAACCGTTTTTCCCGTTTACGATTGAAACGTTCTCGTTTCTTGAATCATTTAGGTTTTCTTGTTCGATGCAAACGCAGTAATGTCATTCCTAAGTTCATTGACATTAAGTGCGATATTCACGGTTCTTCTCGTGTTGATAAGGCTCTGAATAGGTCTAAGCGGGTGGTTTTACGTGCTTTTATTCAGGATGTTCATTATAAAGTTTCGATTCTTGAATCTGATCTTTATGATCTCCATTTGCTTTTGAGTAAGTCTTACCCTGCTTTTGCTAACTGGGAAAAACGGAATTTTGCTTATGTTGAACAACGTTCTATTTCTCACAGAGCTACTTTGGATAAGAAATTCCAAGCTCTTCTTCCGGTTAGGTCTTCCCTCGGTTCTGTCAGTCCTCTTGTTCAGGACACTGTTGTTAATTTGTCTTCGCATGTTTTAACTGATTCTCAGAGAGATGCTCTTAGTTTAGGTTTGAATTTTTCTCGTGTTAGCAACGTTTCGGTTTCCAAACTTATTGCTCCTATGGAAAACTCCTTTAAAAATAGTAAACTCTCTTCTAATCAACTTGATACTTTGCGACATCTTATTGCTAATACTATCTCTTCAAATAATATGCATGCCAAATCTAACCTTTCTCGTTCTCAAAAAACTGCTCTCAAAGAACTCAATTCTAACCCTAATTTACTCATTACTAATGTTGATAAAGGCGGCCAGACTGTTTTACTTGATAAATCTTCTTATGTTGATAGTATTAAAAACATGCTAACCACTGGTCCATACACTAAATTAAATTCTGATCCTACTAACAGTCACCTTTCTGAAATTAAACACACTGTGAAGTCCTCTGTAATCTTACACACTGTGAAGTCCTCTGTAATCTCAAACTAAACGTTTTGTTATTCCTTCTATCGCTAACTGTGCTCGTTTCTATGCCCTTCGTAAAATTCATAAACCTTCTCTTGCCTTTCGCCCCATTGTTTCTAACATTGGTACTGCTTCTTATAACCTTCCACGTTTCCTCTCGCATACTCTCTCACCTTTGACTGCTAGTAATACCCACACTGTTAAAAACTCTTATGATTTCGTTAACAAAGTTAAACTTCTTTCTCCTACTATTTGTAAAATGCTTTCTCTTGATGTTAAATCTATATTTACTAATGTTCCTATCCAAGGTGCGATTGACTATTTGGAAAAGCGTTTACGCGAGTTTCATTATTCTTCTATTGAGATTAAGGAGTTTATAGCTTTAGTAAGCGTTGTATTAAACAAACTTCTTTCATTTTTAATGGCTCTTTCTATAAACAAACCGAGGGTCTTGCTATGGGTAATTCTCTCTCTCCTCTCTTATGTGATATTTATATGCATTATTTTGAAGAGAAGCTCTTCAAGGTGCTTGGAAGCTGCTGTTGTAAATTTCTTTTCACTTTCTTCGTCTACTCCCCCCCCGGTTTTTTTTTTTCTTTCGTTCCCTTTCCCCTTGTTTTATTTTGTTTGCCCCCCCCCCTTTTTATGTGTGTGTACGTGTGTTACTGTCTTCCTTTACGTTTTTTATATTAAAAAAAAAAAGAATTATCTATATTTTGTGCTGTCCTGTTCGTGGTTTTTAATTAAAAAAAAATTGTGTTCTATTTGTTTTTTGTTATTTTGTTTTGTTCTGTTTTCTCCTTTTTGTGTGTGTGTTTGTATTCGTGTGTTCCTTTTTTTTATTCTTTTTTTTTTATTTATTTATTCCTTTTTTATTTCTGTATTTTTGTGCTTCTTTCCTTTCCCATATTTTATTTATATTTTTTTCTCCCCTCTCCGTGGTTTTGTTCGACTTTTCTTTGCCCCTTGTGGCAACATGCCAAACAATTTTTGGCTGAAGGCCAAAACAATTTTTGGCTGAAACGTGCGTATGCTCTTACCTATAACATCTTATGTGTGTTTTTTACAAAGTTTTTTATTTACTTTATTGTTTAACACAGTATTTTGAGTGTTTTTTCCGTTGTTTTGTTTATTTGGACTATTAACACTCACTTTTGTTCTCACTTTTCTTCCTTCCTTCTTCGTGTGCTTTTTATTGCTTATTTCTTTTCTGTTTTTGTATTGACTGTATGGATTCATCTTTGTTTAACCGTTTTTCCCGTTTACGATTGAAACGTTCTCGTTTCTTGAATCATTTAGGTTTTCTTGTTCGACGCAAACGCAGTAATGTCATTCCTAAGTTCATTGACATTAAGTGCAATATTCACGGTTCTTCTCGTGTTGATAAGGCTCTGAATAGGTCTAAGCGGGTGGTTTTACGTGCTTTTATTCAGGATGTTCATTATAAAGTTTCGATTCTTGAATCTGATCATTATGATCTCCATTTGCTTTTGAGTAAGTCTTACCCTGCTTTTGCTAACTGGGAAAAACGGAATTTCGCTTATGTTGAACAACGTTCTATTTCTCACAGAGCTACTTTGGATAAGAAATTCCAAGCTCTTCTTCCGGTTAGGTCTTCCCTCGGTTCTGTCAGTCCTCTTGTTCAGGACACTGTTGTTAATTTTTCTTCGCATGTTTTAACTGATTCTCAGAGAGATGCTCTTAGTTTAGGTTTGAATTTTTCTCGTGTTAGCAACGTTTCGGTTTCCAAACTTATTGCTCCTATGGAAAATTCCTTAAAAAATAGTAAACTCTCTTCTAACCAACTTGATACTTTGCGACATCTTATTGCTAATACTATCTCTTCAAATAATATGCATGCCAAATCTAACCTTTCTCGTTCTCAAAAAACTGCTCTCAAAGAACTCAATTCTAACCCTAATTTACTCATTACTAAAGTTGATAAAGGCGGCCAGACTGTTTTACTTGATAAATCTTCTTATGTTGATAGTATTAATAACATGCTAACCACTGGTCCATACACTAAATTACATTCTGATCCTACTAACAGTCACCTTTCTGAAATTAAACACACTGTAAAGTCCTTTGTAATCCCTACCAGCAATTTTGCTCGGGCTACCACCGGCCACGCAGCCAGTCGATGACGGCCCGAGCAAAATTGCTAGTAGGGATCTTAAATGATCAAACTAAACGTTTTGTTATTCCTTCTATTGCTAACTGTGCTCGTTTCTATGCCCTTCCTAAAATTCATAAACTTTCTCTTGCCTTTCGCCCCATTGTTTCTAACATTGGTACTGCTTCTTATAACCTTGCACGTTTCCTCTCGCATACTCTCTCACCTTTGACTGCTAGTAATACCCACACTGTTAAAAACTCTTATGATTTCGTTAACAAAGTTAAACATCTTTCTCCTACTATTTGTAAAATGCTTTCTCTTGATGTTAAATCTATATTCACTAATGTTCCTATCCAAGGTGCGATTGACTATTTGGAAAAGCGTTTACGCGAGTTTCATTATTCTTCTATTGAGATTAAGGAGTTTGTAGCTTTAGTAAGCGTTGTATTAAACAAACTTCTTTCATTTTTAATGGCCCTTTCTATAAACAAACCGAGGGTCTTGCTATGGGTAATTCTCTCTCTCCTCTCTTATGTGATATTTATATGCATTATTTTGAAGAGAAGCTCTTCAAGGTCTTTAATTTTCCGTGCTGGGTCAGATATGGTGACGATACTTTCGTTCTAGTGGATTCCAATTGTGATATTTCTAATTTACTTTTGATTGTTAATTCTGTTGATCCGTGTATCCAATTTACTCTAGAAAAGCAGTGCAACAATTCTTTACCTTTTTTGGATGCTCTTGTTTCTAGGAATCCTGACGGTTTCTCTACTTCTTTTTTCCGCAAACCCTTTTCTATATCTTTACCTCCTCATGCCCTATCTAATCATCCTTACCAGCAAAAACTTTCTGCTTTTTACACTTATGTGTTTCGTGCTATCAAAATTTGCTCTGATTCTTCATCTCTTAATAATGAAATTAGTTACTTAAAATCCTTAGCTGTTTCTCGTGGTTTTAGCCCCTCTATTATTGATAAAGCTGTTTCTAAATTTAATAAGACTAATACTTCTACTAATACTTTTAATTTTCACAACGAATTAATTGTACTACCTTTCTTTTCACCTTTATGCTACACAATTTCTAAACTTCTCAAAAATTTCGGTTTCAAAGTCATTTTCAAACCTGTTAATAAACTTAAATTTTCTTCCCTTAAAGATCCTATTGCTACTAAAAACCGTTGGGGTGTTTATTATATTCCTTGTGGATCTTGTGATTTGGGCTATATTGGTCAGACCAGAAGAGCTCTCAAATTTAGGCTCAAAGAGCATGAGAGATATGTTTCTAAGCACGAACTTTCCAAATCTTCTATTGCCTCACATTGTTGGAATTCCAATCATCGTTTTCAGTTTTCGAAAGCTAAGATTTTGTGCACTCCTCAGTCTTTGTCCCATCTGGATTTTTTGGAAGGTTTTTCCATTACCCAGCACTTAGAACGTCTTGTGAACGATGGTTCTTCCGTTCCTTTCGTTCATTCTGCTTGGAAGCTGCTGTTGTAAGTTTCTTTTCACTTTCTTCGTCTACTCCCCCCCCGTTTTTTCTTTTTCTTTCGTTCCCTTTCCCCTTCTTTTATTTTGTTTGCCCCCCCCCCTTTTTTATGTGTGTCTACGTGTGTTACTGTCTTTCTTTACGTTTTTTATATATTTAAAAAAAAAGAATTATCTATATTTTGTGCTGTCCTGTTCGTGGTTTTTAATTAAAAAAAATATTGTGTTCTAGTAGTTTTTTGTTATTTTGTTTTGTTCTGTTTTCTCTTTTTTGTGTGTGTGTTTGTATTCGTGTGTTCCTTTTTTCTTTATTATTATTTTTTTTCTTTATTTTTTTTATTCCTTTTTTATTTCTGTATTTTTGTGCTTCTTTCCTTTCCCATATTTTATTTATAATTTTTTCTCCCCTCTCCGTGGTTTTGTTCGACTTTTCTTTGCCCCTTGTGGCAACATCTTGCTTGTTTATCTCTTTTCAGTTCCCTGTGTTGCTTGCGACGAAGGGCTTGGACTGATGAAGGCCAAAACAATTTTTGGCTGAAACGTGCGTATCCTCTTACCTATAACATCTTATGTGTGTTTTTTACAAAGTTTTTTATTTACTTTATTGTTTAACACCAGTATTTTGAGTGTTTTTTCCATTATAGGAAGGGGTTGGGCGTCAGATCTCCATCCCCGGGACCCAGTTTTCTCTACACGGGCCTGATCACTGGTACTCAGAAAACGGACAGGTGCTAGTCCGCGAGATTTTACTACCGGTCTATGTACATCAAATTCATTAAAAAATAATCCACATAATACGTCTCTAATTAAAAATTATATTTTTATAATACTTGGTTTCATAAATGAAATGAATGCTTATACAATATTTACTATTTTTGTCGGACACTGTTTCACGAAATATTTTTCCTTATTTTAACCCATCTGCAGAAGTAAAAAGGTTGGTAAACACTGCTCAAAATCACAATTTGCAATATGGTTGATGTATTGATAGATTGTTTAGAGTGTGATTTCATTTTATTTTGTAAAAGAAACGTGCATTACAACTTTTCTCTAACAACTAGTGCTTCAGAGAAATGATGTTACCTTTTAAGTGATTATAAAATCACCTTTCAAAGCCATCTCAAATCTTATAACACTTTTTAAACTATGGATAAGTCATATTTTCTATATTCAGTTTCCATGCAATGAATGTAGGTTAGAGGACAGACAGTCGACCCTATCGGTTGAACATCAGACCGTGACGTTCGTCCTGAAATCACGATGTAAATTTGTGAAAATAGAGGGGCACTTTCTGGTGACATTGGGAATACAGAGTCATAAGCAATCTGTCAGGTTTTGAATTTACAAATTAAATGAAAAGTATAATTCATTTTTATAGGATTTTCATATTTTCGAACGCCCCAGAAACGCCAAAAGTAAATATTCACAAGGATTTGACATAACATATATCGCACACAAGACAACATATGGACAAAAATTTCTACGTTAAAGTGGGTGTGATTTGCACTCAAACGTTGGTTTCAGAAACGTGGTCCATCGCTACTATTGTTCCTCATATATTGATATATCGTGAGGGATATATATATATCCTAACTGTCAAAATTTAATATCCATATACGAAAATCTTTCACTTATTTTATAAGCCAAAACGTATCTATTAATGTATAAACAAGAATCACATTATTCGCTGCATGCATGTGTAGCATGACTTCCTATCAAAGAAACTCCAGAAAACTCTACCGAAACAATAGAAAGTACAGCACTACACTCTTTTCGACATAAAAAAGGAAGATTAATCGATAAAAAGTGACTTTGAGCCATTTAGCTATTTCTCCATTAAAGGCAAAGAGTTATCAATCACAAATGGTTTGTCTTAAGACTTTCAGATAAAGTTCCAGCTTCTATCGCTTTTTTATATAGCATTTGTAAAGAGGATTACGGATTTTATTCTTCATTAGCTATATAAAACTATTCATTATATTTGTAAAAGGAGACATACACAACAAACATCCTAATAAAATGCGTTCAAGAATAAAGTGTTTCAAATTAATTGAAAAAAAGGGCGACATCTATTTACATCTTCTCAAGAATTTAAAGGTGTTAAACCACATTTTGAAATCAATGCACATATCTGGTCTTTAAATTTATATCGTAATTGTGCAAAATTTATACAGGGTGTCCTAAAAGGTAACGGACTTTAATTCTTTATCTATAAGAGATACGTGAGCAATGTAAAATCGAAAAAAATGTTCAAAATAGGGCGGAAATAAGACCTTGTTAAGAAAAAATTCCGCTCTTTCATTTACAAAAAGTGACAATTTTTAAATTTGTATACGACCCCTGTAGAAAAAAATTTCAATTAGTAAAATGTTTCCCATACACTAATGAGGTGATGGACAAAATTTCAGCTTTTCATCATAGAACATCTCAAGAGATATCTTTAAAGAAAGATGATCGGGGACTAGACATGATTTTGAATATAAACGGTTATTGCTAGAATGGAAGAAAAATATTTTCTTTCGTAATTTCTGTATAACCCCTGAAATGTGATCATTCAACGCGATTTTTAACCTTCGAGAGCCATTGAAAGTGGTTTAAGTCAGCTTTATATCTATCTTCATATGTCTACACTTTTAAGTCATTGAACAGTTGTGTTGTTTTGTTAGTGAAAAACTATTTCAAAACTACCACATTGGATGCGAAAAAAAATGTTAATTCTCCTTTTAGTCGAAAACCACATAAAAGTGCATTTAGTTTTCGACAGTCCTTGGTCCAAAAAAAAAGGAATAAAAGGCAACAATGGAAACGCCTGTTAATTATGGGTTGACAGAGTTCGTTAGGCGTTATTGATCGACAGCAACACAGGTTCAATATGATGTTAGCTATTATCCGCCTTAAGTTGAAAATGATAAACAGTATATTCCACAGCAGATCAGTGTTTCAAAGATCGCGTTGCAGTGAATTTGTTGCGTAATCCGTCCCTTTAATTCAGACAAATTTCCAATCGGGCTACCTAGAAGTCTCAAAGATTGAGGTCCGTTCATCTTAAAGCTAGGCTGTTGGGAAATAATAGCGGATATTTCAATCTTTCCGAAATTCCTTTTTAATTGCTGTTACATCACTGGCTTTGTAATGTACGGAAGAGCGTCATCTTACATGAAAATGATTCTATCCAGACATGCCAGTGATTGAAGATTTGAAATGACCTAATGGCAATTGAAATGACCTAATGGCACAAGACTCTTGTCAATTAGCCGACGTAACCCGGACTTCTGTTCTGTGTTTCGAAGTGAGCTAATTGCGATCAATGAGGGGCTTGAGGCTGTCCTGTCAATGAAGGATTATGGAGAAGTTTGGATTTTATCAGATAGCCGTAGCTCACGTCAACATCGACACACATGGTTTCTGATAGGTGACATGACAAGCATCTCAATCTTAAATAAACTAAATGAGATATCGCAGCATCACGAGATTCATTTACAATGGATCCCTTCACATGTGGATATCCATGAGAACGAGCTTGCAGACAAACTTGCAAGGGAGGGATGCAATCACCCGATTCCAACTTCATCTTCCCTTACCTTCCAGGAGTTGTAGTCCCGGAAAAAGGAACAAATTATGGCGGATTGGAGGGTTCCTTCAACTCACCACTAGTACATGGGTAAGAAACCGGGAATTGCCCTTGCCCTCGAGTGTGATAGAGGTTCCTCAACTGCACTAACAAGACTTGCCAGTGAGCACATTAAGTGCCTCTCGTTTTCTGGAGGGAGAAAGAAGTACGACTCCTGCTCAAAGTGCGGCGTACAAGAGGATTCGCCCCGGCACATTTTGGATTGTTTGGGCCTCTCTAGGGAGGACATCTATGCAACTCCCCTTCTTGTGCTGGACTTTTTAAGAGTCAATGGAATTCTGGATCTTGTCTGACTCCGTCAGACTTTGGAGGATAAGAAAGAAGAAGAAGAAGAAGAAGACTTGTAGCATTTACAATTGACGGTACAAGGGACCATGGGACCATGATCTATGAGACCATGGGACCATGATCTATGAGACCATGGGACCATGGGACCATGGGATCCCATGATGGATCCAGAGGGTCATGGGACCCTCTGGATCCATCTCCTCTAAAAAAAAAAAAAAGGCTCTAGAATAAATAATGCCTTCGAACCGCACCACACAGTTACTTTTGTAGAATGAAGTTGTACTGGTGCATGTGTGAGTAGAGGCTCCGGTGACCATATCCTACAATTTTGCACGTTGACAAAGCCTTGGTGACAGAAATGGGCTTCGTTTGTCCACAAAATGCTTCGCCGGTATCCATTGTCCATTTCCATGCAAACAAAAAATTCTAGAGCAAAAGCATGTATACTAGCAGGTGAGCAGGATGCAACTCCTGAGCATGGGTAATTTTGTATGCATAGCAATGCAATATTATGTATAATATTTTATGCACTATGCTGACAGGTGTCACTAAAGATCGAGCGATTCTCGCGCACTGCACATTTGTACATCATTGCTTTCCCTTCCTGTAATGCTGATTCCACCTCTACTGCTGTCCAAGCAATTAATTTTCTTCCTCAGGAAGATTTCTCTTTAAAAAATGTCTCTTGGATTTTCTTAATCATTTTCTTCAGACCCTTGGCTGGCATCGGACCCTAGCCCTTTCTCATATCCTTTACTGGCGAAGATTGTAAAATAGTTTCAGTAGGTGATTTAGTTAAGATAGATTTCTATTCGAAAGATGTGTGTTTCATGGAACAATAAAGAGTTGATTCCTATTTTAACACCCCCACTCTCGCCAACCTAAAAAAATTGCCGCACTTTGGAGAGCTTTGCAGTCATGGGTCTCAAGGAGTTACGCACAAGTTTCAATGCTCCCAAAAAAACTAGATGAAAACTTTAGTAAACAACTGAGCGAGAAACGCATCAGTTAAGGGATTTGAAGGCACTTAATTATTAAAACTGCACTAATTATTAACCTAAAATAAATAAATAAGTAATGGAATGCTACACTTACATGTGGTTCCAAACCACCATTTTAATTCTAAATTAAAGTTGCCACATGTCATGGTAACTGCAAATGTTTAATTTTCGCCATCTTTGCAAGAGTCTGGGTGTTAAAGTAGGAATCAACCCTAGAAAGGCAAACACGGCACACTCAAGGATTATGATGCACATTCGAAACAATATTTGAAACGGCGCTGTATAGTTGGAATATACTTGGCGAAGATTGTAAAATAGTTTTAGTAGGCGATTTTAAGATAGATTTCGATTCCAAAGATGGGTTTTATGGAACATGGAAGAAAAATACTGCACACTAATGAATAATGATGCACTTTCCAACTTAATGGAGTAACAAAGGAAAATAGGGATGACGCATAAATTATGATATGCTTTTTAATATATAACCCTTTTGTGCGTATTTAAAATCTGAAAATGTTTCAGATTTTCGTATATTTTTTAAACAGTATTTTGAAAGTGGAAGTTTAATTATAATAGCATCCCTTCTCTCTTGTTATATATACATTACTTAAATATAAATCTAATGTATAGAAAATTTTACATGGAATCACAAGCGCAGTTAAACAGCTGCTAAATAATGAAGCATGTTGTAATAAAAGTTTGATACCCACGAAAAAATTCTATAAGTCTTTGTCGAAAAACAAAAACACCAAAATAGATATAACCAACAATTGAATAACCAACATAGCATTACCAACATTACCTAACCAACACATAATAATTACATAAAATACAAAATAGAAATATGTATAGCCAAAATGCTCAATTTCAAATTTTTTAGAAAAAGCAAAGAATTTTTTATAATATTTGAAATTTCCATTACATCATAATTGATATAAACTGTCGTATAGGCTTTCTTAGATTAGAAAATTTGTCAAAATCCAGAATTATTACTATTGTCATAGATAATTTACCTAACTGTGAATGAATATTTGACTTCTGTGAAGTAGATATACTTTATATTATTGATATGAAACTCCTTTCAATAATACACAATACAATAACTATTTAAACTGCCCTGCACCCAACTACTTTAACCCGTCTTACAAGAAATTAATTTAGAGAACTCTTAAATATATATCTATCTATCTATCTATCTATATATATATATATATATATTGTTTATGCTATATTAATAATATTAATAAAATGACTAATAATTGAGATAGCCCCATGTGACACAACTTTAGTAAAATAAATGACTTGCTATTGGATTATGAATGCAATAATTAGCTAATTCTTACAGTTTTTTCGATGTTCCATCTGTTAATAAGTACGAAACTGAAAATTCATTTCCGTGCGAACAACAAAAACTGAGAGTGTCGCTGAGAAGACAGTCAGAACGAGGGGATTGTAATTACAGTTTTGTCACCAGCATGTGTTTTGTAATGATCGGCTGAATGCATAGCGAGTCATGGAACGCGTTCGACTTCAGCCGACTATCGAATTGCTGACAGACACACGCATATTCTAAGAGATCGATTTTAGTCCTTTGTTGTTGGACTGATAAGAACTGTGGGCGTAGTGGAATTTATTAAATATCCTCCTAATATGTGAAATATGCTACATATTAACTGCAAATTATTCGCAAATTACTCCTCAGCTGTAATATAAATAAAATGATATAAGGGGTTATCATTTATCATTTTGCTGTTGTGTAACTGTCGCATTGCATAATACGGATTTACTGAGAATCAGAAACGAGTTTTTTGCCCGACATAATTATAAAAATTAATATTTGCCCGGATTATGCAAACATGAAAAATAATAACTACTAAATTAAAACAATGCCAAAAATCTTTTTACAGTGTCATTTATATTTATTATCAGTGTACAAACGCTTAATTTCTTGCGTAAAAAGAAGCAATAACTAAATTTGTTACACATAATTCTTTAAATGCAAAATAAATTTTTAATGTAAATTATTTGTTAAATGATTAGAGAACATAGAATAAAAAAGTAATATATAAAAAAATAAAGCCAATTCCTACTTAGGTGAACAAAGGAAAATTTTATTTTAGTTACATTTTATTAAATTTAATTAATTAATGCTGGGCCGTTTGTCGATACTGTTAATCCAGTTTGTTTGCTTAGTTTATTGTTTTATTTCATTTTTAATCTTACGTAACAGGATCTAAAATTAATTAATTAAATTTAATTAAGGAAATAATATTTGAAAAACTGTATTAGCATCAAGTGTCATCCACTGCAAGTTAAAAAAATGTATTTGAACTTGAATGGATGCATAAAAAGTATTTTATTAACGATTGAAATTTTGAACAAGATAAATATATATATATATATATATAGGGAGAGTGTGAACAAATAGTAGGAATTGAAAAAAAGCTATTGGAAAACTGTGTTTCGTAGATCATGAAAGAAAAGATGATCCACATCTCTAAGTATAACGGAGCTATATCAAGTCTATGAATCCATTCACCTTAAAAAAAAGCCCAAATCCAGCAACGGGTTGTCAAAAATATCCTGACTAATTAGGCGCAGACACGATAGAATATGGCCAGCAGAAGCCTGTTCCATAGAGCACTTGCAGCAGTCTACGTAGTGTTTAGAACTCAGAGAAATTCATAGAACGAAAGTGATCACAGAGAAAGCGGGTAAAAGTTATCTAATCCATACGACAGCAAGCAAGAGACGAGGAATCCCCGGACGATAACTCTGATACCAATTGTGCAATGGCGAGACTAGCCAAGTGATTTTATTTCCGTTTTTAGCGATTACGGAGAGTTCCAAGTGACTAAGCGGAGCAAAAGTCATAGAGGGATCAATAGCGCCCACTTTGGCTAAGATGTCCGCACTCTCGTTAACCTCGATGCCCACATGCAAGTGTATCCACCAGACTGCGCTGAGACCGATGCAGGATGAAAAGCATAATCTGACTGATTCATAGGTATTCAAAATGGGCAGCTTCTGTGCCCGAAGACTGGAGCACCAGGGGTAGAAGACTGACTCACCTCCTATGCCTGTAGACTAAGATGGACAAAAAGGAATGTCACGCCTAGGGTGACCCTATCAGGAGATAAACTCTTGACGTACTTCGCCCATTCCATCCAGGGACACCCTCTCGCCACGATGAGGCCGCCTACGGGACTTGAGGGGGATGAAATAAATTATGACAGCTTTAGGACGGAACTTTCCCTATTTTCATGAATTCGGAGTAAGAAAATCAGAAATTTGCAATGCTTATAAAAATTGATTTACACAGTATAAATGTCCTTGCAAATACATTGCGTGACATTGAAAATGCAACACCAAGAAGAAGTGGTCAAAAAGTTATGCAAATTTCAGGGCAAATGCACCTTGCCGAGTTATGCTAATGATGTAAAATTGGCAGCTCGCCAATTTGCGTGGAAAACGTGGAAAAGATCTACGAGAAGGAACTGGTAGAACGGACAAATTTTTTGAAAGTATTGCTTCTAGAGAAATTGTCGTAGAAATTCTATTCTTGTCTCAGAGATTTCGTGTAACCAGAGAATGCCAGACAGCCTTCAACGGAGGCAGTTCCATCAGACCGACGATTTTACGGTGGGCATGGTGATCGGACTGAGAAGAGCAGGCTGGTCCATTTGGCAAATCTCGGTAGACACACACCTGGATGTGTCCACTGTACACCGACTGTGGCGAAGATTGTTGGAACAAAGAAATGTGGCACGTTTAAGGGGTGCCGGTGCAGCCGGAGTGACGTCAGCACGCGTCTATCGACGCATCTACCGACAAGTGGTGGTGGCCCCGCAAGCTACTTCAACCTCCATTCTGCGACATGTTCAAGACAACTTGAATGTTCTTATATCGACCAGAACCATTTCCCGTCGATTGGTTGCTAGTGGTCTGCACTCATGGCGTCCGTTAAGAAGACTGCCATTGGCTCCACAACAAAGACGCTAAGGACTGCAATGGGGCCAAGCTAGAGCGACGTGGACGACAGAATGGCACAGGGTCGTGTTCTCAGATTAATCACGCTTCTGTTTATCCAGTGATAGTCGCCGCGTACGAGTGCGGCGTCGAGGTGGAAACAGGTCCAATTCGGCAGCAATTGTAGAACGCCCCACCTCGCGACAACGTGGCATCATGGCTTGGGGAGCAATTGAGTATGACTCCAGGTCACCTCTAGTTCGCATTCGGGACACTATGACGGCTCAACGATATATGGATAATGTGCTGCGGCCGGTGACACTCCCCTACCTTCTAATGGTTCCCAACGCCCTGTATCAGCAGGATAACACTCGACCGCACACTGCTCGCATCAGCTAACGTGTTTTGCAAGGTGCACAGACGCTTCCCTGGCCACTGTACTCTCCTGATCTCTCACCAATCGAACACATTTGGGATGCGATTGGACGCCATTTGCAGACCCGTTCAGAAGACGAACTGTAGCAAATGGTTGACAAGGAATGGAGAACATTCCTCATGACGACATGCGTACTCTCATTGACGTGTTGCTAGACGTGTTGCTTCGTGTATCACCGCCCACGGTGGTCCGACAACCTACTAAGACGACGCTGCTCTCCCTCTATATTATGCATATCATTTTGAAATGAAGATAATTTATTGTTCACTGCTGTCTCTCTCAGCTTGCCGAGTTTCAACACTTTCTGACCACTCCTTATGGGTATTGCATTTTCAAAGTCGGGAAGTGTACTTCATTATTAAATTTGGGATTTCTTGAATTAGTTATTGAAATTACAGAAATACGCCGTATATTTTAGACGTAGTACTTTTGGAAGGAAATTATGAAATTTCTATTTCAGGTATTTTGCCATGCTGAATGGAAATGTATAAAGGTAAGTAAAATATAAAGGTGAAACAACAATGGGACACATATTTCCCATGATCGTTAAAGGGAAAGCGCAATATCTTTGTTTTAAAATTACTTTAAGGTAGAGATGCCAATACCTACCTCTGCTTTTAATAGACTCACTTTCTTTCAATAACAAAAATAATAATAAAAATAAAAAATAGTATCAATTCTCAGAAACGTGACATTGTGCAGTAACTAGCTCATGTCATATGTATTTTGGTCTTCTTAATTACACCTATCTATCTGTATTTTAATTAATATTGCGTAAACATTTTTAATCGACTTATCCATTAACGTATATTAATTTTATGGACACATGAAAATGCACTTGAAATTAATATTTCTATCATAAAATCACCTGAAATTACCGTATATTAATATGTCGCTTTATTAACCAATTGCTATGATTAAAATGAAATAACTAATTAGCGTAACAATCAGATGATGAATCATTTTGCCCTTTTTAACATATAACTAGTGAATTATAATTATAATCAAATTAATTAATTTTTTCACTTTTTAAAATGCTCCCTCCATTAATTATGCTAGATCCGCATTAATTTCCACGTTAATGACAAAAAGAAACAGTGGCAGTAAGAAGGCAGCCAGAACATGGATACTGTAATTACATACTTGTCACCAGCACATGCTTTGACCGTCATTATGGAGGAGAGGTTTACAGAATGCATTCAACTTCACTGAGACTGCCGAAATGACGACAGACACAAGCATTTTCCAACATGATCGATACCAGTCGTGTTTTGTCAGACTAGAATGCGTGGAGTTGAGACGATCTTCAAAATCTGCTTATTTTAATTAAGAATATGGTAATTTTCTTTCATTAAATTGAAATGATGGGATTAAGCTATACTTGTGATAGTCTCTAGAAGTATACTTGCATTAATTTTGATGAAAACTTAAAACTGTTTCTTAAATCTGTAACTTTCGATTTTGAATTAATTTCGACATTTCAGTAATAAACTGCAAAAAAATGTTTACTTCTTGAGAGGTGGACATATATTCTGTTGAGACTCTGAAACAGGGGGGTAGCCAAGAGGGGGTTAGGGGGTTATAACACCCCTATGAGGAATTTTTTGCCATACAAAATGTATATTCTTCACTCTCTCATCACACACATGTATGCATATATGTGAGTCGCAGTAATCGTAACCCCCCCCCATGAAAAATTTCTGGCTACGCCCCTGCTTGAAACTATTTATACTATCTTTAAAATCCGTCTGAAGCAATGTTTTTTTTTTTTTTTTTTTTCCTCAACGGGCGGGCACTTGCCGATTTGGCATTGTCCACTACAATTGCACGAAGGTATAGTGGTCATTTTATTATGGGACCATCCAATGGGCGGCCAGCATTACCCCTTTGAAGGGGCGGACAAGTTAACATCGACTTTGACCCAAGGCGCGATAGAATAGTAGCCACTACACTACTTGGGTGGCGTCTTAATCTATGTGAAACGACGAAACTCTCCGTTGCAGAATACAGGTACTGTTGCAGAGAGCTTTCCAAAAATGAGGTATAGGGTCATTCTGCAGTTAAAAGCCGTTCTAGCGTGCGTTTGTGTCAAAATGAATATTTCGAAAATCGATTATGCCATTTTGGTTTCTACAGAAGGCCTGCTTCCCCGCGCGCGCGTATCCCATTTTAAAACCATACTTAACTTTTTTAATGTTCTGTGAATGAAATTTCATTGATAAAATTTGTTTTTATATTTGTAATTCAAAATGTTGGAGGATCTATGCATATTGAGTGAACGTGTTGCTACAGTCGGAAATTATGATTGGTTGATTTCGCTCAGATTGGTTGATTTCGCTTTTTTCAAGTGCTGAATCACAATTCAGAAACACATTCGACGTAACGTCAAGACAATAATGTTATTCACGTTCATTTCGGAGTATATGCTTATATCATAAACTGAGAAAGCGCATTACCTAGTCTATAAAAGTGGGTTCATCTGGAATATATTTTTAATATATCAGCATTCTTTGTTAGTGTATTTTTCCCTCTCTAGGATTATATGAATAAGTATTCCAGGAAACGCATGCTCATACTTATTTTCGGAATTTATGAACTTGATTTCTCGATTCCGCTGATAATTCCTGGCTGTTTAAAAAATCAAAATAGCGAACATTTTTTTAGAACGAAAGATTTGAAATAAAACTATCAATTACAGCGAAATTAAATCGCTACCCCATAACATCAGATTCCATTGACTACTCTACCTACAATATTTAAAATGCCACTGCAAGATGAATGATTTTGAAACTATTCTGTCAATGTTTTGCAATGCGGGTACAGCTGTTTTGTAGAGCTATACTCCTTATCAGGTTATATTGACAGAAAGACAATGAAAGTCTATCTATCTCATATCGGAAAAAAATGTTTTTAAAAATTTTAATATTTTTGAGTTTTAATTTCTAATATTCAAATGTAACATTGCGAAAGATAAAATGATATTATTCACATGTACATGTACATTTAATTAATCTCATTTTAAAATAACTTGGGGAGTTCTTCTCAACTGGCTATGCCCGCTGTTCTTGTGAGTAGGATTAGTACTCTGGTTCCGGACATAATAAAACACTTTCATACCTAAGTAGGTCGAAGTTCATGCCAACGAATGTAAAATGAAACTTTAAAATGCTTGAATCAGAGAGACTGAGAAATGAACCTAGTAATGTTTCGGAATAAGAAAGCGCGTAAAAATGTGCATGTTAACTTTAAAGGGCCAATGTGTATAACACATTTCAGAATGTTAAAAAAGCAAATTGATTTTCTAAATAGTTTACGATTTCTACTCTAAAACTTAGATAACAATCTGTGGCTTAAAAAGTATATTTAAGTTTACAAAATGTAAAATAAATATCTACGCTCGAATTCGTCCCATAGAAGAGCTGAATATCATTAAGGATACATGCGACTCAGAAGAGAGGCAATAAATTGAATGAAATGAGTATTTGTTTAGATATAATAACAGTGACTGTTTTAATAACATTTTTGATGAGATATAAATAATAAACATGCAAAGTTAAAATGCTAAATTTAAATCTGACAACTTTGGCATCGGTTTATATTCTTTGTTTGAACATTAATGAGCGAAAGAATGATTCTGTTCCAAATTATTCTCAAAAATGTCTCCTTTCAAAAATTACTTAAATAATTTTAGTGTCAGGTTTTAGAAATTGCCGTATCCTTCAGGAAATTTGAAACGAAATATTAAATAACACAAACGATAAATAAATATCTCCACACGGGAAATACGCATTTTTTAATCTAACCGTTGTGCTTCAACAATTCTTTAGATGAAATTGCGTGATTCTGACTTCCCTTTATCGTAGAAATGAAACTTATGAATGATTAATGTTTCTGAAATTTCTGCACTGGAGGAGATAGCAACATGTTCTAAACATCTGTCGTTTCATTAAATTTTTGGCAGCATTGTTTCCAGTCATTAGTGTAAAGTATTGAAGCAGTTAGTGGACTAACAAAGAATAAATCATTTCTGCAGAGCGGGAGTCATGCGGATTAAAATACATACAGAGAAAAGCAATTTTTAATGAGTCCCTCTTCTTGAATGGGAGGAGAAGATAATCGCTGTTAAGCTTTCAAGCTCAGCGGTATTTCTCAAGGAAAATCATATAAATAAATGTCAAATACATGATTAAGTTAGTGAAAGAACTAAATTCATATTCTGTTTTCTTTTAACTTGGGGCGGATAACCAATGGGCAGCCAGCGTTAACCACTATGAAGGAATGGACAAGTTAACATCTACGCCCAAGACGTTATTCTAACCCGGACCCAAGACGTGATAGAATGCTTTTTAAGTCACCAATCCACCTGCGCGACGTGTATTATAACTTATTTTCAATAAAAAGAGTTACTGAAAATGGAAGTGCAGCTGCATTACAAAATCAATCCTGCAAAATAATTTGTGATGGTAATACTTGTCTCGAGGTTCATATAATAATAAATTATATGAGCGTAAGATAAATAGTTGCACAAGACACGCCGTAAACATGTTAAACGTCTGTGAAAATAAAAATTGTACATATAAGTGGCATAAAAGGTTAGGGCATGGAGATATTAATCACATAAAAGAATTACTGAATAAAGATTTGGCAGCAAGGATTACAATGCATGATTGCAAACGTGATAATATGTGTGAAACCTGTATTATATGTGTAAACTTACCGATTATCCTTATCCAAAGAGTCCAAATTTCAGAGTTACTAGAACGATAGAGTTAGTACAACCTTTGTGAACCTATTCGAACACCTACAGTTGGTGGGAAATACTATCTCTTGACTTTCGTAAATGACATTAGCCGTTTCACTGTCATATATTTATAAAAAAATAAATATGAGGTTTTTTCCATATTGAAAGAATGCGTAGCAAATAAATGCAAATAAATTCGGAAGAAAAGTGATTATGCTCAGAAAATTCATAGAGGTAAACTCGACAGCACCGCTGAATAAGGGGCATTTGAGGGTTACGATAATAGGAGTAAAGGATACGGAATTTGTACAGATGGTAGAAAAATTGTTATAAGTAGAACGCAAATTAATACATAAATTAATACAGTAATAATTCGCAAATTTGGCTTACAAAATTCAAAACCAACCGACACACCCGTGGAATCAGGCTATGCTAAAACAATGGACGATGAAAATCTCCTACCGAATAGCGCAAAATGCAAACAGGCCGTTGTCTCGTTACTTTATATTTCTACTCTATCCAG
This sequence comes from Cheiracanthium punctorium, assembly GCA_038373885.1. Taxonomy (NCBI): domain Eukaryota; kingdom Metazoa; phylum Arthropoda; class Arachnida; order Araneae; family Cheiracanthiidae; genus Cheiracanthium; species Cheiracanthium punctorium. The sequence goes on along the minus strand of JAWZYV010010737.1, from coordinate 710,673 downwards.
GCCAGATATTGGTGCCGCTGTTAATATTCTAAGCCGTATGAATATTAAACCCTAAACCCAAAAAAGGAAGCGATTAAGAGAATAATTAGTCATCTCAAAACAACAATTAATCTTAAATAAACGTTCACCAACTCAGAAAAACCTGTCTTGAGGGCATATGCCAGAATGGGCAAATAATCCATCAGCCAGAAAATCCAAATCAGGGAATCTGTTAATGTTGGGAGAAACAGTCCCATTCAGAGCATCTCAAAAAGACAGCAGTGCATCACAATGCCTTTGTTGAGGCAGGATATGTGTCCGCTGCAAGTGCCGCACAAGAAATCTCGCGGCTGATCAACCTATTGAAAGAACTTGACATGCCACAAGAGTGCCCAGTTACATTGTTTGAGGATAAACAAGCATGTACAAAACTGGCAGAATCTCACAAGTACCACCAGAAAACAAAACGCATCGACCTGCGATATCATCTCTTTAAACATTTTGTTAAAGAACACGTCACAAGTTTCCAGTAGATCAACACAGACCAAATCACTGCAGATATGCTCGCTACAGCTCCACTGGACACAGAACTTTCATCTAGCACAAATATTGAACGTTGCAAGCTTTTGGGCTGGATATTGTAAAGCTTTAAAATTTTCACTGTCTTCTCTCCTTCGCTGCAATACGGCTGACCATCCAGGTCGGCTAAATTGTTAAGCAACATGCAACTGTCTAGCAACAATGTTACAACTAAAATAATTATAATGTAATCAAGATAACTGAAGAATTAAACATCACACTTAGCGTGCTACAAGCGTCAGGAATTATTATAAAAAAATAATAAAAGTAAATATTAGTTTTTCAGCATTTATTGCCGACATAGGAAGAAGACATCGGGCTCACACCAAAGAAAGGAGTAAGTGATTTACCTCCCTGCCACCTTCTACCTTTTTATCAGCACGTTCACTCAAACAGCTCCTCAAGTGAGAAAAAAGATAGCATGAAGCAGCACATTTTTTTTTTCCTGATAAAATAAATGTCTCAATAAGAAATAATACTCAAGTCATATAAGTCACTTTAAAGTTAGTGTGTATAAAAGTAGAGTACATATTTAAATTTTTTTTTTTCTAATTTAAGGGTGCGCAAAGTAGAGAATTCAAGTAGCAAATAAAAAAATCCTCAACTATTCTGAATTTTACTTTTCCACATCACTAGAATACGTACTGTAATTTATTTCATCTACTAAGAATAATCTGCTTTTACACAGGGGCGCAGATGTATCGCCGATTGATAAGAGCTTGAAATACAACAATTAGAACTTTGTTAAATAACACAGATGAAAGGTGCTTATGAAGTGTGCACGTGTTGCGAACGAGAAAATATCGAGCTGTGCACCGGTAGGCGTCTATACGCAGACTAGTCCTGGGAACAGAAAAAGTAAGCAGAAAACACAAGCGAAGAGCGAGTGCCATTCTGAAGAAGGAGAAAGTAAAAAACCAGGAAGAATAAAAGGAAGGAATCCTCTTTCCCCGCCCTTCCCTTAATCGCTGGTTTGTTGCTTTTATTAACACTTTCCAACAAGGTTGAAAAGTGTTTATGATTTCGGTTTGTCTGTCTGTCCGTCTGTCCGTTCGTGCTCTAACTTGCATAAATATGCATCGATTTCTACGAAATTTAAATATGTTACTCTTATCTACTGTACCATGCACCCTATTGAAAATGCTATATGTAGCATTTATAGTTTTTCTACAGGAGCGCTCAAAATATTCCCAATACTTTGCGCTCTATGGGAAAATTTTCTTTAAAGCATATCATCCCATTATGCAGTTACGCTGATCCCTGACTTCAATATAAAACTTTTTCCGCCATTACTGCAAAAAGATTATAAAGTTAGCACAAAAAGCCTAATAACTTCTTTACAGTTTCTTCGATCAGTTTGAAATTTTACATAATTATGTATAAAAATATAGAAAACAAACTTCGCTACTTTAAAAATCTGAAAATCCACCCGTTCCCTCACTTTTAAGCGATTTTTCGCTGTTTTCAGCTCGATTTTATTTCCGAGAGTCAAAAAAGTGAATCATTTGCGTGACAGTATTACCTGCTTCAAGTGAAAGTGACGTCATACAATTCGGATTCCAATTTGTTTATAATAGTTTTTCCAGATTACACAGTTTATTTATTTTTTTTTTCACAAATAAATCATCGTCATGGATATGTGAATAGCTGGATACACAAAACGAAATCTTTCGTCTGCAAAAAGTTTCCGCGCTTTGCTGATTATGAAAAGCGATTTGGGTATATAATAAAAATTGAATACGAACTTATTTATTTTAGGTGGATTAAAATTAAATATATTGAATGTAGACAAATTTTCGTCAAATGTTTTTTGTAGTGCCCGTTGTAATTGCTTCCACAGCGGTCTTTGACTTCTAATATATAATAAAAATTGAGTATGAAGTTATTTATTTTAGGTGGACGAAGATTAATTATATTCAGTGTAGACATGCTTTCGTCAAATGTTTTTCTAGCACCCGTTGTAGCTGCCCGTTGTAATTGCCATTGCTACGGGCTTTGACTCCTAGTTTTAGAGATATTTCTGCTATTTGAAATGAAACAAAATTGATATATGTTATTAAGGATTACTAGATGAAGCTTTCCATCGACAATAGTGTCTGTAAAAGTTCTTCTACAGAAGCACTCTAACTAATTTCAATTCAATACGGTCAGTAGCAGTTTAGATACAGGCATCTATTTAAAGCAGTGTTTCTTAACCTTTTTGGCACAATGGACCACTTTAAAAATCTTAAATATGTCACGGACCCCTCTGTGGAAAAAAAATTGCTTAAACATCATTTATTACAAAATATATTCTGTTTTATAATTTAAGTATTTTAATATTTGGTTGATTCCTACTTTAGGACCCCCCACTCTCGCCAACGAAAAAAATCGCCGCGTTTTGGCGAACCTTCCTGTCCAAAGTCCGTGATCGCGCATGCGCACAACTTTCAACGCTTCGCAGAGAAACTGGATGAAATTAATGTGAACAATTCAGCATTCAACGCACCAAATACGGAATTTGAAGATAATTACATGTTCCAAATGACTTCATTTGACAAGAATTTATGAGCAGATTCTTTAAATTTATATGTATTTCCTTTATTAAAAGTGGATTCGTGAAATTTTTACTTTATTTTAACCAATGAAGTATGTTGAATCGCAACAATTTTAGGAAATCTAATCAGAATGTTAAAATAATTAACAAAAGAACTAATTCTGTAATGATATTTAAAAATTTGCAAGGCAAATTTAAAACACCTCACCAAAGTAAGAAACAGAATAGATAAATTCACCGAATCCGCTGTTTAGATATAGTTATCAATTAGTAAATTCGAAAAAAAAACTCAATTCTTATAAGTTAAAATATTAACATTTAAAATTGTTCTAGCAACCAATTTTCAGATGCCAGAAATTTTTGCGTCCGTGATATTAAATTATATCATTAATGCATAAATAAAAATACATATGTATACTTTAATATTTAAAGTTACCCTAGCAACCAAATTTCCAGTATCAGATTTATTTGTGCTTGACGATGCTAATATAAATGAGTTGAAATCATCTGCTCCTATTAATACGTACCAATATGAAAATAAAACAGGAATTTAGTATCCAGTGTTTGCGAAATTATACTTTACTCGGTAAAAGCCAATGGAAATTTTCTAAACAAAGATCGAGAATGCGTAAAAGGATACTAAACCTTATCGTTGCCTACGTAATACTACATATTATGAGCATTTCGTAGGCAACGGCCTTATCAAAGATCATCATGACTGATCACGTGCAAAACCAACTGGAATACCGGTTGATTATTGAGAGAAATTTACGAATAAACCCTTTGCCATGTATGGCTGCAATATAAATACAATTTTAAAATCGTAATGGCAACTGTATATCAATATTTATCGTCGCGTTGGCGAGAGTGGGGGTCCTAAAGTAGGAATCAACCTAATATTTTTATTTCAATAGTATAAAAAATTTGAAAAATTAAAATTTTTAATGTGAAGGCTGTTGCTGCTTTTCCTTGATTAACAGATTGAATTGAGGGATGGTTTTTGACAAAGCAACGCGCATATCATGTTCGACATTCAGTCGATGTCGATGTTTTGTTTTTATTGTGACAAGTGTGGAAAATCCCGCTTCGCAAAGATATACTGTAGCAAACGGAATAATGGCTGCCACAGCTCGTTTTACAAGTAATGGGTAGGCTTCTCTTAAAGAAGACCAAAACTCTCGAAGAGTTTTTGAATCGAAATCCATTTTTAACAAGGACTTTGTTTTCAAATCAATTAGCTCATCATTGGCAAGGTTCATGTCATCGATATAGTCAATATCACAAAGAAAAGGATTACGAATCCACAACTCATCTTTTATATTTATTCCATCCGAATTGAAATATTTGTCAAATGAAACTTGAAGTACTTTCAGATGTTCACAGATTTCATTTTTCAATGATGAAGTAGGTCCGAGTTATCACTGCTGGCTAAATATTGATGGAAACATTTTAAAAGTTAGGATCAGTCGGCGGACCCCCCAAAATATGACCCATGGACCCCCAAGGGGTCCATGGGTCATATTTTGGGGGTCATATTTTGGGGCCCCTGATTTAAAGCATATAATACTGTCCTACTATATGACTAGCTAATAATCCTACGACGATCGTGTGCCTCCCTCAAATGTTGCGCCAAAACCCACCAATGCTGGCGACTTATACGATAAATCGCCAAATATGCTGCGAAAAAAATTGTTTGAAAAATGAAGCGAACTTGGCGATAAATCGAAAAAGGTAATCCTGACGATCCTTAATGCCAAACATTTTTTTTCCTCAAATTTTCTGGCAAACTGCCGCCAATCGTATTCCGAGCCATCAATAATTTTTTGGGTCCGGCATTTATCTTGGCGAAAAACTGCTCGTCTTGGCGGACCGCCGGGATAATAAGTCACTACCTCGAAAAATATCTAATCTGATTATATTAAGCTATGACGATTTCATTGGGAATTTTGAAAATTCCTTACCTGCGCTTTAATTAACCGATTTAGTGTATTGTGTTTTGTTAAGGAATGGCTAAGGGCTATCTGCCTAGGAGTGGGAGGGTGTTGCGTCTGTCGGAGGAATTTCTCCGAAAGACGAAAATCCGTTAATGCGTTACAACCCGAAACGGGTTAATTTATTTACATGGACAAAATAGTAAACTTTGAAACTTTAGCGCGTGGAAAATTAATTTTAGACTGCTGACCCTTAAAAGAACAAATTTCTTGCTCTCCGTGTTCGTCAGATGCCGTTCTGTTGTATAAAAGGAATATTTATATTTTTAACTTACCAACAAGTTTGAGAGGTCTGTATGATTTCGGTTTGTTTGTCTGTTCTGTTGTCCACCCGCCCAGTGTGTTCTAACTGCTATAAATATACACCGATTTGCGCGAAATTTCTGCCTTTTCCATGTACAGTACTATGTACCTTATTGAAAATGGTGTAAGTAGCATTTATAGTTCTTTTACAGGAGAAAAAAATCCAATGCATCGCACTCTATGGGCAGTCATTCTTGAAAACGTATTTTAGAGATTTTCGGTTTTTTGAAAGGAAACACAGTTGGCATACATTTTGTTAAGGTTCTCAAAATAGTGCTCTCCATTAAGAATAGTGTCTGTATTATTAATAGTTCTTCTATGGGTTACAGTCTGTGGCATTTGGGAGATATTAATACATTTCTAGCACAAGACAACGAGTATAAAACTTTTATATTCTGCAGTTAAACATTAGAAAAAAAAATATAGGTTTTTTTACAGGGACTAATGAGTGTATTTATAGCGATAATACAACAGTATCTTATCTTCAAAATCTCGGCAGTTTTAAGGAAAATTCAACGCCAAATTTGTCGCAAAAATATTTCTGTGTTGGAAAGTGTTTTATAATCTATGCGTTTGGCATGATTTATCTTTCTTGTTCATCTTCCGACGGGCAACTCGATCTTCGCTTTCGTTTTCTGTTTCTTTTCCTGCTCTGTCTGTTTCTTGTTTGTTGTCCTGTTTTCTGCCTGTTCTTTTTAGTCCTCTGTATGGTCTTCTGTTGGTGCTGATAAAGGTCGGAGTTTTTTCAATCGAAATACGTGTACACTTTGATAAATACCTTATGTGTGTGTCATTTTATAATTTTTTAGTCATTTTATCTTTTAAACACGAGTTCCTTTTGGGTATTTATGATTAAGAGCATGAAATGATTAAATCGTTCAGAGAAGTGGTAGTTTTGAGCAATAGTTGCGATATTATTTATATTCTTTGAAGTAGCCCGTGTCTGAAAATAAAATAAAATAAAATTTAAAACAATTTATATTAAAAATAAGACTTTTGGCTGGAAGACGGAAATTTTTTTCAGGATATAAATACGAACAGAGACAAGCAGTAATCGCAGGAACAAATAATCAATGCCTAATGATCGTATATTTTGTTATCATAATGTTTATAAAATATACTTTATTTTTGTACTTACAAGTTGAGTACCCGAATTCTTCTATTCTACAATTTGAGCATTTTAAATGAAATAATCCTTGCACAAGAAGCCGGATTTCAAACCATAAAAATAAAAAAATTAAAAAAAAGATTATTTTACAATTTCAGGCATCTTAAAATTTACAAATCATTCATTCTTTTCGAATGTTGCAACTGAATCTCAACCTTTAATATTAGTGTATATAAAAGTAGAGCACACACACACATATATATATCTTTTTAAATAGCTCCTTAAATTATACATATGTGTTCTAGTTCAAGCGTATTATATTACACTTTTGTCTTTTAAAATAGGTTCTCTACATCACTGAACTGGGAAATTCTGGTTTTCTTTCTACTAAAGGGTGCCCATCAAAGGACATACTGATTTCAAACATAAAAATGCTTTCCTATATTCTTTCAAACAGGAAAATTGATTTTAAAAGTACACCTACTTATGCGTGTGTTTCACAAAAAGGTTTGAGGATAGAGAGAATAGTTCTATAAAATTTTATACAAGAAAACGTATAATTAAATGTGACGGGCTTTAAATATCTACTTAAAATCCTATTTACAATCTCATGGTACATTGATTAGCAAGGTTAAGAACCTCGATGAAAAAAAATATAGACGCATCATTAGGAGCCTCCGCTTTTCTTTAAATGAAACAAAATTACAAAAACTTAACCTTAATTTAGTATTCTCATCAATTATAATCATCCTTAGGAGTAATTACCCAAGGAAACATTTCACAGCAAGTGGAGGTTTCTTAGAATAAAAGTCACTTTACCGAAATAATGGCTAGTCGTCTTATGCGTTTGGCTATGCTTATATTGTGAATACTCCCACTTATAAATATATATGTATACTATATATACAAGGTGCCCCAAAAAGGTGGTAACGTGCTTTAATTCTTTATCTATGAGAGATAAGTGGCAGTATAAATTTAAAAAACTTGTTCAAATAAAGTTGGAAATAAGATTAAGTCAAGAAAAAATTACTCTCGTTCATTTACAAGAAGTTACGTACCCCCGTACAAAGACATTGCCACTTAGTAAAATGTGCCCCATACGCTAATGAGGTGTGTGATGGAGATCACATATTTAATAATGATTTTCATATTTGTTTACTTTCTTAAATATGATATATTTCTAATAAAGCATTTTAACTTTAAATTCTGTTCTCATTTTTAACTACATCGTCTTTCAAAATTTTGTATTACTTTTTTTTTCCACATGTTATTTCAATTAACTACTTATCTATCTACGCTTATATTATTTTTTTTTACCCTTTGCTCTATGTCAATAATAAGTCCGTTAGATCTCTTTAGCTTTCCTTACTGTTTAGAAACATCTGTTTCTCGTGCAGAACATTTACATTTTATTAATATGCATCTATGCTTAACGTCTTTCTATACACGTACATACTTTATTTCTTTTCATTACCAAATATGGACATGGCCTCACATCAGTTAAAATACAGCTGAAATAATTTTCTATCACACGGGTTCACTGTAATTTTGGCTGTCTTTATCCTCAATAATTTGTCATCCAGCGCTTTGTTATGTCTTGCCATTCTCTCTGTTGACTAGGAATATTCTGCGGTTTTTCGGCGTCTTTAATAAGGAATCTATTATTGGCTCTCATTTAGGCGTTCTTTTAACATGCCATGTTTAACTTTCTCGCCAACCTCTTGGCCATTGTTCGATTTAATTTGACTTCCGATTAATCAGACCCTTTTTAACCATCTTAGCTAGCGGTCTCCCAGCCACCACCATCATGTAACATTTCTAAGACATCAAATAAAGTTTTGCTTTTCTAGAATTGTCTTGCTTGTAACTGCTTCGAAAGTAACGTTCACCAGGATTATTTATAAGACTTCATTACGCTCTCCGAATGTACCTTATCGTTTCTAACAGTAATCCTTCGATAGTAATTTAAATCCCCCCAACTAAGTACAACAGCATAAGGTGATATACCGAATTTGAGCCTTTCATCGTACAACATCGCAGAGATAACTTTAAAGAAAGATGATAGGGGACTATACTTGATTTTGAATGTAGAGTAGTCGGGGACAAAGATCCGCGCGATTTTGAATTATGATTCATTTCTGAAAAATTGCAACAATTTATGAACTTAAATTTTTTTTAATTAGAATATACCTTAAACCTTCACCTGTCATCTTAAATGATCCTTTTTAATTAAAATATAATGCATAAAACCTGGGAGTGACTTTTACAGATTTTGGTATTTTCGGATCTTTGCCCCATCTAATGAAGTAAAGGTCCGCGTCGGTGGACATGACACAAAACTCAGAATGAAACCCACTTACAAAGTTGTCTGTGCTTCAAAATAATTATTTGTCAGGTTGTGGGATTGATTGCTACCAGCGCCTTCGTCAATTTTCTAACACACGTAAATAGAATTATGTGGTTGTAGCACAACTTCCGAATTTTCAAATTGTTTCTCTCGTAATTTAAGTATTAATCACAATACTAAATCGAAATTTAAAAAGAATAATCCTTACTTTTTAAAAATTTTTCAGAAGTTTACTTCTTTGACCTGCTTACAACTTTATTTAGCTAAAAAATAGCTATACATAAGGTGTTTGCGTATTAACACTTCGGCCATTAATATTTTAGTTAAGGCACGATATTTCATATACTTCTTCTTTCTAGAAGGTGGGTGTTTTTTTTTACCTTGGGTGGGTGTTAGAAAACTGAACAAGGGAGAACTGCCATTTGAATCACGTAGAAGTCGTTTCTTAAAAATGAGATTCTAGCTATCCCACTGAGGTGACAAAACTAAAAGAAATAAAAGATATCTTAGAAAAAGGGAACATTAAACACTAGCAGCCTCCAGCGACCAGTGGTCCCCATCTTAATAAATCTTGTTAGGTGAGAATCCTGTTTCTCACCGGCTTCTTTGGCACTGATATCTCTCACGTTCTGACTAGAATTTAAAAGATAGTCACAAATAGGGGTGGCCCTAGAGTAAGTGGCGCCCCCTGCTAAAGTAAAAAAGAAGCCCCCTTTTATGCTCTACTTAGTTTTTGAATTTTAAATGACGCCTCTTCTAAGCCGGCGCCCCGATGCGATGCTTATCTCGCTCACCGTGTCGGGCCGCCCCTGGTTACAAAAATAAGATGGTTTAGTTATAAAAACTTACAAAAAGGTACAAATTATTTGCGTCCTATATTAATTGTGAAGAGCTTCTGGATATATTGTCCGTTATCAAAAAACGGAAAGAAAAAGAAAGTAAGAAATATCTGAAACACTTTCAGATTTTAAATACGCTCTGAAGTGCTATATATTAAAAGCGTATCATAATCCATGCGTCTTCCCTTTTTCTTTCCTTATTCGCTTAAGTTGGGAAGTGTATCATTATTCGAGAGTGTGATTAAACAATATTAAAATTGATTTTCTAACGTCTTTTTTCTGGATGTAATACAATAGAAATAGAATGGGGAAAACGCTGAGCAGAAAAATGCACAATTATAAATGAATGAAACTTCAACTTCAAATGAAACTTCAAATGAATAAAACAAAAACTTATTCAGGTGTATTCACTATCCAACTCAGGCGTAACAGACGATAAAATATTAATTGAGCTTCATTTAATGATGATAGAGCATCAGTCACCTGATGCAGTGGGTTTCTTAGAAATGTATATTAAATACTGCAGATCTACTTGTTAAAAAAGACTGTATTTTTGCACGCCGTCGAAAAAAAAGCATGCTGATGGTTTGTCACATGACTCATTCAATTAAGACTTCATATAGCTTAAAAAGAACACGTCTAACAATTATTTCAAATTCGCCTGCGGGAAGGAAAATCTGATGTTTTATATACTAAAAATTGCGTATTCTATGAGTTTGCGCCATCTGTCGACGGCTTTGTAAAAAAAAAAAAAATGGCAGTCTTTTTTTTATATAAAAAAATAGGGTTTTTTTGTATATTAAAGGAGCAGTGTGTTTTTCGCGCGATAAAAAGTAACCTATTTGTTAATCCAGGACTTTAACTGTCTTGTACCAAATTTCATACAAATCCGCCAAACCGTTCTAGCGTAAAAGAGTCACAAACATACATACAAACATTGACATTTATATATTAGAAGGATAGGATTGATGCACATGAAGTACGAAATTTGAGCTGTAGTGTTGATTTTTTCCTGGTACAGCTGATGAAATTACAAGCAACCAAAGGGTGAAACTGGAAAATATGCTCTTTTAAAATAAAATGACACTCAATTCATGTTTTACTGCAAGAACCATTAAAAAAAATTTATTATTCTACGCACTTTCTAGAAAGTAAAAACGCAGCTTGAAACGCATAAGTTATGTATGTCTTTAAAATTATGATTATGGCGATGATCTTCGCATAAATTCGTAATTCATTGCTGTTCCTTAATGAGAAATTGTAGTTTCTGAATTTCGAATGTGATAATTCTTTAGATCAATGGACAATACATATGAATGTATTGCATGAACGAATTAACTATTTGGAGATTAACTATAATCAAAATACTAGTTATGTACTTCTAATGAACATAACTTCCATTCATCTTGGAATTTCCAAAGTTCGAAATAATTAAATGATGTATATTATGAAGGAGTATAGTTAAGGCATTTGTTAGAAATTCCGACCATATTCTGGGAGAAAGCCAAGGTATTAAATCGAGAAATCTCATTAAGGATTACTTTTAACCATGCAATGAATCATTGATATGTCTTTATTCATGAAACATATATAGCGTATTCTTTCCGAATAAGGCGTTTCAGTCAGTTGCGTTTAGGAAACTGTAATATTTTATGAACGTATTCGGTTGTAATAAAATTATATGAAAATTGAAAAATTAGACGAAGGTTCAAAGCATCTGATTTATAGTACTGGTGTTCATTAAAATATTGCGTATTAACGACATTCAGTTTGTCGAGACCTTCAGATACGGCGAAAAAGTAAATTTTACCTCAAGGTGTCTTTACATTCAAGTTGTGATGTTATTCTTATACGGATCCTGAAGGTAAAGCGTGAAAAAATATTAATACTAATTGTCTTATAAAAAGTTTCATTAACATACCTTATCATATTTTGGTCTTTATTAGGCTGGTGAATCGAGCAGGCTAACAATATTACTTTATACAGTATGCCCACTAAAGTCCCTTGTCACCCTCTTAATTTCGGAACGGCTGATCTATTTTTATACACATCGTGGGTGTCTAGGTATACTAAATTGCATATGCGCTACCGAGACCGCTCACAGCGCCACCTGTTGGAAAACTGCAGAATTAGCTTTCGTATTTCGAAAATGGTACGAGATAGAGGAAAAATATGAGCCACAAAGTTGTAGAGCGTTATTGATTTAGTACGTAAAGACACTTAATTCACATAGATGTGAAAAATAGAACGGTCAAAACGTGCATTTGTATTTTCGAGATTCCCTACACTGCGAAGGTGAAAAAACGACCAAAAAAAAGTTATTTATAACAATATATCTTTATTTAGGGTTTTCGAACTTCGCACGTCAGCTGCAATGCCCATATGGATACTCGTTTGCATTTCTTATTCCACACTTTAGAGCATAGAGGGTGAGACGTTGGCACAAACGTCCGTAATGCGTCTTTTAAGGTCCTGCAATGTTTGTGGATGGGTCGCATATACCTGCTATTTTAGGTATTCCCACAGAAAAAAGGTCCAGTAGAGTCACATCAGGTGAAAGTGGAGGCCATTCTTCGAAACCGCCATACGCAATTTTTTGGTTAACGAATTTCGTGACGAGGCACTGTTCACTGGAGATGCCTTGTGAGCAGGCGCTCCGTTATGTTGAAACTTTACATTCCTAAGACTAAACACCGGCATTACGTTCTGCAGAAATTGTAAATACCAAGCGCCTGTTAAGGTACTATAGTAAAATATTGGACCGATCAACTTGTTACTGTAAATTGCACACCGAACGTTAATACCAAACCGCACTTGATGTCGAACATCAGTAAAGCATCTAGGATTTTCCAGCGCCCAGTAATGGGTGTGTTGCCTATTATGGCACATGCCATTCCGTAAAAAGCATGCCTCGTCCGTCCACACGACATCTGCCAAGAATTTTGCCTGGACCTGTATCTGATTCATAACAAATTTGCAGCATGAATAGCGTCGCTCGGCATCTCCACCCAGAAAAACATTCTGAGGCATTCGTCGGTATGGATAAACGCCTGATTCGTGAAGGATTTTCCAAACCTGACTTTTCGAGAGGACACAGTGTTCATTAATCTGTCTTGTACTGCATTTCGGGTATGCCAGGGCGCATGCTAGTATATCATCAAGTTGAACTTGACTCCTACCTTAGCTGGTCTGCTAGATCGAGCTCAAGTAGTCACGCAGCCTGTCTCCCTTGAACGTTTTACAACAGATAGGATGGTTTGATAAGAATGATGCGGGCGTGCAAGGAAACGTTCCCGGTACAACATTGCTGCTGATTGTGCCTTGCGTCCACATTCACCGTACAGTAAAACCATCTGACAATACTCAGCTTTGGAAAATCTCCATGGTCATGACCTTCAACATTGTAGAAACCCAAATTTGTCTTTTTTATACTCGAGGTCTCAAGTGAACAGGTGTGACGTTTCTTACGTATTTGCATACTACAAAAAATTTCTAACATTAAGTGCAAGTTGCGTTGAGTTGAGATCAGTACAAGGACGCAACTCTCGGGGCTTGAACTAGAGTCCTTCGGGCTAGGAATCGCAAGCTATACGACTGTGCTACATTGCGGTGGTGTATTTTGCCCGAAAGATAATATTTTATCCTTCTGTGCACATTTCGTGACGTCACAGTGTAGGAATTCACGGAAATAGAAATGCACGTTTTAACCGTTCTGTTTTTCACATCCATGTGAATGAGGTGTTTTTTCGTACTAAATCGATAAGGCTCTACAACTTTGCACTTCACTTTTCCCCTATCTCGTACCGTTTTCGAGATACGAAAGCAGTTTTCCACCAGGTGGTGGTGTGAGTGGTTTCATTCGGTAGCGCATATCCAATATTCTACACCTAGACACCATGTTTAAAAAATAGCAGCAGCCGTTCCGAAATTAAGAGGGTGACAAGGGTCTTTAGTGGGCATACTCTACTAAAATTATCGACAGAGATTTGACATTTGTCAATGTATGTTGAAAGGATGTATTGCAGGGCCAACCACGGACGTATAAAAAGGTTTTAGGGGATCTGGACCCACATTTAGTCTACGCATAAACTCTAATTATAGCCAAATACTTATCTTTTAAATTCATCAATAGTAAACAGAAAAAAAAATAAATATATGAATTTTGAGAATGAACGCGATTTACTTTAAAGAGCTTTGTTAGTGCTGTATAAAATTTTTACCAGATATTTTAGTGAAACTAGCTGAAGTACTCCTTCTTCGCACGGGAATGAATGGAATTTTTGATATTACGATTTGTGGTGATTACTATTCATTGTAATAAACAGATATAGCAAAATGGATATCGCGTTATATTGTGTCCAATAATCATGCATACCGAATTTCAAGGCAATCGTTTGTACGGTGCAGAAGTCCATGCGGCGTAGCGTAATTTAGAGGCGAGTTTTAGCAAAACGGATACGGCGAAAATATTCTTCGCATTCAGATATCGATGTATACGAATTTTCATGACGATCGGCTGGACAGTCCTGAAGTTCACGTGTTAACGCGACATCTAGTGGCAAGTTATAGGAAAATGGATAGCGCCAAACTCTTCCCCGTGTTCAAATATCTATGTATACCTATTTTCATAGCGATCATTTGCACAGTCAAGAAGTGATACACTGCAGGGCCATCTAGTGGTTAATTAAAGTAATGATTTCCTACAGCGCCGTCAAGTGGCGAGTTATAGCAAAATGGATAACGCCAAATTATTCTCATTGTTCAAATAGCTATGTATATTGATTATCATAGCGACCGTTTGAATGGTCAAGAATTTGGCCTGCTGCAGCGTCATCTAGTGGCGAGTTAAAATAATAATGCATTGCAGTATCATCTAGTGGTGAGTAACATCAAAAGGAACACAGTTAGAATATATTCTTCGTGCTCAAATGTGTAAGCATAAAACATTTTGTGCCGATTGGTCGAACGGTATAGAAGTTGATGCGTTGCAGCGCCATTTAGCGGCAAGTTACTGCAAAATGGATAGTGAAAAATATTCTCCGTGTTCTAATATTCTCGTGTACCAAATTTCATCGAACGGTATTCGCATAGCAAACGGCTAAATGGAATAGAATTCGACGTTGTGCTGCGGCACCAAGTGGCAAGTTAGAGGAAAACGGATACCATAAAAACCTTCTCCATGCTAAAAGACTTAGGTGAACCAAATGTCATGGTGATTGGTCAAACGGTGCTGGAGTTTTTCAACCTCATACACACGTACCAACATTCATTTTCATCTATAACCAGTGTCATTATATATACCAGTCTCAAATAAAATTCAGTTTCAAATCTAAGCCTCGCCAAAGTGCCAACATACGCCATTTTGCAAGAGTTTTTTCAGGGAATCATTCGAAGCATTGACTTAGCAGCAATCAATATGGGAAATGGTTCGACCGCCAAAAAGTAAAGCACGCATTTATTTGAAAAGTGGAATCCCTTAATACAGCCGAATTTTTTAAAATTATCAACTATAATGTGTTTTATTCATCGTTACTCCGATGTACTAAATGAGATGATTTCAATTTTCTGAAATTTGGCGGAATTCCCCCAACTTAAATCAATGTACTCAATTGGCGAGAATTCTGAAGATAGATCGCTTGAAATCCCTTAATAACTGCATTATTTCTTCACGGATCATTAAAATTTAACGCTCTATTCTAAACCCTTTAATAAACCCTGTAATAAAACCTTTGCACCTGTTTTCAAAAATCTATTTCTTTAAGCTCTCAATAAATTGCGCCAAGCTGAAAACTGTGCAAACCGCTAGAACTCACTTTCTGGGCATTTGAGCCATTTTATTTTTTCGCCAAACTAAAAAATTTTACATATTAGCCTCGGAAATCTTCAATTCTTATTTTTTTGCGTATAAAGCATTTCATTCCTGCTGTGATTTCCCATGCCCGCGATATTATAATAAAAAATATAAACTAACAAAAAAAATCATTATTATTCTTTTATTTTTACTTTGAGAATTTAAAACATTTTATTCGGCAATATCGCCACACATGGCAACCACGATGCTTATTTCAGACTTTTTTGACTACAGGGGTTACAATTACGGAAAGCTTTTTGCGTGGAGAACATAAAAAATCTCTTAATTTCCGGGAACGGGTGGACTTTCAAAGTTTTAAAGTGGACTATGACTTATTCTATATTATTTTACATATCTGTGCAAAATTTCAGGCTGATAGGTCCATTTTTGTGGATTTGTATACGAATCAAATCCACAAACAAACAAACAAACACAATTTCATTTTTATTTATAAGGATTTACTACCAATCACACTTTATAGGAAGAATGGACCCCTCCCATAAGAAAGCTAAAGCTATGTTCGAGGGTCAACTGCTGTGGAAAGCCCAACATGTCTTGGCGGCTGTGGCGGTTGCAGTTGAGTGCAAGTATTCAAGATTTCTTATTGATCCAAATCAGTAACTAAAACAAGAAAACAAGTAGCTCTGAACGACACGTTTGAAGATGGGAAGTGCACTCTTCTATTGAATAAACAAACAATCTACAACTGTAAAAATAAATACGTGGGACTAGTCAGATAAACTCTGTCAAACACATCAAGGTATCACATCGAGGGCTTATGAAATTTGAAATACTGGTAGTTTCCTGATTTCTGATTAAAACACATGTTTTCTGAACTGTCATAAATAGTCTTTTTAATGATGAAGTAAGTAGAAAAGCGGCAAGAACAGAGACATTTTCAAGAAATCGGAATCAGATGATTTTCAGAATTCTGTTGATATTGCGAAATGTATTTCTTGCGATTATACATATTACTCAATGATGAGGACGACTTATCATTCACAGATTTTTATCGTGTTCGTATTTATTTGTCTTCTTGCAAATTATAACTATCTAAAGCACATTATTTTATTTGTACTAATTTAATCAGACATTTATTAGAATTCATAAAATAATAAATTAGTTTAATACAAATAAAGTTACATGTTCAAATGTTTTATAAAATTTGCTAATTAATAATTTTTATTATTTCATACATATTTAATTGTAAATAATTATCTTATGCAAATAACAAAAACTAGAAGTATAAATATGCTAATGAGACATGTAATTTTTGAAAAAAAAATGTAAGACAGCCATATTTTCAGAGAATTTTAAAATGTCAGGATATTTTAATGATTCATGAAACATTTGCACTTGCATCTTTTTGAATAATAATCCAGTAAGATGATTTGTGAAATCATTCACTGAAAAAAAATCAAAATATCTGTAATATGGATGATGTAAATAATATAGATATTTTGAAAAAAATAATCAAAATATCTATATTATTTACATCACAATACAATTCCATTCCGTTAAAATTAAAATGCAGAAATAAACAAATTTTACAGCCTAATGAAGCATAAACATTCAAAGCTCTTGTCAGAAGCAAAAATGGGATACGAATGGTAATGAATTAAAACATATCACACATACACAATGTCTGTTGTGATAGAGTAATGTTTGGAAAAGCAAGTCCATAAACCATACAAGTTGAGCATTTACAAATTAATCATCTTATTTTAAGTCTTTATTCTTCGATTTTCAGTCACCATTATATTGTTAAGATCAAAGTTATGAATGGATAATTTCTTTCAATGGAAAGGAGTGGTTTTGAGGAATGCGCGTGTTTCAACAATAATCTGCCTTTCTCATTAATTTTTCAGAAACAATTTATCGTAGTCATTAGAGGTAAATTTTAATGCCAGGAAAGTACGGTCTCCCTTTAATGATTAATTAAGGGAGCATAACGATACATTTTCGGAGTTTGCATGAGGTTGATGAGATCCATAAAGATGAAACAGGAGAGAATATGAAAATGAAATCGTGCGGAACAGTCCTAATCTAGATGAGCAGTTTTTTTTTTCTCTTTTTGTTTTTTGGCACGGTTTTTAAGATGCGAACGACTGTGAATAATTCGGGTTCAACAAAGTGAAAAAGTAACATAAATGAAGTGATGTAGAAAATAAGTTATGTGTTATCGGGGAGAACAGAGTTAAATAATAATTAACTATGTATTAACTACATATGCGTGCAAGTAATTCTGATTAAAAAAGCATACAGTATAAGTATATTTTTTTTGTTAAATCAGTCTAAAGAATGTTTCGAAAAGAATTTTAGTTGTTCTACATTTTTACACAAGCGCTTTCTGTTATATTTGATGTAGCATTAACGCACAAAAATTAAGAAACTATAAATGAACTCATATTTTATGTTTGGTTGTAGTAATTTCTTGTGGTTTTAAAAACTATTAAGCTCTAGCATGGCCGAGTGGATAAGCGAGCATAATAGACGGCTAAAGTGTAAAATTCCCGTTTTCGGGTCCAGCCAAAGCGGCTCTCGATCTAACGGTTTGGAGTTTGGGTGGTTTCATCCAAGATGTAACGTAAATAAACTGCAAAAAGAAAAAGTCTCTTAAACTGACAGAAAAAAAAATGACAGCCAGAACGCCAGTTTATTTCCGTATATTTTACAGAAGTCTACCGTATTTTTTTTCCGTATAAGATTTCTGTAAAAAGACTGAGAATCTGCAAAATTTACGGAAGACTTTTGTAAAAAAAACGGAAATAAATTGCCGTCAGTGCTGACAACTTTTTTTTCTGTATAACGAGGAGGTTTTAGGGGATCTGAACTCTCACTTAGTCTACGCATAAACTGTATAGCCAAATACTCATCTTTTAAATTCATCAATGGTAAACAGAAAAAAATAATTAAATACATGAATTTTGAGAATGAACACCATTTACTTTAAAAAGCTTTAAAAATTTTAGTGATATATAAAGTTTTCACCAGATATTTATAGTGAAATTTACTACCAATCACACTTTATAGGAAGAATGGACCCCTCCCATAAGAAAGCTATAGCTATGCTCGTAGGATCATCTGCAATGGAAAGCACAACATCTCTTGGCGGCTGCGGCGGCTGCAGTTGAGTGCAAGTATTCAAGATTTCTCATTGATCCAAATCAGTTAAGAAACTAAAACAAGAATACATGTAGCTCTGAACGATACGTTTAAAGATGTGAAGTGCACTCTTCTAGTGAATAAACAAACAATCTACAACTGCACAATACGTATTTACAAATACGTGGCACTAGTCAGATAAACTCTGTAAAAGTCTGTAAATTTGACAGACTTTTTTTTGCAGTGTACGTGTAAGAGCCCCATAAAAGAGGCTTCCGACCTGGGCATCCCCCTTACGCAGATACCCCTGATGTAGGTTTGCTATAACAAAAAAGAAACAATTACAAACGATTAAACATAGTCATGATTACGACAGTTCATATTGCACTGTTTAAAAAATTTTGCAAGATGTCAACCACTTGACATATCGCATTCTAAACAGCGAGACAGTGCGAGATGTGGAATTTTCAGGGCGTTCCATATAAAATATCCGAAGCTTTCCCATAAAAATCTTCTTGGAAGATACATCTCTTTACATTTTCTGGGTGTTCTCTAAAAGTATTTAGTGAACTAATATTAATATGTAAACACATAGTTTATATTATAATTTTATGAAGATACTAATGATAGCAAAGTTATTTTTTACATGCATCTAAAATAGTCACCAGGCAAAATAAGCTCTTCAAAAACCTATTTTACGATCACTGTTTCAAAAAATATTATGCACTATTTTTGTGCTTCGTTATTTTTTTACGAAAATGAATTATGCTATGAATATGCTATGAATTATGCTTAAAATATTATATACTTTTATGAGGGTGATTTTAAACATTTATTATTTATGTTCACCTTTTTCCTGTCTGTGTACTTGTTACCATCGAAATAAGAAATTTTCAATAATATGTTGAGAGATATCAGCTAGATAATGATTGAAAGGAATATAATCTATATCCATGTAATTCAGCGTACTGATTTACACAATATATTACATTGAATGTAAATGGCAATAGTAAATTAAATAAATTATATATATATATATATATATATATATATATATATATATATATATATATTGTAGAAAATCACGATCAAAGAAGAATATAAGAGAAATAATTCCTGCTATTAGCTCAAAATTGTGATCTAATGATGTATTAAATTGTGTTTTTGTCCTTACTCACACTGATGTTCTTAAGTACATTTACTTCATTAAACAGCACAGCGTACATCTGGATTACTTCAAAGTCCCTATGGACGTTAACATTGCCCAATCTTTTTTAGCGAATTCTCGCATACTGCTATTTTTCTGCCACCATTCTTTTCCGCCCAGTATTATAATGGCCAGGGGACAATTCTATCACACTTTTGGTCCGGGTTCGACTCCCGGCTTGGGCTTAGATATTTACTTCTCTGTCCCTTCATAGAGGGCAACTCTGGTCGTCCACTGGGGGCCCCAGTTCTAAATAGCCTATAACTCGGGTCTTAGTTGTGGCAATATGTTTGATGAGCAAAAGTGCCCTTCTGTTGAAAAAATATGTATTTATTTTTCACCTTTGATAAGGCATTCACCAGTAGCCGAGTGTTTTATACCAGTAAAAATATTTCTCATGTTCGCTCCATTCTCATTCTTTTCTCCGTTTGGCTGAACTCATCGGCAACAGCGACAATAACCAAAATATATGTGCTAATGTCTTTAGCAACAGAGTGCGATATTAGCATTTTCAGTGGTATCATTGTCATTCAAGTAGTTTGAAACAACTATACTAACTTCTAATCCAGCCCGAAAATAAGTTATCCTGTTAACAATTCGCATTGGAGCGAGTTCAAAAGCATTGAACTGAGATTATTAGGCTTATTAAGTACCTAGTAGAGAAATAGGTTATTTTTAAAAAAGAATACAAAAATGAATTAATTGACAGAGGCTATATTCTGTGTAATAGTATATTTTATAATACTTTTAGTAATGGGATATATCTTGTAAATAAAATTACATTCATGTCTTTACAGAAATTTAGATCTTCGTGAAGAAATAAAGTTTCTTTTAAGACAATAATATTAATTTGAAATGCATATACGTAACTTATATTTCTATACATAACATAAGTACATACATGCACAGAACAAATAATAACGGAAACACTATTTATCGCTATCTAAAATAAAGATTTCAATCGAGATAGCTTATTTGGATAAATTTTTCAATGCTGAAATATAATTTAAAAAGAGCATGACGGAATGAAACACAAAAAAGCAAATTCTCTCCTTTTCTATGATTGCACATTTGTTTAATTTTTGTTTCAAAATTTATCTTAATTTAATAATATGTATTTCAAAACTGTGTTTACTTCATTAAACTTTTTTATCAATTTCATCAAAATAAATATAACACATCATTGTAAATATTGCTTTTTTTTAATTTACAAACTAACAAAAGAATTCTGTAAAATTTGTTAGCCAATATAACTGCATGATTTCTGAAGAATAATTTCATTTCTTTACAAACATTAATAGTAAAATATTAATTTTCATTCTCATGCATGACATGCATTCAAAAAATCTGTTTGCTTTCTTCAATTAATTTAATTATTTACAGACTGCACAAAAATAAATAAAATTTGCTATTGGTATGAGAATAAATTGTGTTTCTCAGTCGGAAAATTATAAATAAACAAATTAAAATTCATTCTTGTCGATGCCTTAAGGGAATACATAGAGTTTAATAAACAGAATAAATAATTTATAAATTCGAAATGGAAGATTTTTCTAAATAAGCAGTCCCAAATGCGTTTCAAGAAACTGTAGATAAAATAATCACTGAAAATTATGCGTTTTATTCGATTGTTGAGAACATTAGTGAAAACAAAAATGTGATCAAGCTTTATATTAAAAAATGGATCAACTAGTATAAAAGAATTTTTGAAAGAATTTTCAGCTCAAACACTTGCTGTAACACACAAATTCACCTCACCAATTAGAGGCAGATGCACTTAAAAAATCATTATGATTATTTTTTACTATAAAGTATAATTTATAACCGCTTCAGGCATTTACTAATTACTTTTATGTGATGCTAAAAAATGTGCTGATATCCTAAACTTTTATGATTTATGTATTATTTTGGATTTAAAAGAAAATAATTTTCTAAGTACATCTAGCACTGATATGCCAGCTATGGATTTTCATGTTACAGTGTGCGTCTGAACTTGAAAATTCCATCAAAAATTGTTTTACAACTTAGTCTACTACTGAATAAAACATGATTGAGAAACTTTTTTTATTCATGTTTATTTAATATGTTTTAGTATAAAAATTCTTTAGAGAATAATTTTATGTTTGCTATTATGAAATCGGACAGAAACAATTGTAATGCAGTGTGCTATTTAAAATGTGAAGTGTAACAAGGTACACACTGCTCTAATTATATGTAAAATGGAAATAGGTTATGAGAAAAAAACGTAAGAGTAATGTTTCATTATGAATAAGTATTTGGATAAATGTTTATTAAAAGCATACAAAGCACAACCTATAGTTATGATTATAGTTATGATTTACATTATGTTCAAATGAACGTGGGTAAATGCAATGATTATTCATTTCATCTATTTAACGTAGTGGTCAAGACTACACGATGTATTTTTCTCTTTACTCTTATGTGTAACATAGACTATAATTCTTGAATAAATAATTTGCGTTGGAGACATTGTAAGAACCAGCCACTGATTTTTGATTACTGCTTTCCACCTGAAGATCTTTTCCAATAAAGTAAATTATAATAATAATAAGTTACAGAATTGGAATTGATTTGATTTTATCTTTCCGATGAAGCCGCCAATTCGGTGTAGTGACTAAAGCATTATTCCACCAGAGTTTGGGCTCGAGTTTGATTAACAGCATGTTCTTTGGTGTTCACTTGTTGGATTGAATGATGACTGTGTATTGGGTTGCCTCTTCGCAAATGGTAATCCCGTTTGGTGAGACACCTTCCCTGGTCAGAATGTAATGTGCAAGTGCCATGCCACTGGGAAAGAAAGAAGTCTTTTCAAAGGTGTAACTATTGAAAATGCCCCTCAGTAGTTCGGTGGATACCAGCTGATACTGGAAAAAAAAAACAAATAATGTTTGCGAAAACGTTTTATAAACGAAAGCTTTTTATAAGGAAACGTTGATATAAAAAAGAAAGTTTAAATAAATGAATAATTCCTCTCAAATACAAATATACGGTAAAAATTGTGATGACATTTGCATTGATATTTTGAATTGGAATGGCATGCTAATAGAGCAAGTTATTAAAAAAAATGGATAAAAGCTTGTAGAAAAGAAATAGAGAAAGACAGAAAAAACTAGTTTTTTGTATGCAACAAAAAAAAAGAAAGGAAAAGCCAGCTTTCCATAGCGATAGTATAAAGATTTGCATGAAATACTCCCAGAAGTACTCTATTGTAAACGGTAGGATGTGAAACTTCGCTGTTGTAATATTAGGATCTTTTGTAAAAATTTTTGTTGATCGCCTTAACCTCTCGGCTATGATTACAGAATGATGCAGCTATCAGAAATATCTTATTAGAAGTTTTGTGAAAATTAGATGATGTTGTGAAAAAGTTTTTTATTTGAGCAAAAGATTAAAAAATGTAAAAGCATTATTTTAAAATGTACACAGTACTTTTAGGTGTTATTGTTGTGTATGCAAAATTTTACCTTAATCAGATGATATTAAGTGGGATTTCACCACCATTTTGAACAGGAACGATACAATAACTTTCTTAAAGTGTACAGAAAATTACTTGATACAGTTAAATCTAAGACTTTTTTTAAATGTTGAGTACTCGCTATTAGATGACTAAAGAACAGTTATTATAAAATTCTTAGCCAGATGCATGGCGCGGAAAGAAAAACGTCACCAGCATCAGTGCCAGAATACATTTTGCACTGATGATAGTAAATGTAGATAATGAGTCATACTTACCGAAACTAGTCAGCGGCATTAAATCACATTGGTGCTTGCTAACGTTTATTTTTCTGTTTTAAAGAAGAGTTTTCTTCTTTATTAAATTTAACAATTATTAAATTTAACATCTTCTTTATTAACTTCTTTATTAAATATTGTACTTTATTCATTTAACTATTCAAAGGGTTCCAATGAGAATTAGGAATACAGTTCCTGCGAATGCATCTGAGTGAGGCAGAAAAGGTTTTGTGATACAAAAATATTTTATATTGCCGTTGGATTTGTAGTTTAAAAATTCGTAACATACGTACTCCAGACACAGGTACACCAAAAACCCGGGCCCCGGGGTAGTTGTCCCTCTTTCTCTCAATTTAACAGGGCCTGGAAGATGGGTAAACAATTGCAACAGAGTCTTTGTAATTTTCCAGACAGTGTAGTTATAATATAAAAATATTCCTTAAATCTATACAGATTTACATTTTTGATCCCAACTACGTTACACTGCAAAAAAAAGTCTGTCAAATTTACAGAAAAAAACTGAAAGCCAGGACGCCAGTTTATTTCCGTATATTTAACAGAAATGTTCTGTATTTTATTACAGATTCTTCGTTTATTTTACAGAAAATTTCTGTGTGTTTTACAGAAGTTTTCCATAATTTTTACAGATTCTCTGTTTATTTTACAGAAATCTTCTGTATGTTTTACAGAAGTCTTCCGTAATTTTTACAGATTCTCTGTTTATTTTACAGAAAACGTCTGTGTGTTTTACAGAAGTCTTCCGTAATTTTTTACAGATTCTCCATCAATCTTACAGAAATCCTCTGTTTGTTTTACAGAAGTCCTCTGTAATTTTTTACAGATTCTTCATCAATTTTACAGAAATATTTTGTGTGTTTTACAGAAGTCTTCCGTAATTTTTTACAGATTCTCCATCAATCTTACAGAAATCCTCTGTGTGTTTTACAGAAGTCCTCTGTAATTTTTTACATATTCTTCATCAATTTTACAGAAATATTTTGTGTGTTTTACAGAAGTCTTCCGTAATTTTTTACAGAGTCTCTGTTTCTTTTACAGAAATCTTGTATGCGTTTTACTGATTTCTTCAGTATTTTTAAAAATTTTTACAGATTCTCCGTTTATTTTATAGCAATGTTTTGTATTTTTTTTTTTAGATACTGCATCTAATTTACAGAAATGTGTAATTTTTCCAGATTCCCCGTGTTTTGTCGACGGTATATTTCTGTCAATGTAGCAGACTTTAACCTTTTTTTATAGCTTGATTTAAAGAATTTACAGAAAAAAACAGTTTATTTATGAAATATATTTTGTATTTATAACAACTTTCTTTTGTTTTTAATAAATCAATACCTTACTTAAGATTACTTAAAAATTTACTTACTTAAATTACTTAAAAAATTCAGTAATTTTATCATATACTAGCTTTTTTCGACGACCTTGGCCTTGTTAAGTGGTAAAAAAATTCTCCTACGAAATGTTAATGAAAATAAATACTTGAGTATGTTTTGAAATCATAGGTGACATTAATTATTTTCAATCAATTCCATCCAAGGGCATACTTGAAAATTAAGTAACTGTACAAAATAAAGTATTAGTGTTGAAAAAAGAAAGATTTATAAGAACGATTGCTATCAATCAAGTAAAACAGTAATCAAAGAAGCTGATTTCAAATAAATCAATGCATTTCAAAGCACAAAAATTTATACACAAATCAATGTATCAGGGGTGGGAGTGTAGATGTTCCAAGCATAAAATTTAAAGTTTATTTTTGAATGCTTTCAAAATTATTTCTTGATATTATCCATCAATTACTATGTTCATGGGGATGGAAGCGTATCAGTTTGTCATTTCAATTGTCCCTAAATAAATGGTTGGGGTATTTGTAGTAAATGAAGTTAGTGGAAGTATTTACTGTAAGTTTTTTTTTTTTTTTAGGTGATTGAAGCGCGTCATTGTAGTTAAAATAATATATATGTTTGCTTCTAAACTATTTATTAATGTAGTGATGGCGTCGTTCAAGTAAATACTACATATATAGAGTGAAACCTCTGAGAAACAGCTACGTTTGGTCCCATAAAATAATGACCATTTTATGAGACAACCGTTCTTTGGAGGTTCACAATAATGTTAATTCAATTGTCTCAATTCAATTCTGTAAACTTCTAACAGTGTCTGTTTTAAGAGATGAGTCTTCGGAGGTGACCGTTAGTAGAGATTTTAATGTATATACATATATGCACCTTATTTTTCAGAAATAGTTTTTAGGAGTTTAAAATTAGTCTTGCATGATATATAGCTATGCTTAGATTTTTGTAATAATCATTAATAATCAAAGAAATACGTCAGGAAAAATTGAGAAAAATTAGATTTATTTTAAGAAAAAAAATACAGTATTTATAAAGTATTTACAAAGTACAAACAGAGGAATATTTACAAAGTTTATTGTTTATAATTTTATAGATTTGCTCTCTAGTATTCATGGGTATTTCTTATTATATAATTAGTGGCCAATTAGCTCATATGCCGACATTTTATTAAGTAAATTGAGAATTTTCATATTAACGGCCTCACGTTTTTTCACATCAGGATTCTTCTTGCATCCTCTGTTAGGATTTATTCCAAGCAAACACCTAGAAACAAAATAATTTACTTCAGTGAATTAAACACATTTAAAAAATCACATTTTACTTTTGACTCATCAATAAACTGAAATTTGTTAGCACAAGCTAGGAGCATAATAATTTTACTTTTCAGCAGCACTTATTGATATTCCCCCTCGAAAAGCACGTAGCCAGGGAAGGGGAGGCTAGAGGAGCTACACCCCCCCCCGAAAGTTCTAATATGTAGGTTTATATACAGGGACAGATTTAGGGAAACAGGCTCTGCAGCCCCGCGTCCTCTACAAGAGAGGGGCACCCAAGGGGCCCCATTACCACAATCCACCCAGTATTCTAGGGAAGGCTTATATTCTAGGGAACACCCTTATTCTAGAGAAGGCTTATTTCAGTATTTCAGAAATTCAGTACTAAAATACAAAAAGTTCCAGTGTATTTTAAAAATGATCAGTTTGCCGCGCCTATGTCGGAGGGTGGGGGGCTCTTTCTTGCAACTTTCGTAGGACCCCATGATACCTATGTTTAAGTTATGGTATTTGAATATTTGAGCCTCCCAGAATAAAAATCCTGACCATGGGCCTGCCCTTCTAAATTAAAATGTCAAAATTTTCATCTTGATTTAAAATAGAAGACTGTATGCATCATTGCTATTGAACATTCGAAATAAAAATACATGATAAAATATTTTTACTACATTTAACAATATGCTTGATTTTCGTCAAATCTTTTTGAAAAAATAATGAATAAGAAAAAAGAATCAAATTTTCAACTTTTTAAAAGCGGAAAGCTCAAATTTTTAAGCGTTCCTCTCTTTTTAAATGCAAAACTTTTATAAAGAACTGCTTACAGAGCGATCAGATCTGCGCTAATTTTTAATTACTTTCTTACATATTTCAACTTCGAAAAGTATTGAATAAAAAATTACTATTTATGTTTAGTGTTCCTGATTCAGGATATTGGCCACTGACTACACTTATGATTCGAGATTTTGAAATTTAAAACGTTGATGATCAGACTGTATAATAAGCAAAATATTAAAAAAATACTTTTATAACTAGGCACTGATATGAAATGGTTTTAAAATTTATGCATTAAAATAAATAAACAATTTATCTTGCACAAAGCCTCACCATGGCACAGTGGTTATATCACTGAAAATGGTAGACGGCCGAAGTGTGAAGGTCCCGGGTTCGGGTTCCATCGCACATCCGTCGACCTAACCGTTCGGTGTTTCTCCGAAACTTAGGGTAAATAGGGGTTAGGACCCCTTACAAAGACCCCCACTGAGGTTAACTCCCTTGTTTTGTCATTCGGACGAGGATTTACAAGTGGACTTCGAGCCAAGCACACAAATCCGATATACATATTCACAACAACAGCAGCTAGTCACTAAAGTGCAAGCGGGTTGCACAGATGTGTGCTTCGAATGCATATACACAAGTTCATATACGCAATAAGTATTCATTTATCACGAGCAGGCACGTATTCAGGAAACATTTTGGGAGAGAGGGGGGGGGGAGTCCAAACCGTAAAAAAGGCAGAATTTTTCACAAAAAGACTATCATTACAGAGACAAAAATCAAAATTTCAGGGAGGGGGGGGAGTGTCCGAACTCCCAGGACCCCCCCCCCTCTTTCCCCTCTCCTCGTTAAATACGTCATATGAGTCTGCAGATAGTTTTGGGAATATGTGCGCAGATAGCTTTTTCTTTTATCTGACTATGGTTGTTAGTAAACTGAAATTGTATTTATTTAAAAGAAAGAAACGGGGTTTGAGGGGGTGGAATCCCCCTCACAGAGTAAATGTTAACTTAAAATATAGTGAATAAGAATTATAAAAAAAATCTATACATCCCTGTTTAAGAATCTAAAAATGAATACATAATATTTAAATAAAGTATTAATGCCATTGAAAATTTCACAAAGTTATGACAAAGACTGCCAATAATGACCAATACTAAAGCTGCTCCGATCACCAGAAGCTAAAACTACCATGTTTACTCACGTAATAGTCGCATGTTTTTGCCAATTTTTCATGTTGAAAGTCCAGGTGCGACTATTATGCGGGTAAAGTCTACTACATAATATTGTAACTCTAAAGAGCTATTTTTTCTGTTTCAAAACGGGGGTGCGACTATTACGCGAGTAAACACGGTATTCTGCATCAAATGACGATAAACATTGTAAAGAGTTTTAAATCTCCCTGATTTAGAAAAGATTTTTTGGCAGAATTCCCTGACTTTTCCAGACATAAAATTTCCCAAATCCCTGAATTCCAAGTCTCCCCTGAATATACAAAAAACTAGAAAATTCCCACTGTAAAATTACTTCAAATCAAAATCTAGCTGTTTATCTCATACAAATGAAAAATTAATTTTAAAACTGAAGAAAATGATTATTGTTTTTGATAATGACATAATTTGTAGAAAAAAGAAAATCACAATGTTATGAAGTTAGAAATATTTCTTTGATAAAATATACTACTCGACATTAAAATTGCTGCACTGTGTGTAGCATGTCACCTTCTTGGTGTTGCTATTTTAATTACCAGTTGTGTATTAATAAAATAAAAAAAAATAGTTATATGCTATATACATATAAATTTCACACTTTTTAAAATGTTGCTATGCGGTTTGATTTATTTATATGTTTACAAAATGGTAGTTAAAAGTGTTTCATTAACTTTGAAAAAAAGTGTATAACTATACTTCTTTGATTCATTTTTACTAGGATTAAGAAATAATAGTATGCAATATGCAAAAAGAATTGCAAAGTGTGTACAAATTTAAAACTACATAACACATATTACAAGGAAATTACAAATAATTTGTAGATACAATTCTTCTGTTCTTTTATACGTTAATAGGTGAAATATATCATTTCTTTAATTTGGTTTACCTCATAAACTTAATTGAGATATATCCATTGATTTAAATTATTGACGGCACTTACGCGTTAGGAAACTTTAAGATACTCCTAGAAAATCAGAATTCTTATTGTAAGTATAGAAGATAGAAATTTATAAGTCTGGGAAGCGTATAATATTATATTTGATGTGAAATCCCCCCGAGCACACATGCAGAGGCGTAGCCAGGGGGCGATATATATCCCCACCCTTGAAATTTTTGGATTAGTGATGAAATTCCGTCTATTTATACACATATCAGTTCATATCCCTCCCCCCCGAATAATTTTTTAGGCGCATATCCCCCACCCGAAAAATTTTCCTGGCTACGCGCCTGCACACATACACACTAAAAACATCATAAATTGTTCGGTGTTAGACGACTATTCAAGTACAAACACTGAAAATTAACAATATATTTATCACAGTGCCAGGATGTTTAAGTTCAGCGATATTCTTTCACTTACTGGAGCACTATATAATAAGAAATGCTAACTACAGTTCTAGGACCAATTAGCAAGTGCAATGAATATAAACAAACACTATAATAAGGAAATAACTTATGAGAAACAGTTTATGAGTAGTACTTAACTTGTTACATGAAGTTGCTATTGCTCATTTCCCCCAAAACCAAGAACAATTGCGATACGTAGTTGTTGTGGACAAGTATATCGGATTTGTGTGGTTGGCTCGAAGTCCGCTTACAAATCCTCGTCAGAAGAACAACACAAACAAGGAAACCTCCCCGAAGCTCACTCAACGTAACGATTTTAATCCAGTCTTAAAAAAACCTAATGTGTAAAAATTAGTTGCTATCTCCTAAATTAAAGCTAAAATTAATTTATAAAAAATGAGTATGAGCCGACAGAATAGAGCCTCTATCGCTACTTGGCGCTTTCTATTTTCTTTTATAAATGCTTTTACAAAAAGGTGCTTATTTAATAAGCATTTTAAGTAAGCACAGGTCAGGATTCATCTACAGCAATGATCCACTGTGCGCAGAATATATGGTGGGAAAAAAATCAGGCCGGTAACTGGTTCCGTTCTGGAGAGGGGGGGGGTGGAGGAAATTGGCCAAAAATATTTTTTAAACATAAAATCTATGCATGCATAGGAGGTTAAACGTAGCTTTTTAGAAGAAGCTTAGCTTTTTAGCGAAATAAGAATTGAAATATACAATGGTATTAAAAAAATAATTTAAAAAAATTGTAAGGTAATTTTTTTGGAGGGGAGGGGTTCACCCTATAATTCCCTCCCCCACCCCTTTGATTTCACCCTGAAAGAAATATATTATTAAGTTGTTTCATTAACACAATGTCAGAAAACTGCTGCACTTAATTTTTTCCGAATTCCTCAGCTTTTTCGGGATGTTCAATATGTAATGGCTATAACAATCTATTGTTTTTACTTAAAATCGGCATTGTAGTATAGGAATGTGTCACAGCATTTTGTGATTGAATCTAACTTTCTACTTGCTTCGATCCTCTATGTTCCAGGGTTCGTCTAGAAGGATTTCTAAATTAAAACCTGACTGATCAGCATAAAAATTTGATCGTCTTTTAACAACGAATCCTTTATAAAGACATTTACATCATTTACAGACGCCTGCGTTAATTTCTTAATGATTTCCTTTGACCGAGAGTTTTTCAGCAAAACAAATTTTGTAACTTTCCTGCTCACAATCTTATTCTTTTTTTAAAAATCTGTCCTGCCATCCTTTACGCGGAATTTCAGTCCTAATTCGAATGCCTTTTCTGAAGCCCAAGTTTGTAAATCACAGTCATGTACATTTTTCTGTAATTTTCTTGCGTGTTAGAAGTGTTAAAACGTTTATTTTTTAATTTTATTTAGTTTATATTTATAATCGCCATTCTTCTGAATTTGCTTTTCCCACAGATATAACTGCCTTTTATTTGTAACAAATTTTAAATAATTTTGAACACTCTGTAAACTGCGGGATTTTGCCACTATTGTATCCCGCCAGTATTTTACTGCAGTCTCCTTATCTTTTCAAGAAATAAATTGCTTATTTTGCATGATGTACTCACTGGACATGAAGTCAATGCTTTCGTTTTCTAAACTAGAAAATATAGGATCTTCAGGGGTATCGAGTAATAAGCATTGCTCATTTGCTACCAAATCTGTTGCATTTACTTTCTGATAATTTTGCAAGCTTTCAACAATTTGATTTTGCAGACTTTTTCTTCGTCTGTGCATGGAGGCAATGTCATATCTTTCGAAGAAAATTCCGCGTAAAGCATAAAAACAACATTAAGTATATTTGCTCCATAGTATCATCATGTGGATAAAAAGAGTAGAATTAAAATAAATGCCTCACTTATGTGTAAACTGAATTTGCAGCTTGCAATGTGTTAATACAAATAAAAAGAAATTTCTTTCTTCAGGAACTTTCAGAACTAAAATAAAAATATTATAGGACTTCAGTTTAACTAGTAGAAAACGAGATTAAGCTACTTAAAAACCCAGTACGTCGAAATATAACACGGGATAGCAAACACTGAATTATAAATATTTCGAGTACGTACTCGCGTGAGCGTTTCAACTTTTCGACCAATTATCCCTGTCGCCAAATACTAGCTAAAGGGTTACAATTGGTGCGATTTTAACTAATTTTTAGCCTTTAATTTCTCAAGTTCTATGAGGAGATAGCAGCTAATTTTCACACAGTACGTTCCTTTTAGTGTGTACTTGAGATTGTGTGAAATTCGTTCCATTTTGTGAGGGAGCTTTGGGGAGGTTTCCTTGAAAGAGGGGAGCCCTCCGTGGGGGTCTTTCGAAGGGGCCCTAATCAGTATTTACGCTAACTTCCGGAGAAAACCACGGAAAACTCTGAACGGTTAACGGTCGACGGACGCGCGATGGGACCCGAACCCGGAACTTTCACACTTCGCCCGTCTACTATTTCCAGTGACCTAAACGCTGTGCCATGGTGAGATGAACGGTACGTATCGTTCGTTAGCCAACCCAGAGCGTCACCTGCGATCAGTGTTGCCAGAAAATTTTGCACATAAATTGCAAGTAGCTGAAGAAAGAGTCGCTAAGGTGACGTCATAGTATGACGTCAGATCAAGTGATGCCCTGCACTGCTTAAAATCATTATGCCGATTTATCTTGTTGGTCCATTGTTTTCGATGCGTAGTTTTACACATAAAAGCCCCCTCCCTCCCCTCACCCGCAAGTCTAAAATAAATATATCAAAATTCACAGGTGATTTTTTTTTCGTTTCTTTTTGTAGGTAAAAAGTCTCGAATTCACAATCAAGTTCCATAACTGTTCTATTTCCCATCATTCAACGCCAAGGACGGATTAAAAGGGAAGACGGAGGAGTAACTGCCCCCCCCAAAGAAAAGAATTCAACCTTTTTGGAAATATTTTCTACAAAAGAAACCATTTTCCCCCTCCCCTCAATGTTACATGCCACTTTTTACGAAAGAAGGCCGATATTGTTGCTTACAATGAGAGTAAATGCCATTTTAAATGTCCATTTTATGGAAATAAAATAAGAATTCTTACATTTTTTCATGTAACTCCTTTTATACTTGTGGTGGTGGTTTCCCTCCCAGTTAAATATTACTGTATTAACAATTAATTAAAAGTAATCAATCTAATTAATTAGCTTATTGCTTTATATCTTGCTATTTACTGATTGATTTAACATTAATTGTGTCAATTAATTAATCTAATTAATTACGCGGCGTCAACATTATCGACAAACACTAAAGTACTTAAAAATGTTCTAAGTCCAAACGAGCCGGGTTACGCCAACGCGGAACAAAATCCGTACATAACATCAAACACTCACCTGAACCTACGTATGCAGTTGTAACTAAATATACCGTCGCTTTTCTCCAGCTCCAGCTAACGACACATAGTACAATGTCTTGCCGTTTTCATTGCGCCGGAGGCGAAATGAACCTCAAGGTTGAGCATTGACGTCTTCGTCTAGTACGCATGCGCGGGTGAAGATAAAACAGAAAAAAAACTGTTTTTTCTTACGAACAGACTTATTCTGTAAATAATACGAGTAATTTCTGTACGTTTTACAGACTTTTTTTGCAGTGTAGCAATCTAGCTTATGAGACAGTATTGCTACCCCATGGCTGAGTGGATAAGACGCTGAACATGGTAGACGGTTGACGTGCGAAGGCCCCGGGTTCGGGCCTATCGCGCTGCTGTGGATTTTAACTATCTGGAGTTTGGGAAGTTTTTGTAGATGCAACGTGAATATGCATTAGAGCCCCTTAAAAAGTCCTTCGCCCAAGGCAGCCAACATTGGAAGATGTCCCTGGTGTAAGCTAGCTGTAACACAAAATACACAAATACACGTAATACGAGACCGTGCATATATGTTCACCTGCCTCCAGGTTACGTTTTAATATGCTACTCTTTAAGCATATAAAAGTGTAATTTATTAGACAATGTGATTTGACTCTTTCCTAAACCTTTATACGCATTCAGACTTGAATTTTTTACAGATATGGCTGTTCGTACGGATTTTTGAAATGATATGTAAAGAAACAAATATAACGATTTTATTTCTTACTGGTCTGTTAGAAAGTTAGTTATACAATACCTGGCAATTTTTTCATGAAGTATACAGGGTGAATCTGAACTCTTAGGCAAAACTTTAAGGGGTGATAGGGCACACAATGAGGAATCGTAATCACATAGCAATCGGGTGAAAAACGCAGTTTTAACTTACCCGGTAATAATTACTTTTGAAAAAGCATTTAAGTGTTCGTCTAATTTCTTAACCCATTTTCATAAACAATAGGTCGTCTCCAAAAATTTCAAATTATCAATTTTAGTCTTCTGTTTTCGGGGAAAAATACATTAGTTTCTGACGAACAATGGTCGGAAAGTGCACTGTTGTTTCGGCACTTTTATCCAAAGCGATTATTAACAGCTACACGAAGACCAAGTTTCCGACCCCACATTGCTATGTGATTCTGATTCCTTATTATGTGCCCTATCACCACTTAAAGTTTTGCCCAAGAGTTTAGATTCACCCTGTATATAAAATTACGAAATCAATTTTAAAAAAGAATTCCATTGAATTTATACAGGGCATTTGCTTAATTTGAGCAAAGTTTTTACTTAAAAGACCATGTGCAACATTAATACTTGCCCATAAGTGTATATATTCCTCTTAATTCTTTTAATATATCGCAAATTTTAAACAAGAGAAAGAAACGTGAAAATATATATTCTACTGTAACATATTAACACCTGGCAGGTATTAAATAAACTGATAAACACAATCACATTTAAAAGTATTAATGTGTTTTGGAGATACTTTAATAGAAACTTTATCCGAATCAGGAAAACTCTGTTATTTAGAAATGGGTTTCTACTGGGAAAATTTTCTAATATGCATTGCGTACATTTTTTGTTTCTTACTTGATACTTTTTTTTCTGATTTCATTCTTTTCTGTTTAAAAGAACAGTTCACTTCAGTCTAATTTTTATTCTAATTTTCAATGCAAAACACTGAAGCTCTTACCATTTCTTTAATTTTGCATGCAGTAAGAAAATTTTAGAACTGAATTAGTTGAATTGAAAGAGAAAAAAAAACAGTATAACTAATGTTGAACTTTATGTATGACTTAAATTATATTCATATAATTAACTTAATTATTTCACCTTATGCAATTTGTGCTTGAAATGAGAAACCTACAAAAATGAAACTTAGGAAACTTCCATCTACGATTCAGCTTATCATTGAAGAATTACGACGTGCATAGGGGGGAGTTAGTAACTGTTTAGAGAAATCTTTGAGACTATATTATAGATTTTTTTACCTTAAACCTATGCAGTAGAATTTGTGTACATAAATTTCTCTTTTACCATAAGAGAAATTACCAATCATGCTTCAGATTATTGCTTGAAATTTACTGTCTCACATCGCGGGGAAAATGAAGCAGGTCTGAAAATTTGATATAAAACAATGAGTCAAGATGTGTATTTGACAAAAAATAGATATTAATTTAGTAAAAAAAAGTACATGATAAATTAGCAGGGTATTTTTCTGTCATTTGTATAGCAATTTTTCAAAGTAAATAAGCTTAATTATTTGTTTTAAAAGGTTGAATTATTGAAAAAACTCTCTATTATTTTTTTCCTAAAAAAATATTTTGATACAATCTTTAAAAGTGTTTCTCAGTCTTATAAGAATAATGGAAGGTGTTTTTATTTTAAAACACAAAGTAAGACAATTTTACCAAACTCAAACCTGTTAAAAAACACTAGCGAAAAAGCTGAGTTAAATTTCGAAAATACTTTATTAAATGTTAAAATATCTCTGAACCCATTCATTAGAAAAAAAATGTATAGAATTAATCAAAGGAAGCTCATTGCTCAAAAATCGTGTTTTATTAGATAAAATGATATGAAGCGAAATATTTAAAAAAAATGCGTACTATCATTGATTATATTACAATTTTATCTTTCTTTCAAATCCAGCCTCAGATTTGTATGATAATTACGCTAAAAGTGACATTTAACGTCACAAAAAAAGAATCATTATTTCTTTATAAAAATGTCATTAAATTGAAAAAATTCCCTTTTATTTGTTTATCTGGAAAAGGTATTTTTTCATTTCTATTTAAAAACAGAGACGAAGCAATTAACGATGAAATTTATCACGGATTTTTTCAACTTCCCTTCGTCCTGAACCTATTGTTTCGCCGAACAAAAGTTACTCTACTGGAACAAATGACTGCATTGTAAATCCGAGGAAAGAGGGGTAAAAAACGCAATTTTTTTAATACTATTGGTTTTTTGAATTTCCCAGAAAAAAGAATTTACTCAGGGAATTGTAATTATCATCAATAATGAAATCTTCGTGGTATTTTTTCTACTTTCTAAAGGTAAAAAATATATTAAAAAAGAATGGAAAAAAACTGCAGCAGTACTAATAAATGATAATCTACATGATAATATTTAGTTATGCTTTCATAAAATATAATATATTTTTGAGAAATATGTGATTGGTTATACAGGCGGGGCATTTAAAACGTAGATTAAAGTTGAAGGTAATATTTCCTTTATATATATTCATAATGTATAACAGTATGAAATGCTAATAAATTTGCGTAGAATTATTTTACTTCGTAACTATTCAAGACAAAATATAGGGATTTTTTCTGGATAGAATGTAATATGAACGATGTAATACATCAGTTTTATTAAGCACAAAACATATTACAAGTCTATAAAGTACAAAGAACTCTATAAATGTTGTATCATTACACAATTGTACAACATATGTATTGTCTTTTGCATAAGGTTGATATAAATCTCGGTTAACTTTGTAAACCACTTTGTAAACTTAGTATCCATTATCTGATGTTTTTAAGTTTTTCAATGTTGGGGCAGCTGAAGATACCGTAAATTCCGGAAAATACCCATTCAGTCTATACTTGTAAAAGATTTTAAGAAGATTTGTTTACATTATTAATTCATAATTGAATGCTGTTCGTTCAATGCTTATTATCTTGATTCTGGGACTTACGTACTTCTTAATCTGTCCTTCTTTGCTTTTGCATTAATTTTAACCACGAGCATATAACACATAATTTTTGAAAAATGACTATTACAAAATATATTTTGTGATGAATTTGATACTGGAAAATTTAAAAAATGAATTTTTAAAATGTTTTAATTAGCGTTTTTGACCCACATATTTTTATTCTTAATTAACTTAAGAGTATTTCTTTTGTAAAATATTTAAGACATCTACTCTCGTATCGGACTGGTCAGTTTACTGCTGTCAAAGTAAGTGGACTTTCCTACAATTTCCAACAAGAATATTGTCCAAAGTATTTCGTTGGTCTGAAAAACGTTTGCTTCTTCTTTTTTTCCTTTAACGGTGCAAACTAAGTAAAAGAACAAAGAGGAGGGACATAAAAGGCATTTTTTTCAACTTAATTTGTACATTTCATTACTTATTTAAATGTAAACAAAAGAATTCAATACATTTTTTGCCATTATCACCGCCTTTTAGATAATTTTATATATATTTTTTTAATTACGTTTATTATTGTAGACTAATTCAAAATTAGTTTTACAAACTTTTAAGTGGGGTAGGATGCACCAAGATGCTTCAGAATCATACAGCAATGCGGGGTCTGAAACGTCGTCTCCAATGTGATTATTAGCAGGATTAGCAGGTACATGAAGACGATGATTCCAGTCCCTCATTGCTATGTGATTCTGAACCATCTTGATGTATTTTACCCCTCCTAAAAGTTTGTAAAACTAATTTCGAATAATCCTGTATATTAGTTCATTATGATTTCAAAGAACTATTTAATAATATTCCTCCAGATCATTTATAGGATGTAAGAGCTGAACTCTTTAATTTTAATTCTAACAGCACTATTTCAGACTAATATAAAAAAGAATCTCCTTTTTCGCGTAAATTTCAGTGCGTTCAAAAACACTCGTTGTCAGTTTTCAGATTCTCTAGCGAGATGAGTTGTGTATTAATGAAGGGAGCGAACTTTTAACTTTTCCCTCTGCTAGGTAGGGATAAAAAGAAGACCAAGTTTTTTCTTTGGCATTCATCAATGTAAAGGCCTTCTGAAAAGCCCTACCTGTAATGATTCTGATGATAAAGAAACATTTTTCTTCTTCACTTTGTATAGTCTCCTCTGCAGACCAAGCATACCTGACGCATTAAATGCTGAAAAAACAGCTTCACGATTTTTTGAAAGCCGTAGTGATGATGCAGAGAATCTACAGAAGTCTGTTATGGATATCCAAAACGGTATTTTTAAAGTAGCATTTGCTCATTTAAAACAAAAGAAAATTACAGGTTATTTATCTCAATAAAAATTGTAAATGATAAAGAATTTTCTGTGTTTTTATTTAATTTAAATTTTAAAAAATCAGAGGTGTTTAAAATATATATTGCAGTGATATTAGGAGCCCACTTTATTTTTTTGTGTAATATTACATCTTACCAGCGGTATTTCTTATAACGTACTTCGGCTATAACGTACTACTTTTTTAGGTCCCGTTAGAGTACGTTATAACCGGTGTCTACTGTATTACTAAACAATATATTGACGATATACGACTTCTTAATACCAATTATATCTAATACCAATTATATCAAGATAATCTCTTTATTACATACCCTTTATATATAGAACTAATAAATAAAAAGCAGTGATAATTCTGTTTACATTTTAGATATAACAATATCAATATTACCTAACAAATGTATAAGTATAAATTTATATGATAAAAGAAATGATTTCAATTTTAAGATAATAGTTTAACAAACATTTTTCCTGTTTTCACAAGTCTTTTCTCTAACTAATATAAATAATCAGACAGTTATTCCCATAATTAGAAAAAGGTAAAACTTATTTTTTATATTAAAAAAAGTTCTGTTGTTTTTCTTAGTGCATTAGTTATTACAGATGTTGTTGTTAATGATATTACATTTTTGATCTGTGTAATCCAGTAACTGTCTCTAATTATTATTTAATAAACATAGCATAATTTGGTTTCATTTTAGAAATATTTTTGAATATTAAACACATATATTATTACTTAAGGTAATTACTACATGTTTGATTATTAATTTTTAGAATATATTAGCTATTTCCTTTATTGGTTTTGGAAACACTATAATTCAAGTATTATTTTCCTCATTTTGGCATCGTTTGAGTGCCACATTTGAAGTCGCTTTTCTTGATTTCTCTTTTTTCCGGAGGCGCGATTGGGGTCCAAGTGAATTTTGAAGCTAAGCCATTTACTTAAACCCAACGATTTTTGCTGTATACTTGCAAACTGTTGACCCTAATGAGAGTTGCAGAGATTGTAAATACTTCAAATTTCCTTTTCAAAAATTTTCTTTCTTGTGCTTTTTTTTTTACAAGCATGCGACCGGCCCGCTGCATTGTTGTTTTAGTCGTTAGTTTATTTTACTTTTACTATAAACATATAAATATCATATATATATACATGTATATATATATATATATATATACGATATTTATATGTTTATAGTAAAAGTAAAATAAACTAACGACTAAAACATCAATGCAGTAAACAAGATTTTTGAAAAGGAAATTTGAAGTATTTACAATTTGTTTATTTTACTTTTACTATAAACATATACATATCGTATATATATATATATATATATATATATATATACATACATACAAACGAGGTGAGTTCAAAAAGGTAAACTCAATTCTCTAAATGCTGAACAACCATGCCGTCGCATTCCACATAATGCCTTCTTCTGACTGAAATCAGCTTCATCATAATGCTCCTGCCCATTCTGCGCATTTGATTCAGACTTTCCTCGAGAAACACAATATTCCGGTGTGTCGTCAAGCTCTCTATATTCACCAGACACGTCTCCATGTGACTGTTGGATAACTCCAAAGTTAAAATTGCCTCTTATAAGGACACTATTTCAGTCAAGAGAAGACATACTGTAGAGTGTGACGGCACGGTACCTCACCATTCTAAATACTACGTTCCAAAGTTGTTTCCTACAGTGGGGAAGCACTGGGAGAAATGTATGAATTACCAAGGAGACTATTTTGCAGGGAATTAGCGTTGCGAATTTCCAAATGAATAAATTTATTTTTTCCAAACATAGGTTCTATACTTTTTAAACACGACTCGTATTTTGAACGGTGAATACTTGACGCGAAAAATCAAATGCTAATTAAATCACTCACTGATTTTTCTAATTTTAATTGAGAACACTTATTAGAAGGTCAAAATTCCAAAACACCCTCCCCTTGAAGCAATGGGTGAATTTATACCCAAGCCTTACTCTATAATAAGTTCTTTTTTCTAGCAAACAAATTGAGGTAACCACTTTACAGGATAGACAGTAGCTCAGTAAAAATATAGTACTGATTGGTACAGATAATATGTCTAAAATAATGTTCCTTTTAAGTTACTGGTATTTTACAAACTAAAACAATTTTATTTAAAAATATATTTGAATCGCAAGTAACTTGCAGCTTTTAGCATCATATAGAGACAAAACAACAGACTTGCGAAATGATATTACTGTGAAACTTCAATTTACATTATAGATACAAAATCTAAATTATAATTACAAATCAGCTACTCATATCGGCTTTAAATTTTTCATCCGCCATTTTTATATGCATTGTTTATCGAAGGAAAAATAATTTATAATGCACCAGAAATCCAAAACGCTGCAGGTTGCAAATTCGAAGCGATTGATAAGCTTTTCCCAAACGATGCATTTCTCCTTAAATAAATGGAATTTGCGGTGTTTAAAGTAACATATTACTTTTAAATGTCAGAGTTTATATACATGAAATTGAATTCCACCAGAATGAAACCATTCAATTTTCTGAAATTCAATGCCTGCCCCTACCGAAAAACTTACAAATTAAAAACAATTCACGATAAAATTCCGAAATAATGCTCAAAGCTCTCTTTTATTTATGCAATTCTTTTGCTTTTTACAATATTAACTGTCAGTTTGCTAAAATGCTTTTACAAGCAAAATATATTTTTCGGCATTGATTAGTTTTTTTTATAAGCACTTAAGCTTTTAAAGTTTGTCATAAACAATATAGTATTTTGATATGTAAGGGCATCTTATTTTGTTCTTTACTCTGAATTTCTTATGAGTTTGTTCTATAGTTTTCCTTTATCTTAGCCTTTAAAGTATCCCTGGAGGGAAGAATTCTATCCACTTTAACGTGAAATATTTTATAAGAAAAACACGATCGTCTGAACACTTCTATTATTTTTCCCTTTTCAAAAAGTTCATCGCCGCTTACAAATATCTGATAAATATTTCCTTTTCGTGCCTTATCTTTCTTTGTTTTTTCCACTTTTATCAATATTCTTTTTTTCTTTATGACTTTTCTGAGACTCCTTCAATTATCTTGTGGGAAAAATCAACCAGGCATCCATCTGTTATTTTACATATAGTAAAGAAACTGACCG
Source organism: Cheiracanthium punctorium (assembly GCA_038373885.1). Classification (NCBI taxonomy): domain Eukaryota; kingdom Metazoa; phylum Arthropoda; class Arachnida; order Araneae; family Cheiracanthiidae; genus Cheiracanthium; species Cheiracanthium punctorium. The sequence goes on along the minus strand of JAWZYV010010737.1, from coordinate 669,565 downwards.
TAGTCTTACTATATTATCGTACGAAAATTCATTTCGTAAAAGATAATGAGATAGATGATAATTTTTTTGATAAACAAAAACAAACAATATTAATTAAGTTCGGTTAAATTTATATTTCTAAGAGAAAAGCTTAAATGCGTACATAAAATTGAAATTGACTTTCCGATTTTCCTTAGAGTGGAACTGGATTTAAATTCGCTTTTGCTGCAAACGAGAAAAATCTCATTAAATGTAGATTATGAATTATGCAAGAAAAAAATCCAAAATAAATATTTCAGTTGTATATTTATAGGCTTAAATTAATTTAAGCAAAGTACTTTTTTACGGATAAACTCTCTCTTTCACCTTTCTTTAGCAGTTAATTATTTATTTATTATTTCAGCATTAAACATAATTTCAATTCCTATTTGTTGCTATCGACAGTTATATATTTTTGTATTTTTATTCATAAAATAGTACTGATCTTGCAAACATGGATGACTAGTACTTTAATGTAATATGTAACATTTTCTTTAGTAAAAGAAATAGCCTGCCATCATGGATGCATTTGAATCTGGTGTTTTTCCAGTTTACCGCTAACGAGTACAAATCACATTGCTGCTTGAAGGTCACATTGGGACGCCCGCATGGGCAGATATTACGATTGTTCAGTGGCAACACATCTCCGTCACAGTAACCGAGAGTGACTTACTTATGATTGTCACTTTACGATCGAGGTTTTCAGTCACGGTGCTATTCGGGTATAAATATACACTGGTTGAAAAAATATACTATACTATTTGAAAAAAATGGAAATGTACGTACAGCTCTAATACTGTTTAGAGGAGGAGTTCACTGAAATACGGCCAAAAAAAAATCGATTTTTGTTTTTTAATCAAAAATTATAGTTTATTTCATTGTGGATAATGCCAACATTTCAGTCATACGACATTTATTTCATGAGATATAGCAAAAACGGAAACAAACGCCAAATTTTATCTTAAAATGCTTATTTCTCAAAATAGCAAATTTTAACATTACGCGCAACATATCGCTGGAACGTTTCAACATAATACTTAAAAAAAATTTCTGGTCTTGTTCGCAGTATTCATATGCATAAACTGAACTATAGTTATAAATATAAAACAGATAGAATTTTTTATTTTATAAAAAAACACAAAAAAAAACAATGAAAATTTTTTTATTTTTTTCTAATTAAAATTAAATATTGTTCTTGCAGTTGTAAGATCATATCATTAGTAAGGGTGTTTTCTTTAATTTGAGGTGAATTTTGTTGGAAAATATTGAAAACGTTTGTTCTTATCCTGCGCGGAGTGCCTTGTAGTAATTTTGGAGATGTGAAATATTTTGTTATATTTTTGTGTTTTTAAGTAGTAAATAAGCTACATTTTATTTATTTTTTTACTATACAAAATGATATCATGTGCAATCACCTTGCAAAAAACATTTTAATACCTATAAGAGTTTTTTTTTTTTTCCGTCAAAGATTTTTGAAGATAGAGCATTTTATAGTGGTTTCATGTCTTGAATGAGTGAACTCTACTTAATGCTTCTGTGTATTATGTTTTTTATTCTCTGATTTTCCTCGTATATGTAAGCAACAAAGAACGTTCGCAAATTTAATCAAAACGCTGTAAAAATTCAGTTGGCAGTTAGAGATAGCTCTCCATAGTAATAAAATTTAAATGTCGATTCGTCAACAGGGGATCCCTAGGAGAGCTTGCAACCTTAGAAATGCTGTTAAAGCCCTGTGGAAAAAAATTTGTGGAGCAAAGTATAATAATACTTTAACGATGAAATGCAAAGTAATTTACAAAACGGAATTAAAATAGCATGCCTGCCAAAAAGATGGGAATTTATAAATTTCAAAGATTATAAATTTAGAATAGGGAAATTGAAATCAAAACTTATTAAAAATATGTGATGAACTACATCACAGCAAGAACTCAGAATTAGTGTAAATTTTCAGCATTTTTAGCAGTTTTTCTCAGCTCACAATTGGAGCGTATACAATTAATGGCTATTTGTATTTTTATTGTAAGTAACTATGTCGTTATATGCATGTATAAACTAGTTTTAAAACATTCGTAACTATATAGAACTTCCGATTAAAAAAAAATCTTCTCTATTTTTCAAATTTTACGGCTCTACAGGCGAACTCTTTTATTAACTTAGAGGGCTGAAACTTAATTTCCTATCTGTTACGATCGAAATGAATAGAAAAAGTCGAGGGGAGCAAAGATATTTTTTTCTTTTCTTCTTTTTTGGGGGGGGGGGCAGCCTAAAGCATATATTTTACAACAATGCAACATAGTATTGATAGCCATAAACTTGATTGTATCTCCCATTGCTGCATTTTTAGTGCTATTGGGATGAATTTTTGTGTTGATCTGCCCTTCAAGTGTCAAATGAGCTTAAGTTTCATTTATTTTTTTTGCATGAAAATCGATTAACCCTCTCGTCACAGAATTAGGAAAAATCTGAGAAAACAAATCTGTCTAGCATTTAATGCATCTGAAATACTATTATAAATCATGCAAAAATATTTTTTTCTAATGTCGATTAATATTTGTCGATTAATGTCGATAATAATATTTTTTCTAATAATAATTTCTGCATTTTCGAAGCATTTTGTTATGCTAAAATTAATTTAAAAGGATTCACATATTAGGTAAAGGTTGAGGAATAAGAAAAAAACTGTACTTACATTAAAAAGAAAAAAAAACGGTAAAAAAGTAGCGTAAATATTCTCTTAATTTTTCTCCTTAAACAATGAAGCGAAAACTGTAAAAATGATCTAAATTAACTAGTACTGCAATCTAGGCACGATTTATGCATCTAGTTAAGAGCCTCATATACTTTCTACATGGATTAATGATATTGAAAGAAAAAAAAATACTAAATTCAATTGCTTTCTCTCTCTGTCCCGCAGTGGACTGGGCGCTAAACTCCGTTCCCATAAGAACACGGCAAGTGAAGCAGCATCTGGCTTGGCCAGTGGTTGGGAGGGACTTCCCCCTCTCGGCCCGTCCGCTGTGGAACCGTGTACGCTAATGAGAGCTGGTGCATGTAAAATCCGTCGTGGCTCCAAAGTCCTCCAAGTTGTTAAACGATACCTCTGGGGGTGCCGATTTCAGGGGGTTGGTCCCTCCTCTGGAATTGGTTCAAAATTACGGAACCCCTAGCTAAGACGGACTTCCTCCCACTGGGGCTCATTGAAATGGAAGCCGCTCCTTCGGCCCATCGCCTGCCTATATAGGGGGATCTGTCACCGCAACGCCGTTGCCAGAGGGCATTTGCAACAACAACAACAACAACAGCTTTCTCATCTAAATATTGCAATTTGAAATAGGTGCCTCATATGAGATTCAGGGTGACGAGAGGGTTAAATAGAACGCGGAGTTTTGGGTGTCCTTATTGCTTAACTTAGGTTTTTTTCGACTTTTTTTGAATTCTGGAAAAATATTGGCGCTATCACTCAGCTGACTTCACTTTTAAGGACTCCTTTTTTTGGCATCAAATTTGGAGATATTGTGCCGAAAACGCGCAAGTCTTCGGCGACGATTTTACTGACAAGGCCTGTGATATTTGCTTCTCTGCATTAATATTAAGCAATAGCCTAGCATTACTGAATTACATTTCTATTGCGCAATCAGGTTTCACGATCGATTGGTATTTTTCTATAAATGGAATCTCTAGGAAATTGCTGGAAATTTCGATGTTACTATATAAGGAGCAGAAGATCTCTCGCAGCATTGCAGTACAATTTCGACGTCTTCTTTCTTCGTGAATACGTTTGCTGTGAGCTTATGTAACCTGTCTCTTTCTATTGCGGTATTATGACATTTTCTCATTCGTTTTGAGATGCGTATTTTTGAATGTTGTTTGCCAACTCTATATTGTTATACGCTGATATATTTCCTTGAATAATTTAGTGTGTGATAAATACAGCATCTGAAAACGCATCTGTGCTAAGCTGACGGTTATAAAGCAACTTCAGTGACTGCTTCCTGTGATCTCTGTATAATAAATTGTTCATAAGTTCTAGAATCAATAAAAATTGTTTTTCGTCTTGTTAGCTGGACTGTTTACTAGGACTTTTCATAGATTTTGGACTCTCTAACAATTATTTTTTTCAGGATTTATGTTTATTTTATTCTTTAAAAAATATTCAAAACGTACTTAAATTGTCACATTGAGACGCTTTGCTCAACACAAACGATCAGAATTTGGGATACAGTGGAACAAAAAAAATGAGGCAAGCAAAAGCATTACTTTTTTCGTGTTGCAGCCAATATGACGTGGCATTAAAGAAATTCATAAACAACATAAATGAAAACTGAATCGGTTTACACATGCACAAAATATGCTTATATTTGTACCGTTATATAACATTCCATTCCTACGCACTTTATTCGTTTTAAGTTGTTTGTTTGTTTTTTCGCTCGACCAGTGCTTCTCACAAAATTGTAAAAATCGTAATATATAACCTCGTTTGGAAACGGGGATAGAATGAGGTAACAGGCACATAATCCGTGAAAACAGGACACAAAAAAAACAGGCACATACAAAATCAGCTTTATTTTTATCATAAATTAAGCTTAAGGTATTCAATACTGAAAATATGAAAGTAGTTTTTAAATGACAAGACAAAAGAATAGTTATAATGAACAAACGCGTTGAGTTCCATAATTCTTTGATGTATAATGTTTGCCGAATTTAAAATCATAAAATAACATCCAATTAAACAGTAAACAATAAACAATAACGAAATATTTTCAAATATTCATTTCAACATGGTATAAAATATCGGAAGTCTACTGGTAATGATAATTGTCTCATCGTTGTTTGTGTGCTTTCAGAAGCCATAATTTTAGGTACCATGGAGAACTGTCCTACCGTATCTCAATCAGGATGTTTTATTGTGTCTCCCAAGAAGTCTTTTCAAAAACTTCTCAGCATTAATCAGAAGAATAATGGTCATTGCATGCATTTGATTAAGAAAATTTAAGCTTTAAATAAAATTAAAGCAAAGATGCTGATTATTGGAGTATTAACTGCTCAAATTCCAAAAAGTAAGACGCCTGATTTTTCCAACAATGTTAGTAGAAAAAAAATATATGTCTGCAATTTTCCTACAAGATGGATTGCGAAGGTGATTACTTTTCTCTGTGTTGTAATACTGGTTCACTAAATCATGGGATTTTTAAATAATTTTTAAGCATTTGAATCACTGAAAAATATCTTACGTGCACTATACCCTTGATATATGATATATTTTGGTCATTTGGTCGTAGGTACTTTAGTTTCGAGCACAAAAAACATTTTTCTATTATAAAGTGGTCATTATTCATGTGAATTAATCTTATGAAAAAATTCTTATGACAGTGCTTATTAAAAAAGAAACTTTAAGTTTCTTCAGAAGAAATTCTTTTGAGAATCACTTTATTTCTTGAAAAAAGTGAGGCGTTCAAAAGATAAAAACTTTCACGATGAAAAGTTTATAAAAGCACTCTAGCTTAAGATGATCAAAATTTCTTAAGATGTGTCACAAGGTACAAATTGAAATTTAGTTTCTGAAAAAACACATACATTGTATTAAGAGCTGTACTTAATATAATTGTTAAAATAAATGTAATAATGTAATAATATGTTAAAAGCACATTACTGTATTATATATATATGTATATATATATATACATATAGTGTACGATACAGTACGAGAAAGTACGAGACAGTGTACGATATATATATATATATATATATATCGTACACTGTCCCTCAAGACTTAGCAATAAAGAATTTTAAACACAGCACTTTAAAACAAAGCTACAAAAAGCAAGCAATCTATAGCACAGTTCACAGAACAAGCAGCGATTTCCATCGGAAGCTCGATAACACGCTGAGCTGGGGGGCCTGTAGTGCCTGTATTTATAGATGACGCGGAAGTTGCAAGGAGCTTCTAGAAGAATGTATCTCCCGAAGATTCCTCGTAAAGCGGTTCTTTTGAACACGTCATAGGAATGCAGCTGAATCATTAGGCTATTATGTGATTATAATGCAGAAAAACCAACTTGAATTGAAAGCAGCTTGAAGTAATTTCAAAGGAAATAAATTATTTAAATATATGAATATGAAAATTGATTTTGTATGTGTAATCTATCAGACCATGTAAAAACATCGAATTTTATAGTTCATTTCTTAGAAGCCGAAAACAATGCTCAAGAAGTTATTAGTCTTTCTTATGAATAAACAAATAAAAAGTGAATAAAGATAATAGAATTAAGAATAGCTGTCTGACACATAGAAAATAATTTTTAAAAAATTCAAAATTTTATTTTCCATCATATCTTTTTTAATTGTTGAAATTTATTAATTGTAATACTTTCAACATAGTAAAAGTTCAATAAATCATTATCTTTTTATATGCATAAATAGATAAATAAAAATTCCCTGACTCATAGAAAACAATATTTGATTAAGAAAAAAGAAAAGAAAAAATATTTCCAATAATTTAATGTATGTCTTAAAGTATTAAGTGTACTTTCTTTTATTTATGAAATAGATAACTGAGATTTAAATTTTTAAAACAAAGTTCCATAATCATTTCACTTTTTAAAGTCAGATGTTAGGCAGGCATAGCTAGAGTATATGGCTGAAAATTGGAAGGTGAAGGGATCGATGTGACAGATACAACCTGGAAGAGGTTCTGGACATTCTCGGTAAATAGCACAATTATTTATTTATTTTTGTTTTGCTCTTATCAGGATCGCACTGTTATTGCAAAGAGATAAGGCTGAAAAAGCGGTACCAGCGGTAATACGAACAATACTGCCAGACAAGAACTCGTTTACCGGTATTAGTTTCAGATCAGACTGGAGCTATGATTGCAAGTGCTGTTTTGGAATATATGGGTATGGTTATCGAAACAGACACATTAATTGTAGTTGACAGACATAAAGGTGTAGGGAAACACGAAAACACAAATTTGCATTTCAACCGCTTTATTCTTCTCATTATTGTCCGCAATGTTTCTTTTAGTACTAGATCGATGATGCTCTACCACTTTGTCACTTTTTTTCCCTATATCGTTTTGTGTTCAATATAGAAATGCTGACTCCGTAGTTTTCCACCAGGTGGTACTGTAGGCGGTTTCATTTAGTAGCGCATGGCTACTTTACTATAACTAGACACCATTTTTATGAATATAGCAGCAGCCGTTCGAATGGGGAATGAGTGTGGCAAGGGATGTGGCATTCGAATTAGGGAAGTCAAGTGACTTTAGTGGGCATCTGTATATGGTAAAAATCCTCAAAAATTCATAGACGAAATGGAAACGGAAGACATTTTTTTTTCTCAAAACTTTGCACAGATGAACCACCTATCATTAAATAACTTTTCTGGCCTGGGACAGGAACTGAACTGAAAGTCTTTTTTTGTTTGTTCTTCTTTTTTTAACTATCCATCCTAATGCACACACAACACAGGTTAAAATAATCGCAAGTTCTTGAAAGTAGTTTGAGTTGCAAAATGATTCATATTGTTACGAATTTTCGGGGCAACTCGCTGCTCTGGGGCTTAAAATGGTTTAAAATTCGTATTCTACGCTTCAAATAGATAAATTTTGCTTTTTGTTGCATCAAAATCGGTCAATTAGAACAGGAGATATGGAGGTTTCGGTTTTCCATTGTTTTTCAGTGGAAGTTCTAGAAATCTCGAGAAATATTGGTGCTAGGGCTTCGATCTCTTCAGTATTGGGGACTTATTTTTGGCGCCAAATTTGGCGATATTTCGCCAAAAGCCGCCAAGCTTGGCGACATTTTGGTCATTTGGCGCGATTTTCCCAATAGGGCCTGGAAGTTGGTTTTCCTGCATTAAAAACGCATAATAACCTAACATTTCTCTTCTATGACATAATTAAAATTCCCGCTTTATCTAGAATCTTCGTGAAATACACTTTTCTGGAGGACTCTTGTACCTCCAGCGTCGGCTATAAATAGAAGTGCCTTTAAAGCCCCAGTTCAGTGCGAGTGGAACGCCCAGTGTGTGAAGACCTCTCTCAGCGTGAGTACGCTCTGTTATAGAAGCGGTGTTTCGCGCTTGATTTCGAAACTGCTTTTATGTGCTGTGAGTAAATTCTCGATTGCTGATCCTTGAGGGACTGTTAGTGTTATCCCTCGAATATTTCCACAGAAGTTTTACCTGTGGATGTGTTTTATTTTATGTGAGAATTACAGCATTTGTGAAAGCTTCTGATCTATGCGGACTATTAAAAGCACATTACTGTTAGATTGTTCTTGTGAATTTTGTATGGCTGATTGTTCTACGAAGTTCTAGAAGAAATAAAGTTTGTGTTCCCTCCTGACATGTGACTTTTTACTAGAACGTTTTACACCAACTGTACTTTAGAACGACGGACCCGGAAACACGCAGAGTAGTTCTGCAACAATATTATTCTATGTGTTCAAAGTAAATAGGTTTGAAACCTCTGATTCAAAGAAATATTCAGAATTTATAAAATTATAAATATTTAGAGTAACCACACACCAGAAACGAACTCCGCATATAAGTAGGTGACGTTCAAAAGTTCTTAACGTCCACTATGAGGAATTCCAAATTGTAAATGATTTCTTGTTTTATTTTGTTTTATTTATTTTATTTCTTTTGCTTATTTTACAATGTAAATGGTGTCTATATGTCCGATATAAAGTTGAACTTGGATATATGAGATTTCATTTCTAAATTTATTTGCTATACTTATAAAATATTTTGTGGAAATCCTGTAAGTTAGTATCGAAAAACAGTTAAGAACAACCTTAAAAAACACTGTACTATCTGTTCTTTTATTTGATGTAGAGGAATTTTCATCATGAGGTAATGGGAAACAATAGATTCCTGCTTCATTAAAAGAAAACACTTTCATTGACAGGAACAAAATACCAATTCCTGCGGAATTGTTCTAACAGTTTCTCGATGCCATGGAACATTCTCTGGAGATTCGCATTACGGAATTGCTTTCGATTCGCTGAGGTATAATTCTGCGATCCAAAAATTACAATAATGAGAGTAGTAAATAAATTAGATTAAATAATTTTCTCTGCAGACATGTTCCTTGTTAAATACATTTTTTTTTATGTTTAAAAGAATGGTATTTGCGACGTGCATTCTCTAGAGTCTAAAATACAGGGCTGTCCATGATTAAAGTAGTCCGAGTATGGTAAATCTTAAGCTGTGACTGTTCATCACAAACGCATGGAAAATAGAAGATAACATGATAAATGGATTTTAAAAATAGTCAGTTAAAATAATCCTACACAGGGCCAGGGGAGTTAATGTTATCGAGATTTCAGTAGCGTACAACATACAAATTTCCGTCTACATGACTCAATATTTACATCATTTACTTTGGGACAGAGCACATACCATTTTCAGTTGTCGGTATAGAGGATTGACTGCACTTGCACGCAGTCTAGAGTACAGATGTGCAATCTATTGCCTTATATTCTATTGTATTCTTATTTTTTCTAATGGTGCGTTACAAGGCAACTGAACACCTTGAAAAATAAATAAAAACGAAGATTTCGACGTTATAGCTATAAACTGATGGAAGGGAGGGTCCTAATCACCAAGTAGCAGCAAATTGAAAGCGGAAAGAGAAGGGCTTTTGAAGATGTGGCTGGTCTATATATATTTTTAAGATTGCATAAGAGACAAGGATAGTCAGGAGGGACACTGATACGATGGAAGCGCTTGCGATGACAGTCATGACCAGATATAAGTCCGAAAATTGTGACAAAATTCATTCTAAGTAATTCGGGTACTTCAAGAATTTGTCTAAACCATGCTTTTTTCCCCATTTACATCATTGACTTCTTCGAAAGTGGAATGTCTAAAAACTTTCCTAACAAAAATGTCTACATGGCATATTACGTTGCAACTAAAAATATTTTGTAATTTAAAGCGTAGTTAAAGGCCCCTTTTATCCGAGTACTGGAAATTTTGGGATAGGTGTAATTTGAAATTTCTTGTAAGCGAATAAAACTAAATTTCAACCCTACCCTCATTTTAAAGCATACGCTGACAGTGCATTTTTAGGCATACAGTATTTTAACTCTAGAGCATCTTGTAAATGCAAGTGTTATCACATAAGGATAACTATCATTTGAGTAACTTTCTTCCATTAAAGTTTTTCCAGTGAAAAAGGATATTTAAATGAGCATATTACACATGATTTTTAATAAGGCTTTGCCTTTCTTGTAACTAATGCTATATTTTTCTCTGAGCAAGTATCTCATATTTATGTCATCTAAAAAGTTTTGCATGTTTTAAGAAGAGATTACTAATCTAGGTACACTGTAAGAAATACCTGTAGTTTTAAAACAGATACTGCTTTAAAATAATACAGCACACGTGCTTCGGTTTTAGAATACAGCACTTTGTCTTGAAAATCCACTCACGAAATGGCGTAAAGACGTTGATAAGATAATCACGAAGAACCTTGTTCAACAAACTGACACAGTCTTTACATCGCAACGTGTTGGTGTTACGTTTATCGACAGATTGTTCTGTAATGTAGGAAAATATTTTTTACAGTGTACTGTCGCATAGCAAGAAATTTATCTTAAACATTCTGTTTCTAGAATTAACAAAAAACAAAGCCGTTTTTCTATTATTGAAAAAATAAAATTTTAATCTTATGGATTGAATATTTTATGTACAGTTCATAGATAGTTCTTAACATCCTTGACGCATCATAAAAAAAAAAAATATTAACATGCCTCATATTGAAGAGTATTCTTATGACTTAATTGAAAGTATAGCACAATTGTTTAACAAATAAAAATATTTTCTTTCCTAAAATTTTAAGGAAGTAGAATAAATTACACCTATAAACAATCGGAAATTTGTAACTCACTAAATTCCTTTGAAACTAAAGGCACCTTTATAGTGACTTTCTAAAGTGAAGAACGATTTGTATGTTTAGAATGTGTAAAGGTGTTTTATCAACAATGCAACCATAACCATTCGTGGAATATTTTATGCTACGTTTGCATAATATAATGTGTTCAACGTTAAATTCATGTGCTAAGATTCAACACTTATTCCAGCTACGAAAATAGCACAGCTTGGAATTAGGAAAGCGCATTTGTGACTCAGAGGAGAAATAACTGTTTAATATTTTAGGTTATACACTATTACGTTAGTGCATATTTAATTACAGGTATTCCCGAGAGCTGCATATGTGAGAATTTATACTGTGGATAATTGTGAAAATCTGCACAATTAAAGCTGCAGGAAATGAAATAGAGGGTGATTTCTTTGAAGTTAAATAATTATAGAGATTTAAGACAAAGGACTTATATTTATTTCAAAATTTGTCTTAAATCATTATTCTATGCGAAACGTAGATTCGGATATCAATATAACATAAATATTTGTGTTGTATCTCGCGGGTTTATATATGTTAAGAAAGTAAAGTGTATTACAGATTTAAGCATTTTTTAATTATTTGTTTTGAGATTCAGTCAAAGGCGATATTTAATTTATACTCAAATAATCACTTTTTTATAATCAAATATTGATTTTTTGAATATTTGGTAATATTTATTTGTTAAATTTTGAGAAATGTTGTGAGCATAATTAAATGCATTTTAAGTACTTTTATTCTATTTTCTGTATTCTATAAAGGTATGCGTACGCTTCTGTAAAACATTAATGTCGAGTATATAGTATTAAATTGGTGAAAAGCTTCATTTTATGTCAATACAATGCAAAAAGTTGTTCAGGTTTTGTACATCTATATTTATTGACTTATGTTTGGTAATTTGTAGGGATCAACCGATAATAGATTTCAACATGCACCAGATACTTTTTTACAAGGGGCTGTTTTCATATTAAAATGCAAAGTTTAATTTTATATGTACCTCATTTTCTATCAATTACATTTCGAGAAAAGCTGCTCTGTGTTCAACATCTCTCCAAATGTAGCGATAGGAAGTGAGAATCCAAATAAAATTATTTTTTGTATTTTAACATGTGTACAGCCTCTTGTAGAAAAAGTATCGGGTATCTGTTAAATTCTGGTGTTTGTCCATTAGTTAAATCATATTCTCATTTTGAAACTTCTGTAACATGAGAAAACGGAAAAAAACGTTTTATTAACAGGCATGAATAATTAGTATCTAGAATTGTTTTTTTATATCTTATTAATTACTATATATCTTTAAGAACTTGAAAAAAAAATTACTTAATTATCAGTGTGTGATAGGTTCAAGGTATGGAAAAACAGAAGGCGTGAAATACCATGCAGGATTTTTTTATCTCAAAGAATTTTAACCTTTTCCCGGCGGGGAAATTTTTGCCGTGCTGTTTCAGAAGGACGGAAGCATCTGAAAAATGCTTTTCCCCATTTCAGTGACTTTTTGCTGAAGCTGCTATTTGTGCAACAATCATTGATGGATTACTCTTTCCCGCCCCCGAAGTAAAACGAACTTCTTGAACAAGGGGATTACCTTTACGTCCATATTCTCCGAACTGGGGTGTAACTGAATTGATGGATGGATGTTGACATCTCTCCCCGCCGGTCCAGTTCAAGTGAACAATTACCGAGGGGGAAAGCATTAGTTGGTCGAAATATGAACCAAGCCCGTCCTTAAGGTGTTCTCCTGCTTGGTTGAAAAATCGACCGCCCGTCTTCAAAGCGTTAAAAATGAAGAATTGATTGCACGTGTTCCAAAAGGCTAAAAATAAGTAAAGTTGTTTTTTGTCTTTAAATATTTCAATTGGTTTTGTTTAAAGATTTATTAGATTATTTTTTTAGTATAATTTAGAACATTTCATACTTTTATATTCAAATTGTGATTTTTAAATTCTGCAAAATAAAGAGTTTTATACAGTGTATGTAATGTATCCATATGGTTTTAAAAGTTTGTTCAAAGAGGGGTAGAATATAAAAAAAAACATTTTTTGTAATCAATGAAATGTTGTTAATTAATAATTATTTAACTATCATTTATAAACTGAAACACATTTGGCAGAATAATTTAATATGCAAAACATTTCTGTGCGAATCATGAAACACATTAAAAAGACAATGTTATCAGATAGTACTATACCATTAAATAGAATAAGCCTTATATAATAGAATGTAATCAATACACAGAGAGGAAACTAAAAAAACACCTTCCTAGACATTCGGTGGAAACGTAGATAAAATTGATTAATCACGTTTCAAACTGTGAAAACATTCTTTTTAAATTTTGCCTTTTAAAATTATTCAAATCGAAAAAAAAAAATGCACCTTGCGGAACATGACATTGTCTGGACGTTCTCGAATGTTTTAAGAATAACCAACTGTATCTACTTAACGAATTGAGTTTTACAATCCAGTGTGTTACTAAAAATTATATTAGGTGTAAAAATAAGATTGTGTACGACAGTTTCTCGATAACTGGAGATTTTTGCTTTTAAATTTCTTATACACCATACTGGAAATTTTTACAAATTGTCATTTCATAAACATTAATCAAAATTTAACACTAAATACAACTTTCCTATTATAATAATTGATTGAAACATTGTAATTCAATGAACTGTATAAATATGTCTAACAAGTGATCGAAGCAAATATCGTGCATTGAACCAAGTGTATATTTCGAATAAAATTGTTTAAATATATGTTATAGCAGATAACAATATTTAATTTGTACAGATTACGATAATTGATATTTACACAAACATGTACAAGCCAATCCCCAGCAGAACTATCAATGCTAGTCTACTAAATTTTCAAAAATTGCTGAGCAATTTATCACTCTCAGGGATCATGAGAAAAATTTAGTCATTTTTCTGCAGAAATCGTTGTCTTAACTAATATTACAAAGAAGCCAATATTTAATACTGAATTAAGACATGGCAATATAATACCAAACCCCTTCAAAATTTATCAAATTTTATTAAATCTAATACTGGTTTATTAGTTCTATGGACCATGATTTTTTTTCTAAAACAAAAGATAGCATTAAGAATTCGACTCTATTTCCCTAGGGCTGCAATCTAGGTTAAAATTCATGATGTAACTAACATTTGTATTAAACTTATGCAACACCACAACAGTGCCAAACAATGGTAACGTTTTGTTAAAGGGTCCTTTAATTTTTTTCAATTGTATGTAATGCTACTTTTGTGGCGACAATAAAGACTACTGTGGCGCTATTATGCTTTGACAGCTTGACAAATTACCTTTCAGTTCTTCATTTAAAAATAAATATTTTCAAATACATATGAAAGAAAATTTTATCTGCGACTGAAATGAATGAATCTTTACAGGAATAACTATTTCGCAGTGCTTGAAAACCAAATGAATTTTATTAAAACAATCAGAACTTGTGGCAATCTATATATAATGAGATCACATTATGTAAAAATGATGCTCTTAACAGTAAGGAATTTTTAATACTCCAACAATGGCTATTATATCGGATAGTAGTATAATTATTAGTAAATTACAATTGATGAAGAACCTCTATATACAATTTAACCCAAACTAAACTTAATAATTCAGCTAACAAAAAGAAATTTACTGCCTAATATAACAGAAACTAAACAAATGAAATACGGTTTTACATAAAGTAAAACTACATGTATAACACCCAACCCCAGAAAAAACTGAACTCGAAGAGACATTTTTGATTATAACTGGCAAGGAAAGTAATTAATTTAATTAACTAAACAAAAGAAAGTAATTTGTAACTTTAGTAAATGTCTACTACTTTCTACACATTAGTTTCCCTTAAGAATTTATCTACATACGAAACAAAACGAAAGTAATTAAAAGATTTAAAAGTTCAGGGGCATTACATTGAATTCAGAGAAGTTTTCTCGAGACGTTAAAATTGAGATAGAATGGTGCACGACATTAAACCATAAATGCCTATGTATATAGATCTTGACCATGATAAATAAACTGCGCCAAACACAGTTAATATTTTCTTAATCAGTACTTTAATACAAAAAAACTTTTCATTAGAAAATACAGAAATATGATTGACATCCGAAATTTTTTTTCGATTACATGTCACAAAACGTAATATATAAAAAGCATCACATTACAAAAGTATTCACGGATATTAAAATTTCCAATATATAGTGATTAAAACGGGATACAAAATTGAATAATACATCCCTAAAATCTGTAATCTCGGTTAATTTAATTATCTACACTCCTCTCTTCAGATAACATCCTTCACACCTTACAAGATTATAAAAATTTGGGGAAGCAGAACAATGGAATATGGATTCTGTACAGGAACAAAGAGTCACATTTTTCTTATCGATTACACTGGAGCAAGGGATAGAGGGTTTAAAAGCCACATTCATGAAACGTGTTGCAATTAAAAAGACACCGCGATACGTAAAAGCGCACAATCAATACACAGAAAAGGGGAGCAAAAGACGCTGCCTCCGATTTTCGCACCAAATTTGAGATAAGCTTGATTAATTGCCTTTCAAAATCAGTCTTCTTTTTGTGAAAATCAGTTTGAGGAAGTAATTCATTCAAACTTCGTATTTTTGGTTCTTTTCATTGTCCAGGCATTTCTGGCAGGTGTTTAAGGCTTTGAGGCTTTTTTGTTTTGTAATTCAAAAACCCAAAGCTATGGAATAAAAGAAAGATTTATATGTATCTGAAGTACAGTTGTAGTGAGAACCTTCTTGAAGAGAGGATTACTTTCTTAATTGCTATACTTGTTGGCGTTTGTATTTCCGTTTAAATAATTCAGAACGAAATATTTATTCAAATGTCAGGTACATACAATGTTTTAATACACTTTACCAGAAAGGAAAAATAGTTATAAATTGAATAGCTACTGTAACCCTCAATGCGGCTGAGACTTTAAATAAGTTTAACCATCTTACATAGACACGTCTTATTATTATTTTTTAATTTCAATTTTAAATTTTCTCACATAATTAATATAGAAAAAGTAAGCAACCTGAAGGCATGACATTTTTACTGGAACTTATTTCCTATTCTCTATAAACGTGCTTGCCCATGTTTTGCCAAAATTGCTTGAATTTAGTAGCATGTGGAATTTTTTCTAGACTTAGATAATCGCTCCTTCTCTATTTGTTTCTTCATTTTTATTATTGTATCTAGATTTAACCTAGCTTTCGATATTCGGAAAAAATAACAGCAGGTATCTCTTTTTTTAAAATCCAGCATTTCTTCCCTACTGTACTCCTTGAATGACTCATTTGAACCAAACACACTAGTTGGAAAATATTCAGGAGCGATTGATCTTCGTAATATCTGCAATAACTGAAATCTTAGTGGGGTAAAATCAACTATTTTTACCTTTTATTAAAACTTTGAGAAAATAAATGCAAATGAAATAGATGAAACAGAGTAATTTCTGTAAGTCACGATAAGATCTACGTTGTTAATGTTCATTTCGTCATTACAATCTCGTGAGATAGTAATAATTCTTAGAATAATGCTTACAATTGTCCTTATCATTACAGTAAGAAGCAAAATGTTTTCCTATTTCCTGTAAATAAACGTTGCATGAAACTTTATTTAAAGTAATATTTTTGCATGAAATAGTTAAACTTTTTCTGTGACAAATATAAAATTCAAGATATTTCTCAGGTTTTCCATTTGTCAGAAGAAAAGCGTTTTAATTTATTAGAGTGATGCATGAAGTGCCTGTAACATATATATGAGCTTGTGAATTTCATTTCATAGTCGTATTTGAATATTCAGGGTATCTACGAAGCTCGTTTTCAACTTAACATATTGGTCTGTCATACCAGGACAAACAGGATATACATAGGAACTTGGGTTCGGAAATGCGAACGGCAATCACTAGAGGGCGATGTTCGCAGGATTATGGTAGTGTGATCAGTTTAGACTAGCACGGTTGTCGGAGATGAGGTGGATGAATCGGTTTACTCACTCAGAAAACGTGCATGGTGCTGCGGATGGGAAAGAGGAAGTGGCGGTACGGATGTACCTTAACGCAATGTTCCCAGGTGTAGAGAGAAAGGAAAACGATGACAAAAGAGGTGTGACTTATTGAATGACTTATTTGTTAACATGACTTCCTGTCTGCGGTACCATACTCGTAAAATATGTCGGTCAGTTCTGAGTTAGTAAGCCGATTCATCAATCTCCGGCAACGTTCTAGGCTAAATGATCAGGCATTCATAAACCTACGAACATCGCCCTCTTGCGATCACCATTTGCATTTCCGGACACAAATTCCTATGTATTTCATGTTTGTCATGGAATGACAGGAAAGCAAGTTACGTTTGGCAACGTCCTTTTCAGACACCCTGTATACGAGTATAAATAGACAAAACTATTATTAAAAAAATCTGGAGTGACTCCACTCGACTTTCCGAACACTTACGATTAAGATCATTATCAAGCATTTAAATAAATTTTAATCGATGAATAATTCAAACATATATACCAAATTGAGGCTCAATCGAATGCACCATTTAAACGATAGCGCACTTTCAAGAATCCCCCCCCATATGCCATAATGTAAAAGAAATCTTTGTCGTAGCCCTGCAGAAAAACTGTAAGTCCTATACACATCAAAATCAATACCGGTTTTACGATGGTAGTTTATATCATATATACTCAATTTAAGCTCAATCGAATGCCCCATTTAGGAGCTATCGTGTTCACTCACATACACACATACACACACACATACACACATACATACATACATCTCGTAAAAATAGCATAAATAAATTCAGACGACCTCAAAACGTGCCAATACACCAAAATCTCGAAGTCGAATGTTTTCATGATTACAATACTTTCCTTACATGGTACATGTTCGGAAAGTAATAAAAGTTTGATTCAAGATGATTTTGATGATGAATGATGAGAAAGATCATGTGATTTAACACTTGGATTTTTTTCTAGGGGTTATTTGAAGTCAAAGGCCTATGTCTACCTATGCATTACCTAAGCACTACCTAATGCACTACCTAAAGGCATCTACCTATGCATTAAAAGAGGGTATGCAGAGGACTCAACGCAGCATCAACGAAATTCACCCACATTCATTCGAAATGGTCCTGGAAAATTTCGACAAAAGAGTGCGTATATGTACCAGCAAAGACATG
Organism: Cheiracanthium punctorium; assembly: GCA_038373885.1. Lineage (NCBI taxonomy): Eukaryota > Metazoa > Arthropoda > Arachnida > Araneae > Cheiracanthiidae > Cheiracanthium > Cheiracanthium punctorium. The sequence continues at coordinate 651,421 of JAWZYV010010737.1, read as the reverse complement.
CGGGTCATTTGACCAAAGCGCTATTCCATACATAACCCTCTCTGTGTCATTAATGTTTCAATTTAAAAAAATACAATTGGGAAAAACAGCTGTGTTTTCTATTTAATTCAAATCTTTGTCAATTTTGGGACACCACCCATACTATCTGTCCTCGATAGTTGCCCTAGACCCTATATCCCTACTTATTATAAAAGGTGTCTGCTTGCCTGCGTGGTTGTCTGTCGTCGGTGTTACGGACAAACGGCTGCATGCAGAATTACCAAATTTGGTACAGAGGAAGTTCTAAACATGAAGTTTTTCACCTCGAAGCGATTTTTTTGAAAATTTCGAATTCGAACTTTTTTTTAATTTTATGTTTTATGCAATTATTTCATTTTTCCTCACCTAATACGAAATAATGGCCAGAATTACACTCGCAGCGAAACAGCATTTCCATTATCGGATAGAGGAGGACATTTTCTTTCAAAAACAGTTTGTTCTGAAAATGTAACATCATTTTCAGATTTTAAAGAATTTTTTAACTAAAGATCACTTTTGACGAAAATTTTCGTTAAATAATTTCAAAACTGTCGTATCTTTAATTCTATACGTTATTACCTTGTGATATTTTGACAAATTATGAAATGTGTATTTCGGCCTATTTTGAAACAAAAACGGGGAAGAAATATAAATTAGAAGACTTTTTACGAATTTTAATTTAAGAAAATCTGGACTGCCTCCACCCGACTTTCCGAACACTTACGATAAACATCATTACCAAGCATTAAAATAAATTTTAATCGATGAATAATTCAAATATATATACCAAATTGAAGCTCAATCGAATGTACCGTTTAAACGCTAGCGCACTTTCCAGAATTTTCCCCCACAGTCCATAATGTAAAAGAAATCTTTGTCGTAGCCCTGTAGAAAAACTATAAGTCCTATACACACCAAAATCAATACAGGTCTTGCGACGGAACGTCTTGGTTTATAACATATATACCCAATTTGAGCTCAATCGAATGTACCGTTTAAACGCCAGCGCACTTTCAAGAATTTCTCATAGGCCTCAATTTCCCCATAGGCCATAATGTAAAAGAAATCTTTGTTTTAGCCCTGTAGAAAACTGTCCTATACACATCAAAATCAATGTGTGCATGCCCCGTTCAGGAGCTATCGTGTTCACTCACATACACAAACACACACACACACACACACACACACACACACACACACACACATGCACACATACATACATACATCTCGTAAAAATAGCATAAATGAATTCAGACGACCTCAAAACGTGTAAATACACCAAATTCTCGAATTTATTTTGTCAAACAATTTTTGGCATTTGGAAGTTACGTTTTTGGTCTCGCGCCCCCATGTTTCTGGGCCGAAGGCTTTGAAAAACTACAAAAACGTTGGCAGAAAATCATAGATGTGGGTGGTGATTACTACCCGCATTAACTTTTTTTGGCGGAAAACTTTCGTTACAACCTGATAAAAAGCAGTTGGATTTTAAACTATAAATTATTTGTGGACAAATACACTGTTGATTTGATCACAAGCAATTTGTACATACTTAAAATGTTAAGTTCCTTTGATGTCTGTACTGCAAAATGATTATGGAAAATAATTTGCTTGAGCAAAACAATAGTATTCTAGAAAATCATATCTTTAAACGCTGATGCTACCGTTACTGGAGACTATTTGAGAAAGTTCGGATAGCGTTGGTATCGTGGATATTAGAATTTTCCTTAAATTTCAAACTGTAGCATGTTTTCTGTTTATGTATTATTTTTTAACTAAGCATCATCTTTTTTAAATATATTTGTTTTCATAAAACTTCCAAAATTTCAACAGTGTATCAGTTAATCAAGCTTAATGCATTATACACATTCATCAAAATGAATGGAACATTCCTGTAATTATTGTTATAAATACGGTAATCTAGCTGCGATATATTAGAAATAGATTCCAGGTAAAGCTTCGATAATGAAGCCTCCTAAGCTTATTTAATGATATAAATATTTATGTTCCTATAACGATTTTATATTAATCACCAGATTTAATAAAGATAGCAGTTTGACTTATCATTAAAGGTTATTGGCATCATTTATAATCCTGCTTTATTAATACTTGAAAGTAGAGGAATTCCAAACATAATGGAAAATATAATGATGAAGAAATGATGCTATCGGTAAGGAATGTTTATTTCAAAGAAACAATTCATATTCTCGTAATGATCTTGTCATATATTTTTTTCTTATATTCTCCATTAAATAATTTGATCGGCAGAAAATCCATTTTTCATAAGAAGCCTAATATAATGACCATTTTACTCCATTTTTTCTTGAAGAAATTTCATTAATGAAGGTAATTTCAGGGATGTAAAAATGTACATAGATTACAAAATATGTCAAAGAATTTACTGACTTTCTTAAAAGCAATGTTGTGAGATTTTATGTGAAAACTAAAATTTAAAATGAAAGTTAATGAATAAAATTGCTCAGAAAACTGTTAAAGTTCTTAGAAAAAGACACAATTTTAGAGTTAGAAGTCCCGAATTAAACTCAGTGGCGGGAAAATGTGAAATAAACCCTGTTCATTTCATAACATTCATGTTATGTGCGGCTGCATCCCAAACTTATTCTTAACAAAAAGAAAACCTAAATGTCAAATATTTATACTGACTTTTGCTGTTTTTAAGAGCATATCAGCATTCATGAAAGGTTTCTATATTGGGTCTAAAAATTATTTTATTTTATGCGAAAAATGATTTTTGCTGTTATGTTTGCAAGGTTTAACTTTTTTATATAATGCAAATTTTATTTTACTTTAGTCAAATACTGATTAAGAAATACCTTGAAATGTAAAAGTTGATCGCTGTCTCTCTGTTTACATTACTTATTCGTAAGAAAGAAAGTTTTCTAAAAAAAATTGAAAATATATATATATATATATATATATATATATATTATGTAATAATACTTTTAGAATGAAAATATGTTTCGTATGTAAACGATATTACATTGGCCTCCGAAAGTTAAGGAACAACCAATTTTTTGCGCCTTATTTGTAAATGAAGAAATGCAGAAACATCAAATTTGAATTACATCTACACAAAACAGTTCTGTGTTGACTGAGACATAGAAGTTTAAATAAGAAAACACAAAAATGATTTACAACAAAAATAGCAATCTCGATGGAAAAGTCCATTCTTAGAAAAAAATAATATACCCCAGTCTTATGAAGTAAAATATCAAAGAAACATAACAAAATCAGTTTTAATAAGGTATATTCCCACCGCTAACTGTCGAACTAAAGGCATCGAATTTCCATGCTGTCAATTAAGTTGTTGGTAACCGAAATTGGAAGCTAAGACCAGACACGGAGTAAGCGTTGTTCCACCACACCTAAAGATCTTGGAAGAGGACTTAAAGGCACAACTTGTCTAACAAGATAGTGCCAAAGATGCTCTATCAGATTTATGTCTGTAGATTGAGCTGGACATTCCATTCTCTCTAAAACAAAACCCTCAAAATATTCCTAAAAAACTATAGATCGGCGAGGTCGTGCATTACCATCCATCAGAATAAAATCATAGCGAATTGCACCGGCATATAGGCGGACATATGGATCAAGGATCTCATCCCAATATCTCACACTAGTCAGAGTTCCTTCCTGGAACACATGAAGGTCAGTGTGACCACAGAGTTGGATCGCCACCCAAAGCCTTATTCCACCACCTCGGTAACTGTGTCTTTCGAAAGTGTTGGATTGGTGGTATCTGGTGCTTTGTTCCCTCCAGATCATTAGATGTCCCGAATCGCTTTCTAGTGTGAATCTGGACTCGTCTGTAAAGACTGTCGTCGGAAGTCCATCGCTGTCTGGTCCATGAAACGTGGTCTCTTGCCCAAGATAAGCTGGCCCTTCTCTGTCGTTCGTTGAGCAGAATACACACAACTGGTAGCCTTTGTGACATAAAGACCTGCATTGTGGAACACCTTCGCACCATACTAGCAGATATTCTTCTCCCTGATGCTACAGAGTGGTCTGCAATAAGTTGTGGCACAGAAATGCTTCTTCTCCTTTGGGCCGAAAGAGATATAAAACGGTCTTCTGAAGGCGTTATAGCTCGTGGTTGGCCTGAAACATGCCTTCTGGACAAGCTTCTGTTCGATATTGATTCCAGAAACTGTGGACAACACTGAGAGACACATGAAGACGCTTAGCAGCATCAGATTGTGACAACTCCATTTCCATCCATCCGAACGCCCGCCACCTTAACGAATAGGGCAAACGGCAACTCTGAGACATTGCGGGACTCTACGGCCTATTATCAACAAATCTGCCATCAAAAGTTGTAAATCAATAAAAGTTACACGCGTAATTACGGAAGCCTGATGTTTGCATATTTTTCTTTCACTCATATATGCCTGTTCTTTTACATAAAAAAAGAGGTAGCGATCGTTTTTGCATAAATTTGCATAAAGTAGATTTTTATCATTTACATAAACTATAAATTTCATTGTTACTATCATTTTTTATGGTGAGCTTCGAAAAACTGATCTTTACCTTTTGGTGGCCAGTTTATCTATAAATTTCTTTACTTGTAAACATATGGGATAAACTTGATAAAAATCTGAAACACCAATAAAGCAATGTCATTTTTCTATTTCCAATTTTATAAAAACAAGTTTTCATACACAAACTCCATTGTCTAAATTAACAGCTTGAGATGACACGGCACTAATACAAGGGAAAAAATGTTTGGATGAATCAACATGCGCATTTTTCAAATTTCACTAAACTTTACATTTAAGATTTCAGTTAACTGCAAAAAATGGTACAAGTATATTCTGTATACACTTTTTTTATAAATTAATTACAATTATTTAATTTTATAAACTATTTTTTCTGCAGAACATTATAAGAAAATCAGATTAAGAATACTTTAACGCATAATTTATATTTAAAATATTATAAGAATTTTATAATATTTCATAAGCTAAATATTGTTGAAAAATACTTTATGCATATAAATAATACTTAGTAAAGATAACACACATCAGAGTTGCAAAAGAATGGGTTAAATTGTGGAAAATGAAAACAGTGAAATATAAAATAACATTTTAAATAATTATCTTCTTAACTTTTCTTCATCATTATTCCGGAGTCAGATCAACTGGACTATGTGAGGCTCCGCCATGACCTCTATGCAACTTCAAAACTACTACTGCATATGAAACTTTGATGGCACTGTGTGACTCAGAGCTTACACAGACAGTACTTTACAGACAGTACAGTAGGATCTTTGAATTACTTGATATAGACAACGTTATGCAATAGGGCATAGCTCTTTGAATCATACGATGAGATCCACTGTTGCGCTTTTGGAACGCTTGACAACAGACAGTAATTTAGACACCTATGGCTGAGAGCAATGAGAAAAGGAAACATTTGACTGTGTTTTCAAAATACTAAGTGAATAAGTAAAAATAGCTGCCAACTTTTGCAGAATATAACTAACCACTTTTCCTACACAATAGTTTTCGGTTAAAATTTTGCCTAATTTTGGAGTTCAGCGAGTGAACTGATTACTAATTTGAAAAAAAAAAATTAACAAAATTTTCTGTTTACAAAAAGTGTTTGGTTATGTTCCGTAAAAATTAGCAATTATGCACTCATAATATTTGTTGTCCGCAGTACATGTAAAAATAATATTGCGTTGGGAAATAGTTATGATTCCACATAATATATTTTTATTCCAATGAAATGTTGAAGATTGCAAAATGATTGTTACTTCAAAAATAATAAAACAGACCCTACTAAGTGAATAACACTATAAAGTAGCCTTTCAGTTTTATATACAGGTTATCAAGTAAAGGTGGTAATACTCTTTCATTCTTTATCTACAAGAGATAAGTGGACAATGAAAATTTAAAAAAGAAATTCAAAATAAGGTAAGAAAAAAGACTACGTTAAGAAAAAATAGATTTTGTTAATTTTCAAAAAGTAACACTTTCGAAATTTGTATACGACCCCCGTAAAAAAAATCTCAATTAGTAACATGTGCCTCATGCACTAATGAGGTAATGCACAATATTTCAGAATTATATCCTAAAAAGCTTCAGATATATGAAGATAAATGTATGCTGAATTAAACCACTTTTCCATGGGTCTCGAAAGAAAAAAATCTCATCGAATTATCGCGTTTCAAGGTACGTACATAAGTTACGGAAGAAAACCATTTTTCATCACCCTATCAATAAAACTTTACATTCAAATTCACGTATAGCCCTTGGCCATCTTTGTTTAAAAATGAGATGCTTCATGGCGAAAGGCTTAAATTTTGTGCATCACCATATTAGTATATGAGACACTTTTTACTAATTGGGAATTTTTTTGTACGAGGTTGTATAAAAATTTAAAAAGTGCAACTATTTGAAAAATAACGAGAGGAATATTTTCTTAACGTACCCCTCTTTTCCTAAGTTCTTTGAATAATTTTTCAATTTATATCGCCCACTTATCTCTAATTGACAAGGAATTAAAATTTGTTACATCCTTTTGGAGACACGTTATATATATATATATATATATATATGCAGTCAGTTATTAAGTAAAAAATAATAATAATATTACTGCAAAAATGGCATACGCCGTAGAAAAAAAAAAAAGTATATCCGAATCAGAGAGCAAACAGTATGAAATTCGAAATGCAATGAACCAAATTATACCTGAATGAATGGAATGGAAATTATAACCTCTGGGACATCTTCAGGGGCCACACCCAGAAGATTATAATTAAAGACAACAAAATAGTAGGAATTCGGTTGTAAGGCATAACAAAAGAGATATTCACTCCACACATTTAGGCCCTGTCCTATTATAGAAAACAAGAAAATAAATACATAATAAATTTGAAAGCTAAATAATCGAAAATAATCGAAAATAACAGAAAAACAAGCATACCCAACAGGTATAATGTAGATCACATGGAATAAGGTAGCAAATGTTGTTGTAAGAATGCTGAAAAAGTCAAGAGGTGAAATACCGGTGTTGCCAGAGTTTGAATGTGTAATAGTAGAATTAAGCTTATAAAAGTGTTGACAGAAACAGTAGTGTAAAATTATTTGAAAGTGTTATCATGCACGTATATTAATTAAATTAACATAAAGGTTTATTAATTAAATTAAATTTATAATTATTGAATAATAAATAGATGTTACAGCCAATTAAATATTCATAGAATCATTGTATTGAAAACTATTATGAATACGTGCCCTAGCTAAATATATGCATACCGTTTATATTTAAATATTTCATACAAGCTTACATTTATAAGATCATAATTACAAATAGAGTTTTCTAAAACGAAATCTGTATTGATTTAATTTGAATTAAAAATTACGCAAGAATTTATATTACCCTCATGCGAACGAAATTTTAAATATAAGGTGTAGATTTCATTAGCTGCACAGTCTAGATAGGATACAACGCAGTCCCAGCTAATTGAATTAATACCTACTCTAAAGTTTGCATAAACTCTTCACACGATGTTACTTTCTCTGATGATTTCATAATTAAATAAGAAGATGAGTAAAATCTACACCTGCCTCAAAATACTCTTAAAATGAGCCTGCTGAATTTCTTTGGTTTAAAAATGCAACCACTGGGAGCCATTTCTCATATAATGCTTTCGCCGAGCGCTACGGTAGAGATAGAGTGCATTAAAGTGAGTAAATGTTAAAAGTGGTTCTTGGCTATTACCGAAGAGTAAAGTTTCCAGAGAAGTCAAAGTTAATTTAGTTCAAATATATTAGATTAAAATCTTCCCTGCTTGAACAGGGTATTTTCTTTTTGAGCACAATAAATTAACAGCTCGGCTTAACTTTTCGTCTATTGTGTGCATTAAAATATGGCAGAAGTTGGGATATTTCATTTCAATGGAATCTGCATTATTTTACATAAGACCTCCATTGCTATTGTAATGAAATTTACATGTTTTACTTATTATTGAGTTTAAATCTATAAAAAGAATGGTGGAAATTTAAGAGATATTTAAAGGCTGAACATTTTTAATTATTTACTTAAAAGAACGAAATCCTAACTTCCGTTAGAAAGCATTAAAACGTTTTCCCCCATTATCGAAAAATTGAAATATATCTGAACTTGCGGGTTCCCACCCCTAGTTTCTAACGATCGATTCCAAATCAAATTCGCTCACTCAGCATACAATGTGATTTCTACCAGTTGATTTGCTCAACCTACGGAAGTTAATTACACACAAATCCAATACTATATTTAGTACTAAAAACGAAACCCATTATATAACCAAAGTTATACCAACGATATTCATATAATAAGCATACAATTATATGATTATAAAGTTTAGCAAAATAAAAGTTTCAGGATTGACTTCATAAAAGCAACAATGAATATAGTAAATATACTTTTTGTTACGAATTATTATGTATACAGTCGACTCCGGTTAATCGGACCACATCGGGACGAGACCGTTTTGGTCTCATTAACCGGCTGGTCCGATTAAACGAACATTCCCTTAAATTACAGAAAATATGCTATTTATTATACAGCAGCACATTGAAATCTTTATTGTGCGACAGGCATGTCTGAGGAGAATACAAACAAGAATTACAATTGCCCACAAACTTTATTCATTGTAAAAATTCACAAACAACTTTTTAAACAATCTACACAGTACATACATTGCCATTTTACGGTGGCTTGCCAGCGTGATTAAATTCACTTGACTCACATTCACTCTTTTGGCTTTATTTTTCTCTGTTTCATTTATTTTAATCAACTGAGAGCAGTGTTCGGCTGTCCAGTCTCCGAGTTTTCCGAGGGTTTACATCCGCTCCACGCGGACGACACATGACCACTTTTTCTCTATCGCTCTCTATGGTCCGATTAAGCGGAATTTTGGTCCAAATAAACGAAGAATATTAAGCTTATGAAATAGGATTTGTATCGGTTCTTTAGGATTTGGTCCAATTAAGCGGCTGGTCCGATTAACCGGAATGTACTTATATCCAATTACTCTATATAATGTGAAGTTGCACATTGGTCTGCGCTATTCTTATGCCGTTCCACAGTGTACTGGAAGACTTCTATAATGTCGCTTAGCTTTCTCGTAAAACTTTGTCAGATGCTCTAATTGATTCTTTCTTTTCGTTTTAATTTCGGTTTAGGAATATATAATAATTAATTATGGATGCTTGATTTGAATCTATATGCCGTTTTTGTATTGTGAAATTATTTTTTAAATCTTCTTAAAAGCGATATTTTGCTGCAAAAGCGCACTTATAGTTATGTAAATTCCTAGTTACTACTTTCAGTTACTCCTTTTCAATCAGCATCTATGATTTATCATTATTCATTTTGAATATTTTGTAAAATATTGCTGTTTATTAGGACTATCTCCATTCTAATATTTATTTGATTTCCAACCACTTTCTGCATTAATGTTCTGATTACTCACGTTTGTAATTCTTGCATCTGCTGTTACATATTTTTCATGCGGGGTATGCCATATTTGCAGTATATACTTTGTGTCTTACTTTTAAGTTCTATATATAGGCGAAGGCCCAAAATTATCCCCTGGAAAACTTGCATAAAATAACATAGATGTTAGATAAAACTTTGGCCCAAAGCCACAATATTTCAAGCTATATTTTGCATCATAAACATATTTTAATAATATTTTAAGCCCAAATGAAGTAACGAAATAACAGAAATAAAGAGTCCAATGGATCGTTTTACCTTTATCCAAGGGCAAAATGATCATTCATGTGAAAATAATTCTATATTTTGTATTGTCAAAATAAAAGATGTAAAAGTAATTATGACAATAAATAATGAAATAAAAAAGTTTTACAGTCATATAGTATGCATAATTTATTTTGTGACAATTTTAAAATAAAAAAATATCACAAACAATAAAATGGAATATTTCAAAATTATAATTTAAATATTATGACCCACTGCTATGATGACGAGGACCCGGTACTGGTTTTTACCATACCAATGGATCGTTTTACCTGGCAGTATGGCTACCCACTTTAGGCCAACGTCCAGCCATCAATTCAGTTGCAACCCAGTTCCTGAAAAGGAGAATATACACGTTAACTTAATGCCCCTGTACAAGATGTTCGATTTACTTGAGGGGTGGGAAAGGGTAATCCATAAATGATTGTTGCACAAATAGCAGCTTCAGTTAAGAGTCACAGAAATGGGGGGAAGCATGTTTAAGATGCTCCCGTCCTTCTGAAACAGTACGGCCTAAATTTCTCCGCCGGGAAAAGGTTACATGATGAAATATTTGGTAAACTTAAATATGCCATTTTGGTAGTTTCTTGCAAAGTAACAATATGGGTGCAGTTTCGCAGGCAACTTTTAATCGGAAATGATTATCGAATATAAGCAAATGTAAGTCGTCAACCCATGAAAAGTCGTCTTGGGTGGCAAATATCCAAGTTTTTACTAACTAAAATACATTCATTACTGAATTAAACTTTTCATATTAATGAAAAGTTTAATGATTTGTTTGACATATAAAATATTTTATCTTTTATGTGCAATTACTCATGTTATTAGTTAGCTGTCAGAAGTAAAATACATTTGGTTGCTGGTTCTTCCCGATCCGTTTTTTTTTCATGTTAAATTCATAGTAGCACATTACTGAATTGTGATACCCATGCTGATTTAACAGATGACCTCAACACATTGTTGCCATTGTTATCTGAGAAGAAATCATTCTGCCAATACCAATATCAGGCCGGTAGTTGTTAACTTTTCCTTAAAGTTGGCAACAGTATGTGTGCCACTTGGCTGATGGGCATTTTTAGTGCAGCACGTAACGAAATCCTAAAGCTTATCGCAAGTTTGTAATTAAATATGTCGTTTTACTTTAATAAATACAAGAATTGGCAACAAAATCGGAATAATGGCAAATACGACTGAAATGGTTCATTGCAAAACTATATACATATGACTGAAATTGAAGTATTTTTCCTATACAGTGTGAAACATAGTGGCTGCAGTTCAAATCCTTAATGTGAACGATAGTATCATTCCCTAGTTTCATCTCACAGTTCTTCAAATAGTGCAAGTTGAGTTTAACTATATACGTGATATGCGTATCATAACTTCAAACATGCAAATTGAAATTAAATTCAAGGGAATGCAAACGAATAGTCGTTTAAATGAAGTGTACATTACTGAGACGGGAATGTGTAACACAATGCAAAGTGTAAAATGTTACGTATTAATTAAAATTTAAATTATTTATTTACTGATACCGACTAAATCTTCAATCTGATTCTGATATAATTACGCATATTTTCACGAGATTTTCTAAACTTAGTTTCTCTAATAGCTAGGGTGACTAAAACTAGAATGGTATTTTCTAATTAATGTTTGATTGCAAATTCAAGTAATATACTTGAATTCAATCCCTGAGAGAGATAGTGCATTTGAGTACGTTTCCTAAATGAGCAAACGTCGAATAAAACAGGGACATTGTCTAATGATTTCATTTAATTTTTTTTTGGAACCTGATTGTTTTAGAGGATAAATTAACAGAACAATTTGAATTAATTTTAGTAAACAGAAATAGCTATTGTACCAAAATTAGTGAATGTACAGCTACGAAAAAAAAAAAAAAAAAAAAAAAAAAGCCCGCTTGTATTTTGTTCGGCCATCGTTCGTCGCAGAGAAAAATTGCATATACTAATTGTTTACAATTAACGTACACTTTGATATGCTATAAATAAAAATTGCTTAAGGGACTATCTTCATATTTAAATTAGTACGAACAGTTTTCACAATAGCAACCCCTAAATTCCATTTCATATTTCAAAAATTTAGCTCATTTTAATCCCGGATTCCAATTTTCAATAAATTTGAACTGAAAATGATCGAGGTACGAACTTCCAAAATGTCCTTCTCCATATGTCAAAATATTTTTTCTTCCTTTAATTCATGTCTCATATAATACTAATCTTTAGAATCTTATCTTATTTTTATTCGTACTAATAGTACTAAACGGTCCAAACATAATTTATTATTATTATAATTTTTAATAAAACATTAATATGTATTATGGATTATTTAATTAATATTAAAAAATTATGAATAGCGACCTATCCAAATTATGATGGAAATACTATATGCAGAAATTAAAATTGCATGGATGTGCAAAATTTCAAATTTTTACTTTCAGTAGTTTAATTTATATTAATTAACATGTCTTCTTTCATAAGTTAAGGGATCATGTATAAATTTATTAAGTGAAAACTTAATAAGTGCTCATTAGATTTCTTTTGCATAAAAATAGTAAAAGTTAGAGGCATTAAAAAATAGCAAATTTTTAAGCAAATAAATTGGAGGTTTGTACAGTTTGATGCGTTATCTATAAACGAATGGTATATATAACATTAATGTGTGATGAACTACGGCCAAATAAAGAGCAAGTGGACGGTTTGTTTTTTCTGTAGCATTACATAGATGCCTGACAAAATAAAAATGTGAAGAATATTCCGTTAGTGTTTATATCAGATCTACGTTTCTATCCATGTTTCAGCAAAGAATTTACTATCCGCATGGTTTTCTGTACATGTAGTAAGTTACCTTAAATCAAAAATTTAATTTAAATATGCTATTTCTTCCTAAATATCTGCCGTGTTCAATTCGGTTCAATTTTTATTATTATAGTTATTATACTGGAAGGTTTCAGGTCCTGGGTTCTAGTCTCTTGCATGACTATCGATCTCGAGTTTTGAACACTTTTTTCTAAATGTAGCATGAAAACAAGTTAGAACTCTTTAAAAAGTACTTCGACCAAGCTATCTCCCCCTTAGTCAGATAGCTCTGATATACCTTTGCATTATAAAAAAAAAAAAACATATTTGACATAGTTTCATTTTCTAAATGACGAGGAAAGACTATTTATTTTTAAATTATAAATAATTCTCTTAGTTGACTTTCCTTTATTTACCAAAGATTGTGTAATGCTTTCCAATTCTATAAAAAATTCTATTTCTCTTTAGACATTTTGGTTTAGGGCAATAAATCCAACATGACCCCTGTTCGAATAGAATACCAACAATAGAATTCCAACATCTCTCCTGTAGAATATCTCCATTCTATTCAAACTAGATATGTTATTGTGAAATTGGAATTGTACACAATTCAGTTGTACATAATTACAATTATTATGTTATGTAACTTGCAACTGTACATTATGTAATACTGACAAATGAATAGTTAACATATTGAAAGTTGTTCATATATTTGTTTTTATTTAGCTAAGATAACCTAAAATTACATAGACTACCAAAATTGCATAGACTACCTAAAATTACATATTTAAAATTTTTTTTTAAATATTTTAAAACTTTTAGTTCATCGCTTTGTTAAGTGTCAGTAGACCATGCTTTATAATAACAATATGCATATATGTAGTAGAAATAGTTTTAGAGCGTTTGCCCGGAGAATTAAATTTTGCATAATTTGCATATTCGAAATTCACTATTTCTTCAAATGATATGAAGTTATTATATTTCATTACAGCTTCCCCCGAAAAATGGCCGAAAACTGGACAAAACATAAAATAACTAAAAAACTATTAACCCGATTAATTTCAATTTTTCGACGTTAGTTTTCTCTAGTCCTTTTTAGTCAGTGTGCCAAATTTGGTCGAGATCCGAAGAATGTTCTGGACCACTATAGCGAACAAACAGACAGACAGACAAGATTCCTCTTTTATATATATATAGATTAATAATTAATGTACAGATTAATAATTAATGTATAGATTATAGATTAATAATTAATGTATAGATTAATAATTAATGTACAAAGTGGTTATAATTAAAGTTCCACTTTAAAACAGTCAGATAAGGAAAATTATTGGACCAAATGTTATCAAACTTAGTAATCGTGGAAAGGTGTTCATGGGAATTTATAAACCGCTGAAAAAAAAAGTTCAAATATTCACCACCATGAGGAAAATGGCACTATATTTATTATTGGTAAAGGAAATAAGACATGAAGACATTGGTTTAAAATGTTCGTAATCGTTTTTGACATGTGTTACAACACATGAGCATCTTTAATGTGGCGTCTATGATTGTCCGAAGGCAATTTGAACCGTATTACGGCATTCAAAACAGCATCTTTTAGCATGTCAGGAGGGGTGTTCCGTGCATGTCGGTGCATCGCGCCTTCCAATTTTGCCAAATTGTTTAGATTATAGCCTTAACCATTTGAGGCGGACGATTGAAACGTTCATCGCTTGCCACAGATTTAGAGACCCTTTTATGACGACAGCTGGCTGTGCCGCCGCACAGCCAGCTGCGTCAAAAAAGGGTCTCTAGCACGCGATGAACGTTTCGATCTTCCGCCATCTTGCTGGTAGTTAAGTCGAGCGATGGCAACGGCTGCCCTTTTTTTCAGCATTGGGCAATCTATCCAGCTGTTCTCGCGTTTTTCCATCTTTCGGCAGATGTCAGTGCTGTTAAAAATAATCGTGACCATTTTTTTACGGGAAAGGACGTGCTCAAAAGTAAAGGTATCTCGTGGAGCCATGTCACCCGCAACTATTTTTATAGAAATCAAATCTATTCTTCGTGACTGCCAACAGTCAAAACGCCAGAGTTTGGCGTTCCCGCAGCGGACACACTGCGCGTTAAAGGGTTAAACAGTGTTTTGGAAATAACCCCACACCCAGTTTCGTTTTAGAAACATTTTAAACCGATGCCTTCATGACTTAAGTATAACACAGTTCACCAATGTTGCATACAGTGCCATTTTCAACAGATGGTGAGTTTTTGAACTTTTTTTTGGCGGATGATAAATTTCGATGACCTCCTTTACACGATTACCAAGTTTGATAATATTTGGTCCAGTAGTTTTCCTTTTTTCATCGTTTCAAACTGGAACTTTAGTTATAACCACCGTGTATTTACCTGCTCACATTAACTTTTTTTGCTTCCTTCCTTTATATAATTAACATATAAAATTAATTATCCTCATAAAATTCAAGTCTTCTATTAGCTTCTTTAAATTTTCCAGGGGCTAAGCAACTTATGTTTCCATAAAAAGAATTTTGTCTCATCTGAATTTAATAAAACGCAACTGATATGTTTTCCCTCATTCACACGGTTCTCTGGCTTCATACCTCGCGAGAATTTTCTTGGACATTTTAATAACCAATAAATACACCTTTTTTTGGAGCATGTGATTACTATATAAGCCATGTGACCCGCACAAATGCAGCGCGGATGCTTGGTCATCTTTCAACGACACCCAGTTCGGGGCTCAAAGCCAGTGTCCCTAACGATCGGCCACCCCACCCGCCATATTTTAGATATAAAGGGTGTCCCGGAACCTAGTGTACACGTGTGGCTTCTTCATTATCGTATATGCCGACTTTACGGATTTTACGGAAGATTATCTACTACTAATTCTTTGCTTAGTTATTTGATGTTTGAATCGAAATCCAAAATTTTAATGTAAAATAATACTGTTTGAAAGTTGTGGTCGATATACTTCCGGAAAAATCGTAAAAGTTGGCATATATGTTTGTTTTGGTTTGGTTTATGGCTAGCCTACATGAGAGGCATCTGTCTAGTGGGGAGTCTTGGGCGGTATTCTTTTTAAGGGGTTCTAAAGCGTATTCACATTACATATGGAGAAAACCACCTATAATTCCGGACCGGGACCTTCACACTCCGGCCATCTACAATGTGCAATATCTTATCCACGGTCGGGCAGATGTTACAACGAGGAGGCCGCATATGACGACCTTCAGACTTCGTCCGAATACCTATCGATTATGGCCTATGCTTTCTTGTATAATTATTTTTACTGACGATATTGTTTACCGCTTCTCCAAGTTTGTACACGAAGTTCCGGGACACCCTATACACACACACACACACACACACACGCGCATATATATATATATATATATATATATATTATTTTTAAGTATACATATTTATACACTGCATAAATAAATAAATATAGATAGAAATACGTAAAACGAACAGGAATCTAAATATCTTATGGTTAATGTTAGGAATTATAATTTATATTACACTTTTATTTGCTTAAAAATTTTATGCATTTTATTCTAAGCAACACATATACTACATATACTTAGAAGTACTTTGTTTAAAATTAAAATGAAATATACTAGATATTTAATCTGATTTCTCTTAGAATTCATAGACGCACTTTTAAAAAATTACATTTTTATTATGCTTTTGCATATTTCATTGCTCTATGAAAATAAAAATTATGAGATAATCCAGCAGAATTTGTTTTGTATTCAGATTCTCGTAAAATTTCATTTGCAGACAAACACTGTAAATTATACTTTTTACGGATCCGGAAAATTACGTTTATATGTAAATGAATGCAAATTGAATTTAAATGTTCTCTTAAGCCTAGAAAAACACAACTGCAGTTTCAAAAATGCACACTAGCAAAATTATTTATCTCCCACGGAAAGAAATTTTATGTTTACTTCACAAAGTTATTAAATGTATAGTAAAAATCTATTATTCTTAACATTATTTTTTAACCATAAGCTCAAAATTATATCTGCTTTAAAATAATTAAATTCACGCTTAATGCGAATATGTTTATGTAATTGTGTTGTTTTGGTGCATTCTTATCAGACGTTTCTTTAACGTGCTACATTTTAATAAAAATTTGCAATATTTTTATTAATTATTTTTTAATTCACGTATGTTTTCTTACGTAAATTCTCTTATTTAATAAAATAATTTAAATAATTAATAAAGTAGATAAAAATTTACAAACGCCTTATAATTATGCACCGACTAAATAGTTCTGTACGTACTATATTTCTACATATGAAAGCGAAAGGAATATCCTGCATTTGTTATAAGTATCATATTACAAAGTATGGGTTATATGTATTTTAAGAAAGTTTTTCTAAACTACTACTCTTTAACTTTTTTTCTTTTCAAAAATAAAATGATTTTCTATGAATTAAGCATTCATATAGGAGAGGATATATCATACAATACGAAATGTTTCTCCAGATTATACAATTCCAATTTCGATATATAATAATAATTGAATATGAAGTTGTCTGTAACGAAGTTGAAGTTGTGGTGGGTAAATATTAAATATTCTGAGAGTAGACATTCTATCGCCATTGTAATTGTCTCCACAAAGGGCTTTATCCTTTAGTTTAATAATAGTACACAAGAAAAAACAACACAGTCTAAATCTTTAACATTATGGCACATGCAGAGAAATTATTGAAAGTGCGCTAGCGTTTAAACGGCACATTCGATTGAGCTTCAGTTTGGTATATATGTTTGAATTATTCATCGATGATTAAAATTTATTTAAATCTTTGGTAATGATCTTAATCGAAAGTGTTCGGCAAGTCGAGTGGAGTCACTCCAGATTTTCTTTCTTTTTTTTTTTTTTTTTTACTTTAAGAATTTAAAACGTTTTATTCGGCAAAATCGCAACACATGGCAACCACGATGCTTATTTCACACTTCTACAGGGGTTACAATTACGGAAAGCTTTCTGCGTGGAGAACATAAAAAATCTCTTAAATTCCGGGAACGGGTTTACTTTCAAAGTTTTAAATTGGACTATCATTTATTCTATATTATTTTACATATCTGTTCAAAATTTCAGGCTGATAGATCCATTTTTGTGAATTTGTATACTAATCAAATCCACAAACTGACTAACAGAATTTCATTTTTATTTATAAGGATAATCTATATATAAATAAAATTAGACTTTTGTCTGTACATTTCTTGTAATTCAAAAATTTTGCGATTTCTATCCGTTTCAAGCACCTGGGAATCCGGTGCGACCCTCAAAAAAAAGTTTTGTCTGTCGTTCTGTCATTCTGTCGTTCTATCATTCTGTCATTCTGTCCTTGACGACTGAAATGAATATAGCGAATGATATTGGTGCCATGATAGGTGGTCACTAAACTTAAAACATAGCCGTCAAATTTTTAAAAAATCTTGATTACATTTTGAGATTTTGCGAAAATCGTTTTAAACTGCGTAAATTTGTGATCGAGCATCACGTAAAAACGATTGAAGCAATTGAAATGAAATTTGGTATCATGATTGGTGGTCACTCAACTTAAAACATAGGCGTCAATTTAAAAAAAATCTTGATTTTGAAATTTTGCGTAAATCGTTTTAAACTGCGTAAATTTTAGTTCGACCATCAAGTTAAAACGACAGAAGTGATTGAAATGAAATTTGGTATCATGATATGTGGTAATTGAACTTGAAACATTGGCGTCGAATTTTAAAAAAAATCTGGATTAGATTTTGAGATTTTGCGAAAATCGTTTCAAACTGCGTAAATTTGCGTTCGCACATCACGTAATAACTGCAATGATATTTGGTGAAATGATAGGTGGTCACTCACCTTAAACTATAAGCATCTAATTAAAAAAATTGATCAGATTTCGAGATTTTGCGAAAATCGTTTAAAACTGAGTGAATCTTTGTTCACACATTACGTAATAACGAAAGAAGCGAATTATATGAAATTGGGTCACATGATAGATGGTTGCTCCGCATAAACTATAGGTGTCCAATTTTTTCAACATTTTTATTAAATTTTGAGATTTTGTGAAAATTCTCTCAAAATACGTTTATATTTCTTCAAGCATCACGTAATAACGACTAATACGAATGATACGAAATTTGGTGATATGATAGGTAGTTGCTAATATTAATTTATAGGCACTAAATTTTTTAAATATTTTGATTACATTTTGAGATTTTTTGAAAATCGCTTTAAAATGCTGACATTTTACTCCAGTATCACTAAATAAAGACTGCAGGCAATGAAACGAAATTTGGTGACATGATATGTGGTCACTCAACTTAAATTCTTAGGCTTCCAATTTTTCAAAAATATTGATAAGATTTTGAGATTTTGCGAAAAATATTTCAAAATGCGTAAATGTTCGTTCGCGCATCACATAATTACGACTAAAGCGAATGAAATGATATTACTTAGTTACTCTCTAACCTGTAATATTTTAACAATACATAAAAATTCTAACTTTGCTTTCTTTACTGTGGCAACATACTACATCCATTCTGTGTACTCTTACAATGCTGACGAAAGTTCTTGCTTTTTGGGAATTTGCATTCAGTACTAACCCGTAAACGACGGGTACTTCAGCTAGTCTGTCAATAAAATAAATGCTCAGGATTTAAAAAGCTCTCAGTCGAAAACAGTATATGAAACATTTAAAATTTTTAAACGGAAGCATCGAAAACAAATTCCAATAAATACGCTTCACAACACTTGATGTCTATATGCTGGGAAATTTGTTTTAATGGCAAAGTAAAAACATTTTTTTTTTTGCTATTATACTTAGCATATCGACAGCTCTTGTTGGGAGACTTGTTTTAAAGGCCAAGTGAATTTTTTTTTTTTTTTTTTCTAATATGCTTCTCTGCGGCATTTGTTGGGAAACTTAATTTTAAAGGCAAACTAAAATGGAACATATATATTATTTTTAAAACAGAAACCTAAGAAAGACATATTATCTGCTTTCGACATCGCTTTGATTTGTTTATTCAGTGGTGTAGCAATTCCCACGGCTGGAGTGGATCCTCTATGAATATCTGATGCATTGTTTCCTGGTCTCTTGCCTATGGGTCACTCAAGCAGAATCTCCCTCGAGGCGTGCTACCGAAAACAAGACATGTGACTCCAGATGCAGGCTCTAATTAAGATATTATACGATGAATCATCAATTTTATCACGCAGAAAGTTACTTCACTTTCGGAATTGGTTGCTGTTCGATTTGATGGAACGAGCTTAAAAGTCGGGGGGGGGGCACTCACTAAGTCTGCTTAAAATGTTTGTTATCCATAACTTGCACTGGTTTCAATAATTACTGTATACTGATTTAGCAACTTTTCCAGCAGATTGACGGAAAGACATCAGGCTACAATAGAGGAACTCTTATTTTGCTGACTATGAAAACATTCTCTTGGTATTGCTGTTAGATGTACTTCAAGATATTTGATAGTTTGGCCTCCAAAGGATACTGAAAGAAAGGAAAATTGACTGGAACGCGAAAATACGACAATTTGATCTTACAAATTTAAATTTTGAATCAGAGAAATTTTTGAGATCATTGTGGTGCAATTCTTTGAAAGCACCAGGTATTATGAACCTCAATGACGAAGACATAGCAAGTGATGGTCGAAATTTGAAATAGAAAAGCTTCCTTGCTATTCTCAAGCAGTAGAGAGGCATGTGCGACCAGCTAGTAAAACAAACATCATTGATAATGTGGTGCAGATGACAGAAATGGGTTCATTCGCAGCTAAACCCAGTCACCAAAAGAATGTCCAAAATTTGACATCAAAGTTATTTATTTTAGCCCTCCTGCGAAATTTCGGAATTCAAAATTAAAGATTAAGTAAAGTAAAATGTCTTATTAATCAATTTCAATCGGCGTGTGTATTTAAATTGGTGCATTATTAAATGTATTATTATTTTACCTTCTGGATCTCTATGTTTTCTACATATTAATAGTCCTTAAAAATTAAGTATATAAATAATAACATCTATGCATTCAGTATACACGCAAAAGACTATGCAAGTTAGCGATATGATTTTTAAACAACGATGTTTCTTTTTAATAATAAAAGCAGTTTATGAATGAGAAATTATATTATTTATTGTTAAATTGATTTATTTTAATTTTTTATCGGTGAGGTTCCTTTCTTTGATACCTGCATGGAACCGAAAGACAACGAGTGATTGCGCTATGATTTTTTTTTGAGTGTTTTATTGACATACAATATCATTTGTTAATGCAGAAAATATTAAAATATTAATATATATATATACATATTTAAAAGATGCCTTTGTTCATTTTACTCACTTATGTATAAGTTGATTCTGAATCTACACGCGGAAGATAAATGTATTTTTTATACTCTTTCATTTATGCATTTCATATTAGAGTTCTGCACGTACTTTGACGTCTCTAAAACATGAATTTGTAAGAGTTTTTAAAGCTTAAAACTTGCTAATTTTTATTACTATGCATAGAAATAGATTACTATTCAAAGTTTATGTTGGTTGGTTGAATTCCAAATGTACTTTTTCGAAAAATATAGTAATTGTGATAAGCGTTCCATTTGCTGGCTTCTTCACATTTGTGTTTTCTTCTTCTAAAAACTGAAACATTAATAACACTTCATAACTTTTAGACGAGTTTCTTTCAACAATATCCATCATTTAATCAAGTTAGAATTACTTAGGTAATTTCTCATAATTAAACTTCGTATAACGCTGGTTCCTTTCACATGACTCAATTTTAATCTAACATAATATTATTACTACTGTAAGCAATTTCAAACATATCATTAATATATTCATGAAAAATTGGGGATATGATGCAAGAGTTCACGTTCGTTCGCTTTCATTTTACCGCAAAAGTTTACGAATTTCTTTCCATTGCTTTATAGCATTCCAGTAAAGTTCCATCTAAATACACTTCTCAAAGAAGTACATAAATGCGTTTTATCACGCGATGTAAATGATTTCAACTTTCGTGACTACTTACAATTTAAAAGCATAAATCCTTTAGATACGGAAACTTCATGAATACATTTGAAATACTTTCTATTTGTATCTTAATTTTCTTCGCATAAAATTCTGGAAGGAAAAACATAAAAGTAACAGCACACTCACATCATAGATTTAAAGAAACTGGGCATGTACGTTTGAAAAAGCTGCATTTTTTACATACGAGTTTGAAACAGTACGCTTGTGTACTTTCCATAATGATCTATATAGTTACTAAAAGCAAAAGTTTTTAAAATAAAATTTTCTTTCGTTTACTGATGGTCGTTTGCTGTCCATTAAGTTACCGAATCTTATGAAATATTACGCTTTTGGGTTATTATCATGGAGTTGAAAGAAATGCATGATTTCAATTTTGAAAATTGCTTTATAAAATTGCTATATTGCATTTTAACTTTTGCAGTAAATTTTTCTTTATATTGCCGCGCTGGATGAATAAACATAGACATTTTATCAGTTGAATCTCCTTAACTTTTGCACTACCTACATGTAGGATATATATACAGGGTGGCTCTAAATTATGTGTCAAATATGTAAAGGCAGGTAGAGTGGACCAAGACGTTTCAGAATCACATAGCAATGTGGGATCAGAAATGTGTCTTCATGCAGCTGTTAATAAGCACTTTAGAAGAACTGTTGGTCTAACATTTAATCAAACTTCGAAAACAATGAGCTTTTCTACGAGACTCCATCGATGAAACGAAATAGAATTTGTAAACTATCAGTTTCAGTTAAGTGCTTTTTGTAAAAAATGCATTCGTTTTTGGCAAAGTATGGTCGGAAAGTTCACTGTTACCTCAACACTTCTTCCAAAGTGATTATTAACAATTATATGAAAACAATATTTTCCAACCCCACATTGCTATGTGATTCTGAACCGTCTTGGTCCATTATACCACCCTTTAAATATTTTACCTATAGTTTAGGGTCACCCTGTATGTATATTAGAGTAAATGAACTTCTACTACGCTTCATTTAACTTCTGAGTTTTTGTAAATGATATAGTTAAAATTTTTTCATCGCCTGCAATCTGTGCTTTAAAATTTTCTGTAACATGTAAGCATTATTGCACATATAAGTATTTTGGCTGTGCACAAAAATCTGTCCTCAGTACACGTGTTGTTTGCGTATGCTGCATCCGCTTCTGTACAGAACACTTCCAGAACGCCATCGTTTTAAGTTTTGTCGCTTTTTACTGTATTTATTCAAACACTCATTCACTTGAACAGTGTTACAGCAAAGCTCTTTGAAAGTACTAGCTCTGTAAAAATATAAGAATATTATATTACAACTAAAAATGCCACACTTTGAACCTAGTTGAATGCCGTATTTCTACACAGGAATTAACTGTTCAATTGAAAATGCCTATTTCAAAACATCTTACAATCTCAACTTGCAGTCTTCTTTAAGACAACGAATAAGGTATCCACAGGGTTGGCTAGAAGAAAGCTTCTCACTTCATGGGGAAACTACGATAAGTCCTATTTGTCCAAATCAGGAAAAATTTAAACTACACATAAATCAAGCGATGCGCTTAGCATTTATTAAATAGAAAAGAAAAAAAAAACTAGCAAAAATCACAAAAATTTGTGGCGATGTAATACTTATTGAATCATTTAATATGTTGCATGTGAATCAACGACTTATTGCTGGTTTCAACGACCGAAGCAACATTTTTGACGCTATAAGACTGGATTTTGTCCTCAACCTAGAAGAACAACAACTTGCCCAATTGTTTCAAATTTCTGTATCATCTTACGCAGACCCTCTTCTTATATCTACTTCATACCACTGAATTCGCGTACCGCTACCACGGAGTTCTGTTCTGAAATCAGTAGCGCCTTTTCATGCGACGTTGTCATGATGAGTAGAGAAGTAAGTAATCCTCGTGTAGAATCCGCCTTCTTTCTAACAAAATAAATAAATAATAAGAATAATGATAATAATAATTGTAACAGATATGAGCTGCAACGGAAATGAAGTTTCAAATTTTCATATGTGCACCTAAATACCATTTGTGTTGTAGCTCCATCTATAGGCGAATTCTGGGACTAGCTCTTTTTAAAAATAAATGTGAAGCCGGTCGCTTATTGTATATATTCAAATTTTATCTCAACATATCGACCGAAAAAACGCATTTTAAAGCCTTCTTACATAAGAAGAATTTTTTTCTTGGTAACTGTGATTTTCAATAAATAAAAATTAATAATTAAACAGTTGTTGAGGGAACTAAGGGAATTTTAAATAAATAAGCTGTTTAACTTTTGGAATTTTTTTGTGAAAATTAAAGGGGGGGTGGGGGATACATTTACCAATATTTTAAAAATATTCTTGTTTCCTTACTTGGACCAGTAAATCTTAATTGTTGTACCTTGGAACTTCGGTCTCAGGTGAATTTAGGGAAATTATTGCACTAAAATTTGAAAATACATTATGAATGAATAACAACACAGAAAGAAATTTTGATACCCAGTTAATAGTTTATATAAGTAAATCTCATATCTCCATTCATCTGTTTTAGTTTAAATTTGCCTAAGCAATTGTCGTTCGATGAAATAAATCTTCATAACTGTGTTATACTTAAAACTTCTTCGCTATAAAGTGCATCTCAAATCTATTTCCAAATCATAAAGTCCTTTAAATAATTTTTAACTACCTAACTTTCAAGGTACACTTCCAAGTTTTTAATTATACACATATAAACTTCCTAATAAATCTGAAATGGCCATCCTTCTTAATTTTGCAAAATAATGTCCTGCCTCGATATTTGCCTTCGTGCTATTATCTTTAATTCAATCTTCCAACCTACTTGATTAGTATTTTACGTACCTTCATTAGTGGAAGCACACTGTGCGGCTGAGATAAGTAATCGATTTAGCAAAATTTTCTCTAATCTCACTTCGTCAGAATAATGTACTCTGTCATAACAAGTTTTACGACCAGTTGACCAATTAAGTTTCTAGCTCAGCCATTATTCATATGTTACTGCTCTCCGTATACTCGACCGTAAATGGAGAAATATGCTCTTATTTAAGGAGGATTTTGGATGATATTATTAAAAATAATTTTATTTTGCTTACCACACGGTGTAAGTGGTAAGAGCTTTCTTTCACCGAAAAAAAACTCTTAAGTGAGTATAATATCTACTTCAACCCATGAGTTAACGAATACATTATCGTTAAAAAAAATAACGTTACTTCTTACTTGTCATCTATTTTGGAAATTAAAATTTTCTTTATGTATTTCCTAAAAGTAATTTAGAAGAGGTTAATGCCATTTTGCATTTTTAAATGACAGTGCACTTTTTAAAGTTTTATAATTGCCTACATTCATTTAAATTTGTGATGCTGTATACTGTTTGCATTTTTCTGTAGGTAAAAGAAAAAGTATGCTTGCTGGTTACAGCTACATAAACGCATAAAAATGCGGACTTTCCGTATGCTAAACACATTTTAAGTTCCATAAAAATGGATATGGTCAAATTTTTTAAGTCGTAGAAAGTTGTTGGATATTAATTTTTTGTACTGGCAAAATTCATAAATCCCTCATCCTGTTGCTTATACTATCATTGAAATTAAATTCCACTTTTTTTTCAAATTATTATTTCTATTGACTTTAAGAATGATGCCAGTTTGTTTAATTTAGATGCCTAGGTGATGCGTTTGTTTATCATAAAATGTCGTATCAGAACGAAAGGAACTGTTAATACACATCACAAAAGTAAATGAACCCAAGTAGCATAACCGATTCAAAAGACGTTCATAAGACGGTCACCCTGCGTTATGGATACACAGGCCGAACGCATTTTAAACGTTTTTGGAACTAGTTGTGCTACAGGGGAACCGCCTCCTGTTTCAGTCTATTTAGCTTTTGAACTAACTGTACTCAATTCACTTTACGAAAGAAGATGAATCAGTTTCAGCTTAAAAAAGTGAGTGTTTAGGAACACATGAAACTAAAACTAGTTGAACGAGTGTCACTGGTTTTGCGTTTAAATGCGCCCTTAATGGGACAATATTTCGACCAATTTTTGAGGAAGAAATGTTTATGTGATTTTAATGTATTCCCTAGCAGAACAACTTGCTCAAATATGTTCAAATGACGTCTTTTGCACGCCTTTTAACGTCTTTTGATCTAGTTGTGCTACTAGGGTTATGATTTGTAATTTAAATTTTTCTTTACCACCATCTTTTTTATGTTTTTCATTCTGTATCCCAAATAAAATGTTCATCTTTATAAATGTGCCAAACTATGTATTAAAAAACAGTTATACATTTTTAGCAATATTTATTAAAACGCAGTGCCGATGAGATTATTGTGCAGAAATTAAGCCTCGACGACGGCATAATGTATCTAGGTTTAGGATGGGATCGGCATAATTATTGTTGTTCAAAAGAGGGGTCCTCGAACTATATTAGTTAGGAACTCTGTACTAGATTATCATTTTGATCCGCTCAAAACTGAAAATTAGGAGGTGGTGGCATTGTTTATTTTTAAAAGTTGTGTGCGTTTCACGCTCAGTTCGTTCTACCCTTAATCTTTTTTTTTAGTTAATAATATTTAAATCTATGTAAAGATCTTTAAAACGCCTTTAAGATATCCAAAATTCTTATTGGAAGTCCTTTACTATGTCATGATTGATCTATGATAGAGTTCTATGTTAAAATAAGAAAACTACCCAAAAATTTTACAGTTTCGTTTTTTCAAATTCAACCGTAATTCTTGATAGTCATGTGTTTTACAAGAAGAAGCGTTGTCGTTATTAGAAAATTATTACATCCATATATTATTGTTCAACGATGTAATACCAAAAGATCTTGTGATTATGGTACATAAGTTTTAAAAAAATCTAACAATCTCAAGTTCTTAAAAAATTTTAGACTGTATCTTTACAAATTATGCTAAACAGTAAAATAAACGATAAACCTTTACCACTTGCGAAACTTTCAAAAACCTTTTTAAAATTTAACAAAATGTATGACTTTTGAAATATTTTGCTGTGCAGTTCTATGTTTAACATTTTTAACTGACAGTTTCATAAAGTACATCGCATTTCATTTATTTCAGTATGTGTTGTAGCTCCTAAAGTATAATAAAGAATTTTTTGACGTCCTTGGTGCAATTAGTTTAGATTGATTCACTTACCAAAACCGTGAGAGAGAATTTGTTTCTTCAAAATACACCATAAAACGCGATATTCTGTTACACTAAACTATACGCATTATAAAACTACCAAAAACCCGAAGTTCTAAGAAGCGATACAAAGTTCTAGTTGTAACTCTCGCATCTCATAACAGGAAGTTAGCATAGCATGCAAGATAATACTGACTCCAGTGATAAAGATCTAGAGAGGAATTAAGTAGAGGAATGAATAACTAACATTAAAATTGGTACTGGTGGTAATTAGACTTGGAGAAACAGTTAAGTAGTTTATGACTGTGCTAAAGGATGTGGTGATTGATATTAGTGTAGATAGAAACATTTTGATGTTCATAAACGATACATAAAAATTTTCTGCTTTTGGATGAATTAGATACATATATACAAGGTGATTGAAAATTAGAGGGGTAGGGTATACCAAGATGGTTCATAATCATATTCTAATGTGAGGTCGGAACGTCGTCTTCATGTACCTGTTAATAATCACTTTGGAAGAAGTGTTGAAGCATGCATGTAATTTCTTGACAAAGTTTCATAAACAATGTGCTCCTCTCCGGTGATTTTCATAAATGTAATGAGGAAAAAAATTCTGAATCAGCAATTTTAATCAAGCGCAATCTGGAAATGTTACGTTTGTAAACAACCCTTGTCGGATAGTTCACTATTACTTGAACACTTCCATATAAACACACACACACAAACATATATATATATATATATATATATATATATATATATATAAAATTCAGTCACATGAACGTCAACTATTCAAAAGTTTTTAGTAGGAGCCTTGCACGTACCTGAAAGAAATTTTTTTTTAAATTGTCTAGCCGTATAAGTATTAAGATTCGGCCCTAATGGCAATCTATAACAAAACTTACATATTAATATCGACTTTATGTACCAATTTGATGCATATGTGTTTTACCAGCACAGTCCGCTTTATTCTTGGGATATGGAAAAAATATAATAGTTAACATGATTATCACTCGAAGCATATCGTAAAATTGAGCTAGAAATATAAGCTAGAAATGTGAGCTAGAAATATAAAAACAACGTATAAACAAAATATGTGTTGTGGTACCTGACATGCCCGATGCACTCGTAAAAATTGCGTTTGCTAAAATTTGGTGGAACATTTCGAAAAAGAATAAAATTCGATATATAGAATATCATTCAAGGACGTATGACGTAGTAAATACTTTCTTTAAAAATTGTTGTAAAAGGTTGAAAAAAATAATTTTTTTCATTATTAATTTTTATCAAATTTTAATTATTACTTTTATTAACTTTTACCTATTAATGAAACTATAAAAAAAAACAATCTTAATCATTATTACTAACGCAATTAACTACAGATGGAAGGAATATTCTGTGTCTTGGTATCTTTGTTAATACCTCAGGAAAATGCAAAATGTTGGATAAATGACGTCTGCATGATAAATAATAGATTTCAACTACGCGAACAACATTACACTGTGCGATTAATATTACGACAGCCGCAACAATATTGCTGAATGCTTTTTAATCAGTGCCATCAGATATGTCATCGAATTTTTAAAAGAAAAGGGCTTTATTGCATTTAAAAGCAATAAACCACAACTGCGTACAGGAGCATCTAATCTATCGAGAACGATAAAAATTAGGTCTGCGGTTGGGGCTGTACACGGTAAAATTGCACGAATATATAAACTCAGACACCATTCTATTGACAGTAAAATGTTTGCCTAAGTTGGGATTACTATTTAAAATTGTTGGTTTTCTGCATAACAATTATGGTGAAAGACTGTTGGTATGGAAAATTAAACGAAATTATTGTAAAATAGCATGGAAAGTAAGATGGTCGTAGAAAATACTCTCATCCAGGTAGCTTTAAGTCAGAGTTGGAATCGAACAAACTATATAATATTAAAC
The DNA here is from genome assembly GCA_038373885.1 of Cheiracanthium punctorium. Taxonomy (NCBI): domain Eukaryota; kingdom Metazoa; phylum Arthropoda; class Arachnida; order Araneae; family Cheiracanthiidae; genus Cheiracanthium; species Cheiracanthium punctorium. Next base: position 622,681 of record JAWZYV010010737.1, on the reverse strand, counting down.
GTATACGGCATTTTGATTAATTGATTTTCCACGTTCAAGCGAAGATCAACTCGAGATTCTCTTCAGGGGTTATTATCACTTTTTACAAGCTCTATCTTGTTTAGCTGAACTCCTAGATGATCAAAACAATCTTTAAAAACTATATGTAAAATCAGCACGAAATATGATTAAAGCAAAAGTAAAATCAACTCATATAAGCAAAAAAATCTATGCAGTTACATTGATTATATTTCTGATAGCACTGATTGCAATAGCATTCACCTTTATTGCTGCAATTGTCCTAATGGTAACCTCGCAGTGGGATGTTGTTCTCATGTAGCAGTTGTAATTTATTAATCACCATGTGGACGGTATTTACCCAAAATTTTGTGTTGTGCTGAGATATTAATAAAGATATTTGAGACACAAAATATTTTATCGGTAATTAATTGCATTAGCGATATTGATTTAGACTGTTTTTTCATTAATAGTGAAAAGTTAATAAAAGTAATAATTAAAAGTTGATGTTTAAAAATAATAATTAAAAATTGATCTTTTTTTAACATTTTGCAATAATTTTTATTCATTAGCGAATGCATTTTCTATGTCATACATCCTTCAATGATATTCTTCTTCATATCGAATTTTACTTTTTTTTTGAAATGCTCCACAACATTTTGCAAACGTAATGTTTTACGAGTGCATAGGACATATCAAGAACTGCAACATATATTTTTTCTGTAATTGTAAGTCACCAAGAACACTTCAATAATAAGTTATTATATTTTATATATTATTTAATAATATTTCTAATTATTAAAAAAATATCCAAAAAATGGAAAATATGCTCTTTAAGGTTTCCATAACCTCGCGTTGGTTTTATCATTCTATCTCAATTAGCTTACGAGATATATCACTTTGAATGATACTCATGCTAACGATTAGTTTTTTTAAATATTCAGAGAATAAAGCGGAATGCGGCGGCAAAACACATATGAATCACATAGGTACATCAAGTCGATATTTATATATAAGTTTCGTTATAGGTTGCCATGGGGGCCGAATCATAATACTTATCTGCCTAGACCCTTTACGATACACAATACCCAACAATACTCTAATGATACCTTCAAAGAAATGTAAAGGTCTAAAAACTTCTATCAGGATAATAATTTGTTTAAAAACTAATTTGGATGTACCAATTACCTTTACCCCACTGTCTAATGAAACATTCATAATCGAAATTGACAAACAGAATTAAAAATAAATAAATAAACAAATAAACAAACTAAAGCATTTGTTCAAATCAATCGGTTCTATAAGATGGTTCTATACAACTATATTCAACTATTTGGTTCTATAAGATGAATAATAATAGAACCAAACAACGCAATTTTAACTGTTTCATAATAAATGATTTCAATACAAAATTAACAAATTCTATAAAATAAGAAAAAATAAAGTTTGGATACACATTTATGGTGCCCCTAGTCTCAATTAAACAAGAAATAATAATGAAGTGGCATGTTTAATTATCTGGATGTAAAGAAACAATAAATTTTAACTTTTCCGCAATATAAAAATCATAAAATTGTATGGAAACACTGTATTCAAAAAGCAAGGCATCTAGCTATAAATTGAGCATTCAAAATGTTTTTAATGCGAATAAATAAGAGACTACAAGTATAATGTAAGAAATGCAAATAATTTTTAGTACATTAATAAAAATGATATACTAGAGGGATCTTTTAGTTTCACTACATTTAAGATCAGTTTACAAAAATATAGGTTTGTCAGAATCATTGGGTTTTTTTTTCCAAATGAAGCTAGTATCACGGGGATCAACGTAAAAGCTGACAAATTCAGTCATACTGTTTTGTAAGTAGGAGAATTGTTGGCCAAGCATATAGTGGTCATAGTTCCTCAGCTTTGTTATAATCCTGATATAACCTCTAAGGATTTTTTTTTCCTTTTGCATCAAGATATCTCTAAAATTAGTGCATTTCCAAACTATTAATTTACTCAGAATTAAAATACTCCAATTTTTTATCAGGAATTTAACAAAATGAACAATGTTGATTCCCCTGTAGCTCGGAAGAAAGGATCTTGGAATCACTGACGAGTTTTATACTGCAAATCCGGAATGCACTGTCATATTCCAGATCTTCTGTGTAATAAAAATTGCATTACTGAAAACAATTTTGTGTGTAAGTATGAATGTGTATAGTGACTTATTATTAAAGCATTAGTTATAAAAATTGTGGATAGACAGAAAAAATCTCTATTTACGGAGACCCACCAGTGGCCAAGTGCATAGCGCTTTGAACTGAAGACGGAAGGTGCCTGGTTTAAAATTAGGCTGCGTCCACAAACCTAGCTCTCCGGAGTTTTCCGTGGTTTCCCCCGAAACTTAGAGTAAACACGGGTTAGAACTCTTTGGAAAAACATTCATGAAGGGCGCCCCAAACCTCGGCCTAGAGCTCACGTGTAGCTAGCTAATTGGCTGTAATTCCACAACAACAACAACTCTGTTTACGGAAATTCTATTTTTAATAAAATAATGAACAAAGTTTATTGCCTTTATTTGTACATTTTGGGTTTATTTTATACCAATAAATAAAGAAATAAAAATAATATTAATAATGAGTGTAATAATCCACGAATCCTCCAATGCAATATGCTTATTCGCAACAGTAAAAGACTACACGATTTCAGTTTTGTGTAATGCTAAAGTCAGTGTGAGACAAGGAAAAATGTATGAAAATTATTAAATATTCTGTTATCTTAGTGTATAAATAAATCCTTTTGAAATCTAATTATTATAATGAACAACAAATTATACATAAATCAATAGAAATTGAGACCATTTCAGACTAGTTTGTATAAATTTGAAAACAATTATCATCATTAAAAAATATTTATATTTTATTATTGCCATATTTAACTATGTTATCATTACATGCATCTTTTCCACTATTGCAGAAGTCTGTTTATATATAGCATAGCTTCACAGTTCTTTTTATTTAATATAGTGTTTCTTGAAAGTAAATGCTCGATTTTCAAAATAATCATTCATGTTTGGATGGATTATTTATATCAGGGGTTCCAAAATTTTCAGCCCGTAGGCCGCACTAACTATCAAATAGTAGTTTGGGGCCGATTATACACTCGAGCTATAAAAAAAATATATGTTGTTTTTAATTATTTGTTTAGCATTATTTTATTCAGTTATAATTTAATAACCCATTGATACATTACATATGAACACCTGTATTAGTGGGAATAAAATTCTTTCCTGGATACCAGGATACCTGGAAAACCAGAAATAGCAGACATTTCTGGCTTTAGATTGAAGATCCCTTCCATCAATAGTGTCCCGAGATTATCATCACGTAACTTTGTTCTTCTAGCATAGACACGATTTCTATACCATTTCAGTAACTGTGAAAAGAAACTAGAAGAAGTAAGCAGCGAATAAACTTTTACAATGTAGAGATCAATTCGAAAAAATAACGCGCTTCTATTTTAATGCCGCAAAAACGTAACGTCCACGTAAGATGCGACTGATCTTGGTTGGATAGACGTAAATTTCCGTATTTCTTTTCCGTAGATGGAAAGGTCTCCACGGGTCTGATGATAGGGCCTCGCGGGTCGCATCTTGCCCGCTGGACATAGTTTAGACCCCCTGATTTAAACTATAAACAAGGCTGCAAATACAAGACTAACTTTGGTATTAAAAATTTATTTTAAAATTCTTTGTTTGTGCCTTAAAAGGATAAACTGATACAGTATGTTTATTATAGGCAAATGACACTTGAGGGAGTTTCAACTTACAAACCCATTATTATTATTATTTTTACGTTTCTTTCAGTTCACTTTAATGAGTTTGGATACATTTTTGTAAAAAAAATATTTATTTTAAGTAATTCATAGCATTTGCACTCAGATATGGCAATACACTTTCGCACTTTACCATTACTTTTCTTGCTCCGTACAAAATTTTACATCTAATCCTCGAAAGAGTCTTAAAGGACTTATCTGAGAGTAATTAACCTCATTTTTAAGTACAAAAAACCACCTGAATTAAAAAGTAATCTTTCAATAGGCTTTTATTACCATATCGCAATAACTCTTTTAATTACTGTATAATCGATATTTGTACTTGACAAATTAATAAAGAATTAGAAATAAAATTCCAGTTATGGATGTCTGTGCAGCGAGCAAAATATTCAAAAGCCCAGCCGAAAGAAAAAACAGAACCATACAGAAAAGGAGAAACTATTAAATATTATTAAAATTTCTTCGTTTGAGCATATACTTTATTTTAAAGCAGGTGCTTAGGACATTTCAATTAAGGGAGAACAAGATAATTACTTTGAGAATGTTTATTTTTTATTTTAAAGTACTTAAATAGAAAATGAAGAAAATTGTTTTCTTTCTTACAAATAACTGGAGCGTGAGCGTTAAGAATAGTCAGAGAAATTTATTAATAATGGATGAACCGCTACACATAGATTAACACGAATAAATTGAGATAATACCCGATGTCCTTGCGTTAAAAAATATATTAAATTATATGCTTTTGTTTCTGATAATTTTAAATGAAAAGAAACAGAACAGCGAAGAAAATATTTTTTTTTTTCTAAAATCTTAAAAGTTTTCTAAGAATATAATATCTAGAGAAAAATTTCTATCAAATTTGCGAGGAAATAAAGTGCAAGTATATTAAGAATTATGCATTATGCAATGTTTTATACAGTACCTTTGATTAATGATGCTCGTTTGAAAGTTCTGTTAGAATGTTATAATATACATCACTTAATTTGCGAAGTAAATAATATCAGCAAAACTGTATCAGCAGTGCTGAAAAGTTGTGAATAATGCTGCCAAAAGGAAAATAAAGTGGAATATTACTATTCTTCGTTGTAATAAACGTATAGTACATAGGGGAAGATGGCCCAAAATTATTCTACTGGGCAAAACGATTCATATGTGTTTTCTTCTAGACAAGCAGTGTGATCTATCAGAAAACATATAAAATAGTTGTGCTAAGTCAAGAAGAAGCAATGGCGGTATTTAAGGGATCGGTGTATTACGTGTCTGAGTAGCATTCTTAAGAAACTATACTTTATCATATGTCTTATAAGATAAGCACTAACCCTATTTATTTAGAAATTCATTCTTTAATGTGCAGCGCTATGGCTTGGTTTACTGAATAGGGCATGTTTTTAGATCTGAATTACATGTGCTAAGTTCATTATATTTCTAAGTTCATTATATATAACCACAGCTTACTTACTAAATAATGATTAATATTTACATGAATTATTTTGAAATTTTCTAATAATACTTTTTTTTACTCTTTTGCTTATTACAAGACGCAAATAAACTATTATTTTATTAATTTGATTGCTGTTTAAAACCACAAATTTCCTGAATATCTCCAATAAACACAGTCTTGAGTCAACAACGGTTTGTTCGTAATTTTCATCACGAGTTCAAATCTACTTATATTTTATTAATCAATAATTATCCTTATAATAAAGCGTGAAAAGATTACTTAATTGTTACTGAAGACTTTATTAGACTATTAATAGCAGAAGTTTTATAAAGCTTTGTTATAAAACTAATTATCACGCTCGCAACTCATACGCATAGTGACCCTTTAGGTGTGTCTGGGGGGGGGATGTTTGGCCCATCCGATTGGTCTGGCTGCTTACAAAAATATTGAATTATATGTAAAAATTCAAACTTAGATTATAACTAAAGTTACATTATTTTTTGGGGAACTTTAAAGCGTCTGATAAAAATTATCACCGATGAAACGTGTCTGGCACTATTGACTATTAATTTTTAATATTATTTTATAAAACATACGTAAAAATCGACACTGAGACTTTAAGAAATGTGAGTACTGTTTTGACCTACCTTTAGCACCTGCTACCTGTAAATTGGCCGTCGGCCCATGCTAGCAGGTGTGCACACACTAGAGTATATACTAACACTACTTTATCCTATACCTTTTACTTGTAAGAATGTAAGTAACGTCTGGTGGCCCTGGGATCTTGGCCTATGACCTATTGCGTTGCTGTTGGTCCAACGGTCTTGAGTTTTGGTCGGTGGTTTTCTCCATATGTAAAGTAAGTGCGCGTTCGAATCCCTTAAAAAACGTCCCCTGATAAAGGAATCCCCCCCCTCAAGGATGGATTTTGCGTAGCTTCGTCATAACACAACACAAAAAAAAGTATGACAAAGCGTTAGATTTTTGTTTATTATTTAAATAGTATTTTAAATAGTGGTATATTGAAAACTTTAATTTGCTATATCATAGTTTGTAAACGACTGTAAGTAAAAATTTAAATTAATACCAATCTAAATATAAGCACTTAGGGGTGGGTACTTTTTTTGAACTCTTTCTATTTCACTAAATAAAAATATTTGATTAAGAATTTTATACCTACTAAAAATTGCGAAATGTTCTTTAGGAAAACTTTAAGTACTACAATTTTTCATTTATTTTATTTTGCTGAATATCCTCTGCTGATAGTTTTTTTTTCTGATAACCTGACGTTAATAAATTACACCTTAACTTAAATAACAATATTTTATATAATTTTCTTATATCTAATTATACTTTACTTTAACGTGATAAATCGTTTTACATTTACAAGTTAAAAAAATGAAACTATTAATATTTAGTGCAATCATTATATACAAGGCTATCTATATAACATTTCTTTCACCATGATTGGAATTCTCGAAAGTAACAACTGATAAATTAGAAAAAAATATCCATCTACCTTGTTTCATTTATATTAATCAATATTAGTCATTTCTGGCAAAATACAAGCTTCTCCGAAGGCTTACTTCATTGTATAAATTGATTTATGCAACTTAGATAAATGGATCTTGTTAACTCTCTTAAACATTTTTCGTTTATGTGTGGAATTTTCTTTTTTAATATACGAAAGAAAATTAATGAATTCTTTCTGTTTTTCCGCATCTGCATCGTCCCATTCATTATCTTTTGGTACTAGTTTGTAAACGAACCTAACTTTTAATAAAAGTTTATTTATTTTCTCCATTTCAACATAGTTTTGAAGGTAAGAAGTAAACGAACTTAATGAATTATCGAACAATTTTTTAAATGTTGTGCATTCTCTTAATCATTATTATGTATAAGAAACTCTTTTTCATTCTTTCTGCTAAAATAACTTTCTAAATGAGTAATAGTTATGAATTAACTGTCCAAAAATGTGTAACTCTTAACAGGAGATTATCGACTAAATTAATGGAAGTTTTATATATATTTTTTTTTCTAAATTCGCAAGTTTTCCAAAATTTATTGCATTATCAATATTTCAAAAGTACTGTCTGCTGGGAAAATTCTATAGGCAGTGAATTATTATGGTGATAAATAAAATATAGTTATTTTTCTTTTGTTCGTTTTATTTTAAGTCTGACTAATTACTCACATTTTTATATATGCATAGTAAGCTTAGTCAAATATAAATTTAAATAATGAAATTCAAATGTCTATTACATTTAGATAATACTAACTTTGCAGACTCACTATCTGAATACGTAAATATCTTCATACAATGTAGCTTGAGAAAATGATTACATGTCAGTTGCAAAATCCATTAAAAACAATGTTTGGTAAATGGTATATTATCAAACCAGGCTGCTGGGGAACGTTTAAACTAATATTAATAGTTTTAACTGTAAACATATTTGCATAAATGAGACATAATAGCAAAAAAAAATGTAATTTAAACATTAGAGCATATTCAATCGATGTTCATTTAGTGAACTATAACCATGTGAATGAAATCTGAGGAAATAGATAATATTGAAAAAAATGAACAATTTTAAAGGCAGAAAAGAAGCAAGAAAACCCAAAAGTTAATTAATTAAATAAAAAATGAAGATAAATGTAAGAGGAATATTTTAAACTTACAAAATAATATTTAGTAATAAATATATAAAAATATTGTAAGCAAAATTTGAGGTAACAGAGAAACATAAAATATAATATCACAGCAAAAAGGCAAGATTATTGTACATAATGAATATGCAAACAAGTATAATTTGTTATATATTTTATTTAATAAGTTATTTCAAACAAAAGGGTGCACTCAATATTTCCTTCCCACTCTTTAAATAAGCGAACGAATAATAACCGTTATTTTGCTTCAAAAATCCTAAGCAATAATTTTTCTCACACCATCTACTAAATTTTGCATTTTTTTTTCGGTAGGAATACTGATACAGTAAAAAGCGAAAAAAAATTACATTTTACTGGTGTGGAATGAACAGACTTAAACAGATGTGTGGCAGAAAAAATCTAAAACAAACTCCATGCAGATTTGTTTTAATCTCAGCGATAAAATGTTTCCGAAAATTCAAGATTAAAATAAATGTCTCTTTTTGTAGGCTTTGCAATATTGAAATAAATTATCTATTTCAGTCTATTATTTTAAAATGAAGTATACTCGGTACATTACTTTGTTATACCAAATTCCATAATTAAGAAAATTCTTAAAATCTCTTACTTATGTTACTTATGTAATTATCGGTTTATTTTACAAAAATAAAAACAAAAATTGTTCTTTTTTTACTGCTATATACATGCACACACAAAAAAATCTGATGCAGCTTATATATATATATATATATATAGTTATAGAATTAGAATTCTTAAAGTTAAAAATAAAGTGTCACTTCAAGCTAAAAACTGAAGCTTTGCAGGGTTATAGAATATATGTCATAATAACAATGCTTTTAAAAAAAGTTCCTGACTGTAAAAGTATACTCAAGTCAAGTAATAGATCTTCTAGAGCTTAGATTTTATGTATGGGAAATAATTATTTGAAAGTCATTCTCATAGCATGCAAAGTTCTTAAGTTTTTCTTAATGTTACACTATTAGGTTATAGAAATTTTAAAAATTACAATATTAAACGGGAAAACCATACATATAAATACACAAATGTAAAATGTAAAAAAGCAGACATATTTTTCGAATCTAACAAGCAGATTCATCATGAGTCCAAGGCGTGGAAACAATGGACATCTAAACCAAAATATGTGTGTTAGTTTGTATATTTTATATTACTTCTCGAACGTTTTCTTGAATACATGAATTCCTTACCTTAATATTCGTTCAAACATTATAAGAAACTTAAAGTTCAGTTAAAACTGAAGTCAAATACACTGACGGAAAAAATCCCAACACCAAGAAAACATTATTGTAGAGTTATGAAATTTGGACAATGCATTTGTCCAGGTAACAGGTTTAATTGATTAAAATTTCAAGATCACAGGTTAATTTAAGCTCAAGAAAATGAATTTCAAATGTTAAATCCTATTACATTAAAAGCCGGTGTAACCTCCAGAATTTTGAAAAACTAACCTGCAAACGTGCATGCATTGTGTCATACATGTGCCGAATGTCACTTTGTGGTATAGACTTCCATGCTTGTTCTACTTGTGCTGTCAATACTGGGACGGTCAGTGCTGGCTGTGGATGATGCTGGAGTTGTAGTCGAATGATATCCCATACGTGTTCAATTGGAGACAAATCTGCTGATCTCGCAGGCCAAGGTAACATATCGACACTCTGTAGAGCACGTACAACGGTATTAGGGCAAGCGTTATCCTGATGGAAAACTCCCCTTTGAATTCTTTTCATGAATGGGGGCACTACATGTTGAATTATTAGACTGACGTACCAATTTGCAGTCAGTGTGTTTGGGATAACTACGAGAGGGCTCCTGCTGTCATACGAAGTTGCTTCCCAGACCATGACTCCAGGTGTAGGTCCAGTGTGTCTAGGCCTAAGACAGTTTGGCTGCAGGCGTTCCCCTGGCCTCCTTCTGACCGACACACGATCATCACTGGCACCAAGGCAGAACCTGCTTTCATTAGAAAACACAACAGATCTCCACTCCGTCCTCCAATGAGCTTGACACCACTTTCGTCGCTAATGGCAATGGCTCGGAGTCAGTGGAATGCACGCTACAAGGCGCCTGGCTCGGAGCTGACCTTCAAGTAACCGATTTCTAACTGTTCGTTGCGTCACTGTGGTACAAACTGCAGCTGAATTTCTGCCGCAGATGCAGTACGATGCGCCACAGCTTCGCGCCGAAATGTGGCGGTCTTCCCTCTCAGTAGTGCCACGTGGCCGCCCGGAACCCGGTCTTCTTGAGGCAGTACTATCCCTTGACCACCGCACTCAACAATTATGTACAGTGGGTACATTCCGGCCAAGTCTTTCTGCAATATCGCGGAAAGAAAATCGCTGCCCTATTACAAGACCTTGTTCCAACTCGGTGATCTGTTCATAATGGCTTCTTCGTCTTCTCTTTTGATTAACATCAACTCAATACGTCGAATATCAACGCTCACGAACTTCACAGCGCGCGTTTAAAGCAAACCTGATTTAAATGATCTGAGTGGCACTACTAGCACCACACTTATGCAGGAAGCACGAAATTTGATTCGATGTCATTTTTCATATGTCTAAGCACGCCTAGCAAATTTCGTTTATCTAACACAAGTTTTTCTTGGTATTGGGATTTTCTTTTTCTGTCAGTGTATGGTGGTTTATGAAAAATTAGTCAGGCACTTGCAAGTCAATGTTTAGAAATTACTTAACAGCCAGTACCTAAATACATAATTAAATATAAATTATCTATTTCCTTTGTTAACATATTAAAACAATAACTATGTGTTTACAACGCATATTCACAATTGAAGCTTTTCAGTTTTTAAAAGCCGCGCCAATTAAGCAAAAATCTCATCAGAAATAAAAGTGCTGTCGAAACCAAAATCTTCAACATTAGAATAATTCTATGGTTTGATGTTGAAAATAACACTTGAAAACTATTTGTGTCATGCATTCAAATACAAGGATATAAAAAATAGTTCCCTGATGTAAACAACGAATGCATGCACATGCACATATTTGTAATGCATCGATATGTATTTAGCCTACTTCAAAGTTTTGCCTAAATCAGTGGCTAGATTTTAATAAAGATATAAACTACTAGCTTTAAAATCAGGCAAACTTTTGAATTATGATTTTTTTAGAAAAATATTTCTGAAATAGTAGTATTGGATTTAATAAATAAATATTTAGTTTATAACGATTAGTTAGAGGAGAGGAGGGTATTATGGAATAGTCCGGAAATGTGGAATACCGAATTTCTAGCTTTGTGGCGTGCTGCTATTATGTGAGATTAGTATGATACTGCTTAAAAAAGATCCAGATTTAGCGTGGTGAGCGTCGACTGCTTGATGTCGTTAACCACTTGCTACAAAACAAAATGCTTTTTTGCGTTTTTAAGAATTTTTACCAGTAAGTTTCAAACATTTTAACCTACTAGTATACATGTGACTTGAACACTGATGCTAAGCATAATATACACCAAAATAACTGCAGTTTTCAATACTGTGGTCATTTCTTAGCTGACATTGCTTTGCCCATCAGTTTGAAGGCTCATCTTTCAAGATGGTGTGTCGAGTATTATGTAACAATAGATCACACTGTATGGGATTCCATGCCACGGACAAAAGATTTGGACAACAAAGACGACCAATGTATCTTTTTTAACGGAAAATTCTTCGAAAGTCCACGAAGGAAAATTCGGATTCAATATTTCAGTCATTTTTTGTTGGCTTACCTTAATTGTACCAGAGCAGAGGAAGCAAATTTTATTCTGTGAATTTTTGTAAGAGGATTCGAAGCAGAAACGAACATAATCCAAAAATTGTTTTTTTATAGTTAAAAATGAGTATGTTTTATGAAATCTAATTAGATGTCAAATGATTTAAACCACCTGTCCTATGGAGATGTACGGTAGAAGGTGGTGATCGTAAAAAGACGATGAATTATTTTGTAAAGATTATAACTGGTACGACTTTGTAGTGAGAGCGACATAGTTTTAAGAAGACGATCGTATAGTGGGTCACATTTTAAATTCACACTCGCAACGATGTCGAAAGGAGAATTATTCCCCCTAGGTAAGACGTACTTTCTTTCATACGGAACACGATGACATACACAATGTCGTAGGGGTGAACATGCTTTTCTTCCCCACTGAACGAAATCACACATGCACCAGAAATCCCACATCAGAGCGACGAGGAAGGACAGACTCCAAGACCAAGAATGAAATTCGCTTTTGATGGCGCATGTCATTTTTCTTCTGAAACATGATCACACAAACACTTTGAACACTGGGCCAACACATTTTACTTCAGGAGAAAAAAAACATTTTGAAGACCACATTCCCTTTAAATAAGGAGTCTCACTCAACACTTTTAAACTTGAAACATATTGCTTTATTTTCACACTGGAACAGTCACTAATTTCCAAAACGCAGGATTATACATTTAAAACTCTACAATACATTGCATTCTAAAGTAAACTTGGGGAAGCGTGTAGATAAAAACATCACGGTGTTCATACTAAAGCGGCCTGGTACCACCAAATCGGTGGTGAACGCCTCCGTCACCATAAGGTGATCGGCGTAGATGCTAATCCGTGCAACGCGTCGTGGTGGGCAAAGCTTTCTCACATGAAGTGAGTGGCTTGCCCCACCAAAAATTACTCTCCAACTGCTAAAGAAAAAACCGTTAGACTTACTGCTATAGAAAAAATGAGTTCGATTTTTCTGGAACAATTTTATCAGGTGTTTTTCAAGCAATATGCTTCTTGCGTATCAGGGCAAAACCGCAAGAGAGACACATTTGTTTCAGCGGAGCAGAGAAATATGCGAGCGAAGGGATGTTATGATTATTCTTTTAGCCAGCGTCAACTGTTATTTTATTTCAAAGCAGCTGATAAGAGGGAAATGATTTAGAAGTACGTTAATGCGCTGTAATTGAGAAGGCCAAGAGGAAAAATGAAACCTTTAAAAGATAGTTATTATTAAAAACTTTTAAATTAGATTTAGAATAGATTATTAATTTAAATTTAGAGAATATTAATTAGGATTTGTGTTAATAATTTTTCATTAAAAAAATATGCACGTTGTGTCAACGTGACACCACCTATTCCATATTATCCGACTACTTCATATTAACCTACTTTTCTAAAATTTTAAAAATAATTTCGTTGTGATAACAAAATAAATAGCATTTTTCTTTCCCAGTGAAATTTCGTTGTAATAATTAGAGTATGTGGTCATGATGATTTTAAGAATTTTATTCTATACCCGTAAGTTATTACTAGAAATGTAAGTGGTATTCCATAATACTCTCTATAATGGAGAATTGTTTGATTATATTAAAATTCCTTATTGTATAGCGTTTATAATGCTATAGCCAGATAAGAAAAACGCTGTAAGTTGCAAAAGCATATTAAATAACATGGACTTTATATTTTATAAGAAAACTCTGGTGAAATAGTATAAAATCAACGATTTAATATGATAGCTCAGCAAAATAAAAAATACGTCAATTTTTAAGCAATAAACCTTGACGTGACTAAAAGACCAACCACCAACCTAATACCAACACCCAACTTCCCATCGGCGAGAATAAAAACTTTTCCGATGTAACCAGCGCCAATCACAGAACTGCAATAAAATTTGAACAAACAAAATTAAAATAATCAGACCGCGAGCGAATAATTTTGAAAGTTAGTAAAAGGCATCAAAATAAAATATGCCAAAAAAGAGACAACAGAACAGAAGCAAAAATGCGTTACGATTGCAACTCTGACGTAATATAATCTATTTTTAGCCAGAGGGCTCCACAGTGTCTGATATACATACTCAGTAAAATGCTATTGCATGCGGTGAAAAGTGAAACGAGTTTTAAAAGCGAAAGTGAGGAAAAAATGAGAACAGAAATATAAGTTAGAATGCTTGGTTTTGAATAGAATCAATTTAAGAAACAGAAAATAACTATGTCATCTACATTAAATCCTCCTCTCATATACAGAAAAAACATGCAATGATTCAGATGATACCCTGCATTCTTATACATCAATATGAATAGAAATTAATCCTATCTATGTTAATGAAAGTTTTGAAATATAGATCGAAGACTAATTAGCAATGTGCCTCCCCAACAGAAGTTTCCTGAAAAGCCTTTTGTTGAAAATGATGCATCTGTGGAAGCCACCGCCTTCAGGGTTGGGATTCAAGGGATTATACTTTCGCTGTTGGTAATTAATCCCCTTCTGCTTGTAATTGTTATGCTGTGTTAAATCAAATTATACTCGAAGTCAGGTAAATAGACATCGTAGGCGGTGTGGAACACGAAAAGTACCCATTCTTTGATTCTGTCAAAGGCGGGTTGCATTTTATTCTTAAACTATCATAATACAACGATGCTTACTTGTTTATCTTCATAATGGTGCATTGATATCGTGCTTTGATTTCTGCCATGGTTTTATACAGACAATAATGTTGATCCGGTGGTTTTAAATCTTTTGTAGATTTTGTTGAAGTATCTCTCTTTGTATTAAAAAAAGGAGTGTGCTAAAATATCGGAACTTTTTCCAAAATAAAACTTTAGAAAAACGCTTCTAAATTTTCACAAATAAAGGAGATAATAGCAACATGTTTAAATTTATAGAAATATTAGGGAAAATATTAGCTTTGAGAGCCTTTTAGCATAGTTAAGTTTTGGAGGAGGAAGCTTGTTGTGTTTGTATATATAAACATAAACATATATGTGACAGTTTAAAACACAGTTATATTACTGTCAACAGTTTGAGCATCAATTTACTGTTTCATATTTGCATTTTTTTAAATTAAAAATTGCATACCTTGGATGAAATTAATTAATTATATGTATGAATGACTAGTCTTCTTAGTTTATCCACTTAAAGTTCTGCAAAATGAATATTTTTTTACTCTCGTAATATTAGTTTCAGTGTACAAAACAGTAAGCACTATGCATTTTTCACAATGCTTCATTTTAACAAGAACTAATGTTACATATTCCTTATTTTTAGTAGCGACTATGTGATTCATTGTCCGTATTTCGAATTAAAGAAAGAAATTTGCGGCTCTTAAAAACTAACCAAAAACAACAACTGCATCATTGATTTTGAAAAAATCGAAGCTGTTTATTTAAAAGCTACACTACACAACACACTCTAATTTTTTTTAAAAAGGGAAATTTCCTGAAATAAAAAATGTTAAACATGGAAGTTGCTCAGGGACAGTTTTTGAAAAGTGACACATGCAGGTTTTCGATATTTAAGAAAATGTTTTGGAACGTTTCATAAATTATGCATGTTTATCTTTTTTCGCAATTCTCAGTGAAGCTTGTGTAACAGTATCCAGCATATACTCAAGTCGTGATTGATTTGCATTTTTGTGAGGAAATTAATGTAATGATTTGAACAGCAGTCTTAACAGGAAAAGGGTCGACAAATGAAACTTGAATTATGTGGCGACGTCACATACGGACATTCTTCGACGTGTGTTCATCCGACGCACAAATGCTTCACTGAGGGGAGCGTCGGGCGTTTTCAAAGATAAAGAGGTCTAATTTATTGCCATTAGAGCATTAAAATGGGTACTTAAGAGTGAACAGGGTGGGGTTCTATCAACAAAACAGGTACATATGATAAATATTTATTCGATGATATTTATATAATGATAATTTGTGCTTCATTTATAAAGGTAGAACTATTTTACGATAAAAATGATTGCGCTGATTGTACAATGATTTAACGGTAATTTACGTTGAATTAATGCACTGAATTATTTTTTTAAAGTTTAGAATAGAAATGTATGCAGCACAAGAAATAATTTTTTTAACCTAATATTAATATACTCCAGCAATATTTTTGTTTTTGAATTAAAAAACCTATAGTATTAATATCTTTATATTAATATAGTATTAATTTTTAAATGATAAGTTGCTGGTATACACTACTTAAAATAATAATAATAATAAATGAGGGTTTATTAGAAGTTAATGTTGTCAAAAAGTACAACCCAGAAAAAGTATTCCATATGACCGTTATACTAAGATTATGAGAAGTTCATTCGCAAAAGACGTCATCTATATTCTATTTCTAGCGCAAAATATATTTCTGTAACAGTGGTTCACCTGGGGCAAGAAAATGCAATTTCCGCTGTTCAAAACAGACTTTCTCAATTCCAGGTATCTTAAAAATATTTTGCCAGTTGCTGGGACATTTTAAAAATTAATATCTTAAGAAGAGAATTGAAGTAGAATCATACTTGTCTTTTCTTTCTGTTATCGCGTTTCTAATTAATATAATCGGAGTTTTATGCGATATTTTATTATTACTTAATGTTAAAAAATGTATTAGCTTATTAAAAAAATAATAACTTATAAAAGTGCATCAATAAGTAATAATTTTAAAGGAAGACAATAATACATTTTAAATCAAGCATTTGCATTATCGCTCATTTTTTAGTATATAGGAATGTGTAGTATAATAGTACGCTTAAATACAAAATGAAATACATAAACAAAAAGCTAGATAATAAAACTGAGAGATATCATCATTGATATATTAATTTTTTTAATGAGAAATTGATACTAGTGTCTTTCAAAATAAATCTCATACAAATAACAACACAGAATGTGGGGGATGTTGGGTACAACGGAAATATATTTACTAATTTTTTTTTCCCTGCTCACAAATTTGCATGTACAAAAACAAATTTAAGAGATACTTTATACCTACTCTTTTCCCCCATCTAAACAAATTCTTATGGGTTTGTAAATAGCTTTTTCATGCCAATCAATAATAAACTTGAATTGGAGAGAAAACGAAAGGTACGCTAACAGTTTGTAATTTACGAATTTTACCGACAATACCTATGAATAGAAAAATATCGTCTACTTACATTTCATTAGTATAGGAGAACATACACATATGTCCTGTTTGAAATATTAATTGAATACAAATATTGTAATTGGCTAATATTTCAAAGTAGTAAAGTAGGAAAAACAAAAAAACCTTCAAGTAGGGCCCAGTGTCTCTATGTGTAGGGATACTTGACTCAAGTCATAGATATGGAATTCTACAATAGCTACCTTGCGTTATCTTGAAAGACCCTAGATTTTCAGAGGTCAGCTTATTCATATTAAACTCTCTAAAATCATATAGCGTTGACTATGATTTACTTTCTGTATGATGACGCTGCATATTTACGTTCATTCGCAATTTTCGGTGTAATTCGCATTACCGCGTATATTCGGCGCCAGTCCAGAAAGGGTTATATTATTGTGAATGCTGTCTTCGTGAAAATAGCATGTATGAGATTTTTAATGCACCGATAATAAATAACGTAAATAAATATTTAATTTATTTTAATTTTTCTTTGAATTTATTTGGTGAATCATGTTTTTTGAGTATATGTCTGCCCTATCTCTAAAAGGCAATTGAGAGAAACAACGCCTTGAAAATTGATCTAGAAATATGAATTTAAGAAAAGTAGTATATACTAAGAGAAATAAGATCTGGCAATGTAGAACTATGCATTGTAAAATACATTTTACTATTTTATTGAGAGTAACCCAGCAAACACAGCCGTATCGGGTTAGGGATGGGCCGTCATCGGCAGTACCGTTTCGATGTCGGCATTGGCATAATGGTAATTGGGACGGTGTCGGTTCTGTGCTGGCAAAACGATTTGGCGTAGGCAAATAAAAGTTGATTTCGGGCATGCAACGGTCCGATAGCGGCTAGCCTTTTAGGGTTAACATGTGATTTTGGCGATGTACTGCACCAAACGTCAAAACCGATATCGATCCAGAAGTGTAATTTCTAAACTGAACGGTATAAAGCCAGCACAAGCAGCACATATATATTGTTATAATAATTCTTTTTAATTTATGATTTCAATAGTTACTATTTACAATGTTTTGAGTCCGTTGGATTCAAGTGCCTCCTTCACATGCGAAAAAAAGGAGGGAAAGGGGGCAATCATTCTACGTGGTTAATTTACCTGAGGTCCTGTCCAGCGTTCTGGTCTACCGCGCATCTGTCAATCTACAGTTTAGATGTTGGTGATTTTCTCCAGATGTATTGTGAATATCGTTAGATAAGTTAACCAGTTTTTTATGACTTAGTATTGAAGGGGTTTCTAAGCGCCCACCCCCACCCCTCAATTGGGGCAGTTTCTGTCTAGTTATTCACAACTCTGAAATAATTATATGACTATAATTTTCATTTTATATAAAGTGATAGTTGTTAAGTACTTCTAATTTAAAAATAATAATAAAATTAATTAATTAATTAATTAAAAATAAAATACATACAATGCATAACATTAAACGCTGCATTTTAAAAGTTCACAAAAGGAGCCCACCATGGCCGAGTGGATAAGACACCGAATATGGTTGAAGTCATTGGCGGATCCAGAGCCCCCCCCCCCAGACGAATGAAGTTTACACTATAGAGCATTGACTTGTTTTGTAAATTCAAGTCATTCAATAAGAGAATGTAACAAACATTGTCTTGCGCACCCTCCAGAATTTTTTTTTCTGGATCCGCCGCTGGTTCAAGTGTGAAGGTCCAGCGTTCAGGTCTACCGAGCATCTGTCAATTTACAGTTTGGATGTTGGGTGATTTTCTCCAGATGTAATATGAATATGAGTTATATAAATTAACCAGATTTTTGAACATAGAATTGAGGACAAATCACCGTTGTATCCCCAATTCTGGAACAAAAATTGGGGATATCTTATACATTTTATATAAATTCAAAACATTATCTAATATTTATAAAATGAAGGAAATATGGTTGATTTTTATAAAATTAGGGAACAAATAATTATTATAATTACTGTTCAACCCCAATTTTATTGCTTATTAATTGTTTTATATATTGGAACAAACGCTAGAAGCCTTCTTCCGCTCAGGGCACCGACGCCCTAAGGCTTAACTCCTGTAATTTTGCCTTACAAAAAACACAAAACAACAAAACTTTCTGAAATTAAATTGGATTAAAATAGTAGAAAAAATACCTTTTCATTCGTATTTCCATAAAAATAAAAAATATCAGTATAATTTATAGTTAAGGAATTTTTTTTATAATACATTAGCTGCTGTTGTTAAAAAAATAATAATAATAAAATTAAATAAATAAATAAAAGTTTTAATTCACTATATTGAATAATTATAAATTGAAAAAAATAATAATAGTTTCATTTTAAAATTATCACTATGAATAATTAATTTAATAGCATTTATTTGAACAACTTGTTTGTCATGTTTCTGTTCAAATAAAATAATAGTAAAAATTACGCCAAAATCATGTTTTGCTACAGCATTGTAAAATGCTGTTACAAATTTAAAAAAAATTAATGCTCTTATCTCCTTAAAAATGAATAAAAGTAACCATTTTTTGCTGATTATAGTACTTTATCTTTCTAAAAATTAATTGATTAATTCATTGCAGATATTGAAGTATAAACTATTTTGCAGTAGAATAAAACTAATTTGTTTTATTTTTTTCCATGCGATCTAATTTAAAGTAAATAATTTAAAAGCTAAAATCCCGCGGACTTTCTTTTCCAACTACCCCGTCCCGTGTCCGCGTTCACATAACATGTAGCAAAGGCGCAGTGGGTGGGGGTGAGGGGGGACGAGTGCATTCCTAAGAGCTTTCCACCCCTTGTAGGAACCACAGTATTACACAGGAAGACGAAATGGACCTTTCCTATTATATCGGTCCCTATTCATGGTCAATCGAAGAGCGGAAGTTGGTGGGTTTTTTTTTTTTTTTTTTCGTTTGCTTGTCCATTCCATTCCAAGGCTGTAACAGAAATCATCTCGCAACGTAAACTTTTCAGTAACGTGGATTTTGAGTTTTCTCAGAGCAATGAAGGAGATTGCTGTATTTTTCTCTGGATAAATTGCGATTTTTTTTTCCTAGACTAAATGGCACTGACTGCAGCTAGACAAAAATTTTAAAATAGTCTGAATGTGGTTAGTGCTTTTTAGTTTTAAATAGGCTAAGTTCTTACGTCAGTTAGATCGGACTTTGCTGTAGTTTTCTCTGGATAAACTGTGATTTTTTTCTAAAGACTAACTGGTATTAACCTCAACTAGACAAAAATTTTAAAGTTGTCTAAATGTGGTTAGTGCTTTTTGGTTTTCATTTTGCTAAGTTCTCACGACAGTTAAAAAGGGGTAAGTTGATTTTTAAGTATATATTAAGAATTTGTATTTTTTCTTAGCTAGATTTTTTTATGTTATCTCAGGGACTACTAAAATAAGATGTAGTTCAAAACTGCTAATTATTTCTAAATAATGCGAAAATGAAATTTATAATTCAAGTAAGCAAACTTGGAAACTATTAATAAACAAGCAGGACGGTATTTTTAATAAATAACTTACATACTGCATTGAAAAATGTGTCTATTTACTTAAGTACTTAATTTCATATTACTCAAAACAACAGAAAAAAATAAGTATGTTCTGTTATAGAAAGTTCCTTTCTTCTACTAAAGGATAATCCTATGAAAATTCAGTAATATATAAAATATTTACTTAAAGTAAGTATCTTCTAATAATAAACATGGTTTTATTAATACTTATTAGTTTCATATATAGTTTAGCACTAATCAACCTATTAAAAATAATATTTATTATTATATGAATTACTTTACATCACTGGGGCTAATTTTGAAATATACAAAATACTTAGTTATTAAGTATAAACAAAATAATTTGTTTGTATATGAAAATGTTTAATTATTTTGAAGAGAAAACGTTTTTATGAAATTAACCGTTTATTTGTAGAATCAGCCAATATTTTAATTTCTTTTAACGAATGTTGTTTACATTCTTCTTTAAAACAATATATATAAAATCAAAAGTCAACTTTATTTTGTATTATGACATAACTTAACAAAAAAATAAATTAAAATATTTTTTAAAAAAGCATGTTGTATAACTTTAATATTTTTTTTCTCCCTTTTTTTAGCATTGCATGAATGTTTATTTATAATCTTTGGTTCTAGAAAATTATAAATTTTCTTGGCTTCTAAAAAATTTTTGGAAGAGAAAAAGGAACATTGTCTAGTTGAGCCTAATATGTTGTTTAAAAAATGTATATGGTCTGATAAACATATAGTAACACGTTTAAAAAAATAAAAACCATTGGTTGATGCATAAAAAAATAATACGGTTAATTTTAAAAAGAGCTTTCCTTCTTAAATTCATCAAATATTTTCTTAAAAACAAAATAATTTGCCAATTAGGTATTTTTAATAAATTTAGTCCTCGTGGTGTAAAGTCATTTATATAATAATAATTATTATTTCTTTAATTTGTTGATTAATACTTTAGAGAACTAACTACGGAGCTAATTAGGGTATTTTGGGAATCAATAAGGTGCTGGCCGGTTTTCGATATTTTGTCGTTGCCGATACCACACCAAAAACGTAATGGTTTTGGTTCAAAAGTGGCACAGGGCTGGGCCGACGCCGTTATCGTTTTTGCCGACACCGAACCAGAACCACCCCATCCTTTCGGCCCGACACACGCCCAGGCGGACGCAATTTTGTCGTTTTCGGTACCGCGTGAGCGATGTCGCCCCGGCACATTCTGCGCCGGCATGCCAGTGTCGGCCCAAAACTTATCCGATAGGGCTGTGTTTGTAGGGAAGCTTCACATAAGGAATAGGTATTTTCCCATGATAGGATTAGATAAATATGCAACATCGTTCTGTTGAAGCCCAAAGTTTTACTGTAAGTTTGGTGCATATTTATGGCTACCTTTGGGCATAATCGGTATAAAATTTTAAGCGTTTGTAGTATTTAAGCGTTAAAATTTTAAGCGTTTGTCGCTTCATCGCAGAAGTAGGGGCAGAGAGCAATCAATTAGTTTCAGTGATTATTTCAAATCAATTAGTTTTAGTGATTATTTTACGAATTCTGTTACTTAAAAAAGAAGTTGCTGTCAGTGATGTGAGGTATGGTATTGACATTGTTTTGAACTTCCGTATTCATCCAGAATTTAGGCCTCTTTAGCTAATTCTTCCATACATAGAAATAATAAAAATCATTCAGTCTTGAGTAAATGACCAATGGAGACAATCAATTACCTTTAAAACAAGATTCCGTCCCAAATCCTATCACCATATATTTTTTTTTAAATTTCACACTTATTTTTTTGATTACGTCTGTGCATTGTTTCCCTAGGTTACTGCATGCATAAATAAACATTCAATGTAAGCAAGGATTTTAACTCAGTTACATGTCATTAGAAAGTCAGAATTTCCAATATTCAAACCAACATCCCTAGTCGCACAAATGGTTCAAAACACGATCTCAGGACGTTCAAAGTCGTTCAGAACCTTTTTCTGGACCTCTTCTGAACTAGCTGTACTACTAGGAATAAAGATTTTTCCAAATTTGTGTGCTTTAATATTCATATAATAATGAATTCATCATAACTGACAATAAAAAGAACAGAACAACAAAAAAAATAAAAACGTAAAATATATATAATTCTTTTATTTACCTTTAAATCATCTAAACAGGTAAATAAGTCTGAACAGTTATAATTCCTTTTCACAAAAGAGCAGCTATTTTGATATTATAATAAGATTAAACTCATTTTCCGTTAATTAAAAAAAGTCTCACTAATATGTCTCTAAATTTGCATTATTTGCATTATTTCAAGTCGTCAATAAGAATACAAACTTGTTTTCACGCACGACAACCCTCGAGCACTCAACCCTGATTATTAATTTCAATTACTATGCGTTTTGTGGCACTTTTCCTAATCAATAGAGTTTAATAATTGGATAAGAGTATTGTGTATACAGTTTCCGTATCTTAATGTGATTAATTATTTACTCCCTAAGATAATTTTCAGAAAGTAGCTCGGCGAAGCTAATATTGTATGACAACTACCTGATGTAACGCAGCTGGAAGGTGCTTTTGAAATTCAGCTTGACAAAATAATGCGTTTTCTTCTGTAATTAGTTATCTATAGTGGTTCGTAATTTCAAAGCAGGCTGAAACACGTCATTTACTTTCGTATACCTAGGTAATTAAGTTGTTAAATAATGTGTTGTAATATTTGATTAGAAGGTGATATTATAACTGAATGTGTAAGAGACAGTAATGTATACTGATTATGACAGGAAAGTTAATTTCGATCCGGGTTATTCTTGTTCAGATTACTGGACGTTTGTTTCGTAATTTTAATATCAGCCGTGATTTCAATAGATTAATATATTTAAACAATATTTAGAGGTATGTAAAAATTCGGGTATGCTGAATCAATTTTTTTCTGTGCTTATTCCATAAAAATAGTGTTGCTATAAGCATTGAATTTGTTTGAATAAGAGCTTTGCAAGATAATTTTGTTACATCATAGGTAGATGATAAATCTAGCGATAACTGTGCTATTACAGAGATGTGGTGCCTGGGTCGCTTACCAAGGTATGCTGTGTGTCTGCACACGGGCTAATCGACAACTGCTGCCTGGTGTTTAGAAAGAATCTTTGAGCTTGAGAACGCATAAGGCAGAACGATATACACGCGCAAAGATTACCTCTGCAAAAGAAAAAAAAATTATAGAGAAAATATTCATTAGTAAGGCATATTGCACCAACAACACAGATTGAAAAAAAATGTATATGATTCTAAATTTTCCACATGGGTGCCTCTACAGGCAATTACGCATTGCATGCGGAAGACTGCATAATACGGCAAAAGTTTGTGTATTGCACAAGCAAAATTTAGATTTAAGAGTATCCCCAAAACCAAAAATCCATCCCAGTGAGGCCGTGGAATCGCGGAGACCACCGATGGAAAAATGACGTGCGATGAAGCAGTTACCAAAATTCTGTTCCAGGACTTTACAGACAGACGTAGCCGTATGTGGCGATGCGTCGTCCTGCATCAAAACTATGACATTAAGTGCATTGCGCCGCAGCAATTCTGGTATGACACAATTTTGCAGCGTGAATGTATAGCAAGTTCCTGTAACGAAGTATGTTACACGAAGTATGTTAACGAAGTATGTATCCTGTTGGTGTCGCTTCATCGCAGAAGTAGGGGCAGAGAGCAATTGTGTCTGCAATGCCGCACAATACATTAACTTTGGCGTCGTATAAGAGTACTAGTACCACAGCGTGTGGTTTAGTGTCTGCCCAGTTGACATAATTTTTGGTGTTGCCGTGGCCAGTTAAGGCGAAATGCGCCTCGCCTGTCCATAATATTCGAGGAGGCCAGTCATTATCGCAATCATGTGGAATTAGATATTCATTTGCAAAGTTGATACATTGTTGATGGTTTCCTGCTTACAATATCCGGATGCGTTGAAACAGGTATGGAAATATGCGCAGTCCAGAATGCAATAGCTGTACCATCGGTGCGCACGAACTATATCTCTTATAGTATGAGTGTGCGTGTTCCTGCATTCTCTATATGATGCACTTCAGTAACAACGACCTCACAACAACTATCACAACGACCTGAAAACTATCCTGGTTATCCGGATAGTTGTCTATCCCAAGTACAACCAGTTTCTTCGAATTTCTTTACTAAATCATGCAGAGCTTACAGGATGTATGGGACACGTTATTAGGTGTGGTTACGATGGTAAACACGTAATGCTTCTTTGACTATTGTCCCATTTTAATAATGATGCAGATTTTAAAAGTTCACCGCGAACTTTTTCTTGGTAAGGTCATATCGTCGGCAAGCTCTCGAATGAAGAACCAATGGAGCCCAATGGAAGTTGGCACATCTCCTTTATACGACGTTTATCTTTCTGTGCTCATACCTGCACTAAATTAAGATATACGCGGGTGCTTGAGACTGAGGAACGAAACGGTATGCAGTTCTGACTTTTGTTTTGAAAGTCGAAGGATTCCTCCTATGCAACGGACGACAGTCGCCGATTAGCCGATGGCTAAACTTATAACATATTGGTAAATGTTCCAACACCACACCGTATTTTTTGTGCGTGCATAAAGCCGTTTTCTGTGATGCACGTGACGTTTCAACGTTCTTTAGATTTTTAACTTCAGTTGATCGTTTTGCGACGCTAAGAAAGAGGTGCTGACATTCGTAAATTTGGAATTCCTGTACCAATAACCGTATTGGTAAGCAACCCTTTCTTGCCGTTCTCAGAAAGTTGAGCCCATATCTCTGATTTGAATAACTATCTCTGAAATTTGATTTCGATCGGTTAAACAGACCGACACCTAGAGGTTCATATACCGCCAAAGTTTTTTTTATGGCCACTCTGTATATATATCTATATTATTGCTGTCACTTTTGTCTTTGATAACTGTTAGATATTTAAGACTGACAATAGATTCTTCATCTTTGTATCAAACGGCTTTCTCACTTGATCTGCACAAAAATCAGATTATGAACTAGATATTTAAAATCAATTGTTCCTGTGGAATGACCAGCATTGGGAAGTATGTTCTGTTCAGTTTATTCTATAATTAATAATTAATATATATGTTGAAGCAAATTTTTATTTGGTCGTCTGCGTAACTTTTTCTACAAATACACAACATATTTTTCGACATAAAATAACTTCTTTTAATACATTTAGTTCAAGAATTGAAATTGCAATTAAAAAAATTGCAATTAAAAAAATTATAATCATTCATTGAAAAATTCACAATATCTGCTATTGAATTTTCTTTTACGCACAATAAAAAGGAAAAAAATATATACTTTATATGAAAAGTGAAAAACATCAATAAATTTGGAAATTAATAAACAATGATAACGTTATTGAAACACATTTTGTATACCAGTATCATTAATTAAAAACCAGGTGTAAAAGACATTTCAATTAATAGGAACGTTCGGAAATTCGTGATGTTATTCCGCTATTCACTGGGTTCAAATTAATCATGAATGAATACATTTTTTTCTTTTGTTTCCTATTCTCAAACGAAATATTTAAATGGGAGATAGATATTGGGTTATTTAAAAGTTTATCTGGAAGATTCAAGGAAAATATCGTTTCTTATTTCACTAAAATTTTCTGTTGAAGGAATTAGCTTTTTCAAATTGACATTAAAAATAAAACAAAAACTGTAATAACTCATTTAATAAAATTTGGTGCTAGAAAAAAAAACAACTAAAGTAATAAAAAGGGTAAAAGGAAAAAGAAAACGCAATTTGTAAATTTTATGTTTATATATTTGTATATTTGGCAATGATTCTCGCTAATATAACAGTTGTACAGAATGCATATTGATAGCATTCTGTACAATCAGAGTGTGAATCAATATCGAAATAGGATTCAATCCATGTCACAATCTTTCGTATTTTAAATATCATTTCTCTATTTTTTAATTTAAAAATACACCAGTTTTACTTTGCTTAAACCATTTCCTAAACTTGAAATAAATTTTGATGAGTTTGAAGAAGTCAGATATAGTAGTTAGCAATTCCTTTACCATATGTTAATATTTTTTGCTGTAAATTTATTGAAGCACTAGCTGAAGTACCCGTCGTTGACAGGTTAGTACTGAATGCAAATTTCTAAAAGCAAGAACTTTCGTCAGCATTGTTGGAGTACACAGAATGGATGTAGTATGTTGCCAAAGTAAAGAGAGCGCAATTATAATTTTTATGTATTGTTAAAATATTACAGGTTAGAGAGTAACTAAGTAATATAATTTCATTCGCTTTAGTCGTAATTATGGGATGCGCGAACGAATATTTACACATATTCAAATAATTTTCGCAAAATCTCAAAATCTAATCAGCATTTTTTGAAAAATTGGAAGCCTAGAATTTAAGTTGAGTGACAACCTATCATGTCACCCAATTTTGTTTAATTCCCTGCTGTCTTTATTTCGTGATGCTGGAACAAACATTTTAGCATTTTTAAACGATTTTCACAAAATCTCAAAATTTAATCAAAATATTTTAAAAATTCAACACCTATAAATTAAGATTAGCAACTACCTATCATATCACCAAATTTCGTATTAGTCGTTATTACGCAATGCTTGAAAAAATATAACCGCATTTTGGGAGAATTTTCACAAAATCTCAAAATCTAATAAAAAGTTTAAAAAATTGGACACCTATACTTTTTGTTGAACAACAACCTATCATGTGACCAAATTTCATATCAATCGCTTTAGTCGTTATTACGTAATGTGTGAACAAAAATTCACTCAGTTTCAAACGATTTTCACAAAATCCCAAAATCTGATCGGTTTTTTTTTTAGATGCTTATAGTTTAAGGTGACGCCTATCATTTCACCAAATACCATTTTTTCACCTTTGCAGTTAAAACGTGATGTACAAACACAATACGCAGTGTGAAACAATTTTCGCAAAATCTCAAAATCTAATCAAGATTTTTTTTTAATTCGACGCCTATGTTTTAAGTTGAGTGACCACCTATCATGACACCTAATTTCATATCATTCGCTTCAGTCGATTTTACGTGATGCTTGAACACAAATTAACGCAGTTTGAAACGATTTTCGCAAAATCTGAAAATCTAATCAATATTTTTTAAAAATTCGACGCCTATGTTTTTAGTTGAGTGACCACCTATCATGACACCCAATTTCATATCATTCGCTTCAGTCGATTTTACGTGATGCTTGAATACAAATTTACGCAGCTTGAAAGGATTTTCGGAAAATCTCAAAATCCAATCAAGGTTTTTTAAAAATTCGACGCCTATGTTTTAAGTTGAGTGACCACCTATCATGACACCCAATTTCATATCATTCGCTTCCGTCGTTTTTACGTGATGCTTGAACACAAATTTACGCAGTTTGAAACGATTTTCGCAAAATCTGAAAATCTAATCAAGATTTTTTAAAAATTCGACACCTATGTTTTAAGTTGAGTGACTACCTATCATGACACCCAATTTCATATCATTCGCTTCAGTCGTTTTTACGTGATGCTTGAACACAAATTAACGCAGTTTGAAACGATTTTCGCAAAATCTGAAAATCTAATCAATATTTTTTGAAAATTCGACGCCTATGTTTTAAGTTGAGTGACCACCTATCATGACACCCAATTTCATATCATTCGCTTCAGCCGTTTTTACGTGATGCTTAAACAAAAAAAGCGTCACGGACAGAATGACAGAATGACAGAAGGACAGAATGACAGAATGACAGACAGACAAACTTTTTTTTGAGGGTCGCATCGGATTCCCTGGTGCTTGAAACGGATAGAAATCGCAAAATTTTTGAATTCCAAGAAATGTACAGACAAAAGTCTAATTTTATTTATATAGATATAGATTTGCAGCTGCACTAATATTCCCTACAAACCGCAATAATTTTTTTTTCCTTTTTGTAAGTATATTATAAAGGGAGTTCGGATTTTTTTTATACAAAATATCCTATCTGTATCAAATACTATTCATCAAAACTTGGAATATCATTTATTCATACTTAATGGATTAGTATAATTTGACCCCGAAGGGTATGAGCCAAAAGTCCAAGAAAACTTTAAAATAGTACAAATAATAACGTAAGTTTGGGGTTTGCATGAATAGGATTACAGAGACCGAATTTTCGTGATCAGGAGCTGGCTTCATATTTTGTACATTAGTTCCATCATTATTTTTTTTAAATACAACTCTTTTTGACGTTTTAAAAATCCAATCTCCCCATATATTCGTGCAAAGCACAATTTCTTACCTTTTCTTTCCCCCTTCTTTTAATGAATTTATAATATTTACAAGTACTTTTAAGCTCACGAAATATAGTGTTATCCATTTACGATATCAGGATGTATGACATTGTCATAAACCTAAGTCAGTATACTACTAATAAAAAACAACAGGCAGATTTTATATCTCTCACATACACAATAACACTACAAAAAACAAATCTTTTTTACTTACGCAAATTTGTTTAATTTTCGCCCGTAGCAACTGATTTGCCTTATACTGAATATAACGGAACTGCAAAAGTAAGAATGATTATCTTAAATTTCTACAGAAAAACTCTTAAGGAGATTTCTTAAGAATACTTATCGAACTTCATATACATAATCAAAATATTTTTTGTGATTAAATATTTTCCTAAAATTAGTACATTCTTAGATATTATTTTTAAATTTTTAAATACGTGGTACCGAAATCAGACTGGAATTCGTATGGCATTTGAAGAGGAGATAACTAAAAAGCAATACTAAATATATCCAAACACTCACACTGAAATTTATTTCGTTGAAACGCAACTAATAAATTTAAAACATAGTTTATGATATCTTATAAAAAATAGTTAATTTACCGTTTACTCTTTGATCTTTTATTTTACTTTATTGCTTCCAATGAAAATCCCGTTTCCTTAACCATAAGTATTCACTTATATGGATCAATCTGCGACAAGCTCTTAGCACTTTTGCAAAACCATTTTTAAGTGAATAATACTTTCAAAAGTATTCCAAAAATGTATTTAAAATACTTCTAAATAAATTTAAAGTTTTTACGCTATATTTTAATGAGATTGTAGAATAGAAAATTAGACTGCACTATTATAAGTTATGCATTAGGAGACTGACTATCTTGTACAACTGGATTATAATAAATGATTCAGAAATTACTGTTATTCATAAATCTAATATGAAATTTTCAGAAAAATGCAATTCGCTTCGAAATGTTAAACTGGCTAATCTAAAATAACTGTTTCCAACGTCAAAACTTGGGTGTCATTATGACTTGAGACACCTAATTTTGTCACTCAAATGATTACCTTTTTTACTCGCAGAAATAAAATACTCCTGAAAATAGCGAAAAATCGCTTGAAAATTAGGGAACAGGTAGATTTTCATATTTTTAAATTAGCACAGATTCTTTTCTTTTTTTATACATACTTCTGAATAAATTCAAAGTACAAACAGTGTGGTTTTATCATATTTTTGGTCTTAACTTTTAAATCTTCTTTGGAGTAATGGTGGTAATAATTTTATCTTGGAGTGGTTACCAGGAATTATTTTAGAGTCACTGAGTCAGGGATGAGCTTTACTATATAGTAGGATAATTACACATTTTATGAATTGTATTAGTGTACATATATATATATACTTTTGGACGCATAAAAAATACTGAATTTTTTAATGAAAATATTTATAAAATATTAAAAAATAGTGGAACCCCGATTTTACGTAACCCGCTTCGTACGTTATTTTTTGTCGGTCCCGAGAAATTCCTATTCCGATAATGTTGAAAATACCTCGATTCTACATCATTTAATCTTAATGTTTCCCGCTTGGTACGTCATACTAGACGAATTACCTTCAGAAATTTTGTCTTCTTTCACCCATAAAAAAAAATAAATAATAATAATAAAAAAAAAAAAAATACTTTCCATATGTTCAACTAGTCGTTTGTTACCAAAACCAGTTCTTCCAGTCACCCCCTCCCTGTGAATGCCAGTGAATGTGTGTCTTCTATTGTGTGTCGTGACGAATGGACCCGTCCACCCACAATAACTTGTGGGGTGAACCCAACCCACAATTGAGTTGAACCCAACCCACAGTGGAATGGACTGCCCCCCGTAAAGTTGCTACCTGCTCTCCTTTCTTGTTCTCAGAATTAGCACAGTACCACTGAGGAAAAATCGTCTGCCGTTAGCTATCTCCTACTCCCGTGAATCAAAAGTAGGATGTCGAAAAGAAAATGTTTCTCGGTGGCCGAAAAGGCAGAAATAATTGGAAAAGCCAGAGTTTTCAAAGGAAGTAAAGTTGATCTCGCAAAATCACTCGGTATCGCATATTCTACGTTACAAGGCATCCTAAAGCAAGAGGTCTCAGTGGAATTAAACTCTGAAAAACTGGGAAATTTTTCAAAAAAAAAGAAAAACATTGAAAACCTCTCCTTTTGAGGAACTTGAAAAGATTTTGTATGAGTGGTTCAAACAAGCCCGTACAGCCAAGATTCCAATCAATGGCTCAATTTTGAAAGAAAAGGCGCTTGAAATTTCTTCTCGTCTTGCAATACAGAATTTTACGGCATCCAATGGTTGGATCGACCGATTCAAAAAGAGGCATAATTTATAGTACAGGTTTATTTGTGGTGAGGCAAATGGAGTAAATACTGCTGTCGTTGAGGAGTGGATGGAAAAAATATTACCTTCTATTGTGTGTAATTATTCACCAAATGACATCTTTAACGCCGATGAAACCGGACTGTTTTTTAATCTATTCCCTGATAGAACATACACGGCGAAAGGAGAAAACTGTCACGGTGGGAAGTTATCAAAACTGCGATTAAGTGTTTTGTTACGTACCAATGTGGATGGAACTGAGAAGCTAAAACCATTTGTGATTGGTAAATCCAAGAAGCCCCGATGCTTCAAAAATGTTAAAAGTTTTCCAACCGATTACAATGCCAACCAAAAAGCTTGGATGACGCAAAATCTTTTTGAAGATTTCGTAAGAAAATTGGATATGAAAATGCGCTTACAAAAGCGAAAAATAATTTTATTCGTGGATCAGTGCACTGCTCAGGTTAATCTAAACTTAAAGAATGTGCGTATAGAATTTTTCCCACCCAGCTGTACCAGCTTACTTCAGCCTTGTGACTTGGGAATAATTCGATCCTTCAAAATGCATTATAGGAAGCAATTGGTAAGAAAAGCCCTTTCTGGACTTCATTCTGGTGAGCTTCAGGATGCTTGGAAAACGAAAATAAACGTGCTAGAAACTCTTCATTTGAGCTCATCAGCGTGGAATAGTGTCGATAAAAAATGCATTTCAAATGCTTTTTTGAAGGGAGGAATTTCCAAATCTCACGTCGACGGTAAAGTGCCACCGGAAGAGCCCACTATGGAAGACTATAATAAAGAGGATGAATTTAAACTTGCAGACATCAATTTTGACAAGTACATTGATTGTGATAAGGATGTTACCGCTACTACAGACATTCAGAGTATTTCCGATTTGATTTCGCAGTATGAAAGTGAGGATGATATTGATGAAGACTCAGATAGTGAAGATCCAGAAGAAATCATGCCTTCTTCGGCAGAGGCCATTGCGAGTTTAAACACCTTAAAGAAATTTTTAACCGGACATGAAAATCAAGAAACAAATTTGCAAAAACTTGCATGTATTGAAAAAAGTATATGTGAAATTACGCTTGAAAGGAAAAAGCAGTCAAAAATAACAGATTTTTTTAAATAATATGGCATTGGTAAGTTTTTTGTGTGTTTGTTTTCTTCAATTTTTTTTTTCTATTGGACCCCGATTATACGTTTTCGCGTTTCCTACGATTTTTACCACTGGTGCCGTGAAAAACGTAAAATCGAGGTTCCACTGTAATTATAATTTTTGAAACTCTTCTAGAAAATTTTGCAAATTCAGAGAAAAACTTAAATGTATGCTTAGGAAATTATGTATTTTTACTCCAAAATCAATCAGAAAAGTCCTAGGGAGCAACAACTTTTAGATCTTTTTTATGAGACACCCCAATAATATTTATTGTGTAATATATTTATTAACAATAGAAAAATTTATATTCTTCCGCTTAGATATTAACTATGTGATTAGTCATAAGAAAAATGATTATAATTATATTAATTGCAACATAGAACCCGCTTTGGCTGCGTGGATAAATCACGGAACCTGGTAGATAGATGGCTGAAGTCTGACGGTTCGTCATTTGGGACTACCGCGCGGCTGTCGATCTAATGGACATGATGCTTGGGTGGTTTTCTCCAAATGTAACGTGAAAACTCGTGAGATACCCTTAAAAAGTCCTCCAATCCCGGCACCTTCCCTTTGCCCGTTGATCTTCATGTAGGCTTGTCATATACTAACTTCAACATCAAACCTAATGCACTTTGAGCATTATTATTATTTTTTTTTAGTTAACAGAAAATTTATATTTATGATTTAAAAACAGAATACATTTACAATGTCCAATACTTCCTAAATTATTCTCATGAAACTAGAAAGTTTACAAAAGTAATTCTGGGAACAAGGTTATCCAGAACTATCAACTGTGCATTGTTAATATTATGCTTATATTTGCTTTCGTGCTATTACATGTATGTATGCTAATAATGGTGAAGACTATATTTAGGCAAATACATTTTAGTTGAATGGAAGTTTAAATTATCTTCCCACTAAGGAAGAGCAAATATTTTTGGAAAAGCTATTTTACTACTCAGTATTAACGGTTTTAATGACTTTTGAGTGCAATTTACTATTTATTATTTATTATTTCAATAGAAATGTTATTTATGCACATTAATTTTCCCAAAAATACTTGAATTAGAAATGGCATTTACATTAAAATACTCATTTAGCATCATTATTTAAGTTGTGTAGTTTCATTTATTATTTGCTGAGTTAGTGTCTCGACGCTAGAAACATTAATTTAAAAGTTGGGTTGTTGTGTGCTCAAAATATAAACTCACTGAATTAATATTATCTATGTTTAGTGGATAAAAGATGCATTTAGTTTTCATTAAATTTAATATAAATACGTTTAAAATTTTGAACTTATGTATTGAAACACTAAAAAATCATTTATAACATGCCACTGAATTTTGTATTCTTTAATTAATGTGTTCTATTTCTTATTTAATTAAAATGCAGTTACATACAAAAATTAAGTCACACTTAATTGTTAATTGAATACTTAGGATCTTAAAAATTGTTTTACACTTTTGATGCCTGCACTTTTGATGCAGTAAAGTTTCACGATCCACAACCCCTCTTTATGGATAGGGGCATAAAACAAAAAAAGAAGTTAGTGGTCAAAATTCATTGCATAGGTTCGAAAGTAATCTCCTACCACGGCAATGAGGCTCTGTCAATCTTTTCTCCAAACATCAAAACATGTCTTTTTTTGTGAAACCCCACAAAAACCACTACGCTCTATGGGTAATCATTCACTAAAGCGTATTATAGAGATTTTTGGCTATTTTAAACCAAATAAAATTAATGTATGTTGTTAAGGATCATAAAACAATGCTTTCCATTGTAAGTGATGTCAGTAGCATTTACAGTTCTTCTCCAGGTGTATTCAAAAGAATTACAATACACTAGGATCTGTTGCAGTATATTGACATTATCCATTTCAGTGCAATAAGTATACAAAGTTTATAACAGTTTACTCTTTAAAGATGAAAATAACATTTAAAACTATTTTACAAGATCTCGCAAAATTTTATTATTGGTGATATACAGCTTTTTGAAGTTTATTTCTAAAATCTCTCAAGATTTATATACAATGGACCGCTAAATTTGGAGCATAAATATTGTTGATAATACATTATCCCCAATAATATATATATATACTACAACCACAAAAAAAAAAAAAAAAAAAAAAAAAAAAAAAAAAAAAAAAAACCAACCTTAGTCTTATTAAGTATTCTATAATCGAAATGTTTGGGATGATCTATATTTCTAGTTCATCCCTTCAAGCTGAAAGTCTTTGAGCTGCTTAGCTCTAGAAACCCCGTTGGGGTCATTTTGACCTTTTTCCCCAATTCCTCTTTTATTTCAATATACAGTTTAATACCGCAGCTCATGTTTTTCTACATTTCCTAAAATTCTCCCAGGCGTGTTGTGACAAATTTTTACATTTCTATTTTAAATAGTAAAGTAAATAATTGTAGAAATATCTAAAACAGCCAATAGGGTCATTTCGACCCTCATAAGAAAAATGACTGATTTTCAAGAGAAAGTCTTTTAGAACTCTGGACAACTAAATCTTGTTTCCTTAAGCATGGGAGAAACACAAACATATTATTGCGATAGCTGAGATGGCTCCAGTTTTCACTTTGTTTCTACGAGCACGGAACCTCTGAGCTCTGGCTCGCTACAGAATACTTTGAGGGAAAATAGTGCTGCTAAAACTGCGGTTGAAAAAGCAACACTATGTAGTTTCCACTGCAGCCTTCTCAAAATTTCGATTGCGGCCTTTGAAAGCATTTTCCTATCTAAACAACGAAAAGGATTGAGTATACAGGAGTGTCTTGCCCTCCTGAAGCAGTTAGATTTAGATATCAGGGGTGGCCAAAGCAGCGCGTGACGAAGAAGGTTTTCTTGATGATAATGTAAATTTGTAGAATTTTTCGCCTTCTGAGACCAGTGACAATAATGCTTCAAAACATTCTGTCATTGTGGTTTGCCTTATTATGATCGGGCAGTAACGGTCACGTGAACATAGGCATACTAAAGGTTGAAGTGAAAACTTACCAAATCATTCTGATGGAAACCGTAACGATAAGTGCACATCATCCAACACTATTCTTTGGACTCCAGTGAACCTTTGCAGCTCAGCTTTAACTACACGTCACACTCCAGCTCGCAATATTGTTAGAGTTGCGTGTGGACCAACGTCTTTTGCTTGTCGCAACATTGGGGCGGATCTTGCTTCGGCCTGGCAATTGATGGCAAATGAATCAATGATGAAACGAATTCAAACATGTGCAGTTGCTGAAGCTCGATGTCAACTTGGAGGTGACATCATTATTGGAATATTTCTGTGGAGGAATTGGGTGCATTTTTGCCCTAATATATGCCCGTGGTGCAATAAGTCATTCAAAACATTTTGCAGATGATTTGTGGAACAAAATCTGGGGATCACCTGTGTTCAGAGAAACAATGTTACAGAATCGGATCCTGAAACCTTGCAGAATCCCAGATTTTGTATGAGAAATAACAGAGCAGAGCACTTCTCCACGAATTTGCTCTCCGCGTACCTGAAGATTTCCCTCCCCCCTTTTTCTTTTAATACTTGTACTTCAGTGAAAGGATTCTGTGTAATAAAGTATGTCGTTTCATATACTGTACTTTATATCATATACTGTATTGTATCAAATACTTTCATATACTGTAAAAAAAAGAAAAAAAAGAAAGGAAAAATACCCTATTCGCGAGGGGGATAAACGTACTCTGAAAAGTAAAAGTAAAAAATAAAGCATATAAATAACCTTAAAATCTCTAACAACTCATACACACATTGTAACTACTACATTTTATAAGAATAAATCATTTACTATGATAACACTGGCGTTTCTTATGAGGCTCAAACTAACCCCTAACGGCGGTTTAAGGTAAGTCGAAAATCCGGCTGTTCTAGTGCTCATAATTATAAATTACAATACATTGCATAATACATGCACATTACATACTGTTGATTCACATGCCGAGACTGGAGTGGCGCCACTGAAAGCCAGCTGCCGAGAAAGAGACAGTTTTATTTTTTATTTTGTTTTCCTCTTACTTCGCATTCAATCGAGTCGTGGGAAAAAAGCAGTTCCAAAAAAGGCTTGATTCTGTTCATAGGCTTTGTGAGTCGCTCAAGCCAATATTCGTTTTTATATAAGCTGTAATTCGCTATTCTTTATTCATCACTAATTAAATAGTTTAAAGGAATATGAGAGCTTGTATCCTTGCGTCTGAGTCAAATTGATCGTTCGGGAAGAGGTGAGTACAAGTTTCATTATTATAGACGTAATTCAAGTCGTTTTAATCCGTAGCTAGAAATATTCTTATTCGTTAGTCAACATAATTTATTTTGGTCCGTCGTAGCCTCAGTTATCGATGAAGTATTAAAATTTAGTAATCAAAATTGAAATCGAAACACTGTATTTTGTAAATATTCAGTATTCATTCTATTATTTAAAATATTGTATTCTTTGTAGTGGTTAGTTGTTATTATTGGCAAGAATGCATGATGAGTCCTAAAACTTCTAAAAACGAAGTTCATTTTGAGCAAGTATGCAAAGAATTAGATTTGTTTAGACAGTTAATTAAAGACTGTCATAAAGAACAACAGTCTAAAATCAAAATTTTGAAATCGAAAGTGAGATCTGCTGAACTTAGATTAGCGGAAATAGTTCAGAATTTTACAGTTAAAGAGAATGGGGATAATTTGGGGGAATATTTGAAATACCAGGAAATAATTTTCAATTTATTAGTGGATCTTGAGGAAAAAACAGATCCAGAGCCGGATACTAATGCTGGATATTCGGAATCAAAGGGTAAAGGTACATTCGTGAAATTACCTAAATTTGATCTCCCGCATTTTTATGGGGATTCGGAAACGTGGATTTCTTTTAAAGAATTATTTAGTTCTACAGTATTAGAAAATGAAAATTTGTCAAAGCTTGAAAAACTGCAGTATTTACATTCCTCAGTTAGAGGAAACGCGGCAAAAATAATTCGTGGATTTTCTTTAAAGGAGGAGAATTTAAAGCATTGCTGGGATTTATTATGTGAAAGATTCGAAAATAAAAGACTGTTAGCGTTATCCCAGATAAATAAAATATTTTCTACAAAGATAGTTAAAGCTTATAATTCAAAAACTTTGTTAGAACTTGTGGATACATGTAATGAATCTATTCGGAATCTAAATACTTTAGGATTAGAATCAAATTCGTTAAGTGACTTGATATTGATTCAGTTTATGGTTTCAAAATTAGAACAACCACTAAAACAAAGGTGGGAGTTAACTTTAGAGAGTGATGAGATACCAGACTTAAATACATTTCGGAAATTTATTGAGCGGGAAGCGAGAGGTTTAGAGGACGTAAAGGGTATTAAATCGGAAGCAAAATTTAATCCAGCAAAAAAATCATTTGATGTTGGAGTAAATCGGAAACAGTTAGTCAATAGTGTAATTCTTAAGAAAGGTTATGCTTGTGTGGTGTGCAGTCAAACTCATGCGTTATTCAAGTGCCCTACGTTCAATAAAATGTCGGTTTTTGAGCGATGGAAGGTTATAGAATTAAATAAACTCTGTCAAAATTGTCTGCGTAACAATCATCAAATAGAAAATTGCAGAATTAATATAAATTGTAAGAATTGCGCGGAGAAACATCACACTCTTTTGCATGTATATGCAGCTAACATCGAAAATAAAGAAATAGTTAGCAATCAAAATTCGGAAACTTCGATTTCAAATACGGCACAATGTTATTCTAGTAAGGTGCTATTATCAACCGCTTTAATTAATGTCAAGGGCAAAAGGGGGAAGATTAGTCAGTGTAAAGCTCTAATTGATAATGCAAGCCAAAATTCGCTAATCACGAGGGCATGTGCCGAGCGTTTAGGATTACCACTACATAGTACATCACACAGTTTGGTAGGGGTTAATTGCATAGTTGCAGAAACATTATTAGACGGAACCGAATTTGAATTCACTCCGCATTTTTCAGCAGAGTCATTTTCAGTAAATGCATTCGTGGTGGATAGGGTTACCTCACCTCTTCCGAATTTTCATTTGAATCAGTACGAATGGCCTCATATCAAAGGGCTACAGCTCGCTGATCCTAATTTCTTCATACAAAGCCCTATAGATGTGCTCTTAGGAGCGGACATTTTCTCCCGCTTAATCATTGGAAGTGCCATCATGGGCCCTGCGGGTACGCCTACAGCCTTTCCAAGTAAAATCGGATGGTTTCTATGCGGTCAAGTGGATCTCACCATAAACTCAAATTCCAGTGTGATATGTCACACGACGTGTAAAACCAATGAATCCTGTCTAAATGAAACTTTAAACCAATTCTTCAATACTGAATCGTTACCCAGTTCGGAACAAACCTGTTATTCCGAAGATAAAGCTGAACAGTTGTTTGTAAATACAACTACCCGAACCGAGGAAGGGAAATACATCGTAAGATTACCCTTTAGGGATGATAAGGTGTTAGGCGAGAGCAAAGAGGGTGCTCTTCAGAGGTTTCGTTCTATCGAGAGAAAATTAATTCAAGATCCTGACTTACGGAAACAATATACTCAATTCATGAGGGAATATATAGACATGAAACATATGACTCTCTTAAATCCAGATGAAATAACCCTTCAACCTAATTATTTTTTACCGCATCACGGTGTAGTTAATGAGCACAGTACTACCACTAAACTTAGGGTAGTGTTTGATGCTTCATACAAATCGAATAACAAAAAATCATTGAATGATGTGCTCTTAAAGGGACCAAAACTCCAAAGGAGTATTTTTGACATTTTACTTAAATTTAGAAGCTACCCGGTTGCGTTTACGGCGGACATAGCCAAAATGTATCGGCAAATTTTCGTGGCCGAAGAGGATAGACAATACCAAAGAATTTTTTGGCGAGAAAGTGTTGATGAACCTATTAATATTTATAAATTAAACACTATAACCTACGGCACATCATGTGCGCCATATTTAGCTATTCGGACAATTCACAAGTTATGTGAAGATGAATACGGGAATTTCCCACTGGCAGCGGAAATTGCTAAGGAAAATTTTTATGTAGATGATTTATTGGCAGGAGGGGATTCGATAGAGTCAGCCCAAATAATAATTCAGGAGTTGCAGAAACTGATGGGCTCAGGGGGATTTCCCCTTAGAAAATGGGCTTGCAGTCATCCCGAAGCTCTTGCCGGACTGCCAGAGTCTGCAAAGGCAGATAGTTCAATTCATTGTTTTGATCAGGAGTCGTCTCAGAGAATTCTGGGAATATTTTGGAATTTAAATTCGGACTGTCTTCAAGTTCGGACAGTAGATCCAGAAAGCGTTATTACGAAACGTCAATTGCTATCGCAGATAGCTCAGACATATGATCCGTTAGGATTGATGGCACCTGCCACAATTGTGTTGAAAATTATGCTTCAAGAACTTTGGATAGCGGAAGTAACTTGGGATGAACCCATCCCACCGAACATTCTGGAGAGATGGCGCAAATTTCA
Source organism: Cheiracanthium punctorium (assembly GCA_038373885.1). Classification (NCBI taxonomy): domain Eukaryota; kingdom Metazoa; phylum Arthropoda; class Arachnida; order Araneae; family Cheiracanthiidae; genus Cheiracanthium; species Cheiracanthium punctorium. The sequence continues at coordinate 583,076 of JAWZYV010010737.1, read as the reverse complement.
GTCTGAACTCCCTCATCTGAAGGACATTCAAATTCCGCGATATATGCATGTAGTTAATGCCACTAGAATAGAAATTCACGGATTCAGCGATGCCTCAGCAAAAGCCTATGCCGCCGTTGCCTATCTGCGCGTAATATCAGACACTATCAATGTATCGTTAATAACTTCAAAAACCCGAGTTGCTCCCTTGAAACACTTAACTTTACCTCGGCTTGAACTTTCGGGAGCCCTTTTATTAGCAGAATTGGTGAACGCTATACAAACTACCGTTAAATTCAAAGTCGATGAGATCTTCCTCTGGTGTGATTCCGGGATAACACTGAGTTGGATAGCGAACCCTCCAGCAAAGGGCAACCAATTTGTTAAACATCGCGTGGCAAAGATTAACTCACTGACGGCAATTGAGTCCTGGAGACACATTCCGGGGAAGCAAAATCCGGCTGATGCGGCCTCGCGAGGACTTTTTCCTCAACAGTTAAAGGCCAGCAATTGGTTTGTTGGTCCACCTTGGCTTCATTCGACCGTTAATGTCACTTCAAATGTGTTGCCCAGTTCTCCGATTTCAGATGACTATATATTATCAAGACAGGAAGATCACTGTCTTGTAATAGAAACTACCCACTTCCCAGACTTTCTATTGAAATACTCGTCATATTTAAAACTAGTTAGGATTGTAGCATGGATTTTTCGATTTTCTAATAATTCTCAATCATTAAAAATAACCGGACCGTTACAATCTCAAGAAATAGCCCATGCGAAACGACGAATAGTTAAACTTCTACAGGCGGCAGAATTCTCTGAAGATATTCGACAATTAAAACAGAATAAACCTGTGAAGCCAACCAGTAAATTGTCGTCATTAAATGTATTCTTAGATTCCGATAACATTCTGCGCGTAGGAGGTCGACTAAGCAAACACCAGTCATTAACTTTCGACCAAAAACACCCTATGCTCATTCCAAAAAACAACCATGTATCATCTTTAATTATACAACATTTCCACCAAATTAGTTTCCATGGTGGACAAAATCTAGTGTTAGCGTTAATCCGTCAAGAACATTGGATTCCGGATGGACGTTCCACTGTGAGAAAGGTCCTCAGAAATTGCATAAGGTGCTTTAAACTAAGTGCAAAGCCCATTCACCAGATGATGGGCGATTTGCCAGTGGCACGCATCTCAGGAAATCGGCCATTCGAAACAGTCGGAGTCGATTACGCGGGACCAATATTTACCAAATGCCAGCATCAGAGAAAGGCCACCAGATTCAAATCGTATTTATGTTTATTCGTTTGTATGTGCACCAAGGCCGTCCATCTGGAACTAGTCACCAGTTTATCAACAGAGGCGTTTTTAGCGGCCCTACGACGTTTCATAGCGCGTAGAGGCTATCCATCCGACATTTATTCCGACAATGGGAGGAACTTTGTAGGAGCAAATTCCTACTTAAAAGCATTGATTAACTTGTCCCGAAGCGAAACCATCCAAGACTTCTCATCAGCCAAGGCGATCACGTGGCATTTCATGCCCCCATATGCTCCCAATTTCGGTGGATTATGGGAGGCGTCGGTCAAATTGGCTAAACGCCATCTGCTAAAGACTTGTCAAAGCTCGCTTTTCACATTCGAAGAGCTTTCTACGTTATTATGTCAAATAGAGGCCTGCATAAATTCACGTCCTCTAGTGCCATTGTCCCCTGACTCCAATGATGTCAGAGCCTTAACCCCCGGCCACTTTCTTATAGGAACTCCTTTGATGGAACTTCCTGAAACAAATAGTCGCAATACTAATCCAACTTTTAGTCTTTCTTCCAGATTTCGTCTTATTCTACAGCTCAAGAAACAGTTCTGGAGAAGATGGTCCAGAGACTATCTCTCACAGTTGATGTCCCGTCCAGTGAAACACAGATTGCCAAAGCTCATCCAAGTCGGCGACTTGGTCTTAATCCAAGAGGATTTCTCGTCACCTCTCCAGTGGAAATTAGGAAGAGTTGTCAAAGTGTTCCCGGGGAAAGACAACGTCACCCGCGTCGTGGAGCTGAAAGTCGCCTCAGGGATCATCCGTCGTCCGGTTTCTCGACTGGCCATCCTGCCAGTCTCATCGCCGGCCCCCGCAAGATGTTGATTCACATGCCGAGACTGGAGTTGCGCCACTGAAAGCCAGCTGCCGAGAAAGAGACAGTTTTATTTTTTATTTTGTTTTCCTCTTACTTCGCATTCAATCGAGTCGTGGGAAAAAAGCAGTTCCAAAAAGGGCTCGATTCTGTTCATAGGCTTTGTGAGTCGCGCAAGCCAATATTCGTTTTTATATAAGCTGTAATTCGCTGTTCTTTATTCATCACTAATTAAATAGTTTAAAGGAATATGAGAGCTTGTATCCTTGCGTCTGAGTCAAATTGATCGTTCGGGAAGAGGTGAGTACAAGTTTCATTATTATAGACGTAATTCAAGTCGTTTTAATCCGTTGCTAGAAATATTCTTATTCGTTAGTCAACACATACTATAACAATTATATAATATTTACATTAAATACTTCAAACAGAAACACACGTAGCTACAGTAATAGATCTCTAAATTAAAATCAAGCCACGTAAAGTTGAATGCTTGAGTTCCTAATGACCAAGAAGATAAATGAATAAGAGATGTTTAACGTACTTCAATTCGTGCGTTCAAGTATTGTGTGTAATGGAACTAAATCCACCTACAGATAACTGCAAAGCGTTATATTTTTCCCTGTATTCTTCCCTGAGGACAGATGATTTAAACAACAGTAATAGTAAAAAAATACTTATTTAGATTATTATAAATTATATGGTAATAAAAGTATGACATCACTGAAAATTCACTTACTATGTATATTTTAAGCCTTCTCTGTAATATATTGTCTATTTTAAAGCTGCTGTTTTAATTTGCTATCTTTACATTTTTATATTTATCTGCAATCATCTGTAGATATAACAATTCAATTTATTATTTTTACTGAGAAATTTTAGTGTTAAAGAAAACACAAGCATTTTTAGATGTTTAATATTGTACTAGCTGAAGTACCCGTCCTCGACGGGTTAGTGAATGCAAATTTCCAAAAAGCAAGAACTTTCGTCAGCATTGTAGGAGTACACAGAATGGATGTAGTATGTTGCCAAAGTAAAGAAAGCGAAGTTATAATTTTTATGTATTGTTAAAATATTACACATTAGACAGTTATCACAGTTAATATCATTTCATTCGCTTTAGTCGTAATTATGGGATGCGCGAACGAATATTTACGCATATTGAAATAATTTTCGCAAAATCTCAAAATCTAATCAACATTTTTGAAAAATTGGAAGCCTAGAATTTAAGTTGAGTGACAAACTAACATGTCACCCAAATTCGTTTCATTCCCTGCAGTCTTTATTTCGTGATGCCGGAACAAATTTTCAGCATTTTAAAACGATTTTCGCAAAATCTCAAAATGTAATCAAAATATTTTTAAAATTCAACGCCTTTAAATTAATATTATCAACTGCCTATCATATCACGAAATTTCGTATCATTCGTATTAGTCTTTATTACGTGATGTTTGAAGAAATATAAACGTATTTTGAGAGAATTTTCTCAAAATATATTAAAAATGTTTAAAAAATTGTACTCCTATAGTTAATGTTGAGCAACCATCTATCGTGTGACCAAATTTCATATCATTCGCTTTAGTCGTTATTACGTAATGCGGTAATAAAGATTCACTCAGTTTTAAACAATTTTCACAAAATCTTGAAATCTGATCGATTTTTTTTAATTAGATGCTTATAGTTTAAGGTGAGTGACCACCTATCATTTCACCAAATATCATTTTTTCACCTTTGCAGTTATTACGTGATGTGCGAACACAAATTTACGCAGTTTGAAATGATTTTCGCAAAATTTCAAAATCTAATCAAGATTTTCTTTACTCTACGCCTATGTTTTAAGTTGAGTGACCACCTATCATGACACCCAATTTCATATCATTTGTTTCAGTCGTTTTTACGTGCTGCTTGAACACAAATTTATGCAGTTTGAAAGGATTTTCGCAAAATCTCAAAATCCAATCAAGATTTTTTAAAAATTCGACGCCTATGTTTTAAGGTGAGTGCCACCTATCATGACACCCAATTTCATATCATTCGCTTCAGTCGTTTTTATGTGATGCTTGAACACAAATTTATGCAGTTTGAAAGGATTTTCGCAAAATCTCAAAATCCAATCAAGATTTTTTTAAAAATTCGACGCCTATGTTTTATGTTGAGTGACCATCTATCATGACACCCAATTTCATATCATTCTCTTCAGTCGTTTTTACGTGATGCTTAAACATAAAAAGCGTCACGGACAGAACGACAGAATGACAGACAGACAAACTTTTTTTTGAGGGTTGCATCGCATTCCCGGATGCTTGAAACGGATAGAAATCGCAAAATTTTTGAATTCCAAGAAATGTACAGACTAAAGTCTAATTTTATTTATATAGATATAGATGGCATCGTTTCATCCGACATTACATAAAGCTTGTTTTAGTTTAGAACAGCAAAATCTGTCTGACCATTTTGATAAATATTTAATCCTATACTCCAATATCAGTCCGTACTCTCGACCAATCGCTGATTTTTCTCACCCAAAAACTGTTGTGAAAATGGCGACAACATTTATACAAAAAACTGACATTCGCATTACCAACGTAAGGAGTGAATCACTTAAGACCTAACAATCTACAGACAGCAGGTTCTTAAATGATTCAATTCTTAGGTAATAATTTGTGAACTCAAAAATTATTACCTGGGTTTATCACGGTTTGGTATATTGAAAATTCATTATACAATAAGCGGGATATTGCTTTAACCGATATTCCATTTATCGGGCTCTGCTGAAATTTCAGACAAACAACGCATACGACCGTGCTTGTGATTGACCGAATTTCAGATCATTTTAAAATACAAATTTACATGATAAGGATTATGTATACGAAAGTTATCTATGTCATAAAACTTTTCCTAAATTCTAACACTTATAGTGTAAAAAAGTTTTTATTCGTGATAAAGATTAATGATTCAAGTGTGTAATGTCCATACGCAGTACATATTTTATCACGAAAACTAATTAAAAATGACATAAAAGTTCTCGCGCAATTAATGACCATCTAATTAACTCTTCAAAAATGTAGATTTTTGAACAAAAAAAGACATAATATAGACATGGGGATATGTAAAAAGAAATTTATTCTAACAAAAATGTCGTCCAGAATAAAATTACAGTTTCATGCATTTAATAAATGATTCAAAGTTCTGACAAAATATTTCTTTAATAACCACACTTTAAAAATATATTACTTAAAAATAATTATACAATTAATCCATTTAAATAGGATATTTTCGAGAAAATCTTTTATGCATGAGGTATAACATCACAGGGTTTTGAAGAGAAATTGTAGCTGCCTTATTTTAGATTTTTATAGCATTTTTTACTTCAGCATTGCTGCACAAAAACGACTAAGAAAAAACATAAGCGTACCCGCATATTCAGTATATTAAATAGACAGGTGTGATTTATTAATATTGCATTCCAGAAAAAAAAAATGAAAAATATGAGAGTGATTTATGAATTTTTCATGTTCTCAAAATAAAGAATGCAGTGATTTTTTTCTTTTCTTTTACTTTCTTCAATATATTGTGTGTTTCTATTTCGATTAAGCTTTTTTTAGTAACTAGATATATTTACTCAAATGTAAACAGTAATTTGCTGATACTTCAGCTTTACGATATACAATTTCAATCATTTAACTGTCTAAAATTTTTCTTTGGATATTACTTTTTCATTTCAATTTATTGTATAAATAGGAAGTTGTTTTTTGCGAATGTACTTACATCTTATAAAATCATTACTCTGTTTTAGAAAGCTTTATAAATATTACTAGTTCTGATTTGAAATTTCCCCTTTCGACTGCGTTTTAAAAATTTAAAGGAACTATCAATATCAATACATTTATTAGAAAACGAATGCATTACGTATATATGACGTTTCTTTCTTAACCGCAACTATTTCACATTTTCAAAATTAACACTTGCATTTAAAAAAAACAATTATAATAAATTCGTATTATAATTAATGTATTGATATTTAATCATATATAATTTAGAAGATTCAAATTATATGATAAAAAACAGCACAAGTGTAAATTAATAGTAAGCGAATGAACTAAAATAAACATTCTCACTTATGAAAATAGAACATTTAATTTATTTACTCTTCAGTTGTTTGCACCCTATGCATCTTATTTCTTTTTCTTTATTTTGACACCATCAAAGTCAGGCGCACATATTCGATTAATCCATCACATTCGAAATTACATTTCACACTCGTAAATTAGTCAAACGTGTAATTAATCTGCTAAACTAATACGATATTCAATGGAACACAAAAAAGAGACAAAATTAAATGAACACTAAAGCATTTTATTGTCTAAGTCTGTACCGCAGCTTTTAATAATTTAACGTTAAGATAAATCAGGCGTAAGGGCCAAAGAACAAGAAGAATGACAGCGTAGGGAATCGAAAAATCTCTATGCAATTTCCGCTCCTGCAAAGTGGGACGTAACGCGTGACAAATCACTATCAGATGAATGAATACCGACCATTCAAGACTATCTCCACCAGTTCAGTGTTCAGCATGTTCATATTTGGGATTGGTTATATTTGATACAAGAATATTAATGGCCTCTTCCAGCTTGCCTTTGTTTCCCTTGATATACGATTTCATTTTGATTATAGATATTGCTTGTCTGATTTTTCTTATTTTATGCTGGATATTTGAGTCGTTGCAGAAAGGAGTAAGAAAATGATATATCGCTACTTTTAGTGAAAATATGGTTACACGGGTATAGCGGAGGAAGTAAGGCAATTCACATCTTGAGAGCTGTTAGGAAATATTTTTTCTCCTTTTCCAAGGATATCTAATGAAAGGGTTTTTTTTTTCTTTTTTTTTTTATTGTTATCAGTGGGGTGATCGATGTCTACAGATCAGGCACCGCAGTCTTCCTACCTTTTTAAAAATGTCTACCTTCATCAAATCTTTACTTAAATAGCCTGGTATTTTAATGGTCTGAAAAGCGAAACCTTAACATCTAAAGGAAAATTAAACAGATGTTGAAGCAGCAGAGCATTTTAGTGTATCATTTATAGAGGTAGGAAAAAAATACTGCAATAACTGCTACAGATAATCATTTTGAGCACTCACGGAAAAAATCTGGCGACTAAACTTTTAAAAACTATTGGCTTCAGCATCCCAAAATTATGTAAATATGGATGAAAAATTCATTTTCATATATATTATTTGGATATAACTAATTTTTTTTTGATTCTGCTATTAATGCAGGCATGCCTACTCATTCAAAAGTTACATACAGAAAATATTCAATTAGCAAATAGATAGTGTGTATCATATGATTGACGACAAACTTTGTGTGAATATTAGTCATATAAGAATGATACACGATCTCATATAGCAATGTGCGGTTGAAAATGTTTTCTTCATGCAGCTGTTAATAATCAATTTGGTATAATTATAAATTTTCAGACCTCGGTTAGTTAAAAACTAATGGATCTTTCACAAAAATCATTTGACGAAAATTGGTTTTTAATATAACTGATTATTAAAATTCAGATTATTTATTGCCAATTCGATAATTAAACTAATTATTAAAGTGATTCTTAACAGGTAAATGAAAACTGCGTTTCAGACCCCATACTTTTATTCTGATTCTACTACGAGATTCTGATTCCTGCCCTACTTCCTTAATTTTTGGCGGAAACCTTTTGATACACCATGTATATACACCGTGATTCAGAACTCGTGTGAAAAACATGTAAAAGGGTGGTAGAGGAAACAAAGTGGGTTCAGAATCACATAGCAATATGAAGTCGTAAACGTTATTTTCATGTAACTGTTAAGAATCAATTTATGATGAGTTAAAAAATCAAATTACATCAATATATAATCCCTAATTTAATAATCAGTCCTGTTAATAATCCACTTTAATCAAGTGCTTTCTTCGAAAGATCCATTAGTTTTTGACAAACCATAGTCAGAATGTTCGCAATTATTTCAAAGTTATTATTAACATTGGCAGGTGATTTGATCTACCTTGGTTCCCTCTTCTATTTGTCTCCCTGTTGCGAGGTACAGTGGTATGATTTTTACTTACTTTATAATAATTTCCTTCCCTTTAATTAAAACTGAATGTTGAATAAAGAGGAAAAAATTGACAACTTTTAGCTTTATCCTAATTTTTTTCAGAGTTTATCCTTATTTTATTGTTTGAAAGAGTGTTAATTTTTGAAACGACCTCAAGTTGGCACATTGTAACCCTCTGTGGGGCACACGAAGACAATATGATTGAGGTACAGTGGGTCAGTGAGTAAGGGATATGACAGCGTTACATTTTTCGTGTCTAAGGCAAGATATAATTATGTAATGCAGATCACATATTAATTATTAATTGTCATTTACCTTCTGTTTCTTAAATTTAATCTGCAGGGTGTACAAAAAGTCCCTGACACATTTCAAAATTAAATATAAAATCAACTAATTGGGTTACGAGATTGCGGTTTATAACAAAATGCTTCCTATGATGAAAAGTTTTGTTTATGTAAATAAAAAAATAGTTCCAAATTTCACCCATAGATGGCGCTGTAAAAACAGTAAAAACAAAACTCACTCTTAAATATTCAGAATTTTAATTTTGTGAAGCAGATACAAGCATAACAAGCTACCATATTTCAATATGTGCACCTGATGTAGCTCTAACCACATCCAAACAGTACTCAATTTCACTCCTCGCATTTGGTAGCATTGCTTGTGGTTTTGATTGAATTACCTGTGTGATTCGCCTCTTCGTTTCTTCGATATCAGCCACACGAGAGGAGTAAACTTTATCCTTCACATACCCCCACAAGAAGAAATCAATAGGGGTTAAATCTCAAATGAAATATGCATTTTAACTTAATGCAAGGTCAAGCAGCGTCATCTATGTGTGAAATTTGGAACAATTTTTTATTTGCTTAAACAAAACTTTTCATCATAGGAAGCATTTTGGTACAAACCGCAATCTCGCAACCCAATCAGTTGATTTTATATTTAATTTTGAAATCTTTCAGGGACTTTATGTACACCCTGTATTTAAAATCATGCATTTAAACTCATTTTTCACTTCTCAATTTCCCTCATATTGGTTTTCAATCTGTATTTCCGTTTTTCTCGTACGCAATAGTCTTTTAATTGTCTCTTTTGCTTGTCTGAGAGTCACCTTTATGCGCTAATGGAGTATAGTACGTCAGTTTGTAATCATAAGGGATTTTTGCTTTCCCCTATCTTGGCACCGTTTTGGCATAAATTATTCTTGATGCCCTGCACCATCTTTAAGTTCGCGATTCCCTTACTTCAATTTTATTGGTTTAAATTTTATGGTTGCTCTGTAATTGACCTTGTTTATCTCGGCCAAGTTTTTGTTATTGCAAATGTGAAGCTTGGTGTTGGCGTAAGTTTTAAGACATTCCAACTACATTCTACTGTCGTTGCAGAACGTATTGTTTATCTGGCCGCCACCAGCCGTTATTTGTAATATGCGTGTTCTTCAATATTTGTTTTCAATAAATAGTTCTTTGAGTATCTTACGTCTTCAAAATTTTTTAAAATTGAAGTGTTTAATTTAATGAACCTGTGGTTTTTGCGCATCATCGCTAATTCTCCCTCAATTTAAAACTGCAACTAAATATTCTTCAGTATAATGGCGTAGCATTAAAAAGTACACAAACAAAATGAATATAATACTGATTCAATTTAAAAATGTGCAAGCTATTTTTTATTCATACCGTTATAAAATTACATTATCACGCACATTATTCTTTGTACGCTTCTTTCTTTTTTTAGTGTTCTCGACCGCTGCATCACAGAACTATCAAGATTACAAAAAAACAAAAAAAAACTTGAATGTTAAAATGAATAACTTGGCAACGTTGAAACAATTTGTTAACAGGGGCGTACAAAATCTGTCTGTATTATGACAACCAAGACAACACATTGTTATTATTATTATTATTATTATTATTATTATTAAACACATGTTGAGATACTCAATACAGAAGATATAAAATCAGTATACAATTGACAAGACTAAAAAATAATTTCAACGAAGAAATACACTTAAAAGTTCAACAATTCTTTACTGAATAATGTTTGATACATTGAAAATAATAAAGTAACATCAAATTAAGTAGTAAACTATAACAAAATTTTTTCAAAAGTTAATTTTATCATCGAATAAGATCAGAAGTGCACTGGAAATGTCAATTGTTTCATTGTTCTTTCCATGCTTATCCATCCATAGGTTTACAATTAGTAAGGCACTGTCCTACTGTACCCACAAAAAGACTTTTATCCAAATTCTAAAAAATGTACAAAATTTATTACAACAATAAAGGTCATTACATGCATGCAATTAAGAAAGTTTTCGCCCACCATGACCGTGTAGATAAAGCCACTGAACTTGGTAGACGGCTTTCAGTCGTCACTGCTTTAGGGTCCAGAAACACGGTTGTCCATCTAATGGTCTGGAGTTTTAGTCGGTTTTCTTCAAATGCAACGTGAATAAGCGTTAAAACCCTTAAAAAGGTCAACCACAACCCTGACCAAGGAACAACACCCTTAGACAGCTGCACTTCTCGTGTAGACTTGCCATAACAAACAAACAATTAAACTTTAAATTAAATCAAATATTTTGATCATTGGATGATAATTTACTGTTCGAATCCAAAAAAGTACAATTTGTCTGATTTTAACAAGACTGATAGCAGAAACAAGAATTGTTTTACTGAACACAAAAACACTCCAAACGCTAGGATTCATTGACTTCAGTGTCATGTTCTAAAAACATAATACTTACAATGAAAGAAAAGTTGTTTCATTAACAGAATAATGAAAGCGTATATCTATTTACATTGTATAAATTGATGCTAGTATAATAGCTTCGAGCAAACAAAAAGCGATTAAGAATAGTTCTAATATGATTTCTCTAGCATCTTTTTTTTTCTTTTGTAGGAGGCCTTAAAGGAATAATCAAATTCGTGTTTATATACAATGCGTATAAAATATTTATAACTAATTCTGTTATAGAGACAGAATATCCTAGTAAACGTTCATTGCATACAGTTTTACTAATTATTTGAAATCCGTTTTTCAAACCATAAACCTGCTAACAAAGTGTGTCATAACTGTGATTTTTTTAGGGAAATAAATTTAAGAATGATTAAGAATTTTATTTTGGCAACTACATTCAAACATCTTACTTTTATATATTAGCATTAATTATAAATATATATTTCATAAATCAAGGACCCACTCAATAAATATCTCCAATGAATTTTGGGTTTTACATTAGCAATTTACTAGGTAGGTGCACCAGGAACTGATACCTTATCAGAAAAATGAATATAATAAGTATTTTTTCAAACTTTTTATTAAATAATGGTGTCTAGTACCAATTTGAGGGATGCGATAGCCTGGAGGTTTAGAGACTGTCCGCTCCACGCCGCTTGCCTAAACACATGGTCGTAGGTTCAATTCCACTCAATCCACTGGCTGTTTTAATTTCCTTTCTCTGTGGCAGTAAAGCCTGTCGCTGCGCTGCCCACTTTATTCCAGAAGGATTTGTAAGTAGTTTCTTGAAACCAAACACGAAAATCTGTAAGTAGATGTTTTAAATACAGCAACCACGACAACCAATGTAGACATTTACCTGCAGTTTTATGAAAACAAAATCAGCTCTGAAATAATGCTTATTAAAATAAATAATCTGCTAAAGTTAACCAGTAACGGGTGAACCTATCCTAATCATTTTTTTCTTAATATATAAAACGATAAGGAAGTTAAATGGGTTTGATAAATTCAGCTAAAAAACGAAACATAAATATGTGAATACATACATATTTACATACAGGGTTATGAGAAAAGGCAGTCCAACCCGCTGAATGGAATAGCAAATTTGCCACGAAAAGTTATTCTATTCAGCTGGATATATCCTTATCTGGGATCACATTGACTAATTATTAAAATAAGCAGGATATTCCTATCACCAGCATTCAATCAAGCGGGCTCGAATGCATATTGTCTAATTTAGAGGGCTGCAGAATGCGCTCTATTGGTCCGAGTGAGATAAAATTTGAACTACCATATCATAGATATATCAAATGATATGCCTAACATTCATAAAATAAAAAAATGAATAAAAATTACCAAAATTCACTAGTAGACGGCGTTGAAGCACTAATGGTATTCATTTGAATTTATTGAATATATGAAACATCGGTCGCATTAGAGCACATGCCCATTAGAATTATTCTTTGTATAAAAATAATGGGTTTTTTTTCGAGCATTAGTTCTGTACACATCATGCCTACAGTGCAAGATAAAAGGCTACTGGAAAAATTGTTCTACAAGAAGCAGTAGAACTGCGTTGTGGCTGTAAACGAATCCTTCGTATGAAGAAGATAGGAAGATGTGCAATCTCCCTATCTACCCTGAGGGAGATACAGAAATTTAAAACAAGGCAACCTGGCATTCTTCCAGGGTTAAGACGAAAGTAAATGCTGCTATCCAGCGTTTAAAATTTGACCCCCCGCTGGCGTTAAAGGTAGCATTCAGTCGCTGAATGGTAGTGTGTATTGTATATGCCATATACCACTGTAAGAAAAATCCTATGGTGTATTTTGTATTTTTAACGCTACAAAATTCAGCCAGTGACACCCACTACAGAATAGAGATTCCGAGTTCATCAGCTTTCTTTTCTTGGTCGAATGGCGTTTGACGTTATGGGGAACATTCTCTTTCTCTCTTCTCTCTCTCTCTCTGTGGAGAGGCAAACCCCACATTTTTCTTCAACTGGCAAGTTAACAACTACAATTCTCGAATTTGCATAGTGAGAAACTTCAATGCTATCAAGGAAGAAATCTTGCATCCTGAAAAAGGTGCCAATATTGTGTGTTTTTTGGTTATCTTCATCATTGAACCGATTTTTTAAAAATTAATTAATTTATTTATTTAAACAGTTGCAAACGGAATCCAGACCAGTCCATTACAGTTAAACGGCACAGTGATAAGATGAGGTAATTTTCAATTCGCATGTACTTATTTGATATTGTTACTACCTTATTTTTTCAGGCAAAACCATTTTTACATGTTTACTAGTTCTTGAAAATACTTGCAGAGATAAAAAAAATTCTGCGATTAATTTAATTAATAACTTCTAATAAACAAATAAATAGATTGATAAAAGTTTGGAAGATTTCAAAGTCATCTTTATAGTAATGTTTCCCACGATACAAGTGATATTATTCTACTCATTAGTAGTACACACAAACCAAAATGGGAATTTCCATTAACTGTTGTTTCTTTACAAACACTACATTTCTTTTACATTAACTACGCATTTGCTGAACTTAAAAATTATTACAAAGATCATTTAGTAAAATAAAATGGATGTAAAATAATTATTTTATATTTCTTTATTAATGTTTTGAAGTCTTTCGAAATACCAGACAAAATTCGGAAGTAACGCTTTCGAACGTTTCGATTTTACCTGTTGTATCAAATAAAAATAAATAGAGCATTGCACAGAACAGCACAGAATGTTAAACAACGATAATGATTTTCAGAAATAACAAACTGAATTCATCTTCCGTAAGACGAGGTAAAGCTCATGACAAATCGCAGGGAGAATGGATGAACAGATGATGTGCTCGTATGCACGTACTTTTCCTTATACTTATTTAAATTCTATTTTACTTCCGCTTGGGTGAAGTCGGGATACACTCAGTTATTCCTTTGGGTTCGTTTAGTGTGGATGCACTAGTAATTTTAAATTTAATGCATTAGAAAAGAATTTGATTATAGTATAATAAATGGAAGTTAGGTTGTTAGTTTTCGGGCGATTGTTAGCATTCTGTGTAATTTATATGGCGGTAAATTACGAATTCTAATTTATGGTGACATTTACTTTGTCGGTGTCATATGCCCAAACTTCAGTGCACACTGACACAAATATATACATTAAATTATTAACTTACCTCATGTGTTTGAAGTGTTTCGTTTCAAATGTCAGTGTTTAAGTTGGCTCAAGATGTGGGAGAAATGTGGGAAAAGAATTGAAAAAAAAATGTATTTTTACATCCGATTGATACTTTCTACTTTAGAACTCTGAGAAGAAATACAAGCCAAGTACGATAATTCAGTTTTAAATAGGAGAAATGGATCTTATTTTTACAGCCAGCTTTACGGTATTTTTGAATAAATCTTGAAACACTTTATGTATGTTTCTGATGTACAGTATTTTTATAAAAATGTGTAAGAATACTTTTTATTTTTGTAAATATATATATTTAAGAAGTACACTATGAGTTTCAAAGTATGAATGTATACATTCATATAAAACAGCTTTTGTAATAGCATTACAATAGTATATACTAATAGTATAGCTGCTTACAAGAGTATATGTCAAAATTTGAAACTGTAAAACTTGAATAAATTTTCAACGTAATAATTTGAGTATCTATGAAAAAATAAAGTACGTATAACGTAAATCAATACATAACAATGAATCAAAGCTATTCCACAATGAAAAAAAAAACTACTAGTTTCAATACGATAGTAAGAAGGGTAGAAGAATTCTGAGATGTCTGTTACGATAAAAATAATATAACTCTAATACCTAGTTACTCTAATATAAGACTTGAAACTTAAGTAATTTATTTATAAAAATATAATATAAAAAAATAAAATGAAACTGTTTATTCAAAGATGGTCTCAAAGCATAAAATAATTTTTGAAAAATTTTCAATCTCAAACACTATTTCAACGCAAAAATTCATCCAGCTTATCGATCATCGGCAGAGGTACTTAGAAAAATATTTAAATATTCCTTTTTTTAAGTAAAACAAAATTTAATTTTTAAAAATTTGAGGAGTTTAAAGAATCATTTCTATATGAGGTCTAAAGAAGAAGTTTAAACGGTGCTTTTGTAAACTGTATCTATGCACTCTGCAGATATATACTCAAGTTTTCATGACATTTCTCGAAATACTCAAATCGGTCTCTCTACTTTCCACAACCTGTCCTCTGATATCTTTCACAAAAACTGCAATTTATGCCTAAGCTCAAAATCTAATTGCTCATCGCGCTTAAAAAATAAACAACATAAAATATAATAGAATCTTCTATTTTTCTAAATATTTAAACATAAACTATAATTCTATAGTCTCCCTTCCTTTTTGTTGGTTCTTTTAACAGTTTATTTAAAATTCGTTATTCTAGTTTCGGGACTTTTCTTAGTGGTGAGAACTGCTGTATACTATTTGAGATGATTCATGATATAGTTTTATATTCATTGTTGAAGAGCTTATTCAAACCCTTGAGTGAAAAAATAAGTTTTTTTGGGGTGCCATAAATTCAACGCATCTGATATATATGAAGTACATTAAGACTGTACTCCTTGGCATTGCATCCCTTGCCTCCCTTTTTGATATCCATTAGCTCTTATTTAGTGTAACTAAAACTCATATTTTGTGTCGGGAACTCACAATAGGGCACTGCACTTTTATAAAAATAATTCTGTCTTTGTATGTACACACATGTCGATTTCTCTAAACGCCCAATTTTCACTTATATAAGATAAAGATTTCGGAAAGGGATGATACCCCCCCCCCTAGTGGACACTAGTCACATCCGGTGTGTCCCCAGGGGATTTTAAGTTGTTAACCTCTTTGTGACCGGCGACCTTCGGTGGGCCATCGCCTCAACCCATGGGGCACTGGGGCTTTTGAGGGTGAAGTAGTTGATCTAAAGACAAAATAGGGTGTTGAAGAAGTAAAGAAGGGTAGGCCTGGCGCATCTATATATTTAGCAAAATATAATAAAATATTTTGAAAATACCTGCTTTTATGTGTAAATATTTTGTCCAGCTATTTAAGTTACTATATATTACTGTGCAATTGAGCATTTCAAAATTAGCATTAGGTATATACAAGATGTCCCAAAAAAGTGGTGGCAGTCCTTAATTATTTAGAGATAAATGGTCAGTGTAATTTGAAATAAAGTACTCAAAATTTGGTCTCAGAAACTAGGCACTGTCAATAAAAAATTCCTCACGTTAATTAAAAAAAATACACTTCTTAAATTTGCATACTACCCCCGTACAAAAAAATCCTTATTATTTAATTGACCCTATGCGCTAATGCGGTGACTCACAAAAGTTCAGACTTTCATAATAAAACGTCTCAGATATATCGTCAAACAAAGATCATTGTTGGTTATACATGAATTTGAATGTAAACTCTTATTGCTAGTTCGAAATTTATGTACCCCTAAAATGCAATCATCCGACTTTATTTTTCCCCCTTGGAGAGCTACTGAAAAGTGGTTTAACCCTTTCACAGCCAAAGCAACCAAGCCGCCCGTCCATAAGAAATACCAGGCCACCGCCCGAAAGAGTGATTACACACAACTACTTCCCTCTATTTTACTAGGGGGGTCATTCCACGTCAAATCAAACACAAAACTGGAGAAAGTTCACCACACCAACTTAGATTTTCCTCAAATTTTATATCGAGGATTTATAGGCTAAGACATCAACAAATATCAATTTTGAAGGTTCTACGATAATTAATTACCAAGAAATTAATTATGCAAATTTTTAAGTTTTCTGCAAGATGCTCCAACTTTTTTATCAATTCCTTAAATAACTCCTTACCTATAAAAGTTACTGAAGTGAAAATTTGTTTCTAGGAGTAACTTTTTACGCTGATTCCACAAATGTTATCGAAATTTGCGTATCTTCTATAGTTTATGCATGAGCACTGCATTTGCTAAAAAATATCATGAATTTTTTTCGGCATGTCTGATCACAGAAACATGTTTTAAATTTTTCTATGTTGTTAAGTTGGAATAATCCTACATCCCAAAATAATTTCATCTTGACTTTCTGCTCAGGGGCAGAGGAAAAAAATTGTATGTATGTACCTATATATATGAGGATTTTCATATGCAACATTTATACTGAACATGAACAAATTCAGAACCGTTAGTCAATTTTATTATGTCTTTTAAATTGATATCAGAAATTTAACTACTACTCCAGGCATTTGCAAAAACTAGAAAATACATAAAAGTGCTTGTATCGGAAAACGTAAAACAAACAAACAACAAAAAATGCATGTCACACACAGTGCTAAATTTAAAAAAATTCGAAAGTTAAAATTTAATTTAACCCTGTTTGTTTTGGCAATCATCCATCAGCCAATAAATCTTTTTAATTCTGTATGACATTCAAGTCAATAGAAGGAACAAAGTTTATTGAAAGATTTGAATTCCTGTAAGTTACAGTACTTATTTAACAGAATGCGAACAAAATTGTGCTTTGGCTAGTTTTGTGGATACAGCAATTTGAAATTGGTTTTACTCTATACCGTATTAAATTTTTATTGCTACAACAACTAGCATAGCAATGTCAGGCACATTGTCAAATTGCACATTTGGTGATATATTGCAAAATAAATGTCATGTAATCAGTTATTCACGGCACACTTTTACGTCTCCTAGGAGGATTATATTCGAAATGTTCTGAAATCGATTTTTAGGCATTCTTGAGTGTTGTGCATTTTACAGAAAGAATTTTATCGATATCTCTTTTCTTCTTTGAGATCCCGCAGAATGTGTGAAAAGAACATTTTGGGCCTTTATCCTCCATAAATTAAGAATTTTGGAAAATACTCTCTAATCTAGCACCTACGCTATAAAATCCCACTCATGCTAAATTTCGTGTTATTAGCTTCAGTAGTTTTGGCTAGGCAAAATATTGACATACGGAAAACGGATAGAACTTTCCGGTAGACCTAATATATATATATATATATATATATATATATATATATATATATATATTATATATATATATATATATATATATATACATACATATATATATATATATATATATATATAAATATATATATATATATATATATATACATATATATGTTGTATTAAACATTGTTCTTTCTTTTGAGTTCAATATCATACAGTATTCCAAAGATTTATTGGCTGATGGATGACTGCCAAAAACAACAGGGTTAAATTAAAAATAATTCTAAATTTTAACTTTAGAATTCTTTTTAATTTAACATTGTTTTACATGCATTTTTTGTTGTTTGTTTGTTTTACGTTTTCCGATGCAAGCACTTTGATATATTTTCTAGTTTTTGAAAATGCCTGGAGTAGTAGTTAAACTTCAGATATCAATTTAAAAGACATAGGAAAACTGACTAACGCTTCTGAATTTTCTCATCTTCAGTATAAAAATTGCATATGAAAATCCTCATATATAGGTACATACATACAATTTTTTTTCTCTGATTCTGAGCAGAAAGCCAAGATGAAATTATTTTGGGATGTAGGATTATTCCATCTTAAAAACATATAAAAATTTAAAACATGTGTCTGTGATCAGACATGCCGAAAAAAATTCATGATGTATTTTAGCAAATGCAGTGCTCATGCATAAACTATAGAAGATACGCAAATTTCGATAACATTTTTGGAATCAGCGTAAAAAGTTACTCCTAGAAACAAATTTTCACTTCAGTAACTTTTACAGGTAAGGAGTTATTTAAGTAATTGAGAAAAAAGTTGGCGCATCTTGCAGAAAACTTAAAAATTTGCATAATTAATTTCTCGGTAATTAATTATCTTAGAACCTTCAAAATTGAGATTTGTTGATGTCTTAGCCTGTAAAGCATCTATATAAAATTTGAGAAAAATCCGAGTTGGTGTGGTGAACTGCACTGTTTGATCTGACGTGGAATGACGCAGGGAGGTGCTAATAATTACGTCATTCTCTCCGTAAGGTGTCATTTTCTATTTGTAGGGAATTTCACGTTTTCGAAGGGCAATCTATGCATTTGTTGGAATTAGCTCAGTTTAATTTACAAGTGTTTCTTTCATACTTTGCACAGTGGTTTAAGAAATAGGAAATTCCCCTTTCTCTTTCTCCCTTTTAATAGGGATAACATAGAAAGCCAGAGAGTATTATGTTCTATCCTCTCCAGCCCCTTCTAGGATTGATTATTTAAGTGGTGACATCACTTTTAGTAAAAATGTGACTGTTTGAGGGCAGTTCAGATATCGGGCTTTGATATCGAAAGGGTTAAGGCAACATATTTTTAATCTTCATATCTCCGGAACCTTTTAAAATAAAATTGCCGAATTTTGTGCATCCCTTCATTGGCGTATGGGACACATTTTACTATCTGGGAATTTCTTTGTACGGGGGTCGTATACAAATTTAAAAAGTGTGTTTTTTTTAAATTAACAAGAGGCATTTTTTTTCTTAACGAAGTCTTATTTCCTACCTTATTTTGAAAAATTTCAATTTACATTGCCCACTTAACTCTAATTGATACAGAATTACAGTTCGTTACCAAGTTTTCGGGACACCTTGCATATCCGAATTTGAATCTGTAAAATAACTTTAAAATAAATCGCGAACATGAAGATATCGGCGATTTCGCGAATTATGAACAGAAGCGTAAGTTGAAATATCCCGAAAGTATCTAAATATAGAACCCCCTTTGCATAAGGAATTAAAAAAAAAAAAAAAAAATGTTCGGAAAGTTCGTACCCCTCCCCATTGCTCTAAAAATAACCGGCAGTATTTATAATAAACTTTGAGATTCTGTTTGCACAGAAGATGTAATCACCCTTTTCCTTCGCTTTTCGTATTTTCGGATCGTCTATTGAGCAGTTTCAACTACGTGATCGCTGATAAAAACTTATTTTTCAAGAGACGTTTGTCCTCTATGAACATGAATGGACCAGTAGAAACCTCATATACATATAATAAATGTCTACCAGGATTGGAAGGTGACGTAATCTAAAACTGACCTGTATCTGTGAGTATGAGTGCGAGATAGAAAATTGAGGAAAGAGAACGTGCCATCAGTGTTGTTATTAAGGCTGTTCTTCGAAAAAAAAGAACTCTGTTTTTAGTCTTGGTACACAAATTGAAACAAACTAATAGCACCAGGGTCTCCAAAAAATTCCAGATGGTTCTTCATAAGCTGTTTTATACACTGCGATAAGCGAACACGCTTTGGCTTTTGTGAAATTTTCAGAAAAAATTCTTAAACATGAATCTGAGCTGCAAGATTTTTCGAAGAGTGGCACGCTTTGCGAAAATTTCCGATTTTTAAGAATTTTTTCTAAAAGTTTTGAAACTGATACAGATTGGCCTGACTTCGCAGTATGTAATACAGCTTGTAAAAATGCAGTTTTAAAATTTTGAAGTGCATGGCATAATTAGTTTATTTGTAATTATGTACCAAAATCACATGATTTTTTCGAATAACACCGTTAAGTGGTATTCTAATGAGCTTCAATTTCTGGAGGAAAAATAATTTATGGACTTGTGTATATCACGACTAAAACCGATTTACACTTCTTGACTTGTGCACATATTGAACGGTGTTGAAGCCAAACATCAGATAATTTTGACTGGCATCAAAAAAGCAGGTATATATTGTAAGGGAATGAGCTGCATTCTATTAAATGTGTATTATTGTTCGATATTCCAGAAACAGTTGTAAGGTATTCAATAAATAGTTCCTAACTAGGCAACAAATCGTCAAATTTCGGTAAGTGAAAAATTTCTAATTTTTATTAGTATTTGAAGCGAAAAAAAAAAAAGAATTTAATTAATTTTCGCGATACAATAGATTGGCAGTGACAAATTCTTGCAAGTTGGTAATGAAAGAAGAGTTTATATAAATAGTGTTTCGACCCGAATATAAACGCTTGAAGTGGTTTGTTTGTTGCGACCCTGGACTAAAGGAAATATACTGAAGTGAATATCTACTCTTTTATTCATTTCTACTTTATAAATTTACTAGCTGAAGTACCCGTTCTTCGCACGGGAATGAATGGACTTTTTGATATTACGATTTGTGGTGATTACTATTCATTGTAATAAACAGATATAGCAAAGTGGATATCGCGTTATATTGTGTCCAATAAACATGCATACCGAATTGCAAGGCAATCGTTTGTACGGTGCAGAAGGCCATGCGGCGTAGCGCAATCTAGTGGCGAGTTTTAGCAAAACGGATACGGCAAAAATATTTTTCGCATTCAGATATCGATGTATACGAATTTTCATGACTATCGGCTGGACAGTCCTGAAGTTCATGTGTTGACGCGACATCTAGTGGCAAGTTATAGGCGTCATACGGCATACGGCAAGTTATAGGCGTCATATAGGGGATAGCGTCAAACTATTCCCCGTGTTCAAATATCTATGTATACCTATTTTCATAGCGATTATTTGCACAGTCAAGAAGTGATACACTGCAGGGCCATCTAGTAGTTAATTAAAGTAATGATTTGCTACAGCGCCGTCAAGTGGCGAGTTATAGCAAAATGGATAACGCCAAAATATTTCCATTGTTCAAATAGCTATGTATACTGATTTTCATAGCGACCGTTTGAATGGTCAAGAATTTGGCCTGCTGCAGCATCATCTAGTGGCGAGTTAAAATAATAATGCATTGCAGTGTCATCTAGTGGTGAGTAACATCAAAAGGAACGCAGTTAGAATATATTCTTCGTGCTCAAATGTGTAAGTATAAAAAATTTTATGCCGATCGGTCGAACGGTATAGAAGTTGATGCTTTGCAGCGCCATTTAGCGGCAATTTACAGCAAAATGGATAGTGAAAAATATTCTCCGTGTTCTAATATTCGCGTGTACCAAATTTCATAGAAAACGGTTGGACGATATTCGCATAGCAAACGGCTAAACGGAATAGAATTCAACGTTGTGCTGTGGCACCAAGTGGCAAGTTAAGGAAAACGGATAGCATAAAAACCTTCTCCATCATAAAAGACTTAGGTGAACCAAATTTCATGGTGCAACGGTGCTCAACGGTGCTGGAGTTTTTCAACCTCATAAACACATACCAACATTCATTTTTATCTATAACCAGTGTTATTATATATACCAGTCTCAAATAAAATCCAGTTTCAAATCTAAGCCTCGCCAAAGTGCCAACATACGCCATTTTGCAAGAGTTTTTTCAGGGAATCATTCGAGGCTTTGATTTAGCAGCAAACAATATGGGAAATGGTTCGACCGCCAAAGAGTAGCACGCATTTATTTGAAAATTGGAATCCCTTAATACAGCCGATTTTTTTTAATTATCAACTATAATGTGTTTTATTCATCGTTACTCCGATGTACTAAATGAGAAGATTTCAATTTTCTGAAATTTGGCGGAATTCCCCCAACTTAAATCAATGTACTCAATTGGCGAGAATTCTGAAGTTAGATCGCTTGAAATCCCTTAATAACTGCATTATTTCTTCACGGATCATTAAAATTTAACGCTGTATTCTAATAAAACCTTTGCACTTGTTTTCAAAAATCTATTTCCTTAAGCTCTCAATAAATTGCGCCAAGCCGAAAACTGTGCAAACCGCTAGAACTCACTTACTCAAAATCCATATTTCAGCCATTTTATTTTTT
The DNA here is from genome assembly GCA_038373885.1 of Cheiracanthium punctorium. NCBI lineage: Eukaryota > Metazoa > Arthropoda > Arachnida > Araneae > Cheiracanthiidae > Cheiracanthium > Cheiracanthium punctorium. The sequence continues at coordinate 560,450 of JAWZYV010010737.1, read as the reverse complement.
CGCCAAACTAAAAAAATTTACACATTAGCCTCGGAAATCTTCAATTCTTATTGTTTTGCGTGTAAAGCATTACATTCCTGCTCTGATTTCCCATGCACACAATATTATAATTTAAAAAAAAATAACCTTACGAATATAAACTAACAAAAAAAAATCATTATTATTCTTTTATTTTTACTTTGAGAATTTAAAACATTTTATTCGGCAAAATCGCCACACATGGCAACCACGATCCTTATTTCACACATTTTCACTACAGGGGTTACAATTACGGAAAGCTTTTTGCGTGAAGAGCATAAAAAATCTCTTAAATTCCGGGAACGGGTGGACTTTCAAAGTTTTAAAGTGGACTACGATTTATTCTATATTATTTTACATATCTGTGCTAAATTTCAGGCCGATAGGTCCATTTTTGTGGATTTGTATACGAATCAAATCCACAAACAAACAAACAAACAGAATTTCATTTTTATTTGTAAGAAAAGATTAATAAACAGATTAATTATGTACCTATAATATGCAAGAATACTTTCATATTTAATTGAAAAATCACTATTATGTAAAGGGGCCGTTGGATTTTTTGCAGCGGCCCAGAAGTTCTCTGGTTTAAGTTGTACTTGCTTTTGGCCAGTAAACGTTTTTAAAATAACCTGATATTTAATTCCATTTAACAGAAAGTTCAGGTATTGCAACATAATAGTAAAAAAGAGCTTAACACATGCTAATTTCTTATGAATGTGTATAAAAAATTACACAAACTTAAAGGATGTTATATTTTTATTGTTTTTTTTCTGCAGGTATCTTAATAGATTTATCTTGCCATCCTATTTCTGTATTTTTATATTTAGAAACAGACCTTATTTTTACTTTCCGAACATTTACCATGTAAGGAAAGTGTTGTAATCATGAAAAAATTCGACTTCGAGATTTTGGTGTATTTACACGTTTTGAGGTCTTCTGAATTTATTTATGCTATTTTTACGAGATGTATGTATGTGTGTGTGTGTGTGTGTTTGTGTGTATGTGAGTGAACACGATAACTCCTAAACGGAGCATTCGATTGAGCTCAAATTGGGTATATATGTTATAAACCACCGTCGCAAGACCGGTATTGATTTTGGTGTGTATAGGACTTATAGTTTTTCTACAGGGCTACGACAAAGATTTCTTTTACATTATGGTCTATGGGAGGAAATCCTTTTTGTGCGTTAGCGTTTAAACGGTACATTGGATTGAGCTCAAATTGGGTATATATGTTATAAACAATCATCTTAAGTCCGGTATTGATTTTCATGTGTATAGGATTTATAGTTTTTCTACAGGGCTACGACAAAGATTTGTTTTACATAATGGCCTATGGGGGGAAATTCTTGAAAGAGCGCTAGCGTTTAAATGGCGCATTCGATTGAGCTCCAGTTTGGTATATATGTTTGAATTATTCATCGATTAAAATTGATTTAAATGCTTGGTAATGATCTTAATCGTAAGTGTTCGGAAAGTCGAGTGGAGTCTCTCCAGATTTTTTAACAAGCGCAATTATTATATTTTGTATGAAATTATTATTTTATGCTTTTTTTTTCTTATATGTTTATTTTCTGATAACAAAAACCTGTGCGTACGATTTAGATCTTGCAATGACTGCTTTCAATCATTACTATACCTGTTGTACCAAATAAAAAGAACAAGTCCACTATGCATACAGGTTAAGAATATTAAATAGCGATAATGATTTCGAAAAACAACAGAATGATTTCCGCTTCAGTAATATGAGGTGAAACCCATGACAAATCGCAGGGAGAATGGATGAACGGATGATGCGCACGTATGCATTCATTGGTGTCTCGTTCACGTTCTATTTTACTTACATTCAATTGAAGTGAGAGGTGGAATATTAATGGCGTCCTCGCTGGGTTAATTTAGTTCGAATTCACGAGGCATTTTAATGTAACAGAAAAGAATTTTATCTGCAGAAAATTCAATAAATGGTACTTGTATCTTTAGTGAATTGTTTGAATAACGCTGTTTCATTTTACTTGAAATGCAAAGTTCATTTTGAGGTTTTTCTTACCTGTATATATAAATGTAAAAGTAGACTACCATTAGTGTTTACACTCCTATTTTGGATAAAATTTTCATTTTTGATAAGATATATAAGTAATTATAAATGTAAATTTAGAAGGAAAGCATACTTTCACAATCACTTTAATTAGTGTATTTTATGCTCACATCCATGTGGAAATATTTTTTGAGGATTTCTGTAATGATTTTGCACAATAAAAATATTTCTATACTTCACTAATGTTCTAAGAATGAAATTTTGCATTTAAAATACACCATAATAGTAAATTGCAATGCCATTTCTAATTTGCAATGCCATTCAAAATTGATGGGAAAAAAATAACGTGTATGTATTTATTTACTTGTTTGTTTTCATCCTACTTTGTTTTAGTATATTTCTTCAAAAATAAAATGTAAAAGTTGTAATTTCTCTGAAAAAACAAAAAACATAATCACTTCAACGAAGACTTTAAAAATATGAAAAAGAAATCTTAAGGAATAATTTGGAAAGTGAACTGTGTATCGTGTAAAAAGGAAAAGATTAAGTTTTAAGTAAAACAGTTTTAAAATGAGTTTTTATATTAAAGCAACTGTAGTGCATAAGTTTAACACTTATTCCATCAAGGAAGAACATAATGCTTAGTACAAATTTTGAAATGGCATTGCAATTCAGTTTCCCATATAATTAGGACGTCAAGCTTTAAAACTCGGAATGCATGTGAAGTAAAGTGTTTAACTGTTAATTATTTACTGCACAGTATTAATTTATAATTAGTTCACTATAAAATACAGTTTATTCAATATGCAGAATCTTGTATAAATTATATAGGAAAACTTTTTGACGAACAAAAATAATCTGCGATAAATATTTTATAATAAAATTTTACTGATATTTTGCTTAAACACTCAAGCTGAAATTTAAATATACGTAAAAATGTTTCTTCAGAAAGAGTGAATTGCAATGCCATGAAGGTTTTCGGAATGATATTTAACGGCATAAATACAGAGGAACACTTTATGAAGACTGCATACAGGTACAATGACAATAACAGGTAAAAAAGAAATCATAGCAAAGGCAAGAAAAATAAATATATATATATACAAGAGCTTATGAATTTAAAATAGAATGTGATATCCCTCAAATTGCATGCATATATTTATTTCATTGATATCCAGTTATTTGGGAGTTAAGCTGCACTCTATGAAAATTGGGATTTTGAGGATATTTAATTCATACCATTGACAAGATAACTCTCCATCACTACAACAACGTCCTAACTCGAAGATTGCGATTTTTCAGAAAATTTATTGACGTTCTATGTATAAAGAAACGTGGATAGTTTAACCTTCACGGCACAACTGCTATCTGACGGTTACATTTTGAAATCTCAAGAATAGCATTGTCCTAGTTAAAAGTTTATATAATTGGAATTTTCCTTATGGTGTTAACTCAAAAATTATTACTTTCGAACAATGCCGTTGTTGAAAATACCTCATTGCAATTGCATTTTAAAAGTAAGCACATATCTTGCAGTCTCTTTTGGAACCAGATCTGAAAATTTTGCTGTTCTCGTTATTCTATAAATGATGTTGTTTTCAACTGAATATTATCGTGCATAAGCGTAGATTGTATTCATCACTGCAAAGTCTTAAATATTGAGACGATTGGACTTAGACGTTAAGCTTAACATGAGGGTGGTCCTTAAAATATGAACTTCAGAAAATTACACGAGAGGCCTTCTCATATTTTCCCTAATGATCTAAAATGAAACCCTCTGTGTCATAAAGGAAAACCTTGGAAAACCTTGGACACACTATAAACGTACAGAGTTTAAAAATTAAAGAAACATAACTTTTAAAAAATAAGAATATTTTTTAAAAAATGGGTGACATTCAAATAAAAAATTTAGCGACACTTATAATCAATGGCACCTCCCTTTTCTTTAATTTTCGCAAAAGGAATGATCTGTTAAACTCGGGAATGTTCATTAAATGTTTTGTAAAACAAAATAAAGTCCATTGTACAAAACCAGCTCATTTGTGAAAAAAAGGGCGTGAACAAGGATATAAAAAGTTTTTTTATAACACATAACAAGCCATTATGATGGAAATGCAGGTGCAGTTAGCTTGCCTAAAAGTGTTAATTATGCTTTGAAATAATTTAGAATTGAATTTATGATTTCTTCCTCACCTACACATATTTTCTTGTGATACCAATCGTTCAAATAATCCTTTACATTTGACAATATTTACGTTTCAAGTAAAACTATTCTTCTTTTAATTTCCATACATATTTTTGCTAACACCCTGTCAGTTAAAATAAAGCATTAATCTTCCAGCATAATCTTTGTTAAAGGTAACTTTAGATAATTACATCAACATCATACCAAATTTATTTTTAAATATTTATACTTTCTATCGTTTTTACAGTACTCATCATTTTCTTTACTTTTTTAAAAACAATAGCAAAGAAGAAAAAAGAAGCAAGGTTTCTAGATAAGGCTTCTAAGATGTAGCGAAAATTCACTTTGACAATAAACTAGTGGTTCCGACCAAATTTTGCAGAAATATACGGAATAAGTATACTCTCCTTGAAAGAGCCGCGGAGAATGATGCAATCTTCTGCAGCACGGAAGAATATCCCTGCTTTAAGAACTCTTAAGAGCCAGTATGATGGATGGTAGGCTCTGTGAAACCTGGAACTGATAATAAACATTTAATGCTAATTTATGTGATATAAGGTATGGACCAAGTATACAATTTCTAGATGATACGTATTGTGCAAATTGAAATCATGTCAAAACTAAAGCAGTCTCTCTGTTCTACACTCTATAACAAATAAATCGACGCACCAAGAAGGAGGTGTCCGATTGAGACGAAAATTGGTGGATAGGAAGACAATGTACAGAATAGTAAATGATTAAAATTTCAGAACAATTGAATAATTTATTTCAGAGTTACAGTAACAAGTTCAATAAGGTGTTGACCCGCCGCTAGCCTGGATACAAGCTGCCACACGGCGTGTCATTGACCGATAATGCTCCCGGATGGTCTCCTGCGGTATTTCCTGCCAAATGTGCTCCAATTGTCGAACGACGTCATCAACAGTCCGTGCCAGATGCAATAGCCTTCCCATCATATCCCAGACATGCTCGATGGGAGAGAGATCTGGCAATCTGGCAGGCGAAGGAAGAGTTTGCAGACAGTTTAGAGCAACACGAGCCGTATGTGGTCTGGCATTGTACTGCTGAAAAACCAGCCCAAGGCACTGCAAAAGGAACGGTAGCAAAACAGGTCTTAGGTTGCCGTCCACGTACCGCTGTGCAGTAAGTGTACCTCTAATGACGACCAAAGGGGTCCGGCTGTCAAAGAAAATGGCACCCCAGACCATAATGCCTTGTTGAGGGCCGGTGTGACGTGCAACATAGGCGTAGAGTTATATGGGCCCGTGGGGCTCGAGCCCCCCCAATAAATTGTGAATAGGGTCATTCCACGTCAAATCAAACACAAAACTGGAGATAGTTCACCACACCAACTTAGATTTTCCTCAAATTTTATATAGATGATATATAGGCTAAGACATCAACAAATCTCAATATTTAAGGTTCTACGATAATTAATTACCGAGAAATTAATTATGCAAATTTTTAAGTTTTCTGCAAGATACGCCAACTTTCTTCTCAATTCCTTAAATAACTCCTTACATGTAAAAGTTACTGAAGTGAAAATTTGTTTCCAGGAGTAACTTTTTACGCTGATTCCAAAAATGTTATCGAAATTTGCGTATCTTCTATAGTTTAAGCATGATCAGTACATTTGCTAAAAAACATCATGAATTTTTTTCGGCATGTCTGATCACAGACACATGTTTTAAATTTTTATATAATGTTAAGTTGGAATAATCCTACATCCCAAAATAATTTCATCTTGTCTTTCTGCTCAAGAGCAGAGAAAAAAGATTGTATGTATGTACCTATATATGAGGATTTTCATATGGGTCATTCCATGTCAGATCAAACAGTGCAGTTCACCACACCAACTCGGATTTTTCTCAAATTTTATATAGATGATTTACAGGCTAAGACACCAACAAATCTCAATTTTGAAGGTTCTAAGATAATTAATTACCGAGAAATTAATTATGCAAATTTTTAAGTTTTCTGCAAGATGCGCCAACTTTTTTCTCAATTCCTTAAATAACTCCTTACCTGTAAAAGTTACAGAAGTGAAAATTTGTTTCTAGGAGTACCGTTTTACGCTGATTCCAAAAATGTTATCGAAATTTGCGTATCTTCTATAGTTTATGCATGAGCACTGCATTTGCTAAAAAACATCATGAATTTTTTTCGGCATGTCTGATCACAGACACATGTTTTAAATTTTTATATGTTGTTAAGATGGAATAATGCTACATCCCAAAATAATTTCATCTTGGCTTTCTGCTCAGGAGCAGAGAAAAAAAATTTTATGTATGTACCTACATATGAGGATTTTCAAATGCAATTTTTATACTGAAGATGAGAAAATTCAGAAGCGTTAGTCAATTTTCCTATGTCTTTTAAATTGATATCTGAAGTTTAACTACTACTCCAGGCATTTTCAAAAACTATAAAATATATCAAAGTGCTTGTATAGGAAAACGTAAAACAAACAAACAACAAAAAATGCATGTAAAACAATGTTAAATTAAAAAGAATTCTAAAGTTAAAATTTAGAATTATTTTTAATCTAACCCTGTTGTTTTTGGCAGTCATCCATCAGCCAATAAATCTTTGGAATTCTGTATGATATTGAACTCAAAAGAAAGAACAATGTTTAATAAAACATATATATGTATATATATATATATATATATATATATATATATATATATATATATATATAAATATATATTAGGTCTACCGGAAAGTTCTATCCGTTTTCCGTATGTCAATATTTTGCCTAGCCAAAACTACTGAAGCTAATAACACGAAATTTAGCATGAGTGGGATTTTATAGCGTAGGTGCTAGATTAGAGAGTATTTTCCAAAATTCGTAATTTATGAAGGATAAAGGCCCAAAATGTTGTTTTCACACATTCTGCGGGATCTCAAAGAAGAATAGAGATATCGATAAAATTCTTTCTGTAAAATGCACAACACTCAAGAATGCCTAAAAATCGATTTAGAAAACATTTCGAATATAATCGTCCTAGGAGGGTAGACGTAAAAGTTTGCCGTGAATAACTGGTTACATGACATTTATTTTGCAATATATCACCAAATGTGCAATTTGACAATGTGCCTGACATTGCTATGCTAGTTGTTGTAACAATAAAAATTTAATACAGTATAGAGTAAAACCAATATCAAATTGCTGTATCCACAAAAGTAGCCAAAGCACAATTTTGTTCGCATTCTGTTAAAGGTAAATAAGTACTGTAACTTACAGGAATTCAATTCTTTCAATAAACTTTGTTCCTTCTATTGACTTGAATGTCATACAGAATTAAAAAGATTTATTGGCTGATGGATGATTGCCAAAAACAGCAGGATGAAATTAAAAGTAATTCAAAATTTTAACTTTAGAATTTTTTTAAATTTAACACTGTGTGTGACAGGCATTTTTTGTTGTTTGTTTGTTTTACGTTTTCCGATACAAGCACTTTTATGTATTTTCTAGTTTTTGCAAATGCCTGGAGTAGTAGTTAAACTTCTGATATCAATTTAAAAGACATAGGAAAATTGCCTAACGCTTCTGAATTTTCTCATCTTCAGTATAAATATTGCATATGAAAATCCTCATATGTAGGTACATACATACAATTTTTTTTCTCTGCTCCTGAGCAGAAAGCCAAGATGAAATTATTTTGGGATGTAGGATTATTCCATCTTAACAACATATAAAAATTTAAAACATGTGTCTGTGATCAGACATGCCGAAAAAAATTCATGATGTTTTTTAGCAAATGTACTGCTCATGCATAAACTATAGAAGATACGCAAATTTCGATAACATTTTTGGAATCAGCGTAAAAAGTTACTCCTAGAAACAAATTTTCACTTCAGTAACTTTTACAGGTAAGGAGTTATTTAAGGAATTGCAGAAAACTTAAAAATTTGCATAATTAATTTCTCGGTAATTAATTATCGTAGAACCTTCAAAATTGAGATTTGTTGATGTCTTAGCCTATAAATCATCTATATAAAATTTGAGAAAAATCCGAGTTGGTGTGGTGAACTGCACTGTTTGATCTGACGTGGAATGACCCAATAGGGGCTGAGCCCACCCAATAATTTATCACTAAATACAGAAAACTAATTTATACTAACATAAAAAAAGTATTCACGTCATTTGCGAACTTTAAAAAAAAACTTTACTCATAAAAATTTTCTTCTTTTGATTTCAATCATGATTTAGTATTCATTGTGACGTCCTGTAACACAAAATGTTACTATAAGCTGCCCTCGCCAGCCTCTGGTTCATTAAAATCAGATTATGCAATGTAAAGTATGATATGAAGAAAAGTTCAGATGTGTCTAAAATGCACTATCTCATCGAAAATGTTTTTTTTTTCCTCCTTTGGATTTTTTACTTTGCTTCTATCTTTAACTTATTGGTAGGAAGATACTAACATGGATACTTACCTTACATTGGTGTAGAATTCTATGGGCCCATAGAGATCGAGCGCCTCCAATAATTTACACTTATATATAGTAAGTCATAGCTGCCAACTACTACGAAATATAACTAACCACTTTTTGTAAACAGTATATTTTTTAATTATTTTTTTCAAAATAGTAACCAGCTCGCGCGCACATCACAAAAATTTTGCTATATTTTAAGCCGATGTAGTGGTTAATTATATTCCGTAGTAGTTGGCAACTATGAGTAAGTTATATGTATGTGAATCAGTGGCGTGGCCAGAAACTTTTCATGGGGGGGGGGTTACGACTTTTCAACTCACATATATGTATATACGCCACTGAAGTGAATATATGTGGTTGTGGGGCCCGGCCCCCCAATAATTTTGAAAACTTTACGCTTATGGCGTGCAATAGTGAAAGCAGGATCCCCCCTCTGTCCTGTGCGTCTCCAAACACGTCTTCGATGATCGTCAGGACACAGTTGAAAGCGGGATTCGTCGCTAAAGACTATACGTCCCCAGTCGGCATCATTCCAACCTGATCGAGCCATGCACCACTGTAATCTGGCTCGGCAGTGTGCAGGCGTGAGTGGCAGGTGGCGTAACGGTCGGCGCGAGCGTAGATTTCGCTCTCTTAACCGTCTGTGAATGGTCATGATGGACACTGGCGTTTGGGTTGAACGTCTGATGGTTGATAGAGATGAAGAAGGCGCTGTGACAGCTGATCGGACCATCACTCTGTCCTCACGATCTGTTGTAGTCCTAGGTCAACCGCTACCATCCTGACGCTGCACGCTGCGATTTTCCACCCATCCTTGCCAGCATCTTCGAATCGTCGCAACGCTTCGACTCAAATGACGAGCGAGTCTCCGATTAGTCCAACCGGCCTCTTTCAGTCCAATGATACGACCTCTGTCAAACTCTGACAGTTGCTCGTAATGAGCACGAATCCTGCAGAGAGGCATTTTTTAAGTTGTTGAAAGGTCATCTGAATCGCAATCAAACCGAAAGTTTTTACAACCGTTGAAGAACTGCTCCATTTATACGTCTGCTGGATGCGCAGTTCCGATGCGCTAGAGATCAAACTATTCATTCATTGGACACCAAATTTGAATCATTTGCATATCGGTTCAAAACATTCATGCATACGAAATTTCAAAGCAATCGGATGATTGTTTCTTGGTGCGTCGATTTTTTTGTTAGAGAGTGTATTAATAATCACCTAGAATCAAGTGTTTCGCGAATAGTCGTAGTTTTTGCTTTTCCTGCTTCTAACAGAAGTTTGGATAATGGAAGTAACTGTCAATGAAAACGTTAATGGTAGTAAATCAACCCTTTTAATACCCGCAAACGATATTTCTACTCAGATGAATAAATAATTAATTTTTTTAACTGTTATTTTTCAAAGACAAAAACTGATTTGCTATTGTTTGACTTCACAACGAGAAGAATTGCAACATAAGCTGGAATACTCTTCATACCTGTTCTTTTTGGGTAAGAGATCACAAGATGAAGCTTCAGTCTTTTTATTTTAACATAACTTTCATATTCAGCCTATATATATATATATATATGTATGTATATAATTGGGGCGATCGACTCTCCGCACCTCTATAATCCGTCCTTGTTTCGTGATGCTGTTGATTCGACAAACTAACTTCCGTACCCCCTTACCCCCGGCAAATTTACATTGATACGTCGCTATCACAAAAGGTTCACATATTGGACTTTTGTGAAATAAAGCTTGTAACATGTCTTTCGCCAATAAAGTCAATTTTGTTGTTGCATTGGTAATATACATATATTATAAGTCCCAAACCTGATAAGGAATTGTGATCTACCCTGTCTATATAAATATATATATATATTAGATCGACAGATTGCTTGATTGGTTGACACAACTATCATTTACTTCATTATTCGAAATTAATCCTTTTCAATAGAAGTTGCTACGTTTTTAACATATCCCATTTTTCCTCCGCTCATCCATTTTGACATGAAAAATTTTAAAACAGGCGATGTCAATGATCATTATTCTTGATTTTTTTACAAGAATAATACAAAGGTCATTCATATTTGACAATTTTTAAAAATTTTAATCCTTGGTAGTTATCTCCTAAAATTTACTGTCCGCAAGCTTTCAAAACTTTATATTTTAATTGCCACGCTACTAATTATCGTGTCATTATTTAAAGAACAAGGGTTCATTGTTTATTCTATTTCTGATGGTCACAGAAGAAGGTGAAGCTTTCCCTCTTTTGTTTTTTTATGAAATCAACAAAATGTTAGTGTCTTTCTTGTATGCAGGTACTTTTCATGAATCATTTCGCCTACCGCTTACCCTGATGCATTATTATCACTTGTGATGCATGATGGTTCTGAATTTATTTGCCAACCAGTAGACGAACAACTGATATTTCAAGATATCGACCTTGGGAAACAGTTTTTTTTTTTTTTTTATGATCTACAATGCCTCAGTGAGGTAGTTCAAAAGTTCGAAAGTTGTTTCTATAGCAATTAAGTGTCAGTTATGAAATATTTCTACATGTGACTACTTCCATACTTGTTTGTCCTTCATCTACACTGTCGATAATTCGCCACTCGACAAGTTATTTCGAATGATGTTTAGGATCCGAAATAAACTGTTTTTTGTCCATGCATACTTAAAAATCAAAAGTTTAATAACAAAACTTTAACCATGTACTTTTCGCAAAGATTTGATAGACAGTAGGAAGTCATAACGCCTTTATTTGCATATAATTTCCAATTTGGAAACATTTGATTGGACAATGCTTATTAGTCTTGTCTGGGGCTAAAAATTACATTTCTATTTCTCCAACTTTTAACAACACACATCTTACTTTTCATAATAATAATTTTATCATTCATGCAAGATCATATTCAGAGAATTCAATGTAATGAAATATTTCTATTTGATAGACCATACGATCAGGCTTTACCATGAATACATATTTGCAAGGGTTAATTGCATAAACAGCAGCTCTTGAACAAACATTATTTATACCTGTTGTGCCGAAACAAGAATTTACTTGTAATGCATCATAGAACAGAATAAGCATTGATAACGATTTAGAAAATGACAAAGAGGTTTCTGCTCGAATTAAGCGCAGTTTTGGATCATGAGAAATCACAGGCAAACAGATGAATGGGTGATGCGCACGTCTCCGTTCAATGGTATCTTGTTCATTTTGTTTTGTTCGTATTCCGCGGCGCTTTGGGGGAGGAATATTAATGTTTATTCTGTCAAGTTCATTTGAGGCTGAGACGTGAAGTATTTTAATATGCCAGAAAGGAATTTAATCAGCAATGACTTCTACTGCATTCCTCTGTTTTCGATCGTCGGAATATATGGCTAGACTGCTGATCTGATTATTTTGCATATTTCACTATATATTTCTTTAGCTTTTACTATCATGCTACTATGTTTTCTTTCAGACATGGGATGTTCCGGTATTAAATTTTAACATAGAGGCTAATTTTCAGAAATAAAGTAAAAATGATTCAAGGAAGATATAAATAAATAAATAATAATGAGGTTTAAGCAAATTATATAACAACAAATCTAGGTGAAGTACTAAGTTTTTTAATACGATATAATAAGAGACATACATTAACGAATTTTTATTTTAGCATTTTTTTTTATGGATAGCCTTTTAGCAATTTTATTTTTATCATTAATTTTTATATTCAAACAAATTATTCAGCAATAAACCTAGGTTAAGTACTCCTATTAGATTCAATATTTTTGTGTATTTTGTTAATGTTTGTACTTCATTTTGTTTTTATATACAGGAAACACTAATCTTTTAAAAATTTCGAATTTTTAAAAAAGTATTACCGAGCACAAATAAATTCTTCAGAATTCTAAATGCAAAAAGTTACATGATTTGAATATGTTGTCCATGGTGAATTTTCTAAAGCTAAAATCTTATGCACTCAGTGGCGGCTCCTCCATTTGATCACATGAGCATGTGAACCCCTAAAGTAAAAACTAAAGAATAAACACATGAACAAATTAAATTTAAAACAAATATTAAGCACACTTCTATATGTAAGTGAATTTAAAACGTGAGTTTTACGCTTTCCCCCCTCCCCCACAATTTTTAAATACAATTATTATAGCTAACGCACTGTAGTGTAGTAGGTTACTACAGCACAGTCTATTCAATCGCACGTGCAAACGGAAAAAATTTCCTCTGAACCGGTCTCTGGGTTCAGACGCCGAGACAGCTGCAGAGAAGAGCGGCACTGATGAAATCATTCCGCTCGCACACTTCCATTGTGCACACACGGGGCCAATCTTACGTTATAGCTTCCGGATTTTCCTTTGGTTTATTACGTTCTGTTAGTTAATTAATTTTTATTTCATTTTCTTATTATTTTCTTTATTTCTATCATTTTGCACTATTTTTTTTTTTACAAACTAATGTAAATTAATTACGATGGGAGTAAAAGACGTGTTTCGGAGCTAAAGCAATGGCATTTTTCAATATTATCCTTTGAAAAAAAAAATGGAAATAAAATGAATCAAGACTGTACCTTTGCTAACACTTATGTTGGTGACGAAATGTAAGACCAAAGATGACTTGTTTTCTTTCAGTTGCATGCATTATTTTCGTTTAACTGCTGAAAACGCAAATACGTTTTCATTTGTAAGGTGCGTCGTATCTGCATATTTAATTTTCGAAATTTGTTTTGTGAACCTCCTTTTAAGTAACACACGAGCCGCCACTGTATACACTCCTCAGTTTTTATAACATTTTGGCTTCTTGGATATTTTTTCTAACACACAGCACTTGAACCGTCTCGTAGACTTCCACTCTTTTCAGTCATTCTGCTTATAAACAGCTGTTTTATGTCTCTTTCGGATTTCTTCCTTTTGCTTCTTCTGAATGGAAATTGGCCTTGTTGTTTACTTTCAGTTCTGAGATTCTTGCCGGTGTAGTTGGTGAAACGGAGCCATAGTGATTCTTCCAGGCTTTCTTGTGCAATCGTTGTGCAAGTTTCCTCATTGGTTAGATTTGGCCGTTAGATGGAGTATCTAAGTGCTAGAACCAATAAGTGAGCATCCGTAGGCCTCTTTTGATGACTCATTGGAGTTCACAAGCAATCCCGGTAGAATCACGATGGAACTGGGCGAAATTTTTTTTTTGGAACTGAAGAATCCTGGATATTTTGTATAATCCGAAGCGCACTTACTGCGGTACCTTTTATTTATGTGTGTATATATTTATAAATTATTCAAAAATTACTGAATTAGTGCTTAATAAGTTTTTAAGTAATTTTACGTTTAAACAATATTTTTCACTTGAGTGTTCTTACTAGTTTGTACTTTAGTTATGTTATTGTTTCAAACTTAGGTGAGAATACTTCCTCTGAGTATACTATATTATCACCCATGTTCAGTTTTGTTGTATTAAACGTAACAATATTAGCTACAAAAAAATCAGTTTTAATATACTTGAATAAATATAAGAAGAGATAAACTTTTTTTTTCTCTAAATGAAGTTTTTAATCAAAGATGGACTTAAAGGTATAAAAAACGTTTCCAAAAAAATTTCAATCTCAAACACTTACTGCAACATACAAATCGATTATAGTTTACCAGATAGAGGTGGTGGTCCTTAAAAATTAATTAAATATTATTTTATTTTAAATGTACAATAATGCATGATTTATAAAAGCTTGAGGTGTGTTAAAGTATATTTTCACTTCACAAAGATGTATGTATTTCTGTGTCCTTAACTTTTATTTCAAAAGTAGAATTACACAAATGAATGTGACTATATGTATCAATAAAAAGTATTATGAACTTTCACGCAATTCGGAAGTAATTGTTTGAGATATCCACCTGGTTGAAAGAAATCTCTTCTAAGATCTAAAATTTCTACATTCTTTTTCGAATTCTATTTGAATTATCTTAATGTCTAACAACAAGTTTCATAATACAAAACAAATAAGTTTACTATCACATTTCTTTATTTCATACATAAAAATCTGTAATATATATTAAAAATTGCTGCCAAGTGCACCAACATGCAACACTTGCAATATATCCAAACTTTTTCTGAAATCTAACTTTTCAAATCAGAATGGGATTTATACCATTCGTTATATTGCTTTATGTGCCTTCAGAATAATGCTACAGAATATTGGAATTCGCGTTTTATATTATCTACATATTGGACAAGTTCAGAGATCTGTTATCAGTATGAGAAAAAAAAATACATTTGATATTTTCCCTCGAATGACTTTTTCCCGTAAAGATTTCTTTTCCCGCCCTAAAATTGCAAAGTTATTAGAGCGTTTCCGGAAATTTTTGGGAAAGTTTTCGCAACGGAAATTGTTTGCAATGGAAATCCGTGCCACATAGCATAAGTGACGCTGCAACAGCTGGAAAATCACTGAAGATTCTTTCACAAGTATTGGGGGAAAATAGTAGGAATTTTTTCATTGTGTCCTAAGGTGTATCAGACATCAATAAAAATAGAAAATTTGAAATCCAGGATTTCATTTGTGGCATGCAAGAAGATGGTGCAACATGTAATATTAAATTAATTATTTTTTATATTGTTTATAAGCATAAAAGCCGTTTTTTTCACACCTAGCCAATTTGCAGACTAACTGATTTACTTCGTTTGTGTAAGGGATCAAGATTTTCCGCATATTACCATGGTCATGGGCAGAGACCTTCTATATCTTTAAAGTTTGAAAGTTTCAGAAACCGAAAATAAATAAATAATAAATAAAACAGAATAAATAAATGAATGGGTAAATATTTAGAATTAAATATATAATGGTTTTTATGAATTGGGTAATAAAACGTTTGCTTCAAAAGTTATATAAAAAGGTCTTAATTTAGAGATTTCAATAAGAACTTTTTAATGAAATAAATAAAATATTCATAAGTTACTGATTTCTATTGAAAAACAGTCTAAATGTCTCAAAAAATGAAATTTGAATCGAAAGTTATGAGTAGAATGAAGTTCGTTTATAATAAAATAGCGTATAAGGCATTGTTCCAACTGTTTTGAAAATTCAGATTTTAAATTTATATTTTGAAATTAGATGGAAAGACAAATATCATTATTTTTCCTTTCTCAGCACAAAAAGAACAATATTTTCCTTGTAAGTAATTTGTAAATTAATTCTCCTGAGCAAAATTTTTATCCGTTGATAAATAATAAATATAAATAAAGACTTTGCTACAGGAAATTATTGTAGAAAATTCGAGAACTTGATATTTAGGGCAATTTGAAAATTTTCACCCGTTTAAGAAGTAAGAATAGCGTGTTGAAGTAAAAAAAAGCATGCCTAATTATATAAGGGGCGACCCTACATTAGGCGGCCTAAATGTAAAGACAGGTAGAGTTGACCTAAATAAGCAGATTTCATATAGGAATGTGGGTACTTAGTATTATCCCGACGGTCCGCCAAGACGAGGAATTTTTCGCTAAGATAAATGCTGAACAAAGGAAATTAATTCAGGGTTAGAAATACGTTTGGCAACAGTCTGCCAGCACATTTGACGCAAAAATCGTTTGGCGGAAATGACCGCCGGGAATACGTAAGTGTATCCACCGGACCACCGGTATAGGATCACCGGAATGTGTGTGCGATAATAATACATTAAAACGCTAGCTTGTAAAACAGTATGGATCACAGGGAACTGGAAAGAATAAGAAAGCAAAAATTTATTAACAGTTTTTCAAGAGGTAATCGAAAAATCTGCTATTAACATCTATACAAGATTCGCAGCAACAGTGCATGGATCGGCGTACATTAGAAAGACGTCAGGCATGTCAATCACATGCGCAGCAGTAACAGACAAGATTTTCTCCAGATGTGACGGGACTCTCGTACACCAGGATTTTAGTATGACACCAAAAGAAAAAAATCTAATCGGGTTGAATCAGGAGAACGCGGGGGCCAGCCCCGTCCTATATCCAATGCTGGTCGTAGGGGAGTCTTGAAGTTTCGACTGAAGTGAGCTGGGGCTCCATCATGCTGGAATTACATTCAACTGCGAACAGTTGGAGTAACATCGACCACAAGTTTAGGTAAGCCCTCCTGAAGGGAGATGTGTGTGTGGCCAATTAAACGACTAGGTAGAAGGTACGGCCCTACTAAGTTATGGTGCACAATGTCTGCCTAAGCATTAACTACTTCGGCCCTGAATTTTGTATTGAGCAGATAAAGATCTTGAGTGGTTAGATGTGCTGCACTATATGTATCTTAAATACGAAATCTTAAAACATTCCACCAATTATGAAACTAATTAAAAAAGTTCTAATAATAGGACACGATGCTGTAATTGAGCAAAATGATAAAATAATTACAGTTATTTTGTGTGAAACCTTTAGAAATACTTCTTTGTGCGTGTAAAGATGAAATACTTCACACTTCTGCATTTTGATTGCATGCAATCACTCATGCATTCATAAAGATACATTTAACTTTTGGCTTCAAATGGCTTGACAAGTCCATTATCTTCTTTGCTGGACATTTTCTGCCATCTACAGAGCAAAAATGACAACGCTCAGCAATTCTTGCATGTATTTTTAGTAGGACACTAGATTTTGGAGTTAAAATTCTTGAAAATGAAAAGTATAGAGTAATGCAAAGATGTATTCTAATATTAGGACGGCAGGGTCGAAGGGGTTAATGGAAAACCGTTCTTAGTAGGTATGTGATAATGTGCCTTTTGGGTTACCATGAGCCCACAGTTGAGAATTATGGATGTTAAATATACCCGACTGCATAAACTTAGCATCATCAGTAATAAAACATCTGAAGGGAGGGTTTGATTGGCTGCAGTATACTGTAGGTAAAAACGAGCAAAGTTGAGAAGTGGAAGATAATCGTCAAGGGTCATTGCTTCGACTCTGTAAATGATACGATGCATTTTGCCTTCACGCAAAGTCCTCAAAACATTTTGATGGTTCACATCCTACACACGTCCCACATCTCTGGAGCTTGTTGAAGGATTATCCTCTACTGTGTTTAGTATTCTTTGTTCCTTTGCAGGAGTTCTGCGATACCTTCCAATGCCAGTTCCACGCCTGGAATAATAAAAAGATCCACTTGTGTGTAATTCCTAATGAAGACGCTCGAATGTTCGACGATCCGGCCGATTCCTATCCGGGAATCGCTCCCTGTACATCCTTTGAGCCGATAATCCAATTCTTGGTGCAGCCCCATATATTATAAAAGGGATGTCGGCCAGCTTCGCATTGCTGAAACGATGCATGCTGCTCGAGATACTTGCCGGAAATGATGAATCCAGATAGCAAAGCGCTTTTATACACCGCAGCCATGTACCACACACACAATCCTACACGAAATCTGTTTATTTAGGTCCCCTGTAAAGGCCTTGACATTTTTGACATAGTTTAGGACCACCCGGTATTTAGACTTCGCCCCCTTATGTGAAGTTTAAGAATAACAACTTAAAATAAGCTTTATTATTAAATGAATAGCATATATAACTTTGGTGTACAGTGTACACCCTCTCATAAAAATATTCGAGTATAAGAGAAATCTTCCATTTCAGCTTTGCAAATAATGAGCTTTTGAAAAACGTGTAACTGGACAGAAATATGCAAAGTTCTAAATTATATATAAACTAATTCATATTCTATGATAAGTACTTTTTAATATAAGAAGCTAACAAACTCTTACTGGGCTATTTTTTGAGAGGGTGTACGATGAACGGCTACCTAATAAAGAGCAACTGGACTTTTTTTAAGCTTCCCTTGATTACAAAAATGGATTATGTTAGAATGATGACGCTACAGATATGTCGAATGAATTAAACTACCGCCTGTAAGTGTGTCGTATGAACCACGGGACACTCTTAACATCCGACTATATAGTTAGGGTGACCCCTGACTCACACTGGAACCGTTTCCGGCAATCATTTCAATACAAATATTTTGCCGTAATTACTACAAGAAGATTAAAGTGTTCAAAAAGATTAAAAATCAGATTAAAGGGTAATAAAATCTACACCGTATACGATCCGCTTGAAAATTATCATAATTATGTATAAAAATTAAATAAACAATCCGCGCTACTTTAAAAATCACAAAATCTATCGGCTCCCTCATTTTTAAGCGATTTTTTGATATTTTCAGCTCAATTTTATTTTCGAGAGTAAAAAAAGTGAATCATTTGCGTGACAAAATGAACTGTTGGAACCGTTATGACGTCATATTCATTACGGACATCAGGATTTGAAAGGAAATTGTGATTCCCGTTCATTTAAAATAGTTTTTCCAGATTACATAGTTTAATTTTTGTTTCCACAAATTAATCATCTGCATGTATATAAGAAAGGCTGTGCACACAAAACGAAATCTTTCGAATGGCAGAAGTTTCCTCGCGTTTCCAGAAGAGCATGAAATTCGATTTGTTTATATAATAAAAATCTAATATGAACTTATTTTAGTTGGACGAAGATGAATATAATGAGTGTACCTATTCTTACGTCAAATGTTTTTTTTTTTTTTTTTCTAGCGTCCGTTGTAATTGCTCCCACAACGGGCTTTGACTTCTAGTATTGGAAGATTGCGCATACAACTAAATGATTTTAAGGTTATTTCATGCATGTACACTTACATATCTGTACACAGAGCACTCTTAATTATGTAGCATTTAGAGAATGAATTGATCACTTATAGTATCCTTGCGTATCATAGTCATAGATGCACTTTCGTCATTTGGGAATAACACACTATTAAAAATCCATTATCATTCAAAAAATGCATCCGATATGCAAAGCTTACCTTCATTTATAAATGACCTGAACTCCCAAGTATTTTGAAATGTATATCAGACGGGTTAGTAACATAGGAATTGCGGGTTTATTGCAATTGCAATTCTTAATAATTAGCAATTGAACGTTTCGTTTTACAATCCTTAGCATTCAGCAACTGAACGATTCTCAGCAGTATGTGATAAGTTAGAACATACCAAGATTACAATTAATGAGTAACCTAATGAGGAAGTGAGGAAGTAACCAAAAATGTTTAATATGTTGTGCCAGATTGGTTGTTTGCCGAATATTTCAGATACGTTACGAAAACGGAATTCTTGTGTTTAACAAAAAACTAATCGCTAGTGTTACATCTATATTCCTCAGGAGTGCACTTTGATATTTTCCGTCGGCGATGCCTTGTCTCTTGTTGACGCATTTTTTTTTTTCTTGAATTCTTACATATAGTTTACTAGCAGTCGAATTGTTTTCTTATCGCCTAAACTATCTATTTTTATATATGGCTTATACAACTGCGATCTTACCGAAACTAAACACCACTATAGCATTCTTCGTTACTGTTTTTCATATTTACCATGACTAGAATACTACAACATGACTCGCATTGCAGGAACGAGTATACAGTGTAACCCAAAAAGGCGGTAACATGCCTTAATTCCTTATCTCTTAGAGAGAAGTGGGGAATGTAAATTGAAAAAAAAAAATGTTCAAAATAAGGTAGGAGAAAATACTTCGTCCAAAAAAAAAAAAAAAAAAAAAAATCCCCACGTAAATTTTCAAAACGTATTACATTCTGGTCGTCTTAAGTTTGGTCGTATACAACTTTTGGGTGGGCACAAAAAGTTTGTACGCAACCCCTTTAAAAAATTCCCGATAGTAAATCATGCCCCATACATGAATGAGGTGATGTACAAAATTTGAGAATATATCCTACCCTACTAGCAATTTTGCTCGGGCCACTACGGGCCACGAAACCAGCCGATGACGGCCCGAGCAAAATTTCTAGTAGGGTAATTACTCTCACAGATAGATATACGCTGACTTAAACCACTTTTTCAAATATAATTCATTTGTATATAGAAAGGGTAATGTTATATCGGACGATCAGGTTTTAGGGGGTCGAGCAGAAATTAGCAAAGAAAATAGTTTTTGCACATTAACGTTAAACGTTTACTTTGAAATGCAGGTTCAACCCTGATATTTTTTATAGAGATATCTTTGAGGAGTTTTATGATGGAACGCTGAAATTTTGTCCAAATCCATATTAGTGTATGGGACACATTTTACTAATCGGTTATTTTTTTCTACAGGGATCATATACAAATTTTAAGATTTTAATTTTTTGAAAATTGACAAGAGAAATCTTTTTTTTTTCTATCGCAAGTCTCTTTTTTTAAATGCTTATTAGATTGAAAAAATAACTTTGAAGAACTTATTTTATATAATATAATGATTGAAATAAAACTACTGAAATTTCACTATTAAACTTATTTTACAAAGCCATATTTGTCAGAAAATACTGAAACAGCATGCATGAAAAGGAAATTTGAGAAACAGAACAGACTGAAATAAATACTTTTCATAAAATAAGCCACATGGAATTAAAGTTTAGTTTCTCGTTAAAGTAATATTATGTTACAAAATTGTTTATGAGCTATGATATTAGTATTTGTGACATTTAATTATTCCGTGAATATTTAATTATGCTGATGTAATTATACTTATTAAAGAAAGTATAATGTTACAAATAAGATAATTTAAGGTAACAAATCTAATCGAAATGTAGTTCTTTATTAAAAAATTGTGGATTTTGCACATATGAGTGAACAATGTTATTCATTTTAAATCAAAATATTCTAGGAAGGTTTTGCAGAACCGGAATTTTTCTAAAAGTAGAAAAATTAAATAGGAAATGAATACCATTAAAATCTTGGTTTGCAATTAAATTTGAATTTTAAAGATTTTTGAAAACCAATAGTACAAACAACATTATTTCTTCATGACGTTTAGGATGCTGTAAAACTTAAATTTGTAGATCATTGTTATTCTTATAAAATAATCTTATGCAATACATCATTATAATTTTAATATCGTGTGAAAATATAACTGTTAATTATAATTTAAACGATGAAAATTAATTAATTTTATTCTATTTTAAGTCGAGAAGTTAAATTTGCAAGGAACATTTCACCTGGGACAGAAAACTTAAAAAAGAAAATGTTCATTTGAACTGTTATGAATCGTTAATGTGTTACATAGTCAATTTTTGAAACAACTATCACAAAAAAAGTATTATCAAAGTATCGCTAGAATTATCTGAGTTATCGCGCTTAAATGCATCAGGGATTTCCGTTTGTTGAGGAAAGCGCAAATTCGAGTAGAAACCTAATAATTATACAGCATTATGATCCATCATTTATGGTTGGATCCTTCATAAGCTTAACCATGGCGTTCGGGATGGATCATTACTAATGTGATATCTTTTCACGGAATCATGAGGTAATAAATGTCGCTGCATTAGATAGTAGTTTGGATAAATCGTATTTCCCTGAGTTAAAGGGAAAAAATACGAAAAATAGTGCATTTGGAAGAGTTAGTTAGAGATCAGTTTTTGTGTTTCTTTAATCGTACATTAATCGTACTTGAATACTTCCTGTTTATTGTACGAAATTTTAGCTTTGAAGATTGATGCTAATATAGCAACATGTTGTCTGAAGTAGTCAAATGATGTTAATGTGCAAATACTTAAACGTGATCAAGTGTAATTTAATTCCACTCTAAATTAAATAGTTTTTTGTTGCTTAGTAAATCTTTAACTCAATGAGGATTTCGAGTCTTTATAATAAGGTTATATATATATATATATATATATATATATATATATATATATATATATATATATATATAACTAACAAGTAAAACACAAAACATACTACAAATAAGACATATCTCGAAAAAAAAAAAAAAAAAAAAAAAAAATATATATATATATATATAACAGCTATTAGCCAGAATTTGAAGCCATATAAATTGCAAGAATTATTGTGATAATATAATGGAACGGAAATTATAACCACTGTCACCATCTTCAGGGGCCACAAACAGTGGATTATAATTTACAGCAAACCAAATAGTAGGGTTTCGGTTGTGTGGCATATCAGAAGAGATATTAACTCCACACATCTGGGCCCTACCCTACTATATAAAGGAAAGAAGAAATCAAAAAGATAACAAAAATTAGAAAGATAATTTTACATACCAGGCCTTGAGCACATGGAAAATTTATTTGAACAATTAGTATGTGTTGCCAATGCTAAGAATTGTAAAAAGTGAAAAATGGTGTTGCCCCTAAATAAAAGTGTAAAAGTGGAAAGAAGAAATTATAGGAGTTGCCAAATACTAAAAGGTAATATTATTAAATTTTAAGAATATCCAGGTATATTAATATAATAAATATGTATTGAATAATAATAAATTTAAAAGATTGAATAAAATAAATAGTATAGCAAAATTAAATATAACATATTGTTTAAAAAATATAATGATTATTATTATAGAGTATGTATAATAAGTTATTGTATGACAGAAGATTAATCTAGTAAATAAGAGAAAAATAATGTTTAGGACAGAATAATCACAATATAGGAACCCCCTTTTTTTTTTTTTTTTTTTTTTTTTTTTTAAATCCTCCAGATATATATATGCATGCATATACACATCCAAATTGTTTTTTAAACATATTACTATTTTATTTTTTTTTTTTATATATGAGAAAAACGTCCTCCGCCCGACCCAACCATCCAATTACAACCTTAAAACCAAAACCCCACCCAGCCTCCAGTAAATTAACAAAGACATTAGACACATCATTATCAAGAATTGTATATAATAGATTTTAGGAACTTAGTAGGATAGTTGTATTGTCTAGCTGACAGAAATAGAGATTTAAAATTGGAGACTTTGAAATCATCAGAACATAGAAACTTGATTCTACAGCAGTGACTATAGATAATATTGCGAAATACAGATTTATGTAAGCAGGAGGAAAAATGAGTAAAGCTATTTACTTTAAAGCTAAAATCTTTACGCTTATCATATATATTGAAACTAAGGCTATTTCTAGGAGTGATGGAGATACTTAGATCTAGAAAACTAACAGAATTGTTAAGCATATCATTTTTAATTAATTCCAGAGCAGATGGATATTTTATGAGGAAGATAATGTTATTATATATATATATATATATATATATATATATATATATATATATATATATATCCTAAAATATTTGAAATTTTACGGAAAATTCGAGGTTACGCGTTATCGAAACTTTACGTTCTCATCCAATTATTTCGCCACTTAAGATAAGAATAATATATATGACATTTAAACTTCAAAAAAGCATTTTATTTTAAGTTTTCATAATAAATTAGTATTTTAAATAAAGTTTAACATGACATTTTTATCTGGATACTTCTAAAAGTTTGAGAATAATAAACGATAGTACTATTTATTGTTTTCTAATATTGTTTTTATTTTGAAGAACGACAATAAATATATTTACGTTCGGCAAATTAAAAATAAATGGTATTTTAAATCTATTTTCAGTTACATACGAAATCCTCCTGACTGCAAAAGTCAAAATAATCAGCAATAAAACAAACAATAAAATCGTTGATGGTGACAAATTACTTCACACTGGGAAACCGCAAATCAAAGTTTTGGAAGAAAATTAATCAAAATATTTCACTTGTGTTCGACCTGTCACATTTCTCAAACACAAACCACACCGAATGGAAATACTTGGCGGGAACTCTATTCTTTTTGCCCTTTCTTTATATATTTAATAAGAAATAATGAGCGCGGGAACACGGCCTGAAAGTGAACGGAACACAGTAATTGTTACATGTCATTTCAACCTGCTCATGCTAGAGTAGATATTAACGACCTCCAGTATCCATAAATATTTCTCCAGTACACGGAAGGGTAAAGTAATAGAACGAACGGGGGGAAAACAACATCGACCAGTGTGTGCACATATGGGATTTCCTTGTTTATGAGTTAATAACGTTTGTGTAATTGATTTAGCTAATTCCCAGCTGTTTATGTTGAGCGCAGACAGATTTCGTACAACTATTTTCTCCCATTAATTTGAATGTTTAAAAAAATTATCTGGTAAAAAATTTCGAGTTGTTAGTTTAAATGACCTTATTTAACGGATTTCCGTGAGGTGTTTTAAGCATTAAATAACTCCAAAGAAATGTTCCATTCCGAATATTTTTAGTATTTTACATTCAAAGTAATTCTGAAATCAATCAGCTAGGATAATAGAAGTGTAGCTTAATTCATATTGTAATCACCGTACATTCACACCATAGTAGAATAGTTGTAAACCAGTTTTCTTCTATCCATGCACACCCTCTAAAAAGTATTCGAACACAAGTAAAATTCTGTATTTTGGTTTGCAATTAATTAATTCGTTTCTTAAAAACGCACAAATCGACAGAAATACGAAAATTGTTATGATGCATAATTTAATGCATGTTTTCTAAGAAATACTATTTAATGTACGAAGTCAACGTAGGAAGTTTGACTTTTACTCGAACAGTTTTTTGAGAGGGTGTAACTGTTTCGTACTTGTTTGCCAGTTTTCCTTATAGTTTACTCCTTTGTGATGATTGTTGTGTGTGTTTTCCTGTGACTTTCACGCTGCCAGGAATTTGGGTTTAGCGTGTGCAAAAGTTATATTTAAAAGATGGCACCATGTGTTTATCGTGTTCTACATTTTAATCTGCTGTTGCGATAATATTTTTGTTCTTTTAACCCTCTAACGCGTAGTGTTCACGCTCTGGGAACACCAAACTATGACGTTTTGACTGTTGCCAGTCACGAAGAGTAGATTTGATTTCTATAAAAAAGTTGCGGGTGACATAGCTCCACGAGAATCCTTTACTTTTTAGCACGTCATTTCCCGTAAAAAAAAGTCACGATTATTTTTAACAGCACCGACACCTGCTGAAAAATGGAAGAATGCGAGAACAGCTGGATAGATTGCTCAATGCTGAAAAAAGGGCAGCCGTTGCCATCGCTCGACTTAACTACCAGCAAGATGGCGGACGATCGATTCATCTGGCTGTGCCCGGCACAGCCATCTGTCGTCAAAAAAGGATCTCTAGATCTGTGGCGCGCGATGAATGTTTCGATCGTCCGCCATCTTGCTGGTAGTTAAGTCGAGCAATGGCAACGGCTGCCCTTTTTTCAGCATTGGGAAAGGGTTGCACCTCAAATAGTTAACTAAGTGTAAAGTATTTTGTATAATTGTTTTCGGTGATGTTTAATAACAAAAAATTCCAACGGATTCTGATTAGGCATTGTCCGCTATAATTGCCCGAAGGTATTGCGACTATTTTATTATGGGGGCACCCATTGGGCGGCCAGGGTTACTCTTCTAAGGGACAGACAAGGTAACTTCCATGCACAAGCTGGGATTTTAACCCAGACCCAAAACGTGATAGTATGGTTCTTAAGCCAATATTCCACCTGGGCGGTTGTTTAATAAATTGTTTCGTTTAAACTCTCGCTGCCTCGTCATTTGAGTGAAGGCCTTGAGTTACAATATGAATTGCATTATTATATTTTTGTACATCACTGTACATACTATTACATATTACCGAACATTAAGAAAATGTATTAAAAATATATGTTTATTTAAATTTCCTCACTAGAAGTAATGTCGGAAGTATTATGTTTCATATAAAAATATATAGTCCTGACAAATACCCGAATTTTTAATATATATATATATATTTATTTATATAATACGCTTTTTTATCAGTATTCTTCCTGTAAGGTCATTAATGCTTTAATAAAAAAAATTAGCTAAAATGATATTTATTTGAATTCTGAGACAAATAAATGAAAAGTTTCTAGAGGATAAGTTTATAAAATCATAAGCTATAACTTACTAAAGTTAAATAGCAACCAAGTTTTGAAATTGGCTTGTTATTTTATTTTAATTTATCGCAAAACAATGGGGAAAATAAAAACAAACCCCTCCCCCCTAAAAAAAATCATGCTGTTAGAAAATGCATTTTTATTTTTACTTTTGATACACTGTATACATATAAATATATATCAGCCTATCAATCTATCTGCATATATGGCAGAAGTTGTTCAATTGATTGTTTAAAGGTCCAATGTTTTGCCACGGCTTTACAATGTTTACGTGTGACGTCACCTCCCCATTCCTAATTTAGGGATTTGCTCTTGAGATCGACATATGTGAAGCTTTTTATTTCCAGTGCTAAAGTGGTTCTTGAAGATTTTTTGTAGATCTGAATTCATGTATATGTGAGTCGATGCTTCTATTTCGAATAAATGATTTTAACACATGTCAATGCGCAAATCCTACTCACTGATTCACAGATTTTATTTTTGTTTGCCATTACACTAAAGAATATTTGAATGTTATTTAAATTCCTATGTTTAATTTGTGAATTTCTTTTCAAAATTCATATAGATGAAAAAAAAAAAAAAAAACTCTTAGGACATCATTTACCTTTAAAAATGTCTTTACAGTCTTCTTTTATGTGGGATAACAACTTTTACCTACTGAAATAGAGCATTAGCTTTTTATTCGAAAAATTATTTCAAAAATAATTTTTCTACTTGTCGATTTTAAGTGTAATAGGTTTTTTAAAAACAATTATGATTTTTTATTAATTTAAGGTGTGAGTTTGTCTGAAGAGGATAAAAGCTTTCATTTTAATATCCCTATAGCATTATATTATTTTTTGACAGGAAATAATGCCGAGTGCTTGCGGAAAATGTTAATGATTTTGAATAATATTTTTAATTGTAATTTATTTGCATTTAGTATTATTTTCACTTGCATGTTAATACGAGTATTATGCTTAAAATGCAAATTAATGTAGCTTTGCTATAACCTGGACTCTTTTGTTCAAACTTTTCTTTTTTCTTTCTCAGAAAGAAATGTTAAAAAATATAAATAACCGATCAAAAATATGTGTTGCCTTGGTAAACATTTCACGCTGAATACCAAATAATTACATAACAAACATTGGCAAGAATAAGTTTAGAAAAGTTCTTAGCAGAACGTGACAGTTTTCGAGAATTAAAGCTTTAGGCCCAAATCATACATTGGAAATGAAAATTTAAGGTTTCGTTTTTTATTTTGTTGCTACAGTTACTTTACTGGCGCTTAAGCGAAAATATTATCTTCTTTAACCGTTTTTCTCTCTCCATGATATTTGTGATAAATGGAGTGGAGTGTGAATTGCTGTAGGCAGATAAAATTTTTCTTACACTAACGTAAAGCTTATTTTAGAAAGTAAAAAACGTAAATATTAACTGATAGACAAGAATGTTCTATCAAAATTCTATTAATTGAACAATAAAGCTGAACAATAAAACAAATGACAAAGAAAAATATTATAAAATCTGTAGATTTCTAATTATAGTCCATCTAATACAGTAACTTTCTTCATATAAAACATTTAAAAGACAACAATTTTTATAAATATTAATTTCACTTTTCTTAAATAACTCAGTTACTGTATGCTTATTTCTTCCTTCCCTCTTCCAACTCTCCACTAAGAAAAGTATCAAATTCCAAACGTAATTTTCTATTTTTTAATATTCTCCAATGATTTACAATCTAACATTTGTTATAAGGGGTATCTACGTACTAAATCAGTAGTGAAATTTTGAACATTCAATAGGAACTCTATTATTTTTCATTGAAGTTTTGACCAGTTTACCATAAAACAGAGAGTATAGAGATGTCTTTTCATTTTTAAAACGTTACCAGAGTTTTTACTACCAGAGACTGACTGTTTGACTACTGCTTTATTTACTATGAAACAATTAAAAATAATTTATCTAATCTGAATGTTGACCTTTACAATATAATATTTTTTCAAATATAATATAAGTTTTAAGATAAAAACTATTATTTTTATTATATTTCTTCTAAATAAATTATTAGTTATAACTTGTGTTACAAGACCTGTAAGATTATTTAAGAAATTTCATATTTCAAAAACACTTGCAATATATTATGTTTCATCTGGAATAGAAGCATTGAAACTTTAACTGATTTAGTCAATTAATTTTAGTAGCTAATGATATAAAAAAAGGAATTTCTCTTTTAAACTGCATGTGAAGAATAAAAGTTTAAGCAAAAAAATAATAATTTACTGATCTGTCCTACAAAATATAAATTAAAAATCTACTCTTGCATATACATTCCATAAAGAAATGAAAGTTTAAGCAAGAAAATGTGTGTATATATATATATATACATATATTTCACTTTCACAACAGATGAAAAATTTAAAAATTGAAAATATTTTAAAAAGAAATCGAAATCAGTATCCTTAGTCATTAATTTTTGTATTTGTTAAGCCTGAGCAAATAATAATTTCAAGGGTATCGGGTGCTTTTCAAAATATTTTGAACACTTAAAATATGTCATCTTCTGCAGAAGTGAAAATCTATATTTTATTTGAAAATTTTCTTGCTTTCGAAACTATCATTCTCTTATAGTATGCCCTTCCAATAATTAATTTTTATTTTATGATTTTTGGGGCTCCATAATTAAAGGCTTTTACTGTTTTTAAACATTTATTTATTACAATTTAGCTACAAACAAAGCACTTGTTTTATTCGTAACTTGAAAGTAAACTCATAGAAACTTCTGTAAAAGCCACAGTATGCTTTAAAAAACTGTGCCATACACACACGCTTACATACACATACTTCAATAAAGTGCCTTAGCCTTGTTTTTTTGCATAGACAATACCAAAAATAGAATAAAAAAGTAAAAAAAAAAAAAAAAAAACTTCTGGTCTCTAAGTGTTAGGCGACGGCGAGATTCCTACTTACGAGCTCCTGCTTAATATACAGGTGCTTTAACCAACAAAGCCACAGCGCCTATTAGAGGTAAATATAATAAATATATATGTTGGCGGCTCTTTTTTTAGCTTGACACCGAGACATAATGATAAAAATCTACTTTCCATAAAGAGCTTCTAAAACCCTTTAAAAGCTTCTAAAAACGATCAGAAAAATCTTATTACCAAAAATTTCTGATACAAAAACTATGTTCAGAAGGGTAGGCCGAAAATTCAAAGGCTATGCTCATGTTTAACGCCAATTCGCGTATCAAAGTTTTGAAAAAAAATGCTATTTCATTCATTTTTTATACAATAAAATCTCTTGAATTGAAACATCATATTTTTGATTTAAAAGATTAGATTTGAGTATGAAGAGCAAGTGAAAAGAAATATACTTGTAATTTTAAATTATGTAATTGTTCAATATAACTAAATAGCAAACCTTTCCATAAAAGCTATGAAATTTTTATATTTTTCAATTTTACTTGGTCCATTTAGTACATAGATCTTTATAACTCATTGCCATGTTTATCATTCCAGTTATTTTATTTAAACTAGTCATAATGGATCATAATGAAATATTCGCTTTGATGATGTCTTCTATTGCATTAGAATTCCTCACTTTTAATCTTTCAAAATGATGAGTACGAAGGATAAAAAATTATATTTAATGATATTAAAAATATTGTTGAACTTTTACTTAGAAACTTGAAATTTTAAATGGTACTCCGATCGCAAAAGTGTTTGTCGGCCCAACCCAAAAAATTATTTCTTATAATTGCTGGAGGTTTATTATTCGTTTTGGTTCGCGCTAATATTTAAGAGAACAAAAATTACAGTCGTACCCAGTAGATGTACTTAGGAGGTCTGATAATTTTATTTATATTTTCATATAACGTTTTAAATTTTACAAAGAACACCCAACTGATTTTAAATTCATGATTTTTTGTCATACTTTTGCACATTTTGTCACCATGGCTCTGTTATTTGTTCATAAAGATTACTTTATGTTATATAAATTGTACGTTGATATTCCTTTTCTTTCAGGACAATTCTGAGATTGCACCTGTTTCATAAAGTACAGCGCACATACAACCAAGCTTGTTGTATATCTTACCACAGACACTTCTGTGAAAAATGCAAACTTTCCCAAAATTTTAATAGAGGATTTACAGCAGCTCATGAATACTGCGAAATGATCAAAGAATTAAATGTAAAGGAACTTGCACCACAACCTTAGGAAACTTCAAAGGCTTTAAAAAAGAAATATTGAATAAATAAAATATTTTCAAAAAAAAGAAGACATATGGGCTTTATGCTTATGTTTCAATTAAAAATTAAAGAAATAATGACCTCCTTCAGACCTGGTTACTACCGCACCAGGCGAAATCGGTGAAGTATGTCAAGAGTTTTTACTTGAAACCTGAGTAGGGCCTTTACGTGAAACCTTGAAGAGTTTTTACTTACGGCCTGGTAGGGTCGACCAAGGCCGTTTCATTTTGCACACTTTCTATACCTACGCGAAGGTCGGATCCAAGCCAGTCTACACCCTAAAAGGTTCGCTTAGCTGCAGTGGCGGCGCGTGGTCAAAAATTAGTGCAGCCGGAAACATATGAGCCCCCCCCCCCCTTCCCTCGGACAAGAATGGAAAATATTTGTTACTGAATTTGAAAGCTCGCGAATTAAGCCCTCACCGAGGATAAAAAAAATAAATTACATAAAAAATGTAAGAGATCCTATTTTACTTCCATAAAATGGACATAAGTTTGAACCAGCCGCTCTTATCCTCAAAATTGAATTAATCCTTGTCTGATTCGAAGTTTCCTTAGAATTTTTTTTGTAATGATAACTTGGGAAGAAAGGAAAAAAAAAAAGAAAACTTACTTATTTTTTATAAGTCAAATCAATCCTTTTTTCTTTTAAACTTGCGAATCAGTCAGTGATGTTCTCATAAAAAGGCGTTGTTTTAATTTAGATATCAATAATTTTAAAAGCTCTTTAAAATTCCCCATGTTTAAAGAATTTTCTTGCCTCTAAATTCATGTCCTCTAAATGCCAGTTCTTGCTTACTTAAAAACAATATGCTTTGATCGGTAATTGCATGAAGCGTCTATTCAGGCTTGCCTTCTTGATAAATTCAGCAATATAAGTCGAGAGTTTTCCTTTAATGCGACAGCAATTTTGGTTCCACTTCTTATCAACTCCTTAAATTTTAAGGAATTTTTTTAATGTTCGATTGAGCTTTCATGTGTTTTACATGCTCGTGTGATGGTGGTTAATCCATCATATCCAGTATCATTCCAAACGCTCTTTTTTATCTCAACGATTTAACACGGCCGACAAAACATTTTTTTGTAAATAAAAACTGCTACATATCCACGAGAATACTGCATACCATGATGACTGGAAGCTACGACCATGCTGAGACGAACCTGCTTTTTTCTTATGAATATACAATTTTGGTGCCGGTCTTTTTCTTTTAGTGGTTGTCGTTTATCATCTTCTTTCCGTTAAACGGAGTTTCAA
Organism: Cheiracanthium punctorium; assembly: GCA_038373885.1. Classification (NCBI taxonomy): domain Eukaryota; kingdom Metazoa; phylum Arthropoda; class Arachnida; order Araneae; family Cheiracanthiidae; genus Cheiracanthium; species Cheiracanthium punctorium. The sequence goes on along the minus strand of JAWZYV010010737.1, from coordinate 528,525 downwards.
GCAAGACGCAAACTGGATCATAACGGGGCTCCTTGTTTCTAAACGGTTAAATCATAAATTCCAATAACACATGGACACAGTAACAAATAAAGCTAAGAACTTTCAACCTTCCCAGTCAAAAAAAAAAAAAAAAAAAAAAAAAAAAAACTATTCCTTCCGTTAGAATATTCTTTGTGTCTTACACCCTCTCTCACTTCTTGTCCGAGCCAATAAGTTAGTCGAATTCACATGTGCAGCCGTAGTTAGAAAACCTTTCATCAGCTGAATCTTAGCTACATATCACCTATACTACCCTATGCCGGAGAGACTGCTTACATAGTCGTTGCCATGGAAACGGTGCTACCAATTTCTTTATCAGCCCTGAGGGCTGTACCAAAGACTTTCGCAGTTGATTTGAGGGAAGATTAAAGGGCTTTTTTTCTTAATGAGCCATCCGGCAGTTACTATAATACGGTTCTTTCTTTTTTTTTTAGATTTTTTAAAAATTTACTATAGGAATTCCATAATTCTAATCTGAATTTAAGAAAAATTAGTAGAATAAATTATTTTGAAGTATGTGCTGATAACTTCAACTGCAGCCCGGCAGTACTTGCTGTATCCCACGAGCCGCCACTGCTTGGGTGCTCCGATTTTTATGTCCAACTCAAGCTGTTAACCTCTCCTTTCATCATGCATCCAACATCTATCCTGTTACCACGAAATCCATTTGCAATCAGTCCTTAGCATTTTCCATCCATTGCTTGTCCCATACATTTGCAATCAATTAATTTGGAGGGTAACGAGGTAGCGGAAAATATTGCTAAAAGAGGCTTCTGTTGGCCCTCTAGATAACGTCTCTTCTGAGGTCATCTGACTTTTGAGATATTTCATTAAAGAACAATGGTAACCAACTTTCGAAAAAAAAAAACATTTAAAAAATTTTTGGTATTTCAGATAGAGAATTTGCAGAGCCTTGTAAAATTTTGGGACAGAAAAATGCAAACCGCCTGTGAGCAATGGAACACAGGAGAGGCCTGCTCTTCAAGCATGTTACAAAGCAATGCAAAGCGTCATTTTCTGCAACTTTAAATAACCTCTTGGGGATAAAAATTGCTTCCACTAAAATAAATGCAAACTTTAAAAGGAACCTATTTTTATATTGACCATTTGAATAAGCAATTTGTTTTATTCCTCCAAAAATTCTAATCTTTTTAACTATACTTCGAAGGTTTTACTTAACTTTCTACCTTTGAGAGTATGTTATGCCGTTGTTTTTACTCCTACAATGCAAAACAAAATCAATCCTTTTTGAAAATCTGCATTGCATGCTGTCACGTTGACACAACGTGCATATTCTTTAATGAAAAATTATTAATGCAAAACCTGATTAATATTGTCTAAATTTTAACTAATAATCTATTCTTAATTTAATTTAAAAGTTTTTAATAATAACTATCTTTTAAAGCTTTCAATTTTCCTCTTGGCCTTCTCAATTACAGCGCATTAACGTACTTCTAAAGCATTTCCCTCTTATCAGCTACTTTGAAATAAAATAACAGTTGACGCCGGCTAAAAGAATAATCTTAACATCCCTTCCTCGCATATATCTTTGCTCCAGCTGAAGCAGATGTGTTTGCGGTTTTTATCTGCTGCACAAGTAGCATATTGCTCGAAAAACATCTGCTAAAATTGTTCCAGAAAGTTCGGGCTCTTTCTATAGACACATGTTTTAACGGTTTTTTCTTTAGCGGTTGGAGAGTAATTTTTGGTGGGGCCAGCCACTCACTTCATGTGAGGAGGCTTTGCCCACCACACGCGTTGCGCGGATTTGCATCTATGCCGATCACACGTTTGGTGACGGAGGTTTTCACCCGCGGAGATGCCAGGCCGCTATGGTATCAACGTTTTTTTTTTATGAAGATGCTCCCCCTAGTCATCATGTTTTTATATGTGTATTTTTATCAAGTTTTCAATAGTCAAATGAATCTGATGTTCTGAGCAAATAAAAAAATTACGTCCAAAAAAAAAGTGATATGCGATCTCATCTTTTTTGTGGTGTGGTTCAGTGTTCCTTCCATCACTGTAGGAGAATCGACGAGCGAAAAGATGTATGTCTCTCGCCACAATAGTAGTATGGTTCAAAAACTTTGTTGGCCCACTCCTTCAAGTGTGTGGATCTTCATTTTGTTGTGCTTAGTAAACAGCTATGATTCTTTCATTCCTATGGAATCGGATTTAGTTTGCTCGTATTCAAAGTGAAATAATTACGATGTCGATTAAACAAAAATCTTTTTAACTGCGCTGCATTCACAGGTAAATCTTGATTCTCTCTACGGAGCTCGATGCCTTGTTTTGATTCTACACAACGCAATGTTGGTTTCTCCATAATATGTGACAACAATATAGACCAACCTACCTTTCGTCTCTTTACGATCATCGGCCTACTTCTCCAGTATACATGCTAACCCGTTAAAATCGGGTACTTCTGTTGGTGAATAAATACAAATCAGATCATGTTCGAATAAGTAGAATATATGATTTATACAGCCACTGTTATGCAACGAGTTTATTGCATAGTACGTTAACAAAATTTTATATAAAATCTATAAGTGAAACTGATATCGTATGAATAGTTAAATTTAATCAAATCTGCAATTATTTTTCAATATTGTTAAAGTTAAATAAATAAATAAATACAGGGTTATCAAAAAATAAATTTTACACTTCGGAAGACTATAGAATGTTCTCTATTAGTCCAAGAAAGATAAAATTTAGACCATGGATATATCAAATTATACACTTTTCTTTTTTTAAATAATAAAACAAATTAGTATCAAAAGATGGCGCTGCAACACAAGTGGTATTAATTGCATATATTGAAAATCTGAAAAAAATCATTACTTTTCAGCAGCATGCCTATTAATAGTATTTTTTGGTTAAAAAGAAGGCTGATTCTTCACCAGCTTTAGTTATTTCGCTGTAAAAATATATTATCGTATTAAGCAGTTTCATTTCTCTATGTGCCCTATACAAGATGAAAGACGTGTTTGAAACAACTGAGAAACCTGGCAGTGTTTTAGGTAGAGGTCGTCCAGTCTACATGTCGAAAATGTGGTTACCGCTGCCTTTGTCCTGCGTTAGTCTTCCTATTACAATGTGAGTGTGCCGGTTGTTTCCGGTGCGTCATATTAAACGTTTTTATGTATATTAGAGCGCTACACTCACAAAATTTAAGAAAAAGATTAAATGCAAAACGTTTATAGACTATAAGTCTGCTGTGCTTCCAAAATTATCTTATTTCATGAAAGTATTTGCTAAAATACCTTAAGGCAAAATCATAAATGTTACGAATTTGAAGAACAAACAAAAAGTGACATTTCGCTGAAAATCCCAATTTCAGTTTTGGAATATGAAGACCTTTAACGTTGGCTTATGCCACATGAGCCCAAATAGTAAATGGGTTATTCCACGTCAAATCAAACACAAAATTGGATAAAGCTCACCATGCCGTTTCAGATTTTGTGTAAAGGATTTATAGAACAGGATAAGTCAAAATCCAAATTTTGTAGGTTCTAAGATAATTAATTGCCGAGAAATTAGTTATCGTAGAATTTGATCTGCTTTTGGAATGACCCATATTTGAGCCCATCGTGTCTGTAACGATGGGAAAAGTAATTTCGTAAAATGTTCTAAGTGAAATATTTATAATTATTCTTCCGAAGTATTATTAAGTTATTCAAGAAATAATACAATATTTAATAATAAGAACATGTTTCTTATTGCTCTATATTATTAATTTTAAGTGCATGTGCAAAACTTTTTATTTTTCAACAAAGCTGAATAAAATGTTTCTAACGTGTTCCCTTACATTCACCAAATTTTTTAATCATCTGAATAAACTTGACGTACAAACTCACATATTCTGAAAGTAAGGCTTAAGTCTCGCTGAAGTAAATTTACTTACCTGAAGAATTTTCTTCTGAAACTGAAAATACTTAAGAGATCCAAAGCATGAATAATGTATGGATTTGGATTTACATTCGGTTATACTTTTCTAGCCGATAAAATTGAAAATAAAAATATCTGTTCATTTTTTTTGAGCTCAAATAAACCTTAATTTAATGTATGCTTGGATTTTTTACAGGAAAATAACATTTCATAAATTAAATAAAAGCACTCTCTTTAACGTTTCACTAAGCTTTTTTTAATGATTACTTTAAGATTTAGTGTTGGAAACACTCATTATGAAAAGAATATTGCAAAAATAAAATTATTATATACTTATTTTACTTAGTTCATGTTGTTTGTTTTTTGCGATGAGAAATGAAAAAATTATATATTTTCATAAACGATTCATTTATATAATTCAAAAGTAATGAATTGTCCTTATTCATAATTTTTAATTTAAGTTTTCTTTTCCCTTGTGTTAAAAAGTCTATAAATACGTATTGAAACATAGAACAATTTAGCCTCAGGTGAAATGGAGAAAATCAGGTAGAGGGGAAGATTTGCTATGAATCATTCCAATTGCAAGTTTTTAAGTGTTTGTGTAACAAAAGTTATTTTACGTTACAGAAAAAAAAGTAAACAACATCTTCTAAGTAAATGGTAAATACTCTTGGCGTAAGTTTGTAAGTGTGAAATAATTATTCAAATGCTACATTCATCTATGTTGGAGGGCAGTTTTACCTTTGCGATATTTTCCCTTTAGATAAAGTAGATTCAATATGCAATTGACCAATATAATCCGGTCTTTTGTCCATTGATTAAGCAAAAATGCACGTTCCTCTTTTAAATCACTTACTTGTCCTTCGCATTTGCAGTTAAGAAAATCTTTCTATTAGCAAGCGGCATTATCAAATACACATTTTCTGGCATAATCCAAGAAATTATGAATTTTTTCCTAGAAAATAAGTCTATCCTAGTCTCATTTGTAAGACTTCATAAGGTTTTTATACATTTCATGGTGTAATTAGCATTTCTTTCACTCGTTTATGTGACACTGTTGGAACAGATGATTTACTGAGACAACTTTATTATTTTCAGCAACAATTTGAATAATCATGAGGATAATTGCGAAGGCGCAGATGGGTAGAGTAGGCCTTGACCCTACGTGGGAAGTTAGTTCAGACAGTGAAAAGTACATTTTCCCGTCCTTATAGAAACAGGTTTGAAAAATCTTGATTGAATTTTTAAAAAATTATTAAAATAGAGAAAAACAAAAAACAAGTTTTCTTTTGTTACATTTTTAAAAATTTGTATAACCCACTTTTTAAAGATTTTTTGAAACTTTAAACGTTATGCGAAGGAAAATCATAAAAATATCAGCAAAGCATTATGCTGCAATTCCATTTTATTTTACTAATGGCAACTTTTCCGTGCTACTTACTGTTGGATGCAAAATACAGGTATATAAAAAAAGAAAAAACTCACACTCTTACTTCCAAACAGTATTAACATAAGTAGTTTTTGCTTAAAGTTCGCTATATATTTAAAAAAATATTATCATAAATATCTTTTAAACTTTTAACTATATAAGTATGTTTTGATGTCGTTTATTTTTTTTCGAAGTTCAGTACATTGTTTAACTTATGCCAAAATTTAATTCTAATGATTCATCCATCAAAAGGCATTGGCATTTGATCTGAATATTCAACATTACTTAACACAAACTATTTTAATTATGATAATCTCTTCGTTTAAACTATAATTTCATCGTTTACGTACAAAATTCATTTATAACTTTTTATATGTGTGGTGCGTATGAAGAAAATAAAGGTCTAAGTAGTGTTTACTTTATAATTAAATCCTTACCTTATAAAAATAAAAGTAAAAGAAGCTCCGTTTGTGAAAAATAATGAGTTAATTAGTGTGAGGTAAGATGTGTAGCATTAGAAGTTTTGCAAATAACTCATCCAGTTACGCAAACAATACTTTTTAAACAAAGGCAGGCCTTGGGCCATAAATCACTCTTTTTCAATAAGCTTAATTTAAGAGAGTATGAATAAATTTTCTTTTCTGGGTCATTAATTCAGTTACTATTATTATTTCTATTATTTTCTTACCCTGCACTCAGAAGAAACAACGGGATGTTTTTTGTATGGAGGTTTTGCTAGGAAATAATTAATTTTTAAATGCAGTGTGTGCATTAAAAAAAAGATTACATTTTCAGGAACTTATGATAGTAAATATCATTTTTATTTCGCTAACATTAAACATTTTAGCGAGGGCATAATTTCTTTATTTTAACTGTCTGCGAAAGTTATCGCACTAAAACAACAGTTGTGTGTAGAAAAGGAGCTACAGGAATAATAAATATGGAACAAAGAAGGCATTTTTTTTTACAAGCCGCAGATTTTTTTTTATACTACGTTATACATTTTTATGTAAGTATGCAAAGAGCCACAGTGAAAGAACACTTAAAATTTAGAATTTTTCATTGTGATTTACATACTTGTCATTTAACATCATAGAATGACTGTATGTATATATTATGTCTATTTTTATTATATTTTTATAACACAGAAAAAAATATTGCGCATTGCATCCAAGTGTTTTTATTAAAGTGAAAACTTTTATTGAAAAATTAAATGTTTTAGCAATGCATTTTATGTCATCCAATAGCAAATTATGCTCTCTATAAAATATTCTGTTCTGCTTTTTTTGTGAAGTTACATTTTTTAAAATTGTTTTCAGGTCACTAAATTCGACAAGAAAAAAGCTAAGTTGAAATCAGTTTTGAGCCGTTTTCTTCATCATACAATTTACAAATCTCTTGAGCTGTTTATGCGGCTTATCTGACTCAGTTAAACACGGAAATATGGGTGTTCAAAAAGCATCGGCCGTTCTTTGTCAAATTGATACTTCATTTTAATGACCTGAATAAAAATATAACAGAGTAAAACAAGTAAATAAAGTATTTCATAAAGCTCATAATATTCTATCGACTAACATAAATTGCATAGCCAAGTCGTTTTATTTTTAGTCCACAGTTTTTACTTAAATAAAATGGCATGACTTCTAAAGAAACCCCATAATTTAAATTTATATATCTATTTACACACACACACATATATATCATGTAAGATATCTGAAAAGCAGCGCTAAAAATAACCATCCTATCATTTTTCATGCGTGTAAATATATTTAAAAGTTCTTTTTTTTAAATTACTAAATGAAACTTAGTATCACATTGTAAAATGTTAGGTTAAAAAATTATATTTTTTAATCATATATTTTTACAAAAGATCCAAATTATAATGAAGTAGATATTTACCTTTATGTGGATGTATGAGAACTGTATGTATAATAAACATGATAAATAAAAGGTATGCGTGAAAAACCAAATAATGCATATATTAAAGTGTTTTTTCGCGTACAGTAAACTTGGAAGAAAGAATGAAAAATGTATGAAATAATAGTGTATGAAATTTGAAAAGTGCACTTAATTCTGGTGATATAACTTACATTAACCAAGCGGTGTGCGATTTTCTTGGTTTATAAATTCAGTTACAAGTTATACATGGTGTCCGAAAAGTCCTTGACACATTTCAAAAATTCACAGAAAAGCAACAAATTGTTGTATGAATATGCGGTTCACAGAGTAATGCTTCACAGAATAAAAAATTTATTTATTATCTTAAAACAAATTATTTCCAAAATGTGTTCATAGATAGCGCTGCATCTCCACTTTTCAGGAATGATAGCCAACAGGGATTTTTCGTGAGTTTCAAGCAGCACTGACTGTGCGGAAATATTCATGTCAGCTACGGCGACTGCAATTGCGGAAGTGCAATGCTTAGGTTGGTATTTCGAATCAAAATCCATAAATACAGTTCAGAGAAAGTTTCGTAACATGTTTCAGAAAAACCGCATTCCATGCTAGCTAGATCATGGGATGAACTTGAGCACCGTTTAGACGTGGTTCGAGAAACAAAACATGCACACCTGGAACTGTGGTAATGAAAGGTATTTCTTTCTGCTTAATAAAATGGTTAAAGACCTTATATTACGTTTGTTTTAGTTACTGTGACGGTACAGCGCCACCTATGAACACAATTTGGAAGTATTTTATTTATTTATTTATTTATTTTTTTTTTTACGATGTCAAAAAAATATATATAATAATAATAATCGTAAGCTTGTGAAGCATTATTGTGCAAACCGCATATTCATACGACAATTTGTTGCTTTTCTCTGAACTTTTTAAATATGGCAAGGACTTTTCGGACACCCTGTAGTTTACGCTTCTAGATTATTCAAACGTGAATACATATAGAAGAGAAGAAGGCGTGTTTAACTACAGGTATCTCTGCACACTATAATTGTTGTCTTGAAATATATGTTATATTTTAACGAAAATGACTGCACCCTTATATAGTTTCAAAGAGTTAAAATAGCCAAAGTCAGATCTTCATATACACGATTTTGCTTAAAGTTATCTAAGCACTTTCATCTATCATGGACCTTACAAAATAAAGCTCCAAGTAATTTTTTCCGTCGTATTCTTATAAATTATATAAATGCATTGTTTGATTTATGAATGCTGGTGTTAACTTCAAATTATAAACCAATTTTTTTATTCATCTCTGTGATGGGGCACCATTAAACATACTTTGCTGATATTCTATATATATATATTCAGGAGGGGGGGGGTGCATCATAATATTTTTTGTGTGTATTGCAAATTGTGATATAGCATATTTCGAAAGAGTTCCTGCAATTAAATCTAATTAAGTGGTGCTATTTCAATAGCTTTTATATCAAATTTCATGAATGTGAATATTGATTAATACCATAATTTTGATAATGTATCAAATATAGTTAGCTTTATTATTGCTTCTTATATACATATACATATACATTAAATATACGCATTTTTTAATACTTCTAATTATATATATTATATTTCTTTGCTAGCTTTTATATCAAATTAGCTTTTATATCAAATCCTCCCTAAAATACTCCTACATTGGTCAGTTATGAAAACAAGTATTTAAAATTTCTAAAGCTTTAAAAGCGTTTTCCATTTCTTTGAAAATTATTTTCCTGTTTAACTTATAGGGTGAATAAATGCATCTTTTTTCTTTTATAAGATGTATCGATTAGTAACGAACATTTAGAAAAAAGAATGCTAATTTTGCCTCAACGTCTGCATTTTCCTCACGCCTTTGCCGGTGTTTGTTTACCAAAGAATACCCCAAATTTGCCACCTATGAAAGCGAAGGCTAGAGCCTAAGAGGGAGTTTTGGAGATAAATCTTCATTTTTATCTCAAATGAGGGGTCAACCAACTCCTTTTCCCAAATACTGCAAAAATTTTTGATACAAAGAAACCGCATAGTGATACAAGTAACAGTTTTATTGAGAAGATTTAAAAGTTTAGGTACACTTTTGTAAGAAATGGATGTTCCTGAAAATCTTGAAACATCTTTGCTCATGGATAGCGGCCACATACAACATGGAAATATTTCAGTGTATAAAATGTTATAATTTTAATTTATTATTTATTATTGTATTTTTTATAAGGTAACTTCTTTATTGCTTGTAACCCGTTAAACAGAGAAAAAATTGAGCATAAAAAGAATCGATTTTTATAAGTTTTATAATATGTATACAAGGTGATTGCTAATTCATGGTACAAACTTTGAGGGCTGGTACAGGACACTGTAACAATTACATTTTATACAGGAATGTATGGTCAAAAGTGAAGTTTCGAAGCAAAAACACATGAAAGAAAAAATGTACGAGACGGAGGAGAAACGGGGTTAGTGGTTGCTTCCGTTGCCGGTAGATGACCAGTCGGAGTTGATTTGGAGAAGAGAGGCCATTCTCGTTCAGTTTCCGTCCATTTGCAATTAGAAACCGCATGTGGTTTTAGCATGATGGGGCGCCAGCACACTTCACCCTAGATGTTCGTCAGTACTTGAATGCAATATTTGGCATGCGTCGTTGGATTGGACAAGATGAATCTATCTCTTGGCCACCCCGGTCTCCCGAATTGACGCCGCTCGATTTCTTTTTATTGGGACATTTGAATAATGACCTTCATACCGCTGCAGTACACTCCGATGAAGATCTCTTTGCTCGATTATTCGTCGCTGCTGCAAGTGTGCGTGAAATTCCTGGTAACTTTGAAAGTATTCGTCAATCGCTGCTCCGACGCTGTCAAGCATATATCAAAGCTGATGGACGCAATTTTGAACACTTATTGTTAAGTAATTTCCATTTGTAAACGAGGTTATCAAAATAAAACACTTTCCTTATCATTTGTTCTTTCCTGTGTTTGTGCTTCGACGCTTCATTTTTGGCCATACATTCCCATAACAAATGTGATTGTTGCAATGTCCTGTACCAGTTCTCAAAGTTTGTACCGTGAATTAGCATTCACCTTGTATATATTTATTTATATGTGTCATTTCAGAAAGTTTTAATCTGTTCTAATCTTCAAACTATAGATTTTGTTTTCCTTTGACTGATCTCATCCATGTTTAGGATGTCCTTCATTAAATTTAACTCATCCACATTTATCATATATAAATATTTAGTTATAAATGAACAAGATTACAAAATCGTTGATAAAAACTTCACACGTAATTGATTAAGATGCTTTAGAATTGAATTAGATTTTTTGAACACAGATTTAAAGCAAACTGATAATTTCTACCTTAGTCTATATTCTTTTGTTTTATGACACACAGGATAGTAAAATGAAATTGCAAAATCCAGAGACTTGCTGCTAGGAAGAAAAAATCGCTATTCAAAATGATAAGTTTAAAAAAAAACTGTTTAAAGTGATCGGTGAAGTAAAAAAACCATAAAACACTCCATAAACTTTAATGGTGAGGAATACTCATAAATTTTCACCTCGGGTTTGATAATACAACAGAGGACAGTTTTAGTCATCCAACGTAGTGAATCACCAGACAATTTTATATAACAAACGGTTTTTCGTAACCTTATAAAATGGCCTTTATGATCCGTAATACTATCGTTTAAAGTTCAAAATGATAAAAGCAGCGTTAGCAAATTATATCATAACCGGTCGACTATTTTAACAAAAATATTCCAAAGGGAATTCCGGATAGAATTTTGATGCCTTTTGGCGTCGACATATCAGAGTTTTAAAGGACACAAAGGATGTTTATACGTGGTATATTTTTAAGACGGTAGGAATTTTGCATAAGGTATCTTAAAATACAGGACTTTAATAATGTACATCTTTTTGTATGTAATGCAAAAAAGTTCCCACTTATTTACCGTTACGTAGAAAAGTGGTAGGTCTAACAGACTGTAAAAAATTCAGCAATTCTGTGTTTAGTGTAACATATTAATTTGACAGGTTACAAAAAATGCATTTTTTTCTTTTTATTAAATTTCTCAATTTTTGTGTGTCAGTAGAATATGTACTTTAGAATTGGATGACTCATTTTAATATGATTAATCTGTACTGTTATTAATATCAAATGAAAAATTGCCCCTTAAAATAATTTAAATTACTCCTTTTTTCGCTGCAATGAAATTTTACACATGAAAAATGCAATTTTAGAATAAGAACTAATTACACAAATCTGCATGTAGTATGATTTAAAGGGAAAAAAGACAAACAAATTTTACTTGAAAAACCTTATTCTCCAAGAGTTTACCAAGTATTTTTTATTTTGTATGTAACAAAAAATTCAAGGGACAAAAAAATTAAAGGGACAAAAAAAAATTAAAGGGACAAAAAATTCTCCCTTTAACAGAATACAAATGTGCAATAGTTGTTTTTACTATAAAATAGACATATTAAAAGGATGTAATGTAATGTATTACACATTTTGTTTGGACGTAAAAATTATTCATCCCATTAATATTTAAATGTATCTCTGGGAAGTGAGCAACTTTTTTAAGTTGCATTAAAGTTAATAGTAAACTAAAATATATTTAAGGTCTTTTCGCATAATGCTCATTTTCAGATTACATTACATTTTACAGTTTTAACACAACCTTAAAAATATATTTTTGTGGAACTTTTAGGTATTATTGTCTGTAAAACAATTTTAAAATACGGTTCACATTATAAATGACAAAATGAATTTTTGATAAAGAAATGACAATTGTCCAGTCTGTTACACGATGTTAAGAATTAAAGAAAAAAGTTATAATTAAAATATACAAATAAATGTTTACTTACTACTACTTCGCACATAAGAAATATTATAAAGGTCATCTAGCATTTAACCCATTTATGCATAGCGTCCCTTTTCTGGGACGGCATTTTCGCTATCAGTCGAAAAAATTACTTATTTTTCCAAGCCCTTATTCACCAGTATTGAACCTCAACTCTACAAAATATATTAACATGACCAAAAGGGTGGGCCGAAAAAATAAAGTTTTTCCGATCAAAATCTAATAGCGTGGCCAATTTGCCTTTGGTTAATAGAAAACGAAAGAAAAAAAATTAAATCATACAATATTTGAACCTTGCGTATCGAGGCCAAAGTTTCGGAAACTTTACCACTTTCGCCCATTTTTTCATAACTTAAAAACAACCCTTCTTTCTAATAATTAAATTTTATTGTCAATTTATCATATAAAAGAACTAAGAAATAATTTATTATAATTATGATATTATAAATTATAGAAAGGGAAAGAGAACGGGGTTTTTGGGTTATTTCACCCAAAGTTACACTTACGGTAAGGTCCAACTTACCAGAACGAGGAACATAGTCAGTGTACTCCTCCCACATTTATTATGGAAACTGGGAATCGTGCATGTCGAGTTTCACCCTTGCAATTCCCACACAACCATTTGATAGTTTGATTTTTTTTCACAGTAATATTTACTTGTGATGTTTTTATTGTTACTAACTAAAATTTTGTCTTATGGATAAATTGAGGGATGATATTTCTGGACAGAAATGTAGATCGTATAAAGATATCCCTGGATTCCGAGCCACAAACCTCGTTTGCTGACTCTGTAACAAATTTATCTCACCTCTCTACGGTTTGAGTGTGACAAGGAAAATGTTATACATTTCAGTGTGGTACAGCAAGCTATTTAATGAGTCCATTGATGATTTATGCGCTGACATTATTCAAAAGAAACGACGGAGACAGTTTGCAACAGTTCCAGTCAACTAATTCTGAATAATCTGTGACCAAAAAAAAATGGTAGCTGGAAGCAGAAAAGTATACATTATTTTCTCCGAATGAAGAAATTTTTGCCTTTAGAATGCTCCTGAAACCAGTGCCCTTCATATGCTTAATTTCGACAAATACCATCACTATGAAAACATTTTCAGGATGGGCAAAAAATACATTGCGCTACATTACTCGATCTGTCAGATGTAGATGATTGTCAGGTAAGCATTATTTGTATAATTGTATTGCCCTGAAAACATGCTTTGGATTATCTATGAAGGAACATTTTTCTTGATAGCAAACCAAGCAAGACTATAGAACTATAGCACTTTAAAAAAGTATAACTACAGTGGACGCCGCTTAACTGGATCACGTCCATGCCATCGATTTTTGATCCAATAAAGCGGCGGCTTAGATTGAGTCTTCGAAACAAACGATTCCGTTAAGTTTTCTGTGATTTGATTCGATAAAGCAACGATCCAATTAACCAGTGATCCGGTTAAGCGGCGGCCTCTATCTGTTTCAATTCATGTGAGAGTTCTTTTGAGAATATATATAATCTTAGAATCTTATCCGCAGCCGTCAACCGCATGGAATTAGATAGCGGCTGAGGGTTGGCGACAGCAATGACTGGTGGACAGAGTCCCATATGATTAGCCAGATAAATACTTAAAGGTATTTTTGATTGTTATAGAGAACTATTAATTCTGGAAGAGGAACATCATACTCAAGTGATATGTCAATAAAAGCAAGGAATCTCAGTCCAAATATCGAATTCAAAAGATAAATTCGGCGTTCGAACTTTCTGCAAACCAAGTCAGAAAACATGCAGCCGCCCAGCTCATGTAACGGTTAACCCATTTGTACCTAGATTATTTTCGCAACATCGATTTTTGCTAATGTTATCTATAATAAGTAAATTTCTAACACCAATTGGGGTCTCTGATATAAAATGGCCAGTAGTTTGATCTTTAGTAGTGGCAAAGGCTTGTGGCAGCAAGTGCCCTCTGAAGGTGGGAATAAAAAGAGTAATAATGTGCAAACTGGAGTGAATATATTCTTCAATAAAATGGTCATTGGAAAAAGACGAAAGGGGAATTCCCCTCAAACACAAAGAAAAAGATGGCCTAATAAAACATCTGTAATGCGTCTGCGCAAAGTCTGAATCTGCAATGCGTCACGTTATGTGTGAAATAACCCCACCCCCTCTCATACCTGCTTTCAGCTTATACTATCACAATCACAGCAAGTAATTGGTTAGTTGTTATATGTCATATATTGATAGGCTAAATTAAAATATAATTCTCAGAATCTATATTTTAAAAAATATGAAAAATGCGTAAAAATAATAAAATTTTCAAAACTTCGACCTCGATGCATAAGCGTCAAATATCGTTTGCTTTCAATTTTTTTTTCCTTTTGCCTTCTGTTTACCAAGGGCAACTTTTCCGAACTATTAGATTTTTATTGGAAAACCCTTTTTTCCCTCGGTTTAGTGACCTAGTAGGATGTTGACATTTCAATTTTTATACATAATGATTTAAAAATAAATCATCCCTTGTTCAAGAAGTTGATATCAGAAATTTATCTATTACTGTTGGTATTAGCAAACATCGAAGAAACTCGCAAAAATATATGGTCACAAATGGTTTAAATGCATTTAGCTACAGATGGAGGTGGGGTGGAAATCGCGTCTGTGTCTCGCCTCGCAAAGGAGCTGAAAATCTTTGCACTGTGTCGAAAAATCTCATAGTAATGATACAAAATTTTAATCTTTTTTCACATAAGGCTACAAATCTCTGTTTAGTCTCGCATAAAAGCCATAAATTTCTGCTTCGTCTCGTCTAGGGATCATCCCTAAATATAGGTGTTCACACTATGAATGAGTAAGTGCATTTTCACTCTGCTGTATAGACAGTACATTTTTCATGTACGGAAAAAAAGCGAAGTTATTTCTGCATACAAACATAAAAGTATTTGCTTATTGCACTTCTTGCTAACAGGTTTTACCGATGCAAACGGTGATTAGCAATGTATCGAAAACAAACACAAACTAAAAAAGGCACGGTATTTTAAACAATTTTTAGAATTGGCATTTGTTCAATAGCAGTTTTGTGTTTGCTTTTTGTTCTATCTCTTTCCTGCCTATGTTGGAGCAGGGTCCGTTGTTTTTTTTTTTTTTTTTTTTTTTTTTTTGTCAGATAAAGAATGGACATTTTGTTTATCCAAAATTCCTTACTTTTTAAAAACGTTTGTGTATGTTTTATTTAATTAACGAATTTCAAGACAAATCGTATTCTGCGGCATCAGGTATCTGCCTCCAGTATCTTGCAGCAATCCTCCCGTCATCGTACTCGTGTCGAAACTGTTGCTCTAAAATCTTTGAGGTTTTTTTTCTGTCATCTTATTTCAACTGTGCAAGGAACCTTCCTAAATTATTACTTTCTCTTTTCACTAGAACATCTGCTTTATGGTAGGAGTCATCGCCTTGGTCATTTAGCTTTGGTATGTGCTTGCATTGGTCTGCTTCTTCTGCATTTCCATAATTTGAATTCATATACTAAAAACTAAATGTTTTTTGAATTCAATAAAAAATTGAACTCTATTGAATTAACAAAATTTTGTCCAGATCTCGCACTGAAGAAAATGTTTTGTTGATTCAGCAAAATTTTTGTTGGTCATATTTCAAAGAAATATTCTTCTTAATTTAACAAAACTTCTGTTAAAAACCAAGAAATTATTGTGTTGAAATAGCACCAACCAATTTTTTTTAATTCTACAAAACTTTTTTTCCCGTGCGCTTAGTTTTTTTAAGTTTATTTAAACAAATACTTTTACAGAATTATTTCATTAATTATTATATGAAATTCTACAAAATGCTTTTTCTTTATTTGTTGAATGCGTCAAAAATTTAGTCACTTCTTCCTATCTCAGTTTCTCTGCATAACTTTATGTGGTTTTCTACTGCCAATGCTCAATGTGTTATGCTAAGAGCAAGAGAGATATATCTAAAAGCAATATTTTAATAGCAAGAGATTTTCTAAAAGCAACATACTTTATATTTTACAATTTATACGTAAAATGTATAATGTGCCTTTAAAAAGTGCTAATGCAGAAGGCCATATGATTTTTTAAATGTTTAGTATGTGGTCCATCTCAACCGGAGTAGCACATGGCGAAATGGGCTGTAAGGGGAAATGACTTGGGAGAAGAAAAACTTGTATAAATAGCATAAATGTTTAAATTAGACTTTGGCATTTTGGTAGTATGTTTTACATTATATTTTGCATTATAAACGCATTTCAGTAATATTTTCAACAAGCACTGAGTAATTAAAAATTGCAGATTTTTGAAAAGGATCATTTTACCCTCAGCCAAATATCAAAATGACACTTCGTTTAAAAATAATCGTAAATTGTTTTTATCGGAAAAAAAGTAAAAGTAATCATGGCTATACATAATGAAATCAAATAAGTTTTGCAATCAGATAACACATTTAATTTGTTGAATGAAAAACTTTAAATAAAAAAGTTCACAGGCAATAAAATAAATTTTTTGGAAATTATAATTAAAAAATTATGTAATTAAAAATAAAATAAAAGTCATTTTCCACCACTTCAAAAGCTTATTTGAGGGCATATCATAGAAAATGCATGATAACCTTTCTCAGGTATACCAGTGCATGCATCATTCACTCACGTAGGCATTTGTGACACTGGATCCAAACTAAATAATAATCTGAAAAATATATTCCTTTCAGTAAACCGAGCCATATTCCTGTACATGTAAGACTGCTTATCTAAATAAATAGGAAAGTTAGGACGTGCCTTATGACTAATGGAATGAATTCCAATTTTTCAAAAATTCTATTTAGACGCCTAATACTGCGATCACTTTAATACCGTCATTGTTTCTTCTTCACTTGGCACAACTAGTTTATGAGCTACCCGATAGATAGCGCTACCTATATTTAAGAAAATGCATTTGGATAGTTTGTGGATTGTTTTACCCGCTGGGATCATTTCAGGCCACCTTTCCCTATAAAAAAGAGATATGGACCATAACAAAATAATGTAGCAATGCAAATTAATGTACAAACGTTTATTTTCATTACATGGAAATTACGTTAATATAATGTGCTTTTTTAGTATTAAATTTACCGAAATTATTAAATCTGTATATGGAAGTGAAATGTGTTTCTTGATTCCTAATAGATTCAAACCCCGCCTGAAAATGTTTTTATATACTTAGTCACAAATTACACTTAGTTGTATACACTTAGTTACACACTTAGATGCCGTGTGAAAATGTTTTTATACACAATGTTTTTATTCATAAGTTAAGTTGTTTTACTATAACTCCTTTCTTGCTACTTAATATGTTTCCTCAATAGGCACATGTTTTATAAAATCGTGAAAAATCCTTCCTAATACCTAGACAAACAATATACACACTGCATTAAAATCAAGAAACAAAAAATGATTTTTTTCTGCCTTATTTTTGGCTGCCAGGAAATGAAAAATGCCTTCATTTCACTTGTAGTTTAGATTCTAAAACGTCTTACAGAATTTAGAAATATTTTTTCTGGTAAAGGCACTTACGAAAATTAAATGTTTCTTTTGTAGAAACCAGAAGAGAAATACAAATGAAATTATTTCATTTTTACGAACAAAAAGTCGAAAAGCGTCGATGTCTGATAGTTGAATAAAATTTTATATTTATAAGTCTCTTAAAATTTACAAAATATTGTATAAGGTGCATATTTCCTGTTGCTTTTGGTATAAAGAAAAATAGTGTTCAGTCGACTATCTTATACTACTAGTATAATGTTGCATTGCGTGTTCTCTGTTGCTTAAAATTTTTCTTTCTTTAACGGTAAACTCAATTATAGGTTTCGTAACGTAAAATGCATAAATAATAGTACTATTACCATCTTTTTTATAACTTTCATTCGAAGTTTAGAGTTTTGTTTAAATGAAAGGCATTTCTGAATAAGCATTTGTGATTTTAAAATGTGTATCATATTCTCAAAATTTTTGACATTTTTCAGTAATAAGATTTCTATTTAATTATTCAATCATAAAGTACATTATATGCCACTTGCTTCAGGCTCTCTATAGACATTTACTGATAGCGAATTTTTATTCTTAATAAAAAAATAATCATTAACTTTTCGCACTAAAGCACTAAAGATTATTCGGATCATTGGGGAAAATATTATTTCTGCACCTTTCTAAAAAGCTTGTAGACTTAGGGCGAGATTCAAGTGAGACGCGCGATCGAGTTCGAATCGAACGTTTTTCAGTCCCCAGAATGCTTCCAATGAACAAACCTATCGCGCTGTCACGTGATCAAAACGTGATTGTTTTGTTTCAGTTGAATACAAAACATTGATATATTTCGAAGTTTCCCCTCTTCGATGCGGAAAATGTTCGAATTGTGTTTCACTTGAATCTCGCCCTAAAAAACAAAACAACACAAAAACATAATTTTAAATTTACATGATTTACATTTTAAATTTCGCTATCATGTTAATTATGGTAGCGGTGGTCCAGCAGGTGAGAGAGACCAGTCAAATATTCTGTTAATGCGCACTTCCATAGACTGTCTGAGTCAAATTATTTTATTGGGGTCCATCTCTTGATGGCTCTGAGGTTTTCTATAACGAGATATGAAATAGAATTCTGATGGGATACTTGACTTGGGTAAGATGAATTTTTTCCACGCTTTCATTTATTTATCAAAAATTCACTCCTCTAAAGCTCCAAACTAATATTAAATATATAAGTAAGAGAGAGCGGGGTACAGTGGGTCATTGAAGATATTTATGGTTCAGAGAATAGTTTTCAAATGAGAAAATTATTTAAAGTAGGTATCAAACAACTTAACTCGGAGGAAAAATTCAAGCATCTCACTTTGATTGTGGCAAGAAGAAAGCGCCATTCTATTTTCTGATCATTTGCATGGAATTTGAAGAAAGTAGGACTTTATTACATTTGAAATATGTCAAGTAAATATATTACATAGTAAGTTTATATAATATAAATTAACTTTTCTATTATGTTGTATTTAAAAGAATGTTTTAACGATTTGGAATTTTGAGGTGAAAAATAACACATTGGTACACATGGGACATGCTGAATTACCTGTAATGGGGAGCTGTGGGTCAGTAACCCATTGTGCCCCCTTTTATATAGTTATTGTTTTTCTGTAAGGTTCTTAGTGTTTAATGTTTGAATGGTCTAAATTTATCTAAATAACTCTTTCACATCAGCCACAGAATCTTAAGTTTCTCAAGAAAATGATGTAAAACAAAATATGGAGCCAGAGATGGTAAATGCCTTTCCCTAACTCTGATTCAATAGAGAAAAATCTGAAACACCCAAAGAAAATCAGAAATTCTTTAAGATACACCTGTGAAAATCACAATCCAAAATAACAAGATGAAAAACATAAGAGTGAAAGGCCTAATGATATGAATAGGAGAGAAAAATAAATGCAAGCTATTTCAAGAATAGCTTAACTGAAGAAGATAAAGATTAAAAATAATCTTATAGTGAATCTGACTTTGAGGATTTGGATTTTGAAGACGTAGAAGATTTTAATGTTGACGTTGGAGATTTCGTATTATTTAAGGTCTAGAAAAAATACAGTTTTAAACACTATGTCACTGAAGTTGTAAGCAAAAATTAAAATACATTTCAAATGCTCTACATGAAAGAAATTCAGCCAGGTTATATGTACTTATATTTGATGAGGCAGACATTTATACAGCAGACAGTGAAGAACTGAGAGAACATTGACAAAGCTGACTTTTGCTGTAGATTTTCAGTTAAATAATGTCCAATAGTTATTGTAAAATAACAGTTTTCATTTAATCTCTCAATACATTTAAAACTAAAATTTTGTAAATAGGACTCAAAGTGATATTATCTAACTAAAATCTTTTACTTTAATTTATTAACAAATGTAGTGTGAAATTAACATGTTCCTTATAAACTTTGACCAACTTTAATATCTAATATAAAACTAAATATTGTCAGGCGATAAAAAAGTTTAAATTGCTCACTATCGAGGGAAATATTTTTTTTAAATGTTTCTCGTTAGCTGATCCACTGTACCCCATTTGTTGACCCGATCTATCCCTTTATGGGGTACACTGGGTCAATAAAAAGTACTAAAAAAGGTTTTTTACTGTACAAGAACTTTTCTTAGAATTGAACTAAAGTTAATTAGTATAGCCAATAGATCGGGAATCATAATACATTAGTTTGATATTCTGTTTTTAAATATTTTTAGAATTATCTAAAAATCTAAAAGTTCTTCTACTGCGTCTCCCCATCAGCATAAAAAATTGCCCGCGAATTTATTTTTCTCTTCACTAAAGATGTATCACAATAAGTCAGCGACAGTGACGCTTGCCATTATTTCTTTAACTAGGTTCTTGCAATCAGGTAACCATAATAAGCAATAAAATTGAAGGACATTAAATTTAATGTAAAATTTGTATAAAGAAAATTCAAACCCTTTATTAAATAAAAATTCTATCCGTAAAATTTTAACTGTAACGAATCAGTGTAACGAATAAGCTGTACTACCAGCTCCTCGGTGATTTAAAAAGAACGGGATATGCTATATTCCTCAAGGAGATAGACAGGAACTCATCAAATCTGTACGTTATTTCAAAATTATTATGATACACTAATTTTGCTTATTGTAAGTAAAACTTTTAAACTTTTAGCATATTGATGTTCAAGTATGTTGCAATTTTTTTAAATGGAAGAACTATTCTGCGTGTATGACAAAAAATAAATCAATTTTTTGTATAAAATTGTATTGAACACCGATGTTGTAATATTAGTACAGTGTAGTTTTAACGAGATTTTGTATGACATTCAGCCTTTGAGTGAAAGTTCCCAATTGATAAATTTCTCTATGAAGATTCTGATTTCAAGAAATATTTATGATTTTTGTTTTAAAAATCGCTTTTCCTTTCTTTAACGTCCAATACGTGTACCAATGTGTCGTTAAAACGTGCTTACAAAGAATGGATATTTTTCTTTTAGTGTTTATGAGTTTAGGAATAAAATTTTGATTTGAAAGTTGCTGTTGCTCAGACTTGGTTATGTTGTATTTAGTTTAAGGCGTGAATGTAAAAAAAAAAAAAATCGGTTCTTTCAGATCATTACACTACACACAATTTTAATTTAAAAACTGTTCTCTTATATTGCATGATAGTGGAATAAAAAGAATCTCGTCAACATGTTCTGAGTAATAAAGTTTTATTTATCTTCTAACTCTTTATTTGAGAGAGCGCGTACAGCTTTAGTATTCTCTGTTTATATAAAGCACTTTATAATATTTTCACATTGTGTTTTATAGTACAGTAGAGCGTTCCAAGACATATCGGGTAAATGAAAGTTTCTTGTTGCGAAATAGGATATGTATTTGGCTCTTTTAAACAGATACACGATTATTTTAAGTACTTATGAACTCTCTTCAAACTGCTTTAAACCATTCCCAACAATGCATTGCCGTTTCCCACATAAAGTAACGATTAAACGAATGTTGGATCTTCTTTATGTTGTGAAAAATCTCGTGTAGCAAGTGGAGAATTCGTTCCAGTTTACAAATGCGTGAAAAGCACGCGTGAAAAACTCGCGTGATATCCAATTCGCGTAAGTTAAATCGCACGTATGTAGCACGAGTCCACAGTAAAATGCATGACTTACAATAAAGCATCTATGAGTGGCCTGTGATGCAGTTAATCACATATTTATAATTAATTTTCATATGGTTATTCACACATTTATAATTACTACTGATTTCCTATTCTAAATTTAATACTCTTTGCCGATTTTAAATCTCCCATCTATACATAATGCTATTTAGGTGTTTCTTGAATTACTTTGGTTTTAGCCTATGCAATACAGTTTGTTGGTGCCTTTAGTCTGATAATTCATTTAATTTTCTTCGTTCCTACGGGGCTTTAATAATTTTGCCTAGGTTACATTTTATCTGTAGTGATCCCTCCTGTGGCGTGTCACCTTTAAATTTTAGTATACGCATGTAAGGCCCAACGTTTCTTTTCATTTTTACAATCTGGCGATTTATTTGGCGACAGTTCCTTTTAGCGTTCAGCTCCATCGCCAGGTTGTCTTTCGGTTCTCGGACCTTTTTCTCTGACTCTTAACGTTTCCGTCTCTGCCCAATAAGTCACGTTTCATGTCGCTGTTTTGCCAGCCACCGAACTAACTGTATGTATTTTTTCGTTTTTGATAATGTCAATAAAATATTGTGCAACTGTCTATCGGCATGGAATCCCTTTGTATTGCTTACTTCCACTATACAACATAATAAAGTAAAATACGACTTTTCTCAAGTGCGAAATAATTTCCATCGGAATCTGTATCATACGGCCACCTCCTCCAACGACCCATTTTATAAGGAAGCGAACTTTTACCCCATCTATTTAATTTTAAAAGATCCTCTAGAAGATCACACAACCCTCTATAAGCGAGCGGTTTCGATTCCCCGTCAGAGAACTTTCTTACATTTTCCGGAAGTAAAATAAACAAAAACCACATCTTAAACCAGTCATTCCTCTGCAAATGGACAGCACGTGCAAGTACACGTACATATTACGTACAAATCCTGCAGGTTAGAGAAGAGACATGTCTAAGAAACAAGCGATTTTACTTTTGCAGCAGCACATTGATGAGATGAAGTCACACCGCGAAAAGAAATAGGAGAGGAAGTTGGCGGTTACTTTTTGTTGTGGGGAAAAGCAAGAAGCAAATTTTAAAGCAAATAGGTTTTATTACGGCAAATTCAGAATGCACGGAGAATATCACGATAAATGCTCTTTTGTCAAATGTAAAGAAAGTAGACAGAGAAGTACTCTGGCAGAAAGAAAGTAGAATGAAAAACAATTTGAAATTTATAAATATTTTATGAAATTAAAATTTTAAAAAATTATTTTGTATAATTACTTATGTAATAGAATGCAATTTCATAAATAACAAAACAAGCAATATAAAAAGTAGACAGAGAAGTACTCTGGGTGAGATAAAGTACAATAAAAAACAATCTGAAATTCATAAATATTTTATCAAATTAATTTTTTAAAAATTATTTTGTATAATTACTTATGAATGAGATTGCAATTTTAAAGGAAACAAAACAAATAATATAAAAAATAGACAGAGAAGTACTCTGGGAGAAAGAAAAAAGAATAAAACAATCTGAAATTTATAAATATTTCATCAAAATTAAAATTAAAATAATTATTGTGTATAATTACATAAGATTAGAATGCAATCTCATAAATTGCAAACAAAAGAATATATATTTCAGCAGTTTTTTGCCTACCAAATGTATTTACTTCTTTGAGCGACCACCTCTTTTAACGACCAAATTTTTGCGGAACGGAGAGTGGTCGCTTCCGAGAAGTTTCACTGTAATTACTGCAGTAAAATCAATTTAAAAAAAAAACCCTCTTGATTTTTTTGAAAGTAAACTAATAAATATCCATGAAAAGCCGATATTTTAACATATTTGAGTAATTATGTATTTCCTTCTAGGCAGTAACGACGCAGCAGGATATTTTAAATTCAACTACTGCAAGTGATAAGGAAACAGTGATTACCGGCAGCTTATGGATTTTACAATTTTTGACGATACTGCCGCAACTGAAAAGAATGTTGTAAAACATATGTCTTTCCTATATAATATCAGTAATGAGTTTCAGAAGTGAAAGTGACTTTGGGAGCTTGCCAACTCGGATTTGTTCTTTACTTAAATCGGAATTGCAATAGTAATAGGGTATTTCATGCTCAGTCTGGCATGAAATTGCTTACATTCTAGTTGTAGTTTTTCTGTTGACAGATACAAATTAATGCGATTAAATTAAAGGAAATCAAACAAAGAAATAGTTTTGCATTTATGAGTGCAAATAAAACAAAATGTTAAAGTCATATTTAATGTTTCATTTTTTTTCTGTCTCGGTGAACATTGCCGTGATAAATTTTTCCATACATTTGTCCAAGAATTCGTTTTAAAAAGTTAATCTAGATATAAATATGTTTTGAGGTATATTCTGAATTTATTTCGGAATGAAAGATTTAATATTTAAATTGATTTTGTTTTGTTTTATTCATCTTATAATTCTACGTATTATTAATTTATTTTAGGCAGTATTCAAGGGAAAGTTCATTGAATGAATATATTTTACCACAATGTAGATAAATTGAAAATTTTCATTATTTACACATTTGATAAGTACTTTAAATTGCAGTCGCTTTTAACGGAGAAGATTTTTGCTCTCAGTCTTACTGAAAGGAAATGCAGATAAATTAAATAATTTCTAAAATATTAGATATATCTCCAAAATTTGATAAATGGAGAATAATCTTGCAGCTTTCTGCGATATTTGAGAGTGTGTAATTATTTTATGGTGGTGAGTGAATTAATAACTGAATTTTCTTAGGGAAAAGAACAAAAAGAAGTAAAAAAGTAATGTAATTATGTAAATTCAATTATATTAATTAAATTTAAGCAGCTTCAAAGTACTTTTAAATGTTAGTTTCTTGCTGTAAGGCACTATTGAGACTTGTTTTTAACTATATGTAGTTTATCTTTTTCTATACTTCTCTTAAAATATGTATAAAAGTTTAAATTAAGTTGTTAAGTGGTGTGGGTAGTGGATTTTTCTTCAAAGTTAAAAATCAAAAATGCATTGAAAAAAATAATTATATATATATAAAGAAAAAAAGAGAGATAGACAGAGATATGCATAACATATTTTATGCAGGAAAGAATTATTTTATATTTTAGAGTATTTCTTAAAATTTTGAGTTGTAACTGTATCTCTACTCATGTGATTTTAAATTTTCTTTACAATTTTCTAACTAGTAGATATTTTTTTTTCACTTTTTTTCTTTTAAGTACCAACAAAAGTATTTATATCTCAATCCTTCCAGATAACAAAATATATCTCAATTTTTAAATACACTGCTCAAAACAATTAAAGGATATTGTAAGTTTTATATAAAATAAAGATATAAGCGAAATTTTTTTGCCGAAAGTGGAAGAAGAGAATCACAAATGCAAATTTTTCTGATTTTCAAAGTGTGGAGTATGCTAATTTTGAGTTCGACGTCAAAAACGTCGCTTCAGCGGCAGCGAATGAGATTGGACTTTCAACTGAATAAAAGACAATGAAGACAAGGATGATCGGCATTCAGTGACTGCTTTGTTTCGATGAGTACGATGTCTCAGAAGTCATTTAACCGATTCAGAAGCTTGGAGAGTTGTCGGTAGGTTAGAAGGGGACCAAACTCAAGCCGAATTAGCGCAAGCCATTGGAGTGTCACAAAGTGTGATTTCCAGGATCTGGAACCGGTTTTTAGCGACTGGAAGTGCAGGCCGAACACCAAGGCAAGGTCGTAGACGGGCAACAACGCCCAATGAAGATCGTTGTTTAGTGTTAACGGCTCGGAGACACCGGAATATGAACGCTACTCTTCACCAACAACACCTTCGCTCGGCTACTGGCACCACGGTTTCAACTCAGACTGTCCGAAATCGGCTCCATGGTGTAGGTCTGTATGCTCGCCGACCAATGGTATGTGTTAGACTAGCATCAAGGCATCGTCGCGACCGCAGGGAGTGGACAACAGAGCATGTGAACTGAGGAGAAATGAATGAAGCAATGTTCTTTTTTCTCCCGTTTTTTAGTCCCGTTTTTCAGTTCATCCTGATAAAAGGCATATTTTCATCTGGATGGACCGTAGCAGTAGGAATAATCCTGCGTTCGTGCACAAAAGTGTCAGATTTGGCGGTGGTAGAGTGTTGGTGTATGGTGGCATCTCCATTGACGGGCGAAGAGACCTCTACATCATTCGAGATGGACCTCTGACTGGTCGCCGATATAGGGATGAGATCCTCAGACCTATTGTAGTCCCTTACGCTGCAGCAATCGGAGATGACTTCATTTTAATGGACGATAACTGCAGGCCACATCGTGCTAACCTGGTGGAGGATTTCCTTTTCGAGGAAGGAATCGTACGAATGGAATGGCCAGCGTGTTCTCCAGACATGAATCCAATAGAGCACGTTTGGGACGCTCTAGGAAGACGAGTTGCTTGCCGCCAACCACCCCCACAAACTCTCCAAGAACTGGAAAGAGCTCTTCTGGAAGAGTGAGACAGAATACCCCAACTCGTGATTAATAGCCTCATTGACTCCATGCCTCAAAGGTGTTCAACGTTGCTGGCCGTCCGTGGAAACCATACCCCCTACAGAAAATGATTTCCTTTGAAGAAAACACCTTTTCTTATTCTTTTTTTCTCATATGCACAAATTGTGTTTTTTTCCTTTTCTACACAAATGCGCAATAAAATGCATTTTTTTTCTGCCAAACATGTGTAATTTATTCTCATATAACCTACTACGGCTGTCGACCATGTATCAATCAGCTCAAAAGTTTCCCAGCCACACGATCCACCTAAAACCGCAATATCCTTTAATTGTTTTCAGCAGTGTATATTAAACTGGTAAAAGGTCTGTCTCTTAATATTAACAAATATAAATTTAATAAAGAAAATATACTTTTTGAAATCTTTATTATAAATAGTATTTACATTAAATATTGCACATGTTTTATTATTGGAATTATTAGTGCATATGTAGAGTAACATTACGTTTGTGTGATGCAGGCAGTCTGCAGTGTCCTTTCTTATGATTTAGCCCTGGTTATTTTTCTGTATATAAATAAAAGATTATTTTCAAATTACGGAGCAACTAGTGCTGCTGATATTCATGTTTAATACATTTCTGTAAAAAGACATTCTGAATTCTCCAAATAATATTATGTATTTTTAAAATAAACGTTTTTTTCATGCATTTTTTAGGTTATAGATTTCATATGATTATAAATTTTTACCATATCATATCTTGTTATCTTTGGAAAATAATGTCTTCTGAAATTACATTTAAAAGCATAGTGTTTGTCACCCAGTTTATTAAAAACAGTGTTAATATCAATAATTAAAATTTTCAATTAAAAAGATGTTGCAAAATATAAATAATATTATAATTTGCGTTACTTGCCGCTTATAATCTTTAAATGACGTTGTTTCACATCTAAAACAATATCAGAAAAAATGCGGAGCTGTATATTTCTTCACGCTGTCATTTCATAAGAAACGGTTGTTAAAGTGTCTCTTATATCTTCATGGGATGGGGCTTTTGTTTTCATTATCTCTGTATCTAAGTAACTGATCCAAGGAAATCTTACCCGACTAACTTTTATGGAGGAGGAAAGCTGCACTGATCTATGTTTATACTCTCTACAACAAATCAATGTCCTTTTAATCGTATTGCGTAATGCGTGTTTACAACGAAACGTACTACAATAATAAATGCTTGCAAAAGATATTGCGGCACTTATAATTTGTTTTGTATGGTTGAGATATAATTTATCCTTTTTAAGATTATTGATATCCCATATTAAAAATCAAATGCGATTTTTATGAGATTTGAAAAATTTAAATTGTTTCTACTTTTAACATACTTTTGAATTTTATTTTTCATGAAAAGATGAATTAAAAATTATCCCAAGAACATTGCAGTAATTTAAGAAGTTTATTTTTTTAGGTTTTTGTTAGGTTTTGCAACTTTCTAATATAATTGCATTTATGACTAGCTACCTATTTCTATATCGCATTTAATCAATTGATAAGTTCTCCATATTGTATATTAAAAATGTGAAATTAATTTGTATATGAAACCAAATGTTTAATTGCTCATTACTTAATAAGCAAATAAAGTAAAAAATTTTTTAATATTATCAATCGAAGAATATTTCATACATTTCAATTAAAATTTCAAGATTTTCTAAAAGTAGATTAAATTAGAGCTCAATAGTCCTTTTTTTAATTTTATTTCATTTTATTTTTTGAAGGCATTAACTTATATTAAAAACAAACTCATGAATATTTATTTTATGTATATATACTCATGTTTTAGAAATATACAACTTCATTTTAGACCTACTTTTTCACAATTTTTGCTGCCATTGGCTCATTTTAATGTGTGTAATATTTCCAGGTACTTTACATCAAAACGGAAGGTTCAGGTTCGTAGGCGAAGGTGGTCCAAAATGATCCTAGCGGGCAGAACGATCCACATGTTTTCTTCCAGGCAGACAGCGCTATCATCTAGGTAACACATAAACTATTTGTGCCAAGTGAAGAAGAAGCAATGGGGATATTTTAGCGATCTGTGTGCTACGTGTTTGAGTAGAATTCTTCAAAAAAACTGGTTTTATGATATATGTTATAATGTAAGCAATAACTTTCCTATTTATTTAGAAATACAGTCTTTAATGTACAGAAATATGACTTGGTTCACTAGAGTATGTTTTTAGATGTGAATTACACTAGATTACTTAAGATTTGGATCAGCTTAAGTTTTGGAACTTCGTATATGCCTCTGGTGAACTGTGAGAGTTAGACATTTCTAGTGACAGTTAAATGGATACCAGATATACCTGAAGAAATAGAATAAATCTTTTCTTGGAAGGGGGGGGGGGTTAAATTGCTTGCCACGACTCTTCTTTGTTTATCATTGTACTCTTGCCTATATTTCTTTTCTTTTTTTAACCTGCCTAAGTTATTGGCATAGTGAAATAATGGAAATTTTATGGACCTAACGTTCCCAAATACCACTTATTTCTAAAAAAACACCCCTAGATAGCACTGTGCGACAGTCCTTTTGGGATATAGATTTGACAAAAAAATTTCTAACATTACATTCTTTGCTCTGGTATCCTTGAGACTTTCGGATGTGGGCGTATCGCAAAAACTTGGTATATATCCCCACTATATCTATCTTCGAAATAAAGGACTGCATAACACGCCCAGTGAGTAACATTCCCCAGAATATATTGCTATGCATGGCTATACGGCCGTGTATATAGCACGGCATTATTGCCGTTGGCGGCATACACGGCTACAGCTGAAGGTGCGATTGTGCGCTGTTCATCTTTGTACTTGATTGCTGGTGAATGTAGTCCTGTATGCGTTTGGCGATTCTAAAGCAGTCGCCACCATATCTGTTTTCGACGCTGAACTTCGTGTTAAAGAATAATAAAAATATATTCATATTAAACAATGCTCATGTTACAATACATTAAGCAATGATAACACACTTTAGCGGTTACTAAGACATTAGCATTGCGCTGACAAAAGAACTAAGTATATCTCACAATATTCATGTGCGAAGCACATTATCTCTATGTGAAGATTAAATGTATCGATAAACACAACCTTTTAATTATACTTTTGAAATGGCGGGCTCACGTTATTCTGCGGCGCACACATTTATGTCTGTATATTAGGGTGAGGCAAAAAATAAAACTACTATTTTTCTTTTTGTCGCGTGTGAAACAAATGTTAGTTTTTGATGTTTTAAGAGCTCCCTCCAAAGGACAGCTGAAAAAAAAAAATAAGAGGTCGCTCAAAATTTTCTTAAATTTCAAAAGTCGAATTTTTTTTTTCTTTTTAAATTTATTTCTCGTTACGGTATAATTTTATAGACCAAAAAAATAAAACAAGTTACTGAAAGTTTCAGTTCAAAATTTAAATTTCGAAAGGTCGCTCATAATTTTTTTTTTATTTATTAGTGCATTACTTTAGATTTTTTCGAGCGATCTTTTAATATTCAAATTAAAATTAGATATATTTTTTTTCTTTTATTTAGTACAGTAATCGATAAAAATACACCACGAGATGAACTAAAAATCAAGCACAATATAGAAAACATAACTTTTTAATTTAATAATTTTATTTAATCAACTGCAACATTTTAACAATATTTCATCTGAAACCAAATTTTAAAATTTAACAGGCTTTATTGATTTTTAGTTCATCTCGCAGTGTATTTTTATCGATTTTTGTACTAAGTAAAATAAGAAAATGTGTGGAATTTTAATTTGAATATTAAAAGGTCGCTCGAAAAAATCTAAAGTAATGAACTAATAAATTTAAAAAAAATGTGAGCGACCTTTCAAAATTTA
This sequence comes from Cheiracanthium punctorium, assembly GCA_038373885.1. Classification (NCBI taxonomy): domain Eukaryota; kingdom Metazoa; phylum Arthropoda; class Arachnida; order Araneae; family Cheiracanthiidae; genus Cheiracanthium; species Cheiracanthium punctorium. The sequence goes on along the minus strand of JAWZYV010010737.1, from coordinate 498,342 downwards.
AATTTTGAACTGAAACTTTCAGAAACTTATTTCTTTTGTCTATACAATTATACCGTAACGAGAAAAAAATTAAAAGAAAAAAATTCGATTTTTGACGATTTTTGAAATTTAAAAAAATTTGAGCGGCCCCTTAATTTTTTTTTAGCTGTCCTTTGGAGGGGCTCTTAAAACATCAAAAACTAACATTTTTTCACACGAGACTAAAAAAAAATAGTCGGTTTTCTGCGTCACCCTACTGTATATGTGCAGTGGACATTTCGATTATATTCCTACGTTAACTTTTGCAAATATCAATGTTCATGTTTCCAATAACGGATACTTTTCCGTAGACTGGATATGACGACATATATTTTCTCTACCATTTTTCGCAAGAATTATTTGTCAAAAAAGTGCTATCCTTTGGGCATATTTTATGTATTCCAATCAAGGAATTTGACATGTAGTGTTTGTGCGGATACCCCATATACTGAAGTTTAAATCTTACTTGTAAACCAAACAGTAGAGCTGTATTAGTTTTACATGTGTTTAATGTGCTGTTAAATTACATTTACTAATACTATTTATTTAAAAATTACATATATGAGAGGAAAAATCGAGTTTAAAATTCTCAATAATTTCTTGATATGATACTGAAAAGATAATTACTAAAATTTAGAATTTTAAAATATGAATTTAGAATATCTTATATTGTTATTAAAGAGTCTACGAATTAACAGCATTTTACGCATAAATCATCAAAGTTTTATTTCTTAATTATTTTGGCGTAAATAATGAACTAATAAATTTGCAATTAATTTTATAGCCTCGTATGTTCTAAGCAGGCTAAATGCATTGAAGTAATGAGAAAAAAAAGCTAAAATCTGAGATAATGAATTATGAGCAATTAAGGCAAACGAATTTTTAAGCGAGCGAGACACTATTGATCTTATTTTAGGTAGTTAATGCAATTACAGCACGTGAATATGCATAGGCTTATCGAAAGCATTTTTCTAAGTCATTTTTAAAAATCGGATAGTTAAATGATTGAATGCATCTCTTGCTGAATTTTTTACGAAATAGCTATCATAAAGGGTAAAATCACTTAATTTATCCTAAATAATATAATTTTTCTCAAAATTAATTTATTGAATAATATTTGAAATATTAATTCATTATACATCTTGATGTTTAATTAGTTGCATTCATAGGAAATAAATCGTAACATCTCACTTAAGAATGAAAATATCAGAAATCAATAGCTCCGCCGGCGTTCTTATTTGTATACATGTAATACACTAGGAAAAGAACTCGAATGTAAACTACCTTTTGTGTACTCTTGGTACTTTGTTTTGGGTTCTAATTTTATGAAAAAACTCGACAAGAACACCTTCCCTACGTTTAATGCGCGGAAGTTCTTTTAACGTAACAAAATTTTAACAGTTTATGAATGTCTCCGCATCAACGCATTCTATACTCCTAGGCTTTTTTGCCAGTTTTTTAAATTTTTTTTTGGTAATTGATTACAACGTCAATATTAACCCTAAATATTAGCTGGAAATTTCAATACTTTAACGATTACGCATTTAGGTAAGAATTTGAAAAATTTTCGTTGCATATTTTTTTTCTTTGTTTTTAAATATAAAATTAGTTAACTGTAGGAAAGATTGGGTATAGGTATTATTATATTGGCCGTATAATGAATGTAGTTTCTGTAGTTCGTTTAAGGATTCTGAAAATACACAAAAGGTAGTAGAGGGGATTAGTTTCATGAAAGTATCTGAAAAGCTGTACATTTTGGTGGCGTTAAATGGCTACCAGAACTTGCAATTAGATTTAATATATACCCCACGTAAGCTGAAAATAAAAGACTGTTTTCATTTAATTAACAAATTTAGCATTGAGTGTTTACAAAAATGTGTTTATGTGGTAACTAAAAAAAAAATACGATACAGTTGATTTTCCGATTCAAAAGTTTTCAAAACGTCACGGAATCTGTCGATAGTACCAAATGTCGCTGCATGTAATTAGGGGATAACGCATAGTGCGCATGTGCAGCTCTGGGTGAAGTTAATGAACATTTATTATAACTGGTAAATTAATGGATACTAGCCTCCAAGGCGGCCAGCTTTGCCGCCCCATACCTTACTGTTCTTTATACTCAGTGCAGTGTTGACCAAATTCTTGGACTTATTTCAACTATGATCATGTTTCTTTGTTCCAACCATAAGCGTAAAGTTTTCAAAATTATTGGGCGGGGGCGGGCCCCACAACCACATATATTCATGTCAGTGGCGTCACCAAGGGGGGGGGGGTTAGGAGGGTCATACCACCCCCATGAGGAATTTTTTGTCATACAAAATGTATACATTCTTCACTCCCTTATCATACACCCGTATACGTATATGTGAGTTGCAGAAGGCGTAACCCCCCCCCATGAAAAATTTCTGGCTACGCCACTGATTCACGTACATATAACTTACTCATAGCTGCCAACTACTACGGAATATAATTAACCACTTTTTCTACGTGATTTTTTGGCTTAAGGTATAGCAAAATTTTGGGGCTGCGCGCTCGAGCCGGTTACTATATTGAAAAAAATTATTAAAAAATATACTGTTTACAAAAAGTGGTTAGTTATATTCCGTAGTAGTTGGCAGCTATGATTTACTATATATAAGTGTAAATTATTGGAGGCGCTCGAGATCTATGGGTCCATAGAATTCTACACCTATGTAAGGTAAGTATCTATGTTAGTATCTTCCTACCATGCTATAAGTTAAAAATAGAAGCAAAGTAAAAAATCCGTATCCTTTGGTTACAATTGTTACAATTACAATAATATAAAAGAAACAGGAAATGGCTAATATGTGCTTTAGCCCGTTGTGACAAACGCAACAAAAACTGTAAATAAGATATTTTAAAGATGTAAATTAATTATTAAATTACAAAATTAACACAAGGTTTAATCATGTATGAGAAATGATAACACTATATTTAATGCACCCACACACACACTCATTTATATATAAATTACTACTCATATTTTGTTCTGGAAATCGTTGAAATAAAAGAAATATAATTTAATTCGATGTAGACATTTTAGAGTATTATCCTTAAAATTAGTTTTTGAATTCTACAACAGTCCCTGAACTGTGAAAAAGCTCGAGTAGATGATATGAGGCAGAAAACAGTTGATGAACCGCCGGATCTTCCCGCGTTCTGAGTTCCAAGCAGTTAAGTCATTAGAAGGCCAAGTTTTGCGTAGTATCCATCAAAATGACAAATTTAGATTACCCTCTTTTATGCTTTAGAATTTTTTTTCTTTGATCATTAAAGCATGACTTGTTTGGTAGCATGTTCTTTTTCAGATTTTCTTTTTCTTTTTATTGTGGCTCCGTTTTGATAGCTGACGGCCCTTCCATTTTTTTCCCCGTAAATGCGATTAGAGAAGCATGTCAGGAGAAGGAAGCAGAATTTATAATGAGGAAGGAAGAAAATTATACGCCCAAGCTGTTCAGCAGCAGTAAATCAAAGCATTTCAGAAAATTTGATATATTTTGTTTCAGTGCAACTCGGTTGTTTAAGGAACGAAATTATCTCTAATGTAACCAGAGACATGCATTAGATAATCAATAAAGCCCATAAGGAAAGATAAAGGCCACATGAATAAATTTCGAGTAATAAATTAAGCAGTTAATTTTCTTGTTTTCCTTTAATTTTTTTGAGTCATTATTAAAAATGCATCGTTTAATAATAAATCTTATTATATGCTTTACTATTTGTGTGTTGCTATAAATATTTAATATTTAAGGGGATTTTTTTATTACAGTTTATCATTAATTGGGAAAAATCATTAATTTGGAACAAATCTAATCCAATAGTATTACATTCAATAAATTTAGATATCGCAATTTTAAATAATCCTTCAATTTCAAAAATGCTTTTATTCATCTTATAATTTTAGTAATAGCTTATAGCATTATTGTGATGAATTTTAATATTTCTAAGTACATCATATATCGTTATTATTTTTGAGTATAAAGTTTAGTGGCGTTGTCAAATTCCTTTTATATTGTAATATAATTCAAAAAAATAAATTTACTTTTACACTTTTACTTCTTTTAATTGTTTATAGAATTTTATTAATTTCCACAATATGGAATGACAATATTATAATAATTAATGTTAATAGTAAGTTACATATAGGTTCATTCATATAATAATAGATAAAATGCACACCTATAGATTGAATAAGTATTGCAATGAGAAAACAACAGATTCAGATTTTTTCATACACAATACTTACATGATACGAAATCGGTATTAAACAATGTCTTCTACCTCTATTATATAGATATCAAATAAAAAGTTAATTTATATAGAAAAATTAAGATTGTGGTTGCTCATCACCAATTTATCAAGTTCATTTTTGATTAAATTTATCATAAGAACCACTGAAAAAGTTGTATTTTTAACTTAAAATTTGTCGACAAATCATGATTGCAGTTTAAATTTTTAAATATAATTTTACCTGTTCCATTGATAAATTTAAGCAATAATTAACTTGTTAAATGGATAATGATCAGCTAGAATCTTATTTTTTCTATACAGGTTTTTCCTTTTACAACCAAGCTTGCTTACTTAACATGGCTCATTTCATAAGATAGCAAGGCTTCCTCCGGAAGGCCACGCCTAAATCTGGCTGACTGATGGAGGGATATAGAAAGTCCTAGCTGCATTCTTCATTTTAAGTTTCTTGTAGTTAAATATGGCCTGTTCATGTTGGGCATAGTTATAATTCAGTCAGGAATCACAAGGGGTAATGCAGAATTTAGTCGTCATTGCCGCTTTAATTTGAAATTTTCTTGTAATTTTAAATTCTGAAAGATTTCGGCGAACTCGGGGGGGGGAGGCTTTTTTCTCTTATTATTTTTACTTATTTATTATAGAATTTCAGTTTAAATATTTTTCAATACTTTTAAAACACATGTTACTGATAAAATTTCAAATATTTATGCAACATTGTACGATTCTGGATAGTGCAGACCAGACAGAGAATAAAATATATTTTAAAGCGTAGAATTTATTTTCATGAAAATGTTTTTAAGATGCTATCTTACCAATTCATCGTAAAACTATGTTTCATTAGTTTTTCTATTAGATTTAGAGGGGAAAAAATTAATTCAGTCATTTCTGTAATTAAAGAGGAATGTGATCTTTTTTCCCTTAGTTGTCATTGCTTACAAATTCCATTCAAATTATTTTCTTAATTTTATAATTCAGGTATTTTTTATTATTATTTTACAAGCTGTATAAAGTCTTATATCAACTTCCTGTACACATTTTTATTTGTATATTTATTCTTAGGAATTGCCGAATATTTAATTTAAATATTCGTTTGAAAACAGTTGAGTAAAATTTATATTTTAATCATTAATATTATTAATGGTGACTAGATATTATTTGAATACAAAATAAAAGAAGACACAGTTTACTTCGTGAAGATACTACAAAGTAAAAAATAATGGATTTTTTCCCGTTTGAATTTCTTGAAATACCTCCATTTCACTTAATTTTTTTGATGCATGTGTAGATAATATAAACAGACGTTTGATTTTATTACTTTCTAATTTACGTATATTCTAATTTTCGTTATTTTTTAAATTCCTTTTATGAAGTTTCCTCCTAAAAACAGTATTTTTAAAATGCTGTAACGTTTAAAAATTTAAAGAAAAATTCTAAGAAAATATTTTCATTTAGATTCAATGATTTTCTGTTCAAATACAATATTAAATTTACATAGTATTTCTGAGAATGCGTCTTAATAACAATAATTTCAAATAATTAGCAAAGAACCATAAATGTTCAAGAAGAAACTAGAAGTAATTTTTCTGTTTAATATGTAAACTTTTATGGCGCCTGAGTTCTTTGTTAAATAAATTTATGTAAAATTTGTTTGCATTTTTATACAAAGATTCTTAAAACGAGTTAATGTTGAAAAGGATTTAATATATATACTCGTTCTTTTATAGAATTATTTAATTTTAATTGATTTAATGTATTCTTTCATGTGTAAGCACTGGTGATTGAAATTAAAACCCACAATGCACCTAATATATTGTTATTCAATGATTATTATGTATATTTTATTCTTTATGCTTCTTCGTTTTACTAGACAAAACCAACTTACCAACAGAAAATCCAATCCTACTATGCATTTTACAAAAGTAGGATTTTAACCAACCCCTTTAAAAAATGCCGGCATTTGCTATTAAAGAGAAAACAAATGATGAACTATCGGATTCTCTCAAGGAGCCAGCTTCTGGTAGTTAAGCCATTAGCACACACAGTTTTGCCTAAAAAGTAAAGAAAAGACAAATATTGATTACTTTCTTTCCAGAATTTTTGAAACAAACATGAAATTTCTTTAAAAAAAAGAGTTTTTACTTTTTTTTACTTAAACCTTATTTTATTTTTTGCTCAGAAGAAGCGACATCAAAAAGAGAAGGCTAAATTTGTTTTCCTTTTGAGCACTATTTACATAGGGAAAGGTGGGAAAGAAAAATAATACATCCGCACATTCAGTTATGTAACTTTCCATGTATAACGTTCATAAAGGGCTGAAGAACGATAGATAAAGTATCATAAAACAAGGTATTAAATTATAGAATTTTTTGTTTGCTTCTAATAAAATGTGAAAAAGTTAAAATCATTGCATTTTATTTTATTTTATTATAGGAAAGGGAAATTTCTATAATAAAGAAAAAAAATATATGATACAAGATCTCTATAAATAAAAATAGTTTCGAAAAGCATTTTGCTCTGTTAAGTTGAGAGATTCTGAAGACAGAAAATTAGACAAAAGCATACATATATACATAAAAATATTGATTGCTAAATAAAACGTTTTAGTCAATATGTGGTAAAAAATTAATATTTCATCTAATTTTAGTAGAGGAGAAGTTAGTCTACATGTGAAATAATTAATAAAGCACCGGTTAAAAATACATGAAAAAAAAACTGAAAAATAATTGTGTGTGCAAAAATCACTGTTAGATGTATTAATTTACTAGTTATTAAAGAATGACAGTATATAAATGAAGGGGAAGGTGGCTCAAAATAATCCTAGTGGACAAAACGGTTAACATATGTTCGATTACATACAGATAGCGCTATCTACCATGCAATAATTAAACTCAAGTGATGAAGAAGCAATGGCGGCATTCGATCGGTCTGAGTATTACATGTCTAAATAGAATTATTTGAAAAATAAGGTTTTATAGCATCTGTTACAAGGCAAGCACTAAGTTTCTTATTTATTTAGATATACAGTCTCTCATGCTCCGAAATGACTTGATTTACCGAATGAAGTATGTTTTTTTTATGGGAATTACACTTAATTTGTTACGCTTCACGGCATCATCCAATTATATGACCTAAAATGGGCAGCCATATTGCCGGGTAAAATAATCCGTCTACTGTAGAAACTCCAGTACCAAGTTCTAACCATCATGGCAACACTTCAACCGTTCTTAGAATGTGGGAGTGATAAAGTTTTATTTAAACACGTATGCTATTTTATACACATTTTTCAATTAAGGGGATCATTTGAGGCCACCTATCCCTACATATGTTATACATTTCATTATTCAACAGTAAAGATTCTTTAAAATGTTTCCGGCCTATTCATTATTTTTATTTAGACTGTCATTCCCTCTCTCAAGTACTCTTTTTTTCTTCAGAATCCAAGGACACCCAAGGTGATATTTGATTATTTTTAACGGCTTCGATCCTTAGCATCACTGTGATAAAAAATATCATCGTGGTATTGTAGATGTAGTTGACATGATATGACAAATTTGACCATGGGGAACACCTAGGCCTTTCAAGGCTATATTTCCAGTTTCTTAGTTACAATCCTTTTTTATTCAAACCAAGTGAGTTGTGGTCACGTCATTAAAAACACTTTTTTTAATAGTTTAAATAATAAGTCAGCAATATGTACATTGATAAAAAATAAGATAATAATATAAATTAATAGTGATGGACAAATTTTATCAACAAAATACTCAAAAACAGTAATTATAATTACTGTTATAAATAAAGTCCAAGTCCCTAGTCGGTGTCTACGAGTAAGACCGCCTTGAGTCTTTTACAGATTACTTCTCGGAAATTGTAATCTGGCAGCTAAGCCAATAATTCGTTCTAAACATTATCGAGAGTGGTGAAGAAATTTTCACCAATATGATGGACAATTTTTCTAAAAGAAGGGAATTCTACATCTCGCCGCTTAACGGTATTAGTCAGGTACCTTTGTCCATGCAGTATACGGCGGACAATTGCGTCGTGTTTTCGTGATAATATATCTATATGGGTTTCGGCGGTATATCGCCAGATTTGGCTGACATAAGTGGCTTCAGGAAGCACTATGAATTTATATAATTTTACATTATTTTGACGGCGAGCTTACTTTGGAAAATAAACTTCTCTAGTTTTGCGTTGCTCCAAACATTTTGTTTCGGATATAAAGCTCGGGAGTCAATCATGACACCCAAGTATTTGCAGGTTCGTGTCCAATTAATTCTATTGTTATGTATGTAGTGGTAACGGTTTTCTGCTATGGGTGAAGAGAATCGCATTATATTTAGAGGGGTTAATTTTAATTTTCCATTTTTAAAACCAAGTTTTTAAGATATCTATATGGATCTGTAATTGTTTAATCATAATATCAATGTCGAAGGATCTAGAAAGCATGGCGGTATCGTCGGCATACATAGCAAGTGTTGAGTATTGACTTCGAGGAATGTCGTTGATGTATATTTTAAACAAAGTAGGGCCAAGAAGTGACCCTTGTTGGACGCCTGCTTTAATTGAATGTAACGTGAGAGAGAGTTGTTTATACGGACGATAAACAATCGTTCGCTGCGATATGAATGAAGCTAGTGGTCGAGTGACTCAGGCACTTGAAAATGAATTAGTTTCTAAACCAGTGGTCCAGACTTTGTCAAATGCCTTAGCGACATCCATGAAAAGTGTTCCGGTAGAATCTTTGCTATTTAGCCGTCTGGAAGAAATTCAACCACTCTGAGCAGTTAGTGAGTCGTTGCGTGTTTGGGGCGGAAACCAAACTGTTAGCGGATAATAGTGTCGTGCACCGATATATTTTTTATTTTCGATATCGACCAATACACAGAGTTTTGAACTTTAGTTTTGGTGCTGGGTATTGCAAGAAATGTCTAGAATTAAGCTTCCTTTTTTTAAGAACACGGTCTTCAATTAAATCTATAGTTTTCGTCAGCGTATTTGAAGACTTTAACAATGGATAGATAAAGTAGGTAAATAATAACATATGTTGCAATAAACACATGCTTCACAATCTACTTCAGAATGACTGAGGCTTCACTTTGCAGTCCCCTTGCATTACTATTAGTCTCTACATTTATAGCCAACACGCAGTTTGTTTTCACAACAATTAACTCACTACTGAGAAAAAAATAATCGCGATCAACGAATTAACTCTACAATTATTTTTATCACAATTAATTACTATTTAAAATTTTAGTCAGTGATGACGATCAACGGTATCGTTAGTCGTGATGACTCACGACTAAATTTTTGAATCAAAATTTTTGAATTTTCAATCATTATTAAATATTATTACATTATTAATGTGGATTTAATTGTTAAATTTGACTTACTTTTTTCATATTACTACCTTGAATACTGCAGGTTGACTGTGCTGACTGTTGAAGGAAAAGTTTGAATATATTTATTTAAACTAACGAGTATAACAATTTTATATATTGTATAAAACTTTATCTCTGCTCTGTATAATGATAAAGGGTATATATTACATTTTTTATGATGCAAAACAAATGTTATTTACACACGTGCATTACATATTTCTTATAGTTTCAGAAGATTCACCGAATTATAAAGATGCAGGAAATTTTATATAGTTTCGAAAATCTTTAATCTATGTAGAGAGGTACATGTTGCAAAGCTAGAAAAAAATCGTATAAAAAATGTGCTTTTATATTTCCTTTACAAAATCAAATTTTAATCTTTATTAAAATTTTAAAAATGTATATAAACAATGATTTTTTAATTCATTTTATTTAATTTACAAATATTTGACCTTATACATAAATGCTATATAAATTTCTGAGCAATAATGTATAGTGATAAACTACCTGGAGTAACCAACATACTCTTACAGTATATCATCATTTGATAGCAGAAAATTTATGAGTATTTCCTGCCCATTAAACTTTATGGAGTGGTTTATGATGTTTTATTTAAGCGATCATTGTAGATGTTTCGTCTAGAGTACCTTATCATCTTCTATATAGTGTGATTCCTTTTATTTTTTATAGTTTCTCATTTCATGTAACAGAAATAAAAGATTTTTTTAAAAGTGGATTTATTTTTAGAACCTTGAAAAAGTACGTTTTAATAATAACGCAAGATAATACTGCACAGATAATAAATTAACAGTCTATTCTAAAGTTATTTAAATATGTGAGTATTTCTGATGACTTTAAAATTCTAAATTTTATGTTAAACAAATTGTATTTTGATTGACAATTTGATCTTATATTAATTAGGAAAATTTTATATTACCCCACACTCAACTTCTATCTCACAGTTCCAGAACATACTTGTTCACACGATTCACTAAAACTTTTACGAATAATAAAAGATCGCAAATAGTACATGTTTGCATGCGTAATTGAAATATTCATTTTAAAAACATCATTGGTTAATATATTCTAATATACTCGTACTCATCATATCGTTCCAGCTTCATTTTAAGTTAATTATCTGATAAAAACAAACTCTAATCAAACACAGCTGTTGATTAGTTTTACTTCTGTTTAAGTTGTTTTGATTGTCAAAATCACTGCCTGCAAATAATGAAGAAATTAATTCAATTACATTTTATTTTAAGAAATTTTAGTAACTGCAATTTAAAGTCGTGGAATAAAGTGGCTGGAATCTATGAAATTTTCTCGTTTCTGAAACCGTTTTGTGAAACAACATCTGAAAGCTATTTCACAGTTATACTCTAGTAGCAGAACTTGCTCAAAGGACGTTCCAAATGCGTTCAAAAGACGTCTTTTTAACGCCTTTTAAACGAGTTGTGATATTAAGGTAAAGGATATAAATATTAGTTGGTCAATTAACACACATATCGTGGTATTTATCTTAATTAGTACTATCGTTTCGGATGAAAAAATCTTCGGCCTTCATTAGCTGTCAGCACGGTCTCACCCGCTACGTAACTGTTAAATTTCCCATTTCGAAACGCATAATGTAAAGGGAGGAAACACATACAAGTTACTTGTTCTTCTTTTACTAGAAGTTTTTCTTTAAAAGATCATATAACATAAATTATGTAACTTTCGATTATGTACTATTTAAATGGGAAGATTTTACTTTTAGAAAGATATTTACTAAAAGAAGATTCATTCTCTGAGATATTAAAATAACTTCTGTACAGAATTCTCCTAAGAACAGCAATGAGAAATAGTTTAATACGGATAAAAAAATACTTTTCGGATATTTTTATTCGTTTTTATTTTTTTAAATACAAGCTTTTCTATTTTTGACTAATTCTTTCGTTTATGTTAAGGGAATCGTTAAGGGAATATTTACTTCAGGGAAGTGTTATGTAAGCGGTAGGATTTCTCCTTGCGTTATAAAAAGGTAAATTTATCCACCTTTAAAAATTGTATCTAACCTTTGTTATATATAAACAAACCTTTTTGAGAACAATTAACTCAAATTTTTAGCTTGTAACCCATGTAGGCAATAATCAGTACAACAAGTAATTCTTTTAATTTATAAAGATATTTTAAATAAATTATGATCACATTGCGCAGAAGAAATTATAGCTTTAATGTAATCTGACTGAAAAATATTTAATGCTTCTTTTTTTTCTGATTTTAAGTTTAAAATGGTAAATATGTCTTAAAAAAATGAAACTTTCTATAGAATAGCGTCTTTGCTCAAAGATTAAGTCTAGTTATTCAGAAAAAAAGGCACAACTGTGGTTTTAGAAAGCACAGTCCTTTTTATAAGCCTGGAAGCAGTAAAAAATTTAACGTGAACCGCATTTTAAAGTTATTCAAACGGAATGGAAAAGAATTTCTCAATTTCCTTTAAAATGTTTTATTTTTCTGTTTCTCTCATTCAGGATATAGCTGGAAGAAGTATTTATGTGAAAGGAAGTAAAAAGTTTAGTTGCATAGGAGCATCTTCTATGCAAATTTTAGTTTCAAAGCAGTAAAATATTACCTATATAAATTTCTGAGCAATAATGTATAGTGATAAACTACCTGGAGTAACCAACATACTCTTACAGTATATCATCATTTGATAGCAGAAAATTTATGAGTATTTCCTGCCCATTAAACTTTATGGAGTGGTTTATGATGTTTTATTTAAGCGATCATTGTAGATGTTTCGTCTAGAGTACCTTATCATCTTCTATATAGTGTGATTCCTTTTATTTTTTATAGTTTCTCATTTCATGTAACAGAAATAAAAGATTTTTTTAAAAGTGGATTTATTTTTAGAACCTTGAAAAAGTACGTTTTAATAATAACGCAAGATAATACTGCACAGATAATAAATTAACAGTCTATTCTAAAGTTATTTAAATATGTGAGTATTTCTGATGACTTTAAAATTCTAAATTTTATGTTAAACAAATTGTATTTTGATTGACAATTTGATCTTATATTAATTAGGAAAATTTTATATACCCCACACTCAACTTCTATCTCACAGTTCCAGAACATACTTGTTCACACGATTCACTAAAACTTTTACGAATAATAAAAGATCGCAAATAGTACATGTTTGCATGCGTAATTGAAATATTCATTTAAAAACATCATTGGTTAATATATTCTAATATACTCGTACTCATCATATCGTTCCAGCTTCATTTTAAGTTAATTATCTGATAAAAACAAACTCTAATCAAACACAGCTGTTGATTAGTTTTACTTCTGTTTAAGTTGTTTTGATTGTCAAAATCACTGCCTGCAAATAATGAAGAAATTAATTCAATTACATTTTATTTTAAGAAATTTTAGTAACTGCAATTTAAAGTCGTGGAATAAAGTGGCTGGAATCTATGAAATTTTCTCGTTTCTGAAACCGTTTTGTGAAACAACATCTGAAAGCTATTTCACAGTTATACTCTAGTAGCAGAACTTGCTCAAAGGACGTTCCAAATGCGTTCAAAAGACGTCTTTTTAACGCCTTTTAAACGAGTTGTGATATTAAGGTAAAGGATATAAATATTAGTTGGTCAATTAACACACATATCGTGGTATTTATCTTAATTAGTACTATCGTTTCGGATGAAAAAATCTTCGGCCTTCATTAGCTGTCAGCACGGTCTCACCCGCTACGTAACTGTTAAATTTCCCATTTCGAAACGCATAATGTAAAGGGAGGAAACACATACAAGTTACTTGTTCTTCTTTTACTAGAAGTTTTTCTTTAAAAGATCATATAACATAAATTATGTAACTTTCGATTATGTACTATTTAAATGGGAAGATTTTACTTTTAGAAAGATATTTACTAAAAGAAGATTCATTCTCTGAGATATTAAAATAACTTCTGTACAGAATTCTCCTAAGAACAGCAATGAGAAATAGTTTAATACGGATAAAAAAATACTTTTCGGATATTTTATTCGTTTTTATTTTTTTAAATACAAGCTTTTCTATTTTTGACTAATTCTTTCGTTTATGTTAAGGGAATCGTTAAGGGAATATTTACTTCAGGGAAGTGTTATCTAAGCGGTAGGATTTCTCCTTGCGTTATAAAAAGGTAAAGTTATCCACCTTTAAAAATTGTATCTAACCTTTGTTATATATAAACAAACCTTTTTGAGAACAATTAACTCAAATTTTTAGCTTGTAACCCATGTAGGCAATAATCAGTACAACAAGTAATTCTTTTAATTTATAAAGATATTTTAAATAAATTATGATCACATTGCGCAGAAGAAATTATAGCTTTAATGTAATCTGACTGAAAAATATTTAATGCTTCTTTTTTTTCTGATTTTAAGTTTAAAATGGTAAATATGTCTTAAAAAAATGAAACTTTCTATAGAATAGCGTCTTTGCTCAAAGATTAAGTCTAGTTATTCAGAAAAAAAGGCACAACTGTGGTTTAAAAAGCACAGTCCTTTTTATAAGCCTGGAAGCAGTAAAAAATTTAACGTGAACCGCATTTTAAAGTTATTCAAACGGAATGGAAAAGAATTTCTCAATTTCCTTTAAAATGTTTTATTTTTCTGTTTCTCTCATTCAGGATATAGCTGGAAGAAGTATTTATGTGAAAGGAAGTAAAAAGTTTAGTTGCATAGGAGCATCTTCTATGCAAATTTTAGTTTCAAAGCAGTAAAATATTACAGGGTTCTATACACCCCTTTTCAAGTATTTATAAATATCAAACTTAATTATGCGTACTGTTCGCTTAAACTTATTTATCAGTCTGTATCATACATTTTGTGAAAGTGCACCAATACTTAGTTCAGAACTTATATATCTTGTAAAACATACGTAAGATGTTTGATACGCATTTTGATACAGTCTGAGCATGCGCGCATTCTCGCCGACCAATGAGTAACCAGAATAAAGCCTGCCCCGTTGCTCTTTTTTTGCATGGGACATACAAATATGAAAAAACTATGTTTGAAATATTTTTATTTCCTTTGTTAATAATGATATAAAGTAATATTAATAATCTGTAATTGTCAAAATATAATTAATTTTTTTAATCTATTCCTTATTAAATTCTCTAATCACAAAAGAAATATTCTTCAAAGTTCTTTCTCATGGCCTAACATTTTCTGTGGTTTAAAAGAAAAGTAATAATAATTGTAACTAACGGAAGGTCATTGTAATGTTTCAGATATAGTGTTTCAGATCGGGCATACCCTATGTCGCGTCTCCTTTCTGTTTACAACATTGTGTGTCATCCCTTTGCACAGGCAGCTGTCTTAACCAAATGTACATTTTTGTGTTTTTTTCTTCTCTAGGTAAATGATTCTTTAGATGTTTTGGAGAATATTCGAGAGCTTTTGCATGTACCACTTTATTTCTTTAACCGCTCCTTGTAACTAGCGTTGCCAGGCGTCCGGATAAAGCCGGACATAGTTAGGCTTTTTGATTGCGTTCCCGGCCAAACTTAACGGTGTCCGGCTTTTGTTAGGCTTTTTACTCTGATTTGGCATTCGATGTTATTTATATTTCATTAGAATTTAACAAGATTCATGGTAATAAGAGAAGAAGCTTGATTACATACAATTTTAAATACATTTTTTTTGTTGTACCTATTAATACTGAGACAAAATCCTCAATATTGTAGGCTGTCCGGCCTTTTTACCCAAATGTCCGGACAAACTGGCTGGTCTGTCCGGCTATTTGGTTTGGCGACCTGGCAATCCTACTTGTAACGTCCGCTCAGTTCTGCCTAAAGGTTGGTGCGGCGAGGGCCCCTCACTTTGAAATGAGGTATCTTTCGCCATCTGCATATCATGGTGATCTATGGCATATGCTTCGCCAACTTGCAATTATTTTTAGAGAATGCCTTATGATTCCTAAAGGAATGTAATCAAGTGTGTGTTTATCTGTAATGTTGTGAAGAAATAAATTAAAAGGATTTCTTTTCAAAAATGCTTCAAGTTCAGTCTCATGTTGAAATTTCTTGTGTGATCGTTTTCTTGTGAGAAGAAAAAAAACTATCTGCGCTACCTAAAAATCGATTTACTTCCCAACGACATCACCGTGTGTGACTTGATATGTGATGGGCACTCTCCATCGCATTTGAATTTTCAAATTAATTTTTAAATGTGTAAAAAGAGGGTCGGATGACTTCGTTTCCGATCATATCTTCCGATTATATATATATATTCTGTGTCTCCACTGCCCTGCCTTTGGATTCCTATTTTACAAGTATGCTTTTCAATATTTATCATAAATATAAATGAAAGCGGCGTGTTTAAGAATTCGCCGGCAACATAAAAATAAATACCATCCAATTTCATCAGTATAAACCCCAGAGTTTACACATTGGTTCTTAAGGCTTTACGATTTCTTATGATCACAATTAAAAACAGATAATACCAAAAAATAAATCATACAGGGGGTTATGCAGAATTGAATGCAGCAACCATAGGTTTTAATGTTTTCATAAAATTTTTTTTAATTTTATTTACGGGGGACGTACACGAATTTTATAAATATAATTTTCTGGAAATAAACGAGAGGAATATTTCCTTAACGTAATCGTTTTTAAACCTTATTTTGAGCATTTTTTCAATTTTTATTGCCTGAATTAAAGCCTGTTACCACCTTTTGGGGACATCCTATATATATATATATTATTGTCATAAAATACGTTTTTTCTTTACGATGTAACAGTGACATAGATTTTATATTTCAGTAGGAGCGGGAAAATCTCCACTGTTTCGATCATTCATTTGTATAAAAGCCAATTTCAAAACTGCGTTTAAAAGCCAATTTCAGTAACTGCCCAATCCTGTTGAAATCTCTTCAGCGAGTCTCACTAACTGCCAAAATCTTGTTGAAATCTCTTAAGAAGCAAGTTTCATTGATTATAATCCTGTTGAAATTTCTTCAACAGAGAGTCTCATTAATTCAGCAATCTTATTGAAGTCTTTTAAAAGCAGCGAAGGTCGCACAAGGATCACACTCCACAATACGCAAACATGTGCATTCGATTCTCGGAATATATCCCCATTTTCCTTTACATTTTTAACATTTACATATTGGGAAAAAAATCTATGACAATCTCCTATTTTCTAAATGCGATAGAAGAGACTAACACCCAGGCATACTCAGGCGCACTTGTAGAGCTTATAAGTGTTGAAATAATTGTTAGTTAAAAAATTATATGTATATATTTAAATTCCTAACGCTAATGAAAGTTCTGTGTAGGTATGTCAGAGATATTCACAATATAAGAAAATTTTTATTATCTTTGTTACACTAGCGGTTCAACATAGATCACAAAACACTGTCAAGTTTTTGCGTACAGGGAATGCTAACAAAATGTCAATGGTTTTAATTGAAAAAAGAAAGAATACCTGCGTATTATCCCGGTGGTCATTCCCAAAACTTATTTTTTCCGGAAAATATGCCGGTAAACGGTTGCCAGTCGCATTCAGAACCATCAATAATTTCATGTGTCCGGCATTTATCTTGGCGAAAAATCGCTCGTCTTGGTGGACGGCCGGGATAATACGTAAATACCAGGGAAAGCTATCACTGAAAATGTATCTTGGAATTAAGGGAAAATTTTTAACGCAATTTTTAAAAAATGAATTTTCTTTAAATATGAAGCAACCTAATGAAAATGGAATTTTAGGGAGATAAACAGATTAGTAGTTAACTTTTAAATTTTCAGTGTTTCATGTAAACATTACACATTTTTCTCTATCTTACTATACATTTTTGCACCGTGTATTTGCAATAATTATTTCACAATCAGCCGAAACACAAAGTAAAGAAAAACTCCCCTTTTCAGATGTTTGCAGAACACAAATTAAACATTAAACCCGCTGGAACGTTAAATACATACAACATCTAAGTTGTATATTTAGGTAAATGTAAAAATAAATGTTTGTTAAACACCTTAAATTAGATCATAAAACTGTACTAAAAGGAACTTTTATCGGAAAAGTTTTCGAATATGATAATATTCTAAATAAATGTTGTTATAATAGTGCATACGATAGTAAATTTTTAGGAGAATATCATTGTGCCGATAAATGCATATTAGAAAAAGTTTGGTACGTCAGAATATATTATATATCGTTATGTAACGATTTCAATTGCTTCTTTAAGAAAATTAACTGTTCAGTCTAAATAATTTTACTGAACATTAGTTATAGAATTTTTAAAAATACAATCAAACCTCATTAGAAAGTCACCTGGATATGACATAACTTCAAATATTACATAATTTTTTAGAAGACCCTACTCACATTTAAGAGTGCAGTATACAAACTCGCTCCCGTTTCTTTGTCAATATTATGTTTCAAAAGGACTTAATTTTTGTTGAGCATAATTCTCAGCGTTTGAATTGAAGATGTGAGGTAGGATTTTGAATATTGACAATTTAGTTATTATAATGAGTCTTAAAATTAATATAGTTTCGAACGTCAAAAACTTGAAATCACAATATAAATTAATTAAAGCAGACTAAGTCAACATTAACTATTTATGTTTTGGATCAAAGTATTAATAGAACTTAAGATTGTAAAAAACTGATTTAGAAAAAAAATTCAATAAAAAATTTTTTAATCGAATTTTCCAAAGGATAAACAAGAATTTTATACAAATAATGTGTAACTCATTTTTTAAAAATTTTAATCATAATGTTAATTTATGTTTTAATCTAGTACGAGACTATTTTCTTTGTAAAATATTATATTAAGCATTTATGTATGCTTCTCTAAAAAACAAGTTAAATGTATAAAGTATTAAAATTAGCATACATAAAATTTACTTTTGAAGTGCTTTATTCAAAATAAAGAAAACTGCTAATATGCATTATCTCAGCATTGTTCAGAAAGAAAGGAATGTTTTAAAATATTAAATTCTTATCCTCAGAAACGTAGTCAATTTATAAATGAATTACTGAAACAAAACAGCTCAATTAAAAAATCCAAAATGCAATTTAGGATTTAAAGTTTGGAGGACAAATTTCGTTAAAGTAAAATATTTTGAACATCACAAGAAATCGAAGGTATTAAAATATGAGTGTTAATATACAGATATGAGTTTATTGCTTTAGGCGTTATTCAACTGTCATTTGGGAGATGTTCGTGAAAAAGCGACAAATGGCACATTTGATAGATAAATGAAACACCATTAAATTCAATGAAGAGGTCTCTTTAAATTTTACGACATCATAATGTAGCCACTTGAGCGTAATAAAAATAAACTGTTATTTGCAATAACCTGCTTAATGACGCTTTAAGAATTCTAAAGAAAAATTAAGAGCCGGAGGGTGTGTGCTATGTATCCCGTCGCTTTTGATAGCAATTTAATCTTCAGAATATTTTCATTGTAATGTCGCTTCATTCATTTTCTGGGCTATATTGCACTGCTTTTGCGCCCCGGCTATTTAATATGTTTAAAGTAGCATTATTCATAGCGAGCGCTAGCAGCTTTACATTGTTTTAAGTTAATGTTTTTGAAAATTTCAAATACAGCACATTTAACATGCTCGTATTTGTGAGGTAAATAATCATGTTGTTGTTAATGAAACTATCTTTCTCCGTTAGAACAGCTGAAGCTTATGTACATATATTAAACTTATTGCAAACTTCTGGAAGAAAAACCGAAATTATTAAATGTTTTGAGAGTATAAAAAATTTCGACTCAATTATATAAATCTTAAAATGTTAGAATCGACTTTTAGAATATTTCATTCACGCAAGTTCCATTCACACTACTTAAGTGCTGAAAGACTACTCATTGAAACTATATCTAGCGTTAAAAAATAATGACTGAAAAAAAATTGACTAGAGTTGTTGATTATTTTTGTAATTATTTAGATTTATCTTGAAAAGAAAACTTTCAATTTAAGAATTTTATTTATGTATTTTATTTTTGTCACTAGAAAGAAAAGAACTGTAAGATATATTTTGATTTAGATTCTTTATCTATATATATTTCCATAAGGAACAATAAGATTAAAAATACGTTCACTGCACTTTTCTTCAACAACTAACTGTGGTATGAGTTTAGGAATCCCGGTATACATTTCAGCATATTACTATCACGTTCAACAAAAATATCTTCATATCACAAAGACGGTAAGTTAGTTTAGCAAAGTTACATGCCAATAGAATTTCATGTTTCAAAACTGATAATTCTGAGCCTTATTAGATCACTCCATTTCAAAATGTTAAAAAAAAGAAAAAAATTCAGAACTTCTTCAAAAAAGCAAACATAAAAATATCTCGATCCATTACTTTAAAAACTTTCATCAAATTTCTGATGAACTTTGTTTTATTCCTTTTCGTCCTACGGGAATTTCTGACCTAAAACATTTCGCCACCCGTATCACATGCTGGAAAACTTATAAATAGTTTGATAATATCTCCCAGAAAAAGAAATTTTCCTGGTGTTCTTGGATGAAGAAAATATGTCTTCCTCAATGAAAGAAAGAAAGTTTTGAAAATTTCGAATCGACTTTATTTTCCTTTATTTATTTATTTGCATGCAATAATAACAAAATTTATCTGTTTCAATGATAATATAAAATAAAATCATATATAAAAATCGCGTAGTTATTTTTTCCTTCACAAGATTTACCAACTTTTAAAATAGCATGTAGCTGTAGTTTTTATTGTTTGGTTAATTTTAAAACTGTTTTCTGGCTTAAGCACTTCCTATTGCTCATATTTTCTAATTCACTAAAAAAAAATGTGCAGTGATATTATAATGATGCAGTGATATTATAATGCAGCAAGATCTTTCATGAATCTTGCTGATGAGATGTTGTTTAGTACATCCAGTATTTAAATTTAAGAATTTTTGAAGTATGAATATTCATGTTCCTCAAATGTGCAGTATTGAGGCAGTTCTGTTTATTTATATATTTTAATAAATACATTTCTATTTTTTCTTTTGAGTGTGTTGAAAGCTGGTAAACTTTATTTATTGTTTTAGATATTTCTTTCTCTTTAGCTACAAAATTTCTATCTTTATAGCTCTCTGAGAGACTGGCCTGCAGTTGTAATCCAGTAATCCCAAAGCTGCCAGGATGTACTTCGAATAAATTAAATGCAGAATAAAAGTCGTCATACCAAGTTTTATAATTGTTATGTAACAAAGATGCTTTGGGAAAATATGTTAAAAAAATAAAGAATTATCTCCTGATTGTTTATTTGACGGTCAATAAATGGCAAAATACGAATTTAATATTATACAGGGTATCCCAAAATGATGTTAACGGACTTTAATTCTTTATCTATTAGAGATAAGTGAGCAGTGTAAATTGAAAAAAAATGTTCAAAATAAAATCAGATTTTACTCTTGAAAATATTGACGTCATGTCACCCTTATTGTTGTTTATTATGGCTGCAATGCATCTTAATCCATGTCAATCAGGTCACTCACCAAACATGAAATCTTCAAAATTACAAAGGAAAAAAGTGCGATGAATTAACATTAATGCCCAAAGGCGTTAGAAAATGATCAAAAGGAATTGTAAGTTCTATGATACAAATTTGAAAAGCTAGAAGCAGAGTAATAAAAAAGTCTGCGTAATCAAGACATTATTTCTATGGCTTTTCAATAAAAAATTGCATAAATTAACATTCTGCTATAGACTGAAGTGCAGTTGCGAACAAACAAGAAGATGGGCTTAGTAATTTTCTCTACTTTACATACATATCAGGGCTCAAAATCCCGATTTTGGCCAAATGTTCAGAAAGCAATCGTGTTCATTTCCCAATCTAAAATTCGCAACAACGGTTTTGTGAGTTCTTCAACTAATTTTTTTTTATTTGTAAAAGAGGAGCATAAAAATCTAAAACTAGTTAAACATAAATATTGAATTAAAAGTACGATATAACAAACTGTAGCAATAAACTGTCCATTGAGCGCCTAGATGCAATACAATTGATGCCATAAAAATCTAATCAACTCAAGAATCCGTTTACAATCAAGTCTCAGGTACGGGTTACTGCAATGCAAGCTACATGGTTGTGATTGCAGACTCTCCAACATGACACCCACCTTACCATATTACATCAAACATGCGACACTAAAATTGAAATTTAACAATTAAAAGAACACACTTAATAATCCAAAATAAATTAGACAGTGAATTGTAAGTACTACATAGAAGATAATTCTACTATTAAAATGCACACACCATTAAACAATTTTCAAATAGTCACTCATTAGTCAAAACATATATATCACGTTCACTATGTTAAAATACCTCGTTGAAATATATTTAAAGTTTAAAATTTTAACCTTTCCGTGAAAGCCATAAATATATCAGGTATGTGGCCTGTTAACCATTTCGAATTGGGAAGATGATCAAGATTGAATACTTTAAGACGATATCTTGAAACAACCATTTTTAGATCGATTTTGCAAATGTCTGAGATAGATGTGCTTCCATTTCTCTATGTGTTTCAAACAAATCTAGTATTATTTTTCCATAAACTTAGTTTATTATCATTGATACTAGTTACATTGGTTTCAACTATCGAATTAACCGGTCTACCTACCAAAAAAATGTCCGACACTATCGAGGTATACTCAGCGAATTAACAGTTGGTAAGGAAGTGACAAATCTATTTCATACTTTTACTCTCTATCAGACATGGGATCATTCCACGCCAATTTTGATTTCCACATGCTTTGCATCATAATTTTTGGTTTGGTTATCACCAGACCAAATAACCCAAGAAAATCAACTATTCTAGAGATTACTGAAAGTACTCTTTTCTTAGTTGCAGTTCTCGAATTATCTTTTATAGTTCCAAGGACGTCCTAATGGAGATTAGATCTCATTTATCAGCCTTCATAAGAGAATCTGGTCTCACAAGAGAGGTGGCCTTCACAAGAGATCTAAGCCCTTTGTTTCCGAAGGATGAAAAATTTACAATCACTGTTAAACTTGAATTAACTAAGAAGCTTTTGTTATGCTATTTAATTACATTTGGGAATCCCTAGGTTACATATTTTCAAGAGTTTGGCACCTTTTTTACAGCAGCTCAATGAAAGCGTTTCAATTTAGTAAATCAGTAGATCCCAATGCCATCTTGTATTGTTTCCCAGCTAGTTATCCATCTTTCGAATGAAAACATTTATTATCATTACTTCACTCAATTTTGCTTTCTAATTCGTCAAATTTAAAGCT
This sequence comes from Cheiracanthium punctorium, assembly GCA_038373885.1. NCBI lineage: Eukaryota > Metazoa > Arthropoda > Arachnida > Araneae > Cheiracanthiidae > Cheiracanthium > Cheiracanthium punctorium. The sequence continues at coordinate 475,413 of JAWZYV010010737.1, read as the reverse complement.
TGTATGTTTTTATAGTGTAGAAATAATCCTAAACTTTTAGCATATTCAACAGTAAACTTTCGAAAACCAAAAAGTCCGTTTAAATGACTCTTTTGGATTAATATCTTATTTCAAACTTAATTAGAGTCTTGTAAAGCGACGAAAAGAGTCATGCGCTCTATGAACAGCCTTCGCTACACCCAGAAGACGAGCCCGTAATATACTTTTGAGTATCATTTAAGTTTTCATTCTCGGCAATCAACGTTTTGAATAACATTTTGAAAATAAACCATTCCTTATGTTCTGAAAATTTTGAAAGAGAAATATACAGTAACTTCACCACATAAGTGTTTCAGCATTTATTTAAATTTCGAAAACCGTTATCATCTAGTTTAAAAACTAATTTTTTATTTCCAAAATTTTTAGTCTTTTCTTTTAAGTATTGTCTTTGTCTAGAAGGTCTAAAATGACCTAATCAAGAGTTGGCAAATCTTATCGTCTTTTATTTTACATAATGATTATATCTCAATTCATTTAACTGCTCACCTAACTTAAATATCGTTTCCAGTAACGTATCCAAATACATATGGTGTACTTTCATGCATCCATAATCCATCCAGTTTTGTAATATGTGACTTTACTCTTTTTTTGGTTTAGGAACACAATATCTGCCTGCGACACATTTCACGCTCAAACTCCACTAGTTTAGGGCGATATCTAACTATAGCTTATCTGAACTTTATTTGTAGACTCCGGAAATATAAGGGCCACGTAAAAGGAGGGAATATAAACTAAAACTGGTTAAACATGCGTATGTATTTAAAACTACAATAGAACGAGCTAAAACAACGAAGTTTTCATTAAATGCGTCGGTGCACACATCTCACACCATAAAAATCTCATCAACTCAAAAACCTGCTTGCAATCCCAGGTACGGGAAACTGCAACGCAAGCTGCAAAGTTGCCATGGCGCCATAAACTCTGACCAAGGTGCTCTCAACAACACCAGTTATCCCTGATAGACTGACAGACGTTTTCCTTGGTCTTAACCCTTTAACTCGCAGTGTGTCCGCTCTGGGATCACCAAACTCTGACGTTTTGACTGTTGCCAGCACGAGGAATAGATTTGATTTCTATAAAAATAGTTGCTGATGACGTAGCTCAACGAGAATCCTTTACTTTTTACCACGTCATTTCTCGTTAAAAAATGGTCACGATTATTTTTAACAGCACTGGCATCTGCTGGAAAATGGAAGAATGTGAAAACATCTGGATCGATTGCCCAATGCTGTAAAAGGAGCAGCCGTTGCCATCGCTCGACTTAACTACCAGCAAGATGGTGGACGGCTGCCCTTTTTTCAGCATTGGGAAAGGGTTGCGCCTCAAAGGGTTAAAAGAAAAATAACTATGTAATGACATAAAATTGTCCCATATAATATATCTAGAGGTTTCATGGGGGATAGGACTCTGCAATAAACCTGTTCCTTTGCTAGCTAAAAAATGTGCCTTTCGTTGCCATCAGTTCCGACATGTGATGAGATCCACTGGAAGACAATGTATTTACGGTTTTCGTTAAGAAACTTGATACAGTGTTTTATACTCGTAGTAATTTTGGATTGCCTTTTTAAAACAATTGCTTCAATCGCAGATCAAGAATACACTAGAATAACTGATTTTGAAAAAGAATACATTTTAAATATAAGATTTTCCAATGTGTTGCTTTTATAGGTGTTCATAATCTGCTGAATTATCTTTTGATAAAATTTTCAGTTACATTCTGTTTAATGAATCACAGAACCTGAAACTTTGGCACAAAAAATCTTTGAAAAGGAATAAGAGTGTCTTTTATAATGTTAAAATTATAGAATACCCTTCAAAAATATTCACACAAATGCATAATATGCTGTTAGAATTTAAATCCTCTAACTGGCTTAGATGTAAATTTATTAACCGATATCCACCTCCTATTTTATAAACGAACTGTTTGTTTAAAATATTCATACACCTTAATACATTAAAAGAAATTAAGAATCAAAAGTATCATTCATAGTTGCTATTATCCAATTATGGTAACTCTCTATATCTTTATTGCAGTGCTAAATTTGTTATTCTCAGATTTTATTCTGGGAAAGGTATTCTTTGTGAATTAAGTTTAAATCGTGGCTTTAAGTTTAATCTATTTATAATTACAAGATTCTCTTTTTTTGAAAAAGAAACAATATTTCTTAAACAAGCTGTATAAAACACGGAATTTCACATCCTTCTTATATGACGTGTTTTTATTCCTGCTATTATCTCAACTAATATTTCGCAGCTCATAACATTAAAACTTACGACGAATTTTTCACTTTTCTTCTTATTTTCATATTAGAATTTCTCCGTTGATTTATCTTTATGTGAGTTAAGTATTGCTCTGGCTTTTCAGAGACAACTATTTACTTTTCTTTTCAGAAATGAGGCACTTTCATTCAGAATTTTGCTCCTTTCCGTTTACGACTTCTTTCACAAGAGTTATGAGACATAAAACTGTATATTATATGGAGTAGAAATAAAGTGTAAAGCTATACTTCTTTGTGATGGCTAAACTATGCGATGCGTAATGTTTTCCTTAAGATATAAATTGTAAAGTAACTTAATGTATACAAAGGAGAAAGTCCAATTATTTATAATGTTTTTACCTCGGATTTTTTTACAGAAAGATGCAAACTTACTTTTTATGTGAATTATTTTAGAAAGAAATGAAAAGGATATAGCTTGTAAAAAGGACACTAAAAAAGAGGTTATGTAGAAAATATGTAGTTTCAAAAAGTCACTTACTTTTTTTCAGACTTCAGATTTACTTTGAGTTTGTAATGTATATTAAAAAATAGTTTGGTATTTTATAAATGAAATGTTTGGAAAAAAGGAGGAGTTTTTTAATTAAGTTATGTCTCTTACAAAAGATATGCCTATCGCAAAATGATACATATATGTACAAAAAAATAAACAATGACAAATTGCATTATTGTTTTTTTAATTATATTATTTTATCAGAAATAAAAATCAAGTGACACTACTTACAGCACTCTTATTAGATTTCATTTAGCAAGGGAAAATTGTATTTCAGATTGTAGGCCACACATATAGATCAGTTGGCATAAATAAAAATATAATCCATAAAATACTAAATTAATAAATGAAATATTAGCATTTATTTGCACATCTTACTGTATTCATAGCTAATAAAAATATGTCACTTTTCCATAATTATTATACATGTTGTGTAGTGACTATCTTCTATACTATTAAAATCTGTGCGCGTCTGTCTGTGTGTGTGTGTGTGTGTGTGTAGCATCATCTCCTCCTAAACGGCTGGGAGTTGAGTTGCGAACGAGGTATCCACGAATTCGGAAAATTTCGAGAAAGAACCTCCGCTAATTTAAATTTCGAAATTCGAATTAGTTTAGGAGATATTGATAAAAAACCCCATCAAAAACGCTAATTTTTGCTCTCCGCAATTCCGTAATTGTAACCCCTGTAGTCAAAAAAGTGAGAAATAAGCATCGAGGTTTCCATGTTTGGCTATTTTATTAAATTATTTAGACTCCTGCAGTAAAAATAAAAGAATAATGATTTTTTTCTGTTTAGATTATTTACAAAGTTATTTTTTAATTAAAATATTGCGTTCATGTTAAATCAGAGCTGGAATTCAATGTTTTTTATGTGTAAAAGAATAAGGGATTGAGAGATTTCCGAGACTAATATGTATATTTTTTAGTTTGGCCGAAAAAAAATGGCTCATTTGGCGATTTTGAGAAAGTAGTAGGTTCTACCGATTTGCAGTTTTGGGCTTGACGCAAATTACTGAGAGCGTAACGAAATAGTATTTTTAATAACAAATATAAGTTTTACGGCCCTATACTTCGATTTTTCATACAGAAATAATGCAGTTATTAACTCGATTTTAAACGATCGATAGAATTTTAACCAAAAATTAAGTAAACTGATTTAAGTTAGAGGAATTCCGCCAAATTTCAGAAAATTGAAATTCTCGCATTTTGTACATGGTACTTAACGGTGATTAAAACCCGTTATAGTTAATAATCATTTAAATAACTGCTACTTATCAATAATATGCCAGCGTTAAATTTTGGTGATGGAACCATATAAATGATAGATAACTATTTCCCATTTTGATTGCTGTTAAATCAATGCTTCGAATGATTCCCTGAAAACAAAAAAATCTCGCAAAATGGTGTATGTTGGCATTTTGGCGATCGAAGTACTGTGTAATAAAAAATTGATTCTTATTTGTTAAAGCAGCGCTACGGAAGTTTCGTTTACTAGAAGCTGTTAGAAAGGCGTAATTGAAGAAAGATTAGAAAGGCGATATTAGAAAGGCGTCTAATATATTTTCTGTTTTACGAATTGAAATGTTTGTTGATTCCTACTTTAGTACATTTCGGAGCAAAGTTCGCGAAAAATATTCAAATGTAGTGCAACTCTGTACATATTAGTAATTCCATTCCACAACTGAGATGAGCCGATGTCACTAGCGTATGCATAGATTTTTCTTTTTAAATTCCGCCTAACAGAGTATTGCGTATTGCCTTTAGTGTCAAGTTTAATTTGTGGTTTGAGCTATTAGCCATCGACTGGCAGTGTTAATTTCGCCAATAGGGCAGTTCTAGCAAAGTAAACATGAATAACTCATTTCATGTTCTATTTTTAACATTGCTATAGTTTCCGTAGCAACGGAATCCATTGTTGCCACTTAAGTTGTTAAATTTTACAATTATGTGAGACCACTCATTTCTACAGCTTTTAAGAATCGAAAAAGTGAAAACGCATCAATTGTGAAACAAATAGAACTGTAACAGACTTGCACCTTAAAAATAATCGAAGTTTTTATGCAATTCTACATACCTTTAATTTTATTTCCTTCGAGTGTGGATGTCATTTTTTACGTCATTTTTGCTGTTTTGCTGGCAGATTATCCGGAGCAGCACATACCCTCTAATGTATCTGCTTCTCCTGAAGCAAGAGCGTATGTCCGGCGCGTATTTGTGTAACCCCATTGTGTTAATCAGAATTTTCTGGTGTCACATTTTTTAGACCATTTTTTTACCGCGGAGATTCCGATTCTGAAGTATATTGATTAAGCACGAGTAGCCAGAAATTTTTCATGGGAATGTTACGACTACTGCAACTCACATATATGTACACGTGTGTGCGATAAGAGAGTGAAGAATATACATTTTGTATGGCAAAAAACTCCGCTTGGGGGGTTGTGACCCCCTATCCCCTCCTTGGCTACGCCACTGTACGCAAGCATAAGTTGTCACGTCATGAAAAACCGTCATAGATGGCAAACTCCGAAGTTGTTCTGAGGGTTATACAAAATTAAAAATTTTTCTTTTAGTAAATTTTACTTTTGATACAGTTCGGATATTTGATTTTAATAGATTTCGGCCACCAACGTGAGATGAAATATTACTAAATACGGCAACCCAGAATTTTCTTAACTATTGAATTTCACACTATGTAACTACAGTAGATTCCCTAACACGGTAGATACGTTCCGTGTTATAGGAATCGTATAACACGGTGTTGTACGGGTACTATACTCCACCTGGTGTGCGAACTGCGCGGTATAATCGCGGCAAAACTTATTCGCGCTCCGTAAACATGCAGTGATGTTTGGTGTTGCCATTTAAAAGGAATGTTAATTACAGGAGCTAAGGCGTCATAATATCAGAACATATGTCTCATTTCACCGTGCTGTACGAGTCTCTTTTAACGTGTTATACGAAAACGATCGTAATGTTTTCGTCGTGTTCTGAGAATTCGTGTTGTAGACCCATGTTATAAAGGGGTCAACTGTAATCTGTAAAAAATGAAAAATGAAATTAGTTATTTATTTAGTGCGAATTGACAGTGAGATAAACGTCACTTTTATGTAACAAGTGTGATACTGCATTAAGAGTTCAATAAGGGTAATGAGTTTTTTCTCAGAAGTTACATCACGAACGTTTTCATTTACAAAAGCGACATGATTTTCACCGGAGCAGGCTACATTTTTGGCTTTTAAACGTAAATGATGCATACATTGTTTCAAGTAGGTTTTTTAATTTAGGTAAAATTTAATAAAGTTGTGTGTAACATAACTGCCCTAATGCATTGTCCACGATAAAATTATTTTCAACATCATGTAATGTTATTTATGTGGTATATACTATATATTAATGCTATAAATTAACTCACAAAGAGAATTATATGTAGAAATCGGGCATTTTTCGAAAGAGAAAAGAGTTTTGTCTGCATACCATAAAGTTCTTTCTTTTTTGATCGCCAGTCACACTGACGTAGTTTTTGTGTCATGTTGCAATCGTCTAAAATTTGCACACATGACGTCAACTTTTAGTCACGATTAAAGTATTTTTTCACGTTTTGAGATTCCGAATTACTGGGTTTAATTCGAATTATATATGTTTAAGGAAAATATGCGTTTCCCACCGTGCAGAGAACGGGTACGCAGCTAGTCTTATATAATAAAATCTGAGAGTAAACATTGTATGTAGCTATGTAGGTTTGTACGCAAGTTTGTGACCACCGATCTTTTTGCGCGCGTCTCTGGATCGCATTGCGCCGAGACGGTGGGTCACAGACCTACCAAATTTTGCATACGGCTTCACTAGGACAGATCCTAACACGGCTCGAAGCGATTTTTTTCTAAATTCGAATTAGAAAATGTTTTATTTTATGTTTTGTCCTATTTTTAGCGATTTATCTCGCTTAATACGTAATAACGCCTGTCATTGCACTCGCAAGAAAACGAAATTTACATCATCGGATAGAGCAGAAAATTTTCTATTAAAAATTGTTTGTTCGGACTGTGTAACATAATTTTCAGATTTTGGGGAATTTTTCAAATAAAATTAAATTTGACGCTGACTTTCGTAAAATATTTTTAAAATTGCTGCATCTTGAATTCTATCCGTCGTAACTTTTTTATGTTTTGTCAAATGACGGAGCATACATTTCGCCCTCTGTTAAAAGAAAAATCAGAGAAAAATATGCATTAGGAGATTTTTTACGAATTTTTAAGTAAAGAATTATTTTCATTTCAATATTAGCAGCTTAAATTTTTCGGTATGATATCTTGCGTTTTGGTTGTCTTGGAGACAGTAACAATTATTAAAATTGCCAGTTGAAAACATAAATAAATAAAATTACTTTAAAATAACTGAGTTTTTGCATGTGAAAAGTACGTGATTTTGATGTCATAAGTTTAAAACCTCTTTCGAAACTCAATCAGAATAATGGACTCACAAGCAAAACATACGCTACGCATGAAATAGTTCTATATTGTTACGAATTTTCGGGGCAACCCGCTGCTCTGTGGCTTAAAATGGTTTAAAATTCGTATTCTGCGCTTCAAATAGATAAATTTTGCTTTTTGTCGCATCAAAATCGGCCAATTAGAACCGGAGATACGGGGGTTTCACTTTCCCATATGTTTTTCTATGGGCTTCTAGAAATCTCGAGAAATATTAGTCCTAGAGCTTAGATCTCTTCACTTTTGAGGACTTATTTTTGGCGCCAAATTTGGCGATATTTCGCCAAAAGTCGCCAAGCTTGGCGACTTTTTGGTCATTTGGCGCGATTTTCCCAATGGGGCCTGGAAGTTGTTTTTCCTGCACTAAAACGCATAATAACCTAACATTTCTCTTCTATGACGTAATCAAAATTCACGCTTTATGTAGAACCCTCGAGAAATTGACTTTTCTGGAAACCTCTTGTACCTCCTGCGTCGGCTATTTATAGAAGCGCGCATCGCCCCGAAGTGTGAGTTGCGAGTTGAACATTCAATGTGTAAAGAGCTCTGAGTACGCTTGCTTTGTGTGAACTGATAGTGCTATAGAAGCTGTGTTTTAGCTTGCTTTGTGAAGCTGTTTTTAAAGTGCTGTGTGTAAATTCTTCATTGCTGTGTCTTAAGGGATAGTGTACTATATCCCTTGAATATTTCCACGGAATTTTTTGCCTGTAAAAGTGTTCTATTTTGTGTGAGAAATACAGCATTTGTGAGAGCTTCTTATCTAAGCGAACTGTTAAAAGCACATTACTGCTAGATTGTGCTTGTGAATTGTGTACAGCTGATTGTTCTACGAAGTTCTAGAAGCAATAAAGTTTGTGTTCCATCCTGACAAGTGACTTTTTACTTGAACTTTTTACACGAACTCGACTTTAGAACGACGAACCCCAGGAGTAGCAGAGTAATTCCGCAACATTTGGTGTCAGAAGTGGGATTCGAACCCACGCCCACATTCGTGGACCAGAAACCCAAAAGTCACTTATGTTGGAAGATTATCAGGATTTGAAATCTGCTCTCGTCTTCGCGATGAAGCTAGAAGCAGCTCAGCGGGTCGTCAGGAAAGATCGGCATGCTGTTAGAGCTGTCACGGTCCAAGAGGGAGCTGACAAAGACACGGAGAGCGTCGAGAACAGGTTGAAGAGAATTGAAGATCTCATAGAACGAAAATTAAGATCCGATAGAACGAGAGATGGCCCAAAGAAAGTGAAATGCTGGAAGTGTGGCGTCGAAGGCCATGTACAAAAGCATTGTGGTCGAAAGTCTCATGACCAGCAAGAGAACTCTAAGATCATGAAAGAGGGAAACTAGGAGGTGGCCATCTCGCGGGGCGGAGGTTGCCAGATAGTCAAGAGCCCCACCTAAAAGTCTTACAGATTTCATCAGTGAATGGCGGCAGTAATGGACTCTTCGTACTGGGATATGTTAATGGTTCCCCATGCCACATGGTGATTGATACTGGAGCGAACGTAACCATCATAAGGACGGATCTGACCAAGAAATTAAATTTGAAGATTATCTGGACTCCGCCCTCGCTGACCCTCCAGACTGTGACAGGTGACAAGATCGAAGTGGGCGGAAAAGCGCAAGTAGAAATCACGTTTGGGAATGCCAGATACGACCATGTGGTATATGTCGCCAATATTACAGATTCTTTTATTCTCGGACTGGACTTTTTAAAATCACACAAATTTAATTTGGACTTTAAGAATAATGAGCTTCGTTCAGATTCAGAAGAAATAGCTGCGTTCGATATTAGAAATGAAACTGTTTTGCCTGTTCAGCAAATAATAGCCCAGACTGATATCACTCTACCTCCCAGAACTGATTCAATAATTTCTGGAACAGTAAAAGAAAGCAATAAATTCCGTTTTGGATTAATCGAACACCCAAGCAATAGTGATTCCATCAGAGGAGTACTTGTGGGAGCAACACTTGTGGACTTGTCGAGAACAGAAATTCCAGTTAGAGTAGTAAATGTGACGGACAAGTCGAAGGTGATAAAGAAAAATGAAGTGTTGGCGACATGCACTCCTGTTACCTGCATTAATAAGAACATCAACCAAACGACAGCTAAATCTTCCGAGTGCCTGACGAAGGAATTATTACAAGACGTGGAGTTAACGGCAGAACAGAGAAGCGCTGCAGAGAGAGTAATAGCTGAATTTGAAGACCTCTTCTCTCGTACTTCCGGTGACTTTGGCCGTACGAGGTTAACGCAACATAGGATAGATACAGGCAGCCATTCTCCCATCAAGCAACATCCTAGGCGGCTGCCGTTTGCTAAGCAAGAAGAGGTGAGCAGACTTTTAGAGGAGATGCAGCGTGATGACGTCATCGAGCCATCGACTAGACCTTGGGCCTCGCCGATTGTTTTGGTCCGAAAGAAAGATGGTTCCACACGGTTCTGCGTTGACTATAGACGTCTGAATGACATTACCAAGAAAGACAGCTACCCTCTTCCCAGGATAGACGACACATTGGACACTTTATCGGGAAATGAATGGTTCTCCACTCTGGATCTCAAGAGTGGCTACTGGCAAGTAGAAATCCATCCCGATGACCGTGAAAAGACTGCGTTCACCACGGGACAAGGATTGTGGCAGTTCAAAGTTATGCCTTTTGGACTCTGCAACGCACCGGCTACATTCGAGCGTCTAATGGAGACAGTGTTGAGAGGACTTTCCTACGAAGCATGTCTCGTTTATTTGGACGATATCATCATCGTCGGAAGGACTTTCGAAGAGCATCTCGAGAACATTCGAAAGGTACTGCAGAAATTAAAAGAGGCAAACTTGAAACTAAGTCCGTCGAAGTGCAACTTGTTCCGTCGGGAAGTACGTTATTTCGGGCACATAATATCCGCCCACGGAGTCCGAACCGATCCCGAAAAGACGTCCGCAGTCAAGAACTGGAGTCGTCCCGAGAATATCCATGACTTAAGAAGTTTTCTCGGTCTGTGTACTTACTATCGAAAATTCGTGAAGGGCTTTTCTCAAATTGCAAGACCTTTTCACAAATTGACAGAGACTGGACAGAAATTTCTATGGACTGAGGAATGTGAGGACGCATTCAACGAACTGAAGACGGCTTTAACATCTTCGCCGATCTTGTCGTATCCTCACCCTGACAAGCCATTTATCCTGGACACAGACGCAAGTAAGGAGAGTGTCGGAGCAGTTTTGTCCCAGGAGATAGATGGCCAAGAACACGTCATTGCTTACTGGAGCAAATGCCTTTCAAAGGCAGAACGTAACTATTGTGTTACGAGAAAGGAACTCCTTGCTATCATTAAGGCCGTGGAGCACTTCCATCATTACCTGTACGGCCGAAAGTTCCTGCTCCGAACGGATCATGCCTCTTTAACCTGGCTTCTAAATTTCAAGAATCCGGAGGGCCAAATAGCCAGGTGGATACAGCGATTACAAGAATATGACATCGAGATACGTCATCGGAAAGGGTCATCTCATGGAAATGCAGATGCTTTGTCGAGAAGGCCCTGCATAGACAGTTGTCGCTATTGCTCCAGGGCAGAGAAAAATTACGATCTGAAACATCCCGTTGTCCGCCAAGTTACAACATCGGCACCATCTCAAGATCCCTGGAGTGATGAAAATGCTCGGGCGGACCAATTAGCAGATAGCGACATCAAACCTATTGTGGAGTTTATGGAAAAGTCCGGCAATAAGCCCAGCTGGCAAGAAATATCATCTTGCAGTCCGGCAACAAAACAGTACTGGGCTTTATGGGATTCGCTTCGCCTGAGGAATGGAGTCCTGTATCGTATTTGGGAGTCGGACGACGGCAAGATGCTCCGATGGCAGTTAGTACTCCCTCGTTCGAGGATTCCGAAGGTTCTAGAAGAACTTCATAATGGCTTAACTGGAGGCCATTTTGGCGTAATGAAGACCCTGCAGAAAGTTCGCGAGCGCTTCTACTGGGTTAGGGCTCGAGGCGACGTCGAAAAGTGGTGTCAAGCTTGTGACGCCTGTGCCGCCCGTAAAGGCCCGAAGAAACGAAGCCGTGGAAGACTACATCGTTATAATGTAGGAGCGCCTTTTGAGAGGATTGCCCTCGACATCCTGGGACCTCTTCCGCGAACTTCGGATGGCAACAAATACATCCTAGTTGTCATTGACTACTTTTCTAAATGGCCCGAAGCGTTTCCTATTCCCGATCAAGAAGCTACGACCGTAGCAGAGGTACTGGTGCAAGAATGGATTTCCAGATATGGAACCCCTCTGCAACTTCATTCCGACCAAGGAACGAACTTTACCTCTGCAGTCTTTAAAGGACTATGCCAACTTCTCGGAATGGACAAAACCCAGACTACGCCTTTACACCCACAATCCGACGGCATGGTGGAGAGGTTCAATCGTACAATTTTGAACAACCTCTCGCTCCTGGTATCTAGGAATCAAGAGGACTGGGATAAGAAACTCCCCCTGTTCCTGCTGGCCTATAGGAGTGCCGTCCATGAGACTACCGGCTTCACACCTTCCCAGGTGCTGTTCGGCAGAGATCTTCGTCTTCCCGCCGATCTAGTGTTCGGCCGCCCTCCAGATGCGCCTTCATCGCCAGAGGAGTACGTGGAAAACCTTCGGGCACGGTTTGAAGATGTACATCATTTTGCTCGGGAGCGGATCAACCTGAACACGGAAAAGATGAAGACTCGCTACGACACGAAGGCTACGGGACGCGAGTTCAACGCAGGTGACAAAGTTTGGCTATGGAATCCTACTCGACGGAAAGGCCTGTCTCCCAAGCTGCAATCGCCGTGGGACGGTCCTTACACAGTCCTAAACCGGCTGAATGACGTCATCGTACGGATTGGTAAGTCACCAAACTCGTAGCCAAGAGTTGTACATTACGATCGGCTAGCCATCTACCGCGGTTGTAATTAGCTCAGACTATGGTCACTATGGCGTAATTCCTCTTTTCTTTCACCTCTCATTCCTTTCCTGTCTTTCTCTTCTCTTCCTCTTTCTTCAACTCTCTTTCTCTCACCACTTACGCCATGTTTAGTGTACATATTTGTAATATATTGGATTTTATTAATGTATTTTTGTTATTACATTGATTACTTATTACAGTGTAATTATTTATTTATTAATGTGTATTTGCTTATTGTGCTATTGATTACTTGCTTGAATTATGTTGTTAAGATCTTGTTAAGTGTTACACAGTGTAGGTATTTGTGTGATCTCCTAACTAGGGATTGTACTGCCCGGGACGTGCAGTCCTTGGGAAGGGGGCAATGTTACGAATTTTCGGGGCAACCCGCTGCTCTGTGGCTTAAAATGGTTTAAAATTCGTATTCTACGCTTCAAATAGATAAATTTTGCTTTTTGTCGCATCAAAATCGGCCAATTAGAACCGGAGATACGGGGGTTTCACTTTCCCATATGTTTTTCTATGGGCTTCTAGAAATCTCGAGAAATATTAGTCCTAGAGCTTAGATCTCTTCACTTTTGAGGACTTATTTTTGGCGCCAAATTTGTCGATATTTCGCCAAAAGTCGCCAAGCTTGGCGACTTTTTGGTCATTTGGCGCGATTTTCCCAATGGGGCCTGGAAGTTGTTTTTCCTGCACTAAAACGCATAATAACCTAACATTTCTCTTCTATGACGTAATCAAAATTCACGCTTTATGTAGAACCCTCGAGAAATTGACTTTTCTGGAAACCTCTTGTACCTCCTGCGTCGGCTATTTATAGAAGCGCGCATCGCCCCGAAGAGTCAGTTGCGAGTTGAACATTCAATGTGTAAAGAGCTCTGAGTACGCTTGCTTTGTGTGAACTGATAGTGCTATAGAAGCTGTGTTTTAGCTTGCTTTGTGAAGCTGTTTTTAAAGTGCTGTGTGTAAATTCTTCATTGCTGTGTCTTAAGGGATAGTGTACTATATCCCTTGAATATTTCCACGGAATTTTTGCCTGTAAAAGTGTTCTATTTTGTGTGAGAAATACAGCATTTGTGAGAGCTTCTGATCTAAGCGAACTATTAAAAGCACATTACTGCTAGATTGTGCTTGTGAATTGTGTACAGCTGATTGTTCTACGAAGTTCTAGAAGCAATAAAGTTTGTGTTCCATCCTGACAAGTTACTTTTTACTTGAACTTTTTACACGAACTCGACTTTAGAACGACGAACCCCAGGAGTAGCAGAGTAATTCCGCAACAATATTTTACTTTACGTTGCCAGAAAAATAATTGAATGCTGTTTTTTCACCAGTGAATTATCCAGCATTATTTTCGATTGAGATCTTAAACGGGTCACGTTTTCGAATAGCAGGAAATATATTGCGGTATTAAACAGGGCCTGATTATGACCAACAAGGTGCCCCGGGAATTGATGAATTTTGGGGCCCCCCATGTATGAAATTTGTTTTATTTTTCATAAACATCTTTGTAAAAAAAGAACAACATTTGAAATTGGGGGCCATTTCGAGCCGGAGGCCCCTGGGAAAAGTCCCGATTTGCCCGTGCGATAATAGGCCCCTGGTGCTAAATACACCAATCTGAGAAGAACTATGCGTAAAAATTTATGGAGAGCTGATTTAGTGCTAACTATAAACTGAAATAATTATCGTTTATGCTAATGCGTAAATTGCAATGAATCACCCACGAAGGTAAATGTGTAGGAGCTGACACTTCTCTTAGAATTTTGTTGCAAACAGATGGCGCTACGCACACTGGGTAACTGCGCATCTCCTGCTTCTGCGCATCCAGGTTGTTTATATTTCCATCGATACGAAGTAAATGGAGATCGTTGAATTAGTGGAACTTCAAAAAAATATTAAATACATAGTCTTATGAACGTGATATATAATAATTTCTGTCTTCAGGTGTGTTTTAATTACCTGATTGTCTTAGAATATTATTTCGTAATTAATATAGGCAATAATTTCGAAGCGAAGTAATATTATGTATGTAATGTCGTGTTATTATTTTGCCCAAAAGCTGTATTTTAAGAAATAGTAGTAAATTTAGAAGAATGTTGTACGTGTGAATGCAATATTTAAAAAGTCTTCATTTATAATAACAATCACACTCAAAAAAGCAGTATTTACATTTATTTCATGCTGTGACAAATTTTAACACAGCTTTAAATTGCCGCTAAAAATCTCATGTTAAAATGTTAAATTCATGTTACATTAAGAACTCGCACCATTTTCTAATGTCAATATATACCGCGGTAGACGAAAACTTCTTTTCTGTGAGCCACGATATGCTCACTCGTTCACAAATATGAACTCAATATTTTAATAATCTTAAGATAGAACATTTTTTAAATTTTTTTTATACATTTGTTACTAAGGCAACCATGTAAGCAAAAGCGAAAGAAATATTTTAAATTTAGTGTTCGCGTTCATAATCTCGTTCACTTGCTAGGTCGGAAAATTAAAAACAAGTAAAATGAGTTATCAATCAGCACGGGAAATGCTTTATTCTTTTGCCGCTAGGATCACTGCACGTCGCTAGATTTCCAATGTTTACATAATTGAAACTTATTTGGGGTACCAAAAGTTTAACATTACAGCTATGGAGAGTGTCCACTCCTATAGTATATCTCCGTGGAATCACCAAAGAGTAAAAGCCTACATTTGCCTACATCTAAACCGTTTCTTTAAATTAAGCATTAACGGTTGCAAAACGACAGTATATTGTATTGGATCAGTAAAAGATAGTATAATTAATAGTAAGTAGATATGATAAGGCAATATTGATCAAAGCACAATATACCGCATTAATAAATATTTTGTGAAACTAAGTCTTCTATTCATTTTTTAACACCCGTATTATTACATCACAGCTATCAAAACATTAAGTAATTCTACGTCGCGTTAATATATCCCGCCGCCGTAGTTTCAAAAGAAAAGACTGTAACAGAACTTTCTTTTTTCTTGGAGATTCTGTTTTGTCACAAGTAGTTCTGATCACATTTTAGGAAAATGTTCTCCTCTTGCCTTGCGAAGAGTGGGTACACAACTATTTAATTATAAAATAAAACGGTTCTCCACTTCATGTAGTATCTAAGGTATTAATGGCATAACTTAAATCTGAAAAAGAGTATGATGCAGAAATGAGACATTTTGAAAATTAGGAATTTTCACTGAAAACCGTCACGCTTTTCTTTTCTGATCGTGAATGACACAGACATAGTTTTTTGCGTCATAATATTAACAATGGTCACAGGTCAGTACTTATACTAACTTTACGAATGAGTAAGGAGTAACTTTACGCGAAGAGTCAAATCATTTTGCTTATTTTAAGATTCCAAATCACTGGAATTAAATCGAATTATACATATAAGAAAAAGTTTTGTTCCCTACCGTGCGGAGAACGGGCACGCAGCTAGTATATAATAAAATCGGAGAGTAAACATTGTATGTAGCTATGTAGGTTTGTACGCAAGTTTGTGACCACCGATCTTCTTGCGGGCGTCTCTCGATCGCATTGCGCCGAGACGGTTGGTCGCAGACCCACTGAATTTTGCATACGGCTTCACTAGGACAGATCCTAACACGCCTCGGAGCGATTTTTTCGAAATTCGAATTAGAAAATGTTTTATTTTATGTTTTGTCCGATTTTTAGCAATTTTTCTCGCTTAATACGTAATAACGCCGGTAATTACACTCGCACGAAAACGAAATTTTCATCATCGGATACAGGAGAAAATTTTCTTTTAAAAATTGTTTGTTCGGACTGTGTAACATAATTTGCAGATTTTGGGGAATTTTTCAAATAAAATTAAATTTGACGCTGACTTTCGTAAAATATTTTTAAAACTGCTGCATCTTGAATTCTATCCGTCATAACTTATATATATTTTGTCAAATGACGGAGCATACATTTCGCCCTCTTTTAAAAGAAAAACCAGAGGAAAATATAAATTAGGAGATTTTTTACGAATTTTTAAGTAAAGAAATATTTTCATTTCAGTAGCAGCAGCTTAAAATTTTCGGTATGATATCTTACGGTTTGGTTGTCTTGGAGACAGTAACAATGATTAAAATTGCCAGTTGAAAAAAAATAAGTAAAATTACTTTAAAGTAACTGAGTTATCGCATGTGATAAGTGCTTGATTTTGATATCATAAGTTTAAAACCTCTTTCGAAACTCAATCAGAATAATGGACTCACAAGCAAAACATAGCCACGCATGAAATAATTCTATATTTTATTTTACGTTGCCAGATAAATAATTGAATGCTGTTTTTACACCAGTGATTTATCCAGCATTATTTTCGATTGAGATTTTAAACGGGTCACGCGTCGAATAGCAGGAAATATATTGCGGTATTAAACAGGGCCTGATTATGACCAACAGGGGGCCCGGGCATTGATGAATTTTGGGCCCCCCCATGTATGAAATTTGTTTTATTTTTCATAAATTTTTTTGTAAAAAAAGAACAACATTTGAAATTGGGGGCCATTTCGCCCCTGGGCAAAGTCCCGATTTGCCCGTGCGTAAATAGGGCCCTGGTGCTAAATACACCAATCTGACAAGAACTATGCGTAAAAATTTATTATGGAGAGCTGATTTAGTGGCAACCACAAACTGAAATATGATTATCGTTTATGCTAATGCGTAAATTGCAAAGAATCACCAAAGAGTATAAGCTTACATTCGTGGCAAATATCTAAACCGTTTCTTTAAATTAAGCATTAACGGCTGCAAAACGACAGTATATTGTATTGGTATCAGTAAAAGTTAGTATAAGTAATAGTAAGTAGATATCATAAGGCAATATTGATCAAAGCACAATATACCGCATTAATAAATATTTAGTGAAACTAAGTCTTGAATTCATATTTCAACAGCCGTATTACATCATAGCTAACAAAACATTAAGTAATTTTACGTCACGTTAATATATTCCGCGGTAGTTTCAACAGAAAAGACTGTAATAGAACTTTCTTTTTTCTTGTAGATTCTTTTTTGTCACAAGTAGTTATGATCACATTTTAGGAAAATGTTCTCTTCTTGCCTTGCGAAGAGCGGGTACACAACTATTTAATTATAAAATAAAACGGTTCTCCACATCATGTAGTATCTAAGGAATTAATGGCACAACTTAAATCTAAAAAAGAGTATGATGCAGAAATGAGACATTTTGAATATTAGGAATTTTCACTGCGAACCGCCACGCTTTTCTTTTCTAATAGCGAATGACACCGACATAGGTTTTTGCGTCATAATATTAGCAATGGTCTCAGGTCAGTACTTATACTAACTTTACAAATAACTAAAGAGTAACTTTACGCCAAGAGTCAAATCATTTTGCTTATTTTTAGATCCCAAACCACTGGAATCATTTCGAAATATACATGTAAGAAAAAGTTTCGTTCCCTACCGTGCGGAGAACGGGTACGCAGCTAGTATTTTTATAATTACTGTAAGCTACCAGGCTTTTGAAATTTGTATAACATGCTATTTTTTAATAAAGCTGCTCTTTTTGTACTATTTTCTCTATATGATTTTTTCAGTTTAGTTATGAATGTTAATGATAGATATTACAGTTACTCCCCAAGCCTTTAAAGAAGGGCGCACTGCCCAGCTGATTTTTCTGACAGCCTGGGTAAAAAAAAAAAAAAAAAGAGATTACTGTAGATACTTCAGTTAGCTTCCAATCGACATCGGTCAAGGTCAAACGAAAATTAATAATTCACTGACCCATTTGTCCTGGATGCACAAACTGAGTACTGAATCGTAACGCGAGTAAACTCTAAACTTTAAGATCGAAGCTAGAGTGTTAATTTAACCCTTTGAGGCGCAACCCTTTCTCAATTCTGAAAAAGAGTCAGGCGTGTTTCGATCGTCCGCCCTCTTGCTGGTAGTTAAGTCGAGCGATGGCAACGCCTGACCTTTTTTCAGCATTGGGCAATCTATCTAGCTGTTCTCGCAGTTAAAGATAATCGGGACTATTTTTTTTATGGGAAATGACGTGCTAAAAAGTATAGGATTCTCGTGGAGCTATGTATCCCGCAACTATTTTTATAGAAATCAAATCTATTCTTCGTAACTGGCATTAGTCAAAACGTTAGAGTTTGGTGTTCCCAAAGTGGGAACACTGAGCGTTAAAGGGTTAAAAGTAACAAAAAAGATAACGAGGTTATCGATAAATATAATAGCCAAAAAAAGAAAATCCTCCTTGACTTACAAAATAGTTTAGCAGAAAGTAAGATAGCTTTTAGGTACTACATTTCAATAAAAGAGAGCGCTGTACCTTAGCAATTGTTAAAGAAGTGGGCGTTTCATAACGAAGAATCAAAGGGCATGTAGTGATATTGAACGAACCAGAAAGCAATTTCCTTAGTCATGGATCACCAGAAAGTGACACAGCTAATGAAGTTCTGTCTAGCATTTTAGATAATTTGAAAACAAATTGGTTATTTCCGTGAATTTAATCGCAGCTGTATCAGATGCAACAACCCTTCATACTGGTTTTTAAGGTTGTGTGATACGCCTGTTTGAATTCCATGTAAGAAGACCCTTGCAATTGCTCATTTGTCCGCTGTATATGAACTACCTATACTTCATTTAGTACGGTGCCTAAATGGAAACACTACAGGCTTTTTCACATATTGTGGTCCTATAGGGAAAATTCTGGACTCATCTGAAATAAACTGCCGATTGTGAATTTTTGAAAAATCGTTGTTTATATGTCCACAGAAGATGTAGAAGGACTTAGTACGATCAAAATATTTGTATCAAACCGGCCAAGCGATATTATCCGGAAATTGTCCTGTCCAAAACATTTGTAATCAAAAGTTTGGCTTCTCAGTGACACTGAGCTTTTGTGCCCAGCCAGTGTACAGCATCTTTGGGAAGTTATACATTACTGAATACATCCGAGCGAAGAGCTGAATTCAGTTCTGGATCTTGTAAATCAAAGGAATGGTTATTATGGTCACACAGAAAATCTACTGGTTTCCATGATCAAAGGCAAATGATCATATTTGAGGAAATAAGACAACACATACCAAGGGCAGAATTTGAGGACTTGCTTACAATGGGGGACTCTTGCAATAACACTGTATATTCTTTTTCTTGATACTTCTGTGTGAAACGCTACTTTCTTTAACTTTTGCTGCAGTTCAGGTTTTTTTTTCATCTAAATAAAATCAATTAAGAATTTTGTCAATTTCCTTAGATTTATTTCCTTTAATTCAAGTTTAATATCGTTGGTATAAAAAAAGCCTTGAATAGAAACAGTTTCATTCCTGTCTTCAGTTTTCATCTTCTGACTGTTTGGAGCTCTGTAAGAGAAATTTGCATTTAAAATATATCTTTAAACGTTTATGTATAATGTAACAAAATCTTTGAAATAACCCTGATGATACCTAAGACAATGCCATGATAAGAGTTACTTATATTTTAAAAATAACATTTATGCTATATACTATCATTTTAGTTGCTCATAATTTTCCTTAAATTTGAAGAAAAAATAGAATAACTGCAATCCCCGTCAATGTTTCCTTTTGTGCTGCAGTTTCTCTGTTGATATATGTTTATGTACTCTAAGTATACTTTTTGCTTCCAATACTATTTATTTTCGTCTTTCTTTACACTGAGTCTCTTCCATTCAAAATTTGAGTCAGTCCGTTTACGACTTTCTGTAGATAAATTATGACACATAAAACTAAGCATTTTTACACAAAATACGAAAAAGTATATAGCAATGCGTCTTTAGACTGTTCAAAATGTCATATTTTTTTTTTCACAATACGTATCATGAAAGGAAAATGCATGTGACTTACAGTGTAGCGGTTGTTGCTCGTGTGGATTAAGCATATCAACCATCATACTCTGAATGAAATGTTTTTAAATCGATATTAACGGCCTACTTTGAACATGCATTTGATAAGACATAAATCCTGAATTAAGATTCAACAATAATTAACCAGAATGTAACTTTGAAAATGCCACGGATTTGGCCGATTAATACCATATATCGTTATACCTTTTGATGTGAATATTCGTTATAATTTGTGATTCTGGAGTACAACGTAGGTCTACCTTTAACGTGGTGCACTCCGGATAACGTCTCGTTCGGCAACAGGATCTACAACTCTGGTATGACTGAATCCAGATGCGAAACTTTTACGATTTTGTAGTTAAATGCAGGAGGGTTGTCCCCCTTTTGTAATCTCCCCGAAGAAATGGACTTGCCTCACCTGTCTAGATGCTCTTTTCTTCCTCGGACATAAATATGGGAAAGCTACTGGATACCTCGCTTTCATTTATAGATTTATTGAAATCGCTTTTGATATTCATTTGCCTTTTAACCCTTTATATCTCAACAACTCAAAATTTTTAAATTCTTTACTTCGATGTGTAAAAACAGATTATGAAAGTACTGAAAGTTTTTATTTTCCAGTTTTGCAATTCATGTAAAATTTATTGACCAAAATAACTTTCTTGTAGAGTCCAACAAACCGTTTATTTTTATTTATTTATTTATTGTATTACTTAAAACTATATCTGTAGTATTCTAAAGTGTTAATGCTGAACTTAAACTGTTTGTGAACGGTTTAAGCTGAGAACTTTAAAAAAAATGTTAAACAGTCTTGTAAGGTCGACCTACAAACGACAGTGTGAGTGCTGCATTAACCAATAGTGCGTTAGCTGAAGGACAAACAGTTTCGTGGGACAACTTCAGTTAAACATCAGAAGATTTCCGAGTTTTTTTGTTATTATTTGGTGCTCACGTTATTCTAGAAAAAAAGTCATAATAAGTGTGAAACCCTTGAGAAAAATTCTAAAAAAAAGTCGTGTTGAAAAAAAAAGTCGATACAAAGGATTAATGTGCCACTGGAAACTTTTAAAAGAAAAAGTTATTCTAAAATCGCTTCAGTTTTTGCTCAATCGTTGAATAGAACGGCCTAATTGGCAACAATATATATATATATATATATATATATTATATATATATATATATTACTGTAATAACTAACCTTTGTTTATATTTCACCAAAGTAAGAACAAGAGAAACTACTTAAAAAAGAACTGTTTGATACAATTCGGAATATTCTAATATCAAATCTTTTCGCAAATGTATTTTCAAACACTCGTTACGCGCTAACAGGAATACGTTTCATGAGAACGTGCAAAATCTCTTTACTCGCGTGTTTTTGGAATATTTTTGCATCAGGAAAACCTTATTTACTGACAGTCCTCGCCATATTTTCATTTAATCTTTTGATTTAAAAACTTACAGGACAATGATATCTTACTATCGCTGTGTATCCGTTCCTCGCACGCAAGTAAAGGAATATTTATCTTATACATATAAATCAAATTAATGTCAATAATGCGGAATCTTAAAACTGTTAAAGTTTACATTAAAGTTGATAAAGTTAGATGAAATATTGAACACAAATATTAAATGCATTGAAAATAAACTCACTGTAGATTTATAAATTATCGGGTTTTCAATTCTACTGTATCAGATATAGTTTCAACCTTGCACATGATACGTATCCTTAAGATTTTAATCCATGCTTTTCCTACATTTAAAATATTTAATGACTGCGCTGCCGAGACTGAACAAACTATAAACTATACTCATTAAAAATTACCGAGCTTCAAAGTTTTTTTAAAATTCATTTTTAATATGAAATTTAGAAATCGCTCCAAGAAAAGCTATAGCTAACTAATGCATTGCTAGATAACCTTATAACATACAAATCTAAAAGTTACAAAATTTTTTAATTTGTAAAACCTGAGAAACATCTTGGGTATTTACAACCTTTGGCGGTAACAGCTATTCATAATTTGGCAACTGTAAGTTGCCAAATTTTTAATATCTGTTACCGCCATTGGTTTTACCATTTCCCCATAAGTTTGCAAATAAAATAGTGCTCCGCATAGTTTCTTCCTAGAAGTTATGAAACAGCTTGGATTTGCCATCAATGGCGCCTTTTCATTATTTAGCGATTCACGCATCAGTTTCCCTTGCAACTGATGCATTGAAAATCTCTAAGAAAATTGACCGTAACTGCATTTGCCATAGCTCTACAAGTAACAACTCTGTGAACTTGCAATTTTTACCAGTTATTTAGAAAGCTTTTATGAACCTTTTACAGCTCTTGGAATCGTTCTACATATTAAATTAAATTTTGTATAACTAAAAATATTCGAATTTATATTTTGCTATTTTGCAGTGTTGCGCGCAGCATTTCATAAAATATATGTATCACAATAACTTAAAAAATGTTATAGATATAGAAAAATAGCTTATTATTAATATGACGAAAAATAATTTTGCTGGGACTATTCTTTCCTTTTAAAAAAGAATAATTGCAATTTTTATAACTTTCATTTGCATAATTATGAAAATAAATGCAAAAGTTATAACGTTACAGACATCCCAACAAAATTCTTTTTCGCCATTTTAATTTAAGGATATTTTTCTTTATGTATTGAAATTTTTAAGTTACTCTGCTATATATATACTATGAAATGTTGCGAGCAAGACTCTAAATAAGCAAAAAATGAGGTCGAATACTTTTAGTTATACAAAATTTAATTTAATATGTAGAACTATTCCAAGAGCTGTAAAAGGTTCATAAAAGCTTTCTAAATAACTTGTAAAAAATTCAAGTTTACAGTATTGTTACTTGTAGAGCTATTGTAAATGCAGTTATGGTCAATTTTCGTGAAGATTTTCAATGCTCAAAGGTACCTGACCCCTTAAAATAGCTCCCCATGTATTCTTATGCATATTCATGGCAGATTGGCGTATTTAGCACCGAAAAGTATTTCATCTTGCCGTAGTGGCAAATATCAAAATGCACCAAAACTATAATAATGGAATAATTTGACATATACACCAAATATTTCTACTCGCAAACGGGTGGCAAATATTCAAGTTGGACCTAAAAGGCATTACCATGGTCACCATTTGAATTATTTCACACTTTCAAGATACTGGAAACTTTCTTTTAGCCAAATTGTTACAATTAGTACAAAACCCGCGATATCCAAAATCCTACCTTTAGAAAATCATTCAATGAGCAGCATGACCTAAAAAAATTGTTTCTCCTGAAAATTACTTGAAATAAAATGTTTAACACACAGTTCAAGGAAGGAAGCAAATTCAAAACCTAAATCCTTTTATTTTACAGATTCATATTAATCCAATTACATTCTTTACTGATTTTATTTTTTCTTTTACTTATTAACTTTCCGGCTTAAGCTTTCTTTTGTTACATTTTAATGATTTCCAAATATAAAGTGGATAGAGCGGAGATATGACGCGGCTCAATTTAAATCAAAAACCATAACTCTTATCATTCTCAGTTCGTACACCACAGTCGCTCCCGGATTCCTTCTCAGGTCTGTGTGGACCGGCATTGGTAGGGCAGCTCCGAATCAAAACATTTGGTGGATCCTGCTAAGTCTTGGTCAATATCAGAAACTTTTGGCTATTCATCTGACTTATGGCAGTCTGGTACCTGCGGTGGCATCTAGGTTCGTTTCAGCTCAAGGTTTTATGCACTGGGTACAGTTGGCGGTCCGCAGGCATTAATCCACTGCATTCTTCCTCATTAGCGTCTTAATCGCTACTCTCAATCCGGGAAGCGATATTTCATATGTCCATCTCCTCGAACTTTTTATTCTATATGGTACCTTTGATCCGTTCTCTCTCCGTTTCCACTGCGAAAGTTATTATTTTTTTCTTTTCTTATCCATCTCACCATTTAGAGATTGTCCTCTGGTCGCTCTTCCCCTTCTTGCATAATTTTTTAGTCTATTACTCCTGTACAATTAGCTGTCTCATTTTTTTTTATTTGCTCCTCCTGGATGGCATTAACCTGCCAGAATTCTCGAGGCCACCTCTCCATAAATATTTTGAACTTATTGGAGCAATTCTGCCTGTCTTTTTTTTGTTCAATACTATCACTTTTGGTGCCATACCGACTGCGGCCGTGTCTTTTTTTTTTTTTTTTTTAACTTGTCATCCTTCTTGTTCGGCGAGCGTCACACAACAATTTTTATTTGAAAATTGAGTTTTAAAGTACCCGCTTTTGCTTATTTCATCCTCAAACTTTTTAAAATGCCGTAAAACATTTCAAAGGTACCGGATTCTTCAAGCTTTAAGTAGCTTTTTCTGATATGTTTAAAAAGAATAAATGACTTTATGTTGGCGAATATTCCCAAATGAGGTAAACGAGGTGATGTTAAAATATATATTTCTAGAGTTTTTTTATTAATATCTTCTAAAATAATACTATATTTGAAATTCAAGTTAGATGGTGTGTCATTTGAAGGTATAAGCTATATCCATTCAAAATTTCATTCATATCCGTACAGTTGTTTCAGCATGACAGAGTAACAAATATACAAACTCACAAACTTTCGCTTTTATAATATTAGTAAGATAATTCAAGAAATGTAAAAAAAAATCATTTTTTGTAAATCTACTGATGAATATTACCACAGAAAAAGAATTTTCTGCCGAAAATACTTTTGTATAAGTCAGCAAATACCGTAACATGTACAACTACTATCAAGAAATAATATATTTTATTTCACTTCGCAAATTTTGAAATGGAAGTGTTAACAAATGCATCAATATATATATATATATATATACTGATGTATTATTGTTATTATTATTATATATATATAAATATATATATATATATAATATATAATTACTAGATAAAGCTTAAAGCCGAAAAGGATAGACGAGGGGGAAAAATAAGTATACATATATTTTTCCATAAAATCTTCAAGATCAATAACATGTACCAGATATTCCACTCAGTGAAAGTGATAACCATGAAAGGAGACATAAACTTTCACTCTGATAAAAATATTAACTATGAGACTGTTCTTGCTGCTTATCAGACCACAGCCCGGAACTAAACTGAAAGCCATTTTGTTAATCTTTTATATCTGCTTCCGTTCTGCGGTAAATATCGTTTACTGCTAAATAAACTGTGTATATGGTTTCTAAAAGTATCTACCGATAAATGCTTTTACTGATTACCTATAAATTGTGCAGCTATTTTCTGACAAATTGCAGCTTTCCAAGCAGTCCATAACTGTGAAGATGTAAGCTCTGCTTTATTCTTTTTTCTAATGCGGGGATTTTGGTTTGTTGTGAAGTGTATCACAAACAACAGTGAATGTTTAAACAGACAAACTAAAAATCTGGCAAGTGTATATCTATAAATCCCTCGGTCATTCTATTTATACAAAAGTGCTATATTTGAGCTGATATGTGTTTCATTTATTATCTCATTGTAAATGCCTGTATCATTTCAGTCATCATATGTACTAGGGCTACAGAGAATTCGGGAGTCAATGAAAACAAAGGCAATAAATTGTCTTTCATTAGCTATCAAATTTAATATTTTCTTTAAAAGAAGTAAAAATAATAGAAAGGGCATTACTGGTGTAAAAATAAAATTTTATTTAAGTGAATTCTACTTGAAAAATTTTTAAAAAATCACAAATTCGGTTTTCATTATTTTTTGTTAAACATTACTTCACAAGTTTCGAATAGTTATACATGGTCGTACATTCAGTTTTGTGCTTGCTGAAAAAAAAATTCTGGGATATAAAAATAAAAACAATATATTATTTTCTCATGAAAAATATGTGACAGAAATTATGCAAATTCTTCAACATTTTACTTAATTTGCCAGAAACTCAAGAAATATTTTAGTTGTAGCTTTAAAACTTGGGAAATTTATATTAGCATATGTATATTTTTTTGCTATAAAATCAATTGGTTCAATTTCAAAATGTTACAATTTCTAAAAAAAAAAAGAGTCAATTTGTCCTGTTTTCTGAGAAACATAAAATCTATTAAGTAAAATAACATGGAAAAAATAAAGCTAATATGTTTAAATAAATCATTAGCGGTATAATAAATTAGTTGTATTACAATATAATACATTTTAAATCCTGCAGTGTGTATGACAAGTAACACACGTATGAACTGACACCAAACAGTAATCCAAGAGAATTAACAGTGAAATCTCTAAAATGCCCATATAAGGGTACTGACGAGTCCTGGATTTACTAATACTTCGAACTTTTAAAAAATTGTTCTAAAATCGTCAGATATTTAAAAAAATGTTTATTTTTTCTTTTTTTTTAATAAAATATGGAAAGTAGTTCTCTTGAATATCTCAAATAGCAGGACATTTTAGTATAAGATTTCATTCAATTTTTAGCAAATTCTGGACTCGTACGAATCCTATATATATATATATATATATATATATATATATATATACAGGGTGTCCAGTGCTAACGCTGTCCAATGGCTATTTCCTAAACCGTTAGTCAGAGACACATAGTTCCAATTGCAAAAATGCTTTAAATTGTATAATCTATTATATCAGAAACAATCAAAGTCAATAAATCAATTTCTATAAAAATTAAGAAATTTAAATTTTTATACGGTCCCCCGGTCCTATCGGTTATATTTAGAAAGATTTTCTTTATGCAATTTCATGCACAATAAAAAAAAATCCGTCCTTCTACGACCAAAATTCATCGATTTACGAAGCAGCAAACATTGTGACTTAAGTCACTTTTCCACGTTTAAAAATGTCCCGTTATGGTAAACCGTTAAGGGACCATATAAATACTGAAATTTTAAATTATAGGTTTTAATTGCATTTTCTGGAAAAGAAGCAAAACTAATTTTAGAGTACTCATCTTCAAGCAGACAGGGTCTTATTATCGCATGGGCAAATCGGGACCCCCAATTTCAAATGTTGTTCTGAAATATTCTTTTTTACATCAAAATTTTATAAAAAATGAAACAAATTCCATAGATCAGGGCCCCCAAATCTATCAATGCCCGGGGGCCCCTGTTGGTCATCATCGGGCCCTGCAAGCAGAGGGTTATAGTCAAGCTCTATTAAATTCGATCTGAGGTCAGACTTACTAAATCGTGTATAGTGTTACGAATTTTCGGGGCAACCCGAATTCGTATTCTACGCTTTAAATAGATAAATTTTGCTTTTTGTTGCATCAAAATTCGTCAACTAGAACCGGAGATACGGAGGTTTCGGTTTCCCATTCAAATATATGGAGTTTCTAGAAATCTCGAGAAATATTGGTCCAAGAGCTTCGATCTCTTCACTTTTGGGGACTTATTTTTGGGGCCAAATTTGGCGAAATTTCGCCAAAAGTCGCCAAACTTCGCGACATTTTGGTCATTTGGCGCGATTTTCCCTATGGGGCCTGTAAAGTTGCTTTTGCTGCATTAAAAATGCATAATAACCTATCATTTCTCGACTATGACGTAATCAAAATTACTGCTTTATGTGGAATCCTCGAGAAATAGACTTTTCTGGAAGCTTCTTGTACCTTCTGCGTCGGCTATATATAAAAGCGATTCGGAAGCCCCAGTTCAGTGCGAGTTGAACGCCCAGTGTGTGAAGAGCTCTCTCAGTGTGAGTACGCTTGATAGAAGCGGTGTTTCGCGCTTCTTTTCGAAGCTGTTTTTAAAGTGCTGTGTGTAAATTCTTCACTGTTGAGTCGTGAGGGATTATTAGTGTTATCCCTCGTATATTTCCACTGAATTTTACCTTTGGAAGTGTTTTATTTTGTGTGAGAATTACAGCCTTTGTGAGAGCTTCTGATCTAAGCGGACTGTTAATAGCAGTGTGCTTGTGAATTGTGTGCAGCTGATTGTTCAACTAAGTTCTAGAAGCAATAAAGTTTGTGTTCCATCCTGACAATTGACTTTTTACTAGAACTTTCTACACCAATTGGACTTTAGAACGACGAACCCAGGAAACAAACAGAAGATAGGTAACATGTGCCAAAGGTAGCATGAAGATGTGTAACATAAGAGTGTGCTACGAAAAGTACAGGAAGAGTTTTCTGTATGAGTGCATATTCAGATTGCAGTCGAAGGAATTTATTCAATGACAGTTCATTTAAAAAACCTGTTTAAAAAATTCTACTTTCAGCATAAGCTATATTTTTATGTTACTTTATTGGATACACATTGTTAAACGTTAATCTTCTTCAAAGCTCAAGCCATGTACATTAATTTTTATCAAATTCCTTTTGTATACAACCCCTATTTCACAGCTCGAAAAGTGCTCTAACTTTAAGCCGCTGTAACTCGGTGAATTTTGCTCGTAGAAGGACGAATTTTTTTTATTGTGCATGAAATTGCATAAAGAAAAATTTTCTAAATATAACCGATAGGACTGGGGGTCCGCATAAAAAAATAAATTTCGTAATTTTTATAGATATTAATTTATTGAATTTGATTGTTTCTGATATAATAGATTATACAATTTAAAGCATTTTTGCAATTGGAACTATGCGTCTCTGACTAACGGTTTAGGAAATAGCCATTGGACAGCGTTAGCACTGGACACCCTGTATATATGTACTTATGAAAAAAGGGTGAAATACGAACATCTTTTTCTAGTGCAGAAAAAAATAATGTATGCTATGTATGGAAACAATTAAGATAGATGTATGAATAGATAATAAAAAAGGACAGGCAAAGTTTCCATAAATGCTGAAATTATTATTATTGTTACTGTGTAAAACCTAACATTTTTTTAAATGGAAATGTGGAGTCTAATAAAAACAAATAAGCATTTAAGTGGTTGAAAATAGTAAATTTAAAATAGAATAAGCAATTAATATCAAGTAATGAACAGCTTGATAATCCAGTATTAAGGAAAGTAGATCATTTTAAGAAACAATTCTAATAAATACAAGTAAAGAAAATAAAATTAATGATTTTTACACAAAACTTTATTACTAACAATTATCCACGATTATTATTTTTTCTCAGGAGTAGCCGATATAGGTTAATGTCATGATGATTTAAAAATGATGAAATATCGTTCCTTGAATTTTAATTTAGAAGAGGTATGAAAAGAAATAAAAAAATAATTTAATGGTTGCTGTATAGAAAGAACTTTGAAAGACTACTTTCATGGAAAATTATAAAATTTGAAAAGAAAGTAGTCAAGCTAATTAAGAGATAGGATAAATTTAATTGAATATTTATTTACAGAGTTTAATAATAGCTTTAAGAAAGACGCATTGAATTTTCTAAAGAATGTGAAATATTTAATAGCAAGCAAACTTTTTCTATCCCAATTTTAAAATATCATAGAAAATTCCCATTTTGCTTCCTGCATGCTTCTAACTATCTATTAATTATGTATAAAATTAATTACAAGTCCTTTAAATTAAAGATCATTTTTCTTTATTTTAATTTTAAAGCATAATCAAGACTAAATATAGCTCAAAGAATAATTAAATTATCTTAATAATTTGATAATAAAATACGTATATTAAAAAATTTCAATTAAAAATTGCATTTTTATCTTTTAAATGACCCATTTGAAATATGCTTAATAACAAACATGACCATGTTTGTCGTTAAACGCATTTTAAGCTGGTGTAAATGGTTTAACGTTAAATAATACATCCATAAATAAATATCAATCTCAAAATTCAGTGCAAAATCAGAAATGTGTAAGATAGAAAATTGCACTTTTATTAGGGCTGATTTAAAATTATATTAAAATTTAATCAAATGGTTTTGATGAGAAGAAGTTTATTTCGGTATTGACAAAAGTAATAACACTAAAAATAAATTAAAATGGTTGAGGTGTACGTGTATATCGCGTTTGAAAAAAAATTTACGGCCATTTGCCAAGTGAGGGTGTGTGTGCTTTGGATGGAGGATATTTTAAGGGGTTCTAAAGCGCATTCGTGTTACATCTGAATAAAAACGTAGACTGTTAAATTGATAGCCGCTCGGTATGCTAGAACTCTGGACATTCACACTTCAACCGTCTAACGTGCACAGTGTCAAATCAACTGGGATGATCGAGCTAAAATGGTTGGAATATTTTAGTAAATCTGGATCTATTTTATAAAAATGTGCTAGTTATTATTGATTTCTTTATTTGTGTTGGACATTGTTGAAAGTAGACCGTATTTCTCGATTTCATTCATAGATTTATATGAAAAATGTAATTTTGTTTAAGAATGCTTTATATAACGCTAAATTTTAACATAGAAATTTTAACATAAAGCTGTAAACTGCATTTAAAAAAACCTGAGATTCCGGAAGACAATTTTTTCTACTATCTGTAAAATGACACTTATCAAGAAGATGACCCCTCTACATGAATATAACTACTGTCGTTTCTGCTCGTGTGGATGGCTTGTTGATGAAGTGTGGAACTTTTGTGCCATTCAAAATGATAATCTAGTTGATGAGTGCCATTTTTGTGAGACATTTCGCAAAGTTTTTATTATTTTGCTTATTTCTTTGCTGACTGAAAGACTATAAATATCAATAACTTTTTTAAAACCAGATTAACTGAGACTTTTATATTTCTTCTTAATACCTTCGGTTAATTTCGTGTACTTTATAGAATTTCTTGTCATTTTAATCTTTTCATACACCTTCTCTTTGCCTCTCCATCCCCTAAAAAATCATGCC
Source organism: Cheiracanthium punctorium (assembly GCA_038373885.1). Classification (NCBI taxonomy): domain Eukaryota; kingdom Metazoa; phylum Arthropoda; class Arachnida; order Araneae; family Cheiracanthiidae; genus Cheiracanthium; species Cheiracanthium punctorium. The sequence continues at coordinate 444,612 of JAWZYV010010737.1, read as the reverse complement.
TGCATTACAAACATATATTAATTTTCTATTTAAAAACAATGATGATATACTTTTGATTAAGAAAATTAATCACGCACATTAAAATTGCATTAAAGTAATTTTAATCATCCAATTACATAGTTTGCTATTTTTCCGTTAATACATTACACCATTCTTTAAGTTTATATCGTTTTCTTGTTTCCTTTTCAAACATGTTAGATCATAGAAAAAACAATTACTGGTTATTAAAGGTAAAATTAACTTAGACTTTAAAAAACAATACACATAAATTAAAATAAGGTTAATACATTTTGTCAGTGTGGATGGCAGAGCTTTTTTTGCATCTAATCAACGGCGGACATTTTTTATCACCCGAAAAGTTCGTAATGTGGTGTATTTTTAATTTATAAGAGTCTTAAAAAATTCAGTTGGTGTTAGAAACATAGTCACGCATCAAGATATTGCAGAATAACCATTATTTACATATGATTTCTAGGATATGCATATATTGTAACATTGGATGAATGTTTATTCAAGTTGAACATCAACATGTTTTGCATAAATCAATACCTTTTAGGAATAATAAAAATAGCCTAGAGGATTACTACAGTAAATATTTATAGGATATATCTAAGGAAATATTTAAAATGCATATATTCGTTTAAAAATATCTGAATTTTCCATAAATTCTAGAGAATGGAATTTCATCTTTACATAATCATATTTTATGATTATGTAAAGATAAAATAAAATTTGCCAAAAAGAAATAAAATTGTTGATAGATACAAACACAAGTATTAGATACAAACACAAGATACAAACACATTTACACAAGTGTGTGCATAATGAATATAATGAGATTTGAGCTTTTTTCATGGGGAAAAAACATTCAACTGATTGAGTAGTAAAAAGCTTGCATAGTTTTCTATGTGCAAAGGAAACAGAAATTTAAGCATCCCGTGTTTCAAATGCGATAGAAATCCATTACGTTTACAAATCTTATAAATAAAAATGAAATTCTGTTTGTTTGTTTGTTTGTTTGTTTGTTCGTTTGTTTGTTTGTTTGTTTGTGGATTTGAGTTGTATACAAATCCACAAAAATGGACCTATCGGCCTGAAATTTTGCACAGATATGTAAAATAATATAGAATAAATCATAGTCCACTTTAAAACTTTGAAAGTCCACCCGTTCCCGGAATTTAAGAGATTTTTTATGTTCTCCACGCAAAAATCTTTCCGTAATTGTAACCCCTGTAGTGAAAAAAGTGTGAAATAAGGATCGTGGTTGCCATGTGTGGCGATTTTGCGAATAAGATGTTTTAAATTCTCAAAGTAAAAATAAAAGAATAATAATGATTTTTTTTGTTAGTTTATATTCGTAAGGTTATATTTTTTTCAATTATAATATCGTGTGCATGGGAAATCGGATCAGGAATGAAATGTTTTATACGCAAAACAATAAGAATTGAAGATTTCCGAGGCTAATATGTTAAAATTTTTTAGTTTGGCGAAAAAATAAAATGGCTCAAATGCCGAGAAAGTGAGTTCTAGCGGTTTGCACAGTTTCAGGCTTGGCGCAATTTACTGAGAGCTTAAGGAAACGGATTTTTGAAAACAAGTGCAAAGGTTTTATTAGAATACAGCGTTAAATTTTAATGATCCGTGCGAAAATAACGCAGTTATTAAGGGATTTCAAGCGATCTATCTTCAGCATTCTCGCGATTTTGTGGAGGATTCTAACGCTTGGCGCTATTTATCGTAATTTAATCGTCTGCTATTTGAGTTATGAATACACCTGCGTATAAGTTTTTGAAATTTTCATTCAGTTGGAAAGAAAGGATGTTAGAAATATCAATTTTAATTTTGTTTAATCACACTCATGAATAATGATACACTTTCCAACTTAATGAAAGAAGGAACGAAAATAGGGAAGACCCATGGATTATAACTCTTTTTATATATAGCACTTTAGTGCGTATTTAAAAATCTGAAAGTGTGTCAGATTTTCTATGATTCTAGCGCTTGGCGCAATTTAATGAGAGGGTATTTTTAAAAACAAGCGTAGGTTATCTTATAAATAAAAATGAAATTCTGTTTGTCAATTTGTTGATTTGGATAGTACACAATTCCACAAAAATGGACCTGTCAGCCTGAAATTTTACACAGATATGTAAAATAATATAGAATAAATGATAGTCCAGTTTCAAACTTTGAAACTCCACTTAAAAACGTTTTCCTCCTGAATGGTTCTCTTAATTTCCGTTCCCGGAATTTAAGAGATTTTTTATGTTCTCCACGCAGAAAGCTTTACGTAATATTAACCCCTGTAGTGAAAAAAGTGTGTGAAATAAGCATCTTGGTTGCCATGTGTGGCGATTTTGCCGAAAATAAAAGAATAATAATAATTTAGTTTATTTTTTTAATTATAATATCGTGTGCGCATAAAAAATGAGAGCAGGAATGAAATGTTTTATACGCAAAACAATGAGGATCGAAGATTTCCGAGACTAATATGTAATTTTTTTTAGTTTGGCGAAAAATAAAATGTCTGATAGGCCGATTTTTAGAGAGTGAGTTCTAGTGGCTTGCACAGTTTTAGGCTTTTTGGCGCAATTTACTGAGAGCTTAAAGGAATAGCATTTTTGAAAACAAGTGTATAGGTTTTCTTAGAATACAGCATTAAATTTTAACTATCCGTGCAGAAATAATGCAGTTATTAGGGCATTTCAAGCGATGTAGCTTCAGAATTCTCGCCAATTGAGTACATTGATTTAACTTGGGGGAAATCCGCCAAATTTCAGAAAATTGAAATCTTCGCATTTAGTACATCGAGGTAACGATGAATAAAACATGTTATAGTTGATAATTTAAAAAATGCGGCTGTATTAAGGGATTCCACTTTTCAAAAAAATGCCTGGCGGTCGAACCATTTCCCATTTTGATTGCTGCTAAGTCAATGCTTCGAATGATTTCCTGAAAAAACTCTTGCAAAATGGCGTATGCTGGCACTTTGGCGAGGCTTAGATTTGAAACTGGATTTTACTTGAGACTGGTATATACGTATAATAAGACTGGTTATAGATAAAAATGAATGTTGGTATGTGTGTAGGAGGTTGAAAAACTCCAGCTTCACCGATCACCATGAAATTTGGTTCACCTAAGTCTTTTATCATGGAGAAGGTTTTTATGCTATCCGTTTTCTTCTAACTTTTCACTAGGTGGCGCAGCAGAACGTCGAATTCTATTCCGTTTAGCCGTTTGCTATGCGAATATCGTCCAACCAATTTCGATGAAATTTGGTACACGCGAATATTAGAACACGGAGAATATTTTTCACTATCCATTTGCTGTAACTTACCGCTAAATAGCGTTGCAACGCATCAACTTCTATACCGTTCGACTGATCGGCATAAAATTTTTTATACTTACACATTTGAGAACGAAGAATATATTCTAACTGCGTTACTTTTGATGTTACTCACCACTAGATGGCACTGCAATTCATTGTTATTTTAACTCGCCACTGGATGACGCTGCAGCAGGCCAAATTTTTGACCATTCAAACGGTGGCTATGAAAATCAGTATACATAGCTATTTGAACAATAAGAATATTTTGGCGTTATCCATTTTGCTATAACTCGCCACATGACGGCGCTGTAGCAAATCATTACTTTAATTAACCACTAGATGGCCCTGCAGTGTATCACTTCTTGACTGTGCGAATGATCGCTATGAAAATAGGTATACATAGATATTTGAACACGGGGAAGAGTTTGGCACGATCCATTTTCGTGTAATAAAACTTGACTTGACTTGAAACTTGAAAACTAAACTTGACACTAGATGTCGCGTCAACACATGAACTTCAAGACTATTCAGCCGATCGTCATGAAAATTCGTATACATCGATATCTGAATGCGAAGAATATTTTTGAAGTATCCGTTTTGCTAAAATTCGCCACTAGATTGTGCTACGCCGCATCGCCTTCTGCACCGTAAAAACGATTGCCTTGAAATTCAGTATGCATGATTATTGAACACAATATAACGCGATATCCATATTGCTATATCTCTTTATTACAATAAATAGTAATCACAGCAAATATTAATATCAGAAGGTCCATTCATTCCCGTGCGAAGAACGGGTACTTCAGCTAGTTTCCCGATAAAATTAAAAATAAGTAACAGTAAATATCTTGAAAAATAATTTGCAATTTATGCAGTTTTGGAAGTCTTCGATCAGCGGCAAATGTAAAGTGGCGATATAAACGCACTGACGCGTTTGATGTACAGGGAAAGATTGAACTTTTAAATAATTGTTATCTATGTATATATAAATAAGCTAAGCAAACCCTTTGTGTCCCTTTTGCAGCGCACTGCGCGAATGGATGACCGTGAAATTCGGCACAGTTAAAGTTCGTATGGAGGTGGTTGAGGGAATATTAAAATTTTTGTGTAGTATGCTAATGCACCCTAAAAAATTAGAGAAGTCATTTGGCACGCAGTATTTCGCGCCAAGTCGGGCGATGATTCCATTGTTGTGTTAATTTTGAAATAACAGCATTTAGTTTCAGCAGTACTATAGGATTATAGTATTAAAACAAAATTTACAAAAAGTGGAATTATTCCCCAGTTTGGTGATACGCCAATGACTAAAATATGCTTTATCAATGTGCTTGGCGACTTTTTTTTAGACGGCGATAAGTGCGCGAAGTGTTGCACACCCTCCAAAAAAAGTATTCAAGCAAGAGTAAAATTTCCTACGTTGGTTTCGTATATTAAAAATGATTTATCATGGAATATGAATTAAGCTATGTATAAATATGAATTTCCATATTTCTGTCAAGTTGTTCGTTTTTCAAAAACTCAATTATTATTCGCAAATCTAAAATTGGAAATTTATCTCTTGCTCGAATACTTTTTTTGGAGGGTGTAAATTCCATGTTTTAAAGCTGTGAAAAAACCTTGGAAGAGAGAATTATATTTACTATTCTTTCCTCCAAGGGAAAAACGAACCGAGCAGGGCAGGTCGCAATCCAAGAGACGCTACACAGAAACGCGCCAATTCGACAACTTCTTCATAATTTCCCGCCAGGCAGTATGCGAAAGCAAATTTTCTCCCAAAATATTATTGAAGAAACACCTCAGCAATTAATAGGAAATGAAAATAATATTATGAAGTATATGGAACTATGTCCGAAAACATACCCTCAGATAGCATTTTGAAGTCAGTTATAATAGAACCTAAAAATGATGATTGAACTTTTATTAATGTTGGCTTAGTCGAATATCTGATAAATAGAGAGCATTTCTCCGTAGCTAAGATAAAATAATATTCTATGATGACAATGAAATCAGTACTTATCCATTAGAGTTTTTAAATTCTTTGACTGTGAGTGGTTTGGGTTTTTTTTCGGTTATCGGGGAGTCAAAATTTAAAAATTGCCAAATAATTTTGATCTGTGCAAAATTCTTAAAAACCTTAAGCGATTTCCAGTACATAGTTGTTTATCCTTTTCCATATTTTGGAAGTTTAATTTTTAATTTCGTATTTTTATTCAATTCCACATGTTTTCAGAAATCCCCCATTATGTAACCAATAAGCATACAAATTTCGGTACTTACGTATTATCTGGCGGTCTGCCAAGACGAGCGATTTTTTGCCAAAATATATGCTAGGCAAATAAAATTATTGATGGTTTAGAATACGATTGGCAACAGTTTGCCAGCACATTTGACGAAAAAATAGTTTGGCGGGACTGACCGCCGGGATAATACGTAAGTACCTAAATTTCATTTTAGTATATTCATATTTTCGTATATATTGGATTCTGTATCTAAATACTAATCTTATACAGATTAAAATTTCCGCCATTTTTGGAGGAAAAAGACAGTGTTTCAGAAGTAGTCTTTAAGCATTTCCCAGAAAAAAAGTTGGCGAGATTTGCACCTGGTTAACAGAAAAATACCATAGTTTTCCACCACATAAAATAGTAAATTGCACCGTTATACTAGTAAAAAACTTACATGCATAGAAAGAATTAGTCAATGGAACAAGAATGGGCATCAAGTTAATACATCGTAATGCTTTTGAATGCGAACATTTGAAATGGAAACGCAGGCAATAAAATAATTTTAATTCCACTTGCAAAATATTCTGGTACTATTTTACAATATCCTTTCAAAAAACTCAATTTCAAAATATACCTGCATTTGCTATGACAGTAAATAAATCTCAATGTTTCATACATGGTCAGTGGTACGCCTCAGCAAGTAGAATTGAATCATGCCACTTTTTAAGATTTTATAACTCCAAACATAATGGGCCTTTTACCAAAAACAGGTGCAGGCTCAATTTTTGGAGGGGGCCACTAGACTTTTTAGATTAGCTTAAATTGTTCAAAATGCAAACTGAATGTGTGAAATGCAAGGTCGGTAGAGGGAGATGACCCTATGCCCCACTCACTGGAGCTGCCTTTGCATTTAGCAAAATATGATAGAGTTTTTACAAAAACACCGTCTTCACAGAAAAGTGTGGTGTTTGTAAAGTGGAATTGTACAAAAGGAGTCACTAAAGATAGATATTCTTTTAGGCAAGGTGGTCACTTTAGTAGCTTCCAGTGCATATGGAATGGTGAGACATATTCCTTGACAAAAGAAGTTTATTCGCACTCAAATTAAAAAGAAAAATTCATGCTTTATGGTCGAATTTCTACTACTGGCAGACAACTAGCTCCAAATAAATGTTTCAGCTTTTATTCGTACCACATTACAGTTCTTGCATTTTACGGCTCTGGTATGAAGACTTGAAATGGTTCTTGTCGCGAAATGACAGAGACTGGAAAGAAAGCTTCACATACTTCACCTGCAGCAGTTACACAATACATTATTGCATGAATGCAAGGATCTTCGGTACAAAAAAATCCAACATTTCAGAACCCACCATTTTTCTTGAATCAAAGAAAATTTCTTAATTTTCAGTTACTTTTCAATTCCCAGCTCGCATCGCTTTTCAAAGCATGCTTCTTTATATGTATTTTACTACACTTTAAGTAATCCCATATGTGATGCAGTTAATCACATATTTATAATTAATTTTCTTACAGTTAATTCACACATTTAAATTACTACCGTTTTCCCTTTACCTATTCTAAATTTAATACTCTTTTCCATTTTTTAAATCTGCCATCTCTCCATAAGACTATTTAACTTTTTCTTAAATTACTTTGGTTTTAGCATTAGCAATACAATATGTTGGTGCCTTTTGTCTGAGAATTTATTCTATTTTATTTCTTCCCACGGGGTTTTAATAATTTTGCATAGGTTACATTATTTCTCTATTGATCACTCCTGTGGCGTGTCACATTTAAATTTTAGCATACACACGTAAGGCCCAACGTTTCTTTCAATTTTTACAATCTGGCGATTTATTTGGCGGTTGTTCCTTTTAGCGCTCAGCTCCATCGCCAGGTTGGCTTTCGGTTCTCAGCCCCTTTTCTCACACACTTCATGCTTTGATTTCTGCCCAACAGGTCACGTTTCGTGTCGCAATTTTGCCAGCCACCGCACTAACCTTAAATAACCTGTAATTTTTGATAATGTCAATAAAATATCTCTATCGGCATGGAGTTCCTGGTTGTTGCGTAAATTCCACTATACGATAAAATAGCATAAATTACTTTTAGCAAACATAAATTGTCTCCCACTGGATTCTACACCATACCATAAATTCAGGCGACTCCCTGACACATTAACATAAAGTAAATTGTGTACGAATGTGCGGTTTGCACTGCAATTGTTTTACAATTGAAAATTTGTTTAAAAAAACCTGAAAACTTTGTTTATAGATGCCTTTATACTCATAAAGAACAAGAAAAATCATGAAAGGTTCAAGTCAATCTAGCTATTTTAAGTAAATCTATACATATTTTAATATGTCTTCTTTTTGTAGCTCGAAATACATCCAACCAGTTATATAATTTAACTAGTATGCAGAACAGAATTTCCTGGACAGAAACCTATCCCTCTTGGAGTCTATAGAACCATTGTACGGGGCAAAATTATGCGATTACATATTAGTGATTTTTCATATAAGGTGAAAGGAAAAGTCTAGGAGTTAATAAAGGATGAGTGGAAAAATGTTAGTGGAAAAACGTGCTAAGAGGCTATTGCCAATTTTAGATTGAGAACTGCTCACTACTGCTGGCAGTCTGCTCAAAATATGGATTTTGAAGCCTGATATATATGTTCTTTGTAAAACAGAAAATTAACAATACCCGCCTTCATGTTTGTTCGCAATTGGATTCTAAACTACAACAGAGTGATGAGCCAAAAAAATGATGTCCTGATCATGCAGACTTCTTTGTCTTTGTGTTTCTAGCTTTATAAGTTTTTATCCTAGAACATTAAAGGTTGTTTTATTTGTTTTTATCTGTTTTTAAAATCTTTGATCAGCAATGCTAATTTATCTCTGGTTCCCCCCCCCCTTTGCAATTTAGTAGTAGCTATAAGAAACAATAATGATAACAATATGCGCTTAATTCCCGTCTTCAATACTTCAGTGTCAGCCACTATGGAGTTAATGATCCATTTCTGTGGCTAACTCGAATGCTTAACTTTCTTAATTATTCTAGTTTTGTTATTCGAAGGATAAATTACCTTGATTTTGATGAATTTCTCTTACAACACCACCTGTAAGCAACATTTTAACGTTTTTATTTTCTTAAACAAAACTATTCATCGTAGGGTGAATTGCAATGCAAACTCCGCACTCGTATTCAAAATACTTGATTTTATATTAATTTTTAAACATGCCTTTTCTAATACGCAGTATTCGAGACTTTCGCATAAAGTTTCCTGTAGGATAAAATAGAGACCTTTAGAGATATATAGGATCGGGTAGCACCGCGCTCTTAGTGTTGCATTTCCCAGCATCTTCAATGCAAAAAAGGACTGCACAAAAATGTTCAGGACCGTGTAAAACTGTCAAAAGTAGCAAAATAATTCATTAATACCTGTTTCTTAAATTTATAAATTAGAAATCAAGTGCTTGTAAGACAAGAAAGAATAAAAATTAGAGAAAAATGAACTTTTATATTAAAATTAAAATTTTAGTGCATAATGCTTGAATACAGTGATCTCTCATATTTTATTTCGGTCCGATATTATTATTCGTTTATTACCATGTAATTCCTTTTTTATTACATTTTTATAATTAATAAACCAAGAAGTATAAAAACACGATAATATCGTTAATTGTAAAAAGGCATCATTATGTAGTGCTACGAAAAATTTATACTTTTACTAATTTTATAACAGATATCCTAAAGGGTTAAAATAATCAAGTACAGTGGACTCTCTCTATCTGAACATTCTCTAATGTGAACACCCCGGTAATATGAACACATTACGACAGTCCCGGCGAAGCTCCATAGACTTAACATTAGACTAACTCTCTGTATTCTGAAACCCTCTAATCTGAACACCTCACTATTATGAACGCTACTTTTGATCCTCATTCAACCTTTACCTCTTCGTAAACTGAACATGTGTTGGCAACTGGAATTCGAGGAATTCCCCTGGCATGGAAATTCAGAGAAAACTCATCCGCTTGTGACTGGAGGGTACAGCGTTTCAAATTTTGAGTCAAGTTCTTTTGTATTCCATCATTCACAGAGCTCGCACCCCCCTCCCTCCCCCTTCGGCTTTTTCATATGATACACTCTAGAAACCAGCCGATGAATCTGAAATTGCCAGCCTATGATGCAACTGCAATCTTGACCAATGAAATGGAAGTGTTTAGTCAGGTGTTTATTTAGGTGTGTATTTGAAGTCATGTATCGTATGGCTTGTAGAGAGGTGAGGTAGCATAATCTAATTGGTTTTGTTCCTTTTGCTCAGAAAAGAATAAAGTTTTCATCATGTCACTGTCCTTGCAGGATAAGAATCACTGTAGTTACACAGATATGTCGGAAATAAGTGCTAAAACGAAAAAAAGGAAAGAAATGAAACTTCGGGAAAATACGAAGTTGTTAAAAAATTAAAGTTGAAAGTTAGTCAAAGAAAAATTGCATCAGAGTTTGGAATTTCTGTAGGCCAAGTCAACGGAATCAGCAAGAAAGAGAAAGAAATTTTAGCTGCTTTTGAAGCAAATGAACCGTCTTCAAAGTGTAGAATTTTTGAAAAGAAAACGGGAAACGAGTGCATAAACAATCACGTCTGGAAGTTTTTTACACAAATGAGAACAAAGAATCTTCCTGTCACTGGACCTTTGCTAAAACAGATTGCTTTGGATTTTGCAGAAAAGGAAAATGTCAAAGAATTCAAAGCATTGGAAGGATGGTTGACTCGCTTCAAAAGTCGGCATAATATTAAATTTAAAATTATGAATGGTGAAGCTGCAGACGTAAATATGGACACTGCAGAAGAGTGGAAAACTAAACTTCCGGACTTAACAAAGGATTTCTACGCAGCTGATATTTTTAATGCCGACGAAACCGGCCTGTTTTTCAGAGCTCTTCCAAATAAAACTTTAGCAGAAAGAAGTGAGAATTGTGTGGGCGGGAAAATGTCGAAAGAAAGACTTACCGTCATGCTCTGTGCCAGTTCCACAGGAGAGAAGCTCAAACCACTGATAATCGGAAAAAGTGAAAACCCAAGATGCTTCAAAAATGTAAATATCGCATCATTGCCTGTTCACTATAAATCAAATCGAAAAGCCTGGATGTCATTCTCAATTTTCTCGCAGTGGTTGGAGGACATCAACGAGATGATGAGGAGAGAAAGAAGAAAAATTTTATCTTCTTGTGGATAATGCAGCATCACACAAAAACATGCAACTCAGCAATGTGAGCCTGAAGTTTCTACCACCGAACTGTACTCCTATTATCCAACCATTGGATCAAGGAGTAATCAAGACCTTTAAAGCTCACTACCGAATCCATTTTCTGAGGAAAATGTCCCTGGTGATGGAGGAGGCAAATTCTGCAGCTGAACTAACAAAGAAAGTCAATGTTATGGATGCTGTCCACTGGATATCAATGGCTTGGAATGAAGTAACCCCTCACACTATCAAGAGATGCTTTTATAAAGCAAGATTCCCGTGTGATGATGACCATTTAGGAATAGAGGACCAAGTATCAAAAGCTGTGAATGACTTGGGGTCAATTCTTCAGCAGTTTCATACTGAAACTGAACCTGACTCTTATCTCGAAGTCGATGGAAGCCTTCCGATTTGCGACAACAACATCATTGAAGAGGAAGAGGATAGTGAAGATGAGAAGCAGAACCTCAAGACACTAATGAAACAAAAAAAAATACACTTACATTCAAGCAATATGGCCAAGGGATTCAAGACCTGATGGACTATGCGGTTGAGCATCATCCGGAAGCCTTTCCACTTCTTAAACAATTAGACAATATGTATGCTGCACGAGCATATACATTGCAAAAGCAGACTAAAATTACGAACTTTTTCAAGTAATTAACCATTTATGTATTATATATAATTATGTATTATTACATATTTTGTAAAACCTTTTTAATAATATTAAATTTAAAAAATGAGATGGTAGGATACAGGTCCGACTGAATTTTATTTGACATTGCACTAGCTGCCAAATCTGAACTAAGCACCTCCATCTCGGTAACTAGCGTGGCTAACCAGGCTTAGCATTCTATAAAATTTCATTGCGTACTCACATTTCTCATCTCCCTCTATACTGAACACCCCCGTAATCTGAACACTTTTCCCTGGTCCCTTTAGTGTTCAGAATAGAGAGAGTCCACTGTATACTGTTTAAGGAAAACTTTTGAAATTTAAAAATATTTATTATACATCGCAAGGTAATCCTAGAAAAAAAGTTTCTCAAAACCACATTTTAAGCAATGAAATCAAAATACAGGGAATACTATGTGAGTAGAATAACGTGGTATGTTCAGAGCGATAGAAGAAATAAACTATGGGACGAAACATTACCGAATTTCATAGGGCGTGCACAGTGCACTATTCGATTGCGTTGTTAAAGAAAAATATATAGCACCAAAAGTCGCCATTTGGTGATATGATGGCGCATGTTTTCGAAGAAACTGCATTAATTCACATAATCATGCTGCTTGCTGCGATGACAGTAATAGGAAACGCTGGGAGAATTCTCATCATTTTGAGGCCAACAGGCTTGAAGTAGTTAAAGCGTTTTCACCTTTTTGCAGACTAGCCGATCTGCGTCCTCGGTCTTGTTGCTGTGCTAGAGTTTCAGCAGTTTCAAATTTTTACGTCATCATGTTTTATAAGTTTTATGTTCATCGGCCCCTCTGATTACTTCTTTAACTGTAGAAATTAGCGAAGGGCAAGAAAAGCATTCTCGTTTCGCTGTTAACAGATATTTACTAAGGAATCACGATCCTGTAAGGTAAGATCTATGGAAAGCTAGTTGATCTGAGAATGATGAGATTCCTCATAAAATTTGGGTATCTTTCGTCTAGTATTTTATTTGCTAGAGGGCTTTAAAAGCCACACATTATTTTAAAAACAACATGTACTTTAAATACATGGCTAGCCCTTGAATTATAGAAGATGGTTTCATAAAAAACACAAGTATTTTAAATTTTTTGTAAAATTTTATTCATTAAGTTATATCTAATGATGAACTTTTATAAATATATTTGTAAACATTGTGCATTATATTTCTGAAACCTAAGGATTATTTCAATACAAAAATCAATGAACTTTAACCAGGATAATGTAATGAAACCACCATTTTTTATCGATGATTGATATTCCATTGCATAAATCTCTATCAAGATTTTACTCTGGTAAATTTCATCATGAAAAAGAGAAATCGATATTCAGATGATTTTATATGAGTGAATCTGATTTTTATTTCCCGAGCACAATATTAATTTTTAAAATGTATTCATGAATGCAGTTAATTATTGTTAAAGTATATCAGAACCATTTTTTATGAATTAAAATGTGGTACAACATAAAGCTGTTCATTAAATTCGTAATATATGAAGACAGTGGGAAAAAAGAATTGATTTAAAAAACAAAAAACAAGAATACTAACACACGCAATTATGCGATGTCATACAATAATTATACATTATAAATATCTTTGAATCTGTTTGGACACCTCAATGTATTCCATCTAATTCATAACATTTGAATGTTAACTAATTTAACATCACACTTTATACCTATATCAATTTCCTTTTTTTTGCATATATGTCTATGTATTTCAGTTAGAACACCAACAAAATATTAAATATTATTTTTAGAAAATCATATTTTAAATAATAAAATGTTCTTCACATAAATAATAAATTTATCGCAAAAAGAAAATATAATGAATATTAGAAACTGCTTCAAGCTGAATTGCTAATACATGCATTATAATTTTGATTTCTAATTTTGTCACACTCATTCGTTATAGATTTATAAACCATTCATGAAGCGATTTCATGTAATAATTATATGCATATACTATTTTGTAGTTGTAATAAAGCCATTTCCCCAAAAAATTAATTTAAAGCTACATTCCATACATTCTTTCATTCAAAACCTTCATTTATAACGTCCTTAATCTAACATAAATCATATGCTTTATTTTTTATTTTGCATTTAACTCATAAGACTTTCTTTACCCCAGAATAATTTATTTTGCAAAGTCCCATCGATACTCAACCCATCAGACAAATATTTTGATGAAAAAGAAACTTTACAACTTATTCAGATATGAAATAAATTCCAATAAGGAAGTTTAGAAAACATGCATCAAATACTGGGTAAGATTTCCTTTAGATGAACAAGAAGATTCATCAAAACATTTATGGACCCCCTACTATACTTTTCACTTCAGGATATTTTATTGTTGGAAAGCTGCCAAAATTTAAATCGATAAAGAAAACTCAGATGTTTTTCATGTCTGAACGCATATTTTATTCTTGTAACTTATTGATATGATTTATAGCTGTAGATTATTGATTGAGAGAATATGCCTCCAACATCATTAATAAAAGAACATTAAGTCAAAAGCTTCCGTCCCTATAAGTCATTGGGCTAAAAAACAAAACAGAAAAAAATATATTAGCTAGTCAAGTGTACGAGATCTCTAATTACGAACGTAATTAAATGTTATTAAACTTTCCGTAAAGCTATCGCTTTTCCTAGACATTATATACTTTAACTTTTAAGGCGGAGTGATGATCAATATATGTAGAAGATTATAAAGTAATAAATAATAAATGTGATTATTTTAGTCTCCGTTTTTTGTGCTTTCTATTTATGTGTAATTAAAAATGTTCTGATAAAAATTATTGAAAACCGTTATTTAGAATTGTAAAACATTTTTACAAGCCCTGTACGCATTCCTTAATCGTAAACATTTTGTTAAGAAATGTTTAGCTAGTTTTAACTTTACATCGATTAGGGGGAAAATAAAAAAAATACCGATAGAAAAAAAGCACTGTTCGCAAACTATTTAATCCCGACCACATGAAAATTACTTCCTCAAAAATTTCAGAATTATTGAATCACTTTTAAACTTATAAAGTTATCTTTGTGATTGTGAGCTGGTTAACACTTTTAATTTACGTTACTTCATAAACTTGTGCTCTTCAATACGTAGGCAGATATTTGGTATTTGAGCTGCTCGCATTGTTCTTCTGCATTCTTTGTTTTCATTTCTTTTATTTGGAAAAAATTTCCTATAAAAATGAAACAGAATGAGAAATAATAAGAATATGCTTCTCCTTTTGATCGATGAGAAAAAAGGCGAAGGCCAGAACCGTTTGCTTCATCTTCGCTGAAGAAAAAAAAATAAAACTGTTTCAAGACTATTTATGACATTACTTTCAGATATCTGACTATTTTCCTTATTCATAATCAACCTCTCTTAAAAGTTTGGAACTCAGACTATTAATTTTTCATTCTCTGTAGTGATCACTAATTATTAATAAAAAAAACAACAAATAAATAATACTTATTTTTTTAATTTAAATATTTAAGATATCGGAAAAATATTTTTTGAACGAGGACATTAAAAAAAATCACGTAAAATTTGAAAATTCACACGTATAATTCTAAAAACTCCTTGATATTTTCAATATTTAGAACTTTATATCATTTTATTTTATTACTGTCTTAATTTTAAATATCTTATATGGAAGTATTTCTTAGCATATTCTGTAAATTTTGTTTGTAATATTTTCTTTCCACGCTGACATACATGAATTAAATTGACTATCATAAAAAATAAATTTAGAAAAAAATAGGTATAAAGTTTTTAAAATTTTCGTATCTCATTTTTATTCCTCTTTGCAAAATGCAAGTAAATCTTTATTTAAAAAGAAACTGTAAAAAGTAATGCAGCCAATATATGTTCTTCCTCCAAAAATACACCAACTTTATTTTATGTTAATAATATTTCTTACTTAATGCTCTCATATAAATTTACAGGGCCTTATCCATACTCATTTCTTTAACAAAATTCTCCCGCATTATTTTCCATGTTCATGCAACTAAACAAACCGTTATAAAGTTTCCATAAAAAAAACTTACATTTTTAGGAACATCACATGCCATATCCATCACTTTCTAGAACAAGAGTAATGCTATATTTTAAAACTTTGAAAATCTTATATACGGAATACAGTATCATTTTTTCCTCCTACAAAACAGAAAGTAAATAACGAAATATATGTGCAAATTCGCACATTGAGAACATAAGACGAAAGCATAAATTCCAATCCAGTGAACTTTGGGAGATAAAAATTGAAAGAGCGCACCAGAACAAACGATCCGTGCATGAACCTATAAAGTGCGAAGTAAAATGTTAAAAACCACGGGAGTGTACTTTTCGCAGAATGTACTGTTATAAACCGGCGAAAGAATTTGCTTGTTGTAGGCAATATATTACTTAACATTTCTTGTGTACTGTGCTATGAATTTATTATGTCAGGAAGGTTTACTTTTTCTACAAAATTTTATTTCAAGATATAAATTATTAACGCTGTTATCTTCTGAATAATTATATATTGTAATAACTTGGGTTATGGAGGGGAGCAATAAAACACCACCACTGATTTTTTGAAAATAATTTGGGTAACTTTTGATTATTTCATCAACACCTAGAAAAAAAGAAAAATAAAGCTGGAATCCATTTTAAAGTAATTAACGAAGATTTTTTTTAAGTTTCGGTAATACAAAATACTGTACTCGCTGTATGCCTAGGAATAGTAAATCAGAATTTTTTATTTCTAATAAATAAAATCTTTTAACTAATGTATGCATACATGTAGTTAAATAACGGACCCATTTTTCAAATACATAAAGCTGGAAAGAACCATGATAAACATGATACTACATGTATTTCATCAAGAACAATATTTCATAGATATATAAACGGAATCAAGAATTTCACTTATATTTGAGTACTTCTTTGAGAGTCCGTACAATACAAATTATTTCGCACAAAATATCATAGAATAACGAATCTTTAAATAAAAAGTGAGAAAGCTACTGCTATTTACAAGCTATTCTATTTTGAAAGATTGTTAGGAAAAAGTCGAAAGGAATTAAAAAATATACGTGGCTTTCAATACTATAATTTTACATATATTATAATTTTAAATATAGGATAATTTAACATATGCATACAAATGTTAAATTATTCTTACTTATTTTTTTCTGAAATAAATTAAAAGAAAATATTAACAATACTTGGATTACAATTTAGTGAAGATATATACGAACAGTTTTAATAATTTAAAATCTTAAAAGCAGAAGCTTTTTCGTGTTTTGTAGAGTATGTTTTGTATTCATACAGGTTAAGAAATTATGTTTAAACAATGTGATAAGACTCAGAGGTGCCAGTTTGGCTAATAGTTCATAATCACCACAAATTTGAAAAAAAAATATTCAACATTCATCTTGCCGCTATTACAGATTAAAAGATAATAAAACTAAGTGATTTTTTTCAATTATGTAGATTTTAGAAATTTCACATCTTAATGAAAATATACTTCAATATGAGATAGTTGTTCAAAATTTGCAATCACACATGAATTAAAAAAAATATGCTGTGCCGCAAGTCAGACAAAAAGTCTGTGTAATGACGTCAGTTACGGGGTTAGTCAACATAAAAAAAACAACTTTGAGCACCTGCACTTACAAAAAAGAAATAATGCATAAAATCCTAACCATTTCGAGAACTGAATGTGCAAATCCTACATCGTTGAAGTTATTTAACTAGTTATTCTCTAATAGATATTTTAAACTTGAATTCCACAGATTAACTTTGATTCAGGATAAGTTAATGAAGAGGTTCTGATTGAATTGAGCAATTAACTGATCTGTTTGATATGCCTTGCCGTATAATGGCCCCAACTGCTTCCTAATCATACCTAGGTCTTTTAATACAATAGTCGATTTGAAGAAACTTCAACAACACTACATTGCTTTTTCATTATGTCTAAAATTTTTTTTACATGTCAAGTAAAGGGCCTTAGTAATATTTCATTTCAAATATCCGTCCTATTTTCCTGTTTAATTTGCTCTTTTTAAATCGAGATCTTTTATTTAAAAATATGAAAAATAATTCCTTATTTAACGGAACAGATCCATTCGTTCACCAAATACATTAGAATTATCACTCAGCATTTCACAGTTCCATAATCAATTGAATTTAAAGAAAATGATAAATATATGATAAACACTCGATCATACGTTTGTATTTTATTTAAAAGAATAAATTTACTTTGTAGGAATATGGTTACAAAAAATTGCAGCTAAAAAATTAGCTCGAAATATTATCTTCAATTCAAAGTAAATCAGAAAAAAAGAAAATAATGATAAAATGCATTGAAATATATACATTCGTGAATAAATAAATAAATAAATAAATAAATAAATAAATAAATAAAATAACTTAAAACATCCTTAATATTTTCTCAAGAAAGTATCATTATTTGCAAAACTCAGAAAAAGAAATATTATTTGTCCATAAACAAAAGTAAGTTTTTAAATAAGTACACATTACACCCAAAACAGCCTCACACATGCCGATTCCATTACTCAAAGAAAAATAGAGTTTATTTTTTTAAACAAACCCCATAGTTTCACAATCTAAAAATGTTACATAATAATTTTGAGAACAGAGAAACTTATGCATCGGAAGTGCAAATTTTCCTCGGCAAGAGAGAGCATATAAAAAGTAAATAACGAAAATATATATGTGAATTCACACCTCCGGAGAACAAGATGCTAGCATAAATTCCGTTCCGCTGAGCTCTGAGAGATAAAATTGAAAGAGCAGACCAGAACAAATGATCCGTGCACGAGTCCATAAAGTGCAACGAAAAATATTAAAGACCACGTGAGTGTAGTTTTAGCAAAAATCTACTTTTGCAGACTTGCGAAGGAATTTGTTTGTTAATGTTTTGTTATACTCTTGCGTCGGGGATTTAATACACCATCTAATTTCCCGGTTATGTGTCGTATTTTAAACTAAATTTTCGGAGATTAGATTTTTCAGATGTTCCGGAAGACTGATTGTGTGGTAGAAAAAAAATTATATTTTTCTAAATGCAATATAAATTAAATTAATTTTGCATTAATATATAATTGTAAATAAAAAAAGCTTTTGGGATCGATATTTTTGTTTTGAATTTTAAATATTAAATAATTCGTCTCACATACGCATTTAAGACATCGAATGACCAAATTTGATTGGTACAATAGAAAAGTAAATTGAAAATTCAAAGGTAAACGGAATTTACGGTTTTCAAATTTTCCTTTGAAACCAGGATATAT
The DNA here is from genome assembly GCA_038373885.1 of Cheiracanthium punctorium. Taxonomy (NCBI): domain Eukaryota; kingdom Metazoa; phylum Arthropoda; class Arachnida; order Araneae; family Cheiracanthiidae; genus Cheiracanthium; species Cheiracanthium punctorium. The sequence goes on along the minus strand of JAWZYV010010737.1, from coordinate 425,821 downwards.
CATTTCGTCAATAGTTGGAATCAACTGAAAAGTTCACCAACAGATGCTCACTTTTAAAACTCGCAGCGCAACTATTCATTGAATATTTCGTATTTAAAGAGTTTTGCGTGAATTAGGTTTCCTATTCACAAAGTTTTGTTTCCGTGGGATATTTTTTTCTTTAAGGCTACCTAAAAATGAGAGTATCGTTAAAATCATTATGCGATTGCTCTAGCAAAACAAATATGTCATAGACCATTGCAAATGAACGTTTCCATGAAGTTAAACTTTTTATTGTATTTATCTCAAAACAATTAAAAGCGTACTTCTCTTTAACTTAATTTATTCTCTTTAACGATTCTACCGCCCAGGTGTGCAGTATCTAGCGAGCCATGCTATCTTGCCTTGGATCCGGGTTCGATTCCCGGTTTGGGGTTGGGTGTTAAATCGTCCGTACCTTCATAGGGGGTAATATTGGTCGCCAATTGGTTGCCTCCATAATAGAATGACTAATACCTGTGGGCCATTATAGTGGCGAATGCCTAATCGGCAAGTTCCGCCCAGTATTAAAATATAATAAAACTTTAAGAAGCCTTAATAAATTATTACATATTTCGTAGCTAAACGTATGAAGCAAGCATTCAGCTACGACATTCACATTCGAAAGAAATCACACGCACAAAAAAAATCTCTACAGCGTAGTTTTATTACTTTTCTAAAACAGATGACCAAAATTTAATAATCTTAGCAGACGATTCTGAACATACCGATCGCCTTGCAGCGATTCCCAATAATCTTCAAACACTCACAAAATATGATATTTAAAATAAATTATAAACAATAAAATGCTAAAATTCAGTGTGTAAGGCAGCATTCCGTAATTGATCTTCTAAAAATTCCAAAGGTGTTTTAACATTGATTACACGAATTCTTTTATTTTTACCTTTGAAGACATCATTTTTCTGCCTAAATTCCATGTAGAACATGGTAGATGGACTTCCTTAATAAATACCATGTGACCGACTTCCATATTATCCGTCTAAGTCACCCATTTTTTGTCTACGTTCAAGAGCATTCAGATAGTGAACTCTTCAACTCATCCATACATCTTGAACAACTTTTGTAGTTTGCTGCCAATTATCCAACCTGAAATCAATTTTGCGGTTACCTGAAGATCCATGAGTACATTGATTATATGTACTATTAAAGAATGAGTTTGCTTCAAATATTCATAGTTATCTAAATCACTGGACAAAAGTTTATGAGAGCGGGAGTTTGAAATTCCCCTTATATAAGTAATAATGTTCTCTTATTCCTCTCAAGTAAAACGTAAATTTCCTTTCCCTCATCAAATGGAATTTTACGGATTTGACTCCTGCTTACCATAAGCCTCCCCAACTTGAACATTTTAGAGGGGGGGGGGGAGAATAAACTTCCAATCAATGCGCTCTGCCTTTTAATAAGAAGCAAGGCATTCTTAGGGAAATTTGAGCAGTTTGTACTATTATCTTAAAATTGCATTCACGGCAATGAAGTTTTTGGTGTTTTCTGAAATTATATTAGAACACTTATCACGCCTGGCCATGAAACTTTTCAGGGTAGCAATGAACATTTCAGAAGTGAAGTATCATAATAACTGAAGGTGAATGGTGCGAGCTACTAAACATATACAAATACAGATGTACACTTTATTTAGTGTGCCCTTTCTCTGTTTCTTTGAGCAAAAAGGAAAGCAAAGATCTAGTAGAAGAATCATTAAATACATATGTAACATTAACTCTTTCCGAGGGCAAATACCCAATCAATTGAGAGGACATGTTTTGTTTTGCTTTAAAGTATGTCGCGTGATATAATATATCCCGGTTTTTCAGCAGACACTACATGTCTCAACCGAGAAACAAGGGATGATGATTAAATCTTGGATTTACGTTGTTTTCATAGCAAAACACGTTTTTAGGTCAGTTGGAGACATCCGAATCCAGGGGAGCACTCTAGTACTGTCAATGAACAATCTAACTCCAACTTAGTTAAGACCCAGAATGCTTGCCCCTTTATTCATCATCTTTACTAATAATACTGCAGCCACAATCTTAGCCTCGGGATAAATATTGTTTTGATGAGCGCTACCTTTCTTTTACTGCATAATACAATAGAGGTTACTTCTGAAATTGTTGGACAGCCAAAGTAAGTAGCTGATCCAAAATGGTTCCCTGATGAGACTGAAAATACGAAAAACTCTTTCGTGATTGCGCGTTCCAAGAGGACACAGAGTTAAATCTCAATACTGCATCTCTTAGTGATGTCTAAACATTGTACACAGCAGTTGATTTTCATCCCACATGATGAAGAGCTTTATAACTGTCGTAAAAATACTTTCCCAACGTCAAAATGGGACCAAAATATCTAGATTCAAAGAGTGATAGATAATGCTTCTCTTTTCGTGCTTGATGGAGAATCTGTATCTGCAAAACGCCCCAAAAAAGTTCATCGGTTTGCGGTCTCTATAATAGACCTAAAGCTACGACTTAAATATCTAATTTAATTTTTCTACAAGTTCTCTTATCGCTGGATAGTTATTTTGCCACTTCAATTTCTGCATTCCACTGGATGCGGAAATCTCAGCTCCTTAAATACTTTTGCAATCTCTTTGTAGACAGCAGTACCGGTCAGCAGTGCTCGATCATATGATCTACATGCATGTCCGACAACATTTCTTTCGAAGTTGGGGGAAATTGCTGCAGTTCATCAACACTTAACTGTTGCAAGCATCTTTTGCCATGGTACGGGGTGCGTGTTTTACCATACTTAACAGTACGAAGCTTAAATATTCATAGCTTATCGTTCTGATTTTGTAAATATCCCATTATTGATGGGACTTATCGATGAAGATTATTCTATATATCATTTTTATATTTATAAGTACTATAAGTAAATGCTTTCTAAATTTTTAAATTATGGAAAATAAATCTTATTGAATTATTCCTGCATATAGATCTGTAGAATTCAAAGATTCAACTTTTTAAGCATTAAAGACTACGCGACATTTTGCAATAAATCTTTCTGGTCGGTACATGGCATGGTGAGTCAGATAATAAACTTTATTTGGCTCCTGGTATCCATTCACCTCTTCCATATGGCCTAATTTGTCATTATCACTCTTAGCCGTTAAATGTATAAATTTTAAAGACGTTGGTTCTATATCCGCTGGTGTAAGCTAAATTTCCTACATGCGTTTTACGAATAACAATTAATTTTTTGAAAATCACGCTGTTTGGAAGAAATATGTGAACATTTTATTATAAACGATATGAATAATTTATTAGTAAAAACTATGTTTTATGTGTGAAATTGACGTAAGAAATCAGGCTTCTACTCTAATTCGGCTGTGAAAACTACGCAGTGAAATATACGCATCACTGTGCATTTAAGGGTTAAATTGGATCTTCTAAAACGCTAGGATACTTTTTAAAAAGCATTAGAGAAATGAAATTAGCGGATACATGACTTTTAAACGTTTTCAAAAACATAGTATTAAGTTCAACAGCACTTTTAAATTTTTGAGCACACATACACATTATTATTTTAATTTTCCAAATTTCCTCAATTTGTTATTTAAACTTTTACTTTCAACTACTAGTCTGCAATTAACAAACTTAACTGAACTAGAAATCTGAACTAGAAAAACTCCCACTGAAGAAATAACCAAAAACAGAATTTTATAGAATTAAATTGGTATTAGAAGTATGTAACACTCCGTGCTAATTGCATCGATACATACCTTTGTCCCTATTAAAATGTTAGTTTTACTTGTTTTGGAAAATTCGGGATCACACAGATTTACGATTTTTCAAAAAAGTCCAATAAATCATTTACAACCGTTAGAATTTCCTTTTCGATACTTCTCTGCCACAACCTCATAGCGCCTATAATCACCAGTGTCTGTGACATTTATTTTCTGACAGAAAATTATGCAAAAATAAAAGCCGAAAACATCAAATTTCTGATCTGAAATTTCTAATGATCTAACGCACTTGCTAGAAGTATCTTTTAAGTTAAAACTTACTTAAGAGAAAACTTGCTGCATTTGGAACATCTGGAATGCTTAAAAATCACCCTAGCATCGTTAGATTTTTAAATACTGCAACTATACTTCTCCTGATGAATTTGAATTCTGTTGTACAGTGACTTTAAAAATATTTGAAAACGATTGCCATTCATGTAAATATTCCAAAAATAATCGTAAAGTTGGGCGTGGCAACTTTTATTTGCTTCTGATTTTCTTCTTTTTGTTCCGATTCAAAACAAGTGATATTTTATTTGGCAATTTTTTTCTGAACTCTAAGTTATCAAATATATCCTTTATCTGTTCTTCTGAAGCATTAGCTTATGTTATCCTCTTTGGTCAAGGGACAATACATTGAAAACTTTATGATTAACTGTTTGGGCCATGTTTGGGCCATGCCCAAAATCTTGCTGACTGTCGCCGATTTCGAAGAGGGGTGAGAAATATTGATAAGTTTAGCGCAAAAAATAAGTTTCTAAATCTTAACACAGTTTGGCGGAATATCTTCTATTTTGGTGAGAAATCACTAAATATTAACATTACAGAAGTATTATATCTCAATTTCAAATGAAATAAGAATAAATTAAGCACATAAAAATATGTATTATTTAATTCACGTACAATGAAATCATCTAACTGTTCACTTCAGATACTTCCATTATGGGTTGAAAACCTATTTTGCCGCTAAAAACAAAAACAGCAATTTAATAATGGTACACAACATGTTTTTCAGCAAAATGATAATCGGAAAACATTTGGAAAAAAAAAGATCGAATTTTCAATTTTAAGATATTTTCTTAATTTGATAGGAAAGAATACTCTGCATTCAATCACAATCAATATTAGATAAACTTTATGAATTCACCAATGAAACAGCAATATCTTTCCAAATCATTTCCATACGTACTTGTTTAAATATCGGAATAAAAGTTTTGATTTATATCAGTCATTAATGAATAAAAGATGTTGAAATTTCGTTGTCAACTAAAGTCTTATGAGATTAATGAAGTTAATTAGCTACTAATGATGCATTGTTTAGTAAATGACTGGATGCAGATAATACATCAGGAACTGTTTCTAGAAATATTTTCTACTTGTTTTTCATAATTTTCATCGACAATAAAATGACAAACAACTGTGGTCATATTTTATCCCTTTCAAACAGGAAATCTCTCTTTATTTTGAAACCTTGGATAGTAATCAACTTAAGCAGATTAAAATTGCATTACTAAAAGAGATACTGACCATTTGTTCACGATTATCTACTGCATGTTTGATATTTGTACATTATTTTTAACTCTTTTAAGTAAAGTTGAAAAATGTTTATAATTTTGATTTGTCTGTCTGTCCGTTTGTGCTCTAACTATAGTATATATTTATCGATTGCTATCATTTATTTACAGTACGCCTATGAACCGTATCTTTTTAAAATATTGGAAAAGGTGATTAAACCATTTACAGGTTTTTTTTTCCTACAGGATTAAACAATGCAATTCTGATTCACTGCATTCTGCTGGCAATCCTATATTAAAGAATATTTTTGAGATATTCATCTATTTTCAAACAAAACACTAAGTGCATGTTATTAAAGGTCCCAAAATAATGCTTTCGGCTACAAATAATATATGAAGTATTTATGCATTATCTACCAATAAGTAATTGGACACCTGTGATAAAAGAGATAAACACAATTGGTTCATATTTATCAGTTTTAGAGTCTTCACTTCGGGCAGTTATGGCCCCAACCTTAAGTGACAGACTTTATGCAAGTGTTTGGATGATGGACAGTGGTATTTTCTTCTATTCGGCTTGGGGAACACATGCAAGTTCTTTCACTGATTTTGGACGTTTGCTGCACCCATTAATTCGAAGATCCAACTTTTCCCAGAGGTTTTCTATACGATTCAAGTCTGGACTCTGGGCAGGCCAATCCATTATACTAATCAATGGTGACCTTGCAGCAAGACAAGTGGTGATGCCATACTGGAAATAACTATGTTCCAACCCGTAAAATTTGCACAGCGTAGAAAGCACATTGTTGTCTAGAAAAGTGAAGTAGTAGGAGTTGGCTTTCAGCTTACAATGCGTTTGGATCAAGAGTACCAGTGCACACATACCACGAGAAACATCTTCAGACCATAATCCCACCTCCGCCAAACTTTACTAAAGGTATAAGGCATTCTAGCAAAAGTCGTCTCCAGGGATACGCCAAGCTCAGCTTGCCATCTGACTAGTAGAGATAACCCTGATTTATCCTTCTAGAGATCCTGTTTCCACTCGTATATGGTCCAATTTTGGTGTGCCTTGTACCACTTCAACCGAGCAGCGCCGTTGGATTTGTAATCAAAGGCTGTAGGCCATTGGTTTGGTGCGGTTTTTCGGCATTTCTTTGCACAGCACTCCTCGGTATCTATCTTTTATTTTCGTGGGTCTGCCGGGTCGAAACACATTGCGACAAACACCAATCACCTTCCACTTCTTAAATTTTAGTTTTTGTACAAAATGCAATAAGCGCATTGGAACACTTTATAATGCCTATTTTTAATTTTTTCGTCTCACAAATATTGACATTTTGAAACGGTAAATCTTTGGTAAGATTGAAATTTTAATGTTTTTTATCATTTTAAAAGTATTATCGGAAAGTTGATTCTACATAAAAAATGCAGATTAAGATAGACATTGCAGAATACTATCCCAGACAGACGAAGACTGCACAGCAAGGTTAAAGATGATCCCGCGTAGATTTTTGCAGATTCTGTCATCTGCGTCACCTGTGTTTGACGTGGGGTGGAGTATTCGTGTTAGTGGATTTCTTGGGACAAACTCTTGAATTGGTACAGGAAAATATTTCCGTTGTTATAAAGACTGTTCTTAAATTTAAATAAAATAAAAAGTCGGCAGTATTTTTAAACAAGATAAGTTAGTTTTTTAAGTACTGACTGTGTGGAATAACTGTATGGTATAGAGTAATTTTGAAATTAAAACTGATGAAAATCCTGATGTGTATGACTTGCGCTTCAGTGTTATATCAAATATCTTTTCATAAAATTCGTTCTCAGAATATTTAAGTATCTGAGGTAATAAAGAGGAATATTAACACATGTGTACTTAAAGTTTTAAATACATATATTAAAAAGGAAAAGAATAATTGTTACTCAAATATTCGATTGTCTGGAGGACACCAACTGAACTAAAGCTCTTTAATTTTCGGCGATTCTCTAGATGCAATGAAAATATGCGTTGGAACTCTTTAAAGAGTCGTCTGACAAAGATTTCCCTTTCCCCAGGCAGGTAGTTTTCGTGTTGGTAAACGCAATACTCGCTACTAAATTTTTTATCGTTAGGCTGCTACATGTCAGTAATTGGTCAATACCATGTTTCACCTTAGTTTTAATTACACGACATAATTTAGATACAATAAGAAAATCAGCTGTTATCATTATTTTTTAAATTTGAAGAAATTATTACCAGGAAAGTTGTTTTAAATGTCTAATTCAATTTTTAATAAGTAAAAGATTGCTGAATTTATCGATGATATATTCAAAAGTGGTTTTACCTAAATTGTGTGTACCTAAATTAAAATTTAGGTCCTCAAAGATATTTACAACTATGTAAGAATCTATAAGGGAAAAAAGTTAAAAAATTTCAAATTATTAAGATAAATAAATTTCACTGTATATAAAGAAAAACTTAAATGCAAGAGATATGTTTATATTTTATTACAAAATAATCATGTTTTGCCAGTATTCATCTCACTTATTCAAGTATAAAGAAATTGACTAAGCGAGTTATTGTTATTATTTTTGATTTATTCATCTAATTTTTAAATACTACTTATCTCTCATTTAATATTCCATTGCTGTTGAATAAAAACTGAGAGCGTTAGAATTTGGAATCTATTTATTTAGATCTACAGTCTTTCCTGTACAGAAATTTGACTTGATTTACAGAAAGGAGTTATGTTTTTAGATGGGAATTACATTTGCCAAGTTTGTTACGTTTCTTGATGTAATCCAGTAGTGTGATCTAAAGTGGGCAGCCATATTGCCGGGTAAAGTGACCCATCGAGTGAAGTAACTTCAATACCGGATTCTATCTAGTTTGGAATCACTTCAACTGTTCTCAAAATCCGTGACTCAATATAATATTATTTAATTTACATGACTGTAAATACTGCATGATGTAAAACTTGTTATATTTCATTATGTATAGCCATAATTACTTTTACATGTTTTATTTTGCCGATAAGAACTATTTACAATTATTTTCAAATGAAGGATCATTTTGCACTGCGGTCGAGGGTAAAATTATCTTTTGGACACTTTCTCAAAATTCAATTTTTTTACTTCTCAGTGTGCTTCTAAAATTTTATTAAAATATGTTTATGATACAAAATATAGTGTAAAATATGATACTAAAGGTACAAAGTTTTATTTAATTATTTTTGTTATTTTATGCAAGTTTTCTCCTTAAGAGGATCATTTTAGGTTACCTTCCCCTCTCTCTATATATAACTGTACAGTGTGCCCGCTACAGTCCGTTATATGCCGAATAATTTCTGAACAGCAAGATCTATATTTATAAAAGTAGGGCCTAGGTATAGTAAAGTTGTCATGCGTTACACAAAGAAACTGATTACAGCGCCACCTGGTGTCTGAATTCGGAATTAGTGTTCTTATCTCAAAAAGATCCGAGGTATGGAAAATAGTTACCCAGTTGTTTAGGATCATCCATTTCGTCAAAGACACCTTAGTTTGCATATGATGCTCATTAATTCTAAGAATTAAAGGCATGATAATGCTAAGAACTAAAGGCATTACAAAAATATTTGGCCGAATTTTTCAAAACTACTCTTGTCTGAAGTTGAGCCCATTTATCCTTCATGATAACAGAGTTTTCCGTCAGAAACAATACACATCTTGAAGCTGGTCTTCAATTCCTTTAGGAAGTTGCAAAATGTGGCTGATGGTGAGGTGGCAGAACCATCAGTCATACGATTTTACGCCTTCAATTTCTATCATTAAAATGCTCCAGATGGCTTGTATAATAAATCGCAGATGTTGAACCAATTTGTAGTTGACTTTTTTTCTGTAATTCGCATCGTACTTGAGATAAGAAAGCTAATTTCAAATTTAGTTATTATGTGGCGCAGTAAGCGGTTTTCTTGCACAGCACATGGTAATTTTAATATACCTTGAACACACTTTCGTAATTATAGCGCTTCATGTTCAAAATTATTGGGGTGACAACGAACTTTAATGTGCATACTGTGGATAGTTTTCATTATTAAAAATTAATATTTGCCAAATGTAAATTGTACCAAATAATTTTCAAACGTTAAAATTTTTCAATAAAAAATAATTGCTTTAGTGTTCTAATATTAGTGTATTTAATATTTTATAGTGTAACAAAACTCTTCATAACGTTAAAATTTAGAAACGTTTCAGAAAATAATCAAAACTTGCATAAAAATTTAGAAATCACAGCGAGTTTTGTCCACCAAACAGTTCAGTATGTTTCATATTAATTGTTAACTGTTAAAATGATATTGAAATCTCCGAGAAACTATTGGATTTATTTCCCGCGCTCTACGTTAGTAATTACATTCTGCTTACCATCGCAGCATATTCCATCAGTGTCACCTGCGTCTGTGGAGGAATGGGAATACTCCTGTTGATGACTTTCTCGTGCCAAAATGTTTTGTGTTTTCATACGTGGAAATATTTTCGTTGTTCTTCGTTCCTTGTTCTTAATTTAATATCAAATGAAGGGTTGACAGGTTTGTTTAAGTTACAACAAAACTTTTAAAATGGCACTCTCGATGTTTTACAAATTTAATACGGATAATTTACGATTGCAATTGCTTATTTCATTGAAGCAGGCCTCAGTTTTTACTAAAAAGTATAAATGTACTACACATTAAACTGTATTTAGCTTCATTCTAATTTTTAAAACAACTTTATGCGAAAAAGTTTACTATGTTACATTAAATTATAAGAATAATATATAATTTAATATAATAGTAAACTTTTTGCACAAAGTTTTTTTTTAATCAGAATGAAGCTAAACACAGTGTACTGTGTAGTACACTTAATGAGGCCTGCCGCTATGAAATAAGCAATTGTAATCGTATATTAACAGTATTAAATTGACTGGAATGTTTTATTAGTTTTACTATAGTGTAGAAGTTTTACTAAATTTTGTTGAAACAAATGTAATCTGAATAATTAACAATAAATACAATACTTCAACCATGTATTTACTAAATAGTGAATCCGTATACTGTCTCAAAAAAGTATTCGAATGAAAGTCAGATTTCCAACGTTTATTTATTATGCTAATTTGTTTTTCGAAATATGAACTAGGTTGCGTGTAATTATAATTTCGAGATGTACGTTGCTCGAAAACTAATATATTATTACAAAGCTAATATAGGAAATTTCGCTTATACGCCAGTACTTTTTAGTACTTTTTTTCAGAGGATGTACATTTTTTATACGAATAAAAATTTTTCTCTTCAAATATATGAATACGTTAAAAGAATTGTCTAAATTATGATAGAAAAACATTTATCATCTAAGTAATATTTTAATGTTTTGTGTCTTCTTAATGAATCAAATAAGGTTTACTTTATTTTAAAATAATAAATGGAAATAAAAGTTCTATGAAACGTGTAAAACTAAAATTTCTAATCACAATATTCACCAACAAACATTTCATGGAAAACTATTATTTTGTCATTTTATGAAAATTATTTAATGATGTGATTGGGACGAATAAGATCATTTGTTAAATTAGTCTTGAAGGATTTTTCATGTATAACACATACATTAGTCCTAACATGTTTGTAAATTACAAAATATAAATACATGTATGCATATAGGTAGATAGATGGATGATATATAATTAAAATTTTTAAAAAGTTAATGTACGTCTGCAAGAAATGCTTTTCATTGAGAAGCTGTAGTAGTGTTTATAAAAGGTGTAATGCTATCTTATAAATTTTCGTTTAAAGTATTAAAATTATAACCAATTTTTCTTCATCTTCATAGCAGTTATGGAGCGTTTTTAAAGAGGTATAACATTTAAAATTTTTCCCACGAACATTGTACTAATTAAGGAGCTCATTAGGATTTTAAAATTTCAAAATTTGATATTAATATAGATAATAATAGTGTCATTTTCATGAATATTTCGCTCATTTTCCATTTTCTAACATTAAAGTCTGTAAAAATTTTTATAACCTTAAACTAAGATAGAATTGCATGCTGTTACATTACAAAGCAGCATAAACCATACCATCAGATTTGGGAATGCTTGAGCACAAGAATTTTTCGGATGTTATTTTAATATGAATGGTTAAATTTACAAACATATATATGCATATATGCACACACTTTGCAAAAATACCAACAGGAATATGAATTGTTTTTTTCTTTATCTTGAATATATTATTGTTACGGAATTACTCTGCTACATCTGGGGTTCGTCGTTCTAAAGTCCAGTTGGTGTAAAAAGTTCACTTGTCAGGATGGAACACAACCTTCATTGCTTCTAGAACTTCGTAGAACAATCAGCTGTACACAATTCACAAGCACAATCTAGCAGTAATGTACTTTTAACAGTTCTCTTAGATCAGAAGCTCTCACAAATGCTGTATTTCTCACACAAAATAGAACACTTTCACTGGCAAGAATTCAGTGAAAATATTACGAGAAATAACACTAACAGTCTCTCAAGACTCAGCGATGAAAAATTTACACACAGCGCTTAAATTCAAAGCTTCACAAACAGCGCGAAACACAGCTTCCTTCACAAAGCAAGCGTATTCACTCTCTCAAAGCTTGATCAATACTGAGCGTTCAACTCGCACTGAACTGTCGGGGCAGCGTGCTGGTGGAATTTATATATATCCGAGGCAGAAGCTGCGAGCAGTTTCTAGAAAAGTATATTCCTCGAAGATCCCAGATAAAGCGGCACTTCTGATTACGTCATAGAAGAGAAATGTTAGGTTTATTATGCGTTTTTAATGCAGGAAAAACAACTTCCAGGCCCCGTTGGGAAATCGCGCCAAACGACCAAAATGCCGCCAAGCTTGGCGACTTTTGGCGAAATATCGCCAAATTTGGCGCCATAAATAAGTCCCCAAATGTGAAGAAAACGAGGCCCTAGGACCAATATTTCTCGAGATTTCTAGAAGCCCCATTGAAAAACCACGGCAAACCGAAACCTCCATATCTCCGGTTCTAATTGGCCGATTTTGATGCAACAAAAAGCAAAATTTATCTATTTGAAGCGTAGAATACAAATTTTAAACCATTTTTAAGCCCCAGAGCAGCGGGTTGCCCCGAAAATCTGTAACATTATATAATACAAAAAAAGTGTATTTGAATTTGAATATTTTTTATGAGAACATTATTAATTTGTGTAGGAGACGTGGCGTAAAGCTACATTTTAATGAATTGGAATTCTTGCAGTCAGCTTTTCTGTTAAAAATTGTATTGTTCCAACAACGCTTTGTTAAAGATTATAATTTCATTACTATACAATCGTGTGCTAAAAGTTACCGCCCATTTTTAACTTGTGTCTTGATACACAAGTCTTTCGAGGCTTTGTATGTTAACAATGTATGCTAATGTTCATAATGAAATTTAGACTTGTCTGAGAGATCCCAGAGCAATCTATCGAAAGGAGCATTTTCTCGTTTTCTTTCTCAATAATTATCTCGCGATTTTCTGGTCTCGAATAATTCCACACGGCCGCAAATGTTTGCAACATAATGGGAGTACAAGGAAATATAGTTTATTCTCATGCTACAGTTTGCTTAGAAAGGAAAACTTTAGATAATAGTTTTGAACTGGTAGAATTTCGAAAATTTTAAAGATCATTGATGCTTATTGTGCATTGGAGTATATGAAATTCAATGTAAATCATAAAAAACTGAATTTCAATGAAGTAAGCAGGGTTAATATGGATCCTGGATTTGTTAAAATTTTGAACTCTGTAATATGGTCGTATAATGGTCTGATATTTTAAAAGTGGTCTTGTTTTTTTTTTTTTTAATATAAAATACTGAAAGAAATCTTCTCGAATATCTCAGATAGTAGGGATTTTAACACAGTTTGCAAAAGTTCGGAATGAATTTTAGCAATTTAAGAACCTATACGAACCTTGTGTAGGGTGCCATAAATCAACTGATGCATTGGTACAAGTATAGAGTGTTTACTTTTGGTTTGAATGATTACATTAAAAAATAGACATTTGAAATGTATAATTGCACTTAAAAATCAATTCTTAAAATGTTATGTGTAATTATTATAAGCTGAAAATGCATAAGTTTTGATATACAGTATAAAAGAAGTCTTTTAGTATTTTTGAAGGGGCAGTTTAAAATGTTTTAATTGTTTCATTGGCACATGGGTATATAGTATCTTTTCATATTTACATAAAAGAACAAAACTTAACCCTAGAGTGCATACTGTTGCCAATTGGCTACACTCACATTTTTCCGTAATAAAAATAAAATTTTGTAGTTTTTGTCTGAAATATGCATTTAAAATAAATATAAGACCACACGGAAATGAATTTTAGTTTTTAAAAGTGTATAGTAACATCGTTTTTAGAGCAAACAAGCATGGATTCACAGCACGTGCATCCAGTTCACTGAACCAATTTTTGTTCGCATTTTTGATTGCTTCTAAATTTCATTGCTAAATGAAAATGAATATAAAACTATTAAAAATAGTAGTATTACGATTAAATAATGTAGAATCAGGCTATATTACTATCTTTTGTTTTATGAGATCTATAGAGTGGGCACTCTAATTTTTCGGATTTGAATATTTTTCATGATTTTTCGGAGAAACTACAATCTGAAAATTTTTAAAAATATTTTTCCAAGCATAAGTAAGCCAAAACAAAGCTACAATTTTATTTTCAGCCATTTAAAAAAAAATCATGCATTGTAGGGTTAAAACTTTGCATTTATATAACTACTTCGCGAATATTATGAGTCATTCTTAAGTGAATATCATTGCAGCACTTAAAATTCAAGCCAAGGTCTTGCGTTTTTGGAAATGAAGATAAAGGTTATTTAAATACATTATGCAAAAGATTTAAAAATTGTGTTCAACAAATAACATTAGTAATTATAAGAGTTCAAGTACACGGCCTAACACGTTCACTTCGATAGCTACGATAGAGTCAGAGGTTTGGAAGGTAAGAAAATATAATGATGCTTATTGCGCTGCTAATCTGCGCTCCTTATATCTACAAGGAAAGAAAGAAATTTACATATTAACATAAGGTAGCAGAAGTGAAAAATCGTTGCGATCAGTTATTCCGAACGGGAATCATGTATTGTATACTCTGCAATAGATGTCAACGCACAAGCCTTACTACTGCAGACAGAAATTCCGTTACCACACTGAAGTCTGTTCTTGATGCTGTTTTTTCCAATAACGGGCACTTAACATACAGGCATTGACCAATATGAAGGCCTGAGGTGTTGGCCATTGCATTATGGTAGCAACCTTCAGGCGGGCATCGTTACCCCGTAAGAAGATATGTACAAATTTATGACCGAGCCGTGAGTCACTTGGACTCATGATCGTACAGAGTGGACTGTTATTGACTTAACAATGAAAATAGACATTAGTGGTGACAGTGACATTAGTGGTGATATGAGCAGAAATTTGATATGCACAAAACAACTAAGAATAATATAAGTCATATGCGAAGGTTCGATATTGCGGATTAGCACTAGAATTTTAATTTGCATTGACATAAAAACTGAGAATCTAAAACATAAATCTTGTAATATGTAGGTTGTTCTAATTAAAATCTAACTTAATTCATTTACAATATTAGCGTTTTAATGGTGTGGGCTATCGCGCAAATGCAAATGTTGGGTTAATAAATGACGCTTTAAAGATTGTTAAGAGTTATATGCTTTATCATATTGATATAAACCAAATTCGAATAAAATGGCTTATAATCTTAAGGAAACCATAAAGATTGAATCCAGCAACAATGTATTCTTGAAATAATACATTTTTCATAATAAACTTTCGTGGGGCTAAATAATTACGTTTTATACCATAGACTTTATTTTCATAACGTTATTTATATTATTATTAAAACTGTGTTAAAACTTAAGCCATACTTAAATTTTATATCCATATGTGGAAAATATTACCATGTGTAATTTTTAAGGAATAAACATTTAAGCAGTGAATGCGTAACAACTAATTTTAAAACATTACAGAGAAAAATTAGCTGTTTATCCATCAGAAAAATAGTCTAAGTGCTTTAACTTGGAAAAATAAAAAAGATATATATTATATATATATATAATATATATGCCCACTATAGAAGATAAATATATTTAAATGTTTACAGCAACACATTCATTAGAATGTCATTGTTTATATATATACTCACATAATTACCAACAGAACCTAAAGTTATATAATACTTAAAAATTGTCATGTTTACTACATTGTTTATCGTATAATTTATGCCGAGCGGAAGGCTGTAAAGTGTACACCATTTTTTTTAAAGCGCGGGGTTATTTTAAATATTTGATAGCAAAGTTTATTCTAACAGGGCGGATAACACTTTTTATTATTCCATTAAAATTATATAACAGTTCTGGTTTTGTGATATTTATAAATGTCTACTCACTGAGAACAGAAAAATAACTGCATTATTTGCAAACAAGCTGCAAATATTTGAAATTTAAACTCTTTTCTCATGAATAATCATACTTCATTTTAATGGAAATCATGATATTTAACCCACAATAATCCACATTTGCAAATCACCAATGTTTTTTAATTTTTGTTGTGGTTAAAGGGAAGACGTAAATAGCACCATTAAACATCAGGGTGAAAAAGGGAGATCAATATGAACTTACATAAAGAAGCACTGTTCGTGACTAAAAAATGATTGTTGACTTTTAGGACTATTATAGCTAATTCATTCTCAATAAAACAGAAGCTAATACTTCCGAATAAGGTTGCTTATGCATTACGTAATTTTTTTTTCAACACTTCGCAACATGAGTTTCTATCTATATTGCAATTTATAAGAATAAGTTGAACTAACTCTTCTACACATCAAAAATGCAGGTGCAATGAACAAGCCGAGTACTCGTTTTTCGCACGTGGAAAATAATAGGTTTTTTTTTTAATTCCAAAAGCATAAAATTTTTATAATCCATGTTCAGGAATGTAAATGATTCCTGCTAAAATATTCTAACATGATGTTTTTTTTTACCCTTAATTGCATTAGCTTCCGATCTCTATTTGTATTAGAGTTATAATTGTTTTATGATAGAACGTACAAAAACATTAATTAAAAAATACATTGGGTACCTAAATTGTAAAAACATTGGAAAGATATTCATTTAGTTAATACTACTAAATCTGTAAAGAAAAAATGAAATGCTGTGCTTCTGCAATATAGCATGATGCATTTAGGGCGAGATTCAAGTGAAACACAATTCGGACGTTTTCCGCGTCGAACAAGGGAAACTTCGAAATATATCAATGTTTCTTATTCAACTGAAACAAAACAATCGTGTTTTGATCACGTGACAGCGCTATAGGTTTGTTCATTGGAAGCATTCTGGGGACTGAACTGGGAACTGGGGCCTAAAAAACGTTCGATTCGAACTCGATCGAGCGCGTTTCACTTGAATCTCGCCTTCAATGGACACGATTAAGCTTGCAGTTTTTGAGGATGATTAAACTTTCATCTAAATATCACATTTTGATACCAAGTTTTACTAGCATGATGTTGTGCAAATAAGGAACAAAGTTGAAAAGTTGTAAGTTTTGTATAGATATGCTTTATTTTTATTTTTAATTTTTAAGAAATTAAGGCTAGAAACAATATTTTCTACTTCAACAGTCAATTCAATATTTAGTTATGTCATAATCATACATAAGCAAAAATATGATTTTTTTTTAATGCAAAAGAAGCAATATGTAAGCAAAAGTTATAAACTTTAACGATCATTTGACGCTGTTGAAAACTTCCTAATTTCAGAAAAAACTCAACACATAAGTATTTCACATAATTTAAAATCCGACGGTTATTGCTTAAGTTAAGTAAAGACGCATCATGCTATTCATATTTCATTTCATTCTCTAGAATCGTGTAAGCGCGATCCCTAAATTAAAATCCCAGACAGCACATAAGCTTACATCAAGATTGTCATTTCTTTGAATTTGACGTATTAATGCAAGCTTGACAGTTCAATTCAATTTAAGCTTGCAGCAAGCTTGGAGATTACAAAAAAAATGAGTCAGCAAATATTTTCCCGCCGACAGTTCAAGTCATTTAAACTGTCAAGCTTGAATACAACTTGATTATGAATGCTTGATTTGTGGAAAGCCACATCCACATAACAAATAATTTATCATCAGTATTAAATGTACTTGACCATAGAATTAAAAAAAAAAGATTCTATATTTCCAAATATTGAAATTCTTCAAAATAAAATACAAATATACTACGAAATTGATTTCAAAATCAGTCGTTTGTCTCGATTTTGGCCAATATTGCCCAACATGAGTGTTGCGATATTGAAAGTTTTAAAATGCGTGCTGCTTTTAAGTTTATATTATGCTTATTTTCCTATTAGTAGAGTATATAAATCGCACATAACATTACTTTACTTTTGATTCATCCCATGGAAAACGGCCACTGATCAATCTCGCCAGAAAACGGCATGATAACCATAACAGTCACTTCAAACTTTAGTCATATGACCATCAGTCAGATTGGCTGAGGGGTTAGGACGCTGGCATCGCAAACCTTAGGTCCCGAGATCGATCGCAGCCGCGGACGCTAGACGGAAACAGATTAAAATAACTCGAAATTTCAGCGTAGAGGGGAAAATGCGTGGAAAAATAAAGTATAGGGGGCGAGTTCGCCGACGGAAGTCCCGTGGATTTAGGAAGATTTTTTGGGGGGATTTTTTTTTTAAAGTTTGAATTAAGCTTGCTATGTCAAGCGTGATTCAAGCTTGCTATGTAAAGCTTAATGCAAGTTGGGCAAGTGTAAACTTGAACACTTGATTCAAGCTTGCATTATGCTTTCACGCTTGAAATTTTCAAGCTTAATTCAAGTTTATTGACTTGATAAATCAAGATTACTGCAAGTTTGATGCAAATTTGCTGTGCTATCTGGGATAAACACAAATTTCGCGATTTCACAAAACTAAAATAAAAAAAGTAACCTTTTCCCGTTAGCCGTTTTCACGTGATGCACTAATAAAAATTATTTTTGCAAAATTTTAAATTAAATTTTTTTTTAATTACTTCAAATTTCGAAAAAACGATATTGTAATTTAAGTAGAGAAATCCCTGTCTTTTCCTGATTTTTTTGTCCCGATGTTTAAAAAATAATTACGTAATTTTTATGGAATCCAAAAATTTAATGAAATAAATTTGAAACCTATTGCTTAATTTCAAAATTCACCAATCATAATAGTGTCAATTAACACAAGCCAGCTTCCATAAAAAAAAATTGATTTGTCTAAAACTCAAACATTATTCAATATCTTCGAAGCATCGGACACTGAGTGTGTAATATTTTAATCACTACCTATCACGTTACCAAACATCGCTTTATTAATTTTAGATATTTTATGTGAAGTTCGAAAAAAATTATACTTTGCAAAATTTAAAACCTGCACCGAATTTTAGGGAAAAAATTATTCCTGTAATATAAGGTGTATGATCCCACATTAATGCATGAAATTTACTTTGTTTCACTTCAGATATGTTAACGTACTGCATAAATAAATAATAAAAACATTTTGAATATATTTTTCTCTAAATATATTTATAATTCCGTTAAAAAAATTGTAGCCTAGAGTTTAAGTTAACGATGATGGATAAAAGAATGGAGTGTTAATTAAAATTACCGTAAGAGATTGTTACATATGATCACAAAATTTCACTTACCAATCACACTGATAAATGGCGCTATAAGCAGATACCAGAAATAGAGCTCCCCGGTCGATCATCCAACGGTTGTTGAATGGCGATAAATGTTTCAAAAACGCAGTATACCGTCAGTCGTCTTCGCTTCTCGAAAAACTAAAGATTAAACGCTGCCTTTGAAAAAGATTGCAGCCCAAAAGATTAGTTTTGGGAAATGAATTTTGTGCAATAAATGACTATTTTCTTAGATTCGTATTCTAGGTTATATTGCCCTTTATCGATGCAATTTGTTGCTAAAATTGTGTGGCTTCTGTACCAAATTCTTGGTCTTTTGTAACTAACATAACACTTGTTTCATCCTTTTTTTGAGTTATTCATTTTCCAAGTTGGGTGTTTTTAGTGGTATAACCTGTACATGTATAAATAAAGCGTCACTGACTTGAGGAGAGACAGACATGCGTATTGTATGGTCGTTTTGACCTCCTGCGTGCTTGAAAAGGTTATACATCACAAGAATTGCGAGTGTCAGGTAATGAACAGACAAAAATACTTTTATTTATACATATTTTGTTGTCCAATTCCTTTTTAAATATTCTTATCTTGAAAACAAATATCTGAACTCAGATAACAGGCATTTATTATGCGTATATAATGTAATGTTTCACTGGCTGAATGAGAGAACAATGACAATTCAAAGAAGTAATGGCTTTTCTTAACTTTCATTCCTGTATGAAAGTAGGGACGTTTTTACTGATAAAGAAAAACGTAACTGTTTTACAATCAGATATGTGTGTATTGCACTACTTTTTATTTATTGTGTCAGTTTTTTATAATGATTTCAACTTTTAAACCCGTTTTTGTGTCATTTTATCAACAAAGTGTTAAAGCAATAAACAGCGTTACGTGATAATAATATACTAACAAACTAGCTAGAGTTTGAATAATATATCTAAGTGAACAAACAGATGTGATAAATACTTTTATCGATCTCGAAATATTAATTTGCTTATGAATGTAGGATTTTAATTGCGAAAACTCACATCAATCAATTTGAAAGGATGTCGTGTGTACTTTTTTTTGTATGTAATATATTATATGAATTTTAATAATTAATCGTCAAAATCTATCAATTAAAGAATTAGGTTATTTCCTTCTATTTTTATTAATTATCATGTCAGACTTTAAATCACAACTTCAGTGAGAATTAACTAACACTTTTTTCAAACATTTCCATTCTACTTTAGTTTTATATCAATTTAATCAATTATTTTCTTATTTAATAATAAAATGTTATACTTTTCATGTTTTACCATTATGTAAGCACTTAAACGGAGAAAACATAAAAGTTTCAATCCTATGTAATCATCCCGCCAAAACGCTCGCTTCTCAACCATTTATCAATGAATATTATTCTTATCAAATTTAGGTTTATCTTAGAAGTTTCAAGAAAGAGATCAAAGGAGCTTCTATCCTTAGTATTCCAACAGTAATTATATCACACTTTCTGCTCCCGAATAATTCGTCAGTGTCATCGTCGTCTGCAAGCACAATGGGAATACTAGTGTAGATGTCTTTCAGATGCTAAAGTGTTTCATTTATTGAAGTGCGAAGGGAATTATGGGAGTCTTTTCATTATCTTCTTGATGTTCCATTTTAAGATACCGAAAGATAATTCAAATTACCAATCAGTCACAATGAGCTCGACTAAATAAATTATCTTAAACTTATATATAGAAAGCGTATAGAGTAGTGCCTGATTCAGTAAAATATATTACAATATCTTCATTTATTCTCTTCCTTTCACATCAAAACTTTTAGCATTTAAGATATTTCTGTGTTTTGACATTTTAATAATGCATAAAATAATTCTAATCCTATAATTAGAAAAACCTTAAGAATGAGATGAAATTTAATTTCATAATGAATGTAATATGCTCAATAGTTTTAAGGAAACGATGATTTCTTGAGCATATTTTTATTTGTTTTGAATATTTTACTTACAATTTTTAATAATACATTGAGTAAAAAGTTTTCCACCAAAGGAAGTTTTATTGTTACATGATCAATCAATACAAAAACATCAAAGCTAATGAAGATAGTAATTTCTATCCGAATTTACTATCGTCTGCAAACGTTAGATAATTTCAATCTTCGATATGCGAGAATTAAAACTGGGCATGCGAGGTTTACAAAATAGATCGACCTCTTTTGTAGCGTCCGCCTTCAGTCCCCACTATTTTCTGAGACTGAGTGCAGGTGGCTGAAGATTTTTTCGTCCGAAATGTGCGTCTCAAGTGATAAATACCATTTTTATGTGTGTTTTTAAACAAAGCTTTTATTTATTTCATCCGCATTTCATTTCAAGATTGTGCATCAAGATTTTGCATCAAATTCCACTCCAGAGTGTCCAGCCGGTCATCCTACTAACATGAGGTAGGGCACTATCTTGATGAAAAAGAACTATGTTCTTGTGAATTCGTTTTCTCATTTTTAGTGAAGGACAGCACGAACTTTGAGTCACATGTAGCTGGGGATTGCACTATTAATAATATGTTCGTTTATCAGATATTCTTTGTAGGTACGAATTCTACAAAAATCTCACAAGAGGCAGATAAGAACCTTCCTGTATACGAAACTTGAACGGAAGGAGAAATAATTATCGTTGAACACCGCAAAGTGGCATTGTAGTATTGCTTGTGATCTCCATGAGACATCATTATAAGGTAAAAAGAAGGAAGAAAGGGTATCCTTTCTCAAATCGTTTTGTCACGTGTGTAGGAAATCACGGAAAACAAATGCACGTTTTAACCGCTTTATTCATAGCATTAATATCAACAGGGTCACTTTTCGTACAAATCGATGATGCTCTTGAACTTTGTAAATCACTTTCTATTTCTTTGAGTTTTCAAGAAAGGAATGTTAATTCCGCAGTTTTCCACCAAAGTAGCCGTAGGCAATTTTATTCAGTAACGCAAGGCTACTTTGCTATATCCAGACACCATTTTTATAACTATAGCAGCAGCTGTTAAAGATAAAAGGGTGGAAAGGGACTTTAGTGGACATACTGTATATTTTGTATTGTATTAGATTATTAATATCTTTCGAACTTAAGGTAGCGAGTTAAAAATCTTCATTTACCGCAAAATCCAAATCCTATACACTGACTACTTACTACTTCTTGCGTAGTGAATACTTAAAATGTCTGTTGTTCTACTAATATTGTAATGCATAAGTGGTAATATAATTAAAGAAGTCTAATTTGGGAGCTTATTTCGAATTAAATCATTTATCAGTATATTATAAAATTAAAATGGTGTATGATAAAAGACAAATTTGTTTGCTACTCAAAACAACTAAACTATGTATTTTAAAAAGTATAACAATCACGAGAACAATACGAAATAACGGTATAACTTAGAAATTCCTAATAATATCTGTTGAAAGACCCTATCCACTTCTACTCTCTATCGGCTTCTAATTATATTGTGCTATCCAGTTAAGAGTAATTCATCAGTGTCACAACCGTCTGTAGTAAAATGGAAGCATAGGTACAGAGGGTTGTCTCGTGGTAAATTGTTAGGAGGAAATATACTTGCTAGAAGATTCGTATATTACATTCAGAAAGTTTACTTCTATGGTATAAGTATCGTAACAGACGAAAATTATTGTAAAATGATGTTTCTAATTTTGTTAAGTAGATAATAAAAAATATCGATTTAATTACTAAATATAATAAAATTCTTAAACTTTTTGAAAATAAAATTATCTATGTAAGTTTGTACAAATATCTGGAATTAATTAAAAAAAAAACTACAAAAATTGACTTGTATAATATAAGAGTACATAGAAATACTTATAATTTGAAAAGAAGCATTATATTTGTACTGTAAACCTAAAAATATATGAAGTATTTATTGAAAGGAAAAATAGAATTAGGTATTTTAGTTAAAATTATTCGAGTTAAAGAGCAAGCTGTTCGTGATTTTAAGTGGATAATTATACAGAAATTTGCAGAAAAGAGAACAGTAAAGTTCCTTTATGTTCAAATCTTGGAGATGAATATGCTAATATTTAATCTGAACTTCCACTACTTTTCAATATATTTATGTTTCTTTTAGCTAAAACCATTCTAAGTTCTATCGTTAGTTTTTTTTTTAAAATCACTGTAAATAATATTTAACTTTTGCAGATAACTGTTTACTTAATTTTAGTTCACCTGAATGGTATTATTTGGTATATTAATTAAAAAAGTATTCTGTAAAAATTCCTTTTCATGTACATATCTCTCTCTTAATATGATTAATATTTTTCCTGAATAAAGTTTTACTATATAATAATATACAAAAAAAATTACCATGTTATCGCTTTAGAAAGTAAATTCTTTAATTATTTTGATACTCTGTGAATTCCCAGAAAAATAATTCTAAATGACAGTAAAGTGTCTTGTTCTTATACCATATATTTCATAATCTAAAATGTATTTCTAAATACAATAGATGGAACTGAAGTAAGAAAGAAAAAATGTAGTATGTTTTAATTTGAAAATTACAATAAATATATAAATAAATAAATAAAATAAATGTAAAGAACACGATGGTAATTTATTTTATTTTCTTTTAGAAAGTGTTTTTAAAATCATTATATATTTCTATTCAGTTTCTACGCAGTAAGGAGTTACATATTATTTACGAAAGTTTGAACAAAGGCATGCCAATGTATTTTGTTCAGTTTTATACAATTTTTTTTTGCGTATTAACCGATTTCAGTAAAAACATTCAAAATGAGATAATTATTTCTTTTTAAAAAGAGATACAGCATTTTTCATTTATAGATAACTTCTAATTTTTTTCAACTAACACTTAAATTCATTTTCCTTGGCACGATTTTATCCCTTTTCAATTCAATCACATGAGATAGAAAAGTGAAATCTATTTTAAGAATTACGAACATTTCGTCTGCTTTGTCACACTTAAGAATTTCGTGTTTTTAATCAACTGTGGAAGCATAAAAATATAGGTGACCGAAACTAATTTCTAAGTAGACACACTAGAAGTTCCTTAACTAGTTTCTGTAAAATTCCCCGGAGATTTCGTAAGAAAATAAAGACCGGTAGAATTTGCCCTCTTTATTGATCATTATGCCCACGAGAGACTATTTTATCAAGTCCTACGAAAACTTAGAGAACCTTCATGAAAGTTCCGTAAAACCACACAAAAATCTATATGAAGTGAATTTAAATTGAATCATGCTATACTCTCTGAATTTGTTTTCCTCTCAGATATATATTTTCTTTGTTTTTCGTATGTATGCACGTATGTATTTGTGCACATACTTCAAAAGGTTCGAATAGATAACATAAAAAAAATTGAAGTAGCTGTATTACCAAAAGGTCTAAAAAATTTGTTGAAGTAAATATAAGGTTATCTCCCAATTATAAATTAAATAAAAAAAAAAGCTAATACAAAAATTAACGGGCAACCTCACGTTGGATATGTTAAGGGCTCAGGACAGGAAAATTTTAATTCAATCATAATAAGTACCTCTAATATACGTTCGACTGACAATTCACATTATGGACACTGACTGATTCACAGAAATATATCTTTTTTAAAAAATATTTCTTTATAGTTTTTTTCTTGTTTTGAATATAAAGATAATTACTACGGATGAATATTTTGGGCAAGATACAAGTAAAACGCGCGCGATCGACTTCAAATCGAACGTTTTTTAGTCCCCATTTCCAAGTTCAGTCTCCAGAATGCTTCCAATGAAAAAAATCTATCGCGCTGTCACGTTATCAAAACACGATTGTTTTGATCACGTTTTGAAACAGAATAACTGTTCTAATATCTCCATTGAAAAATAATGGCAGCAGGGTGTTCTGTGATTATTCCTCCGTGGTCAACCCGATTGGTCTGATTTCAGATTTAAGTATAAATAAGATTTAAGTACTTGCCACCATTGGTACATTTAACCATGTCAAATTTGAACTAAATCAGTAAGACGGTTTAGGAGGCGAAGCGTTACATTGAAATGCCTGAGTGTAGTGTAAGATCTCCCCTCCTATGAGAGATGTGTAAAGGAAATCGTTGGTAAAAATGTCCCAATATTTACAGGAGACATTAATTAGATTATAGTAGGATATTTTCTTGAAAAAAAGTGATTAAAATAAGTCCCTGAAAGTTTTAGTGCAGATAAAATATACAAATAATTATTATCAAGCGAACAAAAAAAAAAAAGTAAGCGTTGTTACATGGATGTTTTATATCCCTGCTCAGTTAGATAATTTGCATATCAGCAATAATTAATATTGTAAAATGTATTCTGGTGTTTTTTTTTTTTTTAATTCTCTTTTCAAGCAAATCTCTTTCAATCCTCAGTCAGGATTTGCAACCAATTTGGTAGCACTTTGGCCAGTAGCTTTCTCTTTACGCTGCTTTGGACATCAAAACCTTAAGTACACCCTGTATATCAATATGAAATAAAAAAAGGATGGAAGGATGAGATATGTCTGTAAAGACAGAAAAAGTTATAATAATACAGCATGATGAATGCAAATTTAATGTAAATCACTCAATAATGTTTTGGAAATATTAATGAATTTGAATGCACATTTTTTATCAATATTTTTTAGTTCATTTTTAATGCGGTTTGTAATGATTCAATTTAAAAAGTTTATGTTTTTGAATAGACAATGTGGAAATGATTAAGACAAATGGAAATGATAAAGACAAGCACCTTCACTTCTACATATACTATACAATTGTGGAAGAAAATTGATTAACTGTTTCCTATAGTTTTATTTTAGGCAATTATTTTTTTTTGTGTGTGTGACAGCTCCTTCTTTTCAGATATAAAGCAGGAAATTCGCCCAACCCTTGAATGTTTTATAATCTTAAGATGAATTGTGTCTCCAGTATATTTTAAAGTGTTGCAAAAAAGCAAGAAAGCCATAAACACGAAAACACTTTATAAAAATGACCACAACTTCATCATGATTATATCCTAGAGATGCTTTAACTTTTGACAACACTTGAGGGCTGTAAACTTAATGCAGCTTCGCTTTTGCTTGGCATCTAATAATTTAATAATGCATGTGCTATGAATTAGCCAGCTTATTGTTCCTTAGAATGCCGAAGAAAATTATGATCGAAATACTTTCATTTTTCGTAATAGAAATTTTCAATTATTGGTATGTTTCATTAATTTGCAACATATAAATGGAGGCATGTTATTATTTTCTTAAACGATTTGCTTTAAATTTAAGAAACAATTTTACACGATGTTTTGTTAAAGACTATTAAATATGTTTATTTTTTAGTAATAAGTTAGAAAATATTACATGAAGCTAACTTTGGAATAGGTAAAGACATTGCCATTTGCAGTTCAGTGATACAAAAATTGTGTGTTGACACATGCATTTAAACATGATAAGATAAAAAAAAAAGTTGACGGATTCGTGCATAGCAGAAACGTAGCTTCAATTTATGTAGTTATTTTTTCACCCTTTTTAAGGTCAAGACCGAATATGTGAAATTCAGGCAGTGGTTTGCACATTTGTAGTATAATTGGCTTGAACATATGTTAGAATATTTGCTTGATCTCATAGGCGTAGAGTTATATGGGCCCGTGGGGCTCGAGCCCCCCCAATAAATTGTGAATAGGGGCTGAGTCCACCCAATAATTTATCACTAAATACAGAAAACTAATTTATACTAACATAAAAAAAGTATTCACGCCATTTACAAACGTTTAAAAAAAACCTTTACTTGTACTTTTAAAAATTTTCTTCTTTTGATTTCAATCATGATTTAGTATTCATTGTGACGCCCTGTAACACAAAATGTTAATCTGCCCTCGCCAGGCTCTGGTTAATTAAAATCAGTTTAGGCAATGTAAAATATGAAATGAAGAAAAGTTCAGATGTGTCTAAAATGCACTATCTCATCGAATATTTTTTTTTTCCTCCTTTGGATTTTTTACTTTGCTTCTATTTTTAACTTATAACATGGTAGGAAGATACTAACATGGATACTTACCTTACATTGGTATAGAATTCTATGGACTCAGAGATCGAGTGCCTGCAATAATTTACACTTATATATAGTAAATCATAGCTGCCAACTACTACGGAATATAACTAACCACTTTTTGTAAACAGGTATTTTTTAATTATATTTTTCAAAATAGTAACCGGCTCGTCGCGCATCACAAAAATTTTGCTATATTTTAAGTCGAAAAATCATGTAGAAAAAGTGGTTAATTATATTCCGTAGTAGTTGGCAACTATGAGTAAGTTATATGTACGTGAATCAGTGGCGTAGCCATAAATTTTTCATGGGGGGGGGTTATGACTTCTGCAACTCACATATATGTATACGGATGTATGATAAGGGAGTGAAGAATATACATTTTGTATGGCAAAAAATTCCTTATGGGGGTAGGGTTATGACCCCCTAACCCCCACCCCCTTTGGCTACGCCACTGACGTGAATATAAGTGGTTGAGGGGCCCGGCCCCCCAAATAATTTTGAAAACTTTACGCTTATGCTTAATCTATTAACAATCATTATTGCATCGATGCAAAATTGAGCATTCTGTGCAGTTTTGCTTTGTTGAATGCATCTCTGTTAGAATCTGGATTTGGCCTAGTAAGCTTAAATATTAACTCTACTAACCTCTTCGCTCTTGACTACCGTTATCGTTCCCACCTTTAAACGGTCTTTTACTAATTTATTTATTTACTTGTACTTCTAAAATGACGTACACATGAGGGGGTGCTTTAATTATAATTAAAATGATTTTAAGTCATGTGAATGTCTATATTCTGCACACTAAAAGGCATACTTTATTTTTCTTTGCAGTTATTTTATTTTTCTATGGCTTTACACAAAATAATATTTGAAATTTCCTACGTTGAATTTGAGAATATATTTTTTCTTAAATTCATGCAACTGAAATGAATTTGTAGGACACAGCTTTTTAACAGATTTCATTTGCGAATTCTTTAGTACTGAAACAAATATTGGGAATTAGGCTTTGATTCAAAAAATTATTTGAAAATAGGCTTTATACTTGTCATTTTTAAGTGTAACAGGGTTTTCAAACACAATTAAGAGATTCTTCTTTAATTTTAGACGTTATATTTATGTCGGGTCTGAAGAGATTAAAAATAAGGAGGTAAAAGTTTAATTAAATGCTTTCGAATGTTATTTTTATGTTAATATGCACGATACCTTTTTAAACAGCCTTTTTAACATACCTTTTTTTGATGAACATAATATAATATAATTTATTTCGTTGTTATGCTCATAAACGGAGTTTAATGTGCATTAAAACGTACTTCTAAACAATGTGCATTTTGTACCATTTGACAAACTATATTCCTTTTCTAAGTCTCAAATCCTGTTGCCAAAAGCATCAGAAAGGCGTTTCAAACTGTTAAATTTTTTATCTGATATAAATTTTAATATTTATCAAAAAATATCTTTCAGCCTCATTTGTGGTTTTTCAATACATTGATAATTCCCCCCCCCCCAAAAAACAAGAAATGTGGGCGTTGCCATTTACTTTTTTTACTGTAACCGTAACAACGAGAGTTTTATGGTTTAAAATAATTACAGTTTTAAGAGCATACCTTTAATTAGCAATGTCAGAAATTTCCTTTTAATTAGATGTGTCTATATCCCACCTCTTTATATATCGTGCAAATATTTGTGTACAACCTATACAATTTTTAAATACATAATGCCTTCTAATTACAAGTTCAGCAGAAAACATCTAATTTCCATAGTTTTCTATTTTATGCACTTTCCGTGTTCGTAAAAACTAGCGTCTACAGCATTACAACTCTCATCCAACACCATACTATAAATTTAACTGAAAATAAAATAAATCTTTACAAATCCAGAGATGATTCATTCCTAAATAAAAATATATCTTTGTCACTAATGCACATAATGTCGCAAACACCATTTCTTTTGTCGCAGTATTTGAGTTACTAAGAACCTATAAACGTTGCTTTCATTCTTTTATTACCTTAGGTGTCGACTCCATAATCTCAAATTATGTGTAGCAAGAATATAAAAAATATGACATTTTCCTTTCATCAAGTTTCTTTTTTATGGCTTATACTGCAATCTAAACACGAAAAAAGAATATTTAGGTTAAAGAATATAGTACGAGATACTTTTATTTTCTGCAAACTTTTTTCGTGTAAATTTTATTTTTGTGGAAAATATGAAACATGTCGTTAAACATAAATTATATGCAATTTATCTCCGTGTACTTCTTTGTTGCATTAAAATGTAACATGCAAACATTTTATGCTACTTTTTTAATGCAAATTTTCTCTTCCCCAAAATAAGTTGGATTTATAATTTCACGTAAAATTTGATAGAACATTTTGTTCGATATATTGCAGTCAAATGATCTTTATGCGAATACTGATGTTTTGAAAACGTAAAAAAAAAAAAAAAAATGCATGATTTTTTAAAAATGAAGTACAGTGAAACCCAGATTTAACGTCATTCAAGGGACCGGAAAGAAGTAACGTTATATGCTGGAAAACGCTAAATCGGGGTTGTATAAAAACAAATTAATGACATTGAAATAAAGTCTAATTTAAATTACATACCTTTTATTTCTTTGTATACAATGCTTCACAATTTAATTTTCAAATATTATATCTTTAAGAAATCGGTTATTTTACTTTGAGTACCAAACAGAGCAGTAAAATACTGAAGGAAGACAGCGGAAAAGAAAACAACTAGCAAGTAAACAGGTCTTCACGTGACCAATTGTATAGGAAATGAACTGTATACGCATATGCGAACTGCTGTGATAAACAGGCGCTTAAAAGATACTATAGAAAAGCCGTTTATTATCCCTTCCATGAATTGTATTCATGGGTGGTCAATTTAACTCTTTAGCTCCCAAAGAGAATCTCATAGCTGTTGGTTCCCATCGAAACGACAGAAAATGGCCTGCCCACCCTTTCCCCATGTAACCTCCTTTTTTGCGCCGCGTGAAAGACTTCCTGTTGTGAAAATCCGAAGATGGTCGAGTGTATCTCCAAAATACAGGAATGTAGCAATGACAAAATTTTAAAGTAACTTTACGCTTCTCTCCCGCTCTACCGGAAATTCCCCCAGCACTTAAACCCAATTCATCAAAAATCGTCCGCCGCATTCTTCAAGCTTGTTAATCCAGACACACCCTAATCACCTGTAAGGGGGGGAGGGAGTCCACCTGTAAGCTGGGGAGGGAAATCACCTGTAAGGGGGGAGGGAATTCCTAGAAGGCTACACTCCGTTTTTATGGGAATGAAGGCGCTCGGACAGTTGGAGGAGATAAAGAGTAATTTTCCATCTTTTTATCCAAATAAAGGAAAAGGAATGCGTATTGCCGCCATTCTCAAGACCTATTTCCTTCCCATCATAATTACAAGTATAGGAAGATATTTGGAACCAATAGAAAATGACGTTATAAGCGGGAAAACGGTAAATACGGGTAACGTTAAACCGGGGTTTCACTGTAATATGTTTTACTTGTTTGAAAGATGAGCTCATGATTAATAATTGCTTATCCTTCCGTAGACAGGGGTGGTTCGAATAAGACCTTGGATGGCTATGGGCCTAGCCTAGCACTTTATAGGGCCTTTTTATGTCCATACCTTATCAAGTCGATAAATAGAAAGATGATCCAGAAGTCTATAACTCCCCCTTCATCAAACGTAAAAAGTGTTTTTCAGAAAATCTGCCTTTTCCAGAATTTGAACCATCCCCGATATTTTTTTCTGGGTACGGCACAATACCTGGTTTTCACGTATAGTTAGTTACATGGGACAAATATTTGTTCGCAATGGTGCACATATATAGAAGGGTTAGGATTCAAACTCCCCCACCAAACAAAAAGAAATAAATTGTATGCCCATTCATTAAGTGCAGGAGTTATGCATCAAATGACGTCATATCCATGCTATGGACCTTGACATGACGTTTGCTCTGTTCCTGATAGCTTTATCCGAGTTAAGGCACTTGATGCAAGTCTCCCTGTGAAGCGTTCCCGAGTCTACTCCCGGTCACTGACTGAGGGGAGGTTGGTCCTGGTCAATACACACTTAGTTTAGGACTAGGATAGCAGTGCGACATGCTACTCATAAGTCTGCTTTGTACGTGTGGATAGAGGTACGAGCATGGGAGCGCTTTCAACAGTATTATATGATTAGTATTAGCATTAGGTTTGGGGTAAGGGGCAGATATACTATTTATAAATCAGATTTCTCCTGCCATTGTGGAGTCCGATATCAGTATGGAAGCGCTTCAAATCGTAGTATATGATTAGTATTAGCGTTAGTATTAGTATTAGTTTTGGAGAAAGTATTTGTATGGTACTGCCAGATGCTTTGTGCTGGCCCGTGGGGAGAGGGATGCGACTATGGGAACGCTTTGAACCGTAGAATATGATAAGTATTACCATTAGTAATAGTATTGGGTATGAAGTAAGGATTACCCAGATAGAAAAAGTCTGCACTTTTATTGCAAAAAAGTATAGATTGTGCAAAATTTGTGCATAAAAAGTAGATTTTTTTTATTATTTTGAAAGTATATACTTTTTGTGCGAATTATATGCAGTTTAAATGCATACTAAAAAGTGCATATTCTATATTGCCAAAAACGGTGCACAAAAAGTGTGTACTTTTCAAAGTATTAACTTTATATAGATATTTTGCACAAAAAGTGCAAACATTTTCTAGCTGGGATTTAAGCAGTTTGAAACAATTTTCGCAAAATCTCAAAATCTAATCCAAATAATAAGAAGCTCTAGGGACAAGGCCGTACCCGGGGGGGGCGAAATTTAAAATTTTGTTAAGAAAACAATAATAATGTAGCCTTTTATGAAAAATTTAGCCTTTGTCACCTTTTAGTTCCCCCCCCCCCCCGAAATTTTTGGTCTATCCCCTCGGAAATTTTTTCTGGATACGGCCCTGTCTAAGTGCATTGTTTAAGTTGCACGACCACCTATCGCGTCGTTTAATTTTGCGAACAAAAATTTACCCAGTTTGGAATGATTTTTAGAAGCATCTCAAAATATAATAAATTTTTTTTTAAATCCGACACCTACAGCTTAAATTGAGTGATCATCTATCATGTCACCAAATTTCATTTCTTTCGCTTTAGCCGTTCATACCTGATCTGCGAACAAATATGTACGCACTTTGAAACAATTTTTGTAAAATCCCAAAATCTAATTAATTTTTTAAAAATATAGTTCAAGATGAGTGACCACCTATCATGTCACCAAATTTTATTTCATCCGCTTCAGTCCGTTTTAGTTGATGTGCGAATAAAAAAAAGCGTCACGCACAGAATGACAGAACGACAAACTTTTTTTTTGACGGTCGTACTCGGGTTCCAAAAGCTTAAAATGCATAGAAATCGCTTTTCTTAATTTTGAGAAGTGTACTGGTAATGTCTAGTTTTATTTATTTAAATACATAAATGTTCCAATTCCGAACTTGAAACAACAGTCACTTCAAACTTAAGACCCATCATTCTGAGTCCACTCCAGTCTAGTGGTCAGAATGTTCACCTACCAAATCTCGGTTCCTCGGTTCGAACCCAATCCTCGGAAGTTTGAAAAATGGAGCAAGTTCCATGTATGATTATAGATGGCAGCATTAAAATGGAAAGAAAGGACGAAAAAGTCGTTCGTTAAAATGAACCGACCACGCCCTCTACATTTTTCCGTCTAGGTCCCCAGAGTGCACTTTTTGTGCACAATTTAGTTTGCACTTTTTATGCACAAGCAGAGATGCCAAATACGCTCGGATTTTGTACACTTTGTTTTTGCACTTTTTGTGCAAACTTTTTCTAGCTGGGTGGGATAGTAATCCTACATGCTAGTCATAAATCTGTTTTGTCCTGATACTTGTGGAACGGTAAGATCATGGGAATGCTGCGAGATGTAGAATACGAATAGCGTTACCAGGTTTAGAGTAAAGATTAAGATACTAATAGCAGCACAGGAGAGCTGGATGCCTCAGAGTGAGATTATTTATGTTTAAAAATACTTAATACATGGTTTTCTTCTAAAGAAGAAAGTGCCTTGTTTATTTTATAAAATCTATTGATGTTTAGTATACATTTAAAAATCTATTATTGAAAAAAAATTTAAAAATATGAATTTTATTTGGCCTAATATTAACCCATTATGTATATTTTGATACCAATTATAAGTATGTCAAATTTCACAGAGCATAGATCACATTGCACAAATCACGCAGTACTTTTAAGCCTATGGTCAAATATGAAACTGGCGGTTTCGAAAGAAGAAGGAAACAATAAAAGGTTTACACTTCAAATTTATCAATTTGATGTAATTGAATTCATTTCTTAGCGCAGTTTAAATGTGATGTGATATCTGTATTAACTTCATTCACTCAATTATTCTCCATTCAGAAACAGATAAAAATGAAAAAGAAATAAGCATAAATTGGCGGAATATTCTAGCAACCCACAGCAAGGTGCATAAAGAAAAGAAAGATTACCATTTATCTTGTACATATCCTGCTTTAAAATTAACTACATAGTTTCACAGTATAAACTGAAAATAATAAATATATCAGCAACACTGAGAGAAGATTACACTTTATTTCCATCCACTTGCCATTTTTGAAGGAGCTACTTTCAAACCTTCGTAAAACGTTTTTATGTGAATCTTTGTTTCTAATCGGGATGATTGCATGGACTTAACATCAAAGTATACGGAAATAGTTAAGGTTTCAAAATAAGTTTCTACAATTTCCACTATAAAAGATCTTTAGTTGTTCACATTTTATAACAAATATACTTGAAACGAAATATTTTTTATGATATACTCTCTTTTTTATCAGAGATAAATACACAAGCACTCGAGACATTTCTTTATTTAGCGAGCGTCCAATCATATAGATGAAATTATTTTAATAAAGCATTTTCTAAAGCTCTTGTAGCGACGATTTTTAAAGCTAAATTCTATTTTCCAGGAACTGTAAAGTGCAAATCATAAATTCATTTTTTTTCAAACATCCACAAAGAAGTTTTTTCTTTTTCTATTGATTCAAAATGCCATTGTAAAATATTTGATAAATTCTTCGAGACAATAATAGTTAAAAAAAAACAATTTTCTATCACACAATTCTTCGTGAAGTTTTTCATGAATTATTATGGAATGGAAATTTCTATAAAATATTTTTTTTACCATACAATGCTAGTATTTTTGTGTGAGTGAAGGTAAACTTGTGAGGAATAAAAAAATTTAAAGAACAGGAAATTTATGAATTCATGATTGAATGCTCTTTTAGATTTTGTTGTTCTTATTATTTACATCTTAAGACGAAAACAAACGCAAGTAAATTTCTTACACATTTTATTCTGATTTTTTTTGTTAGAATAAATAAAATATGGTTATTTAAAATAATAAATAAGTGTATTGCTTTAAATGCGCTTCATTGTCTGAAATAACACAGACGAATTGACATTTTTCTTTCATTTTTGTAGGGTAATTTCGAGAGAGCTGGAATAAAGGATGAAGTGAACTAGTTAAATATTTCGTTAATGGGCCTCTAAATGTATTTCGCAATTATCTCATTCACATACCGGAAGAGATTTTGTATGGCATGCTACTACATGCTTCTGAAAAAAAAAAATATATATATATAAACTGTTTAGCTAAAAATCATCGTTGTTTTTAGTAAGTTAAAAATGTGTTTCATATGGTTATGATTATACGATTAAAGGATTTGTTTTTGTGTCATCTATCAGGTTCCGATGCTGTAATCTGAGGTAACATGTAGTTAATTTCCTGAATTACCTAATTACCTAATATCCAATAACACCTATAATATATAATAATAATAATACACAAATTACCTAAAATTAAGACATGAAATGCACAGTGTAGGATCAGGCTGGTTTGAACTTCTAATCCAAACGATCGGCAGAGATAGGACACGTTTTCTGTTGGGAAAAATCAAGGGTGTGTAGAGGGGGGTGAAGATTATACACCTCCTTACGTTGCGCACTAAAAGTGCTTACTTTAAAATAAGACGTAATACAGCACCTCAACAACTAACATATTTTATTGATAAAAAATAAAATGAATAAACTTTAAGGATAACAAATAACATAACAACAAAATTATCAATCGCGAGCTATAGAACATATTGCTGCTATTTTCTTTTAGCAGCTTCACTCACAGCTGGGTGTTTATATACTTGCCAACCATCTACTCCGGAGAGACTGGTGAAGGTCAATTTGCATCTTCTTAAATTCGCGGGACTTTCCGCTCTGGGTGTGTTCGCAAACTGACTCGCTGGTTGTCAGCTCGCAAACTGTTGGTTCGTAAACCGACGAAATCAACGCCACAGTACTCCCCCGCGAGACCGAAGTAGGTGGCATTCTGAAATGGACTGAACGTCCGTATCTGGTAACATAAGAGTCTTTTCCACCGACGGAGGACGATACTGGAACAGTCTGTAATTGTTCATTCAAAAGGTACGCCGGTTTTAGGCGGTCTATAGAAACTGTGCGGGATTGCCCTTTGATGCTTAAAGTATAAAATTTATTATTACGAGAAAGTACTTCATAAGGGCCGTCGTATGGCTGTTGCAATGGCTTACGGACAGAGTCTCGTCGTACGAACACGTGAGTAGATGTTGGTAGATCTTTGTGAATGAAGATATCATGTTTACCATGGTGCTTAGCAGGAACAGGTCGTAATCGTTGCATACCTGCTTGAAGCTGCAAGATGAAATTCGCAGTTCCAGGAACTTGTTTGGTGGAACGAAAAAACTCTCCAGGAAGTCGCAAAGTTTCTCCGTAAAGCATTTCAGCTGGAGATTTTCCGATGTCTTCCTTCAAGCTTGTTCGGATACCTAGCAACACCAAAGGCAAAACAGTCATCCAACGTTCCGTGGCGTGGCATTTGATAGAGTCTTTGAGTTGTCTGTGATGACGTTCAATCATTCCATTTGAAATCGGATGATAACTGGTTGTTCGGATTCGTTCCGACCCTAAAAAACGAGTAAATGCATTGAAAAGGTCGCACTCGAACTGGGAGCCTCTATCTGTAGTGATGGTATCGGGAACACCGAATCGTGAAATCCATCCGAACAAGAAGGTTTCAGCACAAGTCTCAGCTTTCTGGTCAGCCATAGGAAATACCTCTGGCCATCGTGAAAATCTGTCGATGCACGTGAGACAGTAAATATTACCGTTGGAAGGGGGCAAAGGACCTATAATATCTAAGTGAACATGGTTGAAGCGGCCTGAAACAATGGGAAAATCTCCGATGACAGACTTTGTGTGTCTAGAGATCTTGCTTTTTTGGCAAGGGACGCAAAATTTTGCAAATTTTTTACAGTCCTTGTCAATAGAAGGCCATATGAATCTGTCCTTCGCAAGCTTCGCCGTAATACGGCCACTAGGATGAGAGAGGGAATGAATTTTTTCAAACACAGTCTTTCTGAAGGCTTGAGGGATGTAAGGGCGTATGACCCCAGTAGAGACATCACAGTAAAGTTTAGCACCAGAATCTGAAATTGTGAAATGCTTGAAATCCAATCCGGAGCCACCACTCATTAATTTTTTAAGTTCCCTATCCTCCTGTTGTTCACGAGAAATTGCTGCGTAATCCAAGTTGCTAGGCAAGTTAATTTCCGCGATTCTAGAACAAGCATCAGCAACCGCATTGTCCTGACCAGAGACAAAACGAATGTCTGTGGAAAACTGAGAGATGAACTCTAACTGTCGGAGTTGTCGGGGAGAACATTTATCAGCTTTTTGTGTAAATGCATAAATGAGCGGTTTATGATCACAGTAAATGGCAAATTGTCTACCTTCCAAAAAATGTCGGAAATGACGAATGGATGAGTAAATTGCCAGTAACTCTCGATCGTATACACTGTAGCGTTTCTCAGTCTGCGTTAATTTGCGTGAGAAAAATGCCAATGGCTCCGGTCCTTTCTCGGACGCCTGGTTCAAAACTGATCCTAATGCGAAGTCCGAGCAATCGGTCATAAGTGACAATTCAGAGTCCGGTCTAGGATGAGCGAGCATTGTAGCATTTGCTAGCATAGTTTTACACGCCTCAAAAGCATCCTGCGTTTCGGGAGACCACTGAACATGCGTTTTATCGCGTTTTTTACGACTTTTAATCAACTCATGTAGGGGAGCTTGCGTATGTGCAGCTTTTGGGAAAAAACGATGGTAGAAGTTTAGAAGGGCTAAAAAGCGCCGTAGTTCATGTACCGTCTGGTGTAAAGGAAATTTGGATATAGCTTCAATTTTTTCGGGCAAGGGGAGATTCCTGCCTCAGTAACTAAATATCCTAGAAATGGCATTTGTGCTTTACCAAAAATGCATTTTGCGACATTTAGAACAATGCGATATTGATCTAGGCGTGTAAAAATTTTGCGCAGGTGCTGAATGTGAGTTTCCTCATCTTTTGAAGCGACTAAAATGTCGTCGAGGTAAACGTAGCAATCCAAGTCCCTGAAAACTTCATCCATAAACCTTTCGAATGTTTGACCAGCATTTCTGAGTCCATACGGCATTCTATTGTAGTGAAATAGGCCTACTGGTGTAATTACTGCGGTTTTAGGAATGTCTTCCTTGTTAACCGGGATCTGATTATAGGCTTTAACTAGATCCAATTTAGAAAATATCCGTTTACCGTGCAATTCCATTGCAAAATCGTGGATATGAGGTAATGGATAGCGGTCGGGTAAAGTGACAGCATTCAACCTCCTAAAATCTCCACATATGCGCCATGAGCCGTCTTTTTTCTTGACTAAATGTATCGGGCTAGCCCATGGGCTATTCGATCGACTGACAATGCCTTGTGCTAATAAGGCTTCGAATTCCTGTTTAACTGCTTTTAGTTTGTCAGGGGATAAACGTCTGGCTTTAGATGTTACCGGTGGACCTTTAGTTAAGATACAATGTGTTGTAGAATGGTTAACTGCAGGTAGGTTATTAGCGGGTCTAGTTATATTTGGAAATTCAGAAAGTAATTTATGATATGGCGTATCGCCGCAAACCGTTGTGAGGCCAGTAGAGGGTCCAAAAGATGAATTTGCATTAACTTTGCAGGACGTTACCTGGTCAATCAAACGGCGATTCTTAACATCAATTAACAATGAAAATCGTTCCAAAAAGTCCACACCCAATATCGGCTTTGAAACTTCCGCAATAACAAAATTCCACGGATATGATCGTTTTAGGCCAAAGTCCAAAACCAGATTTCTATTGCCGAATGTTTTTATTTCAGTACCATTTGCTGCGTACAGAAAAAATTTTGAACTGGGTACTTTCTTACGAGTTAATATTTGATTTACAGGCAGAACTGAGCATGCTGCTCCACTGTCTATCAAAAAACTGATTCCAGTTTTACGGTCACGAATGTATAAGCGACTAACACGCTGACAAGCATCAGTGGCCGCCAGTTCGGATGAGCCTGCAAGTTTTTCTGGGAAAGTACAAGGAGGGACGCATTTAGTAGCTCTTTCCGCAAAGCGTGCGTGGTACCAGCAGAAGCGAGGGTTGAATTTTTTGTGGGAAGGGGATAGAGATCGGGACTGCTTATTACGTCCTCTAAAAGAGAGTGGACGAGCCAAGGTGTCCAATCGTTTAGCTATCGCGTCGATTTTTTTCTCTAGATTCTGTATTACATCTAAAGAAGGGGAAAGGGTTGTAACCGAATTCACCGCCATTGGAGTTTCTGTGACCTCAGATATCTTATCCGCTATTAAAGCCAACCCATCTAAATCTTCTTTGCAAACAGACAAGATCTGTTGCATCGAAACTGGTAAACGTGTTAAAAAGAGGGTTTTTAATACATCATGGTCTACTTGCTTTTGAGCCAATGCCTTCATTTGCATGAGCAATTGGGATGGTTTCTTATCACCGAGTATTAAGTCCTGCAGCAATGCCTTTAAACGGGTTTGTTCCGAATCTGCATAATGTGAAATTATGACTTTTTTTAAGCACTCATAAGGTGTAACCGTTGGAGGGGATCGAATTATGTCACTAACCGTAACTAAAATTTCACAGTCCAACGCTGCAACTACACTATGAAACTTTGTTAACTCTGTACTTATACCGGCTGTAGCAAATTGGGATTCCAGTTGAAGGAACCATAGTTCGGGGTTGTTTTTCCAAAATTGTGGAGCTTTAAACGCTACTCTACAAACTTCGATATTACCAGGAGTATCCTGTATAATGTTTTTTGTATCACCTAAAGGTAATGACATCTTTTAAGCACGACACTATATATGTTATGAGCTAGAGTTGGTGGTCCGGAAGGGAAGTCAAAGCAAAATCACATACCTTTGCGTGGTCCCATAAGACGAGTGAAGAATAGGAACATCCGGGTCACCAACGTAGAGGGGAATCCTTGCTGAGACGATTGAAGACTTGGAACATCGTCGTTGAAGGACGTAAATTCATAATCACCTACAATCCGACGTCCGGGTCACCAATGTAGAGGGGGGTGAAGATTATACACCTCCTTACGTTGCGCACTAAAAGTGCTTACTTTAAAATAAGACGTAAGACAGCACCTCAACAACTAACATATTTTATTGATAAAAAATAAAATGAATAAACTTTAAGGATAACAAATAACATCAAAATTATCAATCGCGAGCTATAGAACATAATGCTGCTATTTTCTTTTAGCAGCTTCACTCACAGCTGGGTGTTTATATACTTGCCAACCATCTACTCCGGAGAGACTGGTGAAGGTCAATTTGCATCTTCTTAAATTCGCGGGACTTTCCGCTCTGGGTGTGTTCGCAAACTGACTGGCTGGTTGTCAGCTCGCAAACTGTTGGTTCGTAAACCGACGAAATCAACGCCACAGGTGTATCCAGAATTTTTTTCAAGTGAGAGTGGAAAATTTCATAGTTGCATGAAATATATTATCATTATGACATACAGTGCATATGAAATGGTGTTTCATAGAGTGTGTGTTTCATACATTTATCTCAAAGGTGGGGCCATCCCATTGGATCTGCCCTTGGAAGAGAATGAGCATGAAACCTTGAATTTCTTACTTTCTAGGAACAATATGTAGAATGTTGGAAGGAAAAAGAAGTGTGTAGTGGATGGGATGAAAATGTCATTAAGACAAAAAAAGGAGATTTTGTTACAGTGTGAATCTTGTTTGCGTTGAATTCATGAAGGTAGTTTACG
This sequence comes from Cheiracanthium punctorium, assembly GCA_038373885.1. NCBI lineage: Eukaryota > Metazoa > Arthropoda > Arachnida > Araneae > Cheiracanthiidae > Cheiracanthium > Cheiracanthium punctorium. The sequence goes on along the minus strand of JAWZYV010010737.1, from coordinate 385,583 downwards.
ATTTTATGAAGCATGCGTTTACTGAGGGATGGCAATAATTGGCAAGAAAGAAGTTACTGCAAGGAATTATTAACCACAGTACATAAATATTTCCTCAGTGTTTGAACGTTTAAGAATTTTACTTTTACTTTCATATATATGAAATGCATGTAATTCAAGTAAAGTTAATATTAAATGAGTTAACTGTAAGTAAGTTCATTTAACTTTCATGTAATGAAAACAAAAGTTCATAAAGTTAATATATTTGCAATTACCTTACTGTGGTAAGTTTTCTCTTACTCATAGGTTTTCATTACAGACCAAATACTAAACACTTAAAGTAATTATAAAGAAATTTCTTTAAGGATACGACACTCTGTATTAGAATTTTTCCATGATAAACTGTAAAATATAGGCAAATATAAGACTTTTCGAGAACAATGAAAAAACGTAGTCCATCTCTGTTGGGGGGAAGTACCGTATTTTTTAAAATTATTATTTTTTCTTGTGTGATAGCTGAATCTAATAAAAATAGAGCTGATGAATTAAAATCCCTGCATTGTGATGCATCACCTCCCTTATGTTAAATACATGCAAAAAAAATACATACATACATACATATATATATATATATATATATAATGACTCTCTCGCATTTTTATGTACCTACAGACAGAAATCTACCTATTGCGAGGAGGCTTATCTTACAGCCATTTTAATACTGCTTTAATTTTCTTGTAACAATTTATATCCGCACCAGCAGTTGAGAGCTTCCTAAATTTAGACACCGCTCGTATATTTCCTAGTGATCTTATTTAGCATTGTAAACATACCACATGTAGAAGGGGGTTATTTTTGGAAGATCAGAAATCGAACTTGCATTACTCCAGCTATTATTTTCGGTTATTCCGCTCAATTAGATAATGTTTTAGGGCGAGATCCGAGTGAAACGCGTGCGATCGAGTTCGAATCGAACGTTTTTCAGTCCACAGAACGAACGTTTTGCCAGAATGCTTCCAATGAACAAACCGCTGTCATGTGATCAAAACACGATTGGTTTGTTTCAGTTGAATAAGAAACATTGATCTGTTTGGAAGTTTCCCCTGTTCGACGCGGAAAACTTTCGAATTGTGTTTCACTTGACTCTCGCCGTTAAAAAGAAAATTTTTAAAATGGAACTAAAATACACTGCAGGGTGACAATTAAATCATTAAAACGATAATAAAAGTAGAATTTACTTTTTGGCATTTAAATAAAGATCAAGACCAATAATACGTTGCTTAAAAGTTAATTAATGTAGAACCTCGGGAATGAAAATGGAGCAGCGGCAAAAGTTCTGAAGATTAGTTGATTTTGAACTATTAAAGAAACGAAATAACATCAGACTAAGCAAGAAATTAGTAATTACTTAAAAAGATACTTGGAGAGCTGCTAATTAAAATATTGGGTGACTTATAAAGATCCCCTGTAGTTGAAAAAAATTCATACAGACTACATCGTCATCAAAGATCAAGAAATTAAGAGATCTGATGTTGATGGAGCCTAAGATGGGTACAAGAAATTTTTTGCACATATTCATTTAAATATTTTACGATATTTAAAATAAAATAAACAAACAAGAAAATGGAAACTAGGACGCCAAACCGGAATAAGCAGACGAAATGAAAACTACTTAATTTAGATTATATAAATTCAGGTTCAGACTCCTCTCACATAAAACAATCAAACATGCAAATTATGACTGTTCTTTATAAGTTCTTCAGTCTTTCTACATGTAATAAAAGCTTGAACACCAAACCAGTGTTCTCTACTATGTGTTTAATCTCAAATCGAAATTTCCCGAATACAAAAAAGCAAAAATAATAATAATAATAATAATAATAAGCCAAAAATAAATAAATAAATAAATAAATAAACATAACAAGCTGATTCAATTCGATTTAAAGTTGATACACTTCCTTCGCAAACGGTTACTCCGGTGCTTTTTACAACATCTTTTCTTTTTTAAATCTTGTATGCTACGTCTCCTTTGAAAATATTAAAACGGTAGTAGTATACTTGAGTTATTTATTAATAATTATATATTGGTAGTACTAGTTGTATAGCATTGGGGTCGACGCTTGTTTTTATGAACTCATAAGGTTCGTAAATCGCGTTGAAAAATTACCTATGTGAATATATTTGGAACTACCCGCTAGTAAAATCGCAAGTGTTCATAAAAATAGGTTCGTAAAAAAACAACGGTAACTGTAGCAGTAGCAGCAATAGTGATCTATTGAGACATCGGACAGCCCAAACACATTCATTTATTTATTTATTTGTACATGTACCTGTATCATACATTTAATCTTTTGCAAACCAAACATACGTTTAGTTATTCATTTATACAAATAAAATTTCAACAAAATAATATTTTACTTAAAAGCCCGAGAAAGAGCATCCCGATGTTTCATATGAATTTTGTTTTTTAAATATACTGCATTTAATTTAAATTGTATATTTTAAAAATGTGAATTAACCATAAAATTTTTTTTTTAAATATTTTTATTAAATTTTCTTTTGCAGACTATTTCATAATTTAAACGTGTGTGTAAACATTGAATTACAACTTAAATAATTTTATTTTTAACTTTTTTATTTTAGAAAATTTATTTCATATAACTCTTATTTAAGACGTCTTTAAGATAAGTACATTTATTCTTACATGTTGAACCTTCTACTATTCGTATTCTGTAAATTTTACAATTGATTACTTCTTCGAATTTCCTTTATAAAAAATATTGAATTATTTTGAAATAAATATATTACATATTCAATTTATGTAATTTTGTTTTTCTGTAAATAATGCTCAGCTGTAAAAGTTTATTTTTTTTTAAATGAATATAACTAACCCTTTATATATCCATAACTGAAATTAAAAAAAATACTTTAATGTGCAGAAACATATTATAAAAATCTGAAATTTAATTCATTTTCCAAATTTTTAACTGAAAAGTTTATTGGTGAAAATGTGCTGGTTGTAGAATTCAGTAAAACGGTTATTTTTACTTTTGATTTGTTTGAAAATATATCTCTAATATACCAAAGTATTGCTGAGGTTTTTGCGAATTATTTAAGCTGAGATCTTTTCAAACATTCATTTGCTTTCTTGTAAGATTGAACTACGAAAAAATGCTGTAAGTGCTTGCTGAGGGAAAATTAAATTTAGTGTTACGATTTGTATTATATATCACAAACTTTTCAGAATTAAATATATATATATATATATATATGTGTGTGTGTGTGTGTGTGTGTGTGTGCGTGCGTGTGTGTGTGTGTGTGTGTGTGTGTGTGTGTGTCTTATGCTGAATTTACTCTAGAAAAAAATAATTCATTCAAATAATTTTCAATACACTGTGATTACCTTATATAGCTTGAAATGGCATGTTCCAGACCTGAAAACATGGTGGCATAAAGAGTTAAAAAGAAGTATTTTTTTTAATTTTCTGTACAGTTTTATAGTGAAAGATAAAAATGAGCGTATGTATATGATTTAAAAAAAGTTATTATGCTCAGCTAATTGTACTAGTTTTAACTTACAAGATTTGCTTAACAATGGATTGCAGACAAGTACAAAAATATCTTTATATATTTTTTTCATCAATTCATTGATCCAGCAAGATATTTTCCCATTTCTCACATGACACGTCCAATCTAAAAATAAGTTGTATCATTTAGTACTTTACCTAAGAAAACTGGTTACTCTTTAGAAAAGAAAACAAATTCTTCTGATCTTTCCTTTCTGTTTCATGCAAATTTGTCTTTCATTGCAGAGGAAAGGAACTATTATTTTGTCATCAGCCACTGACTTGGTAATGCTTTCTGCTTTTTAAAATCTTGGGCTGGCACATTAGCACATTTCGTTCAAAAACTTTAAAATTCAAGATGTTTGTTGACCAGATTACAAAGCAAAATACGTTTTTTTTTTCCTGTTATTTCAGAAGAAAACTGCTCTAATCAACATGTTTAAAAGTAGAAATTTTTGGAGCTGGATTATATACGTTGATATCTTAGTGATATCAACTTATATTTTATTGGAATCTTTGATTAGAAAATGAGTATAACAATAAATTTAAGTAATAAAATTACTTTTTCATAATAATACTTTTCGGTCTGGACGAATTCATAAATCATAGTGATTTGCATTTTCGAAAATTTTTACCAAAATTTCACATGAAACCAAAAAGTTTCAATTTTATGGTACACTGCTGGCCACCCAAATTGCAACACCAAGAAAAACAAGAGATATCACAACAAAATTTATTGTGTAGATAACATGTTGACCAAGTAACAAATGATTAAATTTACAGCATTCTATGAAGCGTGGTTCCTGCCAAAATCAGTACCCAGAGTAGCCGCCGTTGTTGGAGATCACAGCTGCCACACGCCTCGGCATTGATTCAAAGAGACTTTGAATGTGTTCTTGGGGTACAGCAGACCAAGCAGCTTCCACACGTTGCCAAAGTTGATCTGGTGTGACAGCTGGGGATGAACTCTGGGTCAGTCGTTGAGCAATCATGGACCACATGTTTTCTATCGGCGAAAGATCCGGAGAGCGCGCCGGCCAGGGAAGCAATTCAATCTGGTGATTGACGAAGAACCCTTGGACAATGCGTGCCACGTGTGGCCGTGCATTATCCTGCTGAAATATGGCTGTTGGCAAGCCCTGAAGGTAAGAAAGGACAACTGGCTCCAACACCTCGGAGATGTAGCGCTGGCTGGTTAAAGTACCGGCAATGCGTACTAGAGGAGTGCGAGAGAGATATCCGATACCGCCCCATACCATAATACCCGGTGCAGGACCAGTGTGACGGTGCATAATGCAGCTGTTCAGCATCCTCTCTCCACGGTGTCTCCAGACTTGAATCCGACCGTCGTGGTGTTGCATACAGAAGCGTGACTCGTCAGTAAAGAGAATTTCATTCCATTCTGTCGTCCACATCCTTCTTTCATCGCACCATTGGCGGCGGAGACGTCTGTGGTTCCGCGTCAGAGGTAGACAAAGCAACGGACGTCTTGCGGACAGACCATTCTGCTGTAAACGACGTCGAATGGTACGCGCAGACACTGGATGATGCGTTACAGACTGAATCTGCTGTGATATGGTTCGTGATGTGACTGAGCGGTCCGTCACTGCCATGCGTACAATCTGCCTGTCATCACGTGACGTGGTGCACTGAGGTCGATGCGGTCGATCACGTCTGTCCGTCGTACCCTCCTGCACCCAACGATCACATATCCGCATCACAGTTGTTTGGTTTCGTCCAATACGACGACCGATTTCCCTGAAAGATAACCCACAATCTCGGTATGCCACTATCCTTCCTCTGTCAAACTCGGATACTTGATCAAAAGATGATCGTTGTTTCCTACGAGGCATAATTTATCGTTTTTTTGAAAAAAAAGCAAGAAAAACACAATTGCTGTACTTGAAACCGTCGAAATCTCCAAGCCTTAAATAGCGCTTTGAGGTGGCGCCACAGGCGCGCTTGATGTGCGTCTGCGCTGAAATTCTAATCATTTGCATATCTCACCTCAGCTAATGCATGTTGTAAATTTCATATTATTTGCATGCTTCCTTCAGGGTGTTGCATTTACGATGGCCAGCAGTGTATTTTTAAAAAAATTATTAAATAAGAAATCTATCACACCGACTTTGTGGATATATATATTTTTTTTAAAAAATATATTTTACTCTAATGATTTTTAGGCTTATGGAAGTAATACATTCTTATTCTTGATTCATTTTTGAAAAAATATTATAATAGTAAATTCCATTTTTGTGATATTGACACTTTTGTTCTAACCAGCACTGTTTTTCGAGTAATAAAATGAGATATATTGAAAAAACAGAGATCTATATAAAGTATATTTTTAATAACGCGCCGGCATTTGCCGATTAGGCATTCGTAACTACAACGGCCTGAAGGTTGTAGCCATTCTATTAAGGATAAACCTAATGGGATCCAACAATACCTCTTATTAAAGAACGGAGGAGTAAACGACCAAGCCCAATCCGACATTCGAGCCCGGACCAAGGTGTAACAGAATTGTTGTGCAGTCACTACACCACCTGGGTAGCGTAATCTAAAGACTTGAAGAAATGTTTATACTATTATAAAAGCATAAAGAATGATTTACATAGAGCAGATATTAAACTTATAGCAATAAAGTCTAAATTTCTTCAAAACATGTCGTGTCACCTTACTCGCATAGACAGTTTGTTACTCGCTAATAATTGGAAATGGAAAAATAGAATAAAACATTTTAAAGAAGGACAACTAACCATTAAATGTTCCATTATTAGCGGAATTAAGATTATCTAAAATGTCCTCTTTCTTTGAGATGCAAAAGCCTACGATGTTGAAACAATCTTATAGCGACCAAATGACGATGAGGACAAAAGATTTTTATTTCCTACACACTCTTTAACTAAGAAAGAAAATAATTGCATTTACATTGAAAAGAAGCTGCAGCCGTAACTTTTTATCGTGTTCAGAATAATTAGTTAGAGTGAAGTTCACATCAATCAGAGATCATAGTCTATTAGCTTATCAATTGAGTCCACATCTGCTCCAGGCTTGGTAGCGTGTACACATTCACTGAATGATAGTAAGTACTTTCTATTCTAAAGTTTAAGTAAAATCTCAACGTTTAAAATAGGAAAGTATTTTGAACTGCTTCGAAACAGAACTCTTAAGCATTGTGTTTTTATCGGGCATGTTTTTAAATTGAAAAGGCTTGTGCCTGGGAAAAAACTCTCTTTGCATTACCAATTTGACGGCTTTTCATACTAAATCACAATGCTTGCCTAGTGTAGTGTTTACATACTAAGTCACAATGCTTGTCAATGTTTTACCATACTAGACCACAGTGCTTTACTAGAACATACTAGGCCAATCTAGACCAATTAGGACAACTAGACCATACTACCCAGCAAACACAGTCCTATCGGATAAGTTTTGGGCCGACACTGGCATGCCGGCGCAGAATGTGCCGGTGCGATATCGCTCACGCGGTACCGAAAACGACAAAATTGCGTCCGCCTGGGCGTCTGTCGGGCCGAAAGGACGGGGTGGTTCTGGTTCGGTGTCGGCAAAAACGATAACGGCGTCGGCCCAGCCTTGTGCCACTTTTGAACCAAAACCATTACGTTTTTGGTGTGGTATCGGCAACGACAAAATATCGAAAACCGGCCAGCACCTTATTTATTTCCAAAATACCCTAATTAGCTCCGTAGTTAGTTCTCTAGGGTATTAATCTTCAAATTAAAGTAATAATAATTATTATTATATAAATGACTTTACACCACTAGGACTAAATTTATTAAAAATATCTAATTAGCAAAATAGTTTGTTTTTAAGAAAATATTTGATGAATTTAAGAAGGAAAGCTCTTTTTAAAATTAACCGTATTATTTTTTTATGCATCAACCAATGTTTTACTTTTTTTAAACGTGTTATTATATGTTTGTCAGACCATATACATTTTTTTAAACAAAATATTAGGCTCAACTAGACAATGTTCCTTTTTTTTCCAAAAATTTTTTAGAAGCCAAGAAAATTTATAATTTTCCAGAACCAAAGATTATAAATAAACATTCATGCAATGCTAAAAAAAGAGAGAAAAAAATAAAGTTATACAACATGCTTTTTTAAAAAAATGTTTTAATTTATTTTTTGTTAAGTTATGTCATAATACAAAATAAAGTTGCCTTTTGATTTTATATATTATTTTAAAGAAGAATGTAAACAACATACGTTAAAAGAAATTAAAATATTGGCTGATTCTACAAATAAACGGTTAATATCATAAAAACCTTTTCTTTTCAAAATAATTAAACATTTTCATATACAAACAAATTATTTTGTTTATACTTAATAACTAAGTATTTTTGGCAAAAAAGTATTTTTTGGATTTTAACTAAGTATTTTTTGCAAAATTAGCCCCAGTGATGTAAGGTAATTTATATAATAATAATGATTATTTTTAATAGGTTGATTAGTGCTAAACTATATATGAAACTAATAAGTATTAATAAACCATGTTTATTATTAGAAGATACTTACTTTAAGTAAATATTTTATATTACTGAACTTTTACAGTTTATGATTATCCTTTAGTAGAAGAAAGGAACTTTCTATAACAGAATATACTTATTTTTTTCTGTTGTTTTGAGTAATATGAAATTAAGTACTTAAGTAGACACATTTTTCAATGCAGTATGTAAATTATTTATTAAAAATACCGTTCTGCTTGTTTATTAATAGTTTCCAAGTTTGCTTATTTGAATTATAAATTTCATTTTCGCATTATTTAGAAATAATTAGCAGTTTTGAACTACATCTTATTTTAGTAGTCCCTGAGATAACATAAAAAAAATCTAGCTAAGAAAAAATACAAATTCTTAATATATACTTAAAAATCAACTTACCCCTTTTTAACTGTCGTGAGAACTTGGCAAAATGAAAACCAAAAAGCACTAACCACATTTAGACAACTTTAAAATTTTTGTCTAGTTGAGGTTAATACCAGTTAGTCTTTAGAAAAAAATCACAGTTTATCCAGAGAAAACTACAACAAAGTCCGATCTAACTGACGTAAGAACTTAGCCTATTTAAAACTAAAAAGCACTAACCACATTCAGACTATTTAAAAATTTTTGTCTAGCTGCAGTCAGTGCCATTTAGTCTAGGAAAAAAAAATCGCAATTTATCCAGAGAAAAATGCAGCAAACTCCACCTTCATTGCTCTGAGAAAACTCAAAATCCACGTTACTGAAAAGTTTACGTTGCGAGATGATTTCTGTTACAGCCTTGGAATGGAATGGACATGGACAGGCAAACGAAAAAAAAAAAAAAAAAAAAAAAAACCCAACTTCCGCTCTTCGATGACTGAATGACCCTGTGAATAGGGGACCCAAAGAATAGGAAAGGTCCATTTCGTCTTCCTGCGTAATACTGTGGTTCCTACAAGGGGTGGAAAGCTCCTAGGAATGCACTGTGCTACATGTTATGTGTACGCGGACACGGGGTAATTGGAAAAGAAAGTCCGAGAGATTTTAGCTTTTAAATTATTCACTTTAAATTAGATCGCGTGGAAAAAAACAAAACAAATTAGTGTTATTCTACTGCAAAATAGTTTATACTTCAATATCTGCAATGAATTAATCAATTAATTTTTAGAAAGATAAAGTACTATAATCAGCAAAAAATGGTTACTTTTATTCATTTTTAAGGAGATAAGAGCATTAAATTTTATTTAATTTGTAAAAGCATTTTACAATGTTGTAGCAAAACATGATTTTGGCGTAATTTTTACTATTATTTTATTTGAACAGAAACATGACAAACATGTTGTTCAAATAAATGCTATTAAATTAATTATTCATAGTTATAATCTTAAAATGGAACTATTATTATTTTTTTTCAATTTATAATTATTCAGTATAGTGAATTAAAACTTTTATTTATTTATTTATTTTATTATTATTTTTTTAACAACAGCAGCTAATGCATTATAAAAAAAAAAATTCCTTAACTATAAATTATACTGATATTTTTTTATTTTTATGGAAATACTAATGAAAAGGTATTTTTTCTACTATTTTAATCCAATTTAATTTCAGAAAGTTTTGTTGTTTTGTGTTTTTTGTAAGGCAAAAACGCAGGAGTTAATCCTTAGGGCGTCGGTGCCCTGAGCGGAAGAAGGCTTCTAGCGTTTGTTCCAATAAATAAAACAATTAATAAGCAATAAAATTGGGGTTGAACAGTAATTATAATATCTATTTAGTCCCTAATTTTATAAAAATCAACCATATTTCCTTCATTTTATAAATATTAGATAATGTTTTGAATTTATATAAAATTTATAAAATATCTCCAATTTTTGTTCCAGAATTGGGGTTACAACGGTGATTTGTCCTCAATTCTATGTTCAAAAATCTGGTTAATTTATATAACCCATATTCACATTAGATCTGGAGAAAATCACCCAACATCCAAACTGTAAATTGACAGATGCGCGGTAGACCTGAACCCTGGACCTTCACACTTCAACCAGCGGCGGATCCAGAAAAAAAAATTCTGGAGGGGGCACAAGACAATTTTTGTCACATTTTCTTATAGAATGACTTGAATTTACAAAACAAGTCAATGCTCTATAGTGTAAACTTAATTCGTCTGGGGGGGGATGGGGCTCTGTATCCGTCAATGACTTCAACCATATTCGGTGTCTTATCCACTCGGCCATGGTGGGCTCCTTTTGTGAACTTTTAAAATGCAGCGTTTAATGTTCTGCATTGTATGTATTTTATTTTTAATTAATTAATTTTATAGTTATTTTTAAATTGGGAGTACTTAACAACCATCACTTTATATAAAATGAAATTTATAGTCATATAATTATTTCAGGGTTGCGAATAACTAGACAGAAACTGCCCCAATTGAGGGGTTGGGGTGGGCGCTTAGAAACCCCTTCAATACTAAGTCATAAAAAACTGGTTAACTTATCTAACGCATATTCACAATACACCTGGAGAAAATCACCAACATCTAAACTGTCGATTGACAGATGCGCGGTAGACTAGAACCCTGGACAGGACGTCAAGTAAATTAACCAGATAGAATGATTCCCCCCCCCCTCCCCTCCTCTTTTCGCATGTGAAGGAGGCACTTGAATCCTGCGGGCTCAAAACATTGTAAGTAGTAAGTATTGAAATCATAAATTAAAAAGAATTACTATAACAATATATATGTGCTGCTTGTGCTGGCTTTATACCTTACAGTTTAGAAATTACACTTCTGGACCGATATCGGTTTTGACGTTTGGTGCAGTACATCGCCAAAATCACATCTTAACCCTAAAAGGCTAGCCGCTATCGGACCGTTGCATGCCCGAAATCAACTTTTATTTGCCTACGCCAAATCGTTTTGCCAGCACAGAACCGACACCGTCCCAATTACCATTGTGCCAATGCCGACATCGAAACGGTACTGCCGATGACGGCCCATCCCTAACCCGATACGGCTGTGTTTGCTGGGTAGGCCAACTAGACTTTACTAGACCATAGTAGACTTACTAGACTTTACTAGACCATGCTAGACAACAATGCTTTTATAAGTTTACTCGTTTGCAAAGAAAATAATAATAATGTTAAAATATTGTCTTGAAAGAAATTATTAGATGGTCATCTCTCTTTTCTTATTTCATTTGTTAGAATTACTAAACTTATAAAAATAGCATTTTTAAAAAATTCGAATTTATCTAAATTTGGTGAGGTGTCTATATAACCGATCTAATAAGAATAGTATAACATGTTTAAATTCCATATTTAATGTGAGGACATATTTTGTAATCAAATAAAAGAAAATTTCATTGATGCACTAAGAAAGATACACAAATCATGACCATGCTGAATATTTACAAATCATCTAACAAATTCAACATAAATAGAAATAAAATCATACAATTTCACCTAAATTTCGTCAGTCTACATGATGTGTGAACTTATTAAGCAAAATTGCGAATTTTTGAAATTTGTTTGCCAAGTAAACATGAAAAAACTGTATCATCATGATTTCTGATTTATAAAAAAAAATCAATGGATGTCTACACTTTATCAAATGATGTTTTCACGTTATTAACTTACCACAAGTTGCTGGTTCAGTCATCGGACGACTATTCATATTTTCCACAAGGTACAGGATCGCTAAATAATATCTTTGGTCAATCAATAACACCTATTATCATATGGAACTCTAAATACAGGAAATGCACTCGAATCTGCACTTGCTGCATGTTAATATGTACAACTTACAGTTCAAAATTTATTTAATTTTCAACTGTAATTTGCGCATATTAACTGCATTTTGAAAAGTTCTTGAATTCGTGTAACTCTTAGGATGTGGGTAGTACAATACTAATTTCAGAACCTCTATGTACTTTGTACACCATGCTTTTACAGTGTAATTCATGTTATCAGTTTTAATGAAATGTATCAGTACACATAACGCATTTTTATAAACTATGCATTGTTTAAGCCGATTAATGGCTGAGTAGATAAGACACTGAACATTGGTACACGAATAAAATGTGAAGGTGCAGGGCTCTGAGCTGCCATGTGGCTATCGATCTAAGTTGTTTCCGCCAGTTTTGGTCTAGTTGTTCCACCCACTGGAGTTTCCGCCAGTTTCGTCTAGGTGTAAAATGAATATATGTTCGAAATCTTTAAAAAACTCCGTTGCCTGAGGCATCCTTCTTTGGCAGATAGCCTTTTATGCTTTGTCTTAACAAGAATGAAAAACAAAAAAGACATTCTATTTCATCGTCTGTTTTTCAGAAGCTTGGCGTTGAGGTCGTAATATGTATATTTTTTGGTATATATTTTATGCAGATAAACATTTAGGTGAAGTTTCATTATTACATTCACACGTAAACCATAAATAAGTTATTATAAATCACATCAAACGGGTAAATCATAAATAAAAGAGAATATTTATATCAGGCATTTCAGAGATAATTAGTAGACTAAATTAAAATTACTAAATGCACTGGTTGTAAATTATTTTTAAAAAGTTTTATTAATTTTAATGGTATACGCATTATTTTAGAACGGATGTATTGTGACTTTTCTATAATATACATAAATAACTGCATTACGATCTGATATTTATCACTGCAGATACATAAAAATGGACATTGGTTTGGACTATTCTCAGAATCCCTGTTGGAATAGAATGTACTACACATTTTCTGGAACAGCCGACTATAACACGGCTCCACTAATAACGTTCAGATTTCTTGCAGGCATTTAGATGTTATTATATATGAAGTATTCCTGTTTCTCTCAATCTGTAATAAGTTGCCTGGAGCTCTCAGGGGGTAGGATAAATTATCTGTGTCAGACAGACCTGTGGGGAAATGATAAATAGAAATAGTTCGATGATGAAATCCGAAATTGCAGTTCCTCCTGCAAATTGTAGGTATTTTATTGAATAAGATATTTTTGTACATTTCGTGCTTTTTTAAAAGAGTTATTTTAAATATATTTACTTTAAAAAAGTATATTTTCTATTGATATTTATAAAATGAATGGTAAACATACTGATTGTCCTATAAAGGTGGTAATGGGCTTTTATTTAATTATTTACCTATTAAAGATAAGTGGACAATGTAAATTGAAAAAAAAGTTTAAAATTCGGAGTAAAAACTCCGTTAGAAAAGAAATTCCTCTTGTTAATTTTCAAAAAGTTGCACTTTATAAACTTTTATACAACCCCAGTACAAAACAATTCCCAATTAGTGAAATGTGCTCCATACATAAAAAAGGTGAAACATGAAATTTGAGAATTATACCTTAAAAGGTTTCAGAGATATGAAGATAAATATAACGCTGATTTAAGCCACTTTTCAATGGATCTCGAAAAGAAAAAGTCAAGTCGAATGATCGCATTTCAGCAGTCACACATGAATTACGAAAAGAAATCTGTTTTTTTACTCTAGGAATAAACGATTACAAACAAAATCATGTACGGTGCCCGATCATCTTTCTTTAAATATATATCTGCGGCTTCGTATGATGTAAGTCTCAAATTTGGTACATCACCTCATTAATGTATGGGGCACATTTTAAAAACTGAGAATTTTTGTACAGGGGTCGCACACAAATTTAAAAAGTGTAACTTTTTGAAAATCAACGATAGGAATTTTTTTTAATGGAGTCTTATTTCGACCTTATTTTGAACATTTTTTTTAAATTTACAATGACCTCTTATCTTTAATAGATGGAGAATTAATACTCGTTGCCATCTTTTTGAGGCACCCTGAAAAACTTATATACTATATGTGGTTCATCATTAATGTGTTTTACCTTAAAATGCCATTTTTAAAATAAAACTTTTCCTTTTGTGTGTTTCTTTTTTAAAACTGTTACAACGAGGAGCTATAAATGTCTAAATACATTTATAGTAATAACACAGAAATTCGCAAATGATAATATAATACAAAACATGCACACACACACACAAAAACGAATTACATATTTTTACCAATAACAATATATAATCTTTAAAAAAGTTAAGTTTTAAGTTAAAAATCTCGATTATTTAATAAAATTAGTACTTGGGAGCCAATATTGTTTATTGAAACTATTGTTTATTGGCAGTTTTGACATTAATAAGAGATAGGGTATGTGCAGTAGTAATTTACACATTAAGCACTATAAACATGAACTAGTAATTACTAATTGCTAAAATTATTCTTAAACAAAATTTTTGTTTTCAAAATTTAAGTGAATTTTGAAATTCCTGTAGGGTATAATTTATTGCAGAATATTTGTAATTTCCACATTTTTTTATATTTCATTAGTTGTCATGGAAGCTATACTAGTAATTGACATGAAGAAAAAATTTTGGCTCCGGTGATTGACACGCAAGAAATGAGTAGAAAAACATGCCCATTTACTTTTGAATGTAATGACGTAAAAATGACTGAGGGAAATGAAATGAAATTTGGTATAATGATTGGTGGTTATTCAAACGAAATGTTAATAGATGATTATATATTTCACGAAAAAAAAGGCAGTAAAAAGCTATGATTTCATGAAAACAGAAAGTAACTAAGAAAAATATAATTTAACAAGAAATTAACAATCGAAAAATTAGTAATATGTTCTCTTCAGGGTTCAAAATTAGCGGTCATTAGTCGTATTTTGCAACTGGAAATTTCATTTTGACAGCTAAGTTTGCAGAGCCAGTTGTAATTTTTGACGTCTAACTTATTTCGTGATATTACACCATTACTCACAGAAGTGAGTAAAAAGCGACTGGAGGACTTTTCCTGCACTTTTCTGTTTGCAATTTTTAGTTTTATTTGTCAACAATCACAATTTTTCTTTCTATAATGGGGATAAATGCACGCCCTTTTTAGCCCATTTTTGATCCCATCACAAAAAAAAAAAAATTGGTTAAAACCGGCCCCTTCAAAAAAATACCATCGATTTAAAGAGCCCCTTGAAAAAATGTTATTTAATGTTATTAAAACGTCCCTTTCATAAAACAACATGAAAGAAATCGAACTTTCCAAATAAATGTAATGATTAAAATACCTTTTTACGAATATATTAAATCTGTTTATTATTTATATATATAAACGAAACAAAATTTTTCGAAACTGCACTTATGTCGAAGTTTGGCAACTGAAAAAAAATTGTTAAGTGACACTGACGCCTAGATTTTTCTTGCCAATTTCTTACCCTGCTTGCATTATGTAATATTCCGCTTATTAGAATAAATATTCGTGTTAAATCAGCCATTCTATTAAGCTGTCGACTGTATTTTAAGAACTAAAACCAGTACCTGATTTCTATCTGATTAACTTTTGGGGCCTAAATCAGTTATTATCAGCTGAAAACATAAGGTAATTAATTATGAACATAAATATGTTATGACAAGAAGGTCAGAAAACGAAGAAAAACTTGTTACAGGTCTAGGTTAGACAATTAATAAGTTAGGTAATTAATTAATTAATTAATTATTAAGCGTTTGACTACCCATAAGACAAGAAGGCTGGAACTTTGTTGATAAATATTCTATAACTTATAAAAATCCGTTATAATCAAAAACACCAAGTTTGAATTGAATTAGTTGCTGTTTTTTAAATTTAATTCAGAAATATTCGCATAAAGTTGTAATATCGGAAACACAACAAACTTCTTGTTTGCCCGTGACTATTACTTTTGATATATAATCGTTGATTTTGATAAATACATCTGAGAAAAATGACTAAAAATTTTATGGGAACATTTAATTTATATTAGTAAAGAAAAATAGTGTAATCTGATATAAAACAAATTTAGTCATAAAACATTTGACAGCGATTTGATAAAGAGTTTCAGTAGAACAATGTTAAATTTTATGTATTTATGCTAATATATAAGTACAAATCCAGGTGCTTCAGAATTAAAATAGTTATATTGTCAAAAGAATGATATTTCTGCAAACCGTACACAAAATGACTTTAATAAATGCACGAAAAATTGTAAAGAAGATAGTTGAACGAAGTAGAAGATGGTAGAACGAAATATATATTGATTTATGCGCTCATGTTTTTATTGGTAAAAAGTGTATAATTGATAACTGGACAATGTGAAGACAGAAATCTCAAATGATTAAGAATACACTTAAACTTGCTGCTACCCAGTAATGTAGAAAAGCAGTATTTACAGAACGACAGAAAATATCATAAACGATATGCGTGTATTTTTTTATTGAATCCTTCATAATGTCTTAAAATTGCTGAAGGAAAAAGAAAAGCAAAAAAAGTTCAAATATTCTGTTAATACTATGTTGAACATTTTTATGTTTATACTGTATTATATTTGTAGTATTCATTTAAAGCTCCAAAATAATAAAATATTTAAGATGAATGATAAATGACGAACATTTTATGTTAGGATAAAAAAGTATGCAATTTGTTTTGATTGATGACAAGCTAACGAAACTCGTTTTTCATCCTGTGAAATAAATTTTGAATCCTATTCATCTTAAGTATTCACAAATTATTTTCAAGTAATTTGTCGAAGTAAGGATTTGAAAGTATTCTAAACACAAAACGGAATTCCAAAATATTATTCTATGCATTTTGGTTTTGAAACATACTTTCTGAAATAATTCTATAGTTTCGTTTGACATTTGCACTGCCGATTCCAAGAAATTCATAGTTGAACATATCCAGAAGAATTTATACTAAATGCATATGTTTTAATTATTCTGTTTTTGGATACTTCAAATCTTCTAGATTAATAATTACATAAATGTGCATTGCATAAAATTTTCTAACGATTCTAAAAAGTTACAAAAGAAAAGACAAAAAAAATATCAATGTGATTTATCAATATCCAATTTTTTCTTTTCTCGTTATTTGCACTATCCAATAATCTCTAGAACTTAACAGGCTTAAATTCGCTTCAACTTGCAAACACACCTCACTACACACTTTTCTAAAATACGGAATATGTCATATTTTGATTTCAGACAAGCAATTTGAGGAACAAATGGGCCTGTTGGGGTGTTATTGCAATCTTCATTCTAAGATCGTGAGGTATATTTGGGTGTGTGAATTATGTATATATAATTAAATCTCGTTCTTATACATAAGTTCAATAGATTTTTTTCTGGAATGTGCTCACATATGTTTATAAAACTTCATATGGAAGTTTTCCATGTGACTAATGAAGTGTTATTACTGTAATTAATTTTGGAATTTAGCATCACGGAAAGGAATCTATGCGCAAATGATGTTTTTTAGTGTTATTCGAAAGAGAATTATGTGCTCTAAAAAATGTATATATCTATCCATCTATCTATCTATCTATCTATCTATCTATCTATCTATATATATGTATATATATATATATATATATATATATATATATATATATATATATATATATATATATATATAGTTGAACTTTATCTAAAAATACAACAAAATTACAGTTGCTTCACATGTTACCTAGCGCTTAAAAAAGCAGCATAAAAGAAAACATGCGTTTAATAATAGTTAGAAAATTTATATAGAAAAAAACCCCCAAGCCAGTCATTGTTAATACATCAAAACACTTTAAAATGCATTGTCCTCATCAGAGGGGGAAATGCACAACTGTACACCATAGGTTTCAGACTCACAGACTGAGATTTTGCCAAGGTAACGTATTATATTCAAGGCTGTATTTTGCAAAGATTGATTTAAAAGTGTTAAAACAGTTTAAAGATATTTATAAAAGTGTACTATATTAATTCGAAATATAAACTGTAACAGGCAAATCTCAGAGGTGTGACTCCCCCTTACCTATGGGAAAGAAAAGAAAAAAAATTTTTACTTACAAATCAAAAAATCGAAGAACAATTAATGCAAATGTGCAACAAAACCAAAGAAACACGTTAAACTGTAGTTCCAAAATCCTGTAATTCGTTGTCCATTGCCTGTCCAATCCGCGTGTAGAAGATATGTTGCCATTCATCAACTAAAAGCACGTCCCTGAGGTTCTACTCTGTATTAAGAGCACTCTGTGGGCTTTGGTGCAAGTGTGTCATTTGTCAAGAGATTTCTACTACGCATAAACTAGTGAAAATGTAAAGGAAGGATTAATACCAGGGATTCAGGCTATTATCAAAACTTTTTAAATATCTATTAATGAAATCAAGTGGAAAATTATTTGTATAAAATAATTTGGCTGCTAATAAATATATATTATAATTTAAAAGATGTTTATTATTGCATAATCGAAAGTATCTGATAAGTTGGTTGATCAAAATGTTAGCAAAGACTTTTTTGTGAATATTTGATGACCAATGAGGCAGAGATATAGCTTCAAAATTGAAATTTTTTCTTTTATCAAAAATGTTTATGTGTAAAGTATTGTTAAATAAATTTATATCTAGATCTAAAAAGGTAACAGAATTAGAATTAGAGTAAGCTGGCTTGAGGTTAAGTGTGCTGGGATAAATTAAATGTTTGATATCATTAAAGTTTCCATTGACGACAAGAATGTCGTCAATGTAGCGGAACACTGCAAAATTTAATGGATTTTTACTGAAAAAGTTATGTTCATAGAAAAATAAATAAAGATTATCAGCAGTACTTGATTAATTAGTGCCCATTCCTATTCCTTTACTTTGGCGATAAATGACTGAATTAAATAATATGAAATTATTGTGAAGACAAAAATTGGAGATAGTAACAAAAAGTTCTCTATTTAGTTCCTGTTCTATGTTAAAGTGATCAAAAACATTTAGTAAAGTTCTATATAAGCATTCCAATTGATGATTTATGACGGGGGAAAGACGGGGTAGGATTAAAATAGGAAGTAAATCACGAAACACCCTAAACAGTTTGGTAAGTAGTGTACAAAGTGTACTATTAGTGTACAAAGATAATAATGTGGCACAAAAAGAAACCGCTTTTCATATTTGTACTACTATGATCTTTAAACACTTCATATTATAAATAACATAATGACTTTATGCTTTGCTATATGTTAACTGCTGTGCTCTGTTGTAACTGATGTACAAGTTTTATTAATGCATGGCTTAATTCCAAAATTGAGTAAGTATGTCTTGAAATGACCTGAAGATATTATCTAATCGATGTTCTGGAAAAAAAAATTAAAAGAAGGGAAGGAAAAATGATTTTTATTAGGGGAAGTCAGATCATCCTGTTTCATGAGACAAGTGTCAAAATTCCCTTGTTTTAGCAACTTCCGCAGTTCAACACAATTGCGTGTATTTTGCTATTATTTTTGTTCAGTGGTCATTAGTGTTTCGAGAGACGCATCAGCTGATAATCAATCTTCATGAAGTCTTTTCATTTATCACCCAATTCGTCTGAGAATTCTATTTCAGGCAAGTGACTTTTTGACACTATAAATACTACCCGCTAACTCTATCAAAACAGGCATTATCTTCACGGTAGTGTCATTTATTTCCCTTTCGATGAGGAAGAACGCAAAATCTGAAACGTTAAACAGCTGATAAAAAATCAATCTACTTTATTTGATTTTGTCTATCAACCCATTGTTAAATTGCATGGTAGAAAATTACTCTGATTTTTTTTTATTTTTTTTAAATCGGTAAATGAGTGATTCTCGAAAAATCTAAAAATGTTACCATTTCCTCGTTCAATGTGTGTTTAAAAATTATATATATATATATATATATATATAGATTTTTATACACTCATAATTATCTAAAAGCTAGTTCTGATAAAATCTATAAAAATTCATTCACTCTAATTCTCAGTAGCAAAATTTATTGTTTTGCTAAATAGAAAGATCTAAAATGTGACTTTCTATTAATAGACTTTAAGTGGAAAAATAATCAGTGCAATGTATTAAATCTAGTGCTTTTACGCATAATTTGGCTGGAAACAAGTATCATTAATATTCAATTTAAATAAAAACAGTTCTGCAGATACGTCAGCTCTCCCATTTACGTTCAACCCGGATAGAACGTATTTCTTTGATTAACCCTTTGAGGCGAAACCCTTTCCCAATGCTGAAAAAAGGGCAGCCGTTGCCATCGCTCGACTTAACTACCAGCAAGATGGCGGACGATCGAAACGTTCAGCGCGTGCCACAGATCTAGAGACTCCTTTTTGTCTCAGCTGGCTATGCCCTGGAATAATCGGAAGTTTCACTTTAACAGAAAAAGTCATTGAAAATTGCAATCTTGGCTATAAATCTAAAGAATAATGTTATGTTTTAAGATTTCCTAGTTTCAGGTTTCAAGTTCTGTGGGAAAAATTATCTGAAATCTGCATTCATAAATTAATTTTACATTTTATGTATGGGTGAAAAAAAATTTAAATGACTTGACTTATGTGCACAAAAGTGTCGGATACGGCAATTTTGGGGAAGTGCCACTTAAAAAAAAAGAAGAAAAATGTTATTTAACGAAATAATAAGTTAATAATAAATAAAAAGCTACTATAAAGCACTATTTTATTTTTCTTACTTTTTAACTAAGTCCGAATCCCCCCTCTCCCATCCCTTACCCTCCCCATAAAAAACTGTACTCGTCATGCCCATAATGCACCCCTAAACCAAAGCATATTTAAAACCTCATTTTTAACCCTGTGGGAGCCAAAAATCTCCCAACTTGCGGAATTGATGGCATGGTCGGCATACACATCCACATGTTGTATTTTCTATTTAAAAAAATGCACTTTTTTCTGTACAATTTAACTGTCAACTTTCTTACAACGAAATTGAAATTGCATATATTTTTTTCCTCCGGTACTGTATGTTAAGACTATTTCACACCAAAAAAATCTTTATGTGAAAAAGGGTAACAAAGCACGAAAGTTAATTCAATGCCACTGAAATGAAAGGACACGATATCCATGTATACGTATACATATATAGGAGGTAAGATGAATACTCTTCGTGCGAAAGCATTGTGAGTAACTTTTCAATGAATTTATAAAAAATCTTTAAAATAGTTGTTACTTCTTCTAAAGAATATTTGTTAACCCTTTAACGCGCTGTGTCCTCGCCGTGAGGACACCAAACTCTGACATTTTGACTGTTGCCAGTCACGAAGAATAGATTTGATTTCTATAAAAATAGTTGCGGGTGACATAGCTCCATGAGAATCCTTTACTTTTTAGCACGTCATTTCACGTAAAAAATTGTCACAATTATTTTTAACAGCACTGACATCTGCTAAAAAATGGAAGAACGCGAGCACAGCCTGAGAGGTTGCCCAGCTGGCTGTGCGCGAGCACAGCCAGCTGTCGTCAAGAAAAGGGTCTCTAGATCTGTGGCGCGCGATGAACGTTTCGATCGTCCGTCATCTTGCTGGTAGTTAAATCGAGCGATGGCAACGACTGCCCTTTTTTCAGCATTGGGAAAGGGTTGCGCCTCAAAGGGCTAAAGGAAGATTTGCGAGTCAACACACAAACAAAAATAAATAAGTTAATAAATATAAAATAAAAATAAATAAATAAGAACAAATAAAAATTTCGAAAAGAAAGAAAGCAACACTAAAATGTTTCTTTCCTGATATTTATGAGTGACTTTTGCTCTAAAATAAGTTTTGGAAACCACGCATATAATCCATATTTGATGAGAAATATCTGTATTTTAAGCAATAAGAGGAACAAAAGTAACAGACAGATTCATTTCTTTTGAGAAAATGAGTGTTTACTTTCCACAATAATAGCTAAGAAAAATATTTTTGCAAAACAATCCCAAAAAGTATGTGTGATTTATTATTTGCAGAACTGCACTCACATATTTTTCACTTTTATTTTATGGTAAAACGGAGAGAGCAGTATGCATGAAGCTTTATTTTTAAAATTAAAAACATGCACGTGTATTACATTGTTTATTGGTAATAAAAATATCATGTGTGTTAACCGTTAATGATTATTTATTTGAAAAATTTCGCAAATATATATATATATATATATATATATATATATATATAGTAAAGTAATTCGGGGAAGATACAGTTGGAAGAAAACGCAAGTTTGCTCTTGATGTTTTTATTTCTCAATAGAGAGCAATACTGACTTTCTTGCTTGAGAAATTTTATTCCATTGCCTTTAATCATCGACAACTGTATCTCGTAAATATTTAGCCTGCCAAATAAAGCATTTATAGTATTCCGTTGCTCATATTTAAAGTATATAAGTGAACTATACTTTTAATTGAAATATTAGCAATGCAAGTAGTTTCGTTATTATACTGACACACTCAGAGTGATAATAGCTGAACTCATGTGGAGCATAAATTAACGTATAGGAACAATACTCGATGTCAAACAGTTTTTATAAGTTATTGTGCATAGAAGAGAAAATATATGAGTCCTTCAGATTCCTTCATTTCTGAAATTACTAATTTTACTACACACAAAATAAGGACAAATTTAGAAAGAACGGAAAAATCCTTTGAAAGGACATCGATTGCATTACATTATCTGAATTTCATGAGAGTTCAAAGTTCTGAAACAGTGGAAAAATGCGAAATCAAAAACTTTACTGAAATTTTACTAAATGCTGGCCCATTTTGATAGTTTCCGGATAATCCTGCAATGAATCATATCGGTTGCCGAGTTCTCGAAAAACTAAGCCAAATATTTCAACATGATAAATTTGGTACGTTTGGAAATGACCGTCATATTTTAAATTTTAATGCGATTGAAAATTCCTCTACACGGCCTTTATTTACGGCCAAGAAAAAAGCCCAACCGTAAAAGCGGAAAGAATTTTTCACCCCTAATTTTCTTACTATTGATCAGATTCAGAATTTAAAGAACGTTAAGCACTTTTCCGAGTCATTAAAAAAGTACGCGATTAAATCAGTTTAATAGGTCTTTTTAATTTAAGGAAGAAACACTGAAAACCAACAAATAGTCTTTGTTACTGGACAAAGGATGTGCAGTCAGCAAAAAAATCATGAAACCAGGCTTCTTAGATTGAGAACTGAATAAGACTGCATAAATCACAAAAAAGGTAGTTGTTGTCAAAGTCTCCTAACAAATTATTGGTGCAGTTTATTGATATTAGATTCAAAATACATGCTATTTCCATATTCAGCAATCAGGTGTTAAATAAAATACGGACAAAACTTTAAGACGTGACAAATATCCAACCCAAAAAAAAACATTCGTAAAAGAATGCATGATTCGAATAATGCCCCAAATGCTATAAGAGGGTGCCGAAAGTGATGATGTTACACTACGTAAGATACACAAAGAATTGCAAAAGTATAGCCAAGGATCGATGCAACTCCCCTAACCCAACATGTTAACAACAGGCTGAGGAAGAACATTCCCAGATGAATGCAGTATAAATGAAAGAGAAGTGAAGCATGCGTAAAAATTACATGACATACATTTAATCACATAAAGCGAAATAAAGACGAGAATATTTGGATTAAAATGTGGCTTATTTTATTTTGTAACTCTTTTTTTACATGCCATCTTGCATCAATTCTGCGTACGGCTGCAAACAAGACTAAAAGCATAGTTAAAAATGAAGTTCTTAATTTATGAATAACACACATCTTTAAGCTAAAAAAATAAGATTGAAGATCAAATTTAATAATTAGAATAGTTTAATCACAGATGACATTGTGCAAAAGCATGGCAAACCTTATTAAAGAATATTATTGTTCATCCTATTGCTTATAACAGAAGGAAAGAGTGGGAACAATACATATGAGGCAGAAACCTTGAAGAAAAGAAATAACATTGAATGAATGTTTGATAAAAAAAAAAATTGCTTACATATAATCAAGCCTGGGCATAAACTAAATTAAAAATTTTGACGATAATCCCTTATATACTGCATTGCTATCAGTCATACTTCGATATACGAACTTGAAATTATTCGGTCTGGAAAAAATGGAATACTGTGAAATCCGCAATGAATTTATTCAATTAAATGTGAGCTTACAAAATATTTAAAATAAATTGAAATCTGTAACATACTTGCTAGGCTATGAGAAATAGCAATAAATAAATTCATTTGGTCTTGGAATTAGGATGCAAAGGAAAAAAAAAACTGCTTAAAACATTTCATAGCTTTTGTTTTTCGATGTAAATGTCTTGTAATTTTTATATTTGAATTTCAACTAAAATGAACGCTTAGGACGCAATAAATATAGATTAATAAATATGTATGTTTCTGACATAAATTATAAACATGTATGTTTATTAAAATATTTTTACTTTGTAAAATAAATTAATATTATTTATCAGTTTAAATTAATTAAATAACCATAAAAGAAATACAATAAAAATTAATTAAAGTATATTATTATTAAAACTATGACTATGCGACAGGAATTTATTTAAAAATTTAATTGTTTAAACACAAACACACACACACACACACACACGTGTCATAACACAGACGCATTTAAATTATAATAATAACATTTCTACTTTTTTTCATGTTTGTTGTAGTTGTTGTTAATCGCGAAAGTGTAAAATTTACATCAGTCAATTTCAATCTTTCTGGGTGTATTTATTTAAATCTGAACAATAAAATAAACAGTGTTAATATATAATTTAGATAGATGTGATACGCATGGCTTTTAACTCAAGAAACTGGAATGCAAAATTTTATTTCCGATTTAAAAATTCATTTAAAATGCAAATCAACATTAAACTTCGAAATAAAAAATTACTTTTTTCAGAAATATTTCATCTTACTACAAAGAAAATGAGATTTTTACTTCACCCGCTGAAGAAATTGTATTACAATCCCAAAGGCAAACATTTTTCATGCAGTTACCAAAAGTAGTATATCTGTAACTTAATTAATAGAAGTTGCTGACGTTTCTCACATAAAATTTCTCAGATGGCCTGAAGACTCTCACGCAACGCTGAAAGATATGCTTGCACTTTCTTCAACCAAAAAAGATTTTCCCCTTTCTAGGAATTCGCACATAAAATAAGTGAAACAAATAAGCACCATATAAAAATGTGACCAGGAAAAAATAAGAACTCTGTTAATTCGAAGGAAGTTTGTTGATTTTGTTGTTGTTTTATCTCTAACGTTGTGTTAATAATAATTGCAGTTTTAAATATTAGCTAAATGACTAGTATAGCTACAAAACGCTTTATATCCGATAAAGAGATTTTATGTAATTTTTAAGGTAATTTCTTTTAGCTCATTAATTGGGAAATCAATATTAAGTGTTTCCTTATTAAGAAACTAGACTAAAATATAATATTTTAAATATATTTTGTATGGAAGTAGAAAATAAACCATTAGTTTTATGGACTTGAATAACATATGCAAAATGAACAAGAAAGTATTTCTTTGGAAAGAGGCATAGAGATTAAATATATTTATTTAATTCAAAAAAGAATTGAAAGTGGAATATTAAATTTAATTAAAACTCAAATAAATTCCGAAACATACCTTTATGTAAAAGTGCTCTAATTAACGGATCTTGTAATCTATAATGCTCGTATGACTATTTTACACGACTTTCAAAGATATATCTTTTTACATAACTAAGATTTCAGGCAACATGAGTTGTATGATAAAATATGTATTACATGTATAAAATTATGTATAATAAAATTATTTAATAAAATATGTGTCATGTATGTTTTTAAGGGAAAATACAAATAACTTTTAAAAATCAGATACACAAACTCTTCCGTATACTACTATTAAAATTTTATGCGATGCAACATTTCTCAGTTACCCCTTTTTTAGTTGAAGTAAAATATTGTTATTGATTACATTACATACCACGATTGCAAATGACCAGATAAAAGTATCCAAACTCAAATTTAACAATTTAATAATGCTTTCTTCCTTGTACATACCTGTATGAACGCACACACACACACAAATTCTTACAATTCTTAAAATATCTTTATTTGATAAGTATCTGCTTATATAATACACTAGTGCGTGCGTTACCAAAATCGACAGTATTTCTACGCTGTTAATGGGTACAGCTAGATCTAAACATTAGCGTAATAACAATAATGCATGTGCAAAAATCAAATTATCAGTTCAATAACGTCAAATGGAGCAAGCATATTCGTTACTTTTATTTATGTATGACACGCAGTAGCTAGATTACAAAATAACAATAATGGGCACGTGAAAATACAAGTTCTTTTGGATCTTCTCACAGTTTTAAAATATCTAATTTACAATGCTTGACGCATTTATCGCTCATCTAAAAACTCCACTATTCAGTAGGCTGAAGCACATTTTAGCTCTTTCCTGTTTCTTTTATATTATTGTAACAAAGGATACATATAAAATAACACAACCATACTATAAAAACAAAAACATCAGATTGCTAACTTTGGCACAACACTGTTATTCAAAGATAAAAGCACCTATTAGTGAAACCAAAGAATGAAAGACACAGTATTAAATACTAATTTGAGGAAGCCTGTAGTTGCTGAAATGAAGAAGTATTTCTGTAGGCAATTGCACAACATGTTCCAGAACGTATCACCAAATACAGTCTTTTTATAATCATTTTATGAATGGAAATGTCATCAATTACGTCTTTTGGTACATTTTGCAATGTATCAGTACTTGGAATGGCCACCATCGGATTTTATGATGACACCCAAATTTTGTAGTAACTCTAACCTAAATAAATTTCATGACAAATACCGTTAAAACAAAGAAACTTGATTTTCGTCAAAATGAGTCCAATGATTTGGCCATACTGCACTAATCATAAAACATAGTAGGGTATAGGACGGTGAAGCTGACCACCCATAGTGTGAAAAATATATTTCACGCATTAGGATTAATATCCTCACAACGAACTATTACTTGTATTAAAATATTCAACGATTTAAAGTCATTTTTTGTACTTCGAAGCAATGCCATTTTTTAAATTAATGGTTACGTCAAAATATAAAAATTGGTCCTTAAATTTTTGGTTCATTAACGTAAGATTTCTATCGACCATGCTAAACTGTTTGATAAAATAGATTTGAAATTTACAATCCTTAATAGCAAAATTTTCTTTCGTATTCAATATTCTTCCGGTCCAATAAAACCTGAGAAATGTTTTTGTGTATATTTTAGTCATGACGTTTTTGAATCTCAGAAAGCCACGATTTATTGTTTTGTTAAATGAACAATAATTGAGATTAACAGCGAACATTAAAACATAAAAATATTGATGAGAAACAAATTTTTAGCAGTGTTAGTATTTATGATTTTTAAAATTAATTACCTCACTTATGTACATGGTGGCTCTAATAACAGCTGGAACGGGTCAATGGATTGCAAATATATTTGAAATACACTGTACATTAGATGCCCTCAAGGAATTTCGGGGGGGAAAATGTTCAAAAAGTGACCACGAGTCTCTTTTCATAAAAAATTATGAAATTTAACAGTGGAAATGCTTTGGGTTATTTTTGAGCTGAATTCACCATGAAAATCGTCAACTAGCAGATATTTTATGAACTTAACTTTATAAAAATCTACTTTGAGTGTCCTTCAGTGTAAAGACCTTAAGTCAAATTCGGTGTTAATCGGCTCATCCATTTTACTTGAAAAATTCTGTTTATTGGGAAGTTTAACTATAACCACCCCGTATAGTAAAATACACTTTAAAATATCATAGTCTGAGAAAAATGATTAGTGTAATTACCTTATTTTTGAGGGACATTTTATGAGTCTTGTGCCTTACTGTTAAATGTAAACAGTCACATCTACATCCGTAAGGTTAAAATAAATCCAACAGTTTAAATTGTGTTTTCATTGCATTTGAAATGAAATCTTCCAGGATTGTTCGAGTCATGTATTCGTAGATTAAATAGTCCTCAAAATATTTGATAGTGCTTCATTTATTATGCATTAAATTTCAATGTCTAAGTTGTATTAATAAAATTATTCATAAATAAAACGGACTAATTTGGAATTAAAAAATGTATTTCGGAGCACAAGCATTTTATCTGTTTCATTTAATGAAGAAAAAAATAACACACAAGATTAGCTTATTAAATGTCGTGCATTTTATAAATATAACATTTTCTATACGATTGAATCCCATTCGACATTTGAAAATAGCTTCATAAACTAATCTAAGCATGCAAGGTACAGTTGCACAAAATTTCCTGTGCGAATGTATTTGTCAAAGGAACGTTATTTGATAAGTGTGCTTAATAAACACCCACTATCTGAAAAGATACGTCACACGTGAGGATTAATGTTTCCACAACACATTATCACCTAGAACAGTCTTTATACCTGGTGTATAAAATGATGAACGACATGTTTCTAACGCTCTAACTAATGCATAAAACTCCATAGAAACGTGCTTCACTACGAAAAGGTGCTAAGTATGCAATTCTCGCTTGGATCACAAGATCAAGATATGTCCATGTATTTTTGGTGCATTAAAGTTAGTCTTATGTGTGATCGACGATGTTAAACTGCTTGCTAAAGTAAATTTATCGGAGGACAAGACAAGGCTTAAAAATAAAACATTATCGTTAGCAAAGCATCTTTGATGTGGTTGTCCTGCATTTGCATAAACATTATATATATTAAATATTCAACTTCTTTTTCAGTAATCTAAATTTTTTTATAAAAGTGATTTTTTCCCCTATATCATAATTTTACGTCGCGATATTTTCGAAATTAATGTTTTAGAGAGCTCTATAATAACTCGTTTTAATGTGGAACATCAAAAGTATACATGAAAAGCTTTAAAAATTAACATATAAAAATATTTTTTGGTTCATTTTGGCAGTTTACTTTTACAATTGTGATAATTAGAGTGTATTACATACTCAAAGGTGTAATTAAGAAACCAAAGACACTTCAAACTTTTTATTTTTTATATTGGAGAGAACAGGAGATTTTAAAGCTCTTTTCCCTATAAATTCCAAAATTCGTTTAATTTGAGGAAGTTTATTTCGCAATTAATTTTCGCAATTTTGGGTATTATTTTCGGAATAATGGCACCTATTGTACATGGTGATTGTTTAAAAAAAGTACAATCATAATATATAATCATTCTTTAAAGCGTCTTTGAGAGATATTATGATAATTCAAACAAACCAAAATTGACACATAATATTAAGGATTGCAAAATAGAGCTCTCCATGGAAAATAGTGTCTATATCATTTATAGTTCTTCTACGGAAGCATTCAAAAGAATTCCAATACATTGTGATCTATGGCAGTTGAACGACATGAATCCATTTCACGCACAATTCAATGAGTATATGAACAATTTTCCCCCTTATTCTTTATCAAAATGGTGCAAATAAAACTTAAGGCTCTTTTACAGGGTCCAGCAGAATTACATTATTAGTTATATACAGCTATTTTGACGTCGTCCACTATATCTCGCTAAGTTTCACAAAGATACATAACACCCAGTTTGGCACAAGAAAGATGGAAAGTGTTTGACAAGTGTCATAACTTATATGCTTGGCATGATTTATCATTTTTATGTGAGTACTTTATGAGTAATATGGCAAAAATTATGAAAATCAATACAAAACAATGAAACAGTGGCACTAGATTATACATATGGTTTAATGGAAACATATTGTTGGAAGTATTTGTATAGTAGAACTTTTATTAAAACTGAACTAGAGTATAAACATGTCTATTTGAATTGAAAACGTGCAACTTTTTCCAAAAAAATACATGAAAATACCGTTCCTGAAAAGCAAACTTTATTAAATGTAAACCATCTACCATAAAATTCCATTCCTGAATAACAAGTTTTATTAAATATAAAATTAGCTTCTTTGTTATTATGTTTTTATTAAAAATGCTTATTACGATAAGCGTGAAACAAACTTCTAGTTTTGACGATTATCAGCGATAAAATAACTCCAGCGATGTGTTATGTTTAAGGAAATTCTGAATATTTACAATGTGTAACCTACTGAATGTGCTTTTATTTTTACTACGAATAAAAGCAACAACAAATGAAATGTAAAGAAAAGTAATACACATAAGGAATATGAAAACAGATTTTTTGAACAAATTCTAAAAAAATATTTTTGAAAATTTTCCAAAAGTACAATATATTTATGCAAATAAAATTCCCTAACGTATGATCCTCTTGCTACGTTTATGGCTCAAAAATAAAATAAGCTGTGAATGTGCAAGGTATGTGGATCAAGGACGTATAAAACTTTTAATAAATTTCATATGTATCTATATATAGCAATATTATAGTACATTGCTGATACAGAATTATAGGAAATGTTCACAAACACATCCTTCCTAGCAGCGAATCGTATTAATTCTGCTCTGAGATCCGTTAAAGATTTACAATCTTACACAACTCCACTTAACTTCTATCAAATTAAGTAATGCGTAGCATGTAAATTGACTTTGATTAAGCGGGAACTGTCATGTCCACTCACAAAGTGGATATTGAATCTAGCCATCAAGATAAATAAATTAAAATGAATAGATTTGACATAATTCGGAAAATAAAGTGATAAGAACATGAGCGTACGTGAAATATTTAATTGAAATGTTTGGAAGTTACTTATGAAGATGCTTGTACGGAATTCAATTTTGCACGTATATAAAATTGATGAATAATATGACATTTTACTGCCCCAGAAAAATAAATAAATATATAAAACCATAATTAGTTCTTCAATAAGAAGCTTGGAATATTTAAAAAATTTAAAGTATATATTATGCGAATTTATCCAGTGTTATTTTAATTAAAACTTCCTAATTATTATAAATACAAAATCATTACTAATTTATTTCTGTATGTTCGTATTTCAAGTAAAAATTTATTGAATAGGTAGTGTTATCACAAATCGTTGGAAAATAATTCGTGAAACGATTTTCTAATAATTTTCCAACTGACACTCAAATTTCGAGCCCTTTTTTATTTTTAATGCAATTTGAAAAATGTTCAATAACCTTAATGAAAAATATTACTTTACATTAACCCCTTCCAGGCTCATTTTATTTCGGGATTATGGATCAAAAAATGTCAATTTTTTTTACGCTTACTTTCATACGTATATATCTTTTTAAACATAATAGCAATTTTCGCATATGCAATTTCCTAAAAATTAATGCAAAAAATCTAATTAATTAAATGAGTAACTTACCTGTAAAGTTGGCTTCCTGTATGGCAGAAATCATTAGACTTTGGAGTCAATTCACACTAACTAAAATTATAACGCATAGAAGAGCATCATCTGAATTTGAATCAAATTCACTAGAATCAGAATCAATATAGCGCGCGTAAGCCATTTTGAAAAAAAAAACAGAACGTTATACAAGCACGTAATGCGGTACGTAAGCGGCACGTAATGCCGCTTACTCTTATCTAAAACCTACAGTTGAAAAAAACATTTATAGTGCTGCCATCTAGTAGCTAGAATAGTAAGCAAAAGCATTCAAAGCGATTTAAAAACAAATGCGAAAAAATTCGGGAAAGACCGAATATCAGTGTAAATTTTCATAGTGCCCGAGCTACACTCGGGATGAGCCAGGATGGTACATTTCGCCTGCCCGAGCTGAGCTCGGGATAAGCCAGGAAGTGGTTAAGAAACGTCTCATTCTTTAATGAGTAAATACTTAAGTACAAACCTCTGTATTCTATAAAACATCAACATATTTTATCGCATATATGAACTTTTCGAAATTCATTTATATTAAAAAATAACAGAGAGTGTTTAAATTTATTAATGACTAAATTATTGTTTCCGTTTAGAGTTCGTGGCAATCTCTTGAAGTAATACCTAGATATTTAAAAACAAGAGGAAAACTTTTCCAGTTTTCATTTATGGAGGGTAGTGACACTGAACATGTGTATTTTTATAAACTAATTGAATTAAACATATTGAACTTATTACTTAAAATATTTCCTTCATTAATTTCAAAAGAGGATGCTATTTCTACAGTTATGCATTTGTACCCCTTGGAATAAGTATTATTTCTCTGGCGCTCAACCTGTATTTGATTACCGAAGGATGATCCTAAACTCAGTATAACGTTATTGTGCTGCGACACGAAGACAAAAAATATTCTCTTTTTTTCAGAAGATCTACTGAAACGTTTGCCAATTTTTTTCTTTCTTTTTGTAGATCAGCAGAGGCTCGTCTTTACAGGCCAGATAGACTCGGCTCCACCAGACATTTCAAATACTTTCCAAATATAACGAATGATTTGCATTTTTTTAAGATTACTTTTTTATCAGTTTACTTTCTGTGCATATATTTTGTCCTCCTTGAGTTTTGATTGGGGAAAGAAATATTTAAAATAGTGTTTTCATCGGATCGCTTTTTTTTCTTTAATGTATTGTGTGAAAAGAATTTAGAGCGGTTCACAGTTCAAATTGCCTTACTACAAGGTATTTCTGCGGCCGAAGCTATGCAGTACCAAGACTGTACGCCAAGCACAGCGGGACAATAATAACACCATTGATTATTAACAGATGATAACCATTCTCAAACTGTATATCGAAAAAATAATTTCGAAAACTCAGTTAATTTAGCTTCAGTCTGGGGCCACTATTGGAATAGCCCAATAGGAGAAATAGAATTTTTTTCTATGGAAACAGATTTATATGATCTGGCGAGTTTAAATTATTATTAAACGAGTTTATCTGTTGAGTTGGGATCCAAAAGTCTGGACAAACTTTAAAAATTAATAATTCGAAAACAAATCAAGATACAAAGATACGGTTTGCACCAAACGGATGGAAAAGAAACCGGGTTTTGAGTGGCAACGAAACGAAAATAATTCTCTTGGTGTCCAACAGACGGCGCTGTCGGATATCTGATATAGGATTATGCAAAGCGACAAGCGATATAAAAGGGGGCAACTAGAGCAGGTAATGGCAGTCGAAGCTTATACGCATGGAAATGCTGTCCATAGTTGAGAAAGCCCTCTTAGTTAAACTTTATGATAAGAATGCGGAGTGTGCCACAGCGGCATTGCGAGCATATCGCTATATGAAGGGCATGCGAGGCAGAAAAGGACCAATAACGCCTTCTGCATTGATCAAAATGATGAAGAAATTTGAATCTAACGCATCTTTGGCGTCACGTGCAAGAAGTGGTCATCCCTCAACAGCCGCTGCTGTTGTCACGACAGTGGAGCAGACGGTGCAATCCATGTCGGCGAATTCTGCAGTGCACGAGAAGTTTCGAGGCAGACCCGAGTGTCGTACGGAAGTGTGTGGAGAGCACTGCGAATAACTCTGAAACGGTATCCCTATAAGTTGCACATAACCAAGAACTGAAACCTCCTGACTTCGACTCTCGTCGAGATTTTGCCAATTGGGTATTCAATAAAATGGAAGAGCAGCACGACTGGCTTCACACTGTGCTTTGGACAGATAAGGCGCATTTCATACTTTCTGGCGCTGTTAGCACCCAGAATTGTCGAGTGTGGACCACAGAAAATCCACATGCATTTCTTGAGGTACCCTTGCAACAGCCTAAAGTGACAATCTGGTGTGGCTTCACTGCTGATTTCATAATTGGTCCATTTATGTTTTCGAGGAAGTCACACAGACGAGTTTCAAAACAGTTTCTGTCACTGTTCAGTGATATGCAGCACTGTTACAGAACAACATTATTCCTGAATTGCAAGCACGACAGGCACATCAAACAGGCGCCTTTATGCAAGATTGAGCACCAGCTCATATTGCTCTGCCTGTGCAACGTCTGCTACGCTCAACATTTGAGGAGGATCGCATTATTAGTCGCTGCTTATCAGTCGCAATTACGGCCTCCAAGATCTCCCGATCTTACGCCCTGTGACTTTTGTCTGTGGGGATTCTTGAAGTCAAAAGTGTACCGCGACTAACCGGCATCACTAGCAGCACTGAAAAATGCCATCCGCCAAAATGTGTCTGCCGTAACGCAAAAAAAATGCTACTAAATGCTGTGAGCGGTGTGGTGACTCGTCTCACAACTGTACTTCTGAATGATGGGCAGAACATTGAAAATTTACTGTAGTACCAATTAACTGTAATAAGGCTGACTTGTAAGTTGTCAACATTTTTTCATTTGTAAATCATCTTTTGGTGAAATAAAACACTATAGCGACATTTGTTGTTCGCCTACAGAACTATTTCCGTTTCGTTGCCACACATAACCCGGTTTCTTTTCCATCCGTTTGGTGCAAACCTTATCTTTGTATCTTGATTCGTTTACGAATTATTAATTTTTAAAGATTGTCGTAACTTTTGGGTCACCCAGTATTTGTCAAATTGTAAATATATTTAACGACAAGGAATTATGTCGACAATTTAGAATGTGTTCTTTTTATGAGAATGGAAATGTGGTGTTACGGCAAATTATCTGCGCAAGGGATCTAGGCCGAGGGGGATGGGGGGATTGCCCTCCGTCGGGAACTTTCTACGGGATCTTAACCCGTATTTACGGAAAGTTTCGGAGAAAACCACTGAAAACTCCGAAAGGTTAGGATGAGACCTGGTTTTGAACCAGGCACCTTTTGTCTACCAGTTGAGAGCGTGAACACCTTCTTTTCATGAGATTAAGCTTGGAAGAGTACAGTTGAAATGATATAACTGCGACGCTAATAGCCAAAGAATTTCGCAAAGTGCTGTGACTGTGCTAGCGGTTCTCAAAAATGTAACTGGAAGAAATATAAATTTCGATTAAAAAGAAGCAGAATTGTCTTATTTTAGTAAATGTACTATTTCTTCAATATTTATATACATTTTTGAACTTTTTAAAGTTTTCAAAAAAAGGAACCTTTGTACCTTTCCTAAATTCAGAAAATGTAAAGTACCGTAAATTCCGGCGTATAACGCGCATTTTTCATACAGAAAATACGGTCGAAATTTAAGGGTGCGCGTTATACGCCGGTTATAAAAATGATAAATTTAAAAATAAGGAAAAGATGAGCATAAAAAAACGAGATTTCTACATGTACCTGTATGTTGTTTATTTAAAAGAAATGACATACCTTATGAACTTCAATTTTCATCATTGGGCAACATAAAAAGTTCATCATATTCATCTTCCGTTATATTTTCCGGCACATGATCGAATTCAGTTTTATCTTCACTATCACTCTTACTCTGATCCATAAATAAATATTTATGATGCGTTCCATCTAAATTGTTCGATATACTACTTTTTTTAAATGAGTTTTAAATTATGTCAGGTTTAATTTCATCCCATGCTCGTATTATCCACTCACACACTATTTCTAGACTGGCATTACGCATTTCAGCTCCTTTCGTAAATGTTTTACCTCCTTCCAACATTCACGCATTCCAAAATCGTTTTAAATTTCCTTAGAATGGTTTTTTAATACACACATTAATTTCTTTGTATTATCCGTTAAATGCGATCTGAACATATCCCAAAATAAAAGACTTTCTGGATTCCATAGGGCAAGTCTGTGATTGCAAAGTAAAGGGTGCGCGTTATACGGAGGACATACATAAAAATTAAAAAAAGAAGTTTAAAATTATAGGTGCGCGTTATACGCCGATGCGCCTTATACGTCGGCATTTACAGTATATATATATTGTTTGCAAATGTTAAAAATATTTTTTTTACCGTTCTGAGTTAAAATGTTTTCGTTCTCCACCACTGAAAAGCGTCAAGCTCCGCCACTGGCTTAAATTTTCGATTCATTACTATCCCCTTCCTCGTAAAGACGACCCCATGAACTAATATAATGCAAACCTGTTTTTTTCTTTATTAAGAATCTTTTTAGAATAAACAAAACTGCATTCAAATCGGGATGGATGTTTGAGTGTAATAAGTACCTGAGCCGAAATTTGTTCATGTTGCACACGGTGAACCTTTAACCATTTTACGTACCCACCCACAGCAAAAATGTTTATTTTTATTTTTGTATACCTCTCTGCGACTTCTACCCCGTTTTGGTGTCTTGCGCTCTGCACGAGACCACCAACAGCACCGTCCTTGTCACGGCACTGTCAAATACTTTTTATCAGAACAAAACGAGTAATGAAAAGGTAACAAAGGGTCGCTTCTCAATGCGTTTTTAACCCTTTGAGGCGCAACCTTTTCCCAATGCTGTAAAAAGGGCAGCCGTTGCCATCGCTCGACTTAACTACCAGCAAGAAGGCGGAGGATTGAAACGTTCATCACGTGCCACAGATCTAGAGACCCTTTTTTGACGCAGCTGGCAAAAAGGGTCTCTAGATCTGTGGCACGCGATGAACGTTTCGATCCTCCGCCTTCTTGCTGGTAGTTAAGTCGAGCGGTGGCAACGGCTGCCCTTTTTTCAGCATTGGGCAATCTATCCAGCTGTTCTCGCATTTTTCAGCAGATGTCAATGCTGTTAAAAATATATCGTGACAATTTTTTTTCGGGAAATGGCATGATAAAAAGTAAAGGATTATCGTGGAGCTATGCCACCCACAACTATTTTTTATAGAAATCAAATCTATTCTTCGTGACTGGCAACAGTCAAAACATCAGAGTTTTGTGTTCCCAGAGCGGGAACACTGCGCGTTAAAGGGTTAACCTAAAACCCATACCCCAATGCAATCTGATGCTAAAAATCGCACAAGGATACTGCAATATATGTAAATAATAGATTTTTATACTAAACAGTAATAGTTTTCCCTAAAATAAGAGCAGACGGAAGGACATATAAATAAACGCAATAGGATTAGGAATCTTCTGTTTTTTGATGTTGAGTTAATAGTGAAGTACTTGGCCTAGTAGAATATTTATCACATCTTGAGTTTCACGCGCTAAAATTACATTTGAGACTATTTTTGTCATCTAAAATTATATAAATTTCTCTTTATAGTTTCAGATGATTATTTTTTGTGAACTTCTCTACAAACTTTCCACTTACCCCTTAGAAGTTATATATGCATTCCAGATTATGAAGCGGTGATCTACCCTATCTACATGCAGATCTGCATTAAAAGTGCCTTCAAATCAAAAGATTTTTGTGCAGTTTAGTTCACCTCTACAGATCCCTATTCACTTACTAACAAATGATTATAATTGCGCATTCATAAACATTTTATTGTTGCACGGAATTCTCTTCATGAAATATATAATGCAATTAATGAAGCTAGCGACGCAAATCCCTTGTTAACTGTACGTTCTATGACAATCATAAGATCTCAGACAAATTGATAATCATATCGAGAATTCGACATTTGAAATCATGATTTCACAACAGGTATGATGTCATTAATTTTGATTTCCTGTTGAAACATCCTGTTATTTAGCATCATCTCTGTGGATATGACAGTAATCACCAAAGTAAATGTTATTCGGATGTTTCGAAATTGTGCATAAGTTTAACCTAGGGGGAAATGTAATAACAGTTCATTTACAGTGTTATCAGAATTATCCAATAATTTAACGCCATTAAAATAACTTTTGAAAAATATTATTACGTAGCGTATTTTCTGTTGGTTATACGAAAACAGTTTTCTTGCCAGCAATACAAGAATAATAAAACGATTTTCTCTCTGGGAAAATCATGAGTCAAAAATTCATTCTAATCTACATATCTTTTGTTAATTAATAAATAATTTCAATGTATTCAAGAATGTTGGTTAAGGTAATGCTCTGTTTTGTGCATTTACTTCAACAGGCTGGGCAAGGTAAAACCGCCCCTGAAGTATTTTGTAAGATTTAAAGAAAACTAGTCATTTTTGATTAACATTAAAATTTAACGTTATAGAAAATTCTAGGCCACCGTTGCCGTCGATGCAGCGGTGCGCTCGGTTTATGAAATGGTGAGACAGGTGTAGCAGCTCTGCTCAAATCGAAATTCATACTAGGACCATCAACAAAAATAGGCCCGTTATTGCTATGTATGTAACTTTTTCGTGCTATTACATGCTTTGTAATGCTAGTTAGCTGTAATGAATATCACATATATAATTTTAATAATCATTTAATTTGGCTTTCTTTAATGTAATCTATCTGAAATTATGTATTCTAAATTATTTCTGTTCTCATTTTTCGGACACTTCGGCATTTAAATCGGTATATTCGCTTTTCCCCGTATGCACTATTCTTGATTGTTTATTTGTCTCTTCAGACCTCGTGGAGACATTCTGAGCTAAAAATTGATTACACTGCGTCCGTTTGCAAAAGCAACGGCGTTCTGTTTACCCCCTTCTTTGGCATAGTATTGGCGTTATTATTTTTTGGTACCCAGGGACATCTTTAAATTTATTTGTTCGTGATTCTGTTTTTTCAATATTATTGGATTAAGTTTTATGGTTGCTCTGGGATTGGCGTAATATATCTCAGCCAAGTGTTTCTTCTCGCCAATAATTAATTATGTGTTGGCGTAATTTTTGGTGCATTCCATCTTTTTATCAGAGTCCTTATAGGACATATTTTTATTTCGCTAGCCACCAGCAGCCGTTGTGATAGTTTAATGTTTCAATAGTTCCTTTTAAATAAAATATTTTTAAGCATTCAGTGTCTTTTTATTATATTGAAACTAAGTGTATCGAACCTGGATTTCTAACCGTAACAACGCAATTTAATAATTACACAACAGCCAATCAATAATTTTCACCATACTAGTATCAAATGCTATACAGCTAGCTTATACAGCAATAGCATGATAATCTATATACAAGCATTTCATGCTGATTTGCTGTTTAAACTTCTTCCAAAGCATTGAGAGGTAGGTACCTTAACAAACTATTATATATTTTTTATGCTTGCCAGCTTAATATGATGTGTAGCCAGCTTATTAGAAATAGCATGAAAAGCTATATAACAGTAAGAAGTTTTAATTATCTGTACAAGATTTTTCCGATCATGCTGATTAGTTACTTTAACGAGCTATTTTACGATTTTTTATGCTTGCTAGCCTAATATGCTACGTAGGCAGCTTAGGTAAATATAGCATGACATGCTGTGTGTGTCAGTAAGAAGTGCCAATTTGCTATACAAATTTCTTCCAATCACGACAAGGTACCCAAATGAGCAATTATATGTTGGTTAAGCTTTTTTTTCTAGTTCGAAGTCAATAGCACAAAGAATAACTGAATAACGGAAAACGCAAGGATGAACAGTTAAGAAATAATCTGAAAATTCAGGATAATTTTAGCTTTTAAGGGAAATGGCTGTTATCCCCATGGAATGGTAATTTTCCGTTAAAAGAAGAAAAATGTTTTAACTTTCAGAAACTTCATATGAAAACGGTTAAGTTTCGTGTTTCGTTTGTAGTAGTTTGTATTGCTTTTAGTAAGTAGTTTTGAAAATTGGATTTTCGCTAGACATATTCAGCTGGAAGGAAAATTGACACTAAACGCGCTCTTATGAGTAATTATATATTAAACAATAAATGATTAATACTTTAGTAGAGAATTCACTTTCACAACCAACGGTGTTTGAATTTACATTCGTAAATGTTGGAACGGATGGAAAGTAATATATGTTTTTCTGTGAGCGAAACAAAAAATAAGCAAAGGAATAATTTTCAGATATTTTTAGCAGCCAAGGTATTTCTTTTCCTCTTCCCCCCAATGCTTGTCAACACGTCTGCATACAGTTCTAAGGCGTTCGGTCAAGTATCTTAAGAGTAGATGTTGAACAGCCATTTGCGAAAGCTGAAATTCATCTCTTGTCAACCCAATAATTTGACTGTGTTATTAATAACTGGAGAACACTTTGTTTTTTTGTGTAAGATGTATTTCGGATTTGTGTGCTTGGCCCGAAAGCTGCTTATAAATCCAGGTCAGATGGATAACACAAGTGGGGGGTACCCAACGTGGTTTTTTTTATATAGGATCTTAACCCGTATTTGCGCTAAGTTTCCTCGTAATGTAAACTAATTTACTCGTATTTGTGCTAAGTTTCGGAGAAAACCACGGAAAACTCCGAACGGTTAAGTCAACGGACGCAGCATGTTTTTGTATCAGGCACCTTCCGTCTTCTATCCCGAGTTTCATAACCACTCAGCCATGGTGAAGCCACAACACTTTGTTGCGAATTTCCAATTGTAAATTTCATGAAAGCAATTCTTCCATCCAATTCCCATTCTGAGGCGAAAATAATCTCACTTCAGTCTTTAGTCTTCCCCAATGGAGTCGAATAGCGTATAGTGGAGAAGAGCAGCGGTTTCCTACTCCGTGGGTTGAATTTTAAATTCTAGGGCGAGCAAATTGAAGAAAAAATAAAAAAGGTTATTCTGAATCCCCAGTAAGTAATTAACTAAGAACAGTTGGTTAAGAATAGCATTTAGAATGTATAGATTTATGTCCTTATTTTTTGGAACAATTTTTATGAAAAACAGCATAAAAAACATCTGTTTGTTGGGAGTTTCTACTAGAATAGCAGGAAGTTCACACAAGTGGTGGTCTTGATTGCTGCTAGGTCAACAAAATATTCAAGCAATACAAGCTGGATTATGTATACTGGACAAGCAATAAAAGTGTTGAATACTCACCATGATTTGCTGTTAATTCTGGTGGAACTAGCTAGTATTTATGATGGTTTATGTTTTTTCCCCTTGATGGGATACAACATTTAATGCTAGTCTAGCACACAAATACCAGCATGAATTTTGACTTGGGTGTGTGAGGTATAGCAGAAATAGAGTTTTCAGTCTCTATTGTAGCTCTTCCAGTGTCTGAAAATTATTTGATTACATCAGACCCTTCAATCACAGGGAGAGTTCAAGCTATCGAACAAATGGCAGAGCAAAGAACTCGGGACAAATAATGCAAGGGATGAGCATGCCTAGACATGGTTCAACAACCGATGGTTACATAAACGTCGCCAGCGGACCATTTCATGCCTTGTAGAGCAAAAAGCAGGTCGTTTTCGTGGTTTGCTTACTCTTCAGTCACCACTCGTCTGGGGCACTGTGAGTGGGCTTGTTCTGAAAAAAGGCGAAAATGTTTTCCCCGAAACGTGCGTTACTGCAGTTTGATAAATGCAGTTTCGCAAAGTCTTTTATGTTTCAAACACCACTTTATTTTGAGTGTTTTGTTGTAGTAGTTGTTGTTTGTCTTTTGTCAATTTCGGGCAAGGTGATTACAATTATACTTCCCCTATAAATAAGGTTCTTGAGCTAAATTTTAACCAAATTTAATGTATACATTGAACTGAACAGGGGATTAATCCAAGGAGTTTTGAATAAATATTATTTAGTTCAAAAATCTCAGCCAAGGGGCATTTTGCATGCAAAAACAGCACATTTAACGACGGGAATGGCTGTTTCGAAATGTAGAAACAACTGAACATTTTAACGAACACTTTTGAGGATTTATTAAATAATTTGGGTCTATTTTTGAGCTGCATTCACCATGAAAACCCGCCATGTAAGCATTTACAAGGCAGAGCGACACAGGATTAACTGATGTACACTGCATTTACTTAATAGCGGCTACGATTGCTAAAAATCTGACTACGTCAAAAACTCACTAATCTAGTCACGTTAATGGTTAAACTTGACAGTATAATATTTTTAAATAAGATGAGATATAAATATGTAAAAACCATGTATTTTTGTACGATAATTAAGTTTCTCATTTATTTAGAGCGTATTGAAATTGTAACAAAGTATTCGAATTTTTTCAAATATATTTTCCATTTAAAATATATCTTTTTCTGTCATTTTTAAATAAATAATGTAAAAAGGGAAATTCAATAAAGAATCAATTTGTTCAGGCTTCAGCCTTTATATAAAACAATGAAATGGGAAATTAGTTCTTTTCAAGAACTTAACAATTTAATCAATAACTCTTTTAAAAGTATAAAAGTAGGAACTGAACTGTCCTGCCGAGATTTCGAAATCACTTCCTCTGATACGATTTTAATTAAAATCAAGCTTCACTCCAAAGGCTCTCCATGTATTTTTTTAATGCGAATTTATTTTCCTTAGACTAAGAGTATTATTAAATTAATATTCGAAAAACTACCTTTCTGCCTTTTATTCCATGAAAATAATCCCGAATTTGTGGCATTATTAACTTATTGAAAATATCGGAAATTCATCTTGAAATATTGTTTGGAACATGGAAATATTCGAAATTTGCATAAAGGAATATTCTTGCAGACATTTAAGTTTAATTAATTTTGGAAGTTATTTTTTAAAGTTATAATTATGTGGAATTATGTTTCTGAACAAAATTAAATGATAACTTGTACAGTGTAAAGTAAATATGTTGCCAAGACATGATTACAAGTTTTACTCAAACGTACACTTAACGTAGAAAATTTAATTTCGGACGAAATTTTAATGCATACGGTTTATAATTTTTAAAACGCGCTTGTGATATTAAGTGAAGAATGAACTTATAATTAGTAGATTAGTAATGTCTTTGAACAAAGTTTTT
The DNA here is from genome assembly GCA_038373885.1 of Cheiracanthium punctorium. Lineage (NCBI taxonomy): Eukaryota > Metazoa > Arthropoda > Arachnida > Araneae > Cheiracanthiidae > Cheiracanthium > Cheiracanthium punctorium. The sequence continues at coordinate 343,252 of JAWZYV010010737.1, read as the reverse complement.
AAAATGCCATAAGCTATATGACATCTACTAAACTCAGAAGTTTATTTCTTAAGGAAGCACTTGAAATTAAGAAAATATCAAAATTTTTGTTATAAAAGTTTAAATGCAGGTGCTGAATCGTATCAAGAGCAAGTTGTATAATAATACAGCTTTCGCGTGCGCGGACACCAAACATAACTCACTGCACTTCAGCAAATGAAGCCGTTTGTTGAAATACGTTTGTTACTTATTTCTCATAAAATACCACTACGGGGCAGTCACAACTTTACATTAAAAACAAATCCATAACCGAAAAACAAGCACTGGGACACTCAAAATTTTTTTTAAATTCAAAATTTATTTTCCAATGAAAATCTAAACGAACTCTCATCAGAGTTAAAAATTCAATAGCTGGTTGCCATCTGTAAAACGAGACTATTTAAATAGATTTTGTGACTAAAGTTGCCATCACTAAACTAATAACATTAATAATAATAAAACATTTTCAACTGTAGGTGAAAAATGTTAAAAGACTTGAACAGATCATTACAAATTCAGTCCCTCTTCTAACCAGTGGAAAATAGCTTTTGTAAATGGTGGTATAGCGTGCTACGAGTGTTTCAAAACTCGCACACATGCACATGGTAATCCTTGTTGCCTAAAAACCAAAAGGGGTAGTTGAGATTTTTGTCACTAGAAAGCAGCAGGGACTCTATCATAAAAAGTTTTGAACTTAGCTGGGATCGTTTTCAAAAAGCTGGTCAATTGTGGGCAGTTGAGCACAACGGGGAGTGCGTGATGTTTTCCCAAGAGTAAGAGAAAAGAATAGCCATCGTCTACAGCAATAATCCACATACGCTTGAACTTAAGAGTAACATCATTCATGCAATATCGAACATTACTTCTCGCACACTTCATAAAGTGTAGACTAATCTCGTAAAAAGAGTTCGATTGTGCGTCCAGGAAAACGGACATCATTTTGAACATTTACTTTGACCATGTCTGACATCTGACAACCATGACCATGTCTGACATAAAGATAATCGGTCAAACTTTGTTTGTCTTTTATCTGTTTCTTTACATAATTCATCTATCTTAAAAACTCAACCACAAATGTTCATGTGCGCGAGTTTTGAAACACCCTGCACGTTCGTGGTAATTAAATCTTGCTTGATAGAAGTTTCTTATTTTTTTTTCTAAGAGCGTGCACTAGATTATGAGTCTTTAGCCACAACTAAATATCCGAATTATTCGTTTTTTTACTTTAGGGGGCACATAGGCGACCAACGGTAACCCCTATGAAGGAATGAACAAGCTAATTCCCAAGCCCATGCCAGGAATCGAATCTGGGACCAATCCGTAACAGAATGGTTCGTTAGACGCTAGATCACTAGGACGGTTGAAAGTAATTTTTGAGGGTAACACTGTTCAGAAATTCCTTTGCATTATCAAGATCTAAATTGTGTTAGTAAATATCGCGAATGGCATTAAAACGTTGTAAGAACACACTCATATTTATGAGATACCCGTCCTCTCTCGGTATAAAATCTAGTTAGGTAAGGAGTAAAATCTGCTTATGAATTAAGTTTAGAAAACAGAATTACTTTTATTTCCTTGAAAATGTCTTAAAAGGCAGAAATGTTACAATAATTGATTGTGGTTGACTAGAGAATGATGAAACCTATGAATAATGGTATGGTGTAAATTCCGATGGGAAACATTTTACACTCGAGAAAGTCGTTATTTTATTCTATTCTGTGGTATAGTGGAAGTAGGCAATAACCCGGAACTCCATGCCGATAGAGAGTTGTACTATATTTTATTGACATTATCAATGATTACAAATTATATACGGATAGTGCGGTGGCTGGCAAAATAGCGACATGAAACGTGACCTTACAGGGCAGAGACTAAAGCGTGAAGTGTGTGTGAAAAAGGTCTGAGAACCGAAAGCCAACCTGGCGATGGAGCTGAGCGCTAAAAGGAACTGTCGCCAAATAAATCGACAGAATGTAAAAATGAAAAGAAACGTTGGGCTTTACATGTATATGCTAAAATTTAAATGTGACACACCATGGGGGGGGACACTAGAGATAAAATGTAACCTAGGTAAAATTATTAAAGCCCCATGGGAACGAAGAAAAATAAATGAATTCTCAGACTAAAGGCACCAACGAACTGTATTGCAAATGCTAAAACCAAAGTTATTTAAGAAACAGTTGAATAGCATTATGAATAGATGGGAGATTTAAAAATGGCAAAGAGTGTTAAATTTAGAATAGGTGAAGGGAAAACAGTAATTATAAATGAGTGAATTAACTGTAAGAAAATTAATTATAAATATGTGATTAACTGCATCACAAATGGGTGTATTGTGGAATTGGTGAATTTACCTGAACACTTAAATTGTAGGGAGAGGAACAATGGTTTTAGATTCATGCTTAAGAAGCTCAGTGAAAGGGACAAAGTACTAGAATATCTAACACATAGCTAGAATGGGTGATTTTCAGCGAACGGAAAACCAGTATACATGCACCAAGGTCAGCAACGCTGTATCTATACATACATAGGTTTATTTTAATATGCTAACGTGCTACAAACGCAACACATTTTTGAAGTACTCATAGAAAAGCTAAGCTCCATAAAGCTAGTTCGATAATATTAGCTTTCACACAACCGGAATTGCCTAATTTCAAAATACGTGAAATCCGAAGAAAACTTTAACTTATATATTTTAAAATACCTCAAATATATAAAGTTGTATTTAATGTTGCAAAAAGAGAAAATTTTAGAAATTATTTTAAATTTACGCCAGGAAATACAAAATGTTATGTTCATTTATAATATTTCTTTATGTTTTTGAATTTGGCAAATTCGAAATATATTTTCAAGCGTAAAGAAACCATACACATTTCTTTTCTTTTCTTTTTTTCTTCTCCTTTCATTTTTAAGCTTTTAAACATATATATTTATCAATCAGAAAACTTTGTGATAGGAAAATTCTTCTAATGATGTATCCTTACTAAATTAGGTTTGCCTTTGAAAATATGTTGTATAAAGTTTATTTTAAAAAATAGCAAAGTAGAAAAAAAAATCTGTGTCATGGATCTTATAATTAATATATTTTCGGTTCTTTCATTTTAAAGAAAAATATTCCATCCGGAAATACTTACCCACGTAAAATACTTTACATAATTAAAAAATCATTTCTAACAACGAGTAATCAATCATTTTATTCTTTACTTCGAGATCTTGCGAACATTGAATTGAGAAGTTTTCCAAGAAATCAATCAATCAATACAATAGTTAATTATAAAAATTTAACTCGGAGTCCCTAAATTACTTAAGTTTAATAAGTTTTATTATATTTTTACTTCCGGTTGGTGTAGCTGAAAATTTGATATTTTACTTTCACATTTTTGCATCAAAATTTTTAATGCGTAGTCGAGCCGAGAGGAAGTTGACAATCCCAAGCACTGGCCAAGCTGGATGCTGCTTCACTTGCCGTGTTCTAATGGGAACAGAGTTTAGCTCCCAGACCACTGCGGGACCTAATGACATGTACAAAAGTTAATATTTTTAAGAAATGCAGTTTTTAGGTGATTGGGGTTAGATTACATATTTGCCAGTTAGAGGAAAGTGTGGCTCAGTGGGACATTGTTTTTGTCTACGATCCAAATACTCAAGACTTAGAAAAGTATAAAATACTTTTGATAACCTTTATTGTAGCATTGCGGAAAATAGTCACGTTTCGCCTCGTAGGGAAGTTGCATTTATATTACTTTCTACTTTCACGGCTGAAAAAGTAAAGCAAGTTTTACGCTTTTGGATTTGAACTATAAATTATCGTCTAATGATCATATCATTGTACAGTTGAACTGGCTTATAACAAGCTCGAAGGGACCACGGTATTTCATCGATATAACTGAGTGCTCGTAAAAAATGGGTTCTTGAAAAAATCGTAAATTCATACATACCCAGAGGAATGCGGCCTAAAATTATACCTTTAAGGGGAAATCTGATATAAAATAACATTAAGTGTTTAAATAAAATTTTGTTTCTTTGCTATGATGTTTTACACTATATTTTGCAGCATAAACATATTTTTATAATATTTTGAAAATACTTTGAGTAATGGAAAAATAGAATTTTGAGAAAGTGTCCAAAGGATCGTTTTACCCTCATCCAAAGGGCAAAATGCTCCTTCATTTATAAATAAGTACCAGGTTACCGAGCCATGCTCAGAATCTAAAGGCTCCCTAAGTGTAAAATAATGAATACGTAAATGCCTGGGCACGTATCAATAATCTACATGGTTGCCAAAGATTTTCATCGCTGTCGGATCACCCATACATTATCAGGTAAGCTTTGGTCGGCATTCAATGTTACAATGGCATATACTTTGTTTTGAAGAGGGATGCTAACTATTCGATGGTCGGTGCCATCAGAGTTGAGCAAAAAGTAGTTTAACGTAAGGTGCCTCCTTTCCTTCTGTAGCAGATCAGCGAGGGTATCAGCGAAGATCTTGGGCGATGCATTCACTAACAGCGTCTTCATTACTTCAGAAATATATCTGTCCATATTGAGGACGTTCAAATTCAGCATCAAGAATTTGAGTTGGTTGAACTGTCAGATGAATGAGTTTATAAAAAAAATTCATCAAGTCTGTTTTACACTGTTCGCAACGTAGCAGTACACACCAAAATCGTTAATAGTTTCACTCGTCATATACTGTGAACAAAGCCATTGTAAAGTATGCTTTCAAATTTCGAATTCTTTGAAATGTGGGTGACATCGAAGAAACAACCACACCAATTCATTAGGAAAATCGGAATGTCCTACATCAATCTTACAGTCCCCAAAATGGTTTCGGTTAATTTTTGTTTTTACTCTTCAGAAAAATGCAAAGCTCCAGGGTGAATGCAATCCATGTTAAAAAGTTTTAAACTATGATAATAAGTACCCACATTTGTGGCAGCTTTGTAGATACTTAGACTGTTTACCCGAAGTATTTGTCGACGTCTAGCTGTTCCATGTCGTTCTCCTTCCAAATACTAATCATCTGTTTCATCTGCTTGTGTTTGAACTGTTCACACATTTGCGCCAAGTGCTGCTGCCGGGGATCAAATGTTTCCACAGCTCGTTTTTGAGCTACACTTTCATGCATTTACGTCTTTATAATACATCTATGATGATAATTCTTTACGATTGAAATTGTAAATTTCTCTATAGTGCTTCAATTCAAACATAAAATACTTATTTTTTTCTAATTCAAAGAAAATACATCATGCATAAACAAATTCTACAAACGTAAATTCAATCTTATAGATACATAAATATAGATGCCATAAAAGTATAATCTTACATAAATATGCTTTAAACATAATTTTATTTTATAAACTCGCGCTTAAGAAAATAAAAAGTGTAACGCAATTTAAATTATTAGTACAAAAGGACACTTCGAAATCATGAAATCAAAAACAGAATAGATCAAAAATATTCTTATATAATAACCCTAACAACTACGTTAACGTTGACAATAATAGAACAAACGGATAGACTGAAGAAAATGGACTTCTGACCTCGAATAAATCAAAAATACATCGCTCCTATATAGTTACGCTGATCCCTGACTCTGTCACAATTCCAGTTCAACCACTCAAAATAAAACTTTTACCATACAAACAGATTAAAAATGTATTGTCTAATAACTTAAAATTTACACGGTTCGTTGGTGCGATCAGCCTGAAAATTATCATAATTATGTAAAAAAAGAAAAAAAAAAGAAAGAAAAAGAAGAAAGAAAAAAAAGAAAGAAAATATCTGATAATCCACCCGTTCCCTGATTTTTAAGCGTTTTTTTTTTTTTTTTTGTATTTTTAGCTCTATTTCATTTAAGAGAATGAAAAAAGCTAATCATTTGAGTGTCAGAATTATCTATTGCAAGTGACATTGACGTTACATTGAAGTCACGGTTATCAGGCTTTGAAGGAAAAATTACGATTCCAATTCGCTTAAGATAGCTTTTCTAAATTACTACTCAGTTTAACTTTTATTCAAAAATAAAACGGTTTTCTATGCATTAAGCATGGATATAGGAGAGGATGTTGATACCAAACGAAATGTTTCGAATACGAAATGTTTCTGCAGATTATACAATTCGAATTTCGATGTATAATAAAAATTGAATATGAAGTTATTTGATTTTAAGTGGGTAAATATTAAATATTCTGAGTGTAGACATTCTATCGCCCGCTGTAATTGTCTCCACAAAGGGCTTTATCCTTTAGTTTAATGACAGTACACAACACAAAACAACACAGTCTAATCCACGTCTAAATAAGAATTGAAAATTTATTAGAAAAAATCTTAGTAACCAGTTTTCATCCTCCCAATTTACTGCTTCCACATATGGACAACTCCCAGCCTGCGGCCGGATGGGGCCCGCCATGGCTTTTGGACCAGCCCTCAGAACAAGTCAAAACCCTGTATAAAACCTATGTAACACATTCAAACTTCCATATAAATCCAAATTATACGGCTCGCGATTTCGCTAACATCCTGAAGTAAGGCCCAGGAGGCCACTATCGTAAAGTTCTGCCCGCAACTTTTAAAAGGTTGTCCATACGATGATAAAATAAATGAGTTGAAATCATCAACTGTAGTGAATGAAAACTAAACTGATGGCTGATCATCTGCAAAATTAATTTGAACATCGGCTGCGAGCCCAATTTAGGAATCGATCGTATCATTTTTTCATCGGAGTTTCGAACATCGTTTCATTATAAACGGTTGACCCATTAAAAAAAAAAAAAATCGTCAGGGTAACTACATTTAAATATTTATCGTCAACTTGGCAGAATAAGGCAGTTAAAATAGAATTCAACCTAGTGCCGTTATTTAAAAAAAAAATGGAATTTTCATGTTACGTCACAGCAGTGACGGGCCCGGTCAAAAATGTTAGTGCAGCCGGAAGCATATGAGCCCTCCCCCCTTTCCTCCGGAGAGGATTGGAAAATCTTCGTTACTGAATTTGAAAGCTGGCGGATTAAGCCCTCACCGAGGAAAAAAAAAAAAGAAATTACATAAAAAATGTCAGAGATCCTGTTTTACTTCCATAAAATGGAGATAAATTTCAACCAGCCGCTCTTATCCTCAAAATTGCATTAATCCATGTCTGATTCGAAGTTTCCTTAGAATTTTCTTTTGTAACGATAACTTGAGATGAAAAAAAAAAGAAAACTTACTTATTTTTTATGTCAAATCAATCCTCCTTTCTTTTAAACATGCGAATCGGTCAGTGATGTCCCCATAAAAGGCGTTGTTTTAATTCAGATATCAATAATTTTAAAAGCTCTTTAAAATTTCCCATGTTTAAAGAATTTTCTCGCTCGCCATGTCCTCTAAATGCCAGTTCTTGCTTATTTAAAAACAATACTGCTTTGATGGGTAATTGTCCATTCATAAGCGTCTATTCAGGCTTACCTTCTTGATAAATTCAGCAATATAAACTCCAGAGTTTACCAAACATATATTCTCCTTACCCCCTCCCTCACTTCTCGTCCGAGCGAATCAGTTAGTCGAGTTCTCAAGTTCAGCCGCCGTTAGAAAATCTTCCATCGGCTGTATCAGCTGCATACTCCCTATGCCGGAGAGGCTGCTAACGTAGTCGTTGTCATGCTGCCAATTTTCTTTTCAGCGCTCTGGGCTGAACCAAAGATTTTCCCAATTGAATTGCGGGAAGTTTAACGCTTTTTTTCTGAATGAGCGATCCGGCCACAATATGTTTTTTTTTTTTTGAGATTTTTTTAATTTACCGTAGGAATTCCACAATTCTAATCTGAATTTAGGAAAATTAGTAGAATAAATTATTTTAAAGTATGTGCTGATAATTTCGAGTGCAGCCCGGCTGTACTTGCTGTATCCCACGAGCCGCCACTGCGTCACAGGATCTTTTTTCTTACTGTGAATGGCTGAAAAGGGTGTCATTTTCATTGAAATTATTCGGCTAAGCTGAAACTTTTATGCACTTTTGAAATTCGTATCATATGGATCAATAAAATACATGAAAAATCTTTATTGTTTTAGTATATACGCGAAAATACATTTAGCTTTACGTTAGTTACAAAAGGATAATTGTAATAAATTCAGGCAATTTTTCACATAAGATTTACGAATAGTTTTGTATTAATAACTACGAATTAAGAATAATTAAATTATTTACGTATATTCCATCAAGGTGCTTGCGGGGATGGCAACGAAGACTCTTTTCTCTTTTTCTTTCGCTGGTTGCCAGGACGATATTTTGAAATAAAAATAACTTTTTAATTCTAAACAAATTTATGTAGCTGAATGGTGTAATATATCTAGTTACTAAAATATTTATTTGTCTGTGTACTGAATATCAAGTTCCATTTATTTTGTTTCTTTGCGAAATTAATTTTTACTATTATATATCGATGGCGTGTATTTTTTAATCCGCCCCAAACTTATTTGAGCGTCCCTTTTAGGAAGATTGCATCAAGTGTGTTTTTCAAACGCTCAATAGATGGCGCTACCGTCCAAAAATTTTAAATTTTAAATTTTGAGCGTTTTAGAGTTTTTTCAATTAATTGACCTAGCTCAATCGTTTCAGGGGCCCAAAAAACCCCCAGGTACGAAATTTAAAAAGAATCCTTAGAGCAGTTTTCGAGATCGCTCGGACATACACACACACACACACACAAACATTCCTCGTTTAATATAAGAGCGGATTATATTTTTTTCACCGGCAAAATAAAAGATGTAAAAAATATTGGCTATACGTAATGAAATAAAATTAGCTTTAAAAGCATACAGTATACATAAATTGTTTCATGAATATTTTAAAATTTAAAAAAAAAAAGAGTCACAGACAATAAAATGGAAAATTTCAAAGTTGTAATTCAAAATTTATAGAAAAAAATTAAATAATGTAATTGGGAGTCCCGCATTTTGAAATAGCATGTAGGGCTTCCATAATGGCTAAGACCGGGTACTGGAGTTTCTTTAGTCGATGGATTTACACGGCAATAGGGCTTCCCACTTTAGGTCATTTTAAATTATCATCTAAAAAACATACTCCATTCAGTAAATCAAGTCATAATTCTGTACATGAAAGACTGTACAGTACATCTAAATAAATAGGAAAGAAAGCGATTGCCTTATCTTACCTTATCACAGATCCTGTAAAACAAAATTTTTCGAATAATTCTATTTAGACGTGTAATACTGTGACTGAATGAAAATTGCCATCGCTTCTTCTTCTCATGGCACAACTATCTTATATGTTACCCAGTACACAGTGCTACCTGTATCTAAGAAAATATATGTGGATAGTTTTGCCCGTTAAAATCATTTTGGGGCACCTTCCCCTATCATGTTACTTATAATTTTTTTTTAATTTCTGTAAAGTACAAAAGAAGGTGGTTAATTTGCTTTAAACTGCGTTATTGTTCCTCGGAAAAGAATTGTGGCCCGAAAAACAACGTCATTTACACCATTTGCTCTTGAGAAAGTTTGAAGTTTTTCTACACCCGAAAATTTTGGGAGCCGTTGAGTTTGAAATTCCTCATATACGTAGTTTTCAATGACTCCGGAATGTTACAGGAATTTTTCAATGAAAGGATACGTTCCACTGGAGTTCAATAGAGATATTATAAACTACAAAAATATTGCTCGCTGTAAACTGGTTAATTGTTAAAAGCTAGTTATGCTCCCGTAGACTTAGCATTGTATCAACCAAGTATTTCTGATTTCCTCGTTAAATTCTTAAATGTGTTTCATCATTATAACTGTTTTTAAATCTTTTCATTTGAAAATTCATTTCATATCTTCTGCGTTGAATATCTCAATCTGTATTTAATGATAGTAATAACTAGACCGCGGATTATATGCACTTAAAAAGTGACAAAATATGCATGCAAATATGCATCAAAAAATCTAAAAATATGCACTAAAAATCTAAAAATATGCACCAAATAACTGAAAAAATATTCACATATTAACAGAAAATAAAAACGTATTTACTTGTAAAAGTATTTTCTATCACTTACCTTGCAATTATGACACATTTTTTTTCTCTTTGAAACTTCAAAACATCATGAAAGACAGAATGAGAAATTTTTATTCACAATCTTAGTGATATGAAATATGAATTAAAACTGCTTTCAGTAATTTTTGTTGCAATACACAGCTAAGTGTTTTTCTAAATTTTCAATAGTAAGGCTTTGTCTTTTATCATCTAAAATCATTTTATATGCTGAAAATGCTCTTTCAACATCAACGAATGTCACTGGACAGTACTTATAATATTTCGCTTTGGATGGTTCTACTTTTTCCGGTAATTCACTCCCCTCACCATTAATAAAATTATTTATTTTATTCACTGCCAAAAATCCTGAATTTTTATTTAAAATAAAATTCAGTTTCTCACTGATTTCTTCTCCTAATGACTCTGGAATCTTACCAACGCATTCCTGTACTTTTACAACTTGACTCATTACATCACTCAGAAGCAGATTTTGATATTCTAATTTTGTGATGTCTGATGTTAAGAAAGAAAAATGTGTTTCGATTATCGATAGACCTTTTCGGATGGACATATCGCTAAGCATTTCTTCCGCAATGAAAAAAGAAGAAGAATCGACGCTGTCCAAAGCATTAACTACATCTTTTATGGAGTTCGTCTTGTCCATAATCCGAAATCCACGTCTTCATCAGGGTTGGCATGCTTGCTTTCATTCTAGCCATTTCTGAAATTTTAATATATAGGCTGACTTAATTTAAATTGTTGCAAATACACACGAAAAAAATTGAAAGCGTATATGCTATTTTGCTGGGAACCTGAGGTTGTATAAATTTTTCAAAGCGTGGGTCTTAAGAGTTAAAAGAAAAAAAATACTGAAGGGAAGGTAAAAAAAAGTTACAAATTCAAAGGTAAAGAGATTGAAATATGCATCCAACAGAGAAAATGCGTCATTTTATGCAAAATCATCAAAAACACCTGAAATATGCAATTGCATATGCAAATATGCGATTGCATATAATCCGCGGTCTGGTAATAACAATGTTTTGACATAATATGGCTCTTTTGTGTGCATTTTTGATTGTTCCACTGTATCTTATGACCCAATGTGCCATTATGCGAGGCACAGTGGGACAACTTCAGTACATTTTGAGAATATATATTTTATGAATGAAAGCTAAAAAATGTTAAAATATTTTTATCTATTTAATTTTTATTCTTAATGTAAAGAAAAAAATTGCTTATACAAGTAAAAATTGCATTATTCTACCCCCTCTCCCCTGTTCTGTATTAAATACTTTTCAATGTTTAAGCCGGTGTTTGGAAATGATGTAACGCCATTTTTAATATTATTATAGAATCTCCTAGACTAATACGTTTGATTTTTATATTACCAGAATCAAAGTTAAAATTTTGGGAAATAAAAGGGCTTAATAAAACGATCTGACAAAGGTAACAATTGATATAAAATATTTATGAAGAGTATTAAGCATTTTTTTGGATTAGTAATAACAATTTGCTTGGAAGAACAGTATAAGTTTTGATACAGTCTATCAGAAGTATTCTAATGAGCAAATTCCACGCACATACACAATTTAAAAATTTTTGCAGCTCATAATTTTCATTTTCTTCTTATAATTTTCAATGATTTCAATTAATTAATAGGCTACAGTCCAGATAAGAATAATCACAGTATAAATAAAATAAACACGTACTAATGGATTTAAAGTGCAATTCATTAACGGAATAGCCAATTTTCCTATATATTTAATTGAAAATTTTAATTAAAGCATGCATAAGCCTTTTAATTTTGTTCTTACGAAAATACAAATTATTTTTCAAATGTTTATGCTGTAGGTAATATTATAATAGCAAAGAACTAGGAAAAATAATACCGGAATATTGGACTTACATTATACGTTAATCCAACGACAAATTCATTTGGAAAATTATATTTTACATACATAGATACTTAGATGTCTGTGTATATCACACATAAGTGATCAATGCAAATTTTTAAAAAAATGTTCAGTATAACGTAAAAGACTCTTCGTTTCCTACTTTCTGAAGCTATTGGAAAACGGTTTCACTCAGCATAAATTTATCTTCATATTTCTGACAATTTTTAAGGTATAATTCTCAAAATATGTACATTAGCTCATCAATATTTGATGAACATTTTACGTATTCGATTTTTTTTTTGTATGGAGGTTGTATGCAAATTTGAAAATTATTACTTTTTGAAAATTAACGGAAGGAATATTTCATAACGCAGTTTTTCCTACTTTATTTTTGAACATTCATTTCAATTGATAAATATAGCTATATAGTTATATAGTGCCATTATATATATCTATCTATATATATATATATATGTAATGTATAAAAAGGTAATTTGGGTTTTACTAGTTTGGGTATTGTTCAAGTGGGTACTTTCATTGTAAGTTTTGCTTTCCTGTCATACTTGCCACGTGCGCTCTGGATCTATGTTTTATTTATTTTTTTATTTGTCAGACATCGGGTCGTCGATTCTGAGTTCTTTAGATGTACACGTGTCCCCACGCCTTTGTAGCCCCGGATGCGGGTCATTTTGGTAAATGTGTGTGGTTCGATCAGAGATAAGAGAGAGGAGGAGTTGTGTCACCGCAGACCACGTGGTGTGGTAAGCGTAAATACTCCCGCACATCAAAAATCGAGAGACTTCTGCCACTGGAACTGCATAATTAGTCCACGCTGATTTTTGTACCCGTCTCCCCTCCCCTCTTGTCATGCTATATTGTAACTTAAAAGATAATGATAAATAAACCATATTATTTGCCTTAACTCTGGAACTTTACTGGAAATATCGGACTTTACTGGAAATATCTCATATATATATATATATATATATATATATATATATATATATAGTGGCATGTCAGTCGTTCAAACTAACTACTAGAGCTCAAGTTTGGATTATCAGTAAACTACAGAACTTATCTCATAAAAACATTAATGTTGTAACGAACTAGTGTTCAGTTACTAAGTCGTAACATAGAAGAAAATGTTTCAGAACCATTAAAGTACAAGTATTTAGCGAAAGAGAAAAAACAAGTAAAAAAAAAGTTATCACTTTCATAAGTCACACGATCAATAACTAGTAAAAGGGGAAATGCAATTTTCCACTATGAGCTTAGTAAGTCTAAAAAGTATTTCCGTTTTCAGTTGCTCCCTAATATGTCATACTCCTCAGTAATGTTTCTAAGAGATCAAGGTCTTATCTCTTGCGTATTGGCAGCACTGCAGATACGGTTCGCTGTGTTCCCAGGAGTAAAACACTGATGCATTTCATACTTCAAAGTAATCCTGTTTTACCCCCTTCCTTTTGCAGTGAAAATTTAGAGTGGTCTGAATTTTACCGATAGAAAGAAATTTGTGCTTGTTTTGTTTCAACTGCACATAAATTTTAGAGATGTAGAATTTGGGGTTCTTATTGTTCTGTGAGTATCGGTTACTGTGCTCTGGAGAGCCATGAATCAGAGTTTTGCAATTAACTTCAAGTTCTAGAACTGTGGATTCTTCCTTTTTTTCGAATGGTGTCTTTTCGGTAGCATATCGCATCCAGTAATGTTTGATACTTTAAAGGAATATAACTTGTGTTACTAATAAAGAAATGTTAGTAGATTTATATTTTAGAAAATGTATAGGTACATTATATGATATGAGATAGAGCGCTTGTACTTTTTGATATGTTCATCCTCTTGTTTAGGACGAATTAGCAGTTGTTAGATTTATTAGGAATGTTGGGGAATTCGCGAAATTAAACATTTTGTCATAAAATGTTCGTTACTTTAATTTGTTGCTTAAATAAAAATAATTAATGCATGAAAATTTATCTGGACATTGTCATTTCCATGTCTTCTGAAATGTTTCGAATGTACTTTGTTTCACAGTACAAATTCTGTTTTCACCTTTCGTACGCATTATTTACCTTTCTTATGCATAAAATAATTAAAGTGGCGTATTACTTTTTCTATGCAAAATTCGGGAGCAAGAATAATTATGTTTTTCAGATGAAAGAAAAAAATTCCGAATTGGTGAGAAACAAAATTTCCTCAAATATTTCATCTATCTCAAAAAGAAACATGGATATATTTTTGTATTTTTATCTTAGAATAAGGCCCTACTTATTTGGTAGTACTGAACTTTCAATCATTCTATTTCAAAAGCACAGAGCGTCCTAAAATTTCCCCTATTTTATAATGAACTCATTGCCCGAGACGTTTTTTTTTAAATATTAAATTTTAGCGTTTGCTTATTGTTGCATTAATTTTTTAATTTTTATTGTTTGATTCATTTCTTTGCTCAAGTTGTGTATGAGTAAAATTCTGTGTTATTTTTTTTCCTCAGAGCGAAATGAATTTATCCCTCAATCATAGAAGTATACTTCATGTGATATGTCTTTAACGAAAATTGTCTGAAAAAATATAGAAATAAATTTAGTTGAATAAATATCCAAATGATATTCATATTTCTTGAGTATAGGGACTTTAAGAACACTCTGTATTATCACTGGTACGAACGGTTATGCAAAGATTTATGCATAAAAACAGTTTTTTAAGTTATACGAAAACTGCATTCGATGGAATCTATCAATATTTTAATTTGTTTATCTTTATTTAATAAAGAAAATATTATAATGCATATGACCAATGTTATTTAATCCAAAATCAAGATTCTCTTATCATTCACGAATTTTGTGGAAAATTTTGTAAGTTAACACAGTTTTTTCTCATAAAAGCTATATTAGTCCTTAAACACATGCTAAATACAATTTCTCCATATAGCATTTACTTCTTTACAGAAGATAATAATTTCTCAATTTTTGAAGAGTGAAATGAAGATCAGTTTTTCTACATTTAATCACAAAATAAGGGAATGGCAAATCATGAGTTGTTGATTTTTCGCACTTTGTTTGTAAATACTCTTTCGCTGTTTCAATGAATGAACCTTGCGAAACCATTGCGTGCACTCAGCTTCCATCATCATTATTATTTTTTTATAACTCACATGAGCACTCATACGTATGGGCAGAGAGGTTCCATCGTCCATGTGTTCCCTCTAGCTTCCCAATTATCTTTATGATTTACGTACTGGTTTAATGTGAAAGTGCAACACTAAAATATAGTATCTTTTTGGGGCAGGACTGTTGACTCCCCCCCCCCCTACAAAAAATGTTTCGTGCACCCATGACAACACATGACTGAGACCTCCAATTTAAAGAATAAGAGAAAACAAAACATTTTCTCTCCAATTTAACTTTTTTCACATTTCATCTTGTACATTTAAAAACTTTTGAAGGTATGACTTTTTGTAGAGGCCCAAAAACATTAATAACACCTTGTACATCAAATTATAAATTAAGATAGAACTTGGTGCTAGACACTTCCAAGCCTTCTTCTCATTATTTACCTTGAAACTGACTTAATGTAAAAAGCACAATAGAAACAAGACTGACAATGCATTAAAATTTCATATTCTAATTAAACAGTTCACCATAATTTTCCAACCGCCTTCGTTTAAGTTAAAGTGTGATACTTTAAAATATTCAAGCTCCGTGCCTCATATTTAATTATTCAATCAGGTGAGACTGTCGGAAAGTAATGAACCAAATACCGTGGCAGAAACCCTGAGTGGATTTTCACTGAATTAGTATTGATTAAATGGATCGCCTCTTGTTCGTCATTTTCGGTCGTAATTTAAGTTTGGGTTTCCTCCTGAGTGGAATATGAATGCGATAAAACTGATACTGTCACCGTCGGAAGGAATATGAATGCAGTTTTAATAATGGTGTCAGTTATATATTAAGTATAACTATCTGAAGTGCAAGATTTAGCAAGATTAATTAAACGGTATAGGACGTGCAATGTATAAAATATTAGAATAAAAGTAAGATTATAAATGTCTATTTTCATTTTCATATCATTATAATGGAAAACTATATTTATCGAAAACTTCAATTTTTTCAAATGCCAGGTTTGGATCAAATTTCAACTGTTTTTCTCTTTAAAATATTCATTAAAAATTTACAAGATTTTTACGTTTCTCTGTCAATGTTCAGTGAAAATCAGATATTTTAATCTTATGGAACTGATAAGAAAGAAATAATAAAATTAAATAACGCGTATGTATTTTTGGACTGTCACAGCAAAAACGTTTCATATATTAGGCGATTTTACACCGAAACCGATAACTCTAAAGGGTTTATAGACCGTTAACTCTAGACCGATAACTCTAAAGGGTTATACGGTGCCGTAAGAATATGTACGTTATGTTTTTAGATAATCTTTTAGCTTTCATTTTACTTTGTTTGAAACTGAAAATATTTGAATATTTGAAAAACCTTGATCCTTCCATGCATGAGTAATTTATTATCGAGCAATAATTTTCAGAATTTTTTTTTTTTTTTTAACACACCTAGATGCTACGAAATTTTTACAAATAATTGAAAGTAACTAAAATATTTATCATCAATTTCTTGATCTAAATAGCTGATCGTTTCCAATTTCCATTACCTTAGGTAACACTCTTTATTTACTTCATTTTTGAGTAACGCCATCTATCTGTGAAGGTAGAAAAATAAATGATAACCTCAAATATATTTTTTGGAAGAGTTATTTATGTCTGGACACGAAATATTAAAAAAAATATTCTTAACTGCGTTTCATTATGGTGTTTTCTCATGTATATATTTGTTGATGGAAACACGGGTTATGGTTTAGATGTTTTTTTTCTTGTTTTAAAAGTATTTTTAAAACTCTAAATATTTTAAATCTACACAGTACTTATAAAATTTTTCTCTGGTCATTCAATGTCTTACATTTTTCTCAATTCTAACAGCTGAGCCTCAGTATTATAGTATAACATTTGATAGAATTTAATTTAATCAAATTAATTTAATTAATAATTATTATAATTAATTTAATTTAAGTTCTCTAAAGTTTGATTTACTGTTTAGATTAATTTTTCCTTAAGTCTCCTGTAAGAGATTTTTAAGCATTCTACACACCATTATCAGTTATGGCTATATGTGATTTAATTCTATTCATCTATAAACACATAAAATATAAGGAAAAAATATGTATTTTATTTTCCCTAGAATTTACTGATAAACATAACCTTTATCAATATCTTGCAGCAATTTTTCTCGTCGTATTGTATTTCCTGAGAATTACAACAGATGCATTTTCTTCCTATTGCCAAAGTTTGATCTCAAAACCATTGCTTTTTCAATCGATTGTCGTTACATGCTATTGACTTTTGCATCTTAGTATGTTCCACCATATGTTTTATTTTTTTGCCTGGCTAATACATATCTGTGCATTGGGTTTACTTTGGTTGTTCTGACTTAAGAAAAAAAATAGACTGTTATTTCTAAGAAAACTATGAATGTATAAAAAACATTTTTAGAAAATTAATTTAAATTTAATAAGAAAAATACATTTGTAGGTATATTGTAAAACTTCTGAAATTTAATGCAGTAAATGAAATATTTTGTGAATTAGGAAACCGGACGCATATTGAATGACTTTGCATCAACACACAGCAAAATACGCAAGAATCTAATTGTGTTGCTTCATGTTCAACACAAATGACCATAACATTTCATTACAACTGGAATCATTATAAATGATACTAGAAATGAATCATTAAGATAACACAAAATATTCTATTAAATTCATTTGCAAACCATAAGATTTTGGTTTAAAAATCAGACTCAATATTTTGGCGCAGTCTTGATGGGTTTGTGGTTAAGGCAAGGGCAATACACCTAAGGGAGGATGTCTTGGGCGGACCACTTTTTAAGTTGTTCTAACCCATATCCATGTTACATCTGAAGAAAACCGGTTTAAAAACTCCTACAGTTAGATCTATATCCGCAGAATAGGACAAAAGCCTGAATCTTCACATATCCGAAAAACTACCAATGGTTAGTATCTCATCCACTCGGCCATTGGACTGCAGAAGTGGGCTAATGACAATACAATGACATTATATTTTACATAACAAGCTGCAGTTACAACTATTTACAGCAAACGTAATATAATGCTTCTTTTTCAGTGCACTGAAAACTGCACAAAATGGTCTATACTACTTAAGACCATCATATTTAGTGATGTTTATGCTTTTAATAAGTATATAAATTCGTAATTAATATCCTTTTTCTTAAAAAAAAATTATTCTTTTTTTCTTTAGTTTTGAAGGCAAACTCAGTGTTCTCAACTGTAATAGAAAATAATTATTTCTAATTTAAAGTTTATTGTTTAATTAGCAAACAGACATTTTATTATTTTTCCTTAAAAGAAGAGAAACGGTATTTAGCAAAAGTATAGCTTTGATTGAAATATTAACGCTGTATTATTATATTTCATATAAAATTTGGTTAATATTGTAGCTGGTCTCGAAATTCTCAAACTAATATCGCATTAATGATTTCTAGAGTCAGAAACATTTGACAGAATTTGCAGACATGTGTATTTGTCAGGTAGAGCGAAATACTTAAATTAAGAGGATAGCGGTCAACCGTGATACGACTAATTTCAATGCCTCCCCCAACTAAATTATGGCTCTAAAACGACTGCATTTTACTATGATTTGTTATGATACGTTCAGAGAATAAAGTTTGTCATGTGTTAAAATCTAATTTCATAAAACGAATTAGATTACAAGCAAGTAATAGCACATATATTTTATATATTGTTTAATGATTAAAAATTTATTTATGTGCTAATATATCCTTCTATATTTTTTTACTGAAATAGCTATTGTAGTTAATATTTGAACACAAAAAAAATAAAAACAGTTTCCGAAATTCTGAACAATATAAATGAGTTCAGCCCGTATAAAATCTTTAATATGCATTTTAATGCGCATGCTTCTTTCATAATACAAAATTAATGGGAAAAAAATAATACAAAATAAAAGGTCGACGCTAGAGGCAAAATTTCCTTTATTTATTTATTTTTGTCAGAAAACAAAAATCTCCGCACTGTACAACAGATACGCGAGCTCAAAATAAATAAATAAAAATAAAATAAAATAAAATAAAGTCCCTATTTTCAAAAACTAGATTGGCATTCATCGTTTAAATAAATCAGTGGTGATCAGGAATCAGAACGAAAATTAAAAAGCAGCTCAAACTTTCTTAAATAATTGGAGTTAGGTGAATTGGCTCAGTCTTTTGGCTAAATGGTGAACATAATTTTTTACAGTGTCCCAGTCTTCTTCGGTGCAAGTAACGACGCAAATAGCTGTGGAAGAACGTCTTGCATGGACACATTTTTTTTCTAAAATTTCCTCGCTTATCTCAGAATTTTATTTTCTCATTCAATTTAATTTAACTCATTTTCAATTGTAGAAATTTGGAATTCACTTTATCGACTTAGTGCTCAGAAAAGTGCATCGCACATCTTTTAAATGTAATATTGTATACAGCACATAACAATAATGTAACATTCAATCCCATTATAACCACTGTTTTTCAATAAAAATGACAACACAGACAATAACAAAAGCAATTCCGACAAATACTTCAGACAATCATTAATGTACTTTCTTAACATCTCAGTTTCAGAGTTTCGCAATTTACTGCTATTTGCAGCCTTTTTCAGTTGTAAACACTGAGTAGTCAATAAGCAAAGGCTGACGTGGAGTGATTTATGTCCATGTAATTGCATATAATGGAGGCTAACGATTGAGAAGAAAATATCAGTTCCTGCCGTAATGTCATGTTGAGGAAACATAATTACTGAGCATAAGATAAATAAGAATTCTGATAAATTCTATTGATTTCATATCTAATGCATCGGCGTTTTGGAAGTTCTCTGGGCTTATGCATACGGTTGTACATAAATTAAGCAGTGAAACTTTCCTTTAAAAATAAATTTGAGAAATGCTGATTTTCATTCCGTCAAATTAAGTTATGTAATAAATTTGTGAAAAAAATTCTTAATATGAAATATGAAATAAAATTTAAAATATAACACGTACCGTGTTGTTTTTGACTATTTTACAGTGAAAAAAGAATTTTAATAACACACGTTATTAACACAAAATATTATTCTCTAGGACATACTATTCACAACTCATGTGAATTTCATGTGAAATCAGCAAATTTCCGTGTTTGGTTTGTTTTTTGCAATTTTTAAATAGTTTTGATAAATTGTATTTTCGTTAGAGATTTTCAAATAAAAAAATACAGAATTGTATCAAATTCATTCTTTTTATGACAGAAATAATTAAAACTTTTCATTAAATTTGTGTTGTATTGTGAGTGATTGTACTGTGGAAATTCTAATATATGTATTTTTTTAATTTGGCAAAATTAAATTGTGACGTTTACAGAAACTTACAGCTGTCGAGAAATGCCGCAGAAGTGACAGGTATCTTACCGAATTCATTTTTTCTCACTAATCATCGTTTCAATTATGGATTTTTTATTGTCTTATATCTTGTTGATTACATAAAAATGTGTCATACCCATTGTTAATTATTGGGTTGGCAACAAAGTAATTGCGTTTTTCCGTATGTCAATATTTCGCTTGGCCAAAACTACTGAAGTTAATTATGCGAAATTTGGCAAGTACGTGAGTTCTTCAACATAGGTGCTAGATCAGAGAGCATTTTCCAAAATTCGTAATCTTAGGGGGGGTAAGGGGCGAAAAAGTTCTTTTCACATATCCCGCGTGATCTAAAAAAAAAGCAGAGATATCCGTGAAATTCTTTCTGTAAAATACAGCAGTCACGAATACCTAACAATTAATTTCAGGACATTTTTAATGTTGTCCTCTAAGGAGGATAGAAGCGAAAAAAGGGGGAGGGTGGCCATCTTTTATGGGCGGAAAAAAATACTGCCAGTGAAATTCTTACTTTAAAATGTAACAAATATGAATCGTATGTTCAGGCACAGCTTACCTGTAATTAAAAACTTGTTGAAAACTTATTTGCTTGAATTTTATACAAGAAAACGCAGTTACTTTGTTGCCAACCCAATAGTATTCCATTAAATATCATGCTTCAGGATAAAATTTGTAAAATTTCTGTTATTTTTCAGGATTGGGAAACGTTTCAGAACTGTCCACTAATAAAATCTGAGAAATATCTGCTTTTCTTAACCCATTATTGCCCAGAGATCTATTTTTAGACCGACGCGAAATTTGTAAGTCACTCAAATATATAAGCATTAGTTTATTTTCCTAGTTTAATTTCTTGAATAAAAAATCTGATTTCCACAAAATACTCAGAGATAACAAGTTTAAATGAGAATATTTCCCTGTCTTATTCACATTTTTAGAAAACAATTTACGTTCTTCATGCCACATAAATGTCGGAAATTTCTTTATCACTTCTGGCATCAACATAAATTTGAGAAGGTGCTGAAAAATGTTGGGTGCTAATGTGTTAAGGCAAATAGCATTTAACAGTATGAAATAGCTAGCACTGTTGGCTGTCGAGATAATAAAAAAATATTAAAAAGAAAATAGTTTCTGTAAACCATTCACAAGTGAAAAATAAAGGAAACTGCGGGGAAAACACATAGCAACCGCCCTAAATGGCAGAATAATGCATGATTAAATTTGCAAAACATCGAAATATGCCGAAGCGCATACTAACGGAACATTTAAATGACGAAGATATTTAGGTTTCTCACCGTGCTGTGTAGTGACAACTTAAATAGTTAGGTTTGAAGACAACATAACCATATCACAAATTGAAGCTTACTCAGGGTATGATTTAAAAAAGAAAGCTTGAAATGGGTTCACAAACACAAAGCATTTTGAATAAAGATTAGAGATGCGCTCGGTAGCTTCATGAAAATTCAAGTCATAAAGAATATTTTTATTTTCCTGCAGGTTTGTTTTTCAGATTAGTCCGATTTCCATGCCTTGAGTGATAGGTCACAGTTATTATCAACAAGACGAGGACTTGCGGCTTGGAGGTTAGGAGTCTGTCATACTCCACACCAATCGCATAATCTTACGGTTGCGGTTTTGATTCACACATGTACCCAGTTTGCTTACATTTTCTTCCTCTATACTAATAAAAACTGTCATTAGGTGCATGCATAAACGCACAAACTCGTTGCACGATTTTTTGTAAGAAAACTGAAATGCGTTTGTTCAGTGCTATCCGTTTCTTTTGCCTTTACAAACAACTTCAGTTTATTTAGTTTCATCGCCTAGGAGATGTTTTTGTTTAAAAATCGCGTCTGTTGTTATTTTTGTCAAGGAGAGTTTTTAGTACATTCTCAATGTAAAATCAACAGGATTTTAAAAGAAAGAATGGCCATTATTAAAGTGCACAAATCAAAATTTAGAAATTTCAATTTAAACTTGCATTACTTGAAAAGTATTTAGCAATCAACTTCAATCCCAACACTTAAAATATGCATTTTTTAAATTTACTAAAATGAAAATACAAGAAAATGATTTACTTTGAAAAATCCTGTACCTCCGTTGCAGTTTCTAGCGTGTGCATGAATTTCCTCCTCGAAAAAATAATATTTGCAGCTTCAGCAGACGTAAAATATTTTTCATAACAACAGACGCCATTTCATAACAGCAATGTGCAGCAAATCCATCTTCTTAAAAAAACTGGATGAACTTCCTCCATCCTCAGTTTGAAACTAACCGCACTCAGTTTTGTATACGAACGTCTAGTTTATAAACTGAATGCACTTAGTTTCGTTTACGAACACCTTAGATGGAAACTAGTGCATGAGTGTAACTGGTTTGTCCTTTACAAATGTGGTCATTGTATTGTCCACTTTACTAGACGAGGATTTATAAGCGGTTCCTGAAAACAAACACACTTTTCCGAAAGATAAATGTCCAAATACAACAACAAGACGTCTACAAAACAAATTACAATTGTAAAATAATAATCGATAATGAGGCTACACTTTCTTATATTCCTATATGTACATGTGAGGTGTGTAAATCATTAAAAATCGGTCAAATCAGCAAAATTCAAAGATGCTGCAACATTATCTCAAAAATTAAATCTGATATTCTGATAAAAAATCCGCGAAATGTGTTCCATAAGGGATAGTGCCAAGGCATAACCATATTGAATATTAAATGTCTCTTCAAAAGTTAATATTCAAATTAAAACTTAACAGATCATTCCCAGTTATCACGAATTTTACAGCAAACAAAAACATATTAAACATAACAGTAAATTCTAAATATTCAATTCCGCCTAAAAAAATCAGAAAAAAAAATTTAGACACATTTCTTGCACACACTACAGTTGACAAATGCTCCGTCACTGTCGTTCTCATATTATCTTGAGATTACACCTTCTCAAAAAAGTATTTGAGTGAACCTTAAATTTCTTTAACAGATTTCAAAATGAAAGTATCACTCGCCATTGAAAATGCACATAATCATAATAGTTTATCATGGTTCTTTCTAACAGTGCGTTGTTCAAATAAATAAAGAGTTTTTTATAATACTAGGGGCCAAGGCCCCCAGACTCGCTACGCTCGCTTTTCGTATGAGGCATTCGGCCCCTAATCTGGCTTATTCGTAAAAAAGACATAATTTTAACAGACTAAACCCGAAGATTGGATCAGATAGAATGTACATTGCTTGGTTCTTGCATCTTCATTGGTACATAAAAATTTAAACTTCACGCTTCAGTAGACACCCTCCCCCTCATAATACGGAAGATATTTTGTTATGGGAATCCGTGTTATACGGGTCCTGAGCTATACTCCACCTGGAGTGCGGACTCCGCTTATAATCGCTGGAAAAATTATTTGCACTCTTCAGAAACACAATGATTTTCAATGTTGCCATTAAAAGTTATATTAATTAGGAGCTAAAGCGTAATAAAATCAGAACATATGTTTCAGCTGTATTTTTAATAATGTAAAACCTATTGGACACCTTGCGAACTTGCCACCATGGAGATTTTTCATTATTTGGCGACTTGCGTACATGTAAAGTTAATAAAAGCTACGGAACAGATAGGATAGCCTGCCACCAATGGTGACTTTTCATTATTTGGCGATTTACACATGATCACAACCTATATTTACTGTTCATGTAAGGTTACCGGAAAACCGCCATCCATATTTTCATTTACATAATCGTTTACAGATTGGCGTGCTTAACACCACGAATTATACCATCTCGTTGCGCTAGCAAATATCCAAAGTGTACTATAACTGCTATAATGGCATAGTTAACGCCGCCAAATATTTCTACTGGTAGCAAATAATCCAGCTGGACGAGAACCGGCTTTAAAATAATCTGCATTTTAATTATTTTTCATTTTCAAGATATTAGTCATTCTGTTTTGGAAAAACGAATAATCGCTAATTCTAAACTCCTGTTGTGTAAGCGAACTTACTATTTGAAAATTGTCAACTTTGTGTAACACATTTTGAGTTACTTATTTCATATAGTTTTTATTTTGGCGTAAAATGGGCGTAATTCTAACGCATGTTTGTAAATTTCACGCAATTCTAGATACTTGGAAACGCTTTGTTGCAAAGGAATGGATGATTTTATGCCAAATCTGGCAACCATTCGGTTTATTTTTTCAGTTTTTTATTAATATCTTCTAAAATAATTCAATTTTCGAAATTTAAATCAGCTTAGCAGGTTCCTCGGAATTTTTCGAATCTGTGGGCGCCTTAGTCGAAACTCAAATCCCTACGGTTTAGGAAGAGATAGTTCATCAAGCTGTGACAGCGCCAGCGGCCTTTACTTTTTTTTAGAATAGAGAGATAGAAAATTTGGCTCAAACTCGGGCGCATTTTTGAGAGCTAAACTTCCTCCTACAATAACAGCGTCGCATTTTTGGGAACTGGTGCATATTTAGCACTTTTCCTCCATTTTAAACGTAAGCCTGGTATGCCTGTGCTGTGCATGTTGCTAAATAACTCCCTAAATAACTAGCGTGTCTCCCAATTAAGAAGCTTCCGGTTTCGATGTGTTCCGAGATTAGGTTACGAGATTTGAAGCTGATGAAGGTGTACCGTACCAATGGACGTCTAAAGGAAGTCAGTGAAACAGTTGAGAATCGAGTGTTCCAGTGGCTGAGACTGGACAGAATGTTCCTGAATGTTCTAGAATGCTGCAGATAGAATATTCTAAAGTGTTTAGAATGTTGTTGAATGCTTTCACAAAAAGAAGTTACTGGAACAACTAATAATTGAGTTTGGAATTGAATTAATTTATTTTAGAGAATATTTGAAATGTGTGTGTCCTATATATTTTTCTCAATACTGTGATAGATAGAGTTTTTTCCATGAAAAAGAGTAACCCTTCCCTGTGTTTGACTGAGCAGTTTGAAATTCGAATTCTCAAAGTGTATGCTCTTTCAGATAGAGTTCGGTTTTTATTTATTTATTACGATTTTTCGATAATTACTTGAAATTCAAATTTTTCGCAATTTTCCAAAATAATGTATTTTCTTTAAGTATTTTAAAATGGAAAGGTATCTTCCCGGAGCAAAAAACGGTGGTACTCACCTAGTATTTAATATTATTTAATTATTTTATGTGCTTTACCTTTTATACAACGCTCTTTAAATGTTTTATAAAATGATACGCAACATAAAATTTCATAAACAAAAACAAATTCTGCTGTGGGAAAAACAAAATCTTTTTATTTACTCGAAAGAAGCAGTCCGTTTGCATCACATCACAGTTCATGTAAGAGTAAATATTTTATAGTTTTTCTACTGCATATATTCTATTCAAATCACGTTCTTTCCATCACCTGTCAGGTTGCGGCAGAGCCATTCTTTGCACCATTACATCGCACAATACCGGTTTAGTAATATTCCGCCTTTCGGTCTTTATCACAGAGGAGTCAAATAACCAAATAGAACTATGTAACGGTCGAATACAGAATAGGTCATGAATACAAATTTTCGGAAGACCATGTTAAGTCTGGCCCTTTCGTAAGACACTATTATCACCATTGTAACATGTAGTTTTCATTCACAGTGTTTGAATTTTTCAAAGTAACAGTTTTGAGATAAAAAAATATTTATTTTAGACAGTACAATGTTTTTTGGAGTTTCGAGGTATTTTTAAGTTAAACTTTTGATTCCATTAGAATGTATTGTTTTCTTTAGCTATGTTTCTTTTTTAATATTTCTTAAGTGTGCTGTATTCTGTAAGTAAGGGAAAGTACAATGATGAAGAACTATAGAAAAATTATAATAAAAGTAGTTAAACTTTTAACCTTTCCCAGAAATAAACTGATAACCATTAAGTGAATCGTAAGTGTTTAAATGAGATAAATCGGAACTAAAACACGATATGAATATATTTAATTAGCCTATAGGCGCTTCATTCATGATTTAATTGTTGAAAAAGTATTTTTAATATTACTTCTCATTAAAAAAAACTTCTTTTTCAATATTTTGCGAATTTCCTTTTACTAAATTTTATATAATTCAAGAAGTGAGGATGAACAAGTTCAAATTTGTTAAAATAGCTTTGTTGAATTTTAGAGTATTATTAGTATAAAGCTGATATTAGTATTACATGGATACATGTTTTTCCTGAAAATACTTTCACGACGATAATTGCCTTAATCTCTTTCTCTAGTTCTCTAGACTTTACTATCACGCCTGAGCATATTTTATCATTTCATTTATGAAATATCATATCTATGGTGAGCACACAGTTGCTGGAATACACTCATCAGTTGCCACAGATACACTCATCAGTTGCTGGAATGCACGCCTCACAGCACCGGACTTCTCGTTTTTCCAGTATAATCGTTTTACTAATTAAGGATTTTATTTCAATATTGGCATTTTTCATAAAAATAACTGAAAATGTATGTTTCTTTTCTAGTTTATCAGACTAACCATTTCCATATTTTGCCAGGCATTCCATATCTGTAAACCGCATTCATATAGCGTCACAGCGCCAACAGCTGTCAACTTTTTTTCTAATTTCTCGCTTAATAAATCATGATTGCATAATCTGAAATAACTGTGACACCAAATTTTATCTCAGAGTGACATATTCAACGCACTTCGCAGCTCCTGAGTTAGGAAAGTTTATGGCATTGTGCATGTGGTGCTGAGAGCACTTCCCTGTACTACTTTTTCAAGAGCTAAATCATAAAATAGTGTGTCATCTCAAATGCCCTCTAGGGAAACACTTTCAATTGCATTGGCGGAAAACTTATTTCAGAGCAAAACTGGCCAAAATTATACGTTAGGGTGTCCGAAAAAACTTTTTTTTTTTCGGAAACGGCTAGTTGGAAAAAGTTGTTAAACATTTGACAAGAAAAACCGTAAAAAAAGTTTTGAGAAAAAATCGAATCTTCCGATCGCGCATTGCAATTGAAATATTGAACAAAATAAGAAAAGGAGTTTTCTTTTCAAATTTTTGATATCCTCAATCGTTTGAAATTACTAGTTTAGGTTATTTGGTAAAGTTAATAGCACGCAAAAGAAAAAAAAAAATTAAAGCCCATGACTATTCAATTAACCGATCGCGCATTGCCTTAAAAACTAGCGCAAAAGTCATAATTTGAAGGATTTCAATAAGACAACTTCCTGTCTTATTGAAATCTGTTAGATGGAGTTGAATTGTAGGATGGGTTAATGCATATATATACTTATATTCAGAAACGGCGAGTTGAAAAACCTTGTACTTATAGATAAGAAAAACTGTTAAAGAACGTCTTATCACGTATTCACTTTGAAATGTCGAAATTTTTCTTTTCCAGCAGTGGTTTGAAAAGCTCAAATAATGCATTTTAAATGCAATAGTAAAATGGATATTAAAAGCCTAGATAAATTTTATATACACGTTGAAAGCATTTACCATACATCGGAAACTTTCAAAATACTAATTTTGTTTTAACTAATTTTCATTAGATTGCTGCAAATGTTAGTTTACCTGCACTTTTTACTTTTGTCCTATCACACCACATCATTTATTGTTGAACTCAGACACATTGAAAGCAGCTTTTGACGAAAATTCCGGCATAAACGACCATAACAACAGGGTGCTTCTAATATAGCAGTCTCTAGCTTCAGTACCGCACACTAGAGATGAGTTCGGGCTCATTTTTTGAAGCCCGAGCCCGAGGACTTTTAATCCGAGCCCGCCCGAGCCCGAGCAATATTATTTAAGTCGGAGCCCGGGCCCGACCGAGCCCGAAATTTCAGCTGAAGATAAATAAATTTCAGTTACTTCATTGATACAATACGATAAATTTTGCCGTTTGTGCAAATTAAAGACAATTGTAGTTGCATCGTATAGTGACATTAAAAAATGTTATATTTAAAACACGTCCAGAAAAGAGATTTTGCATAATAAATTTTAGAAATTTGCATATTTGCATTGAATTGCAAAGAATATATTATTGCAATGAGAATATATTATTGCATAAGAATTTATTTGATAGGAACAAAATTACTTTTAAAAAATATTTTATGATACGATGTGAATATATACATTTAACTAAGGTAGACCAGTAAATAATGAGACCAAAATTTTGAATTAACAGCATTTTAACGCACATACGAAAATGAAATAGCACAACACACCATTTAGTAAATTATGTGAAAAAGCTAGCTTTTTACCCACCAATTATTTTGTTGCAAGTCCTAGCATCACATCAGTACGTTTATTTTCCCGATGAACCGCTTTTTAAAATCCGTTTCAAGGAGTATGCTCAATAAAGGAGACATTTTTCACGAGCCCGAGCCCGAACGTAATCGTGAATAACAGGGTCCGATCCCGGTTCGGGCCCGGGCTTGGGATCGGGCTTTCGGGCTCGGGCTGAGCCCGTCTCATCTCTACCGCACACCGCTAGCTGTGTGACAAGTTTTACGCAACGCTCCCCGGCTTATGTGCGACTTGGAAATGCATTAAAGTCTGAAATCAATTGTATGCCAGTTTTGATCATCTCTTCTATAGCGTTAAAATCACAGTACATGTTTACTTCTTTAATTAAATCTTTGTAATTTTAAGTAGCTTCTTTTTCAAATTTCCAATTCATTCCCTCCGAGATAGTCTCTACTTTATTTGTCCCACACAAGCTGTTCACACCCAGAGCGCCGGAATAATTTGGTACCCTAGCTTGTCCCACGCGTCGAGGCTCACGGAAATCATAGATCTTTTATCGCTTCTTCAAAACAGATCTTGGTAACGGAGCTCTGGTGCGAAAAAACAGATAGGTCGTAAGTTCTGTCTACCATGAATACAGTATTCAAAATGTTGACAAATAAGAAAACAACCTTCATTTTGGATACACACCCTAAACATTATGCAAATGGCTGATTTCCCCTCTGCCTAATGTCAATTCATTCTGGAAGAGTTTGTTTCACGCATCCATAGGCGCAAATCTTAAGGTTACTTTTTTTTTTTAATCTACGATTTCTTTGCAAGACAAAATTATACTTCTCCTCTTTTAAGGCAATAGTTAAGACACACCTTTTAATTTCTTACAGGCAGGGATGGAGGAGCCCAATTTCTCAACGTGGTCTCCTACTGAGGCATAATTCCTTAATTAAATTCTTGGCTGAAGAGGAAAACATCATCTAAAAGAAAGGGATTAGATTATTACTTTTATTTGAATTTTAATTATGAATGAATCGTCTGTCCCCTGAGCTCCTACCTTATTCAGTAAATTTTGTTTAAAATATCTTATAGACTTTATGTTAATTTAAAAGCCATGTTTACATTTCGGTCAAGGACCTACTTTTTTTTCTAAAATTTAAAATACGTGAATGTTTTGAAAAATTAAAAAAAAGTTAGATTCCCTATCTATTTTCATTCTTTTGTGAATTTTTACCGGTGTTTTTTTACCCACCAATGAATTATTTTCAGCTGGTACCCAGAAATAGAGTAAGTACCTTTTTATTTATTTACGGTGATTTTCAATTTACCAGATATAGTCTAATTCTAGATTTTACACAGCGCTTTGCTTAAAAAATATAAAAGATCACAATTTTGGTTTATATTTCATTTTATTATTATTATTATTTCTCTTCAGAGCTTTTGCACTGTGGTCAAATTTTACGCCACAGCTTCTATTTGTTCATCCAGTAAATTCCTTACGAAATATCACGGAGTGAAATTACAAACATTCTACTGAATCACGTCGTTTAAGTCAAGTGTTGGCACTTTAAAGCTCTAATTGTTTTCATCTTGCAAATTTTCCGAGCTTTGAGAACGCGATGTAATCCCAGCTCTCATATGATGTCTTCCGTCCATAACTCTAGTCAAAATTAAATTTTCGGGGTGTGCAAAATATGAATTTCGTTCTGTTACTATGTCCATTATTTTCCGAAAATTTTCAGGGAGGTATCGTGCTAATCTGATCACCTGAAACACAATTTTAGGACCTTATAAAACTAACCACCTGCTTTGTTTCCAAACCAGAGAGACATGAAACAGTTAAAATTGTAGTGCACCAGCTGCTTCAGTTTTTCTGGAGGTTTTCTTCACTCACCTACAGCGTGAGTACTCTATTTGCCGCTGTTACCCATCATGAATGTGATAATGGATCAGGTTCTCGAGCAGCCAAAGCCGCTGGGCATTGATAAAATTTGATTACTGGAGAAATATCTAATAGATGCAGTTGGTCTTTGCTCAGCTCTTTCTTGTCGGCATTGGGAATAGTGCAGTAAATAGATAAAAAATCTACCACATTAAGTTTTTCAGAGGCTTTCATTTTTTGACCTACTTCACCACTAAAGGATGGTGGCTCTGCTGTATCTCCGTCCATGTGATTAAAAAGATGTCTGATTAGTAGCTCGTTGAAATGTAGAATGAAGATACACCAATGAAGTGTTCTACCAACTTTTAGCTCGATTTGACGAATGAAATAATTTTTTCCTCCAGTGTTAGTGCCCTAAATCAAGGGTTTTATTTTTTTTCCCTCATACTTTTAGCTTTACCATACACAACCTAAATTAACACTTTTCAAATTTAAACGTTCGGGCATTTCATAAAACTGGTAAAAGAAACTCATTTTCTTATTTTATGCAATATTTCAAAGTGAATCCCCAATCGGAAGACATTTTTCCCTCATTTTTTTATGGTTTTTCTTGTCTAAATGAGTAACAACTTTTTTCAACTAGCCGTTTGTGAAATGAAAAAAAAATTTTTTCGGCCCACCCTACCATATATGTCAAACTAAAACTCGCAGGCATAACAAAGATACGTTCAACCTAATGAAGCAAATCACTGCGTTGTTTTGTCTACACGCCAGCTTATGTGAGTGTGTAAAATGTTAGGGGTAAATCTACAGAGTTCCAAACTGTATTAGTGGTGAACATCAGATACCCCAGAGGAAAATTACAATTTCCGGCCTTCCATATTAAAACCTGTTAAACAGTCTTAAAATAAACGGTGACAATATACGACTTCAAATAAACGGTTAAACAAGTCTTCAAATAAATGCGGAAAGCTACACGTTGTGCTGCCGTTAGCCGTGCGTCATGGCGCTCCTTATCTAAAGCTCTGATGTATATGTGTAAGGAATTATTCTGTTTCAGTACATTCACTGTAATTGTTGCTTGGTTATTACTATGCGTGGAAATTGTGTTTTGGTTTTATGACTGGTATCACATATTTAATTTCTCTGTTCTCGTTCGCCCACTAAGGCACGACTGTTGTCTATAGAAATCAGAAGAAATCACAAGGTTAATGCTAAAGTCAACGTGCTGCGAAAAGGATAAGGCTGACTTTATGTTTCTTTAGCTCTCAATTTTGACAACCTCCTATTTATGCAAAATGAAATGCTCATTTAATGGCCATATTCGAATAATTTTTTGTCAGCATTTTATTTTAGTGAGTTTGCTAAGCTTAAAATCAATAAATGCATATTGGTAATACATTGTTTTCCTACTATATGAATGATCATTATTTGATCAATATTTATGTTTACTCTCTAAACGGATATGACGGAAAATTCCGTTCACTCAGTTTTCACTGTGAAGCTCCATCAATTAACACTACTTAAAACACAGATGTATCACAAAATATGCTTTCATTTAAAACATTAGTGATATAAATAACTTGTTTTTTTCTTATTACAAACATTCTGAGCAAAAATGTTTTTCGTTTTTACATTTTTAAAGTTGCTTGAAAATTTGACCGTGAAAAAAACTTTACGTTAGTTGCCCATTTCCAAGATGTTCAGAGGGTTAAAAGCCACGCCATTTCGGAAAAAAAAATTAAATTTCCCTCCTTTCAAACCGTGCTGTTTTTATTTAAAGTCAGTTAGCTATGACAATTATTAGGGTCAATTTAATCTTAACGATTTATTAAATAATATTATTTATTATATAATTTGTGCAGAGTAACACATTGTCACATGTTTTCTCAACAACGACTTTCTTTTTGCATAACTAAAAGTAAATATTTCATACTATTGTTAATACTAATAATGTGAATCAAGTTGAAATATGCTAAGGAATATTTGATTATGCTGAAACTACTTTCATCGATAGTTTCAAACGTTTGTTTCGACATGTAATTATAAATATTAAGTGCGACAGTATGTCATTAATGTTTGAATTACATCACTATACTGTTTTTGATGCATTCTAATGAATAATTATCATAGCATTTATCCTTGTTTTTTAGTTAAAACTAAAAATTATCTTTATTTACTTAGAAAATAGAAAAAGAGATGTATTTATAGATAGCGTTCCACAAACTGTTTTAAATTGCTGTATTATTGCTATTACAGACCAAATAACAGTAGTTCTGTTAAATTTATACTAATATGTTTTGCCAAAGTGTTTGCGGTGCAAGTGTATTAGATAATTATTTTTTTTAGATGCTTATAAATTAAGTTTGTAAATTTTTTTCGACAATGAATCAATTTCAAACATTTCTGTTCAGCGTTAATCTTCTACCACCTTCCCCGATTTTGATAATTTTATTTTGTTCAAATAAGAGGTATTGTATGGATGTTCCCATATTAAGTTACTCAATATGTTAATAGTCTGTAGACGTCTATGGCTTGGGCTATGCCCGTAATCTCGACGAAATGTTGCCAAACGTGGGAAATTCGGGCCAAACTTGTCATCAGAAATTAAGTTTCTAAAATGAAACCAGCTCTGATATCTCTTTTTTTGGAGAGAAATCGACAAACCTTAATATTACTGAATTATCGTACCTTATTTTCATATTAAATAAATTTGAATGAATTGGATCAAAAATTCATGTAATTTAATAGACGTAAAAGGAAGACATGTGGTGTCTACATCATTGATTTTCTATTTTTTGAGTTATATATGTAACTATTGACTGTTTGTAGCGGGATAGTAGGTAGTTTGTAGAAGGATAAGTATGGCGTTGATGTCCTTGAAATATCACTTGAAATCAATAAATTGATGCTTATATGTTATATAACCTTTATATTTATGTTAATACGTAAGTGTAGTAACTGAGATTTCTTTATGGAATACATGGAATTTATTTAAAGCTATTAAAATGATAATGACTATGATGATAATAAATCACAAGCATTAAAGAAAAATTTAGTATTATTCATATCTATGATAAATTCATCTTCATTTTTTAACGCTATCACATTATTTTATAAAACATGTTTTATTAATATTTCATTTTTTGCCGAATTTTTTGTGTTGTATGAAGTTAAATGCTTTGAACAACAACAATAGCAAATCTTACTTTGACTCTCTCTTTTTCTCCCCCTATATGCATATATATATTCTGCTTTTGTCATCTCCTACATTGTTAAATTGACGTTTCGTCGAAATCATTGCTTTTATCTCGTGCAAAATTTGTCACATTAAAAATATTATTTGGATGTTTTCTTTTAAAGTCATTGTGCTGAATGTCATTTCACTTTTCAAACTCTATTATTCAACAGAAAAGAAGCATAAATAAATTTAAAATGGTAAAGGGAAGACCATAATTCAAACATTTTTAAAAACTTTTATGTATGGATCAAAAGAATTTCTTACAAAACGATATGTTAAATAAAAAGATTTTAGTTTGTTGTGTTCATAAATCTGTGTTTTCATTCAATTAACATTTTAATTGGTGTCTAACTAAAGTACCACGATGAATGAAAATAACTACAGCTTCGCAAATTCTATTATCTGGTATCCGAAAAAAAAATAAAGCTATTTATAGAAAACATTAAATTATTTTGATAAACATGTTCTTTCTTTTTAAGCGATAAAAATCGGAGGAACGTTTTAATGATGATATTTGAATGATGAAGTACAATTTACAATCAAACAATATTCCTTTTTTTAACAACATTCTAAAACCTTTGCAATTGTTTACAGTTTAATTGACGTAAAATTAGAAATGAAATAGTAAGTTTACTAAATTATATATTTAATTTTGAATAAATATATATTTAAATAAAATTTGAATTAATTTTTTTATTAATTGAGGAATATCTTAAATGAATTATGATATAATGCATATTGTATCATCTCCTATATTTGTGAACAGATGTGAGACAAGTTAAACACCAGATTGATAGTTCTTCGGAATAATCGAGACGACAGTTTCCTGGCTAAGGGTCTCAATAAACCAACCTATCAAATCAGACTGAGAGTATGATTTTTGGTCTAAACAAAGTCCTCTACCTAAATTCCCAAAAGGTTATTTGTATATTCTGTTCTCATTATACCTTTTCTCTATTGCATTTAGTTTATGACAATATTACTTTAAAAAGCATTTTTAAATAATATTAATATGAACTATTTTAAGTTTATCATTATTTATTAACTGGTTCATAATTTATACAATAGAATATTTTTTTTAAAGTGCAGTTTTGAAGATATCAATATAACTGTTATTAACGTCACTTTTTTCAATAAATAATATGAAATACTCAGAGACACGTACAACAGATGCGTTTCTCAGATACCGTAAAATTATGTATTTTCCTAAAATAAAAAATATTTCTGTGCCAGATCAGTGCCTTAAAATATAAGATTTATAAATTCCATATCAAAATATTTACATTTTAAAGCGAAATGCTTTGTATACTTCGGAAAAACTACAGCATTTATTCTGTGCAACTTTTCCTATCAATTTTCCTCTACAATTGAAACACGTCGTCGCAAAAGGGACAGAGTTTTATATGTTCGACATTGTTATGTAAATGAAACTTGAGATAGATGGCCAGAAGCTAGGAGCCTGACATATTCCCGTTACAAACTCGACAATGGAAGACGCCAAATGATCTTTTAAACGCCAGCATATTATTCTTTCACACAGCGATAGAAGACAAAAATATGTACTCCTTTCTACTATGTTTGGAAACTAGATATTTCTTAAAACTCGTTCGAGCTAGAATATTAAGCTACTTTGATGTATAACAGGGGCTCTAATGTGAGATGTTTCTTTTGCTTTTTACTCTTTAAGGGAACTTATCTAACGCTGTTTTGGGGAAAAACGTTATTTATGCAGAAAATAACTCCTATGTTTTGTATTCATGCATATATGTTTTTGCTCATTTTGTGCACATGATTGCTGTGCATCTATGAATATATAGAACTTGAATTACGGATACACTCGCATGAAAATGAGTAAGTTGTCATTTTAGATGGGAGAACTTTTCCTGTGTAAAGCATATATTTAAGATATAATGTTATTTTTTTTTCTTGACATTATAAATATTATAAATGAAATTAGAAATCATTAATTGGTACCATATACTGCACAATTATACTTACTTGTAAAGTATGCCATTATATAAAGTACAAAGAATTTGTCAAAAGATATTTAATTGTTCATTTGCTTTTATTTTTTTAAATAATTAAATGTATTTTTTTTCCCTTCGGTATATCTTTTTAACGTGCAACACAAATATGTTGGTATCCCTAATGAGCAACTGGACTAATAGAAATGATTTCTAAGATTATATTTCTCCTTTTGTGTGCATTATATTTGTGCATAAAAACATTTTTATAAAGGCTTTTGTACGATAAAAAAAACTTTTCTTGGCTCCCTTAAAACTAATAAAATAAAACGTTGAACTTTC
This sequence comes from Cheiracanthium punctorium, assembly GCA_038373885.1. Lineage (NCBI taxonomy): Eukaryota > Metazoa > Arthropoda > Arachnida > Araneae > Cheiracanthiidae > Cheiracanthium > Cheiracanthium punctorium. Next base: position 307,207 of record JAWZYV010010737.1, on the reverse strand, counting down.
AGTATTTTTTTTAAATGTCTTCCAGACTGTTTGATTAAATTTATTTAGGGTTGTTTTAAATATAATACTTCATCAGTTTAGAGTACTTTAAACTATTCGACAATTTCACTCTTTGGCAACTAAAAGATTCTTACTATACACCATTTTTTAATTATTTTTTAGATCATCGATAAAAGTTCTAAATTAAAACCTTTCTAAATTAATTCTTTATTAGTAGATAAAATATATGCACTCCAAGTGTTATAGATACAGTTGGTATTAAGTATAAGCGGACTTTTTAATTTAATATAGCTTACCAAGTTCAAACTTTCGAAGGCAGTAAAACTTGACTATCTACAATACTTTTATTTTGATGTTATAATATTTCTCGCGAATCAAGAATCACTTGTAGAAATCATTTTGGGGGCAAATTTGACGATATTTTTATCAAAAGTAACCAAACTGCGCATCCGCTAGGGTGATGAAATATGATTGCCTAAACCCCCATCTACGAAGAATGTGCCGGTTTGAAACTGCAGAATTTGGTTTCAAAATACGGGGTCAAAAGTCATATCAATCTATTAAATGTAAGCGTGTGCTGTACTAGCGCAGCCCCATGGACGTTTTATGATACGGTAGTCCTCTATCATTCAATCATGAAGTTCATTTGGAAACATAGAACGTGGGTTCAAAGATGATGTGGTTTGCAACAAAAGTATCTCATCAATAGACTTGTAAAGGGAAGTCGATGAAGCATCTGGAAATCGAATGCGGAAGTGTCGGAGACTTACCAGAGTGTTCTTGAATGTTCTAAAACCTTCCAGAGAGAATGTTCTTGAAAGTTATAGAATATTGCTCTAATGAGAAGTCGCTGAAGAAACCAAAAATTGAGTTTAACCCTTTTGAAGAATGTCTGAGAATGCTAAAGAATCTCGCAGAAGATTTTGGACCTCCGAAGAATTTTTTAACATAGTATTCAAACTCCTAGTACTAAAATCATGTTTCAATCTATTAAAAGTATTTTAATTATTTACACCAGCATCGACATAGTATATTTAGGGAATTTTACTCCTGTAAATCCCAAAACAAATTCTGGTCCGGAAGCTTCACAGGAGAAGCATAGTCCTTTTTTATGCGGAAATTGTCCCGCATTCAAATGCTAATTTCCTTAAAATTTTAAACGAAATTAATGAAAGTCTCCAGTAAACGCGCAGTTATTTTTTATAATGTGGCAATTATGTATTAAAAGTACGTAAACCCTTTCAGCACAAAATGTTTCACTGACATAACATTTATGTAACACTGACACAGCAGAAACAATAGCCGATAAGTAACAGGATAGTTGATGAAAAAACACTTAAAATACTATACGGCTGTTTCGTGGGACGGAAGGCTTTGACTGATGAAGACAGAATAAATTTTCAGTCGAAACGATCGTATCTTACTATAAGTATCATTTTATGTGTTTTTATTCACTATTTTTTTATTTATTTTAACAGGATAGTTTTTTTTTCTGTATGAGACGTGAATTCATAAAACACGAGAATTATGAACTATCCTGATAACCAAATTTTTATGATTCGTATCTTCACAAACTTTTGTGTAGTTATAACTGGTATCAGTATCTATGTAATGAATTAATATTTAAAAAAAATTAAATTAATTATTTAAAAATTGTATTTTAAATTGAAATTTGAAAAAAACTCTTACTTTCCCCTTATATTTCTCTTAAAAATTTCAAAAGTTTTTCTTCCTCACTCTTAATATTAATTAATTCTATAGTACTGATACCAGTTATAACTATAGAAAATTTCGTGAAAATACGAATCATAGAAATTTTGTTATCTTACGGATAGTTCATAAAAATGCGTTTTGAGAAAACGCAGTTTAAAGTTACCTTATTGCGTTCAAATATAAAGCATTCACAACGTTTTTAGGTTTATCTCCGGTTCTAGTTGAATTTATTGCATGATTTTGGGGTCAAAATGATGAGAAGTAAACAAGGTTTTAAATGAAATTAAAATTGAAAAATCGATTTTTTGAATTGTTAATCCTCCTATGACCCCTTAAAGTATTATTAAAATATCTTTTGAAGCAAAGTATAATGAAAAATATTGTGGTAGAGGACTGAAGTTTTATTTAACATTTAAGCTATTTTATGTAAGTTTTCTCCTTAAGGGGATCATTTTGGGACACCTTTCCCTACATCTCGTCGTAGTTCCATATATCCAAGATGTACCAAAACTGTTATGATTTTATAATTTATAAAATATAAGCCAAATAATTCAAATTGGAAACGGTTAGAGAATACCCAATATGAACCTAAGAAACATAACCTTGATTTGAAGTAAATTTTGTACTTTCAAGATACTTGAAGCACACGCGTTATAGATCCACTCTGCTTAGAGAAATAAAACTGGTGTAAAAATTGCACTTTTTAAATGTTACAAATAGTTATCTCGTATGAAAAAGTTTCATCTGTATTTTTAAACTCCTGTTATTAAAATGGTTTTCTTGTTATTTGAAAAAATTGTAATTTTAAATGAGACACCTTGAATTATTTCTTTCTCACACCTTATAATTTTTCAATTTTGATATGTACTGGGTTCTGCCATTTTTATGCTTTGTTTGAATATCATAAATCATTTTCTGTTGGTGTAACTATAGTGCTTACTTCTGCGGTTTTTGATTGCTGTCTTATAAAATAATTCGAATTTAGAAATTTGAGTTAGCTTTTTGTGTTAATTAAAGGTATAAGTTGTTTCCATTTACGATTTCATCCAGATCCATCCAGCTGTTTCAGAGTGTAGAGTAACAAACACACAAAACCACCTAACTTTCACGTTTATAACATTTGTAGGCTACTGTGATTAAAGTTAGTGCTTGTCTATGTTTGATATTCTTTTCGCCGTTCCGATGAGATATTTTATTTCTCTTTACGCTTTTGCATACATGGTGATAAATGTCATTTTTACTCCGACAACTCAATTTTTCCTTTTGGCAGCATAACTAGCAACGCAATAGCAATATGCGTTTAATGGAAGACAATATTTATGAAAATAAGAGTGCGTGTAAGGTTACAGGAACCATTAATTTTATTCTGCAAGATGTGAAACAAGAAATTTCATTAATTAATCACGGGCGCGTCACTCTGAAGACAAATTAAGAAAGTTCTTTGAAACTATATCCAAACATGTTCATAAGTACAACGATAAATCACTTATTTAGCAGCTTTTAGATGGAAAGTGATACTTTCTCCACTATTTGCATCATATGTCAGCATGCAAATTTATTTGATAGATCAAGAGATTATTTTCGTTAAAATTTATGGAATTGATTAATGCTTTACTTAAATCTAAATTCTTTATTTTAAAACTTGTATTACAGCATTTAATAGTACCCCTTTCACTTCTCAGTCCTTGAAAACATCATTGATTATATTTAAAGACTTCTCGGATGTCCGATTGCATTATTTTTCTCAAATGACTTGGCCACTATCCTAGTCACAGTAGTGAATGGGTTTTATAATTAAGGAAAATATCTATTATTACTCATTGAGAAGGCCATTTCCATAAGCATTTTTCAACATCCATTCAACGAAGTGGTGCGCATGTGTATTATTTGTGACTATTAAAGGGGTTCTAGAGCATATTCACTTTACATCAGAAGAAAAGTGCACAAACTTATACTGTTAGATGACCGACCTTCGCACTTTAGCCATCTACCATGTTCAGTATCGTATCCACTGACATTGTACTGACTCGACCAAGATGGGGCTTTAAAAAAAGGGGAAGTAGTTTCTCGTTTTGGGGAAACTACAAGGTAAACAAGAAAGTCACTTGATTCCTTAGTTGCTTCCATCTTAATGTTGATATATTGTTGTCGCTTTAAGACATGTTAAAAACCTTGTGGTATTTAAGCACAATATTTCTAAACGTGTCATCGACTATATTGATCGTCGTCGGTAAAGGTCTGGATAGTGCAAAGTATGCTCGTTATTATTTTTTTATCTACATATTTTTGAAAATCTCTGTGAGAAAAGTGTCTCTCGTCATACTCTCAAGTGATGTAAGCATTATGGAAATAACATTTTAAAAGTAAATAGTGGGAAAAAATCGTATAGTATTTGTTGTCAACAAATTTGTTATTGCTTTTAAAAAAATTATTTATGATTTTAGTATTAAGTAGTTGGGTTTAGTTGTGTAAATTGAAAAAAACACCTAATTTTTGATGTTAAAATTTCAATATTTATTTGATAGTGATTGCGGCAAACATAAATCACACAGATTGTTTCGAAAAGTTATTTTGATGACAATTGAAAAAAGTGTGGAAGTTTAATATTTTACATGAAACAGCGTTAAAACTTGCAACTCTTTAAGTTTTTTAATTACTATGTCATTTTATCTTTTACTGCTTTTATTGAAAATTGTCCGAAAAATGTATCCCAAAAATGTAACATAAAAAAGCGACATAAAAATATGCGTCATAATTTTACATATATTTAAATACTATTAGTTCACAGCAGCTTTATTCTATTGTTACAATATTTCGTAAGCAGTAGAATATGCTTAACATGTATTTTTCTATAAACAGGTTACAATCATAAAAATCTCAACATAAGGTTACCAGGAGAAAGACACGAAAGATGAGAGATAAAATGGCATGGTCAATTAATATCGTTTTAATATGGCTATAATGAAACTGAAAAAATAGGGTGGTTCAGAGAGGTCTCCCCTTGACGAGGTTCGAACAGCCGAATTTTTTTTTTCTTTTTTTTAACTGTACTATGATTGTTTTCTACGACTAGCTAGCTCTCTTATGTAATTAAACAAAAACAACATTCTGAAATATCTGAAAGAATACGTGCTCAAAAGGACCTCCTATGAAACTCAAAGGCGTGAACCAAGAGAAAGTTTATGTAACTTTCAACCCTCTCCGGACCTAGGAATTCGAAATTTTTAAACTCATATAATGCATTCACATTACATCAATGTATTATATGCATTGAATACGCATGAAGAATACTCCAAAATCGTTCGTTCACTGGTTTGGTTGGTCACATCATACATAATTTAATAATACATAATTTAATACATATTAAAATATTATGTTTCACGTAATTTGTCCAACATTTTATAATTATTATTTTAATTTTGAAATTGAAGCCTTTCAAAGCGTAATATTCTTTGGGTAAATCCTGTATAGTGTAAAATATGGACAAAAATTTGTAATTGATGCATGCACTGATTATTTTTAAAACAGATGATTTTTTTATGTGTTATTTTTGCTTTGATATTTTTCACCGTATTTCAATAGATTTTATGATGTCGATGTATTACTTTAACTATGTGCTCTAAAGTTAACATGCACGATACGGGGCCAAGCGTTTATCTCCCGAAGCAAGCATTGCCCTAATTCACTCAAGGGACGAAAGGTTGTGACAATGCTGACCAGTCCGATGGCAAAACTTTGAACATGTGGCATGAAGGCACCATCTGTAAGCATTACGCTACTGGGCTTCTGCAATAAATCTATTCACACCAAACGTAAGCATATTTTCGAAATGTACCCGAAAATTATATATATATACCAACGGTAAATAAATATGAGTATTGTATATAATCCCCTGCTATTTTATATAAATCCCTACTAAATACGATCAGTATGACAAATAATTGCCCACAAAACATGACTGGTTAAGTTTTACAATCTTCTACTTTGATTGGATGGATTTACCAAAATTCATCCCATTTGAACAGCTGTTTTGCGTCTGCCATGGTGTAATCCAATGCTATCTAATAGTATCGGATTTTACATTTGATCCTGTAATATCTATCATTTTATTAAGATTCTAATCTTTGAAAATATCCCGTATCACCCATCCTCCGGAAAAATGAAAGTAATGCCGACCACAGATAGGAAAAAGCCCCTCAAAAATCAGCTACTAGAAAAAAAAATCTTGATTATGCTAGTAATAGCGTAAATCAGCAGTTTCGTAAAACGAAGGACCTTGGCATACATATGTTTTCTTATTCCTCAATACGAGTGTAGTATTTTTAAAGAGAAAAAAAATGATGTGATTAAGTCCAGTCATAAACTGTGTTGAAATGTATTATTGAGAATTGTTGGCAATCTCCGTTTTATTACATTTACGAGAACGTATATGGCATTAATATATTTCTTTTTATTTACCAGTGAAAAGAAAATATATATTCCGTAAATAATGATACATGGACAGTAATTTTAACTCTGTGCATATATTATAAACTTAAGAAATAGATTTTTTTTATTTAATAATGAGAATGATCGCCATAGAAAACAGTTTGTGCAACAATTGTTATAACACAAATAATTCTTATGTTTGAAGTTTATAAGCAATGAAAATGTACTTCCGAAGTTATATCGCATTTTAAGAAAAATTGAAGAAGTAAAATATTAAGATTGAATCAACGATAACATGTTCTGAATTGAATTTGCGGAGTCGTATTTGATGTGCGTAATGTTTGTGGAACACATCTGTAGGAAATAAAACGTCATTCACATATTAAGGAATTAGGGCAATAATTAAAATAAATAATTTGATGATATTGTTTCCTTTGCTTTACGCATGCAAAACCGATGAACCAAAGTTTAAATTAAAAACTATGCATTTAGAGATAAATTATATATAGATATTTCATTATTGAAGTAAAACCTCTTTAATAAAGACTAGGGAGTAACTCAGATTTTTTTTCTGACGGAAGTAACGCTCAGTAAAGGAAGTGACGTATATGTCATATACTCCACGGCAAGTGCGCCTGAAAAAGAAGAACCACGGAAAATCCTACATTTTCGACCGCTCGCTCCCTTCGCCGACTTCATTGTTGAAAATGCATTATCATTATTATTATTTAGTTTTTCTTGAGATGGCAACGTTATCCACAAAATATGTATTTAAATATCTCGTCTTGCCGATGGCAACTAGTTGTACAATTCTATACTCTCTGAGGAGTTTGTGAAGATTTCCGTGGGGAAATAGCTTTTGAATTAAATTGTTTTTAAGAGGCCTAACGTTCATTTTCTTGATTGTGTATCGTTAGATTGTGGCTAGTACTTATTTTCAGACATAGAATTATTACTGCCGTGGTGGTATTTGATGAACATACAAATGCCAAACGCGTTTTAAAATAAACGACTTGGTGCAGTGATTAATATTTGGCGTCCGCTTACTAGAAAGCTGGGTTAGTATTTTGACTAACTCTTGATACGCTTTAACATTCATCGTGTAAAAATACGGGGAACCTGTTAGGGAAAGAAACGACGATTTCTCGCCGTTTCTTTGAGACATCGATCTTTATTTATATATCAATAAGCGTTTTGAAGGTACATCCAACATAATATTTTACATGTAATCCCAACCTCACAGGAGGTTGTCGATAATTCTTATTTTTAGATGAATAAAATACAAGGTTTTGGAAAAGCACAAAGAAATGGAACCTGTCTGCAATCGAACCGAAAAGTAGTTGGAAACGTCAGTTTAAGAACACTTTTCCTGGATTCTAACCCAACTTCAAGACAGAACAACGGTTTAAGAACAAGGAGATGGAACACCACAATTAAAGGGACAGTGGCTGCAAATGTACCTAAACAGCAGAGGGGAATTTTCGTTTAACAACAATGTTGGAGGATCATACTTCGATCCCACGAAGGTAAATTTATAGGAGGGGACACTTCGCTTAGAAAGTTGGATAACGCCGTTGTTGCAAACAGATGGCGCTACGCACACTGGGTAACTGCACATCTCAGGTTGTTTATATTTCCATCGAAGGGAAGTAAATGGAGATCGTTTAATTATCAAAACTTCCAAAAATTAAATGCATAGACTAATAATATATAGTAATTACTGGTTTCAGATGTGTTTTAATTACATAATTGTCTTATAATACTATTTCGTAGTGAATATAGGCAATAGTTTCGAAGTGAAGTGATATTATTATTTGTCAAATGCCAGTTGCATTCGCCGTTAGGCCATTAAACTCCTAAATACTATGTATGTCGTGTCTGTTATTATTTTGCCCTAAAGATGTATTTTAAGAATTGTTAGTACATAAGAAACGGACCCTGGCTGCAATCAATCCCATACAATGGACATAATCTGGAGTTTAAAAACATGGATACAGAATAATAATTCGAAACCTACCAGCAGGAGAAATCAACGCTTAAGAACACTGTGATAGAAAAACACAACAAAAATTACACTACCTGCATTCGTACCCCAAAACAGAGGAAAACATCAATTAAAAAACACATTTAAAGTATAATACTAGATTACGGACATCCCCCCCATTATACCCAACCTCCAGACGGAACAATGGTATACAAAACAGTTAAAGTATAATACTACAACATAGACACTTCCTGGATTCTAAGTAATTATGATGAATGACCAATGATTCTTACTGGAGATTTTAATGTTAATTTTCGCTCTCAGGAATCTCAGTCGTTAGTTGATTTTTTTAAACGAAAAATTTCATCTAACTATGAATACTTCTCGACTTCAATCAACAACGCGTTTCGGTACAACGATAGATCCTGTATTTTCAAGAAAATTAGAAAATTTAGAGAGTTAAATTTATGTTTCACATTATAATTACCACAAACCTATAATTTCATACATAAAAATTATGATGACATCCAAGTACCTATTTCCAATGAATAATATGAATATAACATTTATATAATCTTTGTAAAGTACATGAATAATAAATATAATTAAATTATAATAGGATATTTATTTTAAGTTTAATCATTTCAGTGATATGTGTCGTAAACGTCAAAGAAGTTTTACTTCAATTGCGCGTAAAGATTACACGCACACACTTTTTTTTTAATTTGTAAGCGAAATACAATGCAAAAACCACCGATTTCAACAAAACAGCAAATTCTGTCAAGTGCCATTTAAAAAGTTATGTACTTAGTATATGTTTACTGAAAAACATAATAGTTAGATACCAAAAAAATATTAAGCAAATTTGATTATACCTACAATTGTTTTTTATAAACCACACACGCTTACATATTTTAGTAAGATATATTTAATTCATTTTAAAACGTAAATGCATGCACATATGCACTTTGAGTAGATAATTTAAGTAAGGTAAGTAATAACGAATATATTCCACGTTGATACAATCATATTCCATATTATATCTGACGGTTTTGCTTTTAAAAAGAATATCTTAACTGTATTACAGTGGAAAAGGTTTTTTAAAACTTTCTTTCAACTTAATACATCCTTTCGATACGAATGAATTTTAACTAGACTGTACCTAAATTATCTTTAAGAATATTCTAATGAAATACTAAAATTTAATAATATTTGGAAAAATGACTCGAGTTTCCAACTTGTAGGAAACACAAAACAAAACAAATATATATTAATATTTAAAGAAGCAAAAAAATATGACAATAATGGTATGCATAAATAAATCTTTAATTTACAGAGAGTACACTATAGTTTTCCCTACCTCGTCAAAAAAGTATTGCCAAGTACTAATTTATGCATTTAAAATATTGTCAGCAAAGTAGACGAATATTAATTATATTTTAAAAAGGCCTTCCAAAATTTTAATTTATTGCATAATTTATCGATTACCTTTTGAAAAATTATCAATTCTTGACACTTGATGTACGTGAAAGTTCCATTATGGTGGAAATTCCAGATATTCATTTAGTAGTAATATTTTGAAACTTTCCCCGTCACAACTCATACGAACTTGGGTTACACATTGTGGACTCATTTACCAAAAAAACTTCGCTAATCTTGCCCAAGAACGTATTGTACCCCATTCCTCACGCCCATAAGATTTTATTTCTAGATTCACCAATAGCATCATGGTACTTTTTATAAGGAATTATTTCTGTGTCCCCTTAATTGAGTGTTAATAAATTTGTGTAAATAAATGAACTCGTGTGCTATAAAGTATGATAAAAAATAAGCCTTTTGCAATCTAATTATTACAATATGGAGGGGAAAGTGCCAAGAAAGGTAAATTATGCCAATCCCTCAATTGTAGAATTTTTTCTGATGATATGGAATTTGTTTTGTACATACAAAGCCGTAGGGAAAATTCGAAAACAATCTCAGACACGTGTTTTCCTTAATGATCAATCACTATAGAAGTGGTATGTTATTATATATATACCGGTTTATCTGTTACAACCAAAGTATTTTAGCATTCCCCAATTGCACTAAGCTTTAGGGCATAGCAAGAAGGAAAAAAAAAAAGCTGACGTCTGCTGATCTCGCCTTGAGGCTTATTTTTAACAACACTAATGCATAAAGTAAATATGAATTTTAAGTACATTAGCCCTTTGAAGACGGGCAGTATATTTTTCAACCAAGTCACAGAACATCTTATCTTGAGATCCCTTTACGGCCCGGACACTTGGTCAAAATGTGTTGCCAAAACGGCCTGGCCTCCCAAGAGCAAGTTCTTTCCCGCCCGAATCAAGATTTATTGACCGTTTTACACCACTTGAGGTTTTAGAACTTAAGGAAGAAGGGGAAAAGTTAATCCGTATAGTCATACTCTGCATGATGTATGAGCGTGCAATGGGTTGCCAAAAGTAGTTATAATATATCTTCTTTGGATTAGCACAATAGGAAGCAATCTGGCACATAGTGCTATTCAAGAAGGGAGGTTCCAAACTGTCTCTAATCTGTGATATAAGTACCGCTTTCCTTCAGTGGTGAAGACATTTTTCGCCCGTTTCCCAGGGAATCAATGGATTATGAGATTTTTGGGTTGCTGGGAACTAATGAGTTAAAAGGCGGGTATAGTTAATATTTTGACAAGGTTATGCTTTCCCCCCTCTTATATTTTCACCTGTAACGGAAGATAGAGAGGACATGTCGACATCAAGCCGTCTTTCCAGTTGCACCCCAGTTTCACAAAAGGAAAATACATGTAAAAAGAATCCCCGTGCTCAAAAAATTCGTTTTACTTTGTGGACAAGAAAGGATAATTCTTCTAAAATAGTTGTACAAAGAGCATTTTCATCTGTCAAGAGTCATTGTAAAAGGGAAAGAAAGTTCCAGATATCCAGGTCTTTATAAAGCAACATGGCCAAAATCTTTCCGTCGTGAAAAAGATAAGTCTACATGTATGATGAGTTTCTAAAATGTAAGTTTGATCGGAAGCATACATTTAACTTTGATTTAATAATTGAATACTAATATGCTCCGACCATTTGACCCATTTCTTTGAAATTTTGTTAAGGAAGGCAAACAATTACAGAACTAAAATATAAAGAAGGAACTTTGCTTTTCATGTGCATATATTAGTGCATTGAAACCATCTCCTGTCCAATGGAAATACCGGGCTCTTCAGCTGAACAGAAATAAAAATAATAAAACTAATAAAAATATATTAATTATCTTTAATTAATATTTTTTAATATTTTAATTCTAACATATTAAAAAAAACACTTGCTATTAATTTGCGGTTTTCGGGTTTTTTTTAAATTCAAAATATTTCTAGTTCCTTTTACACTCATATAAAATATCTGTACTGGATATCTGTAAAAGTTTTATTGTTGGGAAATATATATATAGAGAAAGAGGAGAGGAGGTGATTATGGAATAGTCAGGAAATATGGAATACCGAGTTTTTGGCTCTGTTAGTTGCTATTGCCACAAAGGGAATACCATGAACAACTCAAGAAAGATTCCCTTCTTACAATGCAGTAAGAGTTGACCGCTCTCTGTTGCCGTACCACTCGATACAGAACAAAGTATGTTTTGTGATTTTCAAGAGTTTTTGTAGATAAGTTTTCAAACATTTTAACTTACTAGTAAACACGTGACATGAACATTGATCTTACGCATAATGTACACTAAGAGAATGGTAGTTTGTTGAACTGTGGTTATTTTTTAGATGACAGTGTTTTGCCAATTAGTTTTAAAGATTCGTTTTCCGAGATGGCGTGTCGGGTATTATGGAATACTGGGTAATATTGTAATGGGTTTCATGTCATCCACTAAAGACCCGGAAAACAAAGACGCTGAATGCATCTTTTCTCACGAAGCATTCTCTAAAGATCAACGACGATAAGTTTGGCTCACCATGACTGTACCGGAGCAAATAAAGAATATTATATCTACAACTTTTCTAAATCGACTCGAAACAGAAATGACTCCAATATAATGATTTGAACTACAAAACATAAAAATTTAGTTTTATAGTAACAAATAACTATATATGAAGCAATATGAATTGCTTTTCATCCGTTTAAACCATCTATTCCATAGTACCCGACTATTCCATATTATACTCCATTCGTAACTTTATTTTAAATATTTTTTCTATAACAACAAAATAAATTGTGTATTTCTTTGCAATTGACACTTCATTACAATTAATTATAGCATGTACCCATGCTGTTTTGGGGGATTTTGTTTAAAAATCTATGAAGTTACAGTTAGAAATGTAAATGGTATTCCATAATACCCTCCTCTCCTCTCTCTCTCTATATATATATATAATTGAACGAATAGTGTTATATCTTTATCCACGTTTGCACTGTAGTATTACTGCGCGCATAAATATGCGTATAAAAAGTAGTTATAGTCAGAAAAATCTTAAACAATCTTTTCACACACAATACTATTTATAATATTATTTTATCACAGTTCACTTTCCTTGTTATTTATAATAAAAATTATACTGATTACGGAACAAGAGTGAATTATCTTTAATTGACATTTATATCCTTATTTTATATGCTTTAAAGAAATATAGTAGAGTTAGAGAGTTGCATACTTAAAAGTACAAATCTGATTATCTTATTTTTTAAAAAGAAGCCTGGAAAACCTTACTTAGTGAAATATTTTATTGGGAAATCTTTTAATTCAGTTTAATGCGGAACTTAAAGAAGCTTCCAGACATGAACATATGTACTTTGAGTCGATAATTTGATAATGAAAGCATTCCACATAGCTTCAATCACATTCCTTATTATATCTGACTGTTCTGCTTTTTGGAGGAATTTCTAAAATGGATTAAAAAAAGAAAAGTTTTAAGTGAAATATCTTTTTAACTTAATAAACGTTTTCGATGCGAATAAGTTTTAAGTAGACAATATCGAATTATATTTTTTCGTGTACATACTAATGAAATACTCAAACATAATAAGATTTGCCAAAAGTTAGGGTTATAAAATTTTTCAAACTTACATAAAACGTGATTAAATAACTGATGATGAATAAAAATTTGGTAACTAAAATGAAATGTTAGTAAATAGTCTCTGCTCTGTATAATATCAGTATAAATTTTATTTCATTTCATTATAATCTTTCAAAAATAATTTCACATAAATGAAATACGTAAGTATACTTGAAGTTACATATATTTATATATAGTGAAATATACTTACATTAGATATACAAACCTTTCATACAATTCTTACCGGATTATTTTAAATAAATATGAGAGAATAACAGACAGATAGCGCAAACACAAAAAACTTTATACTTTGAATGAGCACTTTGCATGAGAAATGTTATAAAAATGAATTTCAGTTATTTTTATACGAATCATTGGGCTCTTTTCAGCATACAATTTTATATTTTGTGTTACTCTTATTAAAATGTTCTAATTCATTAAACATTAAAAATGCCATACAAACAATGATTGAATCTCTGGGCTGAAAATAAAACGATCTAGCTTAAAGTAGATCGGAATCAAGATACAAATTGGCTATTAAAGTAGTAAAGATTTAAAAATAAATAAAAATTCATCTTTCAATTGAAAATTTCATTTTAAGACATGCATGTACATTTAAATAGCCAATTCTTGACGTGCATATCATGAAATCTGTACAATAAAATTACTTCTGACGAGGAGTATTCCCTACAACATATACTTTATTTTACCGATAAATACGGATATTCTTCATAAAAACTCAGTAAATATAATTAGCTTTAAAACGCAGTATTTCATTGCTTCCTTAATGAATACTGTATTTCAAAAAGTAAAAGGTGATATCGCGAAAGCGTTATTACCAAAAAAAGTAAAAAACGTATTTAAAAAAGCTTAATTTTAGAGGCTGATACATATTTTCATTTTACTATAGCACTAATGTGAAATTAAAAACATAAAGTCACATGCCCGTTTTCAAATTTTATTGGAACGGACTCTAAAAAGGTTTCCATTTCATCGAGGCAACCTAATTTCCTCGGAGCTTCTTTTCCATCCGTTTACTTACGTTAACATGAAAAAAATTAATTACTTCTCGATTAAAAAATGTCGCAAATATTATTAACTTAGTCGTCTTCCGGGAGCGAAGTGCTAACATTATTTTGTGTCAGCAAAAGACGGAAAATATATTTTTACGGCCTGCTGTAAAAAATAAATAAATTAAAAAAAAATAGAAAAGGAAGAAAATCTGACACACTTTCAGATTTTAAATACGCACCAAAGGGCTATATATTAAAAGAGTATCATGGTTTATGCGTGGTCCCTATTTTTCTTCCTTATTCCATTAACTTGGAGAGTGTATCATTATTCATGACTGTGCCGTATTTTTCTTCCTTGTTTCATAAAACCCATCTTTGGAATTGAAATCTATCTTAAAATCGCCTATTTAAACTATTTTACAATCGTTGCCAAGTATATTACAACTATATTTCACCGTATTAAATATTGTTTCGAATGTCCATCAGAATCCATGAGTGTGCCGTGTTTCTCTTTCTGGGTTGATTCCTACTTTAACGCCCCGACTCTCGCCAAGGTGGCGATCATTAAACATATGGAGGTACTACGACGATTTTTTGTATTTATGTGGCAATCGTAATTTAGAATTAAAATGGCGATTTAGCACAACAGTAAGTAAAGCATTCCGTTACATTTTTATTTATTTTGGGTGTCCAATGAATGTAGTTTTAATAATTAAGTGTCTTCAAATTCCTTAACAGGTGCGTTATCGCTAATTTGTTCACTTTAGTTTTCATATAGTTCTTTTGGGAGCGTTGAAACTTGTCCATATGTCCTAGAGACCCATGACTGCAAAGCTCGCCAAAGTTTGGGATTTTTTAGGTTTCCGAGAGCTGGGGCGTTAAAATAGGAATCAACTCTTACTTGTACCGTAAAACAAGTCTTTGGAATCGAAATCTATCTTAAAACCAACTACTGAAACTGTTTTACAATCTTTTGAAGGCATATTCCAACTATATCCCGTAGACGTTTTAAATACTGTTTGGAATGGGCATCATAATCCATGAGTGTACCGTGTTTTCCTTCCTTTTTCCATAAAACACTTCTTCGGAATAGAAATCTACATTGAAATCGCCTACCAAAACTGTTTAACAATTTTTGCCAGGCATAGTAAAACCATACTTCACCTTTATAAATACCATTTGGAAAGTGTATCATAATCTATGAGTGTACCGTATTTGTCTTCTCTGTTCTATAAAACATTTCTTCGGAATTAAAATCTATATTAAAATCGCCTTCTAAAACTATTTTATAATATTCCCCAGGCGTTTTCTTACTATACTCGAAATATATTTATAATAAATTGTCGCGTTTTGGCGCCAAATTTAGCGATCAATTATCAAAAATTGCAAACCTTGTGCTACTTTCAACAGTTTACTAACGCCCCCCCCCCTCTCCACGTTATCTAGCAAACACATTTCAAAAGTGACTCGACGCGAAAATTGTACCAAAATCGTGTCTACACAAAAAGCAAGGTTGAAATTAATAGCACTCCGGTGCTAATAATTTTAAACTCAGCGAAAATGTCTTGTTGATGCCAGTAAAAAAGAAATACCTTAATGAGAAATTTAAAATAATAATAACAGTTACATCATACAAATATACAAATATATTTATCACTTTTGTAAGCCAGTGTTGTTCAACTGTGAAGAGCAGACATATTTTTGAATTCATACATTTCTGTTCTGGGATGTTTATTTTTATGCATGCGTTTGCTTGGTTTTAAAAACCTTGAAAATTGTATTCTTGAAAATTATTAATAAATGTACGAAATCTCATTATTTTCGTTCCACTTTAAATGTGTGTGGAATTACAAATTTACCGGTTATTTAAAAAAATAAATAGATAAGAGATTTCTTTAATCGAGAATCTGTTAGGGTAAGACTGCGTTTTTGGTTACGTAAAGTATTAATTTGGCTGTTGCATGTATTTGTAGAGAAATATAACATTTATTCTTATTATTTCAGTTTCAGAAAAATTCTGCTATAATCCTGACAAACGGGATGAAAAATGCATTCATTAACTGTATAATTTGACATACTTGAGTATAATTAAGTGTAGACAATACCATTATGATCAAAATGAAATGTATATTAAATTTAATACGCTAATTTTTAAAAGTATTTAAGCAGAATTAAGGGGATGGCGGACATTAAAAAGTTTTTTTTTATTATTTAATAAGATAGGATTATGAAATTTTGTATTTTAATATATTAAACTAAAAGCATTATAAACAACTGTAAAAAATAAGAGTAAATTTTAAAAATATTAGTAATTAATTAAAAATTAATTAATTTTTTAGTTTCGAAAAAATGTTTCATGCGTTTTAATTTTAACTGTTTTTTAGTAATTTTGTTTCATAAAAGCATAAAAATATATTTAAAAAAAGTCTGTTTATCGGTTTTTGATTCGACCGAGTAGTTAATATTTTAGAAATATTTTCATGGATATATACCAAACTTTCCCGAAATTTTTCAGTTTTCGTAAATAAAAGTGAAATTTCATAATCGAAATTTTGACCATATTTAAAAAGGATACACAGATTTATTGTAATATATCAGAAGAAAGTTTGTAGTAAATTTTATACAATTCCGACCAAAATTAAGGCGCATGGAGCATTTCGAAGACAAGAAAATCACAAAAAACTTGATTTGGAGAAAATACAGTTTAAAGTGTAATTTTCCATTTACCTTTAATACCGTCTCTTCTGAATAATTTTATTTATGATTTTACCTTAACAAAACATATTTTTAAAATAATTTTATTCGAATATTAGCTTATTTTGTAAAACGTTCAATAAAAATTGCGACGTGTTTATTTACGCGTTTGTTTGCATTTTTCTGGACATTTAACTGTCCCTTTTAATTTTTTCAAACCCTAATATCTTTTTAAAAATTGCCGTAGACATACGCGGTTTTTTTCTTCGTGGTTCAGCTTTAACTATAGAATATTAGTATGTGAAAAAGAAAAAAAAACCACATTTTTTTGGCCAATTTTGATGATTTGGGTGTCCACTATACCCTTAAATGTTATTCAATAATAAGTTACAATCTAAAAATAATATCTTCACTAAAAATTGTATTTGAATTTAATTAAATATTATATTCAGTGGAGTGCATCGATCTCTAATATATAATAAATATTATGTAACAGGGTATAAAACTGAAACAGTCCATTCCCTTCTCATTGCCTTATATGCTGTAAAACAAAATAGTTCCAGATAATTCACAAAGGTTTCACATGTGATCAAAATGAAATACATCATTGTGAATAACTTAGTAAATATCATAAAACATTCTTTTCTGGAAAAAAAAATAAAAAATGCTAAATGAGAACGATGACAACTCTTATTAAGCTATAGGTCATGAAAAAGTATATCGTTGGATATTTATTCCTGTAAAAATGTATTCACCAAAAAGAAGTATTTATAAAACATACGCAACAACAACAACAATATATATATATATATATGTATGTGTGCATATATATGTTTAAAACTAATTTCACTTAACATGCAGCCGTTTTAAATTTATTAACCAATGGAATTTCGTTCCAAGTGAAAATTTCTTTCCATTTATCTCTCGATAAATGTCATTAACTTTTAATTGCTGTTGGGGCGTAAAAGCAACTAGCCATAAAACTTTTCTCACATGAGTTGCCTGAACATATCTTTTCTAAACGACCAATTTCGTTTGTGTACCAAAAAAAAGTGCCTCTCGAATAATTTTAGATAAACTGCGATTTGAAAGCGTGCAGATTAAATGTTACAGATTACGAGATTTTATCCTTGTATGATCACCGTATTTATTGATCTACAAATCAAATTTAGTTTACTTTATAAGATTATCCACAGTTTAAAATAAAACAAAAAATACTAATAATTCAATATTTAATTTACAATTACAGATACAAAATTGATTTTCAATTGAACTGTTGCAGAAGGAATTATTCAGTACATAAGATTTACGCCTCTTGCTGTACATGCAAAAGTTTAAACACTTTAGGATGAAATTTCTATCAAGTTACGTTACGATTGTTCAAAATAATAAACTTTAACAGAGAAAATCCTGATTACTGCGTAACATAAAGTATTTAAACAGAAATATTTAAAGGTATTTTTTAATGTATGAAGAAAATAAAATAAAAAATAATTTGTTTTTCCTTAAAGATTGATTCCAGTTTTATGAAACCTCATTCCAATCAATAAAATAACCAAATCATATAAATAAAAAAAATTGTTTTATCTTTATTCAAGTATATTAAATAACACTTTTGCTTTATGGGCTTTGGAGGTAGTGAGTATATTAAAAATCTGAATTTCACTCGATAGCTGTTTAAATCTTGAATTTAAAAAACGTATGCATAGTATATATATATATATATATATATATATATATATATATATATATATAAATTACAACACAAAACATACTGCAAATAAGACATACCTCGCATTAAAAATATAACAGCTAGAAGCAAGAATTAGAAACCACATTTTGAAAAGATAATAATAATAAAAATAAAAGCTAAGCAAAATAAAGGGCAATAATTAATGTGAAAATAGAATGGAACGGAAATTATAACCACTGTCACCATCTTCAGGGGCCACGAACAGTGGATTATAACTAAAAGCAAACAAAATAGTAGGGTTTCGGTTGTGTGGCATATCAAAAGAGATATTAACTCCACACGTTCTCGGCCCTACCCTACTATATAAAGGAAAAAAAAGAAATAAAAGAAGATAACAAAAAATAGAAATAGCAATTATAAATCTACATACCAGACTTGAGCACTTGGAAAACACACTGAAAACAAGTAATATGTGTTGCCAACGTTAAGAATTGTAAAAAGTGAAAAAGGCTGTTCACAAAATAAAAGTGTAAAAGTGCAAAGAAGAAAGTGTAGATGTTGCCAAATACTAAAAGGTAAAATTATTATAATTAGGTATATTAATATAATTAAATATATATAGAATAATAATAAATTGAAATTATTGAATAAAATAGATAGTACAGCCAATTAAATATAACATATTGTTTTAAAAAGTATAATGATTATTATTAGTGACAAAGTATGAATAATAAGTTATTGTATGACAGAAGATTAATCTAATGAATTAAAAAAATGTTTTTTGTATTATTAAATAAAGTTAATATATATATATATATAGACTTTTTCTAAGTGTATGGACATTTGAATAAAAGTAATTTATTAAGATTAACCCCCACCCACATTTTTTTGGAAATAATATGGCTTCATCAAATTGAATTTCTTAAGAGTTTAAAATACTGATAACTTTACTGCTTTTAGGACCCGTACTAGACCAAACTACATGGTTCAGCAGTATACTTGTACGATAACATAGTATATGCATGAGGTACCAGAAAGCGGTGCGATTCATTTTTAAAGCTTGCACAGGCGTTGAAAGCTTATTAAAAGATATACAGCGCCTTGTTACATAAAGGCAAATCGATATAAATTGATTGAAAAAGGGAAACATTGCACTCAAATTTGCTTATTATAATTTATGATCCTTATAAATATGATTAAAGGTACACGATAATTGAACTATAGGAATCTCAAATTTCATCTCACAGAGCATTAAAACTATTTTAACTGAGAAATTTCTAAATATCCTATTGTCTTTTACGAGTCATTCCTGGATTTTATTTTTTTTCAGGAACATGTATATTATGCAATCTTCCAACTATCACCCAGCTAGACTTCAATGTTTTTCTAAAATAAAAAAAAAAAATTAGGAGTTGCTTCTCAAAGACAATTTTTTCTGCATCATTCATTCTGATATCCGATTAAAAGGATTTATTATAATATACATTTTGGAGACCTGGAGAATCGCGCAAGTTTAACGAAAAAGTATTTTTCCATACTGTGAAATGGCTTAATACTTTAATAAAGTGATTATTTAGTTCAATAATTTCCTACGCGTGGTATAATTACGATAAAATGCTGAAATTGGAGTTCAGTTTTGATGAACATTATTGTATGGCGTGATTACCCCGAATACCAACACATATGTGTCTTCTCGTGCATATCTGAATTCATTAATTTGCCGCACTCTCTGCTGAACGGACTTTTAAGTGGTTCAGAAATTGCTACACCAAATGTCATCTGAAAAGAATTTTTTTTAATAATAACTTTTATTTTAGAAAATTTTGTTAATAACATAAAAATATATTAAGGACTCGTTGTATTTTAAGTAATTTTATTTTCAGTAATTTTAAACCGGAACATTTTTAATTAAAAAAAATAAAAATTATCATGCTAAAGCATGCAATTTTTTGTTCACCTAAAAACGTAAATTTAAATATCTGTCTAACTTAAGAACCGAAAATCACATAACAAGGGTGGGTTTTATTAACGAGTATTTTGATGCAAATTTTGTTCTCAAAGAACAACGAAAATCCCCTTCAACATTTATAATCAACATAAATAAAACTAAACACAATACTTAACGATGCTGAGGCAGTTTTTCTATACCTAACCATGCGCAAAAACCCGCATCAACATTATTTTTTACGCCTGTGTAAATTATATTATGCAGAAAATTTATCCGTACCATATTAAGGTAATAATGCCGGAACAGTTTATAACCCGTGAATCGGAAATCACTTGGAAGCAATATACATAATTTGAAAGACACGCACATAAAAATGTGTCGAAGAGATTTAATGTGATTAGTAAATTTTCTAGAAGATTAGTTTGTATCGCGTTGTATTAACAAGTTCTGCGCTTGCCATTAGTGTATTCGAATATTATAAGTACCTTTCCCTTTAAAAAAGTATGAAATTATTATGTTTCTTTTTACATGTTAACCTTATGCGTCTTGGTAATATTTATGCATATATAGTAAATGACAGCTTTCTACATTTTTGAATGAACATTAATCTGTTATTTTCTTAAAGATATTTTATGCTGTTTTCACAGTATAGCCCTTTTATATCTTGGTCTATTTTCATATAAAAAATACGTATTTTCAGATTTACCTCTAACTGAAATTCCGATTATAAATATATGAATTTATTAAGATATGTTCGACTTAAGAAACTATAGGAACATTGGAAGAGCAAATTGAGAAAAACGAAAGCTAGAATATCTCTTAGAAATAATTTATATTTAATCAAAAGAAAGTTTTTAAACATATATACCAGGTGAGCAAAAGTCCGTATAAACTTTAAAAATTCATTATAAAAGAGCAAATAATGATAGAAATTTGCGGTTTGTACAAATAAGTGGGGGTGATTGGATTTATTTTAGTGACAAGAATGTTTGTAGTTCCAAATGTCGCCGATAGGTGACGCTGACATGCACAATGAGAAACGTACGATGAGAAATTTTCAAATGGGGAAAAAAATCTGAAATCTCTCTAATCTTACAAATGCAAAACGCAATTTTGTATAGGTATTTATTCTTTTTTAATGAATTTTTTTTAATTTCATTCACCCAAGATGCGCCAAAAGCTTTCGAAAACGAAAAATTCTTTAAAAAGTACAAATTATGGTACAAAATTAAAGTTTGCATGGAAAGGATTTGAGATTCCATTTTTTTTATTGGAAAGTTGTCTCCTATTGTTTATGCCAGCGTCACCTAACGGCAACATTTGAAACTACAAATTTTCTTGTCATTAAAAAATACGATCATCTTCTGTACCTATTTGTGAAAACCACGATTTTCTAGCATTATTTGTTCTTTTTTAATGAATTTTTAAAGGTTATACGGACTTTTTGGTCACCCGGTATACATATACACATAAAATTACGTATTTACTTTTCGAAATTCAAAGTATGCAAAATAAAGGCATATATTTAAAATAATTTCATTTAGATTACAAATCTTTATGAAAATAACATAATAGTGAAAAAAATAATAAGATAATAGTAAATTCAACAACAAATGCAAAATAATTGATTTTTTATTTAATGAAATCTTAGAAAATTATAAACAATACAATGCAAACAATATAATTTTCTAAACTAACCGAAATCGATATTTAAAATTTATAAAGAGTTCATAATTACATAATACCTGTATGCGTAGGAGTTTCAATTATTATCATAAAAATTAAACACACCCAACTATTTTCTAATGAAAATTTTAAGGACATTCTTGTCGGCTTTTATTTTCCGAAAGTTACTAACAGAAAATTAATGTATTAAAATATTAAATTAGAGTTCATAGAAACTTTTCCGTTTTTTTATACACCATCACAAGTAGCTTTTATTTTATTTTATTATTTTTTTTAAATAAAATCTTTATTTAGTACTATGAACCTCAACCAGAAGATGAATTTTGTTCTAAGAACAACTTGAATATTATAACAGCGTTATTTGTTTTTATTTTACTTTATTTTTAGTTTTTTGGTGCATTATTTTTGCGCTTGTGTACTTGATCTAAATGAACTGCATATTAATTTTCGTCTGTTAATTTAGACAGCACAATAAATTAACTTTATTGTATCAAATAAAGGATACCTGCAGAAGCATAGAACCATGCTTGAGTTTGATTTAGATTCAGAGGATACCTCTGACAGTGTAAGCAGTTGCCAAGGAAGCAACATTTAATATGGGCATTGGAGCCTCCAAATACATTTTTTTTCAAGAAAATAAGAGATTGAATACTGCACCATTTAAAGGGGATATATGTGTCATTTACTAGTATCTGAATTGATTTTTCAAAAAGAGAAAAAAAAACAGATATTATACAAATATGCATTAATGAAAAACGTATACCATAAATTGTAGCAATTTCTTTATTTTTTATTTTTTTGTATAAAATTCTTAAAAATATTACACTTTTTGTATTTCCTAATTTTTTAGATATAAACATCATGTAAAGCTTAACCTAGAGTAAATTTACATTAACCCCTTAAGACTTGGCGTCCTAGTATTACAACACATCTTTGCTTTACTCTAAGTACTACTTTTAACTTTGGTGTTGAAATTCTTCTTTCTATAGAAGTTCAACACCAAAACCTAGTGCACTAATAATAATACCTGCAAGAATAGCAGAACGTTATCATGTTTGCTATGTAGACAGTAAAAGAGGCAGCTCTTTAGATTGTAGTAAACAAGATAATGGCCGTATCAATCCATTTGAAGCCAAGTAAAGTGCATATTTATGTATACATGAATAAATGCAAGCATTCAATCAAATTGCACGAGAAGTGTGAAGTATTTGCATGTTTTCACGCACCAAGAAATTGTTTCAAAAGGTTTCATACAAAATAACTGTATTTTTTTTCTCGTTTTGATGAATTATATCTCGTGTCCTATTATTAGAACAATAATTAATTAGTTTGGTAACTGCATGAATGTTATAATATTTCATATTTAAGATACTTACATATAGTGCATCACTGTTAATAATTTCTGTAAAACTATAGGAAAGTAATTGAGATTCTTTGTAAATTTAGACCAGTTCTCGGTTATCAGCATTCGATTAAGAAAATCTGTCATCAGTTTACAGATATATCCCTTTACTTAGCACATTTTCACGCTAGGGATTTTGAAACAATCATTTAAAACTATTTTTTAGCTATTTTAAAAATATACACAGTGATTTTTATACTGAAGTACTCACTCTTAAAGTTCTTGTAGTAATTTCTAGGAAATTGTGAAGGCAAAAATGGATTGAATAACTTGCTTTATCGAAAACTACAGCTGCATAGAAAGGGAAAAAAAGTTTGTTTCAGCGGGTTGCTTATCCCTATCTACGAGATTTTTACATACACTGTTAAAAATATTCTGAAAATTAAGAATATTTCTAGGCTTAATTTACATGGAAAAGACCGTTTTCCCCAAGAAATGGTAATTTTTCGTTAAAAGGGGAAAAATGTTTTAACTTTCAGGAATCTCAGGTGAAAACGGTAAATTTCCATGTTTAGTTTGGTTTGCAAGTTTTGTAAGTAGTGTTTAAAAATGGATTTTCGTTAGACATTTTAGATGGGAAAAAAAGTATTGATACCAAACGTGCTCTTATGAGTAATTAGATATTAAACTATGATTAAATTTTATTTTTTTAAACAAAGAATTTCCTTTCATAGCCAAAGGTGTTTCAAATCACATTTATAAATCTTAGAGTAACGAGGAAGTAATTTCTATCCTTTTTTTAATAGGGAACAGAAAATCAGTAAAGGTGTGAATTTTAGATATTTTTATCAGCCAATGCATTTTTTCCCCATTTTCAATGTTTGTCAGAATTTATCTAAAGAAATCAAAACCGGTATGTCAAGTAGCTACAGTGTGAATGCCGTTACTACTTACATATATTTGTGAAAATTGAAACCAATCCAATAATTTGAATATGTTAATAGTAACTGTACGATATTTTGTCCCGAATTTCAAAATATCCCACACTGCGATCACGAAATCCTATTCTGAGACTAAAATAACCGGTACTTTAACCTTTGGTCACCCTGGGGTAAGTGTAGGTAGTCCAGTGGATAGGAGCGTCGGTTTGTCATTCTAGGTTCCGTTTTCTATTCCAGGGATGTCAGAGTAAGTTACCTTATTCAGCAGCCGTGTAGTTAAACGGAAAGTAACCGCCCTGAAAAATAATAAACAGAACGGGCAACTTTGCTGCCAGTCGCTTTTCCGTTAATTTACTCATACGTTTCAAACAGCGTAGACTTTCCTATTTTTACGTATGTAAATTTACAGAGACTATGCGATATTTACATTTGTAATTTTACTGAGTCAATTATAAATTTCTACCGAATCTCTGATTTTTAATTTTTATAAATTTACGCAAGACTCCGGGTAAATGATTACCAATAGTTTCTCCGTAATTTTACGGAAATTTCTTTAGCAGTGCAGCAAGTCTAATCACTTATTCATTTTTTATCTGCTCTATTGAATATTCAGGGCCGAAGGTGTTAAAATAAATTTACTCAAGAGCCTCATATATTATGATGATATATATTACATAGAATACATTTCCTTTAGTATTCTATGTAGTAATAAAATTCCATAGTAATTCTATAGTATTCTATACTAATTAAAAATCATTATTTAATTATATAAGCAAAATGACAAGTATCGGGATAAATGTTCAAATGACAAGAAATCAGACATAAATAAAAGTATTTTCTCCGTGATTTAAAAGAACATACATATTTATATGTGCATATATATTTGGCCATTGCATATTTTTTCAGCTACACACACACACACGCACACACACACACATACATATATATATGTGTGTATATATATATATATATATATATATATACTGCATACTTTTTCCTTTGGAGTGGGGATATAGAATGTTTTCACATTGTAAATATCATCTCTAAAGCAAGACTGACAACATTTATTATAAGATAAATTTATATTTTTCTTCAGATATTATATTAAATAATCAGCTTGTACCTTTAACATTATAATTGTTTTTTTTTCGATTTTGTAAATGAATGTAATATTTATGTTAAAAAGTACAAAATATATGTATCTAACCACTAGCAGCTTGCAATATCTTGAAGGAACAACAACAAAGACAAACAAATAAAAATAAAAATTAGCTACATAGAATAGGCATTCTAGCTTATATTAGAGCTATTAAATAATCTATTAAACATTATTATTGGATATAAATATTAATACTTACATTAAAAAAATATTTCATTAAAGTATTTCACCTTCCGTTTCAAATGATATAAAATCACATGTATTATGCTCTTTAATTCTACCAAACACATATTTTGAAATCATTTTCACTTTCCCTAGATTGATGAATTGCATTACTCAGAATATATATCATACAATTAATAAGATTTTCTTGCGGGTATTAAGCTAAAAAATACGAACGTAAAATTAATTGGAAGCCATACTTATACTTCGAATTATTCAAGTAAACATTCTAGGGAAAACCTATTGATGTTCTGGAAATTAATAATATTTCCAGGAAATGCAAATGTTAGACTTTTTCGATTACTTAGATTTCCAGTAAATTTTATCGACATACATATTTATAGCGATGATTATTTTCAATTCACATTAAAAGTTACGACTAGTAAAAGTACTGATTTCGTTATAAATTGAAAGAAGAAATCCGTGTACCTTTCTTGGTTAATCACTTTGGCTTATAATTTCGAGTTTTTCAAAAATTGTTAGCGTACGATAAGCATCAGTATTTTACGAGAAAGCAATGGCATTTTTAAAAAAACTAAATCTGAACAAGTAAATTTTTGTCGAGTTTTAAATGATAAAGTAACTCTGCCTAAACAATAGATTCATATTTATAACATTAAAAAGCAAGAAATTCATGAACAACTGTCTTTGTTTCTTTTCAAGGTAGGAATAGAAATATTGGCTGACTGCACACCCTTCTTCTAAGATGAATTTAAAAACCTACTGAAGTAGACTTTTAGGCATTATGGAGTGCTACATTTTACAGCAAAAATTCTATGGACATTAATTAATTTATTCATTTTTTGAGATCCAAAGAATGTCTTGGCCCGTGAATTCCGTAATTAACAAATTTGGAAAGTCCTTTTTTTATCGTATACCAACGTTACAAGTTAAATTGTTTAAAGTAAGTGAAATTTGGGATTTTTTTTTCTATACGACATATTTCATTTTCTTTCCTTTTTTTTTGAGCTAGCAGAATAAACTATTTAAGTATCCGCCTCTTTACAACAATTCATTGCTAGTTAAGTATTTAAATTATGATTTGATTATTTACTTTTGTTTTACTAACGATAAGTATTTTATTAATTTTGACAAAAGTGAAAAGAAAATGCAAACTACTTTTGAAAAAGTATTTACGAAAGTAAAAATACTACATGAAATTCATAGAGTAGAATAATAAATTCGTAATAATACAGGTAAAAGAACAATCTTAAGAGCTATGCAGTGACATAAAACATATTATTACTACTATCTCTTGTCGATGAGGAGTGGCACAGGTCATTGGTTTTTCATTCCACACTGTTTAATGACGAGCTATATCATCAAGGTTTAAGATAGGGTCACAGCGCACGATCCGAAAAGACTGGTTAAAATACTAAAATGAAACGATAGTGTGTTTTCGCTTTTTTGCGAATTCGGGGAAAATCTTTCACATTTATGTAATGGTAGTTTTTTCTTACCCTGTTTACGAAAACCAGAATGAAATGAGACTCAGACCAGCTGCTGTCTGAATCAAAGTGAAATGAAGTAAAAAAGGGGATAAAAATCAAAACCTCCTATTTGAGTGGTTACAGTTTATAAGGGGTTAGAGTAAGATCTTTGATATTTAACAAGACTTAAAATATATAATTTGTATGTTTATGATTTCAAGGCCGTTGCAAAAGCCCTTGTAGAAAAGAAGAGCAGATACTGTTATCTCGTAGTTAAAATTCTAAGCATTTCTTCTTCAAACGAATATCATTGGGCACAACCTATTTTTATGTGCGACGTTAAATAGTATAGATGCAGAGACCAATATTTTTAGTGAAGTTTCGATGTCAACTGTATTTTATTGCATTTTCCTACTCAAAGAGAAAAAAAATAACGATTCCATAAAGCAAATACCGAAAAACGAAAACAAAGCAAATGTTTAAATTATTAAACTCCGTCTCAGACTCTTGAACATAAGTTGCAGCCCTCATACAAATTGAGGGAGGTCCATTAGATAGATAATATTCCGTATTTTAAATGTAAACAGTGCGTTTCAGAGAAGAAATAAATTCTAGCCAACAACAGCAGGTAATTTTTTTTCTTAGTTTTTTATTATTCACTTAAATACTAAACCCTAGTAGCAATGGATGATTGGCATTTCCTTGGGCGATGACCGGTTTGATTGGCTTAAAATCATTAAAATAAATTACTATTATTAATTTTAATTTGTACATTTCAAGGTATCCTGGATGTATTAATGTTTGGAGAGTCGATGCTTATGAATATCGTTTTTAAGAATATTAATAAAGCTTTTTTGCTAAAGCATTTTTGAAACTATTACGGTGAGCTTCATTTGTCGAGTAATTAACAATACTACTGAATATGACAATTAATTTAGTGTAAAATTAATTTTGCATTGAATATATCAATATTTAAAAATTTTTTTAAACAAAAATTATTATTACATACTCCTTATAGCGTTAAAAATACTGCATAAAACTCACAGTCAATTTTGGTCATTTAGTCAAATTCCATTGTTGCAAAAATAAATGCGAATATTGGTCTGTATAATTTCTTACTAAAACGTAATGTGAAAAAAAACTATTATTAATAAAATTCTGAAAAAGCTATAATTAAAGTTCCCCTAAAAGCAGCATTCTATGAAACGGCTGAAACAGCTGAAACGGATGAGCCGATTGCCACCAAATTTGGCATGTGGACTGTGCACGAGATGCGCCCAAGGAAATATTTAAAGATTAGTTCAAAATATATCTACCAGGTGGCGATTTGCATGATGAAATGAGCTTTAAAATGGCCCCAAATAAGTTAAAAAAGGCTATAAAACTATTTAATAAGTGTGGAAATTGTCTGTGCATATCGAATCAGCCATTTCTGTGGATGAATTTGCGTTTTTTCATCCTAGTGGACATGTTTAGAACTAAATTTTTTTTCGAAATTCCGTTCACCCGTTTGAGCTGTAGGATGCCGTTTATACGGTATACTTAATTACAACCACACAGTATGTCAATGTTTCATGTAATCCTACCGGAACTCTTTAAGACGTAACGTCTGAAACAAAAGGTGTCAGCATTTTCATGAGTACCGATAATAATGTTCTGAATAACAAAAGTAGTGTTGAACAGAAAACACAAGAATTATAAATGTTATTCATGAAGTTTTCACACCTGTCGAATCAGACATCGCTCCTCATAATTTTAAGATAAGAGAGTGAAAGGAAGGTCAGGAAAAATATTTTTAGAAAATGAAGTCTAATTGATAATGTTTAAAGAAACGCTGTGTGAAAGTAATTGAAAACATAACTAAGAAATATATCCAAAGTAATTGTCCGTAAGAAAACTTTTAGTGTGCAATTAATTTCAAAACCATATTTAAGATTTTAACGCAATTTTTAGTTTTATTATATATTGTGATAGTAATATCATTTTATAGTTTAGGTATATTTTTAAGATGCCGTAGTAATTTGCATTATTCATTAAAACATATTGTTTTTCCTTATGATACTTAATCTAAAAGAACTAAGAAAATAATATATTTCTTTAAAAAGCAAACTTAACATTTTTAAAAAGAAATTCCAAAAATGTATAGACAATATTTATCAAGTGCAACACTGTATTCAAAAGCGCCTGTATTTCTTATATTTTATTTATTAACTGCATCAAAACCATAGAAATAGACCTTAAAGCAAAACTTTTATCACATCACAATCGTAGAGAATCAGTAAACATCATTTTGTGTTTAACATTATGCCTTTGTTCTTTTAGGTAACTACCGTATCCCATATACAATGTGGTTTACCATGAATATGGACGCCTTGTGTACAAAGATTTATTTGAGAAGGAAGATAATTGCCCTCGTTTGAAATGAGTCTTATACAAATGTATAATTTATTTGTCTTCAAAAACATATAAATTATAACTTTGTTACAAAATTTAAGCATAATTAATGGCAAACATCATTTTCTTGTTTAACTCAATTGTTTCTTTAATATATAATATGATTTTTTTTCAAGGGTGAAAACATGAAAGTATTCTTTACTTAAAATAAATATTTCATTTTGTTTACGCGGGGTTTTAAATAATATTCTCATATCTAAGTTAACATGATCAAAACGAACGTTTATAATTAGGTTCTAAGTTTTCCCCCATTTATCATTCTTCAATTCGGAGGTTCTGAGAGAAAAAATCGCAAATAATTAACTATGATATGTAGCTTTATATTTTGGAACAATCCCCCCCCCCTTTAAAAGAATATTAAGAACAACCCATTCATCTTTTTAGTGCAAGAAGCAGTTTTTAAAAGAATATTCATAAAGCTGAATACATTAAAAATATTAGAAAAATGAATATTTTCCATTTAATAAATTAGCTCATGTATGAAAAAAAAGTGATTTATCTGCAGCAAATTCAATGGAAATGTTGCATTTTATGTAATGAATGTTTTTGGTAATGATCATTCCCAACATATGGTAATTTAATTGATTAATATTCACGGGGAAATGCTTCTTTTGTTCAAAGAAGAATTGTTCATATAGCAGAAACATGCTTTTGACAGACGATAAAAAAAGAAAAAAATCGAGCTTCAATGCAACTACAGGTTTTTCTGAGATGTAAAAAGTCGGCATCTGTTTTATGTAGTTCTTTATGAAGCGCTGTTACTTCATATTTAGCATTTTTTAAATTAAACATTTCCGAATTTTTATTTAAGCAACCCATACTTAAATTCTTACGTCTATTCGTCTTGCATTATCCAAACGAACCAGGCTAGAGAATAAATTTTGACCTGATGTATATGAATTATTTTAAAAACAGTGTAATTTCCCTGTTAACACATTTAATTTTTAATCGACAGAAAGTTAGTTATTCTAATAAAATGAGTCAAATATGCGCTTTCTGTTTGAAAGTAATAAGAAAAATTTATTTTTTGTTTATTAGAAAAATGAAAAATGTTCACATTTTCTTACAAGACATTATATTTAAAGACGTTATGATAAATTACAAAAAGTATGGTAAATAATCATTCTAGTGATTTTATACATTAGTAAGCAGGGAAAAACTACCGTAAATGTCTATTACATTCAAAAAATATATTTCTTTCAAATTATTTATTAACATACCTCCACTTTTTTACTTCAATCCAGACAGTACATTTTACCCAGATTAAAAAAATAAAGATTGTTATTTTACAAATTTAAATTTATTCCGCCACTAATTATTAGACTTGTAATTACTAGTAATTATCAGAAATTACTAGAAAATGTAAGGATGTTCTAAACATCTCAATATAAAATTTAAAACATAATTTAAATTAATATCTTAGCAGCTTAGTAGCGGTAACACTGTGGCAAAAAGCACTTCGCTTGGGATTTCAAATTCCATTTAATCCATTTAAGCTTGAATTTTATCTTATTATCATCAAGATCCACGAGGATTTGAAAAATGCATTTAACCTTAATATGAATGATGTAACAGTTCAAAATAAAGAATGTATCATAGTAGACATAGAGCAAATTGTACTCAGCTTAATATGTTAATCAGTTATTTAAAAAAAACAAGGTGGTAGCCCTGTAAAAAAAATTGTAACATAAGTTAACTATTTATAATACAAAGCCGTATGCTGGGAAAGGAAAAATTTGTTAACGTAGCGGGAATTTGAAGTGTCAAAAATTCTATGGGACCAAATAGGAGCAGAAAAAAGAATTACAAAATAGGTTCACTTATTTATAGTGCATAAAATCGGCAACAATTTTATATTTTCATTGGATGTCCCACTAATAGAAGATCATTTATCTCTTTTCTTTCGAAGTCTATCATTGTTTGCTTTTAAATCTATGTGGGGGGGAGGGAAAAAGAAAGTAATTAGAAAGTACTAAATGATATGTATATGCTTTGGACGCTATTTTGCCAGAATGGCATATATATATATATATATATATATATATATATATATAGTAAGCTGAACACAATTTATAGTCAAATAAATAAATAAACTAATAAAAAAATACTTGTTAATCATCAAATAAACCCTTTTGGCTAATACAGCACTTCTGCTATTCACACATCAAAATATATAGAACAACTAACTAACTTTTATATTTTCACGAAGTTAATACGTTTTGTGCGTACAACTTTTTGCATTGCATTTTTAGTTCATGAAATGTCTTGTGTTTAAATGAAACCAGTGCCAGTGAGTTTAATGGAGTCAGTGACTAACCTGATCACACACACACACACACACACACATATATATATAGAGAGAGAGACAGAGAGAGAGAGAGATAGACATACTAGCTGCTACCCGTGACCGCGGTCACGCCTATCGATCTAGCCGTTCGTAGTTTTCCGTGGTTTTCTCCGAAACCGCGCGTAAATATGGGCTAGGTCCATCCCCACAGTGGGCACTCCCCATATAGGGCTAGTACCATACATAGTGCAGTCAATGGGCCTTAATCCACAAACAAACAACAATACTCAGGGATAGCGTAACTTTCAATCAATGAAAAAGTTCTAGAATTGGTTCAGTAGCTACAAAATGCCCATAGAGCGTAGTGTATTAGAATTATTTTGAGGGCCTTTGTAAAAGAATTATTTATGCTGTATGCATGAAAGGCTGCCTGAATGTTATTCCAGGATGTACGCTATCTTTTATACTCATCCAAATTTCATCCAAATCTGTTTAGCCATTTTTGTGGGATTCAGTCACAAATATCCAAATACACAAACGTTCACATTTATGTTATAGGTAGGATTTGGAAATTTATGAACCTTAATTAACATTTGGACTTTCCTTTCTTATGCTTTTTAAGTTTTGAGTGCCTTTGTAAAAGAATTATTTATGCTGTATGCATGAAAGGTTGCTTGAATATTATTCCAGGATGTACGCTATCTTTTACACTCATCCAAATTTCACCCAAATCTGTTTAGCTATTTTTGTGGGATTCAGTCACAAATATCCAAATACACAAATGTTCACATTTATGTTATAGGTAGGATTTGGAAATTTATGAACCTTAATTAACATTTGGACTTTCCTTTCTTATGCTTTTTAATATATTCTAAAAAAAAGTAACGACCACCGCTGCCGCTGTCGATGGCTTCTCCTCCGAAACTGTGGGGATTTGAGTTTCCACGAAGAGGTCCACGAATTCACCACAAGTAGAAATATTTGGCGGCGTTAATTATGCCCTTATAGCAAGTACAGCTTGTATATTTGCCCGCGCGGCGAGATGATATATTTCACGGTGCTAAATAAGCCAATCTGCAAAGGATTATGTATGTGAATCTATGGATTACAGTTCTCCAACGGAAAGTGGGAAAAAGTAAGATTGTAGTACTATCAAGTTTAATACTTTATCTTAATTCCTAATTAAAACAATACCTTAGATAAATATGAAAATTATAGTCATGGTATAGTAATCTAGGAAAAGCGGGATTGCATTCCCTAATTTATAATATTAATTAGGATGTGTGAGGGTCTAGAAAAACGTTCCCAACCCTCCTGCCTCAGGAATTTCACTGGCAGGTGTTTGCCATCTTCTCTATAGTACTGTACTTGATCACGGTGACATGTTCCCGAAGAAATTCCTGTCTCGGTCGCTATTTTTTTTCATTTAGCAAATGCCACCCGTTTGATCTTCAAGTCATTAGGCTTCAATGACTACAATATTTTTGTATAGTTGAACTAAAGCACAATAATGCTGAGCGTTCTTCCAAGTGTGCAGCATCCATACTCTCCACTCGAATAAAAAACACACACCGTTGAATCCAAAACGTTAAAATGGTGAAGGTGGGCACGGAGGCGATCCCCAGTCAGCAGAGTCTAAAAATTGCAGTCACAGCAGAGCGAGAATCTGGAACGAAGTGGGAACCTGAGTCGGCAAGGTCACTCCAAGGTTTAGAATGGTCTGGACAGCCGCAACACGGAAGGGATGTTTCTCTCTATCTCATGTCTCGCAGAACGAAATTATAAATTCTTGCAAATTTTTGAATGATGTTGCACCTCTTCTTTGCTAAGGAATCCTTTTTTTTTCGTTACCCTAGACCAGGGATGGACAAACTACGGTTCGCGGGCCAAATCCGGCCCGCGGATAGAATTTTAATTTTCCTTTCCGACGGAAATTAGTAAAATAAAATATATATTAATTTATTATATATCTATATTAAGAATTATGATGATGGTTTGAAAAAACTGCATTTTGAGTTCGAACGCAGATTTCAAGATTTCAGTGCCATTCCAACAGAATTGGATATTTTTAACATGCCTTTCAGCGTAAATTGTGAAGCAGTGAGGTCAGATTTGCAGCTTGAATTAATGGAGTTGCAATCTAACAATCATCTCAAGCAGTTGTTTCTAAATATGCCAGAGTTTTACAAATCATTATCGAAAGTATGTTTCCCAAATTTAATATCACACCCCCAGAAAATCAGTGCTATCTTTGCTTCCTTTTATATATGTGAACAAGTGTTTTCATCTATGAACCTTAGAAAGAATTCTTTCAGATGTAGACAGAAGAACATTTAGCCTTGTTCCTTAGAATCAGTGCATCTCACTTCGAATCTCAATATAAGGAACTTGAAAAAATGAAATTGCAATTTCATTCATCTGATTAACATATTTAAATTGTAATACTTGTATATTGTTTTTAAAATTTTAGAAAAATTTATATTGGCCCGCAAATTTTTTTTTCGATTTTTGGCCCGCGACCGTAATTTTTCTGGAAAAAGCTGACTGCTATGCTGACTGCTTGCCCATCTCTGCCCTATACACAGCAGTGTGAGGGCTTCCATTGATAAAACACTTTATGACTCATTTGCTCAAGAAGGGACTTAACTGGTGCGTACGAGAAGGGACTTAACTGGTGCGTACAAGAAGGGACTTAACTGGTGCGTACGAGGACTTTTGCTTTCTTGGTTTGCACAGACGACGACTGGAAACACCTGTGTCACGATGTTTAAATGCTTCATTCTCAAGAGACATACTTCTATGACGCTGGACTACAAAGATTTATCCCACGGTAAGAGAAGTGTTACAATTCCAGTGATTCTTATGCGAGCTGAAGTAGCTGAAATATTACTCTATCTTTTTCAATAGATCTTTTCAGATAATAACGTTTTGCGACTTTTTATTGGCCGTGGGAATCTTACTTTCCATTTGACGCTTGTATGTTCTTTTCTTCTAGAATTTATTGCGTAACACCCTTTCGGATATTACAAGCATAACAGTACGACAAGTACAAGTTTGAAACCAAGACTTCGTGCGTACTGATGACGTTTTATTTAGCCGAAAACTTCTAAAATATTACCGTAGGTGAGATAGAACGCCATATAAATAGAGAAACACAAATGGTTCTCACTGTACTAAAGAATTACTAAACACACTTGAATAAAACATACCGCTTATTGGGAAGTCTTTCACAAAGCCCATTAATTTTTTGCTTTTGGATAAAGAGTATTTGTAAAGTTTAATATTTTAATAATTTTCTTTGTAAACCATAGTAATTTACCATGGCACTGACATTTACAATGACAACATTAAAATATCCATATGAAAAAATTTTCATAAATCATCGCTTTAATAGCACGGTTTAGTAGGTGCTAAATATGAAGAAAATAAATTTAAAGCTGTATTTTAAAGAAATATACACACGCAGATAGGCAGACTCCAGTCTTATGCCACCCCTCTTTACGTGATGAAGTTAAAAACATTTTCTATTATGTGTTTATTTGCTATTGAATACGAACTGCAATAATTATATAAAAAATTTAGTGTTAGCTTTATGTGCTCAGGTAATTCTTAATTGTTGAGAATTTAATTATTTAAATAATCAAATTTGTCGTTCACGTTGGCGATTTTTATACTGCTCGATGCAATCTTTTCTCAGTGCAAAGCATTGCTGCAAATTTCAAGTGTAGGGAAACTGTAATCAATTTGGTTCTTTCCTGATTTTGATGAAAATCTGTCTAGTCGCTCAGTTAATTTATTATCTCTGTAGTACCATAATTCGAAAGCTGTAAAAAGCCAATTTTAGCACATTTTTTCCTCTCAAGATATGTTATTTGCAATAACTCTTAGCTATGCATGTGATGAAATTTACTTCATACATTGAGAGGGTTAATAAAGCATGATTTAATCATATTTACTCTATAATCGAACACCATTTTCCTTTGTTTCCACCTTGGTGGATAAGAGCAAGACAAGTGGGGTTGAAATCACGGACTTGGATATAGGACGTGATCGACTAGCGGCAGACGAGCGAAATAATGTCAGTCTCTCAAAGGAAAATACTCGAACCCCTTTTAATGATTAGCTACCTAAGCGTCCTCTAGCAACGAATAATGATGCAATCTACAACTAACCCAGGCATCCGCACAACATAAACTTTTTGTTTAGCAGTTTTAAATACTTCGATGATCACCCTACACCTAAATCCGTACTCGAAATCATGTGAACAAGGGGAAAGTCTCTTACTCTCAACTTATTCAATTTCTATAAAGGGTAAATAACTATCAGTGCCACAAACTTCTAGCGAAAGGGGGGTTACTTTAAGACAAATTTGAATCGCACAGCAGCGTGGGGTCGCCATTTCTATAATAATCGCTTCGAGGAAGTGTTCGAATAATAATCAATTTTACGAGCACGGATTATGAAAATTTATAGATACTTGGCACAATTTATTTGACTGGAATTTACAGTTCAAAAATTTTAATTCATTACATTCTGGAAGATAATTCCATTGTTAATGAAACCTAGTTTCGAACCTACACAAGTAATTGAAAAACTCTGTAGAAATGGCTATTAGCGAGTGTATGAAGATGTCATTCTGCACCACACTCTGGTGTGTGATTTTGATTCGAATTTAAATCCTAATCACATTATGTAAACATAATATCCCCATAATCAATTTCATATAGATTTGTGGAACATGGACTGAAATTCATTTCCATGACAAACAGATGGATGTATTCAACGTAACGCGCTGGAGCTACAACGCATATTGTTTGTGAAACAAACTTTATTTTTTTTTGTTTAAGTGGACTTATCTAACAAACATTATAAATATTTAATTTTTCGTGAAAAATGACTTAAGATAAAGTAATTTTGTTTTCCTATAAAAATGAAATAGCTTTAAAAGATTGCTTTCATCTCCATCGTTATTTTTTTTTCTTACAATCTCTAACAAAAAATGATGATTGCTAAAAACTCACTGCATATTTTTGGTTTTTTTTTTTTGTTAGCGCTGCTAGCATTTCATAATATATATACGTAAGATGAAATAGTGGTTCTTTTGACAACCATAAAACACATATTGAATATTATTGATGGTCTTGAGCCAGGTATTTCGTGGCACGGAAAATAATTTTTTATCCTTTACTACCAGGTCGATTTTTCTTTGCTGGAACTAAATATATATTTTCCCATTTTTTTAAACTCATTGAAGATAGTATTGATCAAAGAAAGTTAAAAAATAACCGATACATATTTTTCCATTATTTTTGTTATGGTAGTCTTAAGTTTCAATATTATGGATGATAATTTATTTACGGATTTATCCGTTGCCTTTCTTCTGAGTTGCATCGATTTATTTGCTGCATATCTTTCTTTAATTAACTTACGTGCACAATAATTGGTAACGTATCATGATTATCTGCTCCGCATACCCTTTATATAATGACTTTTAAGCCACTGCACATCTCACGTAGCAACTGACTTTTTAATGGTGTATCGACTCTCAAAGCAGGTAACGACGGAATAAGAGCCACCCTTGTGAAACTAAGAAGAAAACCAAAAGGGATAATATTATCTTTTCGCATAGATTCCAAACTTTACGCATAGAAAATAAATGTTAATGTTTTTGTAAAATATCAAAAAATAAGTTGGTGAATAATTCACAATGACGACAGATAATCTTTCATAATATGACTATTATGGCAATTTTTTATATATCAGCGATGTCACAAATACAGATTTGAGTTCCTATATTTGCCGAGTGGATAACGAACTGAGCATGGTAGGCTACTAAAGTGTGAAGGTCCAACGTTTGGGTTTACCGCGAGGCTGTTGATCTAAGAGTTTTGATCGGTTTTTCCCAGTTTTTACAAGAATGCGCGTTAGAACCCCTTAAAAAGGCCCCCGAACAAGGGACACACCTACGTAGGCAGAGGCCGCTAATGTAGGCTGGAAGTAACACAAATCAAACAAGAAATATTAAATTTATTCGTCATCGAAGCTGGAGATAATGAGTATTGCCTGCTAAATGTTAGATGTAAACAGACATATGTCAATATTTTATATTTTCAGTAATACTTTAAGAACATTTTGCATGTTTAGTTGATTAATGTTATCAGTGCATGGTAATAATAAATCGTAAATTAAAAGGAAGAAAAAACAATTTCATTAAGTTTTGATGCTTTGATAAACTTCACTTGCATAGAAATAATCATGCTGTGAGGAATGAAAAAAAAATATGTAACTACAAGTTGTCGCAAATAAATACAAATTTATAAATAACCCGTAATTTAAAAAAATCATGCAAACTTGAAAATTGATAATATGGATAAAAGAATGAAACCAAAAGCGTGTTTTTTTGGAAAACTATAAAAATATATTAATGATTTCAAATAGATACAAACTTCGAAGAAATGGTGATGTTCAACTCCATTGTCAATAGAGAGTGATCGAAAAAACACAAGTTTCGATTGTTGAAACCTCGAAAAGCCGATTTATTTGTAAAGGTTGTTATAATATTATTGCGCACAGTCACTTTTTGGCGTTAATTATAAGTGAATTTAAATTGTTTTACACCGGATTTTTACAAATTTCAAAACAAGCATTCTTTTTATCTCATTCTTATATCAATCTTGTTATTTATTTTCTAAACTAGACATTCGTTATTTATTTATTTATAAATATATCTTGTCTATAAAAATGTAATCTACAGAAAACTGGTGTTTAGAAGATTAAATAATTAAAGCTTTGTAAGATAACACACATAATAATGTATTTATCATCAGAACGTTTTGGATTGTATAGAAAAAGATTCACGCTTTACCAGCTACTGAACTGCTGAAGTGTTGAGATCCACAAGACTAATGCTCACTGTCCCCTTTTCAAGCAGGCTTTTGATTAACAATAATTTAATACCATCAATTTAAAGTCATGCTGTCTAAATGTTAAAAAATGCTACTTTTCAAATGAATACAGAATGTACTTATAAGAAGCAGAAATCTATTTATTTCTAATAGTTCTTTTATAAGAATTGTCAAATATTTTATCCATTTGCACAATTTTTCAATCTTTATTATATCGTTTTCTTGTCTCTAACACAAAGATATCTAGAATCTTATTATGTTTCAAGAGAGTATCATACAGAAATTATTTCACGTCATCGTTGTGAAAAAGATTGATCGATTTGAGATATAGAGTTTTATCTGAAGGTTCTCTTTTTTGTTGGATATATCCAGATAAATCCTGACACATTGATAGTCATTCCTTACCATTCGGAGATTTTCTATGTCAGGAAGAGCCCTATACGTGTTTTGATACATGAAGCAGAAAATAAGAGCTTTGAAATATTGGGAAAGAGACGGAGAAAAAAAAATATTTTTTTAAGTTCAGAAAAGGGTTGCTTCAAGCTTAATTTTTAAAGTATGATATGAAATTGCAATATAGAAAATTTAAGGAATAAAACATCTCAACATGCAAATTAAAATTAATTTAACTTATTAACGCGCGACTCTTTTGAGCAGATTCTCTAATTTATCTTAGAAGTGATAAATAAATTTCCGATATTTGTTTGGTATGAAGAATTTAATTCTATTTTTATAAAAATATGAATAAGACAGCAAAAGATTTTCAATTTATTTTGTTATCGCTGAGTGCTTTGTGGAAATCAGATTTATTATTCAGAAAACTGAAATAGGAAAATACATTATTGTTAAAATATTTTTGTGAAAAACAAATTTTGCGAACGTCTAAAAATAGATCGCGGACGGTTAATGGGTTAAATAACTAAAGGCTTTCTGAATACATTTTATAGAATATTCGTTATGTTATATAGGATGTCGTACAAACAGCGCAAAAATTTTTTCGAGTTTTTAACTTACCCAACGGCGAAATGTATACACATATCAGTGCGAGATCGCAAAAGTTATCTTCATGTTTTTGTTAGTTATAGTCTTGGAAGAAGTATGAATATAATTTTTTAAACGAGGATTCATAAACAATGAGATTTTTTAGGATCAATGCGGTGCCATAAACTTTAGTCATTCTCTTTCTGAGAAAGATCCACCAATTCCATACGAACTCTGGTCACTATTTTTTAAAGTCAAGTACAGCCTACGCATGGATTATGATGCAGTTACCAGTATAATGTAACAAAAAAGACAAATAGGACGATGCATGGATTATGTTACACACTTATTGGATAGAATGTAGAACTATAGTGTTTGTTTAAAGTCTCAAAGTACTTATTTTTATCTTTCCTGTCACTTTTGAGATCACCATCAAATGTATTATTGATTAAACTCTGTCTGTCTTGTTTTAAGAAAATCCTAAAAAAAATGGTAACCATATTTTTATACTAATTTTATTTTAATCATGCAGACGTAATGCTAGGAAAACTTTTTTCACACCACAAAAAACACATTTTTCGTCTGTGAAAGTACGAAAATTTGAAACAATAACAGCGATCCCCATCCCAGAACAAAAATATTTTTTTGTTTTATCAATCCAAACAATACAATATTAACAATCAAATTATTACAGAATAGTACTGATTTTCACGTATTTTCCAGGATGTTTCTGTATTTTCCGAAAAATTCTTTTATTTCGTACTTCATTTATATTTTTCTGACTTAAGAATTCCCTTTTAGTCGTTGGCTATAATTCCTATGATCTCTGAAGTCGAATATGTCTGTGAATATTGCATTTTCATAGAAGCAGTAACTTGTGAATGTCTTTTTAAATATTCATACAATCAATATAATGCACGAAACATTCCAATTTTTCTTACTGGAATTGCTTATAAACTTGATTATCCTATGAAGTTGATTTAAATATTCGACCTCTTATAAAATTTATGACATGAAAAGCAACTACATTTCATCAGGAAACTTATACGTTTGTTTAATTAATTTCAATGTTTATTTAATTCATTTCAATGGACTTAAAAATTGAAAGATTGGAAATCTTGTTATTTGTTAATATTCATTTTTACGTGCAAAATATTTGAAAGCACAGCTTCAATTGTATTTGAGAATCCCATTTTCAGTAGACATGATGAAACATTGCTATGCGGTTGAAAAACTCACGAGTTACATCGTACATATTTGTCATTAATTAGATTGCTTTACTTTCTGAACTTATCAGGTTTAAGAGGAAAGTTGCGCACAGAATTGTTTAATTTAGTAAAAAGATATCGACCCTATTAAAAGAAAATAAATCATACGCGTTATATATATCAAAATTTCTAAACTTGAATGACTAATGAGTTGCGATTTTCAACTGAATGACCTGTGAATTTCCAATATTTTTACCATTCTTCAAATTAGTATAAAAATATTGTTGGAGTTGGTCTTGGTTCAAGCAAGGGAGAAACTGGTCGTACTTCTTATATCCACCATTAAATAAGCGATTGCGATTTTCGAAAGAACTGAACTTATTATTCTTTTATGGTGAGGTTAGTAGAAATGTATAGATATCCAAATTGCTAATAAAATCTTATATATGTATTTATTTTCCCATAAATGATATTCAAATAGTAATTCCATATCTCGACAAAATCTACTTTTGTGGGTCAGACTTTAATATGGCTTTTATAAGTTTTGGTGGGTTTTTTTCAATCTTTTATACAAACACAAACTCATTTTCAAAAGTAATCCATCAAATTAAAAAACCCCATTACTATATTTCGTTCTTTAGCGTTTTCATTAATAACTAAATCGTAATAACTCGACAAAAATTCTCCGAAGGATTGATCATAGCGCTCAATTGTTTCATATTTGTGATTATGAAATTAATACTTAGCAGATTAATCTATGTTTTTCCGAGTTTCGTTCGATTATTTTTCTCGAATTGCCATTTATTCCTCAGAAAAAAGCCCACACATGTTAAGTTCAGTTTTCGGTTTTGTAGGAAGATGTTTATATTTTAACTCATGTTTATACTATATTTATGCAATATTTTTGGGGGTTTATTTGTTAGTATATGGTTTTATGCAGATCTGAAGCTTAGCAAAACACTTATCAGTAAAGATGGAAAGTATCAATCACAGTTTTAAAGGACATTTTCTCAAAAAAGATATAATTAACAAGGCTTAAATAACAGCGGGTGGAATTACTTTTCGAGTCATCAAAATATCTTTCAGTTATACTTCAAAGGCATAAATTCTTATAGAAATATGTTTTGTTATTCGTGACAGATAATAGAACATAAATTTAATGCTGGTATCGTATTTTTAGTTATGAGGGTAAAGAGACAAAATAATTGCGTTTACAGAATCACATATACATAATTAGTAAAATGAAAAAAAAATAACTCGTAATGTTTATCCTTGTTATTAGATAGTTAATATTATTCTTATTTTCCCAACCTTCGGTGTTTTACTCAACACTGTAACATCGACATCTGAATTTAATGTATCCTTTAGCAAAATACTTTCTGATGTAAGAATGCTTTGCCAATGTTTATAATATTAAAATGCTACATTTTAACCAAGTGTATGACTTGATACTGAGCGTAAATTGAGTTTAAATCCCCTCTTCTCTGTTTAGACTATGATACACACGCACCTGTTCCAATAAAGTACATAAATCCAGATACAGCTAACCTTTCAAGAGAAGATTTCATTGATGTAATGGTGTGAACCATCATAAATTCATAACAGCTTAGGACCTCAGAGAATATTTCTGTCAAATATACATGCAAAGGGATTCTATATTTGACATGTATGTTTGGATACGTAACAAATATATATGTTTATTTAAGAAAGAAGGAAAATAACATTTTTTATGATGACGGTATATAATGTATAGATTATAGTTGTCGGAATAAAAAGAATATTAATTAGAAATATTGAAATATTTTGGTTATTTTATAAAAATAACATAGAAAATAATTGATACATTAAAATTTCTCAATCTTTATGTAGCATATACAGGGTGACATGAAAATAATTTCAAAATTAAAAATCTTAAAAACAAAGGTAAATAAAATAATGCAGCAAAAGGGTACTCTCATTATGTAACCTGTAAATTTTTATAATCAGAAGTTTCGAAATAGTTTGCAGAATACCCGCTGGCAGTCAGTTTTAAACGCAAACAGGATAACAGGGTATCATTACAGAAGCAGCTCACCTCTTTGGTTTATAGCTTTTAGTAGTTTGTGGAGTGTTCCATTGTCTACCCAAACTCTAAACGGGGGGGCGATGCAGCAGAACAGCGACATTTCTCACATTACATTACTAATATTATTATTTCAATTTTACAATTTAACATAGGTA
Organism: Cheiracanthium punctorium; assembly: GCA_038373885.1. Classification (NCBI taxonomy): domain Eukaryota; kingdom Metazoa; phylum Arthropoda; class Arachnida; order Araneae; family Cheiracanthiidae; genus Cheiracanthium; species Cheiracanthium punctorium. Next base: position 263,840 of record JAWZYV010010737.1, on the reverse strand, counting down.
TATTATTGATGCTGATGCAAGAATAATTAAAATATTGCCTGTAATAAAAATAATGCGTATAGTACAGTAAGTGTAACATCTAAAACATAGTTTGCTAACATACAAATAACTGTGTGAACATATACAACGTGAACGAAATATAACTTATTTTTTGATGGGCAGACACTTGATCTTTAGCCATTTGCCACTACTGATGCCCGAAATACTAGCCATTATTTTTTTTCATGGGAACAACCAATGGGTGTCCAGCATTTCCGTTCATGAAGGGACGGACAATTTAACACCCAAGCCCAATCCGGGAATTGAATGACGGTCTATTCACAACACATAACTTGTTTCTTTGTTCTTACTATGTCCAATCACGAATAAAGGCCTCTTGTTTGACATTCTATTTGCTATGGCCTCACCATGAAACAATGGTCGCGCGGGTGTCGATGTAACATTCTGGAATTTTGGTAGGTTTTCTCCAGATGTAACGTGAATACTCGTTAGAACACATTAGAAAGTCCTTCTACCAAGGCATCTTCCATCCTTGACAGATCGCCCTAGAGTAGCGTTGCCATAATAAAACAAACTATTTGTTATATTGAAAATTAAGAAATCTTCAATTCTCTTTTTTCTTCACATGATATAGCCTTAGATCTTCTGCTTACAGAAATATGACGTATTTTCCTGGCAATAACCTTAGAACTCAGGTTATTGCCAGGAAAAAGAGACCCAAAAACCCTAGAAAGGTTTCTTGGTAGATGACGTAGGCATTTATCTATATTATTGATAAATATGGCACATAATAATAAATAAATATATATATTGATCATCTTCGTGATGCCATCGTAACGTTAATTTTATGTGTTATTTGGAGAACGTATGAACTCCACATCTGGTTTGTTTTGCCAGTCTGCTGTTTCTGGTATTTTTCCTGTAATTTGTGATTTCTAATCTCACATATTGACTATCAAATTATTTTTATTACCAAAATATTTCCCACAATAGAAAAGTTTCATTTTCGGAAGTAATCTAAATTGTTTAAGTGAAAATTTGTGTAGTTTTACTTTGAATCTGTTTGAATTTAAAAAAAGGCCTAAGCTGTGCCAGGATTTTATTCATTCAACGTTAGTGTGCCAATTTCTTAAATGCGAAAATTCGAAATTAATTTTTAAACGTGCTTTCGAATAATTTTAAGCAGTGCTAAAACTGAACACATGCAATTTTATTAAAAAAAGTGATTAGAAAGGTTTCTTGGTATCATAAAGCTCATTTAATTCAATACATCATAGTCGTATAATAAGTTCATGCAAACTTCAAGAAGTTTTTTTTTATATACTGCTAAAAAATTAATTGTTATATGCCAACTGACTTTCATTCATAATTAATATGGCAAAAAGTACTAAACTCAAAACCAGATGGATATCTGGACTCTTGAAAATAAATATTTCTGCTTTTAACGCACTGTGGTAGAAGCATTACTGTATTTGTAAGTAAGTTTCTGTTAGAAAATAAACGTCATACCCAAGAAAAGAATGACAGTAAAGGAAAAATCCCCAACCTTAGAAACATCCCAAAAGAATAAACAAATTACACAACTCCTAAAAGATAAATAAATGGTTAAGAAAAGTTGGAGAAGTAAATAAGATGTCAAAGAAAAATGCACGGTATTTAGCTTTGCGCCTTCTTCATTTTTGTTTGAATTATTTATAAGGATAGAACAAAAACTTTGTTTTTGTTCCTTGTGTGCAGAAATGGTTTCATTTTTCTAAAAGTTTATTTTAAGAGCAATCATTTGCTCGTAGTATTCTTAATCAAAAGTATTTTTAGCATGGGTGCTTTAATGATCTGAAAAATATTCTTTCCCAATAATAATAGATAAAATGTAGAAGTTATTGAGCTACATGAAATGGAAAATAAATTGTTCAAGTTGAATATTCTTACCAGCAATGGTCTTGATGTGGAGCAGATGAACAGCAAAATTCTTCACAACGGGTTAAAATTGCAAGCGTTTTCTTTCCTAGTTCTCTCGTATATTTGGATAATATTTGCTTGTTGGATTGTTGGACACTTGGGATAGTTTTCTTCAAAGTGTACTAGGTCGCAATCTTCCATTGACACGCAGTTTGAGGTATTGCTCAAATAGTAATCCTTAAAAATCGATAAAGGCTCAAAAGCGCTTTATTTTAACATTTTGCACAAAAAAATCTCAGCATGGCCTGCATTCAACTGCCAGAGTTTAACTGAATCTCGCGAACGCTACAAAAGTTATTAAGGATTTTTCCCATGTATGCGAGAATGTTTTGCGAGTGTGTGAAGATGTTAGTAAACATTACATATGCGTTCAGTTTAGTTTGAAATCTTGAAATTGAAGCCAGATTTATATACGTTTTCTGAAATGTCTAAGGCTTATGCTGATGTAAAGAAAAATTTATTGTTCAGAACTTCAATGCCTACAGTTTCCGATAAACGAATCACAAAAATGATTAATGAATTTAAGAAAAATGTCAAAATTTATAAAAAATTCTCAAGAATGAAAAGAATAATCCTTCATTCAATATGAAGTTAAATATATTATTTTGGGAAAAAAAATCTAAGCTGACGTTGAAAGAAAAGGAGATTTAAGTACAGATCAGACATACTTGAGATGAGACTTTATGAGACGATGTGAAAGGAATATATTTTTAAAAGATAGCAAAAACAAATACTATATGGTAAAATAACGTAACTGGTAAATTGATGTAAGCTATTGCAAATGTAAAGCTTCTTTGTGTGAGGAGCTGGAATGTGACATTCTCAAAGAACAAAAAAATAAATGATTGATGGTAATAGTGTCAGTAGATATGAAAACTGCAAAGAAAATTATGTGTTGCATTGAAAGATGGTAAAAAGAATTTTCAAAAAAAGAAAATAAGTTTTAAGAAAAAAAAACAAAAAAACAACAAAAAACACCCCTTTTGATGGATATTTCGCCATTTAGAATTTGCAAGCCTTGTATATATTTGGACAGTTGGTAGCTGATCTATTGATCCTCAAATCGACAATGAACCAGCTACTTCAACTAAGGAAAAAAAAAAGATTATTGGACAGAGCTGCGGATATCATTTAAATGCCACTTTAGAAGATATGAGTCTTATTTCCGATGATGACAAAGAAATTAATGCTGACAGAAGAAAATATGCAGTTTTAGATATCAAGAACGACGACATTAGTTAATATTGGAAGATCTGTATTTTGATGACATTAAAGATTAACTATACTTACTGAAGCACAGAAGGGGATGTGTACTTCAAAAAACGATTAAAGTAGAAAATGTAGTCATTATTCGACTATATTTCACCTTTCCGTTGTCAGTTATATAACAAAAGAAATCTAGATGTATTTTCAAAATAGTAATATTGATTAATATATTGAAAATATTAGAAACTAGACTATAAAGACCCTTACAGTGAGGCAATATGGGTTGCTACATGCAAACAAGCTACCCTCCAGGAAATTTCTTCAAGAGCTTGGTGGGTAGTCTCTAAATCCTAAAGTATTTCTTAGAGCTATCGGGAAAGAACTTTCACAATATCAAAACTTGCACATTATAAACTGAAAAAAAAAATCTAAGCTGACGTTGAAAAAAAAGGAGATTTAAGTACAGATCAGACATACTTGAGATGAGACTTTATGAGACGATGTGAAAGGAATATATTTTTAAAAGATAGCCAAAACAAATACTGGAAAAACCAGTTATTCTTGCTGGTTAACAACAGCCAACAAAAATATTACGTTTATATCCATCCTGTAAAATTAAACGAAAATTTAAAAATTCTTGTCGAATATGTTACCATAATGATCTCGCAGTAAGACTTTCTTGCAAGCATGGATCAGTCCATATATGGGAAACAATTAAATGTATTCCAGGTACATCATGAGACAGTATACAGACATTACTGTTGCAAAAAGTAACGAATCAGTTCATGAGTGGGAAATTATTATATTTTCCAGATACCTCGCAAGACAATACACATACATTACTGATTCAAGTATTTACGGGAATGCTTCATATCATGCTGATGTAATGAAAAATACAGGGTGTCCCATAAATACCTCCCAAAATCTGCTCAGCCAGACTCCTGGTAGGGAGTACATAAAAAATGTCTGGTTACTGTGCCTGTATGACCCATAGTTTTCGAGAAAAATAGAAAAAAAAGTATGCAAAGTAACATACGGTGCAAAAAAAAACAATCAGAAACATTAAATTGTACCCTGGATTAAACTTGGAGGACTCGGTTTTATGACAGTTACACTCATCAGGTCTGGCACCTTTGAATTCTTAATGTTTGAAAGAATTTATGTATCGAGACCTGATTACAACATATACAGTCCCTCCCCTTCATGCTGAGTGTATTTATGTGGTCAGCAGGCTGATGCAACATGGACAGTTAGTCATTACATTGCGCGCTCATGCAAGCCTCGATATGCACAGTGGACATTTTGAACATCATTTTATCTAAGCATACGCAAAAACCTATGTTCATGCTTCCAATAAAGGCTCTTTTAAACACCGGATATGACGTACTTCTGTTTTTTCCCTGCATTTTTCCTGAAAACGATGGGTCTTTAGGCATTTTTTTATGTACTACCAAACAGTAATTTGGCTGTGCAGAATTTGGGCGGTATTTATGGGACACCCTGTAAATAGCTCACTAATCATTTCATTTGGTAATCACAAAAAATTATTTTTCGAATGATGGCTAATTCCAGACAATATATATATATATATATTGATTTGGCTTCAAAATGTGGTTTCTAATTCTTGCTAATAGCTGTTATATTTTTATGCGAGGTATGTCTTATTTGTGGTATGTTTTGTGTTTTACTTATTAGTTATATATATATATGGGTCACTCCACGTCAGATCAAACAGTGCAGTTCACCACACCAACTCGGATTTTTCTCAAATTTTATATACATGATTTATAGGCTAAGACATCAACAAATCTCAATTCTGAAGGTTCAACGATAATTAATTATCGAGAAATTAATTATGCAAATTTTTAAGTTTTCTGCAAGATGCGCCAACTTTTTTCTCAATTCCTTAAATAACTCCTTACCTGTAAAAGTCACTGAAGTGAAAATTTGTTTCTAGAAGTAACTTTTTACGCTGATTCCAAAAATGTTATCGAAATTTGCATATCTTCTATAGTTTATGCATGAGCAGTACATTTGCTAAAAAACATCATGAATTTTTTTCGGCATGTCTGATCACAGACACATGTTTTAAATTTTTATATGTTGTTAAGATGGAATAATCCTACATCCCAAAATAATTTCATCTTGGCTTTCTGCTCAGGAGCAGAGAAAAAAAATTGTATGTATGTACCAACATATGAGGATTTTCGTATGCAATATTTATACTTAACTCAGAAGCGTTAGTCAATTTTCCTATGTCTTTTAAATTGATATCTGATAATTAACTACAACTCCAGGCATTTGCAAAAACTAGAAAATACATAAAAGTGCTTGTATTGGTAAACGTAAAACAAACAAACAGCATAAAATGCATGTCACACACAGTGTTAAATTGAAAAAATTCTAAAGATAAAATTTTGAATTACTTTTAATTTAACCCTGTTCTTCAGATTAGTTCAGAGATTAGTGCTTCATATTGAACAGTTTTTTCTCTTTTGTCTATGGAATTTCAACTCTTTCAGCAGAGGATGTAAGGGTCCTAAGTGCTACCTGAAAAATATCTTTGTATGTGTATGGTAGATACAGGAATCTTTATTTAAATCTCAACTGTAGACTTTTGTTAAGCGTTTAGCTACCAAGTTCAAAACCAAGTACTTGGTTTTCAAATTTTTTAATAATATTTTAGCCACTTTAAAAATTCTAAAAGATATATGCGATCTTTAGCTAAAGTGTTGCTGATCCAAAGTAGAAAGCTTATACTCCAAATAAATTAAATACCTCTAAATTTAGGAAAAAATTCCACAAATTTTCAATGCTGTTAGATGAACACATTTAGCAATCAACATTTTATAAATTGTAATAATTATTAACTTTTACTTTTTTTAATGAGAAAGAGAGAGAGCATTGTCTTGTTTAACACTAATGCCTGTTCGGAACGTATAAAATACATTCTCTTAATGTATGCATATATATATATATATATATATACTATATATATATATATATACTATATATATATATATATACTATATATATATATATACTATATATATATATATATATATATATAATGTATATATATATATATATGTCTAGCTTATTCATTGAAAGTATAGTTAGCGCTTTTAAATAACTTTATCCATCCTAGCACTTAACTAAGGAATATGACATCGATCACACTTGCATTTTATTTAGACAAGGAAGAAAAGCATCATCTCAAATTTTTTATCTGCTGCATTTACGTAATGCGCATTTTATGACAAGGATTTCCAATGGTTTTGGCAACAGCTTTTAGGATCAGACTAAAACTTAAAAAAAATAAAATAAAAATAATGGTGTATGTCATAACTCAATACCATATGTAAGTCCATTAGAGGGTAAAATTCCAGTATTTAAAATCAGTTTATTCCACTTGTTGTTCTTTTTGAAATAATACGTATTCTATAAATTAAAAAAAAGTAAAATAAAACTATTATAACACTGTTAGAGGTAAAAATAATTGTTGATTTTAAAAATACTATACGATTCCAATGTGTATGTATGTATGACTGAACGAGGAACATGCTTTCTTGAAAATCGATAAACTTTTTTAATCTTGGTATATTTCATTTTGTATGTGAGATATATGAAACATGTAATTTATTTTCTCGTCATACAGTTAAAAAAATGTTTCTCACGTACATTAAATGTGTTGTAAAGCTTCAAAAATATAAGTATTTATGTTCAAACTTCCCCATATAGAGGCATCTTTGGAGAAACAGGGAGTAGCTTTGAACAGAAAAAAAATTGCAATTTTAAATAGTTTTCATCAGTAAAGGCTGTCGTTCATTAAAGTTCTGTAACTAATGGAATTTTTTCTTGCGTTTTCCTTTCTTATTTTATCAAACTTTATTTTAAGGCATGTCTCTTTGCTTATAATATAAATGACTAGAAATGAAGGAGAATGACTAAATATATGTCAAGAATAAGGCCTAAAGGCCCATTTCCACTTGTGTTTCTTCAGCCAAGAGCGGTAAATCCTCAACTGCCGTTACGTTAGAGTAGAATTCGGTTTCCAATTGCTTTGTTATCTTCTTGTAGAATTGTGCATTTCCTCCAATGACTATTAACGATTTCGCGCATGCGCGTTTAAACCTTCACCTTACTGTTTCTTTTTTTTTCTTATAAATATGTCCCCATTTGTTATTTTTAAATACAGTAGACTTTCTTAAATTTAGATTTCCAATTATCAGGACGAAATTAGACCTTAAAATAACAATAAATCGGTATTCGTACGAAAGTGTTTTTAAGATTTTATTAAAATGTTTAAATGAATAACATCTTTCTTTTGTGTAAATTCTTAGGAAATGTGTTTTATTTTTAATACATTTTTCTATTAAAAAATATAAGTCTTCTTTTCTTTACCGGATTATAATGCTTTAAAAAATAATTAATACTGCAGGTCTATAATCTGGAAATTTCTGTTATCCAGAATTGGTATAGTTCAAGTGATTTTGAGTTTGAAGTATTCTAGAGTACTTTTTTGAGGTATTGTTTTTAGTTAGCAGATATTATACTTATCTTAGGATGATTAAAACAAAAAACATGGGTGCCAATGATACCTATAAATTAGAAGCTTTAAAATGAAAGTTAATTGAGCTGTTTTGATAGATTTAAAAGGCAGCCACATTTTCGATAAATTCACTTATTGCATGCTGTCTTTCAACAAGTAAGTCATTGAAAGTAGAATATTGATATCTGCTTTTTGTATGTTTAGTGAATTTAAAAAATATATCATATTATTTTAGTTTTACTTATCTCTAACATACACTAAAAGTATATAATTATTTCCAAAAAGGTTATTGTATTGTATTGTGTTATGTTAAACCTACATGAGAATATTTCGTATTTGCCTATGGGAGGGGGGGGATATTGCTTTGCTCAGATGATTTTCTTAGTGCTTCTGAAGCGTATTTACGTTGCATAGGCAGAAAATCGCCTACATCTCCAGATTTTTAGATAATCAACCGTCCAGTAGACTAGAACCTTCGACCTTTACACTTCAGTTCTTTTGTTCATTCCTTATCAACTTGACTCGGGTAGAGGCAGCATCCTGTTTTAAATGTCATCTACGGCTTTTAAATGCATAACAGAAAAGATAGTGCGTGTATAGTTTTAGATTAAAAAACCAAATTTCTGTTTGAAAAAGTACTGAACAAAATTTTTAATGTAGTATTTCAAGGAACATAAAATTCAATAATTACAATAAATTTTATTGATACATGAACTGTGAAAGAATAATGATTAAAACTAGGTAGTTTGTAAAATTACCATTTTCCCCTGTTTGGATACTAAATAATAATAATAATTATTATTATTATTTATGAGAGATTTTTTAAGAGAGGAAAATCAATTAAAAACATTTTCATTGAATTATTAATTATAAATTGAATTTTAACATCGAGTAAATAATAATAATACTAGGAAAAGAAGCAACTAATTTCATTTAGAAAAAAAACAATAGGTATAAAAGTGCTAGAGAACAGCAAAATATGACATGACGTACTTAAAAATGTTAGTAATTATACGAAAAATAGTTATATTCATTATTTTTAATTTGAAATCATGTTTTTATTAATTAATAATTATGGCAAATCAAATTACCGAAAAAATAGGTAAAGTAATGTACCAATCTGTTAGAGTTTTTTTAATTAAAGTAAAATGAAAATGAGAGTGAGGGAAGACCAAAGCGAATCGAAAAGCGAAACGTCCGAGCCAGCCTAGCTACGCCAGTTTTGTGTTATAAGTTAACTGGTACAGATCTTGTCACCGATCTATGAGATATCCCAGAGAGCTGAGTGTCAAGAGCAAAAAGAATAAGAAATATTATTAAAAGACTGACTAATTAAAACGTAAGAAATGAAAATATTCAAAAGACAGGATAACGAATTATTATTATGTGTGTATGAAATCACGGACTGAGATTGAAAAATGCTGGATCTATTCTTTTTCTTTAAATTTGTTATATGAATTTAATCCATTTTCATCAGAACAGATTTATAAAAATTTGGAATACTTCGATGAAATTGTATAATTGAAACAAAAGATGATTTAATTGAACCAAAATATTATTAAGAGCCTACTTATTAAATATATATATATATATATATATATATATATATATATATATATATATATGTAACTCTCAAGTTGGGAATTCCTTCGCTGCCGCAACCGCCATAGTGGAATGCTTGAAAGGGTGTTTCTTATGGAACCAACTAGCCAATGGGAAACTCTTATTTTAAAGGCAATAGCAACAAAGATGAAACTTTTTGAATCTGAGAAAAACCGTATGTTGAGACGAAAATAACGGCTGCGGTTAGAGGTTTTAAGCGAATTAGGGAAATTAACGGAAAGAAATACCTCGTGTAAACGCACAATTTATGCTTAATTTATTACATTTAATTTTACCTGTATAATATAATATTCAATTTGAATTTTTTTTTCTTTATTTCTGGTACTGTCATAAAATCACTCAATCTATCCATAAAAATGATCATTTAAAACAAAAATTGAAAAAAGCCCTTTTGCAATTGCATAGAGATAGTAAGAAATAAATTAATAAATAATTAGATAAAAAAATAATATTGGTATATGCTTTTATCTAAACTGTCTTTCGTAAATTTAAGTGGAAATTTCTAGAAATCCAGAAATATAAATGTTTGTTAGAATTAAAAATTCATAATTAGTACAGTTTAAATTTGAATCTATATTCTATTATTTAAACATTTGATGATTTGGACATAAAATATGATTTTTTAAATGAGTTTAATCGATTCATATGAGATTTTAAATATTTAAATACCAGTTGCATAGCCCAACGTTGTAAGAGTGAAGAATAGCAGTTAGGTCATAAGAAATTGGCAACTGGTGTGAATTACTGATGTGATGACTATTTTTGTTTTCCTTAAATATGATTGTTTAAAAAATTTCTCTGCATTTTAATAAAATTGTTCTACATAATTAATAGATTAATATTTATACAGGTTAATAAATTAATATTTCCTATGCTATAGCCATGCTAAAATACAAGATGCAATAGCAAATAAAGAAAATATTGGAACCATTATTCTGTTTTGCCAGCTTAAATACCAGTTTCATGGTGGAATTGCTTTCCATGATTAAACCATTTTGCTCCAAACTCCTGGAAAATCAAGTAAGCGAGTTTTTCCTTTCGAATATCAGCGAAACATAAAAGTTATGTTCTTTTATCAAAGGATGCATGATTTATACATGCAATAATCCAGAAATTTTTGTGATAAAATAAACAACGTTTTTCTTTTCAGATACTGAAATAGCATAACTTATCGTGTGACCTCAAATTTGCACACATGTGCTAAAATAGGATAAGAATTTTTAGATATAATCATTTTTTCCTTTTCTATTAAAACGGAAAATAATAATATATTAACGTATTTAATTCAAGGGACCCCCAGACGCATTTCAAATCTGACCGAATTGTTTTTATAGTTCGTATGCACATCCAGTAAAAAAATATTTGAGTGTAAGTTAAATTTGCTATGTTAGTTTCATATTTAATATGTGTTACTTCGAAGAAATCAATCTTATCGTACATAATAATAACTGTTGACATTTATTTGAAATTGCGTGTTTTTCACGGAAACTTATTCCCAAAATTTAAATAGGAAAACTTCGCTTTTACTCAAATACTTTGGGTGTATACAGATAATCTTGCAAAAACACTCAATATAATATGGTGTTTAAAAGATCAAATAATCAAAACTTTCTAAAACAACACAAGTGAAAGGTAATCAAGCTGTACTCGTGTTTCGATCAAAAATATTTCGATCTTCGAAATCATACTTCAATGAATGTGTTTTTCAGAAAGAATGCCATGACATGCCATTCACTTTTGCAACAACACTGTTTTTACTACAAAGCACTACCGTAAAAAATAAGGTCTTTCCATGTGACAACAGAAATCACTTTTTAAAGGCTATCGTAAGGGTCTAACCACTCGTATACGCATACATAATTAAAGCAATTTCTTATAAAATTACGTGAAAGTAATTCAGTACAGAAGATATAATTTCTTTTAATAACTAAAAACGCATGTATAATTGAATCTTTGATGTTTACAAAGCTCAAAGAAATAAAATAATAATGTATAAATAAACTTAAAATTCTGATATACTGAAAAACATTTCAAAAAAGCCATCTCCAGAATCAGGCTTTGCTAAGAATAAATAATTGACTTTGGATATACCCAACTGTAATATCATAAAGCAAAATAATTTTCGATTCTTTTCCACGTCTCCCCTTTATATTTATTTATAGAAAGGCGTAAAAGTATACAAACAATTCTAAACCCTGCATTTTTCTATACGCTTGCTCCTCGTTTCCGCTTTTTATTCCTAGCAGTACCGTTTTTTAATTCAATTTCTTTCCCAGGAAGTAGGAAAACTGCATTGTTTTCGGAGCGTGAGTATGGTAGTAAATTAAGTCTGAAAAGGATTGTTAAGAAGGATTTGGGATTTTAATTAAAAACTTATGCGCCTCTAATAAACAGACAAAAAGTGGTGGGAATGCTCGAAACAAGCGCATTTATGAGAAGAAACGTCCGTTTAATAATTCAACAGTCGTGTCCACTTAGCTTATTTACATATTATAAATATAACTGTAAACGTAAATATTCTATATGGCTTTTCATTTCATTTTCTCTGGTGAATTTATTTAGTTCTCGCATTTCATATACAGTAATATTAGAAAAGTGAGCATAAGTACAGTATGTGCCAAGCTATCCCTTGCCAAGCTTTTAACTTCGGAATTGCTCCTGCTACAATGTATAAAAGGTGTCTAGTAATAAGAAAATATACCTTGTGCACTTCGATGTGCACAATAATGGCCGCAGTAATACTACGAATGGAAGGTATAAAACGGATACTTTTGCTGTCAAGTTTTCTAATACAGCTTTTTTTCTAAACTGCACTTGCCTGACTTTAAAATAATTTTTCTTTGATGATTAAAGTGTCGTCCTCCAGCAAAACACCCATCTGGACTCTGGCCTGCATTTCCCGATGCACAATGTACAACATGCCCAAGTCGCTGACAACCGTTCAATAAAAGGCATAATATCTTCTTTTGGCTCTGTCCTTTTGGCGAACTTTCGTCAAATTAACGTTTATCCGGATCACAATATAAAAATTAAAATGTCTGCCACTTTTCACGAAAAAAATACGTTTATTATTGCCCGTATTTAACGTATTTTTTCCATGAACGTAATTTTTGCGTTTTTTCTACTTTATTTTTTTACATAATTACCACTTTTTTAAAGAAACACTATTATAATTGAATCCATAATTAAACTATATGTTACATTTTAAGCTTATTAGGAAACATGTTATTAACGTGGAGTAAATATTTTTCTCAATGAAGGAGAAACTATTAATTGATCCTATTTTATTCACTGAACATAGGTATTATTACAACTTCTACCTTACTTGCCTCGACTGGGACAAAATAGGCATAGTCCGGACGACAGGACTGCTGCTCTAACCACTAGACCGCATTTTACCTGCCCGTGTGGGACTAAAGATTTAAAAGGTGAAAGATTTTCTGAATGGGACTTAGAAATTATATTCAAGATAAATTTCAAGTAATATGAAGCGTTTATTGATACAGTTTTTATATTTATGAAACGGAAATATAAGTGTTACATCGTAACGAATTAAGTCTTTTATTGCAAAATCAGAAAAATACATTGATTACAATTATTAAATTAACTAGGCATTTCTGAATGCAACCAAAATTTTTAAAATAAATGTTTCAGCAGGCGTGCAGAGTAAAAATTTACACTCAGTTCAGAAAAGAATTTCACAGAATCAAGATTTTTCACACACCTTCTCCTCTGCTTTTTAGAGGAGTGCCATTGAAAAGTGTCCTTTGTTCCGCTGTTGGGATTTTCAGGGGTTATGTGGACAGAGCGGATTATCAAAGAATCTTTAAATCTTCATTCCCTCCTATGAATAAAAGGTTACTCATAAAGAGGAAATACCTAACCAAACGCACATGTTTTAAAAGTACGGCAATAGGGACCGTTGGCTTTGTTGCGAATCATTTACTAAGAGAGATGCAGTCACTTTATATATTTTTTTTTAAATTTTGTTCCTCGAAATTGGGTTTTTCTGGTACAGTTTTTTTCTATGTTAATTTGTAATTAAAAAAAGGGACGCTCAATATTTATTTAAACATAAAAATCAGAATTTACGAAATAAAATTTGTCTTTTAGCTGCAAAAATGGCATTTGTAAGGTGTAAGAATTATAAAATAGACAGATTTCATATATTTTCAATTCCGTATTCATTTCGCAAAATTGCTACTCTTGCAAAATTGCATTTAGGAGAAAAATTGTATGCATATTTCGTCGTATATATATACTTAATTAAGAAATGATATAAGTTTAAAAAAGTATATACATTTTACTACGCAATGCACTTTTTTTAAATTAGTACATTTTACAAATTTTACTTTTTTTTAATTTCGAATATATGACAATATTTTAATAAATAGTTTAGGTTACTTATAAAAATAAAATCGTTAATTTTATTTAACCATTACTGTTGAAAAAAATATCAAGATGCGAACTACCGTCACAATAACATCAAAATATCTAAGCATTTTTTTGATAAAATTTCATCTAATTATTGTTTCTCTGAAGCGCATTTTATATAAAAACGTTTACCGAACCGCATTTAAACATTAAAATATGTTGACATATTAAGGTTTCTGCGAAGCGCATTTTAAACGTAAAACTTATTACGTCAAAGCAACGTATCCCATTTGCGCATTTTAAACGTTTATTTTGTGTTAAATATGCTGTTTTAAATCGTTGTCAATTTCTGATCTTAGTAGGCAAACCTAAACGTTTTTTAAACAGAAAAAGACGCTTAGTATTGACGCTCTGTCTGGAGTGCCTTAAATTAACGTTATTTTAACGATCGATGTTACCTGGCTGATTGTTGGCAAGCTGGTACAAGCGTAAGTAATGCGCTCAGTTTTCCTTTTCTTACATCAACGTACGAAAGGTCTCTGATCATAATAAATCGATGTTACGTACTTATCTCGTACCTGTTTTGAGAACTTTATATTTGGGGTTAAGAAAGCTAACTTCAAATTTAGCCGACAAGTGGAGCTGTAAGCAATTTTTTGCATAGTCCATGCCAACTTTCCTAGTTGTCAAAATCGACTTTACAACAGTTTACAACGATGATCATATCGCTTCAACCAGTTTATTTTTATCACATTATTGTCGTTTGTGATACCTCTATCTTCCACCGTGGTCATTCGCTTAAAAAATGGGCAGATTTCACTGGTTTTCAGTAGCAATTTACGGATAAAAACTTGGTCAATGAAATGTCCTTGCGATAATTCATGCGGCACCCAAATGTCGAGCTCTTTATGCGTCCAACATTACTCGAGTGGTTTAAAACTGTTTTATGGTCAAAGTTTACTTCCTCATCAGTGTAAAAAATTCTTATATGCCGATATTGCTAAACTTTTCGCATGACTTCATAGACATTTTCAATGGCAGATCATTGTAAAATATAGTATTCACTCAAACAGTTGATACGTTTCGACGACAGCTTATATTGTCCGTATGCACTTAATGATTATAATTTATTTAGTTAAAAGTAGACTACATTTTAGGTAAAATGTTCAGTTTTCTTCAGCTGGTGAAAAAATAATTTTGAAATGTATTTAGCATAGTAAAAGAAAGTACAGTACTTGAATGCTGTTATTTAATATTGGTTAAAAATCCCAAACTATCGAATAACTGATCGGCCATAAAATTTTCATTTTCGAGATATTCAATAATGAAAACTATAAAGTTAAGGTAGAATAATGTGCATAGAATATTCTCATTCGTATTTAATAACTTTCGATTGAAATGCTTATTATCAACATTCATTTACCAACTACGCAATGTTTATTCCTATTCCAAACAATTCCCCCAACTTTCTTCTCCATTCGCAAATAACCACACAACACCAGTATTACCTTTTGTTCAACAACACACAAAAGGGCCTTTAATTTAATTACCCACCTTTTACGATGCTCTCGACCATAACCATAAAATCACAATAAACTTAAACAATTTTAACTGCAGAAGAGCACAATGATTATTCCACATTTAACATGTCGTCTGGAAACTACTGGAAGCCCCTCGCAATTCTCGAAGGAGCGATTCGGATATGCCCCGTCCTTAATTTAGAATTTATCAGCTTAGGATCGGTCAGTCGAACTCATTTAAGATATCGACCAGGGAGATTACGAAAATCCAGGTTTCGGGATCCAATTTCACGGTCAATTGGCATACCTGGAAGGGAATACAGACCACTTATGAAGCCAATTACGCAACATTGGTCGTAAATAGTGAAACGTAATAGTGGTGAGCATATACAGAGTGAAATAAGAAAATAAATTTAGAGCCCGAGTACTGATGCTCTATATAAAACGCTTACGAGTGTTAGTACATGTGTTCCTTTTCAGCGTTATGATGTATTTGGTATGAATATGATCTTGGACTATAGTTAATTTTTATAGTAATAAAGAGTTGATGCTCATTGAAATTTTGTAATTAATTAACTTAAATTTTCTGCTTATGAAACGTATTAATTTTCTGAGAAAAAACATCGGTTTATCACGTATACAATGACTTTTTAAGTAAATTGCATTTAATATAGCACTATAACCGAATAATTACAAAGAAATAAATGTAAGTGCATACAAGCAACATACAGAGTTATTAGATATTAGTTTTACAAAATTTTAGGAGGGGTAGGATCCACCAAAACGGTACAGAATTACACAGCAATGCGGGGTCGGAAATGACGTCTTCATGTATCAGCTACTAGTCATTTTAGAAGAGGTGTTCAAGTAATAGTAAACTTTACAACTACGGTTTTTAAACAACCAATCCGTCTTTCACTGATTGAACCTAATAAAAATTGTCAATTCAGAAATTTTTCAATACATTGATGAAATTGTCAGAAAAAAGAAAGAAACTTTATTTTAAGACATTATTAGACATTTTAAGACATTATTTAGACATTTAAGACATTATTAAGACATTATTTAGACATTTTATTATTGTTTAAGAAACTTTATTTTAAGACATTAGACGCACATTTCAACACTTATTAAAAAGTGACTATTAACTTTTAGAGACCAAATTGACATCCCGGCATATTTTAAATTAGTTTTTTTTGCATATTTTGTCTGCTAGTGCGTTAGTTATATAATATTAGTAATTTAAAGAGGGAAAAGCAATGCATACTATTTTAACAGAGATCCTATTGGGAGCACATGTCAATTTTTACTATATTTTTACATTGGTTTCAAAATCGGAATATACTGATGGGTAGTCTAAATAATAATTGCAGTATTAAGAAATAATAAAAGACATATCTTTAAATTTAAATAAAGATACGAATTACGTTTGAAGGGGGAGAAGCAGTATCAAGATAGCTCTGTAAAAATTTATGAAAATCGCTATTTTTTTTTATTTTTTAGTCCAGTTTCCCACTAATGATAGAAATGCATTTTCCATTTAAAAATATCAAGTCGTGTTTTAACTTTATCTGCTAATTTTTCAAGTCAGTATTGATAAAATTACATTTTTGAATAAATTAATTTTAATTTGATGTTCCCCATTGGGGACATTGGCCGGGAAAAGGTTAACAGATACATGAAGATGACGCTTCCGACACCGCATTGCATGTCACTCTGTCTTGGATACACGAATCGTTTTGGTGTATCCTACCCTTCCTAAAATTTTCTAAAACTAATTTCGAATCACCCCTTATATATGTATACACATATGCATCATTGCTCGAATTATTGCTAATTTTGAAGCTAATAGCAAAACATTATGTGATCTTTTAAAAGCTGGCAGCAAAAACAATTCAACCCACAACAAAATCTTAAATTTTCGTAATAACTGTAATTTGCCTTTTTTTTTTTTTGCTTAACTTAAAAGAAAAACACAATGCAGTGAGACGAATAAAAAAAATACGCATCAAGTTTCTTGTAAGCATTATGAAATTCCATCTAACGTTAAAGGTAACCTTAAAATACATCTGAGGTAGAAAGAAACACCTAAGTAATAAAGTTTTAAATACTCTCAGCCGAAATTGCCACGAGAACTATCGATCATGGTGGCCATTTTTGCTAAATTCACTGAATTTGACAATTTTCACGTGACTTAGTTCGAGCCCAAACACACACACACACACATATATATATTATAACTATCTTGATCATTATTACTATCTTAATCATAAAATTCTTTCCGTAAAAGCTTTCTATTCAGCTGTTGCAGAATATGAATTTCAACGATTCTGTATAAAAGAGCCTCAAACAGTGTAAGATAATTTAAACGTAGGTTTTGGGAGTACAGTATTATTCTTTCTCCAGGAACAATAATTTTTACTAATCCAAAAGGAACCATAACATAGAAAAAAAATTAAATAGCTAATTAATTAAAAACCTAGGCGTAAACAAAATCTTGTTCTTCGAATAGTAAAAAAAGAACACGAACAACAAGGGGAACTAGTAGATTCGGTGGAAAAGGATGTATGATAAAGAACATATTATTTGGACGGATTAAAACTTTAAACTCCGGAAAGAAGAAGGGCAGAGACATAAGAAATAAATCGAATCAAATTGTAAAACAAAGGAAAAGTTATAAAATGTTATACAACTGTAATTGTATAATTGAAGAATCCATAAAAAAATTAAACATGTAAAAATAAATAAGTTAATGAAAAAATTAAATTCACGTACCTGTATACATTGTTATAAACTGCATTTCTACATTATTTATCTCCTCTAATTCTTAATTGTTTTTTCAATATTTTTAAATTTGAGCGGCATTGAGTCATTATTTTTATATTTGAGTAAGATTGCAAACTGAAAATAAATTAATGAACTAATTTGAAAAATATGAGATGTAGATTTGAATATTTGTACATATTAAATCATAGAAAAAAGTTTAGAAGCATAGAAACGTTAATTACATAAAGTAAATAGTACTTTAGAAAATATATATGATAAATTTTAATTTACTCAATAGTGAGTTAATTAAATGTGTTTATTTAATAATACTAAAATCTTCATTTTACTTAATAGTAAATCAACATTCTTATTTTTACCTTCTTAGCGTATCAAGCTCTTTTCAGATACATATTGATACTTTTTTCTCTTTTATCATACAAACTAAAATTAATACTTAAACGCACTTAATACTAAACAAGTGTGATATCACACTTTTCAGGCATTCATTTTCAGACACTGACACAGCCAGATGCTTGCTTGTACAAGGGTTTTGTCTTAAAGATAAATATTGCCATTAGTGTCAATACATGAAAGCAATTAAAATTTATCTTAAATTTATTTACCGCGAGTTCATAGCTGAAATTCATGTCGCTAGTTAAATAAAAGCAATTAAATATTGGCGCTGTATTTGTTTAGAACTTAAATACATGTAGAACGCTTCATCGGATGTTCTATACGCACAAGACATGCAGAATTATTGAGGAATGATGATGCATAGGTATTTTTGTGAAAAATACTTATACATAATTCTTGGATGAATACTTCTGTATTACTATTACAAAATATTTACTACCTCTTTCAAGCCAAAACACCCTCTTACTCAGAAACAGGTGTTTATTCACTAGCATCTGGCAAATCAAATATAAAACTAATAAGAAAAATGGTTTTGGTATAGAAAAATAGAATAAAATCGCTGGTTGAAACTTCAAAGGCATCAATATGAGAGATAGGGTACGAAATCAAGGCTGAAATAAAAATATAAAAGTTATGTTAAGAAAAGGAACAGAAGTATAAATAAAATTTTAAATTACCCGCATTTCTTTATTATTATTATTTTAAGATTTAGATTTAAGTACAAGAATTTTTTTTCTCTAAGTTTCAGAAATTATACTGGTGACTTAGGAGTTGTAGGGCTTTCTATATCTAGGAATCGCTGTTTCATAAAATTTCAATATGTGAACCTTTCGTGATGCGGCAGATATCAAGTCTAAAGTCAAACTCTTCCCTTCCTGCACTAGCTTTAACATGTCGCGATCAACGTTAGCGAATGCGATTGTGATCCTTTGGCGTAAATCTTTTAAATCATGAGGCATAGGGGACACGAACACACGATCTTTTACGTAACTCCATGAAAAATATCACATGGAGTTAGGTCCGTAGAGCGAGGTGGCCACGGAAGAAGGCGGTTGTCGGCGTCAAAATCTCTTCTAATCCAACTACGACGAAGCTCAATATTTCTGAAAAAAAAAAACTTGTAATGTTTCTATCTCCAATAAAATCAGCACCAGATGGCGTTTAACAGTGTCATAGTTGATAATATTCAAATTTTTTCTCCATGCAGATGCATAAAACATCTGCTTTTCTGTATTGGTTACATATTGGTTACATTTTTTTGCTGTATTGGTTGCATATTTTTTATAAGCCTTTCAAACCTGGGAGGGAATCGTGAATAACCCTGTATTTCCCGAATATTTCATATTAACCTACATCTGTAACTTTTTAAAAATATTTTTCCCTATAACGGCAAAAGAAAGTTTGTTTTCCGCTACAAGTGCCATTTAAGTACAATTAGTTACATTAAGTACGCATGACGATTTTGGAGATTTTATTCAAAAACCTGCAAAGTTATATTTAGAAATGTAAGTGATATTCCCTAATACCCTCCTCTAATCTATATGCTAAAATAACCTTCATATTTTATAATGATTACCCTAGTTGGTCGTTTTCGATTTTTCTATAACCCTCTATCAATGTTAAAAGTATTTACGAATATCTGTCAATGATCAAGTGCAAGTCAACTGCAAAATAAATTGTTTCTATATTCAATCCCGTAAATATTTATGCAGACTTTTAGAAAATTTCAAACTTATTTTAAAATTTTTATTTAATTAATTATTTTTTTGTCAAGGTAATTTGTTCTTTGACTGTGTGAAAATATCCACCATAATATACAGTAAAAAAACACTGTTTTCTTAAACTAAGTGAATAGCTTTAAACTTTGCTTTGAAGAGAAACTGCGACTGTACATATATTTTTATGTTAATGATTAATGTCTTAATATCTGGTACAAAACAAGTGTTATATCACAGCCTTTATGAAACATGTTGAGACCGTGACAAGAGCAGCTGCTGTTTCTTACAAGGTTTCTTGTGTCAAAGTCGAAAAGTGACATTATTTGTGTCACATCTTCAAAACTACCGCAATTTATAAGAAAGTCATGACAGAAACTAAGGACCCGTATTTTCTGTAGAGCATTTCCCCCTAGATTTATAATTTTTTTAATATTAATAGCATTATACGAACTAGTACTTCTCGATTTTAAATGATTATGAAATGTAAAGCATTTGGTAAGAGGGAAAAAAAATAAATGCACAATGTAAACCATTAATTAATACTTTTTGTTCTCCCAGAAAGGAAAGGAAATTTTTGTTGCATTAATTTTATGCGATTAAAAAAAAGTTGTAACTCACAATATCTGAAATTATAAATAAAAGTAAATTTACAAATCACACTTAAAGTTCCGCTATTGGGTGCAGTGTACATTAAAAACTACTTCTCAGAACACAGGAAATCTCTTATAAAACCATAAAAAGAGATTTGAGTGAAAAATGTTTTAGTTTAAAAAAATCATTACCAGGTGGCGTTTTATAATTTATTCTCCGATCGCGTAAAACTCTTTATTGTTTTCTTCGTTTTCTCCTAGAAGTTTATCCCGCTAATTTTTAATCACCGTGTACATAAATAATGGTCTTTGTAAGTTCTTGCTTTCTATTGTTTTTACTATAAAAATTTGCCGTAAATTTTGAGTATCATGATTTCACTGCTTAGACTTTCTCTGTAATAACCTTAATATGAATTACATGATACTTCAGTCAAAATATGTACTGTCGATGATGTGTATATAACAATAAGCTATAAAGCACCACCCCTTTATTAAAATTATGCACCCACATACACCAGACATATAACTGACATCCGAAATATTTAGTTCTGATAAATGCTGTTTATTAAGTAAAATTACAATTTTCAACCTAAAGTACACAAAAATTTCTTTAACAGAAACTTCATGGAGTCATAAATCTTACTCATTGAAAACAATTTTGTGTTTTGCTACACAATGTTGGATATGTTATTTAGTTTTTCATGACATAAGGAACACCTGGCAATGACATTTTCTTTCGATCGCACTTCTAAACAATTCTTTACAGATATTTTCAATTTTACAAAGTGCCTCCTTATCTAGTGTCACCACATTGGCGTTTGTTGAAGTGTTTTAATGTAAAGTGCTTTGGCTTTACATGTTGAAATAAATGACAAAACAAAACAAAAATATAGATTTTCTGACTGCAAAACAAGTTTCAGGTCATACTAACTAACCTCATCTGCTAGTGATCGTGTAATGTTCTGCGGAAAATTTTTCCTATATAATTAAAATGCGTCCTTAATGTTAAAGTTTCAAGATTTGATGTTTGTGTTGTTAAGAAATATTATTTAAATTAGTTTTATTACCATAACTGCAGCATTTCTTGTTTTAAGCTCCCTTTTAAGAATACGTAGCTTTTTCAAAGCAAACGGCATTTTTGTTTCTGTATCAAAACATTAAAGAATAAAAATGTGAAAATGTAGATTAATATCTATAGAAAATTTTCATAATTAAAATTTCACTATTCGGAGCAGAGAGTAGCGAAAACTACTGGTGAGAATGCTGCCAAAATTGAAAGTCCCAAAATTAAACAATGATTTAACGAGAGCACGCGAGAGAGATTTCCGCTTTTGAAAAAATCAGCACCAGATGGCGTTTAACAGTGTCATAGTTGATAATATTCAAATTTTTTCTCCATGCAGATGCATAAAACATCTGCTTCACAACCTATTGCTCGTTCCTTCAGCATGGCAATGGTTATCACATTTCTAGAATGAAAGTTAACTCGTTAAACACTTCCATCAAAACGACGATTCTGCACAAGTGCAGCTTTCCACCCGCATCGAATCTTAAAGGAAATTCGAAAAAGTCTGCGGAGTAAGTCTACAGAAAATGGAGGCAGGTTTAAAGGAATAGGATCGTTGAGAGTATTTTCTGTATTTGATTGGTTTCTTCACATTAGTACATTGCAAAACGCCATCTGGCTGTACTTTTACGAACTATTTTCCCTACGAAGATCTTTTACATGATCTCGTTACGATTGACCATAAATTTTGTTGCATTCTGACCTGCTGTTTTCTCTATACATCGGTCTGATTTGGGAACACTATACAGGATGAATCTAAACACTTGGGCAAAAATTTAAGGGGTGAAAGTAGACATCGAGGCAAACAATATTAAATGGGAAACGAAGGGTCTCAAAAGTTTTCCGAAGGAGATACCCAGCAAACACACAACTGCCCGCAAAATAACGGCCGGGTACCCGTCGTGCTGGCAAAGTGCCGTATACCGGGAGCAAGGTAGATTGCCATCGTTTGGAAGTCACTGGAGTACCAGTGCCTGAAAAGTGCATATACGCCGGTACTTAACTAGTAACGGCGAACTGCCATGTGTCTATGACATGTACAACGGCGTGGTACTGCTTAAAATGTACCGGGTCAGCACTATTTGGCAGTAATGGGCCTGTATATATTTCGTAGTGTTGGCATAAAATTTCGTTATTTTAATTAAATAATATTGTTTCACATTCATACGGTGTAGAAGTGTTCGGGGATATAAGTTACGGGCACCCAAAGGCAGGGTCACTGCAAAGATTTTTTTTTTTTTTTTTTGAGGGGGGGGATGTAAAGGGAGAAGTTCATATTATGCCTTCAAATATTTTAGTACTAAAAACTAAAATAATACAAACGAGTTCAGTATGTATAAAAATGTTTACTACACAGACAGTGGAACCTCCACTCTGTATATGACAGTATATAACCCCCACTTTTTACAGAATTATGAATTTTAATCTTAACATTTTTATAATTTATATTATTTTTTTACAATTTTGCTAAACTTTTCCTGAAAAACATATTTCGAGACTTTTTTCTACGTTAAGCCCCTTTTAAAATCTACCGAATTAGGGTGCAGAAATATGTTAGAGAATATTACACGAAGACCAGTCAGGGTTTTGCATGAGAGCTCAGCTCCTGTAGTCTTTTTTTCTTCAGAGAATTTTAGATTAAATTAAAAATTTTAACAGCCTACATAATTGCTTCTATTGACATTTTTATGAAGTTAAATATAGCAGGGGTAAAACAAAAGATTACTTAATTTTAAATATAAATTAGGTAATTAATGCTCAAATTTACAATAAAACAAATTAGAGCTCCTGCAGCTATTTTGTTAGAAATTCAGCAATGAACCAGTATTTACATATTATTTCTTTCAATCTGTTTCGATTACTCTCGAATCAAATGTTCTATTTCGCACCCCTTTTACGGGCCTCCTTACGGGAAGCAAGAGGACAATATATCTACCCAGGGTCAACTAATATCTCACGGTTGCACGATAAGGCACCAAGAATTCGAACTGTTATCGCGGATTTGACTATATTAATTCAGATTATTTATACGAAGTACAAATGCATTTTTTATGCATTTGAAGATTGGCGAGTTTTCGTGTCGATTGAGTATACTAACCCATTCTTTTTTCTTTTGATGTTTCATTTCGTTTTGCAAATATTGAAGCGTTGAGCGGGAAGCCAGTTAAGAAATATGCTTTTTAGGATACAGTTTTTCCAGTTGTTGTTGCAGACTTTCGAGAAGGTTATTGCTATAGACTAGTAAGATATCTCTGTTAGGAGCAATAATAATTATAATAAGATTTGCTTCTGCAGTGATATCTTGCTGGTTATGGATACAAAAAGTGGATTTCAAAGTTTTACAATTGGATTTTACATTTTTTAAACTGTCGGGAAAATATTGCAGGTAAATTTTTACTTTTACTGTTTTTATGTACACACGGTATCCACCGGTGACTTTAGCAACTAATTTAAAGATTAGGCGACTGTTTGAACCAAAAAACGTCATTTTCTTACTATTTTCAAGTTTTGGCTACTTGTACCATACTCTAGGCGACTCATTTGAAAATCTGGTGTTGGTTTTTGTCAATTCCCTTTTTTTTAAAGCTGCTACTGAGCTTTCAGTAAACATTCTAATCTGTTTTTTTAATCGTGCTATAAAAATAAATGTATTATATGTTCTGTTATATATATATATATATATATGAAGATTTTAAGTTTATCATTTTATTCAATCCTTAAATGAAGCTAAATTAAGCATGTTTATTTCTTAACTACAAAATCATTCAAAAATGTTACTATTTTCGGAATTAAAATTGAGAAAATGGCTACTAAACTGGTGACTTTTTTTAAGTCGGTGATATTACTAATGATACTTATTTTAGTGTATAAAAGTACTTTCCTCCATAAAATGTGAATCATGCTGTATACAACAGATACAGAAAATTTCTTTTCAGAATAGCTAAGATTTAAAAATAATTTGATCTAAACAAAATGTACAATAAAGCAAAATGTTACCCTAAAGTTATGTGTGTAATCATAGTACAATTTTATTTATTATTACTTCCTGTAAGATTTTGATTAGTAAATACACACACACACCTATATATATATATATATATATATATATATATATATATCAACCATAAAGTATTATAACTCATTTATAAAATCTCTAACTCTGAAATATTGAAATTAAACTGTTTATAAATGATTTTATGTTGGTTCTGAAATGTGTTACCGCCTCTCTCACAAAAATCTGCAAATTTGTAAGAAAAATTCAGTTTATGAAAACTGCACACAATTCACTAATGATAGGCGCACATAATTTGCAAACGACTGACCAACGGATTTTGCTGTTTTTTATCTTTCAAAATGTTACCCTTAAGGAATTTTTTTTTTTTTCGGGGTGGGGGTGAGGGTTGATGAATAAGCCCAATCCCGAATCCGCCACTGGTTCGTATTTTAATTATGGCAGCATTACTGTAAATAGGCACTAATCCGGTACCGTGCCATTACATTGTAGTCACTGTTAAGGTACCAGGCCATTGCCTTTATTTTTAATAATAGCCGGCGCCCGGCCGTTTCATTTTGGGTATTATAAACTTAATGGGCCAGTGCCTTTATTGTGAGTAACGGCCGGCACATGCAGTATGCCAGCAGAGTGCCGTTGCCGACCACTTTTGGTACGATTCAGTTACTTTTTGCAGTGCCGGGCCGGTACTGGACGTAAAGGCAGAAAGGCACTGACTGGCAAGGTACTCCGCCAGCATGTGTGTGTTTGCTGGGTAGGCAACATTTCAAATAGGTCCAAAATTTCAAATGATTATAAAAATCGGATAATTTGGTCAATTCGTTTGCGGTTTTCTTTAAATTTTTTATTTATGTCAGTATTTTCTTGAAAATAAATTTTAAAGATAAAGTTCAAAAATGCCGATAGAGGGCACTTTAGACTTTGAAGTACGAACAACTATTTCTATCCGTTATTTTTTGTATATCATTAAATGCTTTTAAAAGATTAGACTTTAATTTTGAGCTCAAAATCTGAATTGTTGGGAGCGGTTTAGTAACGCAAACTTAACAGTGTTCAGGAGTCAAAAACTTCTCGTAAGAGCGCCCACCAGCAACGATGCAGTCCTCACACAGCTGACGGAGCGAGTTGTGAACATTAGCGAATACCCCGGGCCTCTCCCGGATCCTCGCAATCCTCGCAACCAGGTCGGAGTCGGAGTCGACGGCGTTTGCGTAAACAAGACTCTTCATACATCCCCAGAGTGAGAAGTCTAGGCAGGGGAGGTCATTCAATCGCGCCGGCCAATTGATCGGACCACCCCGTCCAATCCAGCATCCTGGATATGCTGTATCCAATGCATTCTCTACATCCGCGCTGAAATGTGCTGGCACTCCGTCATGTTGGAACCACATACCAGCCTTTATGTTGGCTGGGAAACTTTGCAGTAGAATTAGAAGCAACTGTTGCAGGAATAACAAATACGTGCCGCCATCCAGGCGCCATGGCAGAAGATATAACCCGATCAAATGGTCGTGGATTCCAGCCTACACATTGACACTGAAAGGCCGTTGATTTGTATGTAGACGGGTGGCGTGTGGACTCGTGTATGACCAGTTGCGTGCATTGCGCGCATTGAAAATGCTTTACAGACAGAAACTGCATTCATCGTTGAATAGCACGCGTGCGGTAAAGTCTGGTTGCGCAGGCAAGTGTTGGAGGAACCATCGTGAAAAAATCGGCACGTGGCAGATGGTCGGTTGCTTTGTGCATGATAGGGTCGAAGGCCTTCGGCTCCCAACGTTCGCCAAACCTTCATCTGGCTCCCATTTGTTGCGGTGAATACATACTCGTGTCCGGTTGCTCCTGGATTTCACGCAATACATGCTCTTCAAGTTCCGGTGTCCTCGCACTCCTGGTAAGCCTTTGTCATGCATGCCGCTAACAAACGAACCGGTTTCTCCGAAACGCCGATGCAAGCGTTCGAAAATATATCGGTCCGTCAAGCGTCTCGACGTCTGTTATGAATAAATTTTATTTTAATTTTGTTATTCCTCTCTCGCTTATTTTATGTGTAGGGGGTAATAGTTGCTGCCTGGTCTACAACGCTGTGTCCTACGATGCCAAAACTGGGAATAACTCAACTGTGTTAAGGGGGGGGGGTTCAAATTTCAATTCCTGAGCACAGTTCAGTTTGCGTTACTTAACCACTGCCAGTGATTCCGATTTTGAGTTCAAAATTTAAGATTAAGCTTTTTCAAGCATTTAATGAGATACAAAAAATAACGGTAAAAAATACTTGTTCGTTACTCTAAAGTCTAAAGTGCCCTCTATTGGCATTTTATTAACTTTAAATTTTATTTCCAAAAAAAATACTGACATAAAGAATAATTTCAGCGAAAACCGCAAACGAATCGACCAATTTTTCTATTTTTTATAATCATTTGAAACTTTGGACTCTAAACTTTCATGGCACCTATCTCCTTTGGAAGACATTTGGGTCCCTTAGTTTCCTGTTTAATATTGTTTGTCTTGATGTGTACTATCACCCCTTAAAGTTTTGCCGAAGAGTTTAGATTCACCCTGTATGCATAGAGTCCATATAATTAAAGATACACAACTGACGTTTTATTTACTGTCAAACCCGCAGAGCACTCATAATTTGCCTTAGATTTTGGACTATCTGTTACATATAACACCTTGTATTGCATTATATGCAACGAATTCTTATTCTATCCGTTCCGCTCACTGCCGAAACACTTTTAAAAATCTTTCATTTTGTAATTAGTTTGGTTGTATTACATATTTTAATATCCATTACATTACTTCACTCTTAAATTTATGCATTATATCACCAGCCTATAAGAAAAGTAACACACACGCACAAATACATAAATAAATACTTTTCTCTTTTTTTCAGAAGAGGCAACAGCAGAAGAAGCTACTCCAAATATTCTGTAATGTTAAAGACACACAAGGCGCAAATTTACGGGTTTTTGTTCAAGAATACACTTGTGATAAATCACCTGTTGCAAGATGTAAATAAGTCAGGCCTATTAGTGAAGTAATACGCAAAAGTGTTCTCTTTTATTTAATTTTATTTTATTTTTTAATCAATAACTGTCTTCGTAGAAAGTCGATATACAAGGTGAATTCGGAAAGTAAGTTCCGTTTGGAAGAAAAATGAGTAAATTTTTTAAGCCAATTTTATTTTTACATGAAGGGGCATATCTGAAACTATTTTTCTGCATAGTTGCCGCCAATGTTCAAACACTTGTCACAGCCGGTTATCCTCTTTGCTATACCTTTTTCATAGAAACTTCCCACCAATAACAGTAACCACGACACTCCACATCATTTTTCATTTCAGCGTCGGATTCAAAGAGCTTGCCGCTTAGCTCACGCTTCATGTCCAGGAGCTAGCAGTAGTCGTGCGGCACCAAGTCTAGTCGGGTGATCGAACTGCTCCCAATGAAACTGCCCAATCATCTTTTGTGAGTCACCAGCAATACGAGGCCGAGCATTATCATGGAGCATCACAATTCCTTTACTGAGCATGCCTCTACATTTGTTTAAAATTGCACGCCGTCGTCGTGGTTATCGTCATTGGTATAGAAAAGCTGAAACCCACAAGGAAAAGTGTTTGAGCATTGGCGGAAATTACATAGAAAAATAGTTTAGGGCCTGCTCGTTCATGTAAAAATAAAATTGGCTTGACAAAAAAAATGTTTTACTAATTTATATTTTTGTCAAACGGGAACTTACTTTCCGAATACGACTTTCCGTATTAAAATGATGGGCATCGTTATTTAAAAGCTAAATTATTACATAGAAACCTGTAAACTCTAAAAAAATTAAATAATACATGAAAATAAACGCATACAATTGAAAATCATTTTCGATCAAAAGTAATAGTACTTCAACGAATATTTAAAAGTAATATAAAATATGCCATTTATGAAATTCGATAGCTGCGTTTAATCGGCATTTGATTTTGCAAGAGTTGTCGGCGAAAATGTAAATATTCTTAATCTTTTGACGGCTCAATCTACGCGTTCAAACATATATATTCTCAAACCAAGAAAATTAAAAATTTCGCAAAAAATATTTTCAACAAAAAGCATGATCGACAAAACAATCATGTTGTATTTCTGCATGCCTATAGAGGATGTGATATAACACCAGCACTATTTAATGAAGGGAAGATGAAATTTATTAATGTACTCCGAAAAAATCCAGATCTAAGATGTCCAGGTATTCAAAAATCTAAATGCTGATTCAGTGATCATTCCTAAAGCTGGAACACCTTCCTTCTTGAATTATACAGTTACAGTAATGTGAAAAGTAAGAAAAGTAGTATGTCTCTAAACAACTAGATGTGCATACTTCACAACATCAGCATATAAAAGTAAACTTAATATTGCGTCGCTACCAAGGCCGTAGCCAAGGGGGGATCATGGGGTTTTGATCCCCTCCCGAAAGTTTTGTCTATGTATTAGTAGATTTTTATTTGCGTTGATTCTGAAGATCAATTAAAGTTGAAAGAACTTTATCGCTATCTATACCTTCCCGAACTTCAATTTTAGTGCTACATATACCCCTCCGAAATTTTTTTCTGGCCTTGGTCGCTACCACCAATAGAAGCAGCAGCACGGTAACATTCGTTCCGAACCTATCACGAGGCTCAGCAGTGGAATTGGATGAACAAAGTGCAGAGCAATGGGGATTGAAAAGAAACATGCACGGGCTAATTCCTGTCACACCACTCGAGTCCCTAGCTGCAGAAAGCTTGTTATAACTTCTTGCAAATGCGAAAGAGATCTCAGGAAGCCTCTGTATGCAGAAAGGCTGAATTAAAGTGTTCCGCTATGTGCTTGAACTAGAAGAAAAATCCCGTAGTGGAGGCAATTACAAAGGGCTCTGGAAAACATTTCAGGAAAATATGTCTGCACTCAACATATTTAATCTTTGTCCACCTAAGTCTCACCATGTTACAGTGGTTATGTCACTCAAAATGGTATACAGCCGAATTGTGAAGGTCCCGGGTTCAGGTCCCATCGCGCGGCCGTCGATATAACGGTCTGGACTTTTGGTAGATTTTTCTCCAGATGTAACGTGAATACGCGATAGAAACCCTTAAAAAGTCCTCCTACCAAGGCACGCCCCCATCCTTGGCAGATTGCCTAGCATAGCGTTGCCATAATCACACAAACAAACAATTTTCGTCCACCTAAAATAAATAACTTCATAATTCAAATTTTATTCTACACCCAAAACAAATTTCATGCTCTTCTGGAAATGCGCCGAAACTTTTCTCATTCGAACGATTTCGTTTTGTGTGTTCAGCTCCTCTTATATTAATGCTTCAGCAGACAATTATTTTAATGAAAAAATAAACTATGCTACACCTGGGAAAACTGTTTTAAACGAATTGCAATCCCTATCGCGTGACGTCATTTTCACTTGAAAAAGGTAATTTCATCACCTTTTTGACTCTCGGAAGTAAAATGGACCTGAAAAGAATGAAAAATCCCTTAAAAATGAGGGAACGGGTGGATTTTCAGATTTTTAAAGTAGTGCAGATTATTTTATATATTTCTATACATGATTATGAATAATTTCAAACGGATCGTACAAACGGTGTGAATTTTATAAAAGTTTTATTCCATAACTTTAATCTATTTGGATTAATGACGGCAAAAGTTTTGTTTCGAAGTGGTCGGATCGGAATTTTTAAGAGAAGGAGTGAGTCAGGGATCGGCGTAACTATACAGTACGACTGCTCCTGTACCTATGATAACTCACAAGTTCCATAACAAGATAGCGGAGAAGAGAAAGAAAACGGAGACAGTTTTCGAACAAACGTATGATGAAATCAAGAACGAAGGGGGATTGCGATGAAAATGATAATCCCATCGCGGATGATGTGGAAGAAAGTTCGATCTGTGACGTTTCAACCTGCACCAAAGACAATAAACTGGTAACACCTGGTCCATCAAGAACAGCAAAGCGAAGGAGAATGAGCTAAATTTTACAATAGTGAATTGCGCGTGCATTAGGCCTATTGGAGATACCACGATAACAAAAAAAAGCTTACTTTACTTCACTGTGGTGTGGAACCGAGTTTTATGGACAAAAAGAACTGTACTTTGCGGCTCTCGTACGCCAAAACTACTGATTTTACGAAAAAAAAGGTTATTACATAATTTGTAGGAAATTTTCCCAAGTTTACTTTTGTATATTAATGTTTTTATCAAGAAATCAGTCGGAATGGAGATATCGCCAAAAAACTGATTTCAGGCACCGTTTTTTTCCAATATGGAGGCGAGAGAGGCAAAGATACGGATGGCAAAGTTGAAATTCGGAAAGAGTACATCGAAATCTATGAAATTAACCATATTCAAATCTCCCAGAAAACTTTCCAGGTAAAACTAGATAATGACTGTACTATTAGTAATTTAGATTGATAACAGTCACTCACTAGTACAGACTATTAGAATAGTTCCTTTTTCTTTTATTGGTAGATGCAACAAAGTTTAACGAAAACTAGTTTCAACGGAAAGTCGTTTGAAGTAAATATATATGTAGGAAGCTGAACACAGTTTATAGTCAAATAAATAAACAAACTAATAAAAAAAATACTTTTTAATCATCAAACAAGCCCTTTGGCGAATACTGCACTTATGCTATTCACACACTCAAAATCTATAGAACAACACACTAACTTTTTATATTTTCACGTAGTTAATAATTTATATCTCGTTTTAAATAAAACCAGTGAGTTTATTGGAGTCAGTGACTAACCTAATCCCACAGATATATATTTTTTTCTGTACATTACATATATACAGTACAATGTGCAGTAAATATATACATATATTTACTGTACACACATTACTAACATTACATATATATATATATATATATATATATATATGTAATGTATAAAAAGGTAGTTTAGGTGTTTTTCGTGGGTATTGTTTATTAAGCGGGTACTTTCGCTGTAAGTTTTGCTTTCCTGTCATACTTGCCACGCGCACTCTGGAGCTGTGTTTTATTTCTTTAAGTTAATTGCTAGACACCAGTTCGCCCATTCTGGATTCTTTCCAGTGTACAAGTCTGCCCACGCCTTTGAAACCTCGGATGCAGGTCATGAAAAATAATGCAAGTGATTCGATTGGAGATGAGAGAGAGGCGGAGTTATGTCTTAGCAACCCACGTGGTATCATTAGGGTAAATACGGCTGCACCTCGAAAATCCAGAGACTTCTGCCACATATCTCTTAAAATTGGGAAAAAATCGTTCACTACATTTCATTTTACTACTACATATACAGCCAAATGCTAAAAGATACTTTATGCTACAGTTGAATTTTTATTCATAATATCAGGCATATTTTGAATAAATCAAGAATACATGTGATGATATATAAACAATCCGCTTTTTTGCTGTTCTCAACCAAGTATGCAAATTTCGTATATAGTCAGATATGAAAATTATAAGAACACATTTGCATAACCAGTACGACACTAAAGCTTATTTATACTATCAGGAAAATGTTCTTGGAATACAAGATATCATAATTAAGCATAGGACACTCTTTCTGCTTTCTTCCAGAAAAGAGTTAAAATGAATACCTGATAAATTTCGTATTTTCTAAAAACCTTATTCTATCCTCTAAAATAGTTTGTAATATTTAGAAAGGTTTCTTTTAAATTAATGTTCATGTGTAATTATTAGTCATTTTTCAATTAGTTTAAAAATGTTATTTTTTCTTTCTAAATATGCATAAAATAGTTCAAATTAAAAGCAGATAATATTTCGTGTGCATAATATTACAGAGTAAAAAATAGTCTTCTAAATAAATAGATAAATTTTTTATCTTATTCTTCAGAATTTGGGATAATAATAAAACTTTGTGCTTTTAAATAAAAGCTTTCGTTGGAAATAACTCAAATTATTCTCAAAATTATGAACTATGTAAACGTGACTTTAAAAATCATATTATCTTTAAACATTGATTTTTTTTTCATTCTAAGAATTATTATTTTCAGTTCTGCAGCTTTAGCAACAAAATCACGAACACTTTTACAGATTTAATAAACTGATTCACCAAAACTTTAACAAGCCATTTTCAATTTTTCTCATTTTGTGAAGGCGGCGCATTCTTCACAAATAGATTTCATTATTATAAAAGATCGCTCAAGTGGTACGTGAAAAATTGTTGTCGGGATCACAAGTTAATTTCAAATTCATCTCTTCCCCTTCTCGGAGTCAGTTCATTATTTCAGTACTTTCAATGCTCTCCCTTTAAGTGCGATGCTCTCAAAAGTGTCACTGAAATATGACGACTAACTTATAATAATACCGAGTGAATTTCTGTAAGTACACTCTCTAAGAAATTGAAAGCCGTTGGTAATAAGTATTTTTCAGAACTGATAACAAATGCCATAAACAGAAGGTTCCTGCAAAAAGTGTAAAATAATGATAAATATTGGAAGCAACGTATGTGTGATTTTCGTTATAAAATAAGCAATACTTGTCCTCCTTTATAATCTCTTATAAAAATAAATTTATATTTCCTGTTCTTAGTTGTTTAAAAATGTATGCTTTGATAAGTTCTTTCGTAAAATTTCAGGTACGACGTATTTATGAAAACATAATTTCTATATATGTTTATTTGTTTAAAAATTACACCTAAATAAAGTTATTCTCTTAAAACACCTTTTCAGTAAATAGGTAAAATAAAATAGTCCATTCAGCACTACTAAGTGTATTTTGAAATGTGAAATAAAGCGGATACACCTTTCTCGGTACTGTTTATTTAATTTTATATATTTTTATATTGATAAGACTTTATTTTATTAATTTACTAGCTGAAGTACCCGTTCTTCGCACGGGAATGAATGGACTTTTTGATATTACGATTTGTGGTGATTACTATTTATTGTAATAAAGAGATATAGCAAAATGGATATCTCATTATATTGTGTTCAATAACCATGCATACCGAATTTCAAGGCAATCGTTTGTACGGTGCAGAAGGCCATGCGGCGTAGCGCAATCTAGTGGCGAGTTTTAGCAAAACGGATACGGCGAAAATATTCTTCGCATTCAGATATCGATGAATACGAAATTTCAGGACGATCGGCTGGACAGCCCTGAAGTTCATGTGTTGACGCGACATCTAACGCGAAACTCTTCCCCGTGTTCAAATATCTATGTATACCTATTTTCATAGCGATCAGTTGCACAGTCAAGAAGTGATACACTGCAGCGCGATCTAGTGGTTAATTAAACTAATGATTTGCTACAGTGCCGTCAAGTGGCGAGTTATAGCAAAATGGATAACGCCAAAATATTCTCATTGTTCAAATAGCTATGTATACTGATTTTCATAGCGACCGTTTGAATGGTCAAGAATTTGTCCTGCTGCAGCGTCATCTAGTGGCGACTTAAAATAATAATGCATTGCAGTGCCATCTAGTGGTGAGTAACATCAAAAGTAACGCAGTTAGAATATATTCTTCGTGTTGAAATGTGTAAGTATAAGAAATTTTATGCCGATCGGTCGGACTGTATAGAAGTTGATGCTTTGCAGCGCCATTTATTGGCAAGTTACAGCAAAATGGATACTGAAAAATATTCTCCGTGTTCTAATATCCGCGTGTACCAAATTTCATTGAAATCGGTTGGACGATATTCGCATAGTAAACGGCTAAACGGAATAGAATTCGACGTTCTGCTGCGCCACCTGGTGGCAAGTTAGAGGAAAACGGATAGCATAAAAAGCTTCTCCATGTTAAAAGACTTAGGTGAGCCAAATTTAATGATGCAACGGTGCTCAACGGTGCTGGAGTTTTTCAACTTCATACACTCATACCAACATTCATTTTTATCTATAACCAGTGTCATTATATATCCAGTCAGTCTCAAATAAAATCCAGTTTCAAATCTAAGCCTCGCCAAAGTGCCAACATACGCCATTTTGCAAGCGTTTTTTCAGGAAATCATTCGAAGCATTGACTTAGCAGCAATAATATATGGGAAATGGTTCGACCGCGAAAAAGTAAAGCAAGCCTTTATTTGAAAAGTTGAATCCCTTAATACAGCCGAATTTTTTAAAATTATCAACTATAACGTGTTTTATTCATCATTACTCCGATGTACTAAATGAGAAGATTTCAATTTTCTGAAATTTGGCGGAATTCCCCCAACTTAAATCAATGTACTCATTTGGCGAGAATTCTGGAGATAGATCAATTGAAATCCCTTAATAACTGCATTATTTCTTCACGGATCATTAAAATTTAACGCTGTATTCTAATAAAACCTTTGCACTTGTTTTCAAAAATCTATTTCCTTAAGCTCTCAATAAATTGCGCCAAGCCGAAATCTGTGCAAACCGCTAGAACTCACTTTCTCAAAATCGGCACTTAAGCCATTTTATTTTTTCGCCAAACTAAAATAATTTACCTATTAGCCTCGGAAATCTTCAATTCTTATTGTTTTGCGTATAAAACATTTCATTCCTGCTCCGATTTCCCATGCACACGATATTATAATTTAAAAAAAATAACCTTACGAATATAAACTAACAAAAAAAAAAAATCATTATTATTCTTTTATTTTTACTTTGAGAATTTAAAACATTTTATACGGCAAAATCGCCACACATGGCAACCACGATCTTTATTTCACGCTTTTTCCACTACAGGGGTTACAATTACGGAAAGCTTTTTGCGTGAAGAGCATAAAAAATCTCTTAAATTCCGGGAACGGGTGGACTTTCAAAGTTTTAAAGTGGACTGTGATTTATTCTATATTATTTTACATATCTGTGCTAAATTTCAGGCCGATAGGTCCATTTTTGAGGATTTGTATACGAATCAAATCCACAAACAAACAAACAAACAAACAAACAAACAGAATTTCATTTTTATTTATAAGATAGGTATCTTATTATTAAATTTGTTTTAGTATATATTGTTGCAGACAGGGGCGGATCCAGAGAAATCGTCTAGGGGGGGGGGCTCCGTTTTTCATTAGGATGATACATTGATTTCCCAATACTTTTTCTCCCAGTGTGTAATTAGACATGGTATATCACAACTAAATAAGTATGTTGTCTGCTGCAAGAACCGTCGAAGAAAACTCGGAAAGGGGAGGGGCGGGCAGAGCTATCGTGCGCCCTATACCGATCAAGTTACGGCCGATGCTCATAACCTACGTGTTTTATGCGTTTCGATGGACAACGGGACTGATACGGGAAATAAATGTTCCGTTGCTCTCTCCATTGTGTTGGGGGACAGTGTTTTAAGTTTAACACATTCATCTTTTGTTGGCAGATCCCGTCTGGCCATTAAAAGTAGTAAATTTCGCCAGAAAAATGTCGCCTTAACCCCTGTAGTGACGACAAGACGTGGCTAATCAGCAACGGCAATTATTCATTTTGTTGTTCGCGGGCCCCACCCATTAACATTTTAGTGTGTACAGAGTACAACTGCTGAATGCAATATTGAACCCATTTCACAGCCACCGTGCAATATACAGTGTTCACAGCATACATTTTCGCATTTTAGGATGGCATTAAGTTTTCCGGTTTAAGTAATTCCCATCCTATTCAGTGAGGACTATAGTAAACAAATCTCAATTGCTATTTACAACTATTATCACTATTACCTGCTATTTACAATTTGAGCTTTCTTTTTTAAAACCAGAACACCTATACATTGCCAGGTACTCGCTTTGTCTGATATCTGAGAATGTGTTTTACTTTTATAATGAGGATTTGTACCCATACGTCTGGGTGGTGTGGACAACTTAGGAGAGCAGTTGAAAGGATGAAAGCTGTACAAATTGCGGAGGGTTGGATTGTTCGTCTATGCTTCAGCATCATTTAAGGCCGATGCTGATTGCTGCTACGTCTAACGTGACTGCAGTGGGTAAGAGGGCATTCTTGTCGCGAATTTTACGACTTTTTAATAGCAATTCGGGGTTTGCCGATAAAAGATTTCCGCACTAAACGGCAAATTCCGCCCCCTATAAAATGGAGAGAGCAACGGAAGATTATTTTTCCCGTATCAGTGTGCCGTCGTCCATTCAAATATGGTGGAACCTGCTAAAATAACCACTTTGGTAAAGAGATCGTCTGTCTATAGTGACAACTTTAATGCAATTTCGCTTTACTACCATCACACTTTACCACCTTTGTAAAGCGACCAGTTTTGTTCTTCCGAAGGGTAGTCCCATTAGACAGGTTCCACTGTACAAATAAAACTGGGAACACTGCTCCAGCCACTGTGGCGATAGCGAGTCAATAAAATGTGCCACTCCTTCTGTTTAAAAATAAAAGCTCTATATCATTTTTGTAAATAGAGAAATTACGTTTAGTCCACAAGGACCCCCACAAGCCCAGCAGCGACTTTTTCGCGTGACAGCAACTGCCAATGAAAGATGTATCGAATCACCCAATAAAATAATGTAACCGCAGTTCGACCGATTCTTCCACTGACAGTCCTAGCGGCCCAAGGATTTTCACAGCTCGCTTCAGGGCTTTGCCGGCCAGCAAAGACCGGCCAGGATCCCACAATAACGGCCCTAAGCCAGAGTCCCGAGCCGCCTCACCTAATGCCCAGCCCCGAGAATGGGTCCCAAACAGCCTCGCGTCCTCCGGCACACGACTACACCTTCCCGTAGCCGTTTAATACTACACACAAGAATAACATTTCCCTTTACACTTTCGAAGGTGCCTGGTTCAAAACCAGTTCGCGCCCGCCGACCTAGCTGTTCGGAATTTTACGTGCTTTCCTCCGAAACTTAGAGTAAGTAGGGTTAGGCCTCTTAGAAAGACCCCCACGGAGTGCACCCCACCCATCGGCTTAGATTCCATGTGCAGATAATTAGCCGTCATCCTACAGCACGAAAACCAACCCTTTACACTTTACATTCTTAGGATTGTGAATATATTTCTTGATACAGTATACTCTCGATAGCTCGAACTTCGATATCTCGAAAACCTTGATATGTCGAAAAATTATAATTCCCCTGGATATTACATATTCCTTTAATGTTAATTTCAGTTATTATGTCGAAGAGTTTTCACTCAAAACCTTGCTATGTCGAATATTTTTGGAATTCCAAAATTATTTTTTTTTCCGAAAAAAAGCCATTTAGTCTTGTTACAACATGTAGAGGTATGCTTCTAAGAATCCTTCACACTCTCGTTATTCTTCTGGGTGGCCAGGGACTTCCAGAAAGTCCATTTGGTCACTTGAACGGCAAACAAAGGGAGAAAAGCAGATTACCTTCTCGGGGGACATTTTAGAGGGAGGGGAAGAGCGAACTATGGGTCTTGATTCGTCACATGTTTGTCGCGTGGTTTTATTTAGGGCTCTTAGCTGTGTGGACCGACGAGGAAATAGTTTCTCAATCCATTTCTTCTCCGCCGCCTGATGATGAAGAAGTGGATATTTTACAGCCTAATATAACTGCGTCCCAAGCTAAAGATGCTGTCCACTTACTCGACGATTCATGGAATGCTCGGAAAACGTGGACAACGATGACTTGGCCGCTATTTTTCGAATAGAAAATATGGTAGATGAACAATTTCAAAAGAGATGTCGCCAGGCCACAATACTACACATTTTTAAGAAATCCTAGCAATGTAAGTTCATTTCTGACTTTTAAAAATTAAAATTCTTATTGCTATATTCAGACTTATTGTGAACTATCACAACATATTTATATTTATTCTAGCCTATCATGATTCTAATTTTCAGAAAAATATTCCGTATCTTGTGTTTTCATGTCCCTTCGACTTCGAGATATCGAGAGTATACTGTATATTGGCGTGTTTAAAGATGTTACTCCTATTATTAGTATATTATTTTATTATCCACAAAAAATTATTTAAGGTAACCTTAAAAAAAGCCAGTAAAAACAAGCATTACATATAAAATTAGGTTTCATGAAAATCAAAATGAGTCAGTTGTTTCATTTTTCGCCTTTCCGTTATTCTTTCTTCCAGATTTTCTCAAATGTGAAATGCGTCAGCTTCCTTTATGAATTTTTCTAGCTAACCAGCCGTAGCCGGAAAATTTTGCATTCCAAGTTTTTCTTCCAGAATAACAGCACTGCAGTAATTGCTTGATTTTATTTTATTTTGGTAATACGAACAATTATCTACATGAGGGATTTAGGACGAGTACCTGGTGCCCTACGTGGGGGGGGGTTTCTAAGGGGCCTTAATCCGTATTTATGAGAAGTTTCGGAGAAAACTGCATAAGACTCCGAACAGCTAGATTAACGGACGCGCCCTGAGTTTGAACCAGGCACTTTTCTTCTCCCAGTTGCGAGCGCTATGCGCTCAGCCACTCGTCGGGCCTCCAGAAATTGGAGTTATGTGATAGGTAATGTTATGTGGCAAGCCTATACTAGAGGCATCTGCATTCTGGGGCGGTTGCTTTGGTCGGAGGAATTTTTCAGAGGTTCTGACGCGTATTCACGTTAAACCTGAGAAAACCATCTGGAAAAACTCCAGATAGTTAGGTCGAGAGTCGCGCGGTAGGCCCAAACGCGGGACCTTCACACTTCAACTATCTATCATGTCGAGTGTCTTATCCACTCGGCCATGGGGGGGACCCAGAAATTAGAATGTTAGATGCTCTTGCTTCATGCAACCATTTGCATGCAAGTTCCTTGGCAAACTCTTCCAATCGGACATTGACTTTTCGGCCGTTTGGATTTGGATCCCAAACTAAATTTTTGCTTCTAAAATACCTTTGAGAATACACTCAGGTAGTTGAGATTGTCTTGCGAATTGCACTTTTGACATTCCCCGACACTTTTTTCCCCACTCTTAAAAAATTTTCCCTTGTTCCTGTAGCGTAAGATGGAAAAAAAAAATCGTTGTTAAACAGAAACGACCTCGTCTTTGAATAGAAATTTTTTACGTTGGAGTTGCTGGGACTTTGAAATATCGTCTTTAGAAAGAGATCGTCGTTAAACAGAGAGTCAGCTGTATATACAGTGCTACTTTTTTAAATTTCAGTTCATGTGAAAATTTACAATTTTTTTAAAAACTTCTTTAATCCATAGTGTATTTCTAGCTCTGGGGGGGGGTCTCGAGCCCCCAGAGCTCCCCGTGGATCCGACACTATTTGCAAAATACTCTGATAATTCATGGGTTCGTCGTTCTAAAGTCCAGTTGGTGTAGAATGTTCGAGGATAGAATCCACTCGTCAAAATGGAACACGAACTTTATTGCTTCTAGAACTTCGTCGAACATTCAGCTCTACAAAA
This sequence comes from Cheiracanthium punctorium, assembly GCA_038373885.1. Lineage (NCBI taxonomy): Eukaryota > Metazoa > Arthropoda > Arachnida > Araneae > Cheiracanthiidae > Cheiracanthium > Cheiracanthium punctorium. The sequence continues at coordinate 223,760 of JAWZYV010010737.1, read as the reverse complement.
TGCACAAGCACTAACAGCTCCTAACATGATGATAACAGTCCACTTAGTGCAGGAGCTTTCACAAATACTGTATTTCACACACTAAATAAAATATTCCATAGGCAAAAATTCAGTGGAAATATACGAGGGGTATTGTAAACAGTTTCTAAGACTCAGCAATGAAGAATTTGCATTCATCACTTAAAAACAAAGCTTCAAAAAGGCAAGCAAAAATACCTTTTCTATAGCGTCAATACAATGCTTTAAGCTTTCACGCACATCTGCTCTCTGATCAAGCAGAAACACGAGTGACTGATCTGGGCAACCAGCTCCGCTTTCATAGATAACACAGAAGCTCTTAGAAATTTCACGAAGGCTCCCCTTAAAGCGGGAGTATTGATTACGTCATAGGATTACAGCTGAATCAATAGGCTATTATTATTAGGCGTAATGTTAATGCAATAAAACAAACTTTAAAGGCCCCAATGGAAAAATCATGCCAAATGTCCAAAATTTCGCCAAACTTGACGAATTGTTTGGCGAAATATCGCCAAATTTGGAGCCAAAAAGTAAATCCCCATAAGTGAGGTTAGCGACGGCCTATGACCGATATTTCTCGAGAGTTCTAGAAAATAATATAGAGACCAATGGAGAAACATAAAACTCCATATCTCGCGTTCTAGTTAATTGGTTTTGATGCAACAAAAAGGAAAATTTAACTATTTGACGAGTAGAATACGAATTTTGAACTATTTTAAACATAAGAACAGTGGGTTGCCCCAAAAATTCGTAACAATATATTTTGCATAGTATAATACGCTCACAAAGACATATGCATTAATTTAAAGATAACTGTTCAGTGTTTTAAAATCATTGATTAATTGTGCTTAATGAAAGTAAAGCTTGTCAGAGATAATAAATTTTTATAGTAAATTCATTTTTCAAATTATTCTTCTAATTTTCTTTAAAATAAGGACAGCAAAACACCGTTTATACATTTCTCATTTATACGACATTCTCATTTATACTTCGCTTTAGTGAAGTCCCGATTCACCCCTGTTCATTTTGATGCAAAAGTGCTTCGGTTATGCGGGGCACCATTTCGGTTATTCGTACCTTTTCACCATTTTAAAGCTCTAAAAAATTTCTGTCTCAATTATTATTTTCCTATTTATTTGAATGCGTTGAATTTTTCCTAGAAAGAATGTCTTATAAAGGATGTAAATTGAGATTTACTTTTAATCACCTTACTTTAAACTCGTACAATTGACTGTATTGAAAAATCATTTTATGAACTTAAGCCTGTGATGAAGATCACATATCTAATTTAATAATCATTTACTTTGGCTTTCTTTAATGTAATCTATCCAAAATTCAAGAATTCTAAATCACTTCTGTTCTCATTTTTCTGCCATTTCGGCTTTTAAATCCGTATATTTACTTTTCCCTGTATGCACTATTCTTTTTGTTCTTCGTTTCTTCAGACCGGTGTGCTAAAAATAGATTATATTACGTCCGTTTGCAAAATCAACGTATTTTTGATTTCCCTTCCTTTGGCTTGGAGTTGGCGTTTTTTATTTCTTGTTGCCATGCCTTGTCTTTAAAATTATTTGCTCCCGATTACGTCATTTTTTATTTTATTGGATTAACTTTATTGGTTGCTCTGGAATTGGCGTTATTGATATCAGCCAAGTGTTTGTTCTCGCCAATATGTAATTCTGTGCTGGCGTAATTTTTAAATCATTCCACCTTAATTTCACTGTCCATATAGGACGTCATTTTATTTTCGCTGAGCCACCACCGCCCGTTATAATAATGTTTCAATAGTATATGTTTAATAAAAGAGTTTCAAGTATTTAACGTCTTTTTTTTATTGCAACTATAAATGTATTCGAACCTGGATTATCATGTATCACAACGCAGTCTTTAAATTTAAATCAGCCCAACCAAATAACTTCTTTACAAAGCCAGTCCGTAATATTGCAATTAATGATGAAAGATAGTCAGACGACTATTAAATACTTTTCTTTTATTGTATGTATGAATAATGTATACAATGTATGTATATAATGTATGTATACAATGTCTGTATGAATAACATCATAATTGGAATGGAAAGGTGTATTATATTAATACTTATGAATTTTCAGTATTTAAGATATAATACAATAAAGGTATGATTTGTTTAGATTTTATGATAAGTGTTTCATTTTTTAAAACAGTTATTTTTTTCATTTTACTATACCTGAAAAAATCTTAAAACTATCATATTTACATAAGTATACATTAGTAGCCTTAAAATTGTAATATAATTATATTGTTTATTATTGTTCCAATTATACGTATTTTCACTTCGTTTAGATCGGTTCCTCGTAAAACGTATAATCGGTGCTTTACTGAATTTGATGAAGTATTATGGAGAAGATAAGGCCAAACTAAGAAACACACACATAGTCATGCTGTGCTATGGGACGACTATTAATCTCATATATTTAAAAAAAAAATATTACTTGTAATTTGAAAACACCCTTTTTTTAAAGCGGAAACTTGAAGAAAAACTAATTTTAATATGTTCTTAACTTTTCATATTCTTCACTTGCATCTTTTTCTTTCTACAGAACGGGTAATTATCTTTATCTGTAATGTTGTCCATTTTTAGATATTTTTCTCTTTCCTATGTCAGATATTTAAAATTAAAGCATACGCATTTATTACTTTCATAAAGGTGACATAAAATACGTGAATTTTACTTACATACTTCTCCTGAACAATTCTACTCTGATTTGGAACGTTTAAAATATTTAATAGCCAAAACCCTAGCTTGAAAAATAAAATTCCCCGCTCGGAGGAATTTCTGTTGCACGTAAACAATTTTTGACCTTCCGTGTTATTTAACATTAATTGAAAGATTCTGCTTTATTCCTTAAGTATGATATAATAAAACTTAAAAAGATCGATTATCCTATAAATAGTTCAAATTCTTGAGAAGTTTAAAATTATTAGAATTATTAATTTCACGATTCAGGAAGCACAAAGAAAAATTTCAAAAGACCATTTAAGCGTAAATTTTTATTGTTGCAGATTATGATTCAGCTTTAATCGATGAAGTGCTTGAGCTATTCTAATCTTAACCGCATTCAGGTTTATTAAACGTCGCGCTTTCATGGCATGAGAATGACATTTTGTCAGACAAGGCTGATGTATTTATGAGATTATTTAAATTTTAGATGTATTTAGATGCGGTAACCAATATGTAGTTACAAACCATGTTTTTAAAAATCAATCACAGTTTCATCTGCTTAGAAACTAGCACTCACTGAGAAAATTAATGAATCATTATCTTTGGGAGTTACTTTGTAATGTGAAACTACTTAAATTACATGATTGTGAAAAATAAATAATAAGACGAATGGAAATAATCCAAAATGATTTTAGCTCTTGCGATGTTCAATTTGCCAAATTTTGTTTACATCACTTATGAATTTTTTATTTTCACTTTTTACAAAATGAACTGTAAACTCTTGAACACTTTTTCCAATTAGTATAACTTTAATATGCATAAATTTTATGCAAAAACAAATATGTGGTGAATATTTTAAAAGGTCACTGTTGTAAACATTATCTGCCCTTCTCTTCTGAAGAAAAGAATACTCAGCCCTAATAGAAAAACCAATAAAATGTATACTATTATATGAAAAGCAGATGGAAGAGTCTCTGTTATTCACGAAGGTGTGCACAGCAAGAGGCTATTTTGATTGAACACAAAGAAATTATTATCTTATTACTTACTGTGTATATCTGCGCAACGATGCTACTCTAATCACTTACAAAAATAAGAGTAGTATTCGCAATTGCTCTGAAAATTGTTGTACGCTTAGGTATTAAGAAAAAACAAATTGGTTATAATGCTGCCATTTGTAATAATAATTGCCCCCAATTTATTTTTGCAATTTTGTGCTTTTGTTGTGGTGATTTTTTATATTAATTACATTAACGAGATAATCATTTTCATTGATTAAAACCAAATAAGGCTTTAAATAAGTTTTAAATGAATATTTTAAAAGTCAATGATATTTTAAAGGTTCCTAATAATTTAAAATAAAATTTTCTCCATTATGAAAAGAGTTAAAAATTCAGAATGTTGAGAAATCTACAAAATGGTAACAATTAATCATATTGACCCTATTTTTTATTTCTGAAGTAGTGTGAAAATTTTAGTGTTGAATAATAATTAGAAATATTGTAAATGAAGCACTATACTGTATAAAATTAAAGTTACAATTGATGAAAATAAATAATTAAATATCTACAAATTTTTACACGTACGTAAAAAGATAATCATTTAAGCATCATGCAAAATTTTCTATTTATACCTAACAAAATGGACATTTTAGAAATTTTATATTCCAAGTACCAAACCTGGAAAAAAGATTTTTTTAATAATACAATTTTCCAGTCACAGTGTGTTCTCAATTTTTGTGAAATTCTTATACAAAACTTTTCCACGTCAACATTCGGGATATGCATGTTCCCATCCCAGCCAAACATTTATATCCTGGAAACACTCACTCAGGCCAATAAAGTTTTTACTTAAGTATACAGGACTTCACCAAAAGAGTTATCCAGGCTTCTATTCCTTAACTATGGATCATAGACATATACAATAAATTACATAGTCATAAAAAAGATAGCGCATTTCGTGGTACAGAGTAAAATTTTCAGAAGGTTAAATCCAAATGAATACAGTTTTTATGCATTTCCGGTGTAAAAAAAAATTCCAGTAGTAAAATGTGTCCCATAGATTAAATTAAGTGATGTACGAAGTTTCTGCCTGTCATCATAAAAGGATCAGAGGTATTTATTTTAATACCTATGACACACCTTTATTAAAATAAATTATACAATCACTTGAACCACTTTTGAATGGTGCTCGAAAAGAAAGAATATCATCATAAGATTGCGTTTTAGGGTCTGTGCACAAATAATGTAATAAAACTATGATTACATAAATGCATACTAATTTTTCTATTTGTTTTATTTTATGGTCCCTTACCAACTTTGATTTAGCATATCTCTGAGACTTTTAATGAAAAAAGGCTTAAATTTTGCAGATCACTTTTTTAACATTTTGATAATTTTTTTGTGCGGTGCCCGAATAAAGAATTGATTTTTTGAAAATTTTAATCGATGCCATAAAATTCTTTTCCTTATGTAAGAGAAGGTGATGCAAAATAAGCCTAGCAGGCTAAACGATCCTTATATGTGTTCTTCTAGAGAGGCAGCGCTATCATTTAGGTCACACAAAAACTGGTTGTGCCAAGTCAATAGGAAGCAATGACGATATTCTAAGTGATTGGTGGATTACGTGTCTGAATAGAAATGTTCAAAAAGCTGGCTTTTATCATATCGCTTATAAGGTAAGCACTAACAATCCTATTTATTTAGAAATACTGTCTTTAATATACAGAAATATGGCTTGGTTTACTGAATAGAGCATGTTTTTAGATGTGAATTACACTTGTTTAGTTTGTTATGTTTCTCGGCCTTTTCCAGTAATATGACCTAAAGTGGTCAGTCCTACTGCCGGGAGAATGATCCCTCGACTGAAGAAACTCTAGTACCGGGTCGTAGTCGTCATGGCAGCCCTTCAGATATCCTTACAATGCTCGAATCCCCTTTAGATTGTTTAATTCATTTCTGCGTTTATGGTAGACTATAATTTTTGAATTATAATTTTGAAATATTCCATTTCATTGTTTGAGGCACTTTTAAAATGTTCATAAAATAAATTGTGAATACTCTATAATTGCAAAACTTATTTTATTTCATTTTGTGTAGTCATACTTACTTTTACATTTTTTGTTTTACAGATAAAAAACAATTTACAATTATTTTAAATGAAGGACAATTTTCCCTTTGGGTGAGGGTCAAATGATCCCTTGGACTCTTTTGCAAAACTGCTTTTTTTCGTTACTCAATTCGGGTTTAAAATATTATGAAAATATGTTTATAATGCAAAATATTGTGGCAAAGGGCCAACATTTTATTTAACATTTATATTATTTTATGCAAGATTTTTCCTTAAGGGGATCATTTTGTAACACCTTTCCCTAACTTTGTAATTTATTCTATAGATCTATGATCGATATTTAAGGAATTAAAGTCTAGTTTAGAGTTTAATATAAATAAATTTAACAATAATGTAGTGTATTCAATACACATGAAAAATTTAACTTGCAATTAGAGTTGTTCAATGCTTATTAATTCGCGAAGTACAATTTTCTTAAACATACTACCAAACCTTCAAATATATCAGAAATGTAAGACTATTGAAGTGGGCCCATTAATCAGTTTTCATTATGTGTTATCTGGTAAAAATCCATTAAGAATGTAATCGGTAAGGGAGAAGAAACAACTGATGCTTGTTCTCTGAAATGGTTAATTCTCTTTTACACACGATAAAAGGGGAATTTCTAAGTCACTAATTCTCTTGAGAAAGAAAATAATATTTTATATTTGATTATGGATTAATGATTCATAACTGACATTTTAAACAAACGTAACTTAATTTAAACAAACGTAACAAACGTTACGTAATTTAAACAAACATAATTTATTTTTAACAAACATAATTTATTAACAGTTGATGATTATAACTTTATGCTTTTGTATAATTGCTGAATTATTTATGTTATAAGTGTGTCGAATGATTTCTAATATAATCAGCATAAAATTTTGTTTTAGTTATACTCATAGAATGAAGTAATCAAATTATAGCGGAATGTTTAACTTATTTATATAAGACTAGAAACTAAAAGATCTTGGAATGAATACCTCATTGATAAAGGGGACTCCATTCGTCAAAACAAAATGTACAATCAGAATGCACGTTGTTAAATTAAAAATATAACTCAATTTAAATTGGAATTCAAAGAATTATGAGTTTGCGAATATTTGATTAACAGCACAATTCTTGCCTACTCTAAATAAAGTTAAATTTTCAATAGTGCAAAACTTTACGAAAATCGTTTTGCGTTTTCATATTTAAAAAAAAATTAGTGTATGCAATATATTAATTACGGGATAGAATTTACATGGTACTATGAATACGTTTATACACGTCAGCAATGCGAACTTTCACACTACGTTTTATTGCAATGCATCGGAATGAATTTCAGTCAAAACTTAACAGAAATAATATATTTATAAATCAACCCAACTGTACAGTGTACGCGTTACATCTTATGATAGGGTGTATGATCATGAAAGCAAGAAGATAAAAAAGACAGTAAATGAATGCTTGATAGAACATTTCTTGCAGTGAGCCAACCAGATTGTATAGTGGATAAAGCATCGTTCTAAGGTTTGGGTTCAATTGCCGGCGGCCGGGGTTCAATTCTGAATTGTGCGTGGCTGTCATTGTGTTCGTCCCTTCATACGGGGCGACATTGGCCCACCTACTAGGTACCCGGTAATAAAGAGACCTAGAACTTCGGCCTTAGTAGTGGCTAATGCTTTCAGGAGTAGAAGCCCACCACTGAAAACAATATTCTTGCAGTGAAGTATGGTATTAATAAATCATACAGACACAATCCAATGTAGCACTGTGACGTCCCAACATAACTTCATGTGACAGTATGCTTGAGTCGCAGAGTGGTTGTGACGGATAAACGACATCTTTTTGTTTCTTTTCACGATGATCAGAAGGGAAGTCATGGTGGCGTCTTCACATTACATTGTAACGTCACTCTACCAAATCAAACGTTTGACATGAAGGGCTTGCATTTATTGCGAGATGCAAGCCTTCTTATTTATATGGGAAATTCTCATGCAGAGATGTAACGTCGCCGGAATGCCACCGCCAATATGACTGCTGTGTGGGATCCATTTTACTTGGAACGGCATGAGCTGCCATAAAAGTATCAATAAAACGTACAAAGTTATATTTATTTAGTTTATCAATAATATAATTCTAGAATAAAATCAATCCATTTATTACACATCCAACCATGCTAAATCATGTAGGAAAATAAGCATGATTATTTACTTTAGACAGTTCTAAGTAAATTTGAAAGTTTCACTCATATGATAAAAGCCAGCAAATCTTTCTATTCTGTTTTTTTTTTTAATAGCTGTGTTTTTTTATGGAAAGCACCTTCGTACAGTAGCTGTACACTGTCAAAAGGCTATAGAATAGTTCGTTACAGTTCTTAAAACGTTGAACGTATCCATGGCGTATTAACACAGTATCTGTAATCTAATTGCATCAGTGTTAATCTACATAAATAAAATTAGACTTTTGTCTGTACATTTATTGGAATTCAAAAATTTTGCGATTTCTATCCGTTTCAAGCACCCGGGAATCCGATGCGACCCTCAAAAAAAAGTTTGTCTGTCTATCATTCTGTCGTTCTGTCGTTCTGTCGTTCTGTCATTCTGTCCGTGACGCTTTTTCTGTTTAAGCATCACGTAAAAACGGCTGAAGCGAATGATATGAAATTGGGTGTCATGATAGGTGGTTACTCAACTTAAAACATAGGCGTCGAATTTTAAAAAAATATTGATTGGATTTTGAGATTTTGCGAAAATCCTGTCAAACTGCGTAAATTTGTGTTCGAGCATCACGTAAAAACGACTGAAGCGAATGATATGAAATTGGGTGTCATGATAGGTGGTCACTCAACTTAAAACATAGGCGTCAAATTTTTAAAAATTTTCATTAGATTTTCATATTTTGCGAAAATCGTTTCAAACTGCGTAAATTTGTGTTCGCACATCACGTAATAACTGCAAAGGTGAAAAAATTATATTTGGTGAAATGATAGGTGGTCACTCACCTTAAACTATAAGCATCTAATTTTAAAAAATCGATCCGATTTCGAGATTTTGCGAAAATAATTTAAAACTGAGTGAATCTTTGTTCCCGCATTACGTAATAACGACTAAAGCGAATGATATGAAATTTGGTCACATGATAGATGGTTGCTCAACATAAACTATAGGTATCCAATTTTTTAAACATTTTCATTAGATTTTGAGATTTTGTGAAAATTCTCTCAAAATACGTTTATATTTCTTCAAACATCACGTAATAACGACTAATACGAATGATACGAAATTTAGTGATATGGTAGGTAGTTGCTAATCTTAATTTATAGGCGTTGAATTTTTAAAATATTTTGATTACATTTGGAGATTTTGCGAAAATCGTATTAAAATGCTGAAATTTTGTTCCAGCATCACGAAATAAAGACTGAAGGGAATGAAACGAAATTGGGTGACATGATAGGTTGTCACTCAACTTAAATTCTAGGCTTCCAATTTTTCAAAGATGTTGATTAGATTTTGAGATTTTGCGAAAATTATTTCTATATTCGTAAATATTCATTCGCGCATCACATAATTACGACTAAAGCGAATGAAATGATATTAATTAATGACTCTCTTAACCTGTAATATTTTAACAATTCATAAAAATTATAACTTCGCTTTCTTTACTTTGGCAACATACTCCATCCATTTTGTGTACTCCTACAATGCTGACGAAAGCTCTTGCTTTTTTGGAAATTTGCATTCACTAACCCGTCAAGGACGGGTACTTCAGCTAGTGAATCATAAAAACGATTTAAAAAAATTTTCATAATGACTGGTTTATTAGGCGTATTTCCCTATTCAGTATATTTATCCGAGGTAGAAATATTCTATATAAAAATGTTATTGTAGAAGACATACTGTAGAGTGATTAGTTATTTTGAACACGTACAACTTTTCAATGTAGTTAAAATTATTGACAACAGGGAAATGAGGCCAGCGAAATGTAGAACACCACACGCAATTAAAACTCGCATCATTTTCACGTTTAGTACAAGCGTACTAAACGTAGGCTGTTGATAAGTATACATATTTCATTTCATCTTATTTTAATATATATAATTTTAAGATATTTTCTATACAATAAAAAAAAGATATGCCAGACAGCATAAGTTAGATTAAAAGCACATGGAAATTCTGAAATCACTTTATGACTGTACGCCATCCAAATTATCTTAAAAATGCTTCTGAAGAAAGGATTTCACCATAATTATTTAAAGTTTAGCTTTGACTTTTGTACAAATAAGAGCTTTGTAGCATTGAGAGAGCAGTAGCTTTCAAGCTTTAGTAGATGCTGTCGGTATATTAGTTAAATGCATGATAATAGATTAGCATACTCACATACGTGCAAAATAGATATATTTTCATAGTTTTCTATTTCTCTTTTTAAGTAGGCGAAACGGGGGTACAGTGGGTCAGATTTTAGATTTTTAAATATAATTATGAAAATTTTTTAATAACAAAATATCAAACTAATGTATTATGCTTTCTGATGTATTGTCTGTCCTAATTAATTTTGGTTGAATTGAAAGAACAGTTTCTGCACAGAAAAAACATTTTTCTTAAGTACTTTTTGTTGAACCACTGTACCCCATAAGAGGGGTCAACAAATTATAACAGTGGGTCAGCTAACGAGAAACAAAATTAAAAAAAAAATCCCTCGACAGTGAGATCATTTTAATAAGTGTATCTATGAATTTCTGATTTTTTTTAGGCTGCATATCAGTGTTTTTTTTCTTTTGCATCAGCCATAGGAAAAGGCTTTTACCATCTCTGGGGTTATTTTTTGTTTCACATAATTTTCTTGAGAAACTGAAGATTCTCTGGCTGATGTGGAAGACTTATTTAGATAAACTTAGATCATTCAAACATTAAAAAGTAAGAAAATTACATGAATACAATAGCCTATATAGATGCTATATTCAGAGATCATTAATAAACTTAAAATGATTTCGAAGATGTAGATTTTAAAATCTTTTAAGATATGAATGTTTTTTCGCTTCATTCACGTATCCACCGAAGTTTTTAGACATCAGTGATTTGTTTTTAATGAAAAATCATATTCTTTGGAAATAACTTACGATATATACTTTATGGTGAAATTGAAATTAGCATCGTTTATTTATAAATTTAACTTCAACAACGCAGAGATTGTGATTCACTTTAGATACTATCTGAACATGATTGTCTCGAAACCTCTCTTACTTAAACCTATACTGTGGAGGAAGAACACGAAAGAAAATCTGACGTTGATTGATTTCCAAAAACGCAAACGAATACGATATCTTCTAAAAGAACAAGTGATAGCAAATATTAAATAACTTTTTTGAACAGAAAATGATACTTTCGATGATATATTTCAGTGCCAAATCTGCGACCATTTTTTACTAAAACATAGCATGAAAAAACATCGTTTTAAAAAATATATTGTAAATAGGTAAAACATTTTGGAATGTTGCTTTACTTGCTGTGCAAAATAATATAATTTTTCATATACAATTTACGAGAAAAACGAAATATTTGTTTCTTTATTTATACGTTTATCAGTGTTATTTACTTGGTATCCAAACTTTCTTAGATAAATTCTCCATTAAAGAACATCAGGTGGAGAATATAGTTCTTCTGAAAATAATTTTTTTAGCATGTATTTATCGAAAATACGCAGTGTACAAGTAATACTGGCAACCAGCAAGTAGGATGACTCACCTCTAAAACAACTCTTCAGACGTAATATGCAGACAATGCAAAGCGTTAATAAATATGATTTTTCTTTAAGCCTTATTTTTACATTTACTTCCTTTTATCAGGAGTATCAAACTCAGCTATACAAAATTCAGTTGAATTTCACTACATAAATTTTATAGTACTTGAATGAAGAAATTGAAATATTAAAATGGATTTATGCCACCAAAATAAAAGAAAGAAAACACTATAAACATTCTATTAAGGAATGATTTATGCACAATTTATTTAGAAAGAAATAAAAAAGTCTAACAAAGCAAATTTTTGTACATTTTTAAGCAATTTTATGCGTGATAGAAAACTAAACACGCGATAGCACAGCGAATTAACTTTGGCTTTCAACTTACTTAAAGCAAAGTTGAGAGTGAAAGACACTCAAATGCAATAAATAATTTTGTCATTCTGTGTATTATCTGAACGAAGGTACTCAATGAAAAAAAAGTCTAAAAGCACACAAGATAATTTTCATGTATACTTAACGAGACGTAAACATCTAACATAAGAAATAATTTTCATTCGTAAATATTCAGAGACGTGCGCACCAGAGCTTAGGCAGTGGATCCTGATCTTAGATTCCTGCCTAGTCTTTTATGACTTCTGTTCAGCTTATTCCTTTTTCTCCTTATTTTTTCCTTATAGGAATACGCATCACTTATCATTCCCCTAGAAGAAGTTATCTTGAAAGTGAAACTCTACGAATCCTCAAATTTAGATCAAACGTTTTTGAGTCAATATTGAAAACTGCGTATTCCATTGAGTTTATATATCTATATACACATAAGAACCACAAGATAGAGAAGGAAAAAAATGACATTGATTGATTTTCTTGGAAGAAAAGTGAGGGAAGTATCTGGCGACCAAAATAAATGATAGAGAATATGAAAATAATGTTGCCATAATAAACATGAAGATCTACATGCTGTGTATTATCGTTAAACCGACAATATTTTTTTTCCGCAAAAGAATATTTTTCCGAACAATTCTTCAATTAACTGTAGCTTTCAGCCTATATAATAGTACTATCTTCTTTGTAGTATAAACAAACAAAGAATCCTTATAAGAATTCCGCCGTTAGGAAAAGTTACACAAAAAAACTTCTATGATTTATTTTTTACGTTTGTGCTTAAAAAGAAATCATCTAGGATCCTCACAAGATTTTGATCTGTTTTAAAATAAATTTTATCAAAAATGAAAAAAAAAATCACACTTTCTTAAAACAATTCTTAATATCATACTCCTAGTTTGGATAGTGCGTCACCTATATAATGAAATATATACAACGCAGCAAATTCATATCGTTAGCATCAACAGAGCATATTAAAATCACAGTGAAAATAACTCGTTAGCACAATACTGGTACGTCCCTTACAAATTTTGTTCTCTCGGTGGCAAATCTTCAATATGTAGATGATCTTTATTTGTACACTAGCTGATTGCCCGTTCTTCGCACGGTAGGAAAAGAATAATTTTCTAAATAACTACCAGTAACAAAAAAAATCTAAAAAAATATTACAATTAAGGTAGTCCCTTTTAATGAAAGTATCACGGTATACATTAACGCAACGTAGGATTATAGTTTAGTGTTTAGTTAGTTGTACGACGACTGTTGAAAAATGATGAATAGACTACTTTTAATTTCACGAAATATTTATTAAGGTAGTATACTGTGCTTTAACTCATTCATTTTAACCTAACAAATCTACTAATACTACCTATTACTTAGATTTATATTATCTATCTTCGTTTCTTCCTCTTTAATGCTCTTTAAAGAAACAGCTTAGATATTTGAAACCAATGGTTCCTTTTGTACTCTTTGATGATTCTTTGCAATTTATGCATTAGCATAAACGATAAACATTTTTTATCATGGTTTCCATTAGAACACCCTTAAAACACCTCTGCATGTATTTTTAAGCATAATTCTTGTCAGAGTGGCGTATTTAGTACCGCAAAATATTTCATCTCGCCGTAGTGGAAAATATCCAAGCTGTATTAATCTAAACATTTAAACCCTCCATGGTTCAGTCTCGTGAAAAACATCAAACTGTGTAATCTCGAAGAGCTATTTAGAATCACTCAAATTGCGAATAGGATGTTAAATTGAGTAGCAGACTTTACAAATTTCTGGCAATTTTTTAATTTATGACGTCACGTTCTGACCAGGGTAGTTGAGTCTGGTTATTTCTCACAGTAGTTTTCAAATGTAGTTATTTTGAAACTTACGACGATGAAAAACTCACTTACAACAGAGATTATTAAAGGTAATTTTGAGATGTTGTGGTTATGCCTAGTTAATCGGTATTTCAAACATTTTTCAGATCTATTTTGCTAATGACGTAACTTTTGTGCAAGAACTTGTTAAGTTGCTAGAATTCGGTAAAAAAAGGTATAATTAATACATAGATATTGGCGATATTTTGCGCTATTTTTGGGAATAGATACGACGGTCGTCATCAAGCCGATAACGAATACTATGTGTTATGTTAATAAGAATTTCCCCCCTCATGGTGAAAGGTTCCTTTCGTTATTATGCTTTCTAAAAAATCATAGTGCTCAAAAATTGACAAGGGTAGCTCATGTATAAAACAACATAATTTTGAATTTTTATAATAGTAAGTTTTTACTTTGATTTCTAACTCATTATTAAATTGAGGTCAAAATTTGTCCATTATCAGTTACGATACCTAACTTGAATTAGTGAAAGAAAGGAAAAAAAAAACCTTTGAATTATTTTATCAGGTTGTAACGAAAGTTTTCCGCCAGATTTGCTTGAGTCAGCTCACGTGGTACCCAGCTTTTGAAGTTATATGTCAAGTTTATGCGATGCTTAACGCGACTAATGGACATGGCACTAAGTCTAACTCTTTTAGCTAGCTCTCGAGTGGATGAATATTTTAACTTCTTCCACGAATTCTCGTAGGCGGGCGTCATCAGCATCAGTAGGCCGACCAGAACGCTCTGCTTCTTAAATGTCCTAGTCCTCGGTTTTGAACTTTCGGTTCTTCACAGTATCATATGATACAACAGTAGTACCTTAAGCTGTACACATGATTCGGTGTCATTCTGTAGCTGACTTTTTGTAACAGAACTGAATGATGGTTCAATCTGGTAGCGTGATAGATCCATTTCAGACACCTTATACTTAAACATAGCGATATTATTTTACAGATTTCACAACACAGTGGTCTAAAACAAGTCTTTTTCTTTAAAATAACAGAAATCGTTTCGCAAAATATTATCAAAGACACCAACGCGAACTGCTTGTGCAGGCAATACTTGCAGTGGCGGAAAACTTTCGTTACAATCTAATACTTTTTTACCACATCTGATAATCTAGAAGTTTATTATTTCGCTCTTGGTGCAGTATTTTGTCTACGCTTGGCAACCTACTCAGGATTTCTATTGCATTTTTAAACTCGTGACATCAAACTGACGTTGAAGTCATTTATGATCTCTCCTTTCTTTACAATTATCTTTCTTTACATCTCCAGCATATAGATGGTGTGTCACATGATCACATTTTACACAATATTAAAATTTCTAATGCATTTTAAACTCAAGACATCAAAATGACGTCATTTCACTTATAATATGCTACTTTTTTTACAGTTATGCCTATCGCCAGCTCATAGAAGGTATATCATATGATCACTATTTTAGACACTCGGAAACTGGAAAAGCTTTCTGAAGCGTGAAGGAGAAAAATATCAAAAAATCGAAAAAAAATCGCAGAACGATCGAGTTTTCAGAATCTGACCAAGTTTTCATCAAACTGTTCAGAATCTGATCGAGTTTTCATCAAACTGACGTTGATTTCATTTATGATATCCGCTTTCTTTACAGTTACGTCAATGTCCAGCATATAGATGGTATGTCACATGATGACATTTTGCACAATATTAAAATTTCTAATGCA
Source organism: Cheiracanthium punctorium (assembly GCA_038373885.1). NCBI lineage: Eukaryota > Metazoa > Arthropoda > Arachnida > Araneae > Cheiracanthiidae > Cheiracanthium > Cheiracanthium punctorium. The sequence goes on along the minus strand of JAWZYV010010737.1, from coordinate 208,252 downwards.
TTTTAAACTCGTGACATCAATGAATGAATCAATGAATGAATTCTGTATCATAATGCAGAATTTTCTGCATTATAATTCTGCATCATAATGCAGAACTGTTCTATGCCATTTTAAATATGTGAGCAAATTTTCAAGCCAATCAATCGAACGGTACAGAAGGAGTTCCCGGATAAACAAACAAACGAACTTTCACATATATATAATAGACTAGCTCCGTGTCCGTTCTTCGCAAGTTAGGAAAGGAATACTTTCCTAAAATAATTGCTTGTCACAAAACAAAATCTCAAAAAAAAATGGTAGTCTGCTTTGTTGAAACTATCAGGATATACATTAACACTACGTAGGAATATAGTTCAGTTAGTTGTCATACGACCGTTCAAAAATGATAAACAGACCTCGTTTAATTTCACGAAATATATATTAACGTGATATATTGTGCTTTAACTCATACTACATGTAATTTCAATGTTCGGTGATTGAAAAATATTTTTAAATCATTATCAATAAATAAAATAACCTGTTAATCGTTATTATTTAATAGTTAGCTTAGTAAATAAATTATTATAAGGAATAGATATTGATGTATGCTTAGTGTTATTATGCTCCTTAACTGATCAATTAATATTTTCTCCTATATCGAAAAAATATTTACATAATATTAATATATTTTTTTTTTACTAACAAGCTACAAAAATGTAACATGCAGTTTAATTTTAGCCTTAATTTAAAATTTTGATTCTTAAAAAAAGAAAAAAGTCCGTGAAAATTACGTTAAAAAATAAAGTAGAAAAAGCGTGAAAATTACGTTAAGGAAAGGTAATATTAAGGATAATAATTAACGTATTTTTGCGTGTAAGTGGCGGACATTTTAACGGTTATATTGCGCTTCGGATAAACGTTAATTTGACGAAAGTTCGTCAAAAGGAAGGGCAAAAAGACGGTATTTTACCGTTTATTTAATGGTTGTCTACGATTTGGGACTTGAAATGAAATAGAATATCGTTTTGGTGTTGCATGAGAAATCAAAGGATCTCATATTGAAAGCTATTAATTTTGTTATAAGTCCAATTAGTTGGCAATTACATATTAATGCTACTATGTTCATATTGTTTTAATTAAATTTTATTAAGTGTCCAATAATTCTCGGGTATCCTGTATATAAGAAATAGGAAATTTGCATTACAGGAAGCACATTTACTAAAACCATGAAATGTTGACAAAAGTTTCAGTAAATTTAATTGCTTAAAGGGTCCTTTTTTAAGTTTTAAAACGTGTGCAGCTTTTAAGTTTATTTTATGCTTATTTCCCTATAAGCAGACTCTATAAATCACACATAACATTATTTTAATTTTTATTCATCCCATGGAAAAATAAAAGAAACAGATCGGCATCAGGCACTGATCGATCTCGCCAGAAAACGGCGTGACAACCATAACAGTCACTTCAAACTTTAGTTATGCCAGCGCGAGGCAGATTGGCGGAAGGGTTAGGACGCTGGCTTCCCAACCCTTTGGTCCCGAGTTCGATCCCAGCCGCGGACGCTTGATGGAAACAGATTAAATTACCTCGACATTTCAGCATATAGGGGAAAATGCGTGGAAAAATAAAATATGTGGGGCGAGTTCGCCGACAGGTGCCCCGTGTATTTAAGATATTTTTCTTTCGAAAAATTTTTTAAGCTTGTATGTCAATCTTAATGCAAGCTGGGCAAAGGTAAACTTGAACACTTGATTCAAGCTTGCATTAAGCTTTACACGCTTGAAATTTGCAAGCTGCTTGCTTCAAGTTTGATGCAAGTTTGCTGTGCTGTATGGAAACTACATTCTTAGTTTATTTTCATTATATTACTCCATGTTACTAGCAGACTTTAACAGCGTTCTATAATACAATGGGATTAAGTATTCAATTTTTCAAACATTTAGTAAAATGTAGTCAGAAGGTAGGGGGCCACCTTAAAAACTATAAGAATACGAGTAACTTTAGAATATGTTAATAAAGTGGCAATAAATGTCACCATAAAACATAAAGTGCAAGTTATTATCCAAAGTGCTTTGTGAAAACGTTGAAAGAAGGATATAAAGCACACATTCATAATTTTAGCCTTATCCAAACAAAAATATCAGCCTCTGGTTTTAGTAACCACTGTTTCAACGAATACCTCAGGCGCACCACCAACAGTTGCTGAGTTAGAATCGCGCCAATTCATTGTCCAAAAGTTGAAAAAGTATATTTTGTGTAGCTATTCCACAATCTGAGACAGTGAAAAAAAATTCCAGTTTGATTACATGTTTAGTTTTAACGCTTTTATACAATGATTTAATATTTATGTAAATTTCAAAAGAAAATGTGCGTATTTATGTGTGTCACCATGTGTTATGAGATTTGTTATCTCCATTGGGTTGATTATTTGAATATTTTCAAAATGAAATATTTTTACGGACTTTCTGTATTTGTCTTTCTTAACTACCTCATCAAATGTTTTATCGGAATCTTTCATGCAGATAATAGAATATTTATACTACACTGCATTGCCAATTGAAAAAAAAAATACCTAATGTGAAAACATCATGACTTCACCTGTTAAATTATTCACATTTTATTGCTCTTCATTTGAACTTATTTCATTTGAAAGAGAGATGAAATACTTCCCTAAAATTGAGGTTTTCTATGAGAAAAATTTTAGAAAATATAACCAAATTGTTTCCGTTTCAGAAACATTTTCTTTGACCAAATTTGTTAAGCTTCTGCAAAATAATGCCAACAAGCATAAATTCATTTAAAGTATATTTGGGTGTTGCTGTAAATAAACTTCTCGGTCAACTGTTATTATAAAGGAAGTTGCACAACTAGGTGTTATAACATTTCAAAATAAAAAAAATCAATATATTCCCATAATACTTTTTGATATTGGAGATAATGTCTTAACTACGTACGTACAGTCGTAATCACTTCAGAGAAGATGAAAAAGAAACCTAGGTGTGGTACATTCACGTTACTGAGAATACGTATGTGCAATCTTCATATTTTGAAATACACACACATAAGAATATTTGATAGTTATATGTAAGAATATTAGAATATCTCATAATTTTTCGAGACTACAATATTTACATGGCTAAAATAAAAAAAGCTGGATAACAGAACGATTAAATATATAAATATCTAAAAACTTCAGTTAAAATCTAATAATACAGACACGATCTGGAATTCAGCTATTCATTCATGAGGTGGAATTTCCAAAAGTATGATATGTCAATAAAGCAATTTATTTTCAGAGCATTTATCACAGTCAAAACTTGATTTGGAGCCAGTTTCAGATCCCAAATCGTCAGAAGCAGCCATCTTTGTTATCCAGGGCAATAGTTCAACTTTAGGCGTTTCGTAAGTCTAACAAGCCGCAGAATATACTGTCTGTATTTCCATCAACTAAAATGTTTTTGACACTTGATTAATGAAAGTATACAAGCGAGGGAAAATATCTGACATTGATCGATATCTATGGATATAGAAACAAAATTTCAAAGATCCCTTGAAAGAAGATAAGGAAATACTATAATTGATAATAACTGAAATGATGTATCAAGATAAACTGTATTTTCGTTTCAAGCATTCGTATTGTTACAGAACATAGCTAAGTGTGCGGATATAATTTTTATTAGTTTTAGATGTATTTGTTGAAATATATATGTGCCGGGAGGAATATAAACGGAAAATATATTACTGTGGATGATGCATTTCATAGTAAATGGATAGTTAAAAAATGAGTTAAATGCCAGATATTTTTTGAGGAGGAAATGCAGCTCATAGATTTCCAAGAATAAATGGGATGGAAGACTTATACGTATTTATCTTTTATGTATTTTAAAGAAGCAGTTTTCGTGTGGTATACTAAACAATAAATAAATATTGAAACGGGCACAAGATAAGCTTGTACTTTAATATTCATACGGTTTTTTTAATTACAAAAGAGGTTAACTGCACATTAAATAGTTCAACAACGTGCATTTTTCTCAGTAGCAATATGATATTTTACCTTCATTAAACGATTTCCAACTTCTAGATTATTTCTATACACTAATTAAAGAAATCTCATTGCACACCTATACTGTGCGTTTGACTGCTATCTGTCGATAGTTACAAACGAGGTCCACATCCGGGACAGACGAGGGGTGCGATGTCTGTCCCGGATGTGGTGACTCTCCCGGAGTTACCCTAATTAAAATGCAGCAAAATTCTGAAAAGTAGCATAAAATTTAGAAATTTTACAAACATTTATGCGTATGTGGTTTAAAAATTTACTAAATTAAACCACATACACAAGTTGTAAACATTAAAAGACCGTGAAGGAGTAAAGTACATTATTTTTCAAATGTATTTAATGCCATAAATTAATTTCAATAGAATAAATTAAATGAATTTGTCTTATTGTTAATTAAATAAACTTTAATCAATGTCAAAACTCTGGCAAGAACATATTTTAAACATTTACTAATAGTGTGAATTTTTCCTTTCTTCAAAGATTAATTCTGGAAATAAATACAGTAAATGAGATAAAAGTCTGTTTACTTTTAAAGTACATCTTTCCGCAAACAAACCTATATGCTGAAATGCCCATTTCATGATCGTATATTTATAAAGAACATCAGAAAAAACGATTTATGTAGGATATTATCTAATTGCAGATACACATCTATACAGCTTGATGCTTTTATTATTAAGAGAATATGAAAAATGAAAATTGCTCTGTTCGAAAATCCCTTTAAAGCAAGAGCAATCCTTTAAGTAACTAGAAACACCGTATTAATACGGCATATTTTAAGGAATCGGCTTTTTTATATGAAAAAGCACCCGGGTAATAGTCGCCATTATTTTCAGCTGTGACTTCATTACACAGCACTTGATAATACTACAGTCTGCCATAAAGCAAAATTTCTCCGAACATACAGAGAGAAATATTACACATCGATTTCCGTTTTATTTGACTTATGACTCATCTGTTAACGAAACAACATTTTTCATACCCTTGACTCCTTGGATGTTATTTATCCTGCAACAACTGTTCGGTTATTTACTTAAAAAAGAGGATTCAAGCTTGGATGTGATTTGTGGATTAGTAGGCTGTTATTATGCTAAGAACGCGCTCTAAACTAAATTGGCTGTGTAATATATTCACATTATTTGTATTATCTGGGCGAAGGGAAGATTTATGCATGCTTTCGGGGATTACATGAAATCTTTCTTTGTATTATCAATTTAAGAATCAAATTTATGTGTTTATCCTAGATGGAAGTATTCTTTTGTGTATTATAAATTTTTAAAAGATAAGGAGAAACTTGGAATAAACAAAGCAAAATTGTGAAAAATTGTTCCGCGTTCATTAAATCAGTATTTGAATTTTAAGAGAAAGAAAAGTGTTTAAACAGCCGTTTTCCAAGGGTGGTAATCTTAAATAAAGTATTATGTAATATTTTGTATTTAGTTATAAATTTATGTACGTACTCTACCTTGATTCGCATCAAAAATACTTAGTTTACGTACAGCTACAGAATTTTTTAACTTTAGTTATTTGCTTGTGTGTTGTGACAGGCCTGCTCGAAGGGCATCTGCCAAAGAGGCTGCCTTGGTAGGATGAGTTTTTAAGGGCTTCTAACAGGCATTTAAGTTACATCTGGGTAAAATCGACCAAAACTCGAGACCGTTATATCGACAGCTGCGTGGCCGGGCCTAAACGCGAGAACGTTAAACTTCAGCCGTCTACCATGCCATATACTTTCGACCATCGTAGGACCTCAACTTCAGTTATGCTCACACAATGTGAAACAAGATTCTTTACCCTTCAGCTGGCTTCTAATTACTTTCAGTTGTTTATTCCAGTTTCATTGACAATAAAACTTAACTGGAAAGGGCTCTCTGATTTTTAACTGATAACTCGAAAACAAATAATAAATTTTTGCGTTCGAAGCCTTTTTTGCACAAGAAAAACCAGCAACCCGAGACGAGTTAATTTATCCCACCCAATGTCTACGGAATATAATCAACCACTTTTTGTACACAGTAATTGTGGACTTAGAATTTTGCACAATTTCTGAGTTTAACGGTTGAGTTGGTTGCTGTTTTCAAAAAATATTAAAAAATGCCTACAAAGAGTGGTTTGCTATATTCCATGGATGTTGGCAGTTATGGGTTTACCGTTTCATTGTCTGAGAGTCACCTCTTGAGTACAAAGGCTTAAACACTATACGCTTATTTAGGGAAAATGTAGAAATAAGTTTACAAAGAGCCTGTTACTCTTTGTAAACTTATTTGTAACGTGCAAATTTTATCTCACACAACGAAGAAAGCCAACTGATAGTACATTCATTTTGTTGTTTTCCGGCACAGTCTGTATATCAGTTCAGGCACTTATACGTCGTGGGATCAGGCTGAATCTTCTCTCTTAGTACAAATCCTGCCCTTGCGTCTTCAGCCTCAATGTTACTTCAAGTGTTTCCCCCTTTCTTCTGAGGAGTGGATCGTCAGCTACCCGGAATCTTCCTGCCTCAGTAAGCGAAAACTTATACACTGCAGAAGATCGCCACGCTCTTAGAAGAAGTTCCACTTGGACATCATCGGCTATTATCCAGCATTCCCTGTAGACCGGGCTTATTACACGGCCATACTCCAAGCCTTGCTTCATCTCTTTTCTCACATGAAGGACCTCCCAGAAAGCCAAATATTCGCTTTGGACGACGAGGTGAAACACTTCAAGATTTTAAAGCAAGTTAAGGTAATATTATTGGCTCGCTAATTGCTGTCTGTTTTAGGACAGTACTACTGAAAATACGGGGAGTGAGTAAAGATGACATCGATATAGATAATGCCGTTTCGTGTTCAAAATTGCAACTGCACTGTCTTGAAAATTTCTTAATAGGGAATCAATATTGATATTAAGACACATAGTGCTCATCAATACAAAAAATAGTGCTCATCAAGGCAAAAAGTTTCTGATTCAGATTTTTATACCTATCAAAATATATTTTTTCCGAAGATTATATTTTTAAAATAGGTGAATATTTTTCTAGAGACCCGGCAGTTGATGACAGTGAGGCATGTTTATGGTTTAAGTCGTTAGAAGCAGTACGTCAATCACAAAATCACACAAAATAACTGGCGTTTAAAACATACAATAATAAAAAAAAAATGTAAAATGACAAAGCTTTCCCCATTCAACATATTTCCCGTTCCTGACTTCAGGTGATTGTCACTGAGAAAGAGCAAAATGTTTTTGCTCGAGACAGCTGTATGGCCGTTCATATAACCTTTTTGGTGTTATTTTACGACAATTTTTATTATTTTAAGTAGGGGAAAATTATATTAAGTAGATTTTAAATAGTTTTAAACCCATAAAAAATTTCTAAACGTAATTTTTGAAATAATTTCTTCTTCTTTTTTTTTTCTTTTTTCTTTTTGTCACCATTCACTTCACACACACACACACACAGATATATATATTTAAGTCCAGCAACTGTTTTGCCTTCACAAAACTTTTTTGAGTATAAAAATGTCCCTAAAGATTAAGATCTTGACAACCTGATTAGCCCCCATATAATTCTTTGCAGTTTCTCATTGTGATCGATCAATTTTTGTTGAGTATCATCAGAAGTTCTATCAGCACGGAGTCATGAATCTATCAGAAATACGACAAACTGTCAGACTATAAAATGAACTTTAACGATAAGTTTAACCTTTTACATACTTCATTATTAAAAATCAATTTAAATTCAGCATGAAAAATCAGCATTACTGTTTGTATCAAGATAGTATGATTTTTAAAACTGCGCATTATAGTATAAGCGACGAAGAAATAGAAATGCAGTTTTTCTCGAAAGTCTAGTTCTCATTTAGAGATAAAAAGAACTCGTTTCGCAAATAACCCGATTCTTCAACACCAAGGCAATTTTATAAAATTTCTCCAGAAATAATACTTTAGCTTTCATTGTTTTTTATGACATATATTGGCAGTTTTATGTGTATGCTTTGAACACATAAAACTGCCACATGTAATTTGTAATCACATGTAATTTGATTATTATTTAAAACAATTACACTCTAGTATATAGTTTATCTAAATACTTGAGATATAACTGATAATGGATTTCTAATAAACTGTTTTATAACCATTCAAATAAGTGGTTTATTTTTTGCAACAGTTGTGTAAAATATTTCAAAAGGTGATCATATATGATAGCCCAAAATGAAATGTTAAGTTCATATTTCAAATAAATAATATTTACTGGGAATCACAACTATTCTTTTAAGAAATTATTTTTATGACTTGACATATTTTTTCCAATTCATCTAGTCGCAGCTTTCTCTGACGTAAGTATTAGAAATGTTTGAAGCAAAGTTACATCTGTCAAGATAAGTTGCATTAAAAAAATAGAATGCAATATTTTTAAAACATAGAAATGCTTTTTCATTACAAAGTAAGTCACTTTCAATATGCACACTATTTTTTTTAATTTATTTATATAATATGAATTCTACTATATGAAATAATCATTCGCAGTAATTTATAATCGCCCTATTTTTATTGAAATAAACTAGCCGAGATTGAAGTGTTTTAATTGAAGTGAAGATGTGATTTTCTGAATTATATATCCATGCACAATCTAGCTGACAACCTCTTTTGTGTCTGGCAATGGTCTGGTCACTAAACTTTAACGATACCTCTGGGATGGCGATTTCAAATGCTATGGCTGTCATCTGGAATTTGTTCAAAATTAGGAGACCCTGAGCCAAGTCTGTCTTCCTTCCACTGGGGCTCATTAAAATGGAAGCCACCCCTTTCTACCCATCGCCATCTTATATGGAGATCTAAATGCGCATTGGTTTAGCGAAGAGGGCGGTTGTAATAAAAATACATGGCTTAACCAACAAATGCAAATAGAAAATAAATTAATCGATATTAAATAAGTTTTAATAATATGTCGATCTGCTTGCTTGAGCAAAATTTTAGTCTAGTAAATGATTTATATATTTTATCTGGATCCATATGTATCATTTACAAACACACTCGAACGTATTGCGTTTGTTTTTCTATTTTGTCATTGCTTGTTAGCATTTCGTAAATTACTAATAAACTTTTAAATTTATTATGCAAAAATGACGTTAAAGAGTAATAACTTTCATTGCTCTTTTTGGCATGACTATTTAGTTACTATAGTAACAGTGTCCATTGTTGTCCGAACGAAAACTGGAAATAGTTCTACAGGTCTTCAAACGACAGTGGGTGGCCAAATTATTATACTCGAAAATTTTCATGTTTCACGCATTTTTAACGTTTTACCTTGCAATTAAACTCATAATATCGTCTAAATTTTTATCTTTACAATTTTATTGGCTTAAGACTGTACAAATTCAGTAATATAAATGTAATTCAAAATACAATTTCAAAATTTAGGGAATCTTTTCTTTTGAGCAATCCCATTTTGATTTTTTGATCGCATTTTTTTTGGCATGCTGGTAAAGCATTTTTACTTTACTATTTCTAGAAGTGCATGTGTATTGTGCAATAATTTTACAATATTTTCCATCTAGTCCCTTTTGTATTATTTTGTATTAGCAAATTTCACCAGGGCCGCCCATACGTTTTTAATGTTGAAGTCAGACGAGTTGCCTGGCCAGTTCAAACGGGTTATTGTTTATCTTTTACCAATTAAATAAATAAATATTTTTGGGGTACATGACGTGATGCTGAATCCTGCATACGACACAACTGCCATCTGGAAACTATTGTTTCCTCTGCAGAAGCAGTCGAGTTTCCAAAATTTTCAGACATGGGTCTGTGAGTTTAGTGCATTAGTGCTTCCGAATAATTAGTGCTTGCGCATAGTGCTTTCAAAGAAATGCAGTTAACCATTCCCCTTTGAGCATATTACGTCCCATATGATTAGACAGAGGATGTTTTACTTTTACAACTACGCAGCGTTCATCATATTTTTCAAGAGGCCACGAACAAACTGAGAGTTGCCCTGAAATATCTGAACAGACGAGTCGTTGGAAAAGCAAATCTAAAAGATAAATAGTATTATGTTAGGTTAAGAATTTTGTATCATAATAGAAAAAAATCATTTTAATACAACAATTTTAGCTTCTCCCAGTTCTCTACACTCCAAAATGTATGCATTTAAAAAAATTATAGTGCGTTAGCAAACACCGTCTTGGTTAGTTTAGGCTTTTTGAGAGATCGACAATAATTGAAATTTGATTGTTTCGAACTTCGTCGTAACGTTCTGTCAGATAATCAGCCACAGTCACCAAACGATGATTTTTGCAATATTTATAAAAATCATTGGAGTATAATAATTTGGCCACCCACTGGATATACATACATTAATATAAATGTACAGGTATGTGCTACAAATAAAACACTAGCCTTTGAAAGCATGGAAATTTGAAGAATGAAACGAACGTTTCTCTCTTTCACTCTTTGCTAAAAATCCTGAAAAAGATTTTTACGTAATTCTATTCATTATACTTTTCAGCAAGCATTTTACAGCTGTATATTTCCCCCCCTTTGAGATATGAAGGAAAATTATTAAAAGAACCGTTTTGGCTTGCCACCCCCGTTCAGTTCCAAATTAAAAAAATCATTTTCATAAATGACATCTTTAGCCAAAAGGAATAAGTGCCTAAAATATCTTGTGTGTATCTCCAAAAGGTTTGCCTGGGCGTTGATGAGTCAGTGAGTAGGACATCTGCGTATAAATGAAGATTAAGCAGTGAAAAATTGATGAAGTGCATAGTCTAGTTGAAGAAGACTGCTTTTAAATTTGCTTAACAGTTTCATGGAGGGGGAAAGGGAGGACGCGGAAAGACGAGCATTACATATTTAATTAGTCAAAAGAAATTATGCAAGAAAATAGTCTCTATTATTAAAAATTGGTAGCACGACACGCTGCAAAGTTTCAATAGTTGTTATTGGTAGTGAGTGACGTACACAACGAGATTGCGTTCTTTTTCTTTTCAAATTACGAACAAGTATACAAAAAATAGGCGTAAAATTCAAAATATTAAATTTCTAGTACTTTTAAGATTTTATTATTGCTGAAATACTTTACATACTATTAAAATAATTTCATATAATCTATTAATAAAATCGGTTTAGGAGGCAATCCAGTTCTATTTCCATCCAGTTAACATGTATAGTTCTAATGCATATATTTACTTTTCCTTTGCACTTCCTTTCGAACATGCAAAAAATTCCATTAATCATTTAATTAAGATAATGAAGGTATGTTTTTATGAGAAAGAATGTTTTTCTTATTTTTTCTATTTGTATGAACAGAATAAGATGCATCTTAATCCATTAAAAACGTTCAATTCTAATTGAGTTTTTTGCATGGTTTTAGTGTATTTTTTGTTATTTCTTACCATTTAAAGCAGTTACAATGACTAACTCTCTGAAGCGTTATGAGAATTGGTGATTCCAGAAAAACTGGCGAATTTCTGAAATGTCTCAATTTAATTTATTCCTGAAAAAAAAAAATGTGAAAGGCTAGGCTGATCTTTAAAAACTTTTAAAAAATACGTAATTGGATTAAATAGTCTTTTAAATATGAATATATATGATATCAGATATGGAAAAGAAACCATCAAATACGGCAAAATTATTAGACCTGCTATAAATACCAGAAGTGTGTAAATTATTTAGTTTTTAAATTCCAAGTTTTTATAATGTACGGTATGAGTACAGTTTAAATGTAAATCTCATTTTTTTACATTTAATATTATATACAATACAAAGGAATTTTTTTCTACTAATACTTTTTTCAATACTTCCTTTATATTGAAGCTTTTTCTGACATAAAAAAAACGGAAAGTACAATTTTCTTCTTTTAATAATATCAGGCAAAATGAACAAATTAATTTTTAAAATGCAATAGTATTAAAAGTATAGTTTCATTAGATTCTAGAAATTATTCGTTTGATATATTCAATAAACTCAACTCAATAACTCAAATATAAACTCAATTTTTGCGTTATTTAATAATTAAGCAGTTCTTTAATATTTATAAGATAATTAATACATTTTGAGCATTAATTAAGTCTATAAACTTTCAATTATTTTGATGCATGACCACATGAAATTAAAATTCACTTTATTTTCAGATACGCTCCTATAATAACAAGCTAATTTATTCCGAAGGAGCTAACGCGTGTAAAATACATCTGCTCTAAGCAATAAATACAAATAAAATTAATATTTTACTACCTTTAAGCGATTAGAACTTTTAATTTTCGGATGCATACTATTGTGTGGTAGAGCCGAGAAGCCCTAAAATGAAATATATCCGTAATATATATCGAGCGTCTCAAACACTCACTGCTATTCCAGAAATTATTAATGGGCAATTACGGTTAACGACTATGGGGGAAAGAAATTGACTGGTATTGTTCGAACCATTTATCACAGTTACATATACGAAACATTTCAGTTTTCGAAGAATGTTTTTTCATACATTTCCGATGGTAGGTGTTCTGTAGGTGCGTTATTCCCAAAATATAGATTCAGGAGCTGGAATTAAATCTTGCAAGCATAGCTAAATCTTTTGTCAAAGAAAAAAAAGTTGATTTCTACACACAAATGCATGGCTCTAAAGTAGAACAAGTGGCGTAATTTCGCAAATGAAAAATAAACCTGCTACAGGTACTTTTAACATTGAAAAAATCTTCCTTTATTAATAATTACTGAACTACTAAGTATGTTTACATACCATTGCAATATTGTAATGGATATCAGTGTTGTCAATATACAAAAATGAAGCAATGTTCATTAATCAATCCTCCAGAACTCTTTTCTTTCAGTGCACACACTTATATGGACACTAGGGTGACGCAAAATAAAAAAAAAGACTTCAAAAATCGTCAAAAATCGATTTTTTTTTCTCGTTACGGTATAATTTTATAGATTAAAAAAAAATTTCTGAAAGTTTCTGTTCAAAATTTAAATTTAGAAAAATCGCTCACAATTTTTTTTAAATTATTAGTGCATTACTTGGTTTTTTAGACTAATTAAACTTGATTTTTTAGACTAATAATTTAAAAAAAATTGTGAGCGACCTTTCAAAATTTAAATTTTGAACTGAAACTTCCAGAAAATTATTTTTTTTTTTGGTCTATAAAATTATACCGTAGCGAGAAAGATTAAAAAACAAAAAAATCCCATTTTTGACGATTTTTGAAATTTAAAAAAAAACTGGAGCGACATCTTAATTTTTTTTCAGCTCTCCTTTGGTGGGGGCTCTTAAAATATCAAAAACTAACATTTTCTTTTCACTCGAGACTCAAAGAAAGAAAATAGCTGGTTTTTTTGCGTCACCCTAATGGACACATACTTTCCCATGCGTCCCAGCTGTAGTTACTTCATTACAATGGGCTGTAGCAGCAACTGTTGCACGACATTCGAATAAATATAGAAATATAACTTTTATACTTTTTACATCGGCTTCATTTGCTTTCGTTAATTACTTTTTTTTCTTCTAAGGAATAATTATAGTATTAATAGAAACAGTCAAATATGTGCATTTACTGCTTTTAGAATGACGGTACTGCCAGTAAGATAAAGCATTAAAAAATAATATCTAAAAATTATCAACAAAATTCATTTCGTACTTTCATTTCGCCAAAATGCTTCGTAAATGCATTGCGAGAAAAAAAAAAAATATCTTTGCGATAGTTTGAGTTCAAATTGTTACAAAAATGAAACTGTATTGACGAATGTCTACGTTTCCACGATTTTACATATTTTTGTATGAATTTGATTAGCAGTCTCTATTTATACATTTTACACAAATATTAAATTTCAATATTTACTCGAACATTAATTTGAGTTTCAATTAATGTAGATTTGAAATTTTACTAATCTACACTGAAAATGATGTGAATTAAGGATCATAAGCTCTACTATTAGAAAAATTAATATTGCCATACGGAGAACGGTAAAACAAACATGTACTCCCACCAGATTAACTTTGGACAATATTTGCTCATTATTTAAAAACTTTCGTTTTAAAGGCGACAAAAATTCATAGTTTTAGGTTTTGAAGAATACTAATTTTAACACTAAAACGCATGATATTTTCAAATGGTATAATGATAAATTTAGGCTTTTTTGTGCTAAGAATTTTCTTTTTTTCAATTTCAACTTGTAGTTTCCAAGGAAAAGCATGAAAAAGCTCAAATTCGAAAAATTGGAATGTTCATTCAATAGCTCTCATAAAAAAGATATAGCCTAGTAATATAGCCTAATTCTACTTCATTTAGTCCTAATATTACTGTTAGTGTAGTTTTATATATATATTTATTTAGCAATAAAAATGAGAAGAAATGAAAAATTCGAGGGAAAATTTGTTTTGTGAACTGGATGCACATGCACACACTATGAATTAATGCTTGTTTTCTCAAAAATAATGTTTCTATACATTTTTAAAAATTAAAAATTATTTTCATAATGGTTTCACAGTTATCTTTAATGCATATTTTAGACAAAAGCTACAAAATTTTGCTTTTATTACAAAAATTGAGAGTAACTAATCTTCTACAGTATGCACTTTAGGGTTGATGGCAATACGTGTATGCTTATTCCTTCTTATGTTTTTTGAAATATTATTTTGTATTTACATAGTGTAAAGAAAATGTCATTAAGGCTTTGCCTTTTTTACTTAATAAATAAAGCAAAGTGGAATGCGCCGAATACTTTTGAAATTATACCTTCAAGTTTTAAATTCTTTTTAAACACGAGACATAACTTTATTTCAGTGCTTTTTATAAATCATACAATATTCTTTAAAAGTAAATCAAGTTTTGTATTTTCTGCTGCTTCGATGCACTGATTTAAAATATTAAGTGACTAGGTACGTTGTCTGTTGAATTTTTAAAATTCGTATTATGTTTCATAGGTGACCCAGTAATAGTATTTCTATGTCAATTGTAACCAAAGTAGGAGGTGAACTACATATAAAAGCAGTCCTAACATTTTGTGGTTAATCATTTTTGAGTTACGCATGATACATACTTAAATTTCTTACATTACAATACTTCGTTACTTGTAAACACTACTACCTACAACAATGCTGGGCAGTTACAGCGATACTCCCTTTTTTAGCATATACAGAAAACTCCTTTTTTGATTCCGTTCTTTTACCTATTTTTCTCACTGAACTGATACTAGCATGTTATATTATGTGTTATTTACTACGCATGCTTCAAAGCATTAGAAGATGTATTACTTGTGTTGATTTTTTATGTATGAAACAAGTAATAGTCCATCTTTAGAAGACTGCAACTCCATCTTTGACTGCAACGCACCAAATATTGAAAATAACTAACGGAGTAGCGCCTCAACATATGGGAAGCATTTTTAAGCATTCCTCAAAGTATATCCAATTAAATGTATGCGCACATTTTGCAGCATCCCTACAAACTATCACCTCGTTTTGATCGCTCACTGTACAGCTTTGTATTTTCCTAGTTGATTTGTAACGATATTGGAAGCTAACTATAAAAGCAATGACGTGTTTAGTGCAAAAGACAGAACCCCACTTTATATTGGCATATTTTTTTTTTATTTATGTAAACCTTATTAATCATACAAACATTTAAAATTAAATTATTGAAATAGCATTTAAGACTATTCTTGCAAAATGATTAACATATTCTTGTGCATTTCTATTGGATTGTCTTAAAAATGATTCTTCGATTATTTCTGAAGTGCTAATGCCTTGTCTTTGGAAATTATAAGTTTAAGAGAAACTGCTTATATTTAAGCGCCCTTTAGAAACATTTTATATAGAAAAAGAAAAGAAAAATTCTGCGTAGGTAAGCAGAATAAAGTCAATGTCTAAACTAAAGTCATTAGAAGAAAATATATTAAAAATATTTTATAAACGAAGTGTCTAATAATTCAGATTTAAAGTAAGTTTACTGTATAAACTTTTTTAATTATATGATATGGCTGAGTTTTCACGCCATCATTATACTAAATACCTAACAATTTTTATTAGCGCTCTCTTCTAGTGTAATTTAATAAATCTTATATCATCCACTTGGTTTAGAAATTCTACTCTTAGACAAGCCACAAAAAGTACCAGAGAGGGATTTCACATCTCATAACAATTTTGATCTTTAGAGAGTCCAGGAACATTTAATACAAAATGAAAGATATCGAAAATCTGATCAATATCTTTTTTTGCACTGTATTACTGGGTGATAGATTTGAAGTACATCACGTGACTGTGATTGATACTCTCTGATGTAAGATAAAAAGATGAAACTTCTGAGATGATCTGGATAAGACGAAATCCCAGAGGATACACAGGATAGTAAGTGCCCAAAATTCATAAAAATAAATCATGTTATGGAAGAATATCCCTAGAACTTATATCTATATCTTTATAAATACATCTATACATATATTCATATATACATACATGCATACATACATATATATATATATATATATATACATATATACATATATATATATATATATATATATATATATATATATATATATATATATATATATATATATATGTATTTATATATATATATGTATTTATATATATATAATTATGTATGTATGTATGTATGTATATATGAATATATGTATATATATATATATATATATATATATATATAAGTGAGAACGACCTCTTAGCTTCTTCCTTTTCTCGTTAAATGAAAAAAAAATACTCGATCTTTATACTATTTATAATACTGGGACTGCTGTTATTTTATCATTTTTTGTTGTTGATGGCTTATACGTCTTGTTCTAGGTGTGTTTTTATCAGCGTGCTAGCAACACAACTAATTTTTGTTGAAAACTATAAACTGCGTTGGGTGTAACAGTTTATGTCTTATCATGTATACATATATTTTATATAAATATGAAGCGCATTTCAGTTCTTATTCTGTTTTCTACTTTAAGATAAATCAACTCGCGTTAGCTTTTTTGTGGTCTTACCATCGTTCTCGCTGGTCGAGTGGATAAGGCACTCAAAATGGTAGATGGTCGAAGCATGGAGGTCCTGGATTCAGGCCCTGTCGCGCAGCTGTCGATCAAACGATCTGTACTTCTGGTAGTTTTTCTCAAGATGCGACGTAAATATGCAATAGAAACCCTTAGAAAGTACTCCGCCCAAGGCACCCCCCATCCCTGGCAGAGACCCCCTCCAGCAGGTTTGCCTCAATAGGCACAATACACAATTATCTTTTTCCTGGACTAATATATGCCAATTAACATCATGTCACCAATAAGAAATCTTATACCACCCGATTCCTCTGGTGGGGAGTTGTAGAAAGTGCCGTGTGATAACGGGATCAGCATGAGAAAGTTCGTTTTTCAGCTGTTTTTAAATTGCTAAAGGGATCCATACCGAAGTGTCCGTTTTAGAATCCGACTGACCAAATGTGATACATGAAAGTGTCTTAATAAAGTTGAATAGCATCAGAAAAATTGTGATGTTTCCTGCAAACTTAAGGCCTTATTACACGGGCACAATTTCCAGCAGTTTGGTTGCTGAAACCAGTTGTGGCAACTTCTTTCCTGGAATTTTCCCTCGGTTTATAAGGGAACGGTTAACTCTGAATGTTTCGTTGAGATTTGAAAATGTTGCTGGTTGCTGGAATGCCGACCAATCGCTGTGTTCTCCGTCTAGGGTAGGATGGCAGAAGATCCAATCTCTGGCGTTTGTGAGCATCCAAACACCAGACGATGGTCACAAACGAGTTACATAGAGGAACTTGTTTATTATAGCAACCCTGCATGCTCATCCGGGCATCGACTTTCCAGTACGAGTTGCCGCAACTGTCGCGACTACCAATTGCTGGAAATTGTACCCGTGTAATAAGGTCTTTACTCTCATAAATTTCCACTATTACATCCTTTTTCCACACGAATTGTCGGATATATCAGCATCCATGCAAACCTTTCGACCAAAACGTCAGCCAATCAGTCACAGTATTCTTATTCACACTCACTTCAACCAGAATCTAATCCGTTTTCAATTGCTCAATCTATGCACACGTAGCACATACTATATCTATAGTTCAAACTACTGCATTCAAACCAAGTACCCCAATCACACTTCTTTTCACATTATATCTTCTACATCATTATCATATTACTAATCATTTGTCTACACATCCACACTTATATCCATCATTACCGTATTTCCTTATATTTCGCGTCATATGCGCACCGCATTTGCAACAAACATACACTGCAATCAAAACAACTTTCTTACACAATTCAGTAACATATCGCATTTGTTTTAATTTCATAACATTTAAAAATTTCAAATTTCAAACGTCCAAGCTATCTATAAAATTCCCTGAGAGAGCTTACACTCGAAGAAGAATCTGTAAAACGAAATCAAAATCACAAGGAGACTCAAACATACACTTGTTTAGCTTTCACAAACTATCAAACTCACTTACTTCTCCCAATCACAATACTGAAATTCCCAACTTCAAAAGCATTGCTCCAAACACACAAGTTACTTGTCTTTAAACACGTCACAATGTATCAGCATGAGCTACTACTCGATATTGCGATTATAAGCTCAACGTGGTTACAAGATAAACATTAAAATGTCAACAAGGATCCTGTATTGTACTACACCAGAGGATAAAATTATTCCGCAACGAACTGCAAAGTTACACGCTGAAGTCTGCAGTAGAGTTAGAAAGATTATGAAAAGAAAAACACTGAAAATGATAGAGCTAGAAATATAAAACATTATACAGGGAAACACTGAAAGAGGTCCCAATCGCCATTTTGCTTTCTTCAACATTGTTTCATCGTGGTAGATTTGTAGCTGGACCAATCAATATAATGTCTGATTCCAGTGAGAAAATTTGAGAGAGAAGGATAAGAGAGAGAAAGAGAGAGACCATTCTCTATACTACCCCCATCCTTCTTTAGTATTACTGTACAGTTTGTATGTAGTACTTTTTCATTTGTGTACCTAATATAGACGCACGGCTGTCGATCTAACGGTATAGAGTTTGGCGCGGTTTTCTCCTAATGTAAAGTGAATACGCGTTAAAGGCCCTTAAAATGTCTTTCACCCAAGCCACAACCCTGTTAGACAGATGTCCGGAGCGTAGGCTTACCATAAAACAAAATAAATGAAATACCTGCTTTCAACACTATACTCGATTGTTCGAACTTTCGAGTATTTTTTTTTAAGTAAATGAATATAAAGATTACTTTTGATTAAATTAACTATACATTTTTATCAAAATAATTAAACTGGATCCCTTGTTGCTATTAAGCAGTCATACTAATTATGAATAATAAAGAGTTGCTCTTAAATAATAGTCCCAATCGCCATTTTGCTTTCTTCAACATTGTTTCATCGTGGTAGATTTGTAGCTGGACCAATCAATATAATGTCTGATTCCAGTGAGAAAATTTGAGAGAGAAGGATAAGAGAGAGAAAGAGAGAGACCATTCTCTATACTACCCCCATCCTTCTTTAGTATTACTGTACAGTTTGTATGTAGTACTTTTTCATTTGTGTACCTAATATAGACGCACGGCTGTCGATCTAACGGTATAGAGTTTGGCGCGGTTTTCTCCTAATGTAAAGTGAATACGCGTTAAAGGCCCTTAAAATGTCTTTCACCCAAGCCACAACCCTGTTAGACAGATGTCCGGAGCGTAGGCTTACCATAAAACAAAATAAATGAAATACCTGCTTTCAACACTATACTCGATTGTTCGAACTTTCGAGTATTTTTTTTTAAGTAAATGAATATAAAGATTACTTTTGATTAAATTAACTATACATTTTTATCAAAATAATTAAACTGGATCCCTTGTTGCTATTAAGCAGTCATACTAATTATGAATAATAAAGAGTTGCTCTTAAATAATAGTTTTATTGTAAATTAACTGCTTATTATTTCTGTTCAGGTGCTCCGAAATAACAATTTTCCTGTTCCCGAAAACGGTCCAAAGCTGTTTGCAGCAGTTGATTTGATTTGATTTCATTTTGGAAATACGGCCGATTATCTGCACGAGGATCCAAGCCGGCGGGACATGTCCATTGCGGAGGACTTTCTAAGGGATCCAAACCCGTATTTACGTGAAGCTTCGGAGAAAAACAGTGTAAACTGCAAACGGTTAGGTCAACACCCGCGACCTTTGTTTGAACCAAGCACCTTCCGTCTCCCAATCGAGAGCGCTGTGTGCTCGACCACTGGTCGGGCTGAAAGCATTTGGGATCCCTGTGATAATCTTCAGCATATCTTCGCATAGCTTTTGACAGCCCAAGGTTTGCTGCTGTATTGCAAGTTAGGGGTATATGTGAAGGATCACTAAATGCATATAGTGCTCCATGTGATCACTAAGATGTCTCCTTTGACTAGTTACAGATATGAGACAGCTTTTGAGTGGGTTGGCCTCTTACGCCGTAATGGATTCTTCCGCACCCATGCTTTTCCATGTGAGGTAATCTTTTTACCACAATCCCTAACTTTCAACCAAATACTCATGATGAATACAGATATTCTCTGTATAATATGAGCTAAAAATATTTTAATAAATATGGAGTAGTTATGGTTCGTGAGTAAAGGAATTTCTCTCCTTTAAATTTAAAAATCAAACACACAAATTCATCTTTATTTTGTTAGGGTGAGGAGGGGAATTTCTCTAGCCATTCAAGTTATAACTTAAGAGCAATACTAAATACAACAGCGCGTACAAGCAAAAACTAAAATATTAAACAATTTGCATTTATTAAAAAAAATTTTTTTTCGAAATCTTGTATGCGCTTTTAAACTGAAAAAATTGGAATGCTAATAAAGGAATATCTTATTTTTAGACAGAAAACCACGGAGAATGCAAACTATAATAAAAATTCAAATGAGCACTCAGAATGCGAAAGTAAATCAGACAAAGAGAAGCGAAAACATATTAAGTAAACACGCAGCGTTTTTCTGAATGTTAAGTATTTTGATGCATGACGTTTTCTTCTTAGGTTTCGGAATTATTTAGGGGAGCAAATTTATAAAAAGTTATGATAAATAGGACCTGCAGCATATTGTACTTATGAGCTCCTATTAAGTCAATTCTTGGATAAAAATCTGTAATCTTTTCATATAAGATCTTTTTAATAAAATTGTTCTTTTTCCAAAGAAATACTATGTAACTATTAAAAGTTGTGTAAGTTGATGAAAAAACACTCTTGAATTTATTTTACTTTATTTTATTTTATTTATTTATTATTTTATTTTATTTTGGTGGGGGATGTTAGTTCACAGTTTTTTAAGATCTTGCTTTTTCTACCGATTAATCGCTAAATTTGGTTTAAAAAAACTGCGAAACATAATTCTTTTTTTCTAATCTCATTATCTTTGAAGCCCAAAAGGACTTTTTTAGCACTTGCATGTTATTTTTCCCTGCTTCAAAATTCTTTGTATAAAAATAGTACCCGAAACGAATTCTTATGTTACTTACATTTTCTGGATTATTACTATTGTATCCTAATAAATAGTATTCATATTATTATTATTTACTTTAATCGTTTATTGCAAAAATCGCAAATTTTTAAAGCTGCATTTTCTTTTTCCGGAGCAAACATCACCTATTTTTTTTTTCAGTCTTGCGATCCGATGGCCGCAGTGACTGACGTACGATGTCGAACCAGTCATTCTGCCATTGACCAGACGTTTCTTATTGGTGAGAGATCTGGAAAATGTGCTGGAAAGGGCAGCGCCAGAAGATTTTTATAGATCAAGGAACGATAAAATGATACCAGCAACATGCAAATATTTAGAATTTAGTTTATTAGTAGTCATTGTGAGATGTCTGACAAATCGGGGTCCCCATCAGCGAACGAGGGAGGCGTGGTTAGGCATGTGTATTGTGTTTGGTTTTGCGATAATTAGTTTATGAAGTTAATAATTTTGGATAATAAGTTTGGATTTTTCAGAATATAAGTCGTTCATCAAGAGATCGATTGAGTTGAAGATATTTAAGGAGAAAACTAGAGGTGAGAGGACAATTTAATAAGTAATACAGAGTTACTTTCTTGTTTATGGCATTTTCAGAGAGGCGAAGATGTATGTTTATTTTTGTTGAAAATTACGGAAAGAGCAATGGAAAAGAAAATATATATATCTCTATGGGGAAGGAGAAGAGTTGTCTGTAATGTAGCTTCAAGGGTAATTGAAGCCACGGTTTCAGAGCTGAGAGTCCATGCTGCTGCAAACGCTGTTGAACTGTTGATGAAGACACGAATTGTCTTTTTTATAAAATAAGACATTTCTTGAATCAGGCTTCGGTACTTAGCTACACCATGCATTAAACCCATGCAAGTCACATGTATGCCTTCTAGGCTGTTAGTGATAGCGCGCATCAGAAATTCAGCGCATCATTATGTCCTGAAACATATTCTGCAGACAGTCATGGAAACTCAAGTGACGCGAAATACAATACCACAGCACGGTAAATCGTAATCACGGTAGTCGGTAAATCGTAATTCGACTTCTATCAAAGTCAGGAGTCAGGCATGTTCTGCTAAGTATTTATCATTCATACACGAGGTATCACAACTTTTTACTAGGCAACAACGTTCAAATGGAATTTTGGTATGAGAAACCTGCTGCACAATTTCTTCATTAACCCTTTGAGGCGATACCCTTTCCCAATGCTGAAAAAAGGGCAGCCGTTGCCATCGCTCGACTTAACTACCAGCAAGATGGCGGACGATCGAAACGTTCATCGCGGTCACAGATCTAGAGACCCTTTTTCTGACGCAGCTGGCTGTGCCCGTGCACAGCCAGCTGCGTTTGGGTAAAGGTGGTCAGGGAATTTATTATCCGCGGAAAAAAAAAAGGCTAAAAAATTTCAAAACCAGGAGCAAGGACGTACTTAAGGGGGGGGTGTTCAGGGGTCCGACCCCCCCGGGAAGAACATTTTGGAGGGGGTTAAAAAATTTCGCAGGGTAGCAAATTGCAAAAAGGCAGTAATTTTCTCAAAAGGACACACTATATCATTATCATTTTAGTAACAAAAACCAAATTTTCGCGGGGTGAGGAGGTTCGAACCCCTGGACCCCTCTCCCTCCCTTAAATACTTCCTTGTTTTATGTGAAGAGGAGGGATAAGTACATCCTTAGGGTCAACTAGCTGTTTGCATTTAATATTTTTTGACCGACGATGAAATGTTCATGAGGTGGCCAAACCTTTCTTATGTAATGTTCTTCCTTATTCCAGCTGTTCCATTCACACAGAAAGCATGGATTATCCAGTTGTCAGATTAACATAAGTCTAATTACTTTAAAACCACCTCATATTTTCCACTTGTATTTTCCGTACTGAATTTTATCCAAAAGAAAATCCATGCTTTCATATGACTCTTTAATGTGTACTGCATGTGCTATGGCAATAGATGGGTGAATGTTACCAATGTGTAGTAGTAGTAGTACAGCCTTTAAACTTAAGACTGATGCATCAACAAACAGTCTCCAGTCTTCTGATTTGTGTTCGTTGGCAAGGGCTTGCATCAATCCATCAATATTGCTGCAGTAACTAAGTGATTCAGTCATTTCAAACTATTGCATGAAATTCTTATGACGATCTCGAAAATATATAGCATGAGTACCTAATTCCAACAAATTCCAGCCTTGTAAACGAGAAGCAAGTAATTTAGTCTCTAGCAAGATCATTCAACTCTGGTTGCTGATCATGTGAGGTTCATCTTGAAATGCGTATGGTTCGTAGTCTACATCAGTTGTATCGTCCATTTGCATTTTCTCAATATCTCCTACAGTTTCCGGTGGCTTGGGAAAAGTTTCATGTTTCTTTATGTGGTATTGGCCTTCTTGCAGGAGGAAGATTTGGGTACGCTATTTTTACTTTCCGAACATGTACCATGTAAGGAAAGTATTGTAATCATGAAAAAATTCGACTTCCAGATTTTGGTGTATTTACACGTTTTGAGGTCTTCTGAATTCATTTAAGCTATTTTTACGAGATGTTCGTGTGTGTGTGTGTGTGTGTGTGTGTGTGTGTGTGTGTGTGTGTATGTAAGTGAACACGATAGCGCCTAAACGAGGCATTCGATTGAGCTCAAATTGGGTATATATGTTATAAACTACCGTCGCAAGACCAGTATTGATTTTGTTTTTCTACAGGGTATTTTATTTTTTTGAGGGGGATTATAGTTTTTCTACAGGGCTACGACAAAGATTTCTTCTACATTATCGCCTATGGGAGGAAATTCTTGAAAGTGCGCTAGCGTTTAAACGGTACATCCGATTGAGCTCAAAATGGGTATTGTAAGACCGGTATTGATTTTGGCGTGTATAGGACTTATAGTTTTTCTACAGGGCTACGACAAAGATTTCTTTTACATTATGGCCTATAGGGGGAAATTCTAGAAGGTGCTATATAGCGTTTAAACGGTACATTCTATTGAGCTGACATTGTGTATATATGTTATAAATCACCATCGTAAGACCGGTATTGATCTTGATGTGTATGGGACTTATAGTTTTTCTACAGGGCTACGACAAAGATTTGTTTTGCATTATGGCCTATGAGGGGGAATTCTTGAAACTGCGCTAGCGTTTAAACGGCGCATTCAATTGAGCTTCAGTTTAGTATGTATGTTTGAATTGTTCATCGATTAAAATTTATTTAAATGTTTGGTAATGATCTTAATTGTAAGTGTTCGGAAAGTCGAGTGGAGTCACTCCAGATTTTTTTCCTTTGCATTCCTTTCATACCCGAAATATTTGTCATACAAAAGGAGCAATCCGTTACATGATCTACTTGAACTCCCCAAGCCATAGGAACTGCCAAAGGCATGCATCTGTTCTCTCCATTTAACGAATACCTAAGTAATACAGCACGCGCACCACAGCAAATGTGGAGAGTCCAGTTTTTATCGTGGTCCCCTATTTTGCCACCAAAATAATGTCCATAAGCATATTTTTTATCAAAGGAGTTATAGTTCTTTTCTGTGATCTCAAACTAATTTAGTTGAATATAGTTGAACCTTACAACTAACAACTATTAGTTTAGTTGTCATTTACCCGCAAACTAACTAAAGTAGTTTTAGTTGTTAGTTGAATGTTAGTTTTGTCTAACTCTGCTTTGTAGCATAATATGTTGCTACAAAAGGGACATTCTCTTTTCCTGACATAGCATAGTTTTAACACATTTCGTCGTTATTTAATTTTTATAATTTTAAACCACACTTTTCAGATTCCGTATGTATATATATATATCTTATAAATAAAAATGAAATTCTGTTTGTTTGTTTGTTTGTTTGTTTGATTGTTTGTTTGTTTGTTTGTTTGTGGATTTGATTCGTATACAAATCCACAAAAATGGACCTATCAGCCTGAAATTTTGCACAGATATGTAAAATAATATAGAATAAATCATAGTCCACTTTAAAACTTTGAAAGTCCACCCGTTCCCGGAATTTAAGAGATTTTTTATGTTCTCCACGCAAAAAGCTTTCCGTAATTGTAACCCCTGTAGTCAAAAAAGTGTGAAATAAGGATCGTGGTTGCCATGTGTGGCGATTTTGCCGAATAAAATGTTTTAAATTCTCAAAGTAAAAATAAAAGTATAATAATGATTTTTTTTTGTTAGTTTATATTCATAAGGTTATTTTTTTTAAATTATAATATCGTGTGCATGGGAAATCGGAGCAGGAATGAAATGCTTTATACGCAAAACAATAAGAATTGAAGATTTCCGAGGCTAATATGTTAAAATTTTTTAGTTTGGCGAAAAAATAAAATGGCTCAAATGCCCAGAAAGTGAGTTCTAGCGGTTTGCACTGTTTCCGGCTTGGCGCAATTTACTGAGAGCTTAAGGAAACGGATTTTTGAAAACAAGTGCAAAGGTTTTATTAGAATACAGCGTTAAATTTTAATGATCCGTGCAGAAATAATGCAGTTATTAAGGGATTTCAAGCGATCTATCTTCAGCATTCTCGCCAATTGAGTGCATTGATTTAAGTTGGGGGAATTCCTCCAAATTTCAGATAATTGAAATCTTCGCATATAGTACATCGGAGTAACGATGAATAACACATGTTATAGTTGATAATTTAAAAAATGAGGCTGTATTAAGGCATTCCACTTTTCAAAAAAATGCCTGGCGGTCGAACCATTTCCCATTTTGATTGCTGCTAAGTCAATGCTTCGAATGATTCCCTGGAAAAACTCTTGCAAAATGGCGTATGTTGGCACTTTGGCGAGGCTTAGATTTGAAACTGGATTTTATTTGAGACTCGCAAACGGGTGAACGTAGACCTACCAAATTTTGAACGGAAATTCTCCATGACAAGTCCCGACACATCTCGAAGCGATTTTTTCAAAATTCGAACTATTTTAGGAAATATCGATAAAAACGTATCGCAAAAGGCTAATTTTTGCTTTCTGCCATTTCGTAATTGTAACCCCACAGTGAATTAAGCGACAATTAAGCTTATCTAGGTTGCCACATTCGGCAGTTCATTAAATGATTCAGACTTACTAAAAATAAAAGAATAACGATTTTTTTTATTTTGATTAGATTATTTGTAAGGTTGTTTTTAAATTAAAATATCGTGTGCATATGAAATCAGAGCGGGAATGAAATGATTTATACTCAAAAGAAAAATAGAATTTGGAAATTTTCCGAAAATAAATGTGCAACTTTTTAATTGGTCGAAAAATAAAAGGGGTTGATGTGCGATTTTGAGGAGGATTCTAACGCTTGGCGCTATTTATAGTAATTTAATCGTCTGCTATTTGGGTTATGAATACACCTGCGTATAAGTTTTTAAATTTTCATTCAGTTGGAATTGTGCATTTTTCTGAGCAGCTTTTCTGCATCTATTTCTAATATATTACATCCAGAAAAAAGGATGTTAGAAATATCAATTTTAACTTTCCAACTTAATAAAAGAAGGAACGAAAATAGGGAAGACCCATGGATTATAACTCTTTTTATATATAGCACTTTAGTGCGTATTTAAAATCTGAAAGTGTGTCAGATTTTCCATGATTCTAGCGCTTGGCGCAATTTAATGAGAGGGTATTTTTAAAAACAAGCGTAGGTTATCTTATAAATAAAAATGAAATTCTGTTTGTCAATTTGTTGATTTGGGTAGTATACAATTCCACAAAAATGGACCTGTCACCCTGAAATTTTACACAGATATATGTAAAATAATATAGAATAAATGATAGTCCACTTTAAAACTTTGAAAGTCCACCCGTTCCCGGAATTTAAGAGATTTTTTATGTTCTCCACGCAGAAAGCTTTACGTAATTGTAACTCCTGTAGTGAAATAACCATCTTGGTTGCCATGTGTGGCGATTTTGCCGAATAAAATGTTTTAAATTCTTAAAGTGAAAATAAAAGAATAATAATGATTTTTTAGTTTATATTTGTAAGGTTATTTTTTTAATTATAATATCGTGTGCGCATAAGAAATGAGAGCAGGAATGAAATGTTTTATACGCAAAACAATGAGGATCGAAGATTTCCGAGACTAATATGTAAATTTTTTTAGTTTGGCGAAAAATAAAATGGTTGATAGGCCGATTTTTAGAAAGTGAGTTCTAGCGGTTTGCACAGTTTTAGGCTTTTTGGCGCAATGTACTGAGAGCTTAAGGGAATAGCATTTTTGAAAACAAGTGCAAAGGTTTTCTTAGAATACAGCATTAAATTTTAACTATCCGTGCAGAAATAATGCAGTTATTAGGGCATTTCAAGCGATGTAGCTTCAGAATTCTCGCCAATTGAGTACATTGATTTAACTTGGGGGAAATCCGCCAAATTTCAGAAAATTGTAATCTTCGCATTTAGTACATCGAGGTAACGATGAATAAAACATGTTATAGTTGATAATTTAAAAAATGAGGCTGTATTAAGGGATTCCACTTTTCAAAAAAATGCCTGGCGGTCGAACCATTTCCCATTTTGATTGCTGCTAAGTCAATGCTTCGAATGATTCCCTGGAAAAACTCTTGCAAAATGGCGTATGTTGGCACTTTGGCGAGGCTTAGATTTGAAACTGGATTTTACTTGAGACTGGTATATATAATAAGACTGGTTATAGATAAAAATGAATGTTGGTATGTATGTAGGAGGTTGAAAACTCAGCACCGTTTCACCGATCTCCATGAAATTTGGTTCACCTAAGTCTTTTATCATCGAGAAGGTTTTTATGCTATCCGTTTTCCTCTAACTTGCCACTAGGTGGCGCAGCAGAACGTCGAATTCTATTCCGTTTAGCCGTTTGCTATGCGAATATCGTCCAGCCAATTTCGATGAAATTTGGTACACGCGGATATTAGAACACGGAGAATATTTTTCACTATCCATTTGCTGTAACTTACCGCTAAATAGCGCTGCAACGCATCAACTTCTATACCGTTCGACCGATCGGCATAAAATTTTTTATACTTACACATTTGAACACGAAGAATATATTCTAACTGTGTTACTTTTGATGTTACTCACCACTAGATGGCACTGCAATGCATTATTTTAACTCGCGACTAGATGACGCTGCAGCAGGCCAAATTTTTGACCATTCAAATGGTGGCTATAAAAATCAGTACACATAGCTATTTGAACAATGAGAATATTTTGGCGTTATCCATTTGCTATAACTTGCCACATGACGGCGCTGTAGCAAATCATTACTTTAATTACCACTAGATGGCCCTGCAGTGTATCACTTCTTGACTGTGCGAATGATCGCTATGAAAATAGGTATACATAGATATTTGAACACGGGGAAGAGTTTGGCACGATCTATTTTCCTATAACTTGGCACTAGATGTCGCGTCAACACATGAACTTCAGGACTATTCAGCCGATCGTCATGAAAATTCGTATACATCGATATCTGAATGCGAAGAATATTTTCGCCGTATCCGTTTTGCTAAAACTCGCCACTAGATTGCGCTACGCCGCATCGCCTTCTGCACCATAAAAACGATTGCCTTGAAATTCAGTATGCATGATTATTGAACACAATATAACGCGATATCCATTTTGCTATATCTCTTTATTACAGTAATTAGTAATCACAACAAATATTAATGTCAAAAAGTCCATTCATTCCCGTGCGAAGAACGGGTACTTCAGCTAGTCTTATAAATAAAAATGAAATTCTGTTTGTTTGTTTGTTTGTTTGTTGATTTAATTCGTATACAAATCCACAAAAATGGACCTATCGGCCTGAAATTTAGCACAGATATGTAAAATAATATAGAATAAATCATAGTCCACCTTAAA
This sequence comes from Cheiracanthium punctorium, assembly GCA_038373885.1. NCBI lineage: Eukaryota > Metazoa > Arthropoda > Arachnida > Araneae > Cheiracanthiidae > Cheiracanthium > Cheiracanthium punctorium. The sequence continues at coordinate 178,939 of JAWZYV010010737.1, read as the reverse complement.
ACTTTGAAAGTCCACCCGTTCCCGGAATTTAAGAGATTTTTTATGCTCTTCACGCAAAAATCTTTCCGTAATTGTAGCCCCTGCAGTGAAAAAAGTGTGAAATAAAGATCGTGGTTGCCATGTGTGGCGATTTTGCCGAATAAAATGTCGTTCGTATACAAATCCACAAAAATGGACCTATCGGCCTGAAATTTAGCACAGATATGTAAAATAATATAGAATAAATCGTAGTCCACTTTTAAACTTTGAAAGTCCACCCGTTCCCGGAATTTAAGAGATTTTTTATGCTCTTCACGCAAAAAGCTTTCCGTAATTGTAACCCCTGTAGTGAAAAAAAGTGTGAAATAAGGATAGTGGTTGCCATGCGTGGCGATTTTGCCGAATAAAATGTTTTAAATTCTCAAAGTAAAAATAAAAGAATAATAATGATTTTTTTTTGTTAGTTTATATTCGTAAGGTTATTTTTACTTTCCGAACATGTACCATGTAAGGAAAGTATTGTAATCATGAAAAAATTCGAATTCGAGATTTTGGTGTATTTACACGTTTTGAGGTCTTCTGAATTCATTTATGCTATTTTTACGAGATGTATGTATGTGTGTGTGTGTAGGTGTGTGTGTGTGTGTGTGTTTGTGTGTATGTGAGTGAACACGATAGTTCCTAAACAGGGCATGCGATTGAGCTCAAATTGGGTATATATGTTATAAACCACCGTCGCAAGACCGGTATTGATTTTGGTGTGTATAGGACTTACAGTTTTTCTACAGGGCTACGACAAACATTTCTTTTACATTATGGCCTATGGAGGAAAATTCTGGAAAGTGCGCTAGCGTTTAAACGGTACATTCGATTGAGCTCAAATTGGGTATACATGTTATAAACCACCGTCGCAAGACCTGTATTGATTTTGATGTGTATAGGACTTAATGTTTTTCTACAGGGATAAAATAAAGATTTCTTTTACATTATGGCCTATGGGGAGAAATTCTTGAAAGTGCGCTAGCGTTTAAACGGTACATTCGATTGAGCTCAAATTGGATATAGATGTTATAAACCACCTTCGAAAGACCGGTATTGATTTTGATGTGTATAGGACTTACAGGTTTTCTACAGGGCTACGACAAAGATTTCTTTTACATTATGGCCTATGGAGGAAAATTTTGGAAAGTGCGCTAGCGTTTAAACGGTACATTTCGATTGAGCTCAAATTGGGTATACATGTTATAAACCACCGTCGCAAGACCTGTATTGATTTTCATGTGTATTGGACTTAATGTTTTTCTACAGGGATAAAATAAAGATTTCTTTTACATTATGGCCTATGGGGAGAAATTCTTGAAAGTGCGCTAGCGTTTAAACGGTACATTCGATTGAGCTCAAATTGGATATAGATGTTATAAACCACCTTCGCAAGACCGGTATTGTACCATGTAAGGAAAGTATTGTAATCATGAAAAAATTCGAATTCGAGATTTTGGTGTATTTACACGTTTTGAGGTCTTCTGAATTCATTTATGCTATTTTTACGAGATGTATGTATGTGTGTGTGTGTGTAGGTGTGTGTGTGTATGTGTGTTTGTGTGTATGTGAGTGAACACGATAGCTCCTGAACAGGGCATGCGATTGAGCTCAAATTGGGTATATATGTTATAAACCACCGTCGCAAGACCGGTATTGATTTTGGTGTGTATAGGACTTACAGTTTTTCTACAGGGCTACGACAAACATTTCTTTTACATTATGGCCTATGGAGGAAAATTCTGGAAAGTGCGCTAGCGTTTAAACGGTACATTCGATTGAGCTCAAATTGGGTATACATGTTATAAACCACCGTCGCAAGACCTGTATTGATTTTGATGTGTATAGGACTTAATGTTTTTATACAGGGATAAAATAAAGATTTCTTTTACATTATGGCCTATGGGGAGAAATTCTTGAAAGTGCGCTAGCGTTTAAACGGTACATTCGATTGAGCTCAAATTGGATATAGATGTTATAAACCACCTTCGCAAGACCGGTATTGATTTTGATGTTTATAGGACTTAATGTTTTTCTACAGGGATAAAATAAAGATTTCTTTTACATTATGGCCTATGGGGAGAAATTCTTGAAAGTGCGCTAGCGTTTAAACGGTACATTCGATTGAGCTCAAATTGGATATAGATGTTATAAACCACCTTCGAAAGACCGGTATTGATTTTTATGTGTATAGGACAGGTTTTCTACAGGGCTACGACAAAGATTTCTTTTACATTATGGCCTATGGAGGAAAATTTTGGAAAGTGCGCTAGCGTTTAAACGGTACATTCGATCGAGCTTCAATTTGGTATATATGTTTGAATTATTCATCGATTAAAATATATTTAAATGTTTGGTAATGATCTTAACCGTAAGTGTTCGGAAAGTCGAGTGGAGTCACTCCAGATTTTTTTTTAAATTATAATATCGTGTGCATGGGAAATCAGAGCAGGAATGTAATGCTTTACACGCAAAACAATAAGAATTGAAGATTTCCGAGGTTAATGTGTAAATTTTTTTTAGTTTGGCGAAAAAATAAAATGGCTGAAATACGGATTTTGAGTAAGTGAGTTCTAGCGGTTTGCACAGTTTTCGGCTAGGCGCAATTTATTGAGAGCTTAAGGAAATAGATTTTTGAAAACAAGTGCAAAGGTTTTATTAGAATACAGCGTTAAATTTTAATGATCCGTGAAGAAATAATGCAGTTATTAAGGGATTTCAAGCGATCTAACTTCAGAATTCTCACCAATTGAGTACATTGATTTAAGTTGGGGAATTCCGCCAAATTTCAGAAAATTGAAATCTTCTCATTTAGTACATCGGAGTAACGATGAATAAAACACATTATAGTTGATAATTAAAAAAAATCGGCTGTATTAAGGGATTCCAATTTTCAAATAAATGCGTGCTACTCTTTGGCGGTCGAACCATTTCCCATATTGATTGCTGCTAAGTCAGTGCTTCGAATGATTCCCTGAAAAAACTCTTGCAAAATGGCGTATGTTGGCACTTAGGCGAGGCTTAGATTTGAAACTGGATTTTATTTGAGACTGGTATATATAATAACACTGGTTATAGATAAAAATGAATGTTGGTATGTGTTTATGAGGTTGAAAAACTCCAGCACCGTTGAGCACCGTTGCACGATGAAATTTGGTTCACCTAAGTCTTTTATGATGGAGAAGGTTTTTATGCTATCCGTTTTCCTTAACTTGCCACTTGGTGCCGCAGCACAACGTTGAATTCTATTCCGTTTAGCCGTTTGTTATGCGAATATCGTCCAACCGATTTCGATGAAATTTGGTACACGCGAATATTAGAACACGAGAGAATATTTTTCACTATCCATTTTGCTGTAACTTGCCGCTAAATGGCGCTGCAAAGCATCAACTTCTATACCGTTCGACTGATCGGCATAAAATTTTTTATACTTACACATTTGAGCACGAAGAATATATTCTAACTGCGTTCCTTTTGATGTTACTCACCACTAGATGACACTGCAATGCATTTTTATTTTAACTCGCCACTAGATGACGCTGCAGCAGGCCAAATTCTTGACCATTCAAACGGTCGCTATGAAAATCAGTATACATAGCTATTTGAACAATGAGAATATTTTGGCGTTATCCATTTTGCTATAACTCGCCACTTGACGGCGCTGTAGCAAATCATTACTTTAATTAACTACTAGATGGCCCTGCAGTGTATCACTTCTTGAGTGTGCAAATGATCGTTATGAAAATTGGTATACATAGATAGTTGAACACGGTCGCTATGAAAATCAGTATACATAGCTATTTGAACAATGAGAATATTTTGGCGTTATCCATTTTTCTATAACTCGCCACTTGACGGCGCTGTAGCAAATCATTACTTTATTGAACCACTAGATGGCCCTGTAGTGTATCACTTCTTGACTGTGCAAATAATCGCTATGAAAATAGGTACATAGATATTTGAACACGGGGAAGAGTTTGGCGCTATCCATTTTCCTATAACTTGCCACTAGATGTCGCGTCAACACATGAACTTCAGGACTGTCCAGCCGATAGTCATGAAAATTCGTATACATCGATATCTGAAAGCGAAAAATATTTTCGCCGTATCCGTTTTGCTAAAACTCGCCACTAGATTGCGCTACGCCGCATGGCCTTCTGCACCGTACAAACGATTGCCTTGCAATTCGGTATGCATGATTATTGGACACAATATAACGCGATATCCACTTTGCTATATCTGTTTATTACATTGAATAGTAATCATCACAAATCGTAGTATCAAAAAGTCCATTCATTCCCGTGCGAAGAACGGGTACTTCAGCTAGTAAATATATAAATTCTAAATTCTCTTCGCACCATTTTGTCTTCTACAAAAATTACTCGTATTAAAACTATCATGCAATAGTTATATAAAAATAATGTGATTTATACGCCATTCTCCCTCTAAAACATTTAATTCAAAATACCTTCAAAAATAGTGAAACATTTAACAGAAATAACATCGGTTCTATAATGTTGACCGTATTATACTCAATATATATTTGGACGAATGATGTTTCCCATTTTAACTCTATACCTAGAAATTTATTCGAATTGCGTAGAGCTTTTGGTATTTTGCACGCATCTGATGTATTCTCAAGTGGAAACACATAGGAAAGTTTCAAATCCAAAGTTAAACTATACGGGACCTCTTGCCTCAGAGGCATGTCCCATAATATTTGAACAGTTATATGAAGATTTTAGCGAATTCGCTTGGATTTGAAAGTTTTAGAATGGGAAGGATAAGTTTTGCAGCATTATCTATTAAGCTATTAAAATATATTCGAGGAGAGCAAGAATTAAGTAAACTTTATATTATAGCCGTGTCGGAAATTGTGTTAATTGAAAATTGCATTTACTTATTTGTATAAAACATTAGGCTTCTGATTATTTGAAAAGAAATCATCGAGAAATTTGAAATGTACTTGTATAGTACAAAGTGATCTTAATAATTATTTCAAAAAAAATTAATGAAGTATCTCATCAACTTGAGTATTTGTCGTTGACATTTCTAAATAATTATCACATGCACTCCATAGTAATTTTCAAATTATAAAAAAGTGTAAATATTTGTGTATGAAATCGAACATAACTTAAGAATTTTTTATTTATTCTATTCGAATCTTGAAAATGGCAAAATTTTCATTCTACATTAGGTTCGCAAAGTGATGCAAACAATAGGGGGGGGCACACCTATTGATATATTCACATACCTATTGATAATGGGGAGATTATTACATTATCTATCTGTTGATTAAAGGCTTAAAACGACCTTTCCATCTTTTTCCTAAATTGCGGTTTTAATAACAAATTGTGAACACAACACTTTTTAATTAAAGCGATGAACCATCACAGATGTACATGCATTATTTTCTTCATGAATATCATATAAAATTTTATTTAACATATTTTTTACTTATATTATCACAAACTAGCAAATATTCTTTCATTTAATAATCACATTGTATTTTTTAGTTTCTGTATGATCAACATTCAAGCATTTGAAAATAAGCAGTGTTCTCCGAAAAGAGGTATACAAGTAACGAACCATTTACTCTTCATTTTCCTCAACATATTCTTTTTTCTTTTAGAAATTTGCAAAACACTGCTTCTATATCTCATTTTTAAAGTATGAGAAAACACTCTTTATAATAGGCTTTTTATTCAGTTTAAACGTTCCAGTTACCTACTGTTTTCTTTAGCAACCTGTTATCTACCGATCAGTTGATAAAATAAATCAAACTGTTTATAAAAAGTGCAATTAAAAAAAAAGTAAAAAATAAATAAAATGTAGATTTTTCGAAATAAAAATAATCTGCGCAGTCATACGAGAGAGAAAAAAACCTTGGAATTAGAGCAATGCTGCTGAGAGCCCATTACATTAAAATATTAAAGTGATCGAGTGTTATTCCTTTCCAAATGTCGTAATCCCGTATTACTTTAATTAGATGTGTTACTTCAAATTAAATAAATGTACTTAAAATGAACATTTCTAACTTTTGTTAAAAAGTTTATTTCAGTTTGAAGATAAAAATTACAGTAAAAAATTATATTTCGTCCCTCATCTTCCATTTTTCAAAACTGTTATATACGCCTCGAGACGAAAAGACACATCAGTGTTATATAGATTGATGGACTGTGTTTCGCTTCTTAAACCATAATTTCCCATTAATTTTCTTTCCCATTTCTGTGAAGAGGCTAGAAGAGATTTTTAATAAACTGCGGACACTTTACATTAGATGAGTCGTAAATTGCATGAAAAGATTATTTGAAAACTGAACTCTACTTCGAATGATAAGGTAGAAAACTGATGAAACTGATATTTGTTAGAGTGGTACACTTATCGCTGCGCAGTTGACATCGATGGCAATTTGAAATTGAGAAATATGGAACATTTATTAACCCTTAAAGACAGCCCAAATTTTTCCAAAAATGAGAGCTGCGTTTTGTGGTAGAGCGGTATCATAACTTCAGTTTTAGGTTTAAAGCATATTTAATAACATATTGTTAAGTAGAGTATTAGTAATAGAGAGCTTTATATAGCCAATTTCTTTCATTAACCATTTCAACGAAATGCAAACGCTTAAAAGTTACATTTTTTACATGCTTGCTATTTTACCGAGTATTTTAAGGAAAATTTAAATACACCCTCTCAAAAAATTGTTTCCTTAAAATCAAAATTTTATATTTTTACTTTGAGAATAATTAATTAGTTTTTGAAGAAAGCACAACTCGACAGACATATGAAATATTTTAATAATGCATAACCTAATATTTATTTTATGAAGATTATGCTTGAATTAGTTTGAAAGTAAAATGTACTTTTTTTAGAAGTTGGTGAGCTTATTAAAACACACAGAATTTGAATATATTTAAACTATTATGCAGTATTCAAGGATGGCTGTTTTCTTCATTTTTGATGATAGCAAGTTTATACAAATGTTCGGACGCTCTTTCAAATTTTAACTTTCAGGTAGATAAGAATATATATATTTGAGTATGAAAATGGCCTTTGGAATATATAATTATTTAGTTTTTAATTAAAATTGAATTTAATAACCAAGAATTTATCTAAACACTTAGAAGCTTCAAAACCCCTTAAGTTCTTACAAAGATAATGCCAGAATAATAATATGAAACTGAGCTGTTTATTTAATCCTTTGAGGCGCAAACCTTTACCAATGCTGAAAAAAGGGCAGCCGTTGCTATCGCTCGACTTAACATCCAGCAAGATGGCGGACGATCGAAACGTTCATCGAGTGCCACAGATCTAGAGACCCTTTATCGACGACAGCTGTCTGTTCGGCAGTCGAGCGATAGCAACGGCTGCCCTTTTTTCAGCATTGGGCAATCTATCTAGCTGTTCTAGCATTCTTCCATTTTTCAGCAGATGTCAGTGCTGTTAAAAATAATCATGATAATTTTATAACGGGAAATGACGTGCCAAAAAGTAAAGGATTCTCGTGGAACACCGCAACTATTTTTAAAGAAATCCTATCTATTCTTCGTGACTGGCAACAGTCAAAACGTCAGAGTTTGGTGTTCCCAGAGCGGGATCACTGCCTGCGCGTTAAAGGGTTAAAATATAAGGGGTTGTTAATTTTGATTTCGATGACAAAAAACATAATTATTGTTACAAAATTCTGTATCCATAAACTTAACATAAACTTAACCGGTAAATCATTCACCTTACTGTAGTCTTTTCATGGATGCAATTTTATTTAACATGGCTACTTATATTTAAAGATGGGTGTAACGTCCTTTATTGAAAAGTTTTGCTCTGTAGCTGTTTCTACCATTTATCATCATCCTCACCTACTTACGACCGGAGATCAAGAGACAGATCAGCACTAGATAGATTGATAGATAGACTGAACTCACTTTCTCGCCCGCCGTGTCTGTAACCGTAATTGCCTATTAATTTACTTTTGCTTTCTGCGTGAAGGTTTGAAGACATTTTTAATAAATTATGGACGCTTTACATTACCGGAGTCATAAATTACTTGAAAAGATTACATGAAAACTGAACTCCCATTGGAATGATAAGGTAGATGTCATACAGAACTGATATTTGTGAGAGTGACACACTTAATGGTGCACATTTGACATCGATAGTAATTTGGAAATGGGAAAGATCGAATATGTATTGCTCTAAAGAGACAGTCGTAATTTTTCAAGAAAATGTTATTCAATTATTTTGAACAATAGTTCCTGTCTTAAACCACATCATATTTTTTAATTATTCAAAATTATAAGGATTTAAGTATGAGCATCCACCTTATTTTGCTATTAATTTCGATAAGTGAAATCTTTTAAAATATTGAAGGCATAATCCTGCCTTCGGAGCTCTTAATTTTAAATAACATTTTAATGAAAAATTTACGCACTTAATTAAAATGGCATATAAAACTAAATCTCAAAATGCTGTTTTAATGAAATTCCATGCAAACTTTGAAATACTGGCAAATGTTAGTGAAATTTTGGTAAAAATTGCACTTATGTTAGACTCCTGCAACTAATTTCAATAGTATTTGTATGGTATATAACTAACATATTTATCTGTATTATGAAATAAAAGAATCGACAAAAGTTTAAATAATTATGGAAATACTTTAATTTTAAAAGAAAACTCATTATTTTTTGTTAAAAATGGAAATAAAAATATTTATGAAATTAATAAATAAGCACATAAATATTATATTCTGCTTCATAAACACTTTTATTGATTAAAATATTTTGGAAAAATTTTAAAGTCAATACATGAAACCCGTTATAAGATGTGACACTCAGGTAAATAGAATTTACGAAAAGCGCACTGTTTCAGAAAATGTGTTAAAGATTTTAATACTCTGCAAAATATTACCATACCGGATCATCATTTCCTGTATAACTTAACTTATTACAGAAACAAAAGTAACATGTTTTTTGAATACTAATCGTGCAGCCTATTAAATAAACAAATTAAAAACAAATCGGGAATTTTCGCAAAAGAAGGATTTTTGGGCAGACTTAAAACTTTTGATTAAGTTGATAGACGAATTCTCTAGTATTCAGAAGTCAGGAACTATAAATAAAGTAAGTTGCATTTAATTATTTAAATGTATTAGATTTGTAATTTATTGTTAAACATAAGGAATTGTGTTTATTTTTTTATTGTAAAAAATTGTAAAAGGAATATGTTTTAAAATTAAACACCAACGCATATCATTGTACAGTAATATGGTTAGCTATATAACTGGTAAATATAAACGTATAGTTGCAAATTTTGGAAAAAAATGTAGAACAGTTTTTTAAACATTTACTATAATATTGTGTAACCTTAGAATTCATACTCTGTTTTGAAATATTCATAACTAGAAAATGAGAATACATTAGAATCGGACAGTGATTCCTTTAAAAATCTGACAAACTACTAAAATTAATCTTTTATTTTTATCAACAGTATATTATGTAATTTGAAGACACATTGACTTTAAAGTGATATTGCTTGGTTAAAATATGATATTTAATTTGTCTAGAAAATGATTCTTTTAATATATAAACATATTTTACTTAATTTTAAAGATTAAATGGTTACTATGTTGTTTATGAGAGAGATATTATAATAAAATGACACAATATAACATTAAAATTTAAATTGAGAATATGGTGAATTTTTAAAGAAATACAAATCGTTTTGTAAACAGAAATTATTGACATTTGATAAAGGGGATTTTGCCAGCATAAGTATTTAATATGTATATGTTAAATAAGTAACAAATAAGCATATGTCTATGTTGTTTAACTATTAAAAAATGGAATAAAATTGCTTATTGATAAAATACTATACAGGATGTTTCGCTACCAGACTGACAAACTTGTAGGGGTCGTAGAGACGGTTAGAATCACATAGCAATGCGGGGTCGGAAACGTCATCTTCATGTACCTATTGATAATTAATTTGGAAGAAGCGTTGAAGTGTGCGTCTAATTTCTTAACCAAGCTTCATAAACAGTGGGCTTTCCTCAGACAATTTCATAAATGTAATGAAAGTAACAATCGTGAAATAACAATTTTTATCAAGTGCAATCGGTGAAAAGGGTATTAGTTTTTGAAAAACCATGGTCGTAAAGTTTACTATCAGTAGATCACTTCTTCTAAAGTGATAATTAATAGGTAAAAGAAGACGAAGTTTCCGACACCGCATTTCTATGTGATTCTGAACCGTCTCTGTACCCCCTTCACCCCCTACAAGTTTGTCAGTCTAGTAGCGAATCATACTGCATATGGAATATTTTAAGGGAAATTTTCAAATTCGCAACTTGAAACTTAAACAATTGATCAAAAATAAGTCAGTAATGTAACATATAAAACAAATAATGAAATAGGAAAGAATTTTACATTTGTTAAAACTGTATTATAATGATAAAAAATTTTTACTCTTTCTTTCAATTTAAAAAATGTTCCAATAAAAAGTTAACTTCCTGAGTCGGAGAAATCTTCCATGAGTATTACACTTACTGTAATCTTGCGTGGATGCAATTTCATGAAATAAAATTCTTGTTAAGAGGATTGTTAAGATTTTATATGAAAAGTTTTCTCAGAAACTTTCTTCTCCGTACGATAAAAAAATGACGGGAAAAAGGGGGATTTTCGTTAGATTCTCATTTTTCATTAATGATCATCTGAAATTTAATCAGATAATTCTTCTTTTTCCAACCAATAAAAAAGTGATTTTTTTGTTTTACTTCTTGTATAATTTATGAATAACTTTTGAAAAATAAGACTTTTTTATATTTTAAAAAATACAGTCTAGAAATAAATGTTCTGCATGAGAAATTACAACTAGTGAAAAAGGATAATTTCAATTAAACACTTACTTGATCCTATGAAAATATGTAATTAAACATTAAAATTTAATTTAAAGTTTTAAGCAATAACTAATTAATATTTTTCGTAAATAATTTTTGGATTCCCAATATAAACTTCAAAACTACCATAAAATGAGTTTTCTGTGCTAAGTGTTTCAAGACCAATGATACAGTTAATATATAAATGTTTACCGTGTTTATAACATTCATTTTTGAAATGAGTGCTTTAAAAAGAATGTATAAATCACTGGATAACTTATCAATTTACAAGTGATGGATTTTCTGATAGTTTTGTCTTCATTTTCCTAATTTAACTTATTAGACAAGTACTCTCCGAGATATCAGAAATAATAAATTTAATATTTATTGTAAGGGGATGTTTCAAAAGTTAAAAAAAACTGTAAAATTCAAATGAAGTTTATTTATGTTTGTTTTCATTTAAAACTCAAAGAAATATGTGTCCTATACTATCTGAGTTAAAATGCATGTGATTTTTGTTCCTTTTATCTTCTACTTAGAAACAATACCTACCTAATTAAGATTCTATTTTACATGTGGTTTACAAAGTGCTAATTCGCACTAGTTTCTAGGGCATTTTCTGTCGGAACGTAAAACTCCATCTCTTAAAGTGTGACATAGTTAGTGAATGACTTACAAAAATAAATAATCGATATTATTGTATTTCAGCACCTTTCAGATCAGATATGACTAATTCTGCCAATTTTAAGTGGTTGAATGAGTTGTGTTGTCATCTTCAATAAAAGGGATCATTATTTAACTTTTATAATTTGTCTGCTAAAGTGAATATTTTTCATCACAAAATATACAGTAGATAAATTTTATTAAGTCATCATTTTTAAACACACAGCAACATTAAATATCGCGGGAACTATTATACTTAGAGACAAGGAAATTTTTTTTTCATTTTACATGTTGGAAGCAGGACAATTTTTTTTTCAAATATGAAAGCTTGTGAAGGGTGGAAAGTAGATAAATTTAATTTAAAATTTTTTTCTGTGTATAGCAGCTTTTAAAAAAAAGTGCTTATCTGAAAACTAATCTTCCTCTGAGTAATACTTCTAATTGAATGTATGTTTCAATCACATAATCGCCGTAATATGTATGAGTCGCTGGTATGAGACTTGAGCTTATTACTGACGTGGTGTTCAAAATAAGGTGTTTCATTGCAAAATGGTATTGCTCATTAAAAAAGCACATGCATAAATAATAAGGAAAATATTATATAAATCTCATAGATTGTCGTTATTCACCAAAAACTGACATCGAAAAGCAATAAAGGAAATATTATATCGAATAGCTTGGCGTTATATGTATAAAGCTATAGTTTATTGTGCTAATTAAAGGAGTCTTCTTTGGCAAATCGTTAATTTCTAGTGGTTGCAAAAGTTTGTCGTCATGAAAACTCTTCTAAAACTATGAAATTTAAAATTGTGTACTTCAGCGAATATTTCTTTCGATAAAATTAATTCTTCCCAACTAACATCCTAGAATATGGACGATATGAAATGAATAGAGTTAAATCAAATTTATATGAAATATCGGAGAAAGTTATTTTGAAATATATATACGGCATGTCAACAAGAGGAACTGAATATCAATGAAGAGCTAAAGGCATTAGAAATGAGTGGGGCGAAATATTATGAAGGGAATTTGCGTTTTACGATTTATACTTAGTGATTCAGTAAATATTATCGTTGATTTAAATACAGCAGACAGAAAGGTCAGCCTCTGGAAATATATTGTGTTGAATATTGGCCGGCATATCGATTTCTGTGCGGTTTCGGTCAGAGAACATTTCTCTGAAACTCCTTTGATTCAGCAATTATGCAAATTTTAAATGTCTTACCGAATCTCTCTGAAATTTATTTTAACATATATTCTGTGAGTGGAGAATAAATTTTTGATAAATCCTGTATTTTTCCGATGAAATGTCTGATGTTTTCATGGTATAAATATATCAGAGGGTTTTGAAGGCATATATTTTCGGAATATAAAGAATTTGGGACTTAGGTTACAGGAATAGTAACAATAAAAATGAAGTGGTACAAATAATTCATAGTGTCATTCATTTAAATAGTGTAAAACATGGTGAAGATTCTTATAATTTTTAATATGAATACAGGTGTATATTTATTTATTTAACATACAGTTTGTTCATAAACAGACTCTGAAATTAAATAAATGAAATTACAAGTGTATAGAGCTTTTGCGCGACTTTTCGTCCAATTAATTCTTCATCGAAACTTACAAATGTGCCCATTGACAAAGTTTAAATTAAAAAAAAATGGGTCTAAATGTTTCATCTTTGTTCATACGTTTATTAGAATAAAATTAATTACCTGAATTATGAAAAACATGATTTGCAGGTGTAAAATAGATGTGAAACAAGAAAAGAATACGGAGAGGGCATTGATTATCAGTTTACGAAATCAAAGAAACAAATTGAGAGAAAAGTTGGCATAGCAGAAAATAAAACTTATATATTCCAAGTGGATATCTATGGATTTTAGGCAAGCGACCAAACACTTTAACAAACTTGATGGGATATTGTGAATCTATTTTGGACTCATACAGCTCCAAACGCGACAGAAAGTTTGTTTTTAGTTCTGGAACCACATTTTGTTTCTGAGGAAAGACTGACAATTGTGTCCTGAACTAATCCTACTGATGAGTAATACTCAGTTGGATTTTGGTCAGATGAGTGAGTTTCACTTCATATATTCCATTTACAGAATGTCACCGATCAGAAACTTGCAGTAACAAGTCGAATTATCATATATAAATGCAATTTGAGGGCTCACAATACCTAGAAATAGAAGAACAGAACATATCACTGAACAGAAGGTATGATTTAAAACGGACTAACATTCTTTTTAAATGATACCCTCTGTTATATCGTAAACGAACGAACGTTCTCTAAATGAACAGAAGGTATCATTTAGAGTTCACAGACATCTTTTAAAAAATACGATGACTCTTGTGGCCATCAGTATGCTTCCTCACGCCATGTCTCTCCTTCGTTGAAAACAATGCTTCATCTTCATGATTTCTGGATGAAAACAATGTTGAGCTCTATATTAATAGTTGACAAACCATCAGTGTTCAAACCAAAGCGGATTTTGTTACTGAGCACCGCATTTCGTCAGTGTGTCAAACACCAGCCCTGTTGTTCTAAACTTCAGTTTAAGCGAGTGTGTTTATAGGAAGACGAAAGATAAATGCAAAAACGAAGGTCGTGTAACAGACTAAAGGAATGAATTCTTATACATTGATTGTCTGGAAATTTCACAACTGTTGCAACTGTGAGAGGTGGATACAATTCTCTGAAACAGCTGTACCCTTGACGCTGAGCAATTACTGACCTATTACTTATCCATGATGATATATGATACATGGAGTTACTGATCTTAGAAAACTTCTGTGACTCTTAACCGACCTGTTACTGATCATTGAGTAATATATAAATCTTTCTGAACTTTACGATTTTCTTTATATCATATTATGACATACTTAAAATTGGAGATATTTTGATCATCCAAATTTTCCCTTTCGAACTTTTTTTCCGTTGGAAAACATGTATAATCCGTGCACATGAATTCATCTGCAATCAATGGTAAGTATAGTCTTTTCAAAAATTGACAAGACGCTACTGTGTTAACATAACATCATTTAGAAGAATGGAAAAACTCTAAAAGATTGGTATCATCTGTGAAAACTTCAGCTTAACAAAAATTTCGTGATATAATAAACGGCATATTATAGATAACATAAAAAGGCTAATATTCACTCTCACAAGCACGCATACAAAAGTATTATCATGGTTAATGCGTTTGAAATTAATTTTGGATTCATGCATTTTCTCAAAACTGTTACTATGACTTTTTTTTTTCTCGTATCCTTTTTTTTCCTAAAACTTTTGAAATGCATGTATAAATTCAGTTCCAAATACTTAAGAAGGCTAAATTTCAAAATGTAAATGTCTGTTAAATGTAATCTCGTGATATTTTGCCGCAGCATTCTATCGACATATTCTGTGATATACAAGATGATTTTTGCAGCTTTTGTCCAAAAAACTGCTGTTTATTTTGCATTAAATGCTTTATGTTGGAGAGCATTTATTGCACACTTACGGATAGTTATTAGAATATGTGAAAATAATAATGTGCGGGTTTTTTTCTGTACACATTATTCACGGATTTACGCTGAACAGGCAGAAATGAAAGTCGCATGGAATTTGCATTCGCGTGGTGATTTGAATAATATTAGAAGTTTATGCCTACTAGAAGTAAAAAGAATTAAATGCTATCTAACGGTAAATTATCCATTAAAACAACAACAACAATAAATTAATAGGAAATTAACTTATACATCGTTTGAAAAATTGCACTCATTAAATATTATGAAATTTCTTAATGAATTAATACCTCTTGATTATTAAGATTTTTTGTTCATTAAATAGCATTATTTATTTGTAACTTAATTAATATTAATTAGAACACCACTACAAAAAATAGATTACCAAGCTAAATTACAAATTTAACTTTTTTTTAAATGAAGAATAAACCACGTTTCTCAAAGGAATATTATCTTCACACCTATAAAACATCAAAATCCATATTTTTGTTGTCAAAAGTGTTGTCGATTGAAAAGGAACATATTCTTCTGAATCCTTCCGGCTACACTTAAAAAGTTCAGTTGATCTTTCTATTAATATAATGACAGCTTTTGTTTCATCATTAATGTAATATTGCTAAACTTATTTCTTATATGATAGAAGATATTCCAAGCGGTTTCAAAACTTTACAATAGTTAACATTTTTATTGTTGTTGAAAGCTTTAAGGGCCAAAATTCATAAATTTTTGCTGATTATTATTTTTTTAATGTTTAAACTCATTCAAGAATTTCCATGATTGTGAATTTCCATGTTCGCTCTTCTGTACTTACTTATTATTTTCTTTTTTTTTGAATGACATGTTTATATTATGATTTTAATATTTTTATTATATAAATTGTAGTGCACAAGCATCGGAATTTTTTTTAACTATGAGAATGATCAAAATGTTTTCTGATGTTTTAAACCTTATTTTTGGATTTCCAAGCATTTACATATTTTTAATTTTTACTATAGTAAAAATTATGTTCATCAGACGTTCAAAAATAGTTTAATTCATATATTTACTTTACAAATGTACTCGTACAGAAACGAAAGAACACAATGAACCTAACATAAAAGTTTATAATACAACTTAACAGGTACCTATATATTAAAACGAAACTTTTCATCATTACCATGATACAACTCACATTACTTTATGAAAGTATATTTCTATTTTCTAAAAAATTGATTTTATAACTTCTGAAAATATGAGCTTTTGCAATTTTAGTACGCGTAATGTTAATATTATGACAAAACTATAAGCATACAGATTCATATAATGAAAATACCTAACAATTACTTTAATTAATGATGCCTTCAGCGATAAAGATTTATCACGAATTGGCATATCAGAGCTGTTACATTGAAACGAGAAATACTTTACCTTAAAATCAGGTTCCGACGTTCAGAGAACTCGCATCACTGCCACCAAAGAGGTTGCTTAGTCGTACAACATATCAGACAGTATAAAAGACGAAGTGGCACTTTAGTTACTCAATGTTTGAATCAGCCGTGCAAAAGAACTATCCGTTTACTCAACTACCTCAGAAGCTCTGGACGTCCCCAGACTATCCACACTCAAAAACATCACACATTCTGGAAAGCTATCCACTCTAACAGCAATTCTTTTAACAATTTAACGCCATTTTCAAACTTTTTAGAAATCAAAATTTTCAATGAGTACCATACAAAGGCGATTAGTTAAGGCTGGGCTCAGCGTTCGATAATCATTCTTGTGACTGCCTTTGCAGCCTAAAGAAGACGGCACCGTCTTGGCTCACGTGGAAGCTTAGGCTCGTCAATTGGCCAGATGCCCAGTCTAGTCCAAAACTATTTTTATATCAGCCGCCCTCTGCTGACAACAAGAAAACAAGAAGAGTGATTATAAAACATTCTAGCCCTATTATCTTGTTTCAAACATGTGCTAAAGAAGATGTATGTTTTGGTGAGTAAACTGAAATAAATGAAAATTACAAAGCTTGATATGAATGCCTTCTGCCTTGCTGAACGTGATCCAGGTCGGTACATCATCTTAACCCTATACAGACTTTGCGATCTCTAGCTAATACTAGAAAATAGCAATATATATTTGATGCCTATATTTGAAAGGAGAAAATGTTTTTTCGAAGTTTTCCACCTTTTATTAGGAATTTAAATGAAATCTTAATGTTAAAATAAAATTTTCTAAATTAATCTACAGCAACACTTGATTAAACTTAGTACATGAATCGTTAAAAATCCTCCACATGGTAATTAGAAAATTTACCACTTAATATAGATTTATAGTAAAAGCTAGAAAGAAAATATACTCTAAAACGGCTTTCGAAATGATTCCGGAAAATTACTTGAATGGAGTTGAGTTTTAAAAAAAGAAAAGGATAAAAGGAAAGATGAATTTTCGTAAGGAATTCAATAAAACGTTCTGAATGAATTCAACCAAATAAAAGAAATTGAAAGCGAGATTGAAAAGAGGGAAAAAAAGCAATTTAGATGCTATTCAGGTATTAGATAGCAAATATTCCGTGTGAAATAGTTATTTGTCGGATTACATGTAATTTCGGAACTGCAAATGTCAATCTAAGTCGCGAAGACATATTTGTTGTATTGTGTTTAAATATTTATTTTATACAATAGTAAAACCTTTAAAAATACCAGTCAATAGTGATCTATATAAAAATTATGTGCCCTAATGAATTACCACTATGCATTATGATTTTTGGGGTGAATACAACGTCTTATACTTTTTACAAACACCTGATAGACCTTAGAAAGACACCTTAGAAAATAATCTTTATTTCAAATATTATTCTCTTAAAACGACAAACTTTATCATAAGAATCTTGTGCATGTATATGAGCATGTATGACTAATGTACTCTTGATTAAGCAACCGCATTTAAATCACCTTGATATCACATTGATTTTTTTCCCTTTCTTTTTAAAAATACGTTGATTTTACATTGTTGTAAAGAACGTTAGAGAGTAAATATTTTATCAAATTACACAATTTTTTTCTCTTTTTCCTAGGTTACTAGTAATCAGCAAACAGAAATTCAAATAAGTTTATCCTCTTGAAACAGAAGTGAAACGGTAACAGCACAGCATTCGTTGTTGTGATATCTTAGGGGGAGAAACATCTGTCCGTACATTCACCCGCTAATATCATAATTAATGTGCAACCAAAGCTAATGTTTTGGGTTGCTGAAGGATAAACATGTAACAGGTTGTTGATATAGCTTTCAAAGGGATTGGAATTTTTTTTATTAAAACTTATATTTTAGTTATTTTTCTGACGATATTTATTATGGCGTGGTATTTTAAACTATTTTTTAATCTTATAGTTTTTAACACCTTAAGCCTTACTCCCGCGAAAATCACGGGCTAAGCTTTTGCACTCAATTTCTCGGGCCCGCCATATTTCCGCACAATAGTGATCAAGAAAGATAAGGTGCCAGAAATATAAAAGCATTACAATTCTTATGTAGGAATTTTTTTTATATTTCATTTTACACAACACATGACGATATCAGACTATTTTTTCTTTATTCAGAGACAGCTTATTTTTTGAATAGGTGGAGCAGTACTCAAATACTTGTATTTGTGATATGCGTTGGGCAATTTTAGCTCACTTTTTAACATATGTTCAAAGAAAACTTTATTTATTTATTTTATGAAGCAAGTTTGATAAAATTCTCGTTTAGTGTTAAAAACATTTGATTTCTTGCTTTCTATAAAACACCCATTCAATCACAATAACCCTGAATGTTAGCTTTTCCTAAAAATTTACATTTTTTTTTCTCTTTCTTTCGCGCTAAAAAGTCCAAAACTTTAAAATGAATACCTATATTGTAGATGCACTTATTTTTATACAATTTTCTGGAATTAAAAAATGGGCACTTTTATCAGTGTTTTCTTCAAAATAATACGGACGTTAAGGGGATAAAAGCTTTAACTTACCCTGGACGTTTGTCGGTATTTCGAGGCTTTTACATTTAAAATTTAGAATACAAATTACACTTTAAGTTTAGAAACTTATTTTTGATAGATTTTTAATCAGACTTTTGCTGCTTGTTAGTGTTGTAAACATTAGAAAGTTACTATTTTGATTTAACATAATGTTGTAACATATTACTAAAGTTTTCATATTTTAAATGATCTAATCATCATAGTCTTACTAAAAGGATTTTCGGTGGGCATCACATATATACAATAATTTTAAAAGGATTATGTAAGTTACTGAAAAAAATGAAAGAGGATTTAACAGATTTTAATACTTTAATTTTAATTCTCTAAAACTTCGGTACAAAATTCACATTTTATTAGATTTAATTATTATCAGGCATAGTACTCTATAATTTGAACTTGGGATTATTTTTATTTTTCCTGAAAGCAAATAAATGTTTCTTGTCCGATGCTCGGGAAATATCTAATGGATACTGTAAAATAATGCGAAAACTAATAAAGTATATAAAACGTTGGAAAATAGAAGACCTGAGTCAAAAATATTTTAAGGCAATGATCAATTAGTTATACCTTTTTCCTAATAGTATTTTACTTAACACATATGTGCAAATAAGGAGTACAGAGCAAGTACATAGGATATCGGTTGTCCGAAATTAAATGACCCTATTTGAAAGTTGTCTACAGACGAAACTATTGTTTCGAAAGTTATGAAATTTTGAGCAGGACATAATGAAGGTATGGGAATCATTTTGAGCTAATAAAAAATAAGTTAAAATATTCGCCACCAGGGGCGCTTTTAATGAATTACACACTTATGACTGGTGCTTTGGGCGAATTTTGGCTTCGGGGATGTTTGAAACATTTGGTATGCCGTGATAATCCAGGAACTTTGCCAGATTTTAAAGACAGCATTTTACAACATGCTCGTAACATTTCCTGGAACAGACTGCGGTCAGCTGTAGAAAATGCTCTCTTATGATTCCAGATGGTTGCTGTCAATGATGGTTGTCATTTTGAACAGGTTTTGTTGTAATAATATTTGTAAACTATCATAAATGTATACTAAATGTGAAGTTGATTAAAACAAATTTTCCCTGATGGCGAACATTTGAACTAATTTTTTTATTCATTTTATAAAATTCCCATACCTTCATTATGTCCTACACAAAATTTCATAACTTTCCGAGCCAGTTTCATTTGTAGCCAACTTTAAAATAGGGTCGTTTAATTTCGGACGCCCTATGTATATCACTTAAATAAAACCTCTATCCATGTGTTACATGATAATAATACAGCTTTCGGTTCTACTTGTCATTTCAGTCGAAGAACCAGCACCCAAAAGAGTCTCTGAATTGAGCAAGCCTAGTTTTTGATAGCTTATTACATTTGTTGTGTACACAAACATACTGCGGTCAGTCAAGTGAAACTTTGAACAGGCGTCTTTGGTGCACTGTCAAAGATGTCGTTTTTAGCGAGGTAATAAAATGAACTGAGTAAGGCTGAAAATCGTTATACAAATTCGATATTGCATATAAATGAAAATTATGACAGTCAGTCAGCTGAATGAGGGGACAGAGCTGGTAGTCGGCTCCATTGTATGAACAAAAATTAAATACTGTGCAACTCGTTAAGCAAAGTTCAACATTTTTTAAGGGTATCAATTGTTACATCAATCATGAATTTTGCGGGACAATGCCCGTCAGTCAGCATAGAAAAAAAAATACGCTGTCGCCCTCTGCGTTTCAGTCGGTGGAAAGTAAAACTGATGTGAATTAGTCCAAGAGCAGAGCCAAAAAAAAGTCTCTGAATTGAGCACGAGTAGATTTTTTATAGCTTCTTGCAGTGGTTGTGTACACGAACGTACTGCGGTCAGTCAAGTGAAACTGGGAACAGGTGTGTATGAACAAAACTCTGTTACGCTATCGAACTATCTATTTTACTGAGATAATAAAATGAATTTAGCAAGGATGAAAAACATTATACACTGTGTATTATGACAGTTAGTTAGCTGAATGTGGTGACAGAGCTGGTCAGTCGGCCCCGATGTATGTACAAAAAATAAATACTGTGCAATTCATTTGCTCCAAAAATTTTTGAGGATATGAATTGTTATATCAATCATAAAAAATGGACAATCAACGATTTTGTGGGACTACGTCCGTCAATTAGCAAAAAAGGAAATAAAAATTGCGATTAAAATAAATAAATAAATAAGTTTAATTCAGCAAAATACTTTTTAGTTCTTAATATTACAGCAATTTACTCATTGTGTTAAAGAGTATTTAAAGAATATTTCTCCGTATAGTTACAATCACCCCGAGCTATTGTGTACGTATATTCGGTCCCATATCTACGAGTATATATGCGTTCTTTCTCACTTTTATTAGCATTAATTTTACTTTCCACCGCCTGAAATGCTGAGCGTGCCCGTGTACTTAATATTTCTTTCTGACTGACGGGCGGTGTCCCACAAAACCGATGAGTGACCATTTGTTTTTATGATTGATATAGCAATTAGCCTCAAATTTTTTTGAGTTGCACATTATTCATTTTTTATACCTAGATTGGGACCGACTAACCAGATGTGTCACCACATTCAGCTGACGGATTGTCATAATTTTCATTTATACGAAACATACGATTTGTATAACGATTTTCAGCTTTGCTAAATTCATTTTATTGCTTTGTTAAAAACGACAGTTCGATAGCGTACCAGAGACACCGGTTCCCAGTTTCACTTGACTGACAGCAGTATGTGTACACAACCACTACAATAAGGTATAAAAATTCTAGGCTTGCTCAATTCACAGGTTTTTTTTTTGTGTGTGTGTGTGTTCTGCTCTTGGACTAATTCGCATCAGTGTTACTTTCCGCCACCTCAAACGACGAGCGCGTGCACGAAGTTGTTGTTTCTTCTTTTGCTGTCTGACGGGCGTTGCTCCAAAAATCGCAGACTGACCATTTTATTTATGATTGATATAACAATTTATACCCTCAAAAAATGGGAACTTTGCTCAAAGAATTGCACAGAACTGAATTTTTGTACAGACAATGGGGCCTTTTGACCAGCATTGTCGTTTCATTCAGCTGGTTGACTGTCATAACTTTCATTTATATGCAATATTCAATTTGTATAGCCTTTTTCAATTCATTTTATTACCTCACTAAAAACGACAGCTTAGACAATGCACCAGAGACACCTGTTCTCAGTTTCACTTGACTGATCGCAGTGTGTTTGTGAGCACAAAAAACGCATTAAACTATACAAATCTAGGCTTGTTCAATTCAGAAATTTTTTTGGGTGCTGGCTCTTGGATTATTTCCCTGAGGATACAGAAAAGTTACTGTTGTAAGTGTCTAACAAGATTTTGAATAAGTAATTGCAAAAATATGACCACACAAAGCAAAACCCTATATCTTTGATATAGTACTACCATTTTAACTATCATTTTAAACATTAAAACCTAACAGTTTTTCAATACTTTTCATCGATATCTCATAAAAGGCTTACAGAGTATGGCGAGAAATTTTACTTCCGCCATCTTTCAGTTCTTAACACGCACAATTTT
The DNA here is from genome assembly GCA_038373885.1 of Cheiracanthium punctorium. Classification (NCBI taxonomy): domain Eukaryota; kingdom Metazoa; phylum Arthropoda; class Arachnida; order Araneae; family Cheiracanthiidae; genus Cheiracanthium; species Cheiracanthium punctorium. Next base: position 156,321 of record JAWZYV010010737.1, on the reverse strand, counting down.
AAGTCCGTTTACGATTAGTAATGAGAACGCTTCAAAAATTTAGGGGCCAGATAGTGTTTTTGGTATTAGTAAATCGAACATAAATATAGTAAACTCTGTTGTTTAGTACCTTATCTCCAGTTTGTAAATTTAAATATCATAAGTTCATGAACTCAGTAATAGTAATGGGCATGCTTGTTTCCCCTAAGAGTGCACAAACATATCGATTTTAAAATTTACACATATTTTGTTAGCTGCTATTAAGTGTCTCTATTTTTATTAAATTTTTCTCCATGATACCTCTCAAAATTAAATTTATACTTTATGATATAATATCATACATTTACACTGCCCAACCATGCACGATAGACTTTTGAAACCTTAATAATATCATTTGAAATAGCTGATATATCGCTCCATTGTCCACTAGGGTCAAAGTCAATTTCATTCAGATGAATGTCAAGATTGCTTATAGCGGGTGAAAATGTTAAATTGACTAGTTTAGAAAAAAAAATGTTAGTAACTAGTTCATAGCTGAAATACTAACAATGGTTATAATAACCAGATTAGTATGCTGTGTTTAAAGCGTCATGCAATTAATATGAACTAGCAATTTACTTTATACAGGTAAGTACTACAAACAGTACATGTGTAAAAGTACACATGTACTATATGTTTACATATAGGAAAGGTGGCCTAAAATGATTTCCTTTAGGGGAAAGCTCATATAAAGTTACCTTAATGTTTAAATAAAACTAAGATTTTTTAATATAAGATTTTTTAAATAAAACTTAATTTTTTTTGCATCATAAAAATATTTTAATAATATTTTAAAAGAGCATTGAGTAATGGAAAAAGAAATAGAATTTTGAGAAAGTATTCGAAGGATTATTTTACCCTCAAAAATAGGGCAAAATAATCTGTCCTTTAAAAATAATTTTCAGTTGTTTTTCTTTGACAAAATAAAAGCTTTAAAAGTAATTATGTCAAATAATAATGAAATAAACAAGTTTTACCATCATGTATTATGCAAAATTTATTTTATGAAAATTTTAAAATAAAAAAAAGGGTTGCAAGCAATAAAATGGAATATTTTAAAATTATAATTCAAAAATTATACGCAGAAATAAATTAAATATTGTAATGAGGAGTCATGCATTTTGAGAGAGGTTGAAGGGCTGTAATGACAGCTAGGACCCGGTACTGGAGTTCTGTCAGTCGAGGGATCATTTTACCCGGCAATATGACTACCCACTTTAGACCATATTACTGGATGACGCCGAGAAACATAACAAAGTTAGCAAGTGTAACTCCCATATAAAAACATATTCCATTCAGTATACAAAGTCATATTTCTGTACATGAAAGACTGTATATCTAACTAAATAGGAAAGCTAGTGCTTGCCTTATAGCAGGTGTTATAAAACCCAATTTTTCGAAGAATTCTATTTAGGCATGCAATATTGTGATCACTTGAATACTGTAATTGTCTCTTCTTCACTTGGAACAACTAGTTTATGTGTTACCCGCTAGATAGCGCTACCTATATCGAAGACAACATAGTGTGTGGATTGTTTCGCCCGTTAGGATCATTTTAAGTCAGCTTCCCCTAGATTAAAATCCAAAAATTACTGTCCACGATGAATTTACTTTATTAATATGAATGCATATTTTAACAAAAAATGGCAATTATTTAAAAACATTATTTGGAGAGAAATAGTATTTAAAATCTTATAATAAATACGTCTTATACCTCGAATATAGAGGCAGATAAATTCGTCCAAACATACATTTTCAAATGTAGAGTAACTTTGTTAAAAAGAAATGTGCAATCCTCATGATATAATATCATTTTCACTTATGGACACAGCTCGAATTTTGAATTTTATAAGCATCTGAATGATTCGAAATTATTAATGATAATAATTTTAATAAATATAAATATGTTCAATTTGTAGACAATGCAACGTTCTAGGCGCGTTGTTTCTTGATGTTAACGTAATAACCGTCTTATTTTATTATGAAATTCAAGACTGTTATCGAGAAATCAAAGACATTAGGTAATTTCCGCTTCAAGTGGGGATGTATTTAAAGACATCATAATTATCTTACGAATTATTCTGTATAATTCTATGCTATCATCTATAAATTGCGTTCAAATTATATTCTACATACGTTCAGTAGATTTACGTTGGGATATCTTGTAGGTGTTAGACATTTTCCATTTGCACAGCAGATTTAGTATAGTAATTTCTCTCTGTTATTTAAGAAATGTATTTTAAGACTAATAAAGTTTTTTATAAAGAAATGGCACTACAATGATTTAGTTTAATTACTGTTAATTTTCAGAACTAGCTTCAAGTTCCTTCTAAATTTTCGTCATATTTAGTTTGAAATGTCAAGCTGTGGTTCTCAGTTAAAATTTTAATGTGTCATTAATACTTTCGGTTTTGCTAGTACGGCGCAGATTTACCCAGCGTATAAAAATTCACCAGATTGTTCATTTTTTTTCGTGTGACAAATCAAACTTGAAACTAAAAATTTATGTATTAGGGTGAGAAAGTTTATTAAACTAACAATTGCTAGTTTTAAATGTGATGCAGTTTACGGCTACCGCCATATTTAATACCAAACGCACAAAAAATATTCTTCAAAATTACTCAAATAATATCGATATTAAGAAAAGCCTCACATCACTGCAGAAGCACAAACGCAATTTTAAAATAACTTATCATTCCTAAATACGTCGGTGGAAGCTACAGTTGCATGAAATTGTTTCAAACGAAACGTGGCTGCAGTTCAGCCGAGCTCTTGAGAATGAAATTTATTCTGTTTTAAAGATGCAAAATGACGTTAAGACAGTCATCCTGAGTTGTAAAGCCTGTAATATTTTACAGTTCATTTCTCTCTGAGATTTAGACTCCATTAACTAAAAGGGTGACGTCGTTTGCGTTGATATTGGCAAACGTTGATATTAAATTAATGGTAATGACACTTTGAATAGGCAGTTCATCAGAAAAGCTCGGTCTGACAGTAAATTAAAGTGACATGCTGATAATTTACTTCTAAATTGGTGGCAGGTTAATACAACTGGCTTGAGACATTAAAGTAATTACATTTAATAAAACTCATAAATAGATAAAAGGGAAATTATTTTGGAAACATGAATTATTTCCTTCCGAAGGGTGTCATGAAAATAAGAAAATATATAAAATAGATAAAAGTGTTTGTATATACTTCTTTTTTATAAGTCAGTTTTAGGAAATCTAAGTAATCCATAGATGTAGTCCAGGAATCGGTGTGAAAAAGTATTTCTGTGTAAAACATATCAACAGATTTCTTACCTGCGTTTATTTATCATTTATTTTCTGTCTAAAGAAGGATTTTTTTCCTTAATACATTAAATACCGTAAGACTACTATCATCCGCAAAGTTGCACATGATTTCAAATCTAATGTTAATCTTGAGAGTAAATATTTATTATTTCTGTCAGAAACGGGGTAAAATTTGTGACTTTCTGTATTGTTTGAGAAATTTCCCCGTTTTATTTTCGTGTAAATAAAAATGGACTACGTATGTTTACATTTTCTTCTTTCAAATTGTTACACAGAGAGAATAAATTATATTTTTTTCCGTAGACATCGTTTTATCTAGAAGGTGAATCACAATTCATGAACAAAACCATAAAAGTTGATTTAACAAAATAGAGAAAAACTTTTCTTGAAAGAATATATGATTGCAAAAATAGTTGTAACACACTTTGAATATAAAACATGAAGTGTAACTAAACTTATATTAAACCGCGGGTGATCGCTGCACCTTCCGAAAGTAAAATAAGATAATTGTGCCTTTAAAAATCATTATTTTTTAAACATATGATACTACTTTTTATGTTTAAAAGCGTTTGTTCTTACAGTTTTAACCGATACTCCCAAGTCACTCTGTATGTTATTGACTGGGTTACAGGAGTTAACGATAGAAGATTGAAGGCAGAGATTCGGTTCTGTTAAAACACATGAAGAGTTTAAAAACTAGTGGGATGGAGATTCATCAATCTCCCTTATAAGATAAAATTTAAGTTATTTTCCGTCGATATATGTTTACATATGTCTATGACGTCTCATACATATCGGCTCAACCAGATCAACCAAACCAGCCTTTTAGATACTGTAAATTTGTTTTTATGTAATTTAGTGTTCTATCAATTTCTTTAAAGTTCTCTAACGTTTGATTGCATATAAAGAACTACCCAATAAACGCTTAGAAAAACAGTTCACAACATAAAGGATGTTTGATAGGTGTCAAAAAATAAACCAAATAACTAAATGAATTAAAATTCAAAATTAAAGATGAGCAACATATGGCTGTGTACAAAATGCGATTTAAGTACGAAACTTCATACCCACGCCAGTTATCTTTATATTCAATGAGGACAATAATATGTTAATATAATAATATAATCAGAAGATGAAATTCACAACCCGAGGTCAGAAAAAAGTCTCCAGGCCTCAGCCTGGGGTATCAATTATTATGTAACGCTAAAAAGACTGTCTGGGGTAAGAATAATGTTTTTTGAATCAAGGAGTTTAAAATGACTGAATATTGGTAAATTTCGCCTGCTTGTAACAGAATCTGAATAAATCAAACCCACAAATGGATATTTCTAATTACCGCATCTGTTTGTCCATGTAAAATATATCGAAGCAGATTTAACTCTCAGAACTTGTGTTTCCAGATCTGGGGATCTTCAAGTGACCAATTTAGCAACAATTCTATGAGTAATAACATTACATTATGCACCGCCGGGATTGTGTACTGGCTAGAGAAATATTCTACCACAATGTAGGTCTGGGTTCGATTCCCGGCATAGGCTTGGGTGTAATTTATTCGGTACGATCAGATACCGGTCTCCGCCTATTCGGTGCTCCATAGTAAAGAGAGCCGTATTTTGGGACTTAGTAGTGGCGAATGACTGATTGTGAAATGCCCGCTCATTAACCACATTTCTTTTAATTTAGGAAATAGAAAACTCGACTCATAACAGCTGCGGTGACTTCACCGTTTATATTTTACTAGAATTGTAGGGGAAGATTGATGTGGTGGTTTATTGCAGCAGTGGTTAAAATTTGAGGAAAACTAAAGCCTAAGATGATCGTATAGTGGTATTATGCCGCGCATAACCTGCCTGGCAAGTACTCCTAGTATTACGCTGAAAAAATTGAAAAATGATTGATATACACCAAAACACTAAAAAACTAAAGACTCTATGAATTGCAACTAAATACCATTTATTCTTAGTCATTCCATTAATATTAATTAACAGACGATATTGACATAATTTTAAACTTAAACATGTCTGGGGGAGATGTGGTTTTGGAGGATAAGGGGTATCCACAAAAGTTTTGAGACGCAAATAATAAATAGATTACTGTAAATATTCACCATTCTGATGAGGTAGCCGTCTTTACACAAGACACGATCGACGCGTGCCCTCTTGGAACCGCTGTTTTTCTCTTAAGCCATCATCTGGCCTCTGATTCCATGTTTCTTTTGAACACAACTTGATCATATTGATTCGAAGCACACACTGATTTTTTTAAGTCCGTTCACACCTTTTTCAAACTCTGCTCTGCTTCTTTTTTCTAGCACACTCGTTCTGTCATCTCTTTTCTCTTCTCCCACGGGGTTGATTCCTCCTTTCTTACCCCCTCTTACATCATTGGCTGGAGTTTCTGATTTGTTCGTCTCGGGGAATTAATGCATCCTCTCGTCGAATCCCAGACATGTAGGTGGATCATTCGAGAATATACCCCGCCAAATTTGCATATCATTTTCGGCCATAAATATTTTCGGCCATAAATATTTTAACGTTGACAGTTCATTGTGCTATAGTGTCCAGACTGTCCATTGCCTGGCGCCTCTTCTAATTTACGGTCTACTTGTGTGGTCTTCCCATGGGAACCGTCTCAAAATTATATTTTACTGCTGTTTCACTTCACCACATCTCTCCCCCGTGTACATAAAAAAAACAAGAAAAAAAAATATTCAATGTCCACAGTTACTAGTTCATTACACGTAGCTACACATGTGCTACGTTTTAAAATTTGGCACTTGTCCTGTATAGTCCATGCGATATAGTCCATCATACGTAGCAAATTATGTGCTACGTTCTACAGTGTAGTAGTTGGAGTTTAGTCCATATAGTCCGTCACGCGTAGCTACACATGGCAAAAGTCTCAGTTGTGATACATTTGTTCTCCCGTTGTGTCTCAAGCATTTTGTGGTTTCACGTGAACATTTTCGTTCTCCTTTGCGGGTTTGTTTTGTCAGATTTTGTTAAATCTGGCAGTATCGATAATGTTTCCGAACCACTTTGCATTAATAACATTAATGAGTTACCTTTGTATCTTGTTTCTCAATTTCTTCAAAATAATATATTGTACACCAATGGGATTGTACACACATTATTATGTTTGATCACACATTCTGTACCAACATGCACCATATTTATATTATTAGAGTACCATATTTATATTATATATATATTAAGAATAACATACAATATCATGTGTGTCTATTACTTGTTACACATATATATTTATCTGCATATCATAAAAAATACTCGTCTTCCTTCCCTTTTTTTTTTTTTTTTTTTTTTTTTTTTTTTTTTAATTTATTATTATTATTATTATTATTATTATTATTATTTTTGCTCAGACAGGGGATTCATTCCTATATTGCACACCCTTTTATTTATACGGTACACCTCACGTACCACTGTTTCAAAATATCTAGCCATAATCATCGATGCGTTCTTATTTACTCATTCAATTCATTTCTAAATTCCCGTACTTGTAAAAGAGTTTCACCGCTAAACCCGTGCGTTCTGGAACTACCCTCTCTCCTTTTGTATTCCTTTTAAGCAGATCCTTCCGGCTGCGAAACTGTTTGTCGCTTGACAATCGGAACTCATGGTTGAAATTTCCGGTTTTTCACTGCGTATAATACATCCGCGCGTTTGGAAAAGGGGGAAACTGCAGCTCGACGACTCAACTCGTGTTGCAAGCAACCGGTTTATCTCCTGCGCCGGGAGTGACTCGGCACCTTTTTCGCCTGTGTTTTTTTTTTTTAGGATGTCAACGTCGTGTAGAGGTAAGTGATTGTTATTTAATTATTTTGTTAATGAAAGCTTATGCCGCCCTATTAACTGTAATTTTGTAAAGAGAAACAAACTTAACGTTACTATTCTTACGTTTTATTTTGTATAGCGCCGATCTGCATGTCGAGTCCATGCGGTCTGATAGGTTATTATTCTGTGAACTCCCTATGTTTACTTTAAAATAAATAGTCTTCTATTATTCTAGAGCGCGTCTTACTCATCGTGGTTATTGCCTGCAATTGCCCGATAAGTACCAAAATCCAAGGGGAAATCTGCAGCTTTCCGTCCCAGGTACTCTGGTGACGCAACTCAATAATTTTATTCTAACTTGTATTAATTAAAATTTTTAGTAAAATTACTGTACTATGTATTTGTCTCTCCTATAGTTGTATGTCCGGTATTTATTTATATGCGTATTTTTGTCTTTTCATGTTGCCCTTCTCTTGCATCCTATGCGTGACATCCGAACGAACGACTCTCCGTAAATCCGAACGAACGACTCGCCCCCATGCGAATGGCTCCCTGCCGGTTTGTTTACCAACAGAAAAAGCCAAACGACAACACCAGCTGATGCCTTGCTAACTTGTGTTTTACTTTTTATTTATTTATTTATTTTTTATTTATTTATTTATTTATTTATTTATTTATTTTTATTTATTTATTTTTTTTTTTTTACCTACGTATGTGTGTGCCTGTTATCTTATTGCTTGCTATTATTATCAACATTATTATATTTTGTCCGTCTCTTTTTTTTTTTTTTTTTTTTTTTTTGGTTGTTAACATTTCCTTCATTTTCAGCTTAGCTTTTCTGCAGTGCACAAGGTTAAACGGGATATCCCTTTTGATTATATATATATCATGTCATTATTATTATAATTCTTATTATTATTACTGTTATGATTAGCTAAATTCAATTGCCTTCCAGGTCGCGTTTTTCTCTTTTTTCCTATCAGTTTTGTAATTCTCGTTTTCGTTATCCTTTCACAGAAATTCCAATCTTTTCATCATCTACTGACGCAACCGAAAACGCAAAACACTCTGAATGAACGCTCGTGGAACACTCTGGACCTCACAACTCGGCTGCTGGTAAGAACCCCTTTTTTTTTTTTTTTTTTTTTTTGAATTTTTGTTCTTTTCTTATGTTTGTGCTGTTTCTCGCCCCTTCCGGGAGCGGTTGCGTAACCAATAACCATGGGTGGGGGTTTTTGACTCGTCAGGGTCTGTTTCTTGTGTCTGGGGTTTTACCCGAAAAATGAGGTTTCTATGTACTTTTTTGGATTCTACATGAGGTTTATTCACTTCTTTAAGTAACAAATTATCATTACGAAATAGTTTCATTACCCTATAAGGGCCGGTAAAAATGGGGTCAAATTTACACTTCTTGTGCATATTTCTCATGTATACCAAATCCCCTATGTGGATTGGAGTATGTTTAGCGGGTTTTTCTAAGTTCTGCGGTTTAGCCGCTTTTTCTTGGAATATCCAGGCCTGTTGTCTGTTATTTAAATTCTGCTTAATTAATTTGTCCACAAATATTTGTATTTCCTCTTGGGACCATCTTGATTCGAAAATATTTTGTCCCTGTCCGTCAGTTGTATTGTCCAGGGGTATTTTAATGTCACGACCCAGAAATAGTAACGCCGGCGGGAAATTCGTCGCCCTGTGTTTAGAGGCGTTGTAATAGAGCTGCGCCCATACACTTGCATCTTCCCATTCAAAAGTGTTCTCTGCTATGCATCGAATACACTGCTGAAGCGTGCCTTGTGCTCGCTCTACCGTCCCATTCGATTGTGGGTGGTAGATCGACGAAAAACGACTCTCTATATTGAGAGATTTTAAAAAACTCCTTAATTCCTTTGATCTGAATTGAGGTCCGTTATCCGATATAATCGTATCTGGAAGCCCAAAACGAGAAAAATAACTTTGTAAACATTGAACTATTTGATCCGCAGTGATTTTTCTACATGGAAATAATTCTATATACCTTGAGAAACTGTCAATTACGGAAAAAAAAAAGCAATTGCCTCTGACACTGCGAGGCAGCTTCCCAACAATATCTATATGTAGACACTTTCCGGGCAGTATTGCTCGGTCCATTTTTTGACTAGCCGTAGCGGGAATGTGCCTGTTTTTGAATTGTGCACATCTGTGACAGTTATCGATAAACGTCTTTACGTCATCAAATAAGTTGCCCCAAGTATAAAATTTTTTTATAAAATCGATCGTTTTTTGTCTGCCGAAATGTGTTGCGTGTGCAATTTTGATCACGGACTGTTTTAAAGCCTGAGGGATCACGATTACATCTATTCCTGCCCTCTCTCGCGTGGCTTTTTCCCTATAACGAAGAATTCCATGTGCATCGAGATAGTAATTTTTGAACTTAGGACTTTTAGGGGTCTTTTCGCGGACGTGTGGTATTATTTTGTTCAATAATTCATCGTTCTGCTGTTCTTGTTTAATTTTTTCGGTCGTTAAATCCTTCTTCCCTTCGAAGATTTGTGCCGTTATGTTATTTACCTGTTCTTCTTGTAAGATGTATCGGGACAAATAATCCGCGGGGTTTTCCTCACCCTTTATATGTTGAAATTTAAACGCAAATTCACTTAAAAATAATAGCCACCTTGCAGTGATATCGGATTGCTGCGTTAGATCTAAATGGTATTTCAATGATTTCGCGTCACTAATTAATACAAATTCATGGTTCCATAAATAATTGCGAAAATGTCTCACCGCTTCATAAATTGCCATTAGTTCCAGTTTAAGAGATGAGTATCGTTTTTCCGCATTTTTTAAAATTCTGCTAAAAAATTTGACTGGTGTTCTGCCTTCTGGCCGATCCTGCATTAAAATACCATTAATGGCCGTGTTGGATGCATCGGTTGCTAACAGGAATGGTTTTGCAAAATCAATTTTGGTAATTCTTGGTTTTTCTAAAATGATCTGTTGTATGTTCGCGAAACTAGTCTGACACTCTTCCGACCATTCAAATTTTTTGGTCTTTCTTGTGAGCTGCACAATCGGTGCAATAATTTGGGAATATTGTGGAATAATCGTTCTGAAGTAATTTGTCATCCCTAAAAATGATTGAATCTCTTTAACTGACTTAGGTGTTTTAAATTTTGTGATTTTCACGATGTTTTTTGGGTCTGGGGAAATCCCTACTTCGTCCACTTGGAATCCTAAACATGTGATATTTTTTCGGGCTATTTTGATTTTTGACGGGTCCAATGTTAAATTAAACTCTTTGAGCTTTTGGAATATTAAAGTCATTTTTTTTCGTAATTCTTCGAGGGAATTAGCTGGTATGATTATATCGTCTAGGTAGAAATTTATCTTCGTTTCTCTCATACCTCCCAGCACCGTATTCATGAGTTGGGTGAAGTAACTGGCGCTGTTACGCAAGCCAAAGGGTAGTCTCGTGTGTCTAAAATTTCCTCGGTGGGTAATTATTGCACATTTCTCTCGCTCTGCCTCCGGTAATGCTATTTGAAAAAACGCAGATTTAAGATCCATAGTCGTGTACCATTTGAATCCGGCAACTTCTTGTAAGATATCTTCAATATGCGGGATATATGTTTTATAAGGTTCAGTGATGTTATTTAATAATCGAAAATCTGTCGCCATTCGGTATTTAGGGGTTTTATTTTCCTCACTCGTTTGTTTTTTAACGAAGATTATTGGGAACGCGTAACCCCCGTCGGATGGTTCGAGTATACCCGCTTCTAATAGCTCGTCTATTTCGCGGTCTGCGAGCGTTTTCATGTTTTGCGGTATTGGGTACGGTCTACATTGGATAGGGTAATTGTGGGCTAATTTGATTTGCGGTCTCACAGCGTCTGTCACTCCTAATGTTTTATAAGAGGTAGAGAATACCTGATAGTTTTCTTGTAGCATTTTTTTAAATATACGCTGTTGGTCTTCCGGTAAATGATCTAAATCAAAAGTCGCCTCTTCGAATTCCTTTTTTCTCAAGTTTAGGATATTGTCCCTATCATTAGTTGTTTGTGCACAATAATTCATTCCTACTTCTGTACCTTGTGATGACTCCCGTATCTGCCGAACGTTCTGCGGTTCTATGATTTTCGCGACTTTCATGTTTTTTTGTAAATGTTTCGTGGTGTTGGTGTTATTTTCGAAAATCATTTGTAACGACTTATCTGTTTTTTGTTGGATGATGCATATCTGTTCCTTTTGGAATTTGGGTATCACTTGAATGTTGCTTTCATTTTGTTGCTTTTCAATAGGTCGATCTGTTTTTAAATTTACTATTTTTGTGTCCGCGGGCGGAATCAGTACTTTCCGTGCTATTCGAATGCAATTATTAATCTCCTCCGTCTTATCATTTTCTTCCCTTAGCTCCGTATTTTTGGTCTCTGATTTATTAATTGGAATTTCTTCATTATTTATTGTTATGCTATTTTGTTTCGTATTTAAAATTACTTTATTATTAATCATGAAGTCGTAACCTAGTATGATTGGGTATTGTGGGTTCATTTTGAAGTTTGCCACGAAAAAGGTGTTATTACATTTTTTATGCCCTATTTTAAATGAAAACTTCACGGCTTTTAGAAAAGGTACAGTTTGTTGTGTCACAGATTTTATTGTTACCTGTCTGGAAATAAAGTTTATTTTTATTTTACTTTTTATTCCTTCAAATATTTCGTTATTTATTAAACTAATTCCTGCTCCTGAATCAATGAGTGCAGCATATTCTTCATCCCCAATGTTAAGCGTTACTAGTGGTAATTTAATTACATTTTGCTCGTTGTCACTCACCGACATTATATACCTATGGTTCTCTTGTTGTTTGCGTTTATTATCATTTATTTCTTTCGTACTATTTTGTGCCTCTATCATTTGATTTTTATTCTTGTTTTTATGGTCAATATTTACTTTGGTAGCCTCGAGTTTCGTTCTATGGGATCCCAACCTCTGATTATTATTTATCTGTTGCCTCTGGGACCCCTGTATGAGTTTAAATTCTTATAGTTCCTGTTTCCATTGTTGTTCGTTCTGCGGACATTTGGTTGCTGTCGACCGTCCGCGGGAATTCTTTCCCAGCATGTCTGAGCGGAGTGGTTCGACTTTCCGCATATTTGGCAGATAATTGCAACTTGTTTATAACTACTATTATGTTGATTAACTGGTTGTCTTCTATTTCGGGGATTGAACCAGCAGTCTGTGTCTGTGTGATTTTGTTTTTTACAAAAAGAGCATGATTTCAATGGATTGGATTTTTCATTCACTTGAGAAATCTCGAGTGCCTGAATTTTATCCTCAAACTGTTTTATTTTATCTTTTAACTGCGCGATTTCTAAGTCCTTCAATAGACCAGTAACGTCTGATTTTTGTACGTCAATATTGTTTATGTCTTCTTCTTCATTAAAAATTCTCTCCAGTCTGATTGCCAACTCAACCGCCTCGTCAAAGTGTTTTACGTTTTCTTTTAAAATTTCTCTTCTAATTTCCGGACGTACCGCTTCCGTGAATTTCGCGAGCATGATGTGGTTCTTTATTTTATCTGTTTCCTCTGACGGCTTATCGATCCCTAAAAATGCTTCAGTCTTTTCAGAGATTATGTCCCTTAGTTGTATAATCGATGTTTTCGGGGTTTGCCTAATTGCATTAAATTCCGCGTGAACTTCCGAAGCTGATTTTATTTCCCTAAATCTTTGGAGAATCGCTTTTTTCAGGTATTCGTAATTGTTTCCGTCTTTCGTCTCTTTTAGGCCTAGTATAAATGCTTTTGCCTTACCTTTGAGGCATGTCTTTAAAATTATGCCTTTCTGCTCATTTGACCAATCGGTGAGAGCAGCTACGTTTTCAAATTCGCTGAAAAATTGCTTTGGGTTCTCGAGACTATCGGCCGAATATCGGGGCAATAGAGGGATTAGTCCCGTGTCTGGCGTTTTGTTATGCTGGCTTTGTGCCGAACTTTGGGTATTTCGATTCCTAAGAGACTCTGGCGACTCCTGTCTAACTCTGGGACGACCCATTTTTTTTTTTTTTTTTTACTTTAAATATTTACAGATACTATTTTACCTATTTTAACACTATATGTTCCGTTACCTTATACATATACAAAATGCACTTTGACACTTTCAACATACACATAAATGAAAAATATTGTACATGAATACATACATATTAAGCAAGTATTAATTCAATTGTTCAGTTCTACTGATTGTTGCATAATATTCCATCAATAAAATATTTATTTATTTATTTTATTTATTTACTTAATTTTATTTAATTTAATTTTTCTATATGTCAATACGTTGTAATGACTACAAACTATCTCATTCACAACATTCTTTCTATTAGAGAAATTAATTGTTTTAACAAAAATACCTTCTTTGTCACCTTTAAAATCAAAGTTCTTTCGTATATATATATATATATATATTTTTTTTTTTTTTTTTGCAGCAGTATATTAACACTTACAAAACACAAATAAAATATTCAAAGAATGTCAATGCATGGTTTTTTTTTTTTTTTGTTGAAACTGAGAAACAAGATAGTAACTTCGTTATTATGATGCATAATTTCTCTCCCAGACTTTGTTTTATTTTTGAAAAATCTACTATATATATTTATTATTATTATTATCATTAATTTAACTATCATTTGAGTTACTAGGAGTACATAAAATTGCCCTTTTTCTACGGCACCATTATGTGGTGGTTTTTTGCAGCAGTGGTTAAAATTTGAGGAAAACTAAAGCCTAAGATGATCGTATAGTGGTATTATGCCGCGCATAACCTGCCTGGCAAGTACTCCTAGTATTACGCTGAAAAAATTGAAAAATGATTGATATACACCAAAACACTAAAAAACTAAAGACTCTATGAATTGCAACTAAATACCATTTATTCTTAGTCATTCCATTAATATTAATTAACAGACGATATTGACATAATTTTAAACTTAAACATGTCTGGGGGAGATGTGGTTTTGGAGGATAAGGGGTATCCACAAAAGTTTTGAGACGCAAATAATAAATAGATTACTGTAAATATTCACCATTCTGATGAGGTAGCCGTCTTTACACAAGACACGATCGACGCGTGCCCTCTTGGAACCGCTGTTTTTCTCTTAAGCCATCATCTGGCCTCTGATTCCATGTTTCTTTTGAACACAACTTGATCATATTGATTCGAAGCACACACTGATTTTTTTTAAGTCCGTTCACACCTTTTTCAAACTCTGCTCTGCTTCTTTTTCTAGCACACTCGTTCTGTCATCTCTTTTCTCTTCTCCCACGGGGTTGATTCCTCCTTTCTTACCCCCTCTTACATCATTGGCTGGAGTTTCTGATTTGTTCGTCTCGGGGAATTAATGCATCCTCTCGTCGAATCCCAGACATGTAGGTGGATCATTCGAGAATATACCCCGCCAAATTTGCATATCATTTTCGGCCATAAATATTTTCGGCCATAAATATTTTAACGTTGACAGTTCATTGTGCTATAGTGTCCAGACTGTCCATTGCCTGGCGCCTCTTCTAATTTACGGTCTACTTGTGTGGTCTTCCCATGGGAACCGTCTCAAAATTATATTTTACTGCTGTTTCACTTCACCACAATTGACTAAAATGATTCCCTTAAATGAAAAATGTGTACAATAACATAAATGTTTAAATAAAACTTTGGCCTTTTGTTAATATGCTTTACACTATATTTTGTATTATAAATATATTTTAATAATATTTTAAACCCGAGTTGAGTAATGAAAAAAGTAATTTTGAAGAAATGTCCAAAGAATATTTTTGTACTAAATCTTGTTGTGTAAAAGGGCACAATGATCCTTTGTTTGAAAATAATTGTATTTTTTAAATTGGCAAAACAAATGATATTTGTAACAGGTGTTCCCCACCTGAGCAGCCAATCTCCAGGACTGCAGCGGCAAAATAAAAGCAGTGACGCTTCCGCCAGGGAATCGTTTGAGTTCGTAGATGAGTAGCAAGGCTAAGATGGAGTGAGCGAGAGCTGTTGTTCTTTTTATGTGTAATCCGTGCAGTGTTTATTTTTTTTTAATAAAATGTTTTTTGTGTAAGTGAGATGCGAGTCTCGTCTGTCATTTTGGGAGTTCGTGTCGTCTTACATATTGAATTATTTATGACTTTGAACTAAAATGCGTTTTACAATTAAAAAGCATAAAATAATTTATTTTATGAAAATTCTAAAATAAAATGTGTTACAAACAAATAAAAAAATGTTTTTTTTTCTAAGTGCGCAGTTCCGTTTACTTTAGCAACTGCAGGATGCCACCTAGACTGAAAGAGAAAGATTTGGAATAGTCAAGCATTTTGATGGTCAGGACCCGGTACTGGATTTTCTTAAGCCGATGGATCATTTTACCCGGTGAAAGGGCTGCCAATTTTAAGTTATATTTCTGGATGACGCCGAGAAACATAACAAACTTAGCAAGTCTAATTTCCTTTTAAAAAATACTCCATTTTGAACACAGTCATAATTCTGTAAAGGCTGTACATCTAAATAAATAGGAAAGTTACTGCTTGCCTTATAGAAGATGCCAGAGGACCCAACTGTTCGAAAAATTCTATTTAGACACATATTACTGCGATTGTTTGAATATCGCCATTGCTTCTTCTTCACTTGGTACAACTAGTTTATAGGTTACCAGTTAGATGGAGTGTTAAGTGTATGAAGAAAACGTAAGTGGGTCGTTTTGTCCGCTAGGGTCATTTTAGGCCACCTTCACCTGTGTCTGTTTTACTTCATCTATGACTATGAATCGCATAATGTGATTTGCGCACATGTATTGAATCTCGTTTATTATGAAGCACATAAAAAACTGCGTTATTGTGCATTTAGGGATGGACGCGACACGAGACGCGATGGAGGCGTCTCGCGTCTCGCAAAACAGCCTAAAAGTTTTGTCTCGAATCGCAAAATTCCTATATCTTAATGTTGAAAAGGTTTGTCTTGTCTCGCAATAAAGCTGTAAATCTCTGTCTCGTCTCGCAAAAAATCGTCTCGCGCAAGTGATAATTGTAATACTGTACATGTACGTATATGTACATACAGAGTGTCTCAAAAACACTGACCTAAGCTATTATTACTTAAATGTTGATCATAGATGTATACAATATATTAAAAAGTTATATAAAAAAAAGTACAAAAATGTATGTAATCGATTAAAATTTGCAATGGACATCATAAGTTTCTAAAATATTTTTTACCTAAAATTGTAATTTATTGTGTATGTGCCTATGATCAATATTTAAGGATTGAATTACTGCGTCAGTGTTTTGGCGACACCGTGTATGCACATACGCATAAAACTATTTCACTTTAAATATTTCATAAAACGAAATGCACTGTGTGAAGAATGCCCAGTTTAATATAAGCATGACTGTCACGAATTCCTTTGGGAATACACAAGCATTTCTACACAAAATCTTGTTTATACTGGAAGAATGCGTAACTGAGACCCAGACAAGTTTTTCACTTGAAAAGGCGTGAAGTAATACCAATCGAAATGCAGGACATGATATAGAAACGGAGACCGCAGCTGTAAGGTCGTGTATATTTTACATGGTATGCGCACATTTTTACTGCAACACACTTGAGTATATCTACATTTGAAAAGGGGCACGTAATACATATGTATCGTAAACCTTTCTTTTACATAGATTACTGAAAAGAATATTTAATAATTTTTCGTGTATTTTATGAAGGATTTGTGAATTTTCAGCAGACACTGAAATAAAGCAAATAAAATGTTTCACATTGTTTTCAATATTTAAAAAAAATATTTTTAAATTTGGAATGATGCAAGACATTTTCGAGTTTGAAATAAATATACATTCTTTTTTCCTTTCAATTTGCTACATCAAAATCATTACCTATAAATTTTAACGAACAATAATTGGAAGTTGAAAGATAAATGAAATTTATAAAAACAGCAAAATATTTGCTCTTTACAATAGTATCAATAGCAGAAAAACGACGTAAAGTATTGTTAAGGTACTGGTGTTAATTATGTTTTTGGCCATTGTACTTGATTGAAAGTAATAAAATGCAATGTTGAAAATTATTAAATGTAAAATGTTTAAATGCCTAGCATGTGTCTAAATGCATCTGTTTAAATATAAATATGATATGAAAATAATAAATTATATATATATACACTGGTAATAACAATAAAAATATATAAATATTCACTATAAAATATACATTCTTCACCTAATTTCAAAATTTCAATATTTGTATTTATTTTATTTTTATATATATATACATATACATTTTTTTTTTTGAATATTAAGCCTAGAATAACCCGGTAGTTTAAAACACTCTCACGGCACCATTAAATATTATATATGGCGCCTAGGTATTAAAACCTGAACTGTGAGAGACGAAAATAACTTATTTTAATTACACTCACCTGGTAAGGAATTAACACTCAGAACTTATATGTGATAAAAGCTGAAAAGTAAAATTTACCTAAAATTTACTAACGCAAATCAAGCAATTCAAATTTTTGAGCTTTGTTTTTATTGATCATTATGAATGACAAAAACATTGAATAATTTCTTGGCTAAATAGTTGTAACATTCAAATATGAGATCCCTACATGCTAAACAATTCAAAATTTCAATTCAATTCTGATACCCGACACTAACATAGGAATTGAAAAAAAATGAAGCTGAAAGCTAGTGCACCTTCAAGCAAAAGTCATAATACTCAAACACTCATTTGTGCACTGTGATAATTGAAAATCATTAAAATTGTCCCAAACTGAAATACGTTAAAAGTCTGGTTAAGTTGAGTTTTAGAAATTAAATAATTAGTGGACTACAATGAGATTCAATTATCACACACTGAGATAACATGCCAATTAAGATTTTCATTTCAATTTGTCCAAAGAACAGATTAGTAAAAAATTAAACTTTACTTGACTAAAGAATAAAAAATCAATGGGCATATTATCAATTTAAAACATCAAATCGATATGATTTCATAATTTTAAAATTAAACCAAGATACTTTAACTAGAAAATTCTGAGTATACAATGTGACAAATCTTACATTTACAAGTATGGGATACGAAATCACTCCCAAAAATATACCAGTTATGAATTTAACATAATATTTACCCAGTTCTGGAATGGCAGATTTTTTTACGAAGAAATTTTACAAATCACTGTGTTTTTGCAGCTTTCACATTATCTAGGAGACGAATTAATTCTTGATTCTCATTAACAGTTCTTATGAGAAGTTTGTAAGAAAGTCCTTTGAGCTGTACACTCCATGCGAAACAGTTTCTAAGTTGCCTTGTAAAAAGCACCTTTAATACTACACACACAACAAAATCACTGTGTTTTTGCAGCTTTCACGTTATTTAGGAGACGAATCAATTCTTGATTCTTATTAACAGTTCTTATGAGAAGTTTGTAAGAAAGTCCTTTGAGCTGTACACTCCATGCGAAACAGTTTCTAAGTTGCCTTGTAAAAAGCACCTTTAATGCTACACACACAACAAAATTTTAAACATATTCCCCGTGGTGCGATGCTACACATCATCTATGTTAATTTTTGGGATTTGCAGAAATCTTCACCATATTTGACGTGCATGTCGTAGATTTGTATGTAGACACGTGACGTTCACTTTCTTTTAAGATCAGCAGGAAAAAAAAATACGAATTCTCTTTGAACAAACACTTCTGTAATATTGAATTTGAGTAAAATTCAGGTGTGAAAATTATTTCTTGAGTTTTCCATTTAGAACTTTACAGCGAATTAGCCTGGGCTGGGGCTCCCCACGCTGCAAAATGGCTCGAAGCCTAACACTGGAAAGTATGGGGAGCCCCTCCGAAACACACACCTCTCACATAACGAACTTTTTCTTAACTGATTTCTTAGCGTCTCTCAACGTACTTATTTTAAAAACTGTTGCCAGACTACGCGTGAGGAAATTTTCCTCTTTCTTTCGGAGTCATTCCTTTCGACTCTGCTGATCGGAGATACGGAAAACCAGTTTCTCCTATGACGTAGTGTGTTACAGACTGGGGATGTTCGCAAGGTGCGATTGATGACGTTTAAATCTTTCTCTTGCCGTGAGTGGCAAAGAGTTGTGTTGTTTACAAACACATGTGTTGTTGATATCTGCTAATAGTGTTACATTTTTATGTAACAAGTATCAAGGCAGTTAAACGAAGATTTACTAGTCGTAAATAAACTTTATTTAAAATGCTGAAACATTTTATAGAATTTGTTTAAAATTTACGAAATGCATCCTGATTGGAGTATTTCAACGCCCATTGCAACCAATGCAGCAACGAATACTGAGTGACAAGCAAGTCTTTGTAGTAACGCATTTCATTGTTGGGAAACCTAATTTTCGAAATCAAAAAACAAAGTATTCGTTGTTGCGTGATTGTTTAGATTGTGATTTTGTTCATCAAACTTTTGATTTCGATTTCCCAAGGGCATGTTATGTTTTGAAGTAGTTCCAGATATTTTAATATTTTGTTGAGTTGAATACAATAGATTTTGTACAAGGAGATATCTACGCTGATATTTACTCATACGATCGCTACTCTTAACACGCAAATACTATGCCACGTGGAAATGTTGTATAACATCATGCAATTAGCATATTTAGGCCTTTTAAAATTTCCAATCTTTATACTAAATAATTGCACTCCTGCTGTTCACTGAACGTTAGTGGGTGCTACATGTGGTTCTTTGCTATGCGAAAATAAATCAATAGTTTTAAAGGATTTTATTGATAGAAGATCAAAATCTACCTATGAATCTTTCTTTGTAATCGAATAAAAAGTCTCAGAAATTCGCTGCGATTTCGCCTCCAACTATTCTTTATAAGTGGTATAATATGTCTCATTTAAAATATTTAGTGGGTATAACTTATCCCTTTAGTGACTATAAATCAGTTGGAAATTGATTCAATTTGGAACTGTCAGCGGTTTCAGATTGTTCATCAAAGTAAATAAATTAATATATAATCTTAGTTGATCCGAAAATTTGTTGTATGGATGTTTGTTGAAAACCTGATAACTGCAAGCTTTCGCTACAAATTTCTTTAGAAAATATACACGCGCATAGTGAAAATCTTAAGCTGAAAATCGCTATCCTGTCTAAACCGTTCATAATATTTCATAACATCCAGCGTAAATTTGAAAAATTTCACAAGTTTTTCACTTTAATTGACATATTTATAGATTCAATGATAATAAAAGACTAAACGCATTGACCGTAAGATACATTTGATATTAATAATGTAATTTAAAAATGGATAATTTCAATAATTTGTTATTGCACAGAATAAAATTAAATGTATCTCCTAATGGTTTAATAAAATTCTTAAGTTTTACATATCTTATTTAAATCTATTTCAAATGACCGTGGTATCAAGAAATTTTCTAAAAGTACTTTTATTTTTACGCTCGAGTATGCTAATGGAGAATCATACTTTCGGGCCAATTTCCCTTTCACACGTAAATTGACTGAAACTTCTATTTCGTATAATTTTTCCAAAGCAATATATCCGAAAAAAAAATGTATATTCCTCTCGTAACACAAATTCATTTCTTTCAAATTTGTTCAGTATCTCAAAAGAAACATACTTCTAATTTCAAAAGTGCATCTGTCAATCCTAATTAACTTCCTTCACTTTATTTGATGTTTATTTAAAAACTGCAGAGGGAAATGCTACGTATTTCTATTTTAAATGGAAAAGTCGTGTATGAAACGAATTGCTTTTTGATTGCAGTGGTTCAATGACTTTTTTTCTAAAAGAAAAACTTTGCTACTTAACTTCTTTTTATCGTAAGCATTACTTTATAAAAGTCGAGGGAAATAACATATTGAATCTGGTGAGTTTGATAAAAATTCCCGTAAGAAAAATATTTTGAATCATGATTTATTTTTCGTGATTTTATTAAGAAAGTGTATGTGCTAAGGGAGTTGTTTTATATCTGCTTTAGTTTTCCAGATGTACAATCTAGACATAAATTGTTATTCTTATCAAGAACTGTATTATAAAGAATATAGGATCTCAATTATGTTCTCCATTTTCGTGAAGAAATACACCATAAATTTAGAACTGATATTTTAAGTACTACGAAAAGATTAGTTAAATTATACATGGAAGAAGAGAGAGACATTTAAATGTTTGAATTTTTAATTTCCCTTTCAAGCTGACAGACGTTATCTTACATACTGTTACAGTAATGATGATATTGAGTTTTTGTAACAAATACACAAATACACAATAACAATTAAAATTTGGTACTTTTTCCAAGCTACCAAGTGCTGTTTTATACCGTGTGCTACTTTAGACTTTCTTCATGAACTATTCAAACATTCTTACATTGTTTAGATGGATCAAGATTTGGAGAGAGAGACGCCATGTTGTTAGTTGCACGAGGCTCCCTGTCTTTCAAACTTATTTTTAAAATTTTTAAAGTCATCTTCTATTTTTCCTTTACTCCGTCCTCTTCCTCTATATCTATTTTTTTGCTTCCGTCGTGCTGTACCTTTATTTCTGCGTTTTAGTTTTATATATTTGTTACATTTAATAATCATCACATTGAGTCTCAGAAACACGTGGCCTTAAATTTCTGACAAAGAGACATAGACCTCCACGTTATCACAATCAAAATTCGAAATTTTTTGCTATTTTTTGTTGTTGTTAATGTCCCTTGGTAACCGTTGAACGGTGCCAGATCCCTCAAATAGGAAGGCGGAAGGGGCCTCTTCCATTTTAATGAGCCCCAGTAGGAGAAAGACCGACTTAGCTCGTGGTCTCCTAATTATGAACCGACTCCAGATGAGGGACCAGCCATCTGAAATGGGCACCCACAGAGGTAGCGTTAAACATGGAGTACATTGGAGTAACGACGGATTTTACGTGCATCAGCTCCCATTAGCGTAAACGATCCCACAGCAGCCCAGCAGCGAGAGGATTTCACGCTCCTAAGCACTGGCCAAGCTGGGTGCTTCTTCACTTTTCGTGTTGTTACGGGAACGGTGACTAGGCCACCGCGGGACATTTTTTGCTATATTATACATCAGTGGAATTCCAAAAACTGATGCACGATTCTGCTACACACGGTTTCACATCTGCAAAAGCATTCAATAAGAAACTAATTTGTGTTAAATTAACATTAAATTAAATTTTATTTCAAAATTGATTAAATTTTTTTTTAAAGAGATATATATAAAAATCACTTCGGGTGGCACAAAAAGATCCGTTCTTCTGCAGTTGCGAAAACAGCTCTAAACTACTTTTCGTGTGGAGGATATTTTACGACAACTGAATAAGGATTAGGCTTTTATTCCACCTGAAGGAATCATTTTCTTTATATTCGATAAGCACCACCGACCGGATTGTATGGTGGGTAAAGCACCGTACTACGGCTACGGGTTCAACTCCGGACGGTCGGGGTTCCATCCCCGACTGGGCATGGTTGCCATTTATCCGTCCCTTCATAGGGGCAACGTTGGTCCACATACTAGGTGCCCTCATAATAACGTGGCAAACCATACCGGCCCGTTCTGGCCAAAGCCTTTCAAGGCAGCGGCCGGAAGGCTTTGTCATAAGACCTGATAACGCGCCCACACGTATTTCGTTTTCGTAAATTAACAACCTGAAACTTGTAACTTCGGCGCCATGGCACTAAAAATTACTCTGTGACAAGATATTTCACCGAATCTAAAATTTTCACCCCTTTCATCGAATGTTTATTTAGAAAAACTCCTCATTCAGAAAAGTACGCCTGTTGGAATCGGAAAGAAACCCCTGGAGCAGCAGCAGACCCGAATGTCGATTTATGGTCTAAAGCATTCCAGTGGACAACTGCTATCACATCAGGCATCACAAAGTTAATTTTATTTTTAGAAAATCTTTGCTCAATCTTAACTCATAAAATATATTTATAATGGAAGTCTATCTTCATGAAACTACTATTCGAAAGCCCTTTAGCTTTGGCAATGTTGATGAACATAACCAGCAGTCAATGTTCTGTTTTAGTTATTTTGCTTTTTTTATTAGTTTGCCGCAACGGACTGAAATGTTCCAATGTTTCGGATTTAAGTCTTTTGTATTATTTTGCATATAAATCTGATGCAATAAAGTGAAATGTTTCTACCGATACACAAGCTTCAACAAGCGCTTTGAAAATTCGAAAATTCATTATAACAAGAGTATGACATAACAGCATTGTTGATCCCTCCCTGCTATCCTGTAGCAAACCATCACATTTGAAATATTTAAAACTTTAAAAGAAGAAACAAGGAACGGATTTTTTTTCTGTTGTTCTGTTTTCTTATATTTTCACATGTTCATATTTTTTGCATTTTTATTCTTTATTTTTTTTCTTTCTTTCATTCTCGCTGCTTTCTTGTGAGATCTCTTCCCACTGTCAACTTGCTCTTTGCTTTTCTCTTTGTTACTTTTTGAATCTTCACTCTTCTCTGTGTGTGTAGGCTTCAACTTAAAAAAAGACGACCCTTTTCTCTCGGAACGAGTGTCTTGTTTGATTAGTGCATTTTATGTGTGTTTCTTTAACAAAAGTTTTAAATATTTATTTTTGTAAAGACCAGTTTCTTCTGAGTGTTTTTTGATGTCATATTTGATTATTCCCTCCCCCTTCTTCGAATATTACGTAATTTTTGGAAGCCTCTACGTACTTTTATTGTGTCTGTTATTAAAAAAAGTTAATTTTAATTACAGAAGAACAAAATCATTTACTAGAAACTGCTATTTTACTCAAAATAATATATTTTAAATGATACTGTACAGTAAATGTTACGATTATAATTTTTGCTATACAGCCAGGCAGTATATGAAAAGACTGGTGGTACTTTATTTTCTTTTCTTTTCTATTTATATTCTACTCATTTTTGAGCATATCCTGTGTTAACTGAATTCGAAATGTTATTTAAGAAGATTTTAAACGCCTTCACTTAATTCTGTGGTCAGTCACTATATCGGCTAGGCTTAAAATCACGCAAATTACTCCAAGCTTGGCAGCTTTTTGAGAGATATATCAAAATTAAATGCCAAAAATAAATCATTAAAATTAAACCAAGATTAGCAATACTTCAAATGTTCGGCTAGAAATCACTTAACCTTAGACAATAATTGCCGATTAATTATTGCAGTATTGCATCTTTTTCAAATGAAATTAGTTTAGATGAAGTGTATTGAAAATATCTATGATTTAATGGACGTACAAAGAAGTCATGTGTTGTCCACATAAGACACTTTTCATGCTCTGTTACATGAAAGGTTGTTTTCTTTTACCAATATAAATGTGGTGTGATACAAAATGTGAATCTTCATTATCTCAATAGGATATAAGGTACTTTATCTGTAGTTTAATGAATACTCGAAACCGGTAATAAACTTACATTGTTTCACCAAATTTACCGTTATAAAACTTATCATAATGTGTTTTCAAGTTTTTCCACCAAGTACTGATTTTTAACGAATCCCTTGTAATGATCTCTTTGCGTGAAGACTTCCAAACATAATATTGGACCAACGAAAGTAAAACATTAGTTTTCATGTCAACAATACCATCATATTTTGTTTAGAAATTTTTACTTAATTATTTCCCCATCTTTCATGCATATGCATGCTTGGTATTTTTACATCCAATCAATAACTGAATCATTTTACTTCATTGTTAAAGGGATAAGGCATATCAGGATAGTGATGATTTATGTTTTCCTCCACATTCATTAATTTTGAATATTCTGAAATAAATGCGGAATTCATTCGACAACTTATTTTTTGTAAGAGTATTTTATGGGGTAAGAGTAGTATGGGTAAGTATTTTGTAAGAGTAGTATGGGGAAAATGCATGTTATGTTAGATGAGCTCATTTTACATAAGCATACAAGAAAGAACATTAAAAAGGCAGAAATGCAAGAATCAATGTACTAAGTGTAGTGCTTTGATACTTGTTTGATCAGACTCACATTTTTTTTAGCTACTGTCTTTCAGCACTGTAGTTCAATTTGAAAAAAATGAATTAGTATTCAAATAATTTTCATGGCTTAAATATCCTATATATGATAAAATAAATAAAAATAGAATTGTCTGTTTTCTCTGAAGTTCTCTAATTGTCTCTCTTCTCTATTTCTGTCTATACACAATTCTCTAAAAGAGAATTGAGTATATATTGAATATAAACTTTTTTTTTAATTTGCGTATGAGCGTTTTTCAATATTCATATTCAAATTATGGCAGTAGGAACTTCCGATTAAATACCCGCCAATTATGGATTCCTCCCCCTTACCACCCCGAAAAAAAAATCAATCACATGTTTCTGAGAGACATATGGAAATCTTGGTGAAAAATATAAAGGTGACAATGGCTTACGGAAATTCTTTTAGAATGAATTATAAAATTTGATTATTATGTTGGCTAGATGAAACAGTTTTTTGTTCAATTCACAAAATTTTTGTTAATTGAACAAAATATTTTATTTATTTAACAACAATGTTGTTAAAAAACAACAAAATTATTCGGTTGAATATCAGCAACTAAATTTTGTATCAACAAATTAATTTTTTCTCGACAAAGTCTCGTTTCAAGTCAACAAATTCATTTTTTCTCGTGTATCTGTTTTTTACTTCCTTGCTTGTACGGAGTTTAAGGAAGTAATGTGCTCGCGGAAATTTTCGGGAGCCAGATTTCTGAGAAAAAACCGATTCTGACAACCTCTACATATGATTATTGACTATTGAAAATCGCCTATTAAGAATTTTTGCGATGCATATCATAGTACGCGTGCATGAATTTTATCATAAATGCATGTACAACCCATTTTGACCGACCGCGAGTCTATTTTGAATAGTTTTTCAATGATGTCTGTTTGTACGTATTTACGTATGTAACCCGCATATCTCAAATTATTAATCATGGAATGTTGAAACTTTATATTTACTATTGCTGTAACATCTAGTTGTGCACCTCCTCTATTGGTCCCAATCGATACGATAGTTTATCTACAGGGCCGCCCAAAAGATTCTAAATACGCTCTTTGGAGAGAAACTCATGAAACTCGTATATCTCAAAAACTATTGGTCTTAGAATGTTGAAACATTGTATTTAAGATTGTTCCCCTTTTGGTATCAATCGACTGCATAGTTTATCTACAGAGAGGCCCAAAATATTTTAAATACATTACGCTCTATAGTCAGAAATTCATTAAAGCGTATTTTAGAGGCATTAAGTTATTTCAAACGACTCAGAAGCGATATATGTTTTTAAGGGTTACAAAATGAATTTCTCCATCGAAAATAGTGTCTTTATCATCTATAGTTCTGCTACAGGAACACTCAAAAAATTTCAAATACATTACGGTCAATGGCAGTTTTAAGAACATTCATCCATTTCAAGCACAATACCGTCCTACCATATAGTTAAGTAATGGACCGACCACAGTCATGCGCCTCCCTGAAATAATTTGTCAAAAGTCGCCAAGCTTGGTGACTTTTGGTGCACGTGTGTACGTATTTAATTCTCATATCTCAAAACCTATTTGTAGTAGAATGTTAAAATTTCATATGTAAGATTGTTGTAACATCTATTTGTGCATCTGGAGTTTTAGTTCCAATATTCTGTAGGGTTTATTTACAGGACCATCCAGAAGAATTTCAATACCTGAATGTCTACGAATATCTCCAATATATCACATCTGCAGTCACTCATTGTTGTGTCAATGCGAAAAATCTCTCCATTTGCCATCGACCTTCGTGAGTTTTGCCGAAATATCGCCAAATTTTGCGCCAAAAATTATTTTGCATTTCGCATATTTCTAAAACTTTTAACAGTAGAATGTTGAAATTTTGTATTTAGAACTATTGTAGCATCTAACTGTGCATCTCTTTTTTTATTGCAATCGGCTGGGTGATTTATTTACAGGGTCACAGGAATGACTTTAAATACATTAAGATGTGTGGATATATTCAATTCATTAAAAGTCTGAGGTCAATGACTACTTTGGTTGGACCAGAATCTCGCAAATTATCTCAAGCTTGTTTGCTTTTGACGAAATATCGCCCAATTAAGTGCCAGAAATAAACCTTTCATACTGAACTCAGCTTGGCGATATCGGAAATATTTGGCTAGAAATCGCTAAACCTTTGTATTATTGCAGTATTTTAACTCTTTCAAACAAAATAAGTTTACATGAAGCTCGTCAAAAATATTTTTGATTT
Organism: Cheiracanthium punctorium; assembly: GCA_038373885.1. Lineage (NCBI taxonomy): Eukaryota > Metazoa > Arthropoda > Arachnida > Araneae > Cheiracanthiidae > Cheiracanthium > Cheiracanthium punctorium. The sequence continues at coordinate 128,962 of JAWZYV010010737.1, read as the reverse complement.
AATAGACATGGAAGGAAGTCATGTGTTGTCCACAGCAGATTTTTGTTTGTTTGTTTCTTTAAGTAGCCGTTACCAAAAAAAGAAATCTTAATAAGCACGCATATGATAGAAATCTGAATTTCTCCGTGTAAAACGAACGTGCAGGAATTTCTGCAAGAAATCACACTCTTGAATTCAGTTCTCTTAATTTTAATATTTGTGATAACATGATATGACTAACAAATGATATTATATTTCCAATTAGAAATTATGAAAAATTATACACGTAGGACAACAATTCAAAAAATAATTTAATTGAACTAATTTACATTTTTCAGAGTTAATATAGCCACAACTTCACTTGTAGACAATCATAAATTATTTTTAAAGTAAACCATCTAAATTTTTCATCTTACGTGTAGAATATGAGGATATTTTAGGCGTCTACAGTGCCACATTGTTACATTGGGATGTTTTTCACAAACTTACAAGAAATCAAAGTGCACTGCAGACTGCATTAAATGGAATAATATGTGGGGTATAAATATAGCAAATTAATTCACCTGCAGATATCAAGTGTCTTTTCTGAGTAATTCGCGCGGCAAACTGAACCGGATTACATGTGAACAGATTCAAGGGCTTTAGACGCGACGTTGTTAGTCTAAGATAAATTTCAAACATACAATTTGCACAATTAAAGTATTACAAACTATATTAAATATTAAATACTTCATACATTTAATTTAACTATAAATAGTGACTATAAATAATAATTCGAATGTAATTTTGAATAAATAAATACATATTCGCGACTATACATGTAAGTTTGTATAAAAAATGATTCAACAGTTTTGTTTGGTCTAAATTTTTTTTTCGAAACTGAAAAATTTTCGTCCTTGTTTTGTGTTTATTTCATTTACCTCCACATTATGCGTTAAAAATTGGATTGTGAAAACTAAATCCCGCTTCATGATGGTATATTGATTCATTTTCTAATTTTTTTCTAATATATTTTATTACTTTTAATTCCTTATCTCCGATATGTCTACTTCAACAAAAATCAACACCTACAATCGTTTATTAAGGGTTTTATTATAAGAGTTACCTACATTCCCCATAACTGATTGTGCGTCTTGGTAACTCTTGTTCAAGAGGCCTTCTCATACACCATCGTGATAAATTCAAGGTTTAATATAATACTCTTCCACTTCTTCTAAACGTTCCATCTCTGTTTATGTGTTACTATATAGAGGATGGTGGCCCAAAATGATCCTTGCGCGCAAAATGATCGACATACTTTTTATTCCAGAGAGGTAGCACTATCATCTAGGTAACATATAAACTAGTTGTGCCAAGTCAAGCAGAAGAAATGGCGATATTTAAGCGATCGGCGTATTACGTGTCTGAGTAGAAATCTTCAAAAAATGGCTTTTATCATATCACTTATAAAGAAAGCACTAACTTTCCTATTTATTTAGAAATACAGTCGTTAATGTACAGAAAAATGACTTCGTTTATTGAATAGAGTGCGTTTTTTGATATGAATTACACTTGTTTAGTTAATTTTTTTTTTCTAGGTGGATTCCAGTAATATGACTTAAAGTGGGCAGCTATACTGCCAGATAAAATGTTCCATGGACTGAAGTACCTCCAGAACCGGGTTCTAGTCGTCATGGCAGCCCTTCAGACGCTCTCAAAATGCGCGACTCCCCATTACACCATTTAATTTATTTTTGCGTTATTGTAGGCCATAATTTTTTAATTATAATTTTGAAACATTTCATTTTATTGTATGTAACATTTTTCTATTTTAAAATTTTCATAAAATAAATCATTCGTACTAAATTATAAAAATTTTCTGTTTTTTTTTTTTTTTTTTTTTTTAACTTACTCAATGTGGGTTTCAAATATTATTAAAATATGTTTATGATGCAAAATATAGTGTTAAATATTTTTGAAAAGGGCTAAACTTTTATTTAACATTTATGTAGCATTTATGCATTATTTTTAATGCAAGTTTTCCCCTAAAGGTGATCATTTTTGGCCACATGCCCCTACTAATCACTACACGAACTCTTGGTGCGTAGATAATTCTACATCATCTCTCACTTCCCATTTTTCTTGTGCATCAGTTTTACTATTGTGCTGAAAATTTTAAAACATTCTTAGGATTTCTCACATGCTTTCTATATTTGTATTACAGGTTCGTTACCAACTCCTTTACCAAATTTTAGTAAGCACAAATAATGATTAATAGTAGTCCATTGCGAATATTTTTTGTAATATAACATAGCAGAATTGATTGCATGCCTTATTTCCATTGACTTAACAACTTTGTAATTTTAGAGCGCCTAGAATCTTAGAACTTTAGAACTAATTCCGCTACTCTTGCAATAATAGTAAAGTTTTTATGTAATCTTATAACATATGTCATGACATACTGTAAAATGAGAATGGGTAAAGTGTGATGTAAATATAACATTTGAAGATTTACAGATATATTCATATGACGACAATGGCATAGTACCTGTAAAAGAAAAATTATTAACATACACAGAAGGTCTTTCAGTATGGTGAGAAAAAAATAGATAAGGAGTGAAATGTAAATAAATATGTTATCAACATAACAGGCGGTCAGCGGATATGTTATCAACATACTGCTAAAAAAGATTATTTAATTAGAGTGCTATTTGTTGGTAAGAATTTTTTTTATATAAATACAGGTTGCCCAGCAAATAACACCCTCATTTGAAAGTTAACTATCTCAAAAGTAAAGTTCAATAGAAGGGTGCAGCAAATGATATACTTGTCATAACAGCTGAAAAAATTTTATTCGTAAGTTCCGAAGTAGTTGTTACAAAAGTCTCTTAGAGATTGCTCTGCAAATTCAGGCCTCCATATTCTCTCGATCTGGCACCTTGTGGCCACTTTCTTCTAGACAAATTAAAACACGCTGCATACATGAACCATCTCAACATGCTAGACGAACTTCGATCGTGGATTTGTGTGGCCTGTTAATCCATTTCCGTCGAGACTTCAATGGCAGTGATGATGAATTTCGTTACTTTTTTTTCGTCACATCTGTGTGATAAAAGGTGGACATTTTCAAATGTTTGTGTTGTGACTGATTGCAGTAAACGAGTTCATACTTATACATATGATCGCCGATCTATTTTGATGTCCAGACCCATTTCTAAACAGTGACGTACTCAAAGGGAGGGATTTGGAGGTTCGAACCTCAAACTTGAAAGTAACATCCATAATCACTCCCCTGTTAAAAGAAGTCTATGTGCGACACTGTCTGTTAGCAATTAGTATAAGTATCATTTCGAAACCTCTACATATTTTTTTTTTGCAGGTCCCAGAATAAGTATAACGTTTGTTGCATTATTTTATATATCTTCTTTTTTGGATTTTTAATTTTGAAATCAGGGTGTTATTTGCTGGACATTCTGTATTTTATCATTTAACTTTTCCTGGATGGAATTGGCCAAAGTAGGAGGCCTTAGTGAAGTGAAAAATAAGAATGTTAAGTATGCGTTGGGGACAAGGATTACAAGAAGAACATTCTAGAGCTACCTTTCTCACTCACCAATGCATACAAGCGGATTTTCAAATATAGAGGTCAAAGTAACGTTACTTATTTTTCGACTCTTATTGGTTTTTTAAATACAATGGCAGCTTGCATAATGTTGAATCGAATGTTTTAACGGTCAACCACTATTGAAAAGTTTGTCGTCTTCTAAATAACAACGGATTATTGTTTAAATTTGAAGTTATTAAAAAGAAAAGTTCCCGTGGTTTATAAGTGTTTTGTGTAACTTTTATAATGGATTGTGAACCTGTGAGTATACATTTCGTAAAATATAGTTTTTATTTTCTTTAGCTCTTTGTGCAAAAACTAAAAGAAAACAAATCTTTGAATTAAATTTAATGTAATGATTGACTTTACTGAGCTATAAACTTATATATTCTTTAGAATCAAGTTACGTTATAAAGATTATCATAAAGTTCCTCATCGTGGCTTAACGTCTATGTTAATTGTAGTTACTAATATTTGCTACTCTTACATAATTAGATAGTTAATAACAAAAATTAAAAACACTAAAATATTTAAATTTTTAAAAGTCCATCTTAGAGAATGTTGTCATATGTCGTGGACTATTTATCGAATATCATAGAGACTGTAATTAAAAAGATAATAATAAAAAATTTGAAAATCGCAAAGTAAAAATTCTATGGGGTGTTCAGGATGATTTTTCACGACTTTTCTTTTAGTATACGCCTATCAGGATTTTTTTCCGACTTCTTTAGCTTTTTAAAGGTTTGAATCTATCTATAGGTTTTGAACAAAAGATTTAAAAATCCAATGGCAATGTGTGCAGTGGCAAATGATTTATATTCATATCTGGAAATATGAATGATCCTAAAAAAATCACTTTGGAATTCACCTTTGACAGAAATTTTAATGTTGAAATGTATTCTGTAATCAATACTTGTGACTGAAAACAGAGAGCTGGTTAATCCTAATGCGCCTAAAATCTGCTTTACGAATCTGTTGCACTTTGAGGTAGTACATTTTCAACAAAGAGGTAAACCAAAACACCCTATGATCTAAGAATTTCAATAAAAACCGCATTATTATAATGCAATATATTAAAGAATCGTTAAAATTCTAGAAATATGATATTTGCATCTTTGAAATATGTCCTCAAATATTCAGATTTTTCGGAAGTGACGAAAATGTGCATTATTTCATTTGTTCCTGCCTTAATTATGAGTTATAATTGTTTATAATATTTAATGTATTCCATTTTATTGAATTCTTTTAAATTATATGCGAGACCTTTTTATTTTAAATTTTTGCAAAATAAATTATGTATGCTATTTGATTGTGAAAGTTATTTATTTCATTTATTACAGCCTTAGTTACTTTGAACCCTCTTTCTTGGCGATAAAATCTCATTAAAGTTTTTTAAATGAAGTATCATTTTGCCTTTTGGTGAGGGTAAAATGATTATTTAAACAATTTTTTTTATTACTAAAATCGGATTCAAAATATTATCAATGTTTATAATAGAAAATACAGTGTAAAACATGATAAAAATCGTCGAAAGTATTCTTTAATTAGTTATGTTATTTTACGCACATTTTTTAAGCAGATCATGCTAGGCCAACACACACACACACACACACTTCCCGCCTAAATAATATTTCAAATCATACACACGTTAAACACTATCTTTTTCCAAGCAAATAATATCATTGTGCATTCCAGTAATTGGGGACTTTCCATCTTTCTTTAGTGCTATGCATTAATTTAGAAGCAACCTAATAAGCAGATGAGACTGTTTTAGTGTATACGCCATGGATGTATATGCATCCAAATATATACATATTATCCAAATAAATATGAATTTATCGCAAACATATCTTAATCTCCTCCAAATTCAAATATCGCTTCTTGAAATCCAAAAGATCTAACTCGTGTGCTTCCACGAATCCTGTATATTCATTAGCTAAAACGGCACTTATCTAAATAAATATTTATTAGACACAAATCGATTGAGGCGCTCTGCGCGCGCGAGCTCACTAACTGAATCAATAAAGATGTAACTCGTCTTACATTTACGGAATCAGGAATTGCGCCGATTGGCATATCTAAGAGCGAGTCATTTAAATAAATATATAATCGGCATGAATATAATTAAACTGATCTACAGATGCTTCAAGATAAATATAAGATGATCATAGCTTAGTCTTAAATAGAAGTGGGCTACGAGTTAAGGGAAATAGTTTTGATTGTATACTAATTCTGTATGAATCCGTTGGAGGTTTTACAAACTTAGTTGATTACTCATGGTACAACATGACAGAATTATTAAGTATAATAGTACCGCAGTTTTAATAAAAAGTGAATTTACATTATCGTTGTTAGTATGATTAAAATAGATATTACCATAAATACATTGATAATGATTATTATGATCTTGATATAGGCTTGGACAATAGATTTATATCACTGAAAAGGTTTATTCAGATATTTATTAAGCAATCATTACATTATTTAAATTGAAATAAGACTGCTTTAGTAAAAATTAATTCACCATTAATAAGATTTAAGTACATATTGAACATCTCGACGAGTAAAAAGAGGCAGATTTTGCAAAAGATTTAACATCAGGTATTTTATTTGAAAATTGAGATAGAACTGAAAATTTTTGTCCATTGTAAATACACACATTATAGTCTATATACAATATAAAAATTATTAATTTGGTTTTTAAATTAGTTAATAAGAGCTAATTAATTTTTAACATATCTCCATGAAATTTTCTGAACAGTATGCCAGTTTGGTACACTTTTCTAAAAACTATTTAATTTATCACCTTAAAACTTGGTATGTTATTAGAGATCATAGTATCTTAGTATAATAAGAAGCTATTTTTAATTTGAGTGAAAATATTCAGTTAGACAGTTAGAAATTAAAATATATTTTAATGTTTTGGTATCAACCACCCTCAAGCATGCTTTCGAATCTGTATAAGATATTGCAATATGAAAAAGAAAATGAAAAATTAATAGCACACAAAACGTCATTGATTTAAAGCAATGAAAGTAATTAAAATTCCCACGCAATTTATAGTTACACAAATATAAAATACTATATGATTTTCATTTTAATGCAAACAACACAGAAAAAGTATGCATTTTATTAAAGTTCATATTTTATCGAAAAATACAAGATTTCCAATTCAGTTCTATTCAACTCAGTGTAGGATAAGTAATAATAATAACAATAATAATAATAATAATAATAATAATAATAATAATAATAATAATTCTTATTTAAAATACTTTTTTATTCAAAATTTAGACACAAGTGCTGATTTTTTTAACAAAGAAATATGCATGATCGTGAATATGCATATAAATTTCTGGAGGCTTTTCAAGCAGCACTCATATAGTTTTCAACATCACGTCTCAAAGATCCTTTTCTTTTTTATGCGATTCAAACTTTAAAAAGGCAGGCAAATGGATGGCTTTCCGAGAATATATATGTGAGGAAATCGAATTATAAATAAACAGGGAGGAAATATCTCCGGTCTGACGACTAGCAAAACAAAAAAGCTCCTTCTTTATTAATTCTTTGAATAATAAATAAACTGATTTACGTTTGAGTTTTGCGCATTCTAGTCAGGGTTGCATCATGAAAAAAGTATGCGTGAAGCATCTTATTTACTTAGAATAAAAGGCTCTGTTTCAGTTTATTTGTATTTTTTACTATACTGTTTCTTTTAAACTTGTATTACATTATAAAAAGTATTATAACTTCTAAAGCTAACTATTAAAACGCTATAACTACAACATATAAAAAGCATAAGCTATAAAAAACATTATAACTGCAATGTGTACTTGTATAACATTATAAAAAGCATTATAAAAAATGATACACTCAATACTACTTTTGTACTGATGAGTTGTGAAGCCATTGATTTTAATTCATCTGATGTGATTTATACACTCAGTTCACTTCAGGTAAAACTATATACTTTTTAACATATATGTAGTAAGCTGATCACAATTTATAGTCAAATAAATAAACAAACGAATAAAAAAACTTTTTTAATCATCAAATAAGCCCTTTTGGACTCACAGGACTTATGCTATTCACACACTCAAAATCTATAGAACAACCAACATTTTTATATAGTTAATAATTTTTGTGCTTGCAACTTTTTGCAATAGATCCTTTTTTTAGATCATGAAATGTCTCGTATATAGTTAATAATTTTTGTGCGTGCAACATTTTGCAATAGATCATTTTTTTAGATCATGAAATGTCTCGTTTTAAATAAAACCAGTGAGTTTATTGGAGTCAGTGACTAACCTGATCCCACAGATATATAGTTTTACTTGAAAAATGTTACCACTTATAACGTAATACATAGTTTTACACTATAAAACTTAACACTGCATAGAGAACCAATGTGTAGACGTTGAAGTAGTGCATTAGGTTCTTGGGAAGTATGTCCTTATGTTAGTATGTTAAATTATGTTTTTTAAAATGCAGTCATCTGAAAAGGTCGTATCATTTTAAACAATGAAATGGTAATACATTTTTGAGCAACCCTTATGTACGCAATTATACTGTACGGTTAACAAACAAATGCACTGCAAAAAATAAGTATTTTAGTTTACCTCCAATTCAAATGCATTTTTTTATTATATTGAAAAATATTTTAATGCCGCATTTTGTTAGAAGAAATTTCCCTTCATATTTGATGTCCATAGAAAAACTAAAAAGAAGAAAAATATAAGTAAACAGGTTAAAAATATACCAACTTTTCTGTTTCTAAAACGATCATTTGGCATGATTTTTCACTTTCTTTCACTTATGAGGCTCATTAAACGTTGTTTAAGTCTGCGTATATTTATTTAAATATAGTAGACTTTTTTAGGATAAAAACTCGAGCTTTTTTACATCCCCATATTAAAGTATGGGGCGCATATTATAACGTAAAGTTAAATTTCGAATATAAATTTTGTGAAATTAAAACTTTATCTTTGAATTTTTGCATAATTTTGCAAAAAAATTAAAGTATTTTCCGAATTTGTGTGTCCGATAATAAAATATAATATTTGTACATAAAATATTATATTTTATTTTCGGAAATATTTTTTAATCTATAGTATATAATTCTGTATATTTTTTACGTAACTTAGTAAATTATTGTACGTAACTGTAACCAATATTTAAGGTATACTATCCTAGGTCAGTGTTTGGGGACATCGTGTATATGTGAATACGAATGACTTAAAAAAAGTATGCTTGCACACTTCAAATAAAGAGTAAGTCTTTTGATTTCACGTTTTTTAATCCTTTATATTCTTAAATCGGATTAATTTGATGATCTCCCAATTTTAAGATAGTATAATGCAGAGATGCCAAGTCTCCCGCTATTTTCGGGAGATTTCCCACCACAATTTTTAGACAGTTTTATTTTGCATTAAATATTCGGACTTATTTTAAGCATATGTTTGTAAGTAAAAATTAGTGGTGGGAAGTCTCCCGAAAAAAGCGGGAGACTTGGCATCTCTGATAATGAAAACTGAAAGGATAACCATTTAAATCCAACGTTTGGTCACTGTAAAATGTTAAATAGCATCGAAAACAAGTAGTGATTATGTACTGCAAATTGAAGTGTCAATTACGTAACTCAAAAAAAGTCACTAGAAATTGTAGATTCTTTAAAACTGTAAAAGATAAAAACTAAAATTTCATTTCCTCTAATTAGAAAATGCCAAATAGAAAGCACAAACTCACACACACACTCGCGCACACGCACACACACAAATGATCTACCATTCGGTACATATCTTTCAATAAACGTATAAATATTTGGAAATCGCATAAATAATTTACTATGATTTTAACTGCCTTTAGTGCAAAATTATTCTAAAATATTTTTCACCTGCACATGAACTTTCAAAAATGTATACTGAAAACAAGTAGTTCTGCACAGGTCAACGAGATCTCCGTTTCCCTTAAATGTCGTACATTAGACCAGACATTTAATTGATATACGCTGTTCTATATGTTCATATGGTTTTATCAAATCATGTCATAATAGCTGTTAGCTTCTGGTCTTCATACATTTGTCACATGCTATAGAGTGTTACAAACATGTTGCATATATCAATAATTGATGCTACAATTGTATAGTATCCTAATATAAATATGATATTGCTGGGTTATGCCGGTTGAAAACGTGGAGCATAAAGCACCGTGATTCTTCATCAATAATTTGATTTTAATCGAACAAAAATAAAACTTCAGTAGTCTACTGAATTTTTCCTGTGCTCTGCTTTCGAGATCTCATCGCATATCAAAAATTATCAAAAATTACCAAATATATTACCAATGAAAAATTTTTTCTAATCATCTAACTCTTTAAAAATTCAATGTACTAAATCTTAGTTGGTCAGTCAAGTTTTAGTACTTTTGAGAATTATAGTCCAACGGTATAAAATGAATAGATTAACTGATTAGTTAGTTATTATTTTTGAAAAATAACTCCCAAAGGTATTGTGAAATAAAACTATACCTATATTTTCGTTTATTTTATTCAAGCAACACGTATGCACTGAGCAAGGGGCAAATAAACGTTACTTCTGATTAAGCTGTATTTAATTTTTGCTGGTTTAAAAAAACTATAGTGTTCATTTTAATTTTAGAATTGGGAGCCTGAATAATATTTTTTTTTAAATAAAAGACGTTATCTCACGAAGAGTATATTACAGGTTGTTTACCACCTAAACTTCATATAGAATTAATAACATATATCCATGAAATATGTTTTAATTATTTTTTTAATACTTTTTGAGCACAGGGTAAAAATATTAAAGGACCAAACTGCTTTTTCTTAATTTAATTATCCCGAAAATCTTTTGTGATAAGATTTAGTATATAAAAGTAATAATAAAAACCAGTATGAACATGGACTGTATAATCAGTATGATTGTCTAACCTTTTTGAACTTATCGTCATTTAAATATTTATCTGAATTTAAAATGTGTAATTTTTTTTAAGAAATGAAGTACAAAACAATTCTACAATAATAAATGAGATATTTATAAAATCAAATACATAAAAAACTAACAAGAAAATTTTCTCACGAAAGTCGACATAAACATTTGAAATTCTTAATCTTTGGAATTCTCCAAATATTTCAATAAATGTTTTCTTACAAAAATATATTGAGAGAAAGAACATGCACCAAGTGATCTTAAGAAACTAACTTTCAATTTTATCCGCTATCTGTGGATAAATTGGTATACGTGCTCAGATTATTTTGAGATATCATCAAAAATTTTACAGATATCATCAAATTTTTCGTCGTATCCTCAGGAAATTGCGAAAGAATTCTTTTCAATCTCTCCACTGCATTTCTTTTAACTGCATCTGTAATTCAAAAATAAATAAATAAATAAAGTAAAAACAAGAGAATAAATTGTATGACTTAACTTGAAAAAAAAAGTGTTTTTATTATTTTTCTTTTCCTTTTGCAATAGGTTTTCTAATATGTAAGAACATAATTATACACCAATGAGTGATCAATACACAGATACTCTAAGATATTTGTACTACTCATTAGAAAGGCAGAAGCTGATTATTAACATATACTCCTTAAGTACATTTTGACATACTATAAAATACAGGAAGACGCGTGGTTAAATGAATTCTTCGATGCTGCTTCATTAATTTATGTGTGGTTGACTATTTCGAAGACTAATACAATGTAATCACAGATGGTATTCGTTACTTCATACGTTTTTTGTGTTTTTGAAAAGTATCCCACACGTCAGGAAATATACATGATAATATAGTACTTAACTGTAGCCTTACTTCTTTTAAGGAATCGTATGGTTTAATAAGCTATAACATTAATCTAACAAATCCCAAACAAAGATACTGTGGTTAACAACTGGCCTTCAACGAACTCTACCGAAGTTAGAATAGTGGATCATTACAGAAATTTACTCTTGGTCTGATTGGTGTAACTTTAAACAAATAGTAAATGGTTTCAAATGAAACTACCTCTCAAAAAAATTCCTTCGGTAGGAAAAAAATATCGAAGCTATATCTGAGATAACAGTTGTCCTTCCGTTAAAAACTAAATAAGGATAAAAAACACAATATCACGAATTATTTTTATTAATTAAATCTATGTTAATAAATCTATTCTATTATACTCAAATTTAAGATTAACCCTCTGACTGCTCAATTTTTGGGCCAAAATTGATTAAAAAATTGTGTAACTTTTTTTTCATATTTCAAATCTATATACATTGGAGAATTGAAATGTGCATTTTTTCTTTCTAGAAAAGATTTCTAATATAGATTTTTATCATGCGAAACTAAGCTTCAGAAAAACCAATTTCAGAAATTATTACATAAAAAAAAGATTTCCAACATTTTAAATTTATATTTATTAATTATGGTATTTTCCCTTCATTTACAAAATACTCCAGAAAAATTTTAAATTTCCAAAACAAGCCATGCCAGAGCTAACCTCTGCATCAATCAGTTTACTTCTAAAGCAACCTGAGCAAGATAATCACAGCGCAGTGGTAACGTGCTGGCCTACGGACCAGTGCGTCGAGGGTTCGATACTGGTGAGCGTTTCCTTGCCTGAGAGTTTGGTGCTGCCATCTAGTACATGTTCTCGGTAACACTTTTCCCCGAATTTTTTCGCTGTCCCAAAACTGTCCCAAAGCGACTACTCTAAAGGGTCGCAATGTGAATACACAGCGAGAGGACATAGGGACTCTGTGGTGACTTTGCTGCGGAGTCGCGGCGACTCTTTTTAACACTATTGTGACAGTATTGTGAGGTCGCATTTCAGTCACAGGGGATGGCTGTGCTATTAGGACCGCTGTTCCGTCTGGATATTGGGTTAGCATCCAGAAAGTGTCTGTGTTGAACACTGAGATATATTATAGGAGAGGACACTCTCCATAGCTCCGATACTGGATTTTTGGTACCCCAAATAAGTTTCAATTATTTAAACATTGGAAATCTAGTGGTGCGCAGCGATCCTAGCGGTAAAAGAATAAAGAATTTTCCGTGCTGACTGATAACTAATTTTACTTGTTTTTAATTTTCCAACCTAGCATGTGAACGAGATTATGAATGCGAGCACTAAATTTTAATTATATTTTTTCACTTTTGCTTACCTGGTTGCCTTAGTAACAAATGAGTAAAAAAAGAAAAAAGATGTTCTATCTTAAGATAATTAAAATATTGAGTTTGTATTTGTTAACGAGTGTGTATATCGTGGCTGACAGAAAAGAAGTTTTTCGTCTGCCACGGTATATATCTACATTAGAAAATGGCTTAGAATTCATTACTAGGTCATTCCACGTCAAATCAAACACAAAACTGGAGAAAGTTCACCACACCAACTTAGATTTTTCTCAAATTTTATATAGAGGATTTATGGGCTAAGATATCAACAAATCTCAATTTTGAAGTTTCTACGATAGTTAATTACCGAGAAATTAATTATGCAAATTTTTAATGTTTCTGCAAGATGCGCCAACTTTTTTTCTCAATTCCTTAAATAACTCCTTACCTGTACAAGTTACTGAAGTGAAACTTTGTTTCTAGGAGTAACTTTTTACGTCGATTCCAAAAATGTTATCGAAATTCGCGCCTGTTCTATAATTTACGCATGAGCACTGCATTTGCTAAAAAACATCATGAATTTTTTTCGGCATGTCTGATCACAGACACATGTTTTAATTTTTTATATGTTGTTAAGATGGAATAACCCTACACCCCAAAAAAAATTTCATCTTGGCTTTCTGCTCAGGAGCAGAGAAAAAAAAAATTGTATGTATGTACCTATATATGAGGAGTTTCATATGGAACATTTATACTGAACATGAAAAAATTCATAAGCGTTAGTCAATTTTATTATGGCTTTTAAATTGATATCAGAAATTTAACTACTACTCCGCGCATTTGCAAAAACTAGAAAATACATAAAAGTGCTTGCATTGGAAAACATAAAACAAACAACAAAAAATGCATCTCACACACAGTGTTAAATTAAAAAGAATTCTAAAGTTAAAATTATGAATTACTTTTAATTTAACCCTGTTGTTTTGCAGTCATCCATTAGCCGATAAATCTTTGAATTCTGTATGACATTCAAGTCAATAGAAGGAACAAAGTTTATTGAAAGAATTGAATTCCTGTAAGTTACAGTAGGGGAAAGTACCCCAAAACGGGATAGCTTATCTATTCTTCGCTTAATTTTTTATTGTGTACAAGGTACATTCCAAAGTTAGACGTCATTTAAAAGTATACACCTTTTCAACTACTTAAAATACCTTTGTCAGATTTGTTCAATAATAATTATGTGAAAAATACTGGTTTCACAAAGTCTTACACGATCCCGTTTTACCCTACCAAGGGTGGGTAAAAAGGGATAGGAATTTGTATGTTATTAAATTTTTGCTGATTTTACTTTTGATTTAGTTTTTAGAACAAAAATAGGCTGCGTTTTTATAGGAAGAAACTTTTTAATTGTAAATTTGAAATTTACATAACACAGAAATCGCATTAAAATGTGTCGTCTTCTTCTTCTGCTTTGAAACAGGCTTCGTGGGCCCATCCTTGGCAGCTCGAGCATTGTATCCAGCCTTCTCCAGATTCCGATTCAAGATACAGAGCGTTGCAGAAAATACATGCTTCATATTTTTCAGCTTCATCTTCTGAAGACGACGACGTCCAACTTTGGCTAACTGATGATTTTTTTTTTAGGTTTTCTTATGTTAGGTCCATTTTCTTCGATTTTTGCAAATGATGATTGTGGTTTTTTTTGCAGGTTCAGAGTAACATTCTTTAACTTTATCTGCCTCTTTTGCATCTCCACTTGGTTTTCTTTTACGCCTCGTTTGTTTTGTCTTCGGAACATTCATGAGACTTGTTTGCAGCCCTTTTTTTCAGCTTTTGAGTTCTTTCTTGTTCTTTTTTTTTCACGCTCTTCTTCTTCCAACTCAAGTTTATATGGGCTTCCTGTTATAATTGCTGTTTTCCCTCTTCTCCTATCGTGTTTATTTTGAGGTCTTGGTCCAATAACTCGCGGTGGAGGTAGAATTTCTTTGGGTGATATAGAAAATGGCAGTGAAGGACGATAGTATAGCCCAAGTCCTTTGTTTCCTGTTGAAGTGAACGGTTGGATAAGTCCTGCGTTTGTGCCAGTGTTATCGGTGCCCCCATCACTAGGTGATTCATTCAATACTGTCTCTAGTGGTTGTGACGACTGCAAACTCTTAGATGCTATGACTGAACTTGAAGATCCTTCGGATCTGGCCTCGTTCTGTTGCAGTTGTTGTAATTCATTATACATATTTTAATTCATTACTTATTTCAATTAAAATAACTTAAACACATTGCCAAAACATTAATGGAAATGGTCGGGTAAAACGGGACACATCAAACTTGTATCCCGTTTTGGGCACCCCAAAAGTGTCCCGTTTTGCCCGACCGTGATGCTTTTGACAACATAAATGGCTGACCCCTGAACCGTCACTCACTAGCAATATTTAAATGCATGAAATAGTTGTTAAAAGAGCTATGAACAGAACACACTACTTACCGCAATTGTTCCGAAGGATGGAGAAGCACAAGGATAGTTGTTCTCAGTCGAAAAAAGTACAAAGTAAGTAAAGATCTCGCTTGAAAACTTAAAAAAAATATTTCTTTGCGAAACAAGTGGCTAGCGTTGAGAGATCAACTGAGAATGCTGTCATGGCGGTCGGGAACCAGTTTAGCCTGTCTCCCGCGAAATAGCACCACCAGTCAAGCTCCGAGGCTCAATATCCCGTTTTGCCCGCCTGTCCCGTTTTAGGGAACTCTCCCCTACTTATTTACCTTTAACGGAACGCGAACAAAATTGTGCTTTGGCTAGTTTAGTGGATGGATACAGCTATTTGAAATAGGTTTTACTGTATACTGTATTAAATTTTTTTTGTTACAACAAGTAGCATAGCAATGTCAGGCACATTGTCAAATTGCACATTTGGTGATATATTGCAGAATAAATGTCATGTAACCAGTTATTCACGGCAAACTTTTACGTCTACCCTCCTCGGAGGATTATATTCGAAATGTTCTGAAATCGATTTTTAGGCATTCTTGAGTGTTGTGTATTTTACAACAAGAAATTTATCGATATCTCTTTTTTTAATTTGAGATCCCTCAGAATATGTGAAAACAACATTTTTGGCCTTTATCCTCCATAAATTAAGAATTTTGGAAAATACTCTCTAATCTAGCAGCTACGCTATAAAATCCCACTCGTGCTAAATTTCGTGTTATTAGCTTCAGTAGTTTTGGCTAGACAAAATATTAACATACGGAAAACGGATAGAACTTTCCGGTAGACGTAATATATATATATATATATACATATATATGCTTTATTAAACATTCTTCTTTCTTTTGAATTCAATATCATACAGAATTCCAAAGATTTATTGGCTGATGGATGACTGCCAAAAGCAACAGGGTTAAATTAAAAATAATTCTAAATTTTAACTTTAGAATGCTTTTTAATTTAACATTGTTTTACATGCATTTTTTGTTGTTTGTTTGTTTTACGTTTTCCGATGCAAGCACTTTGATATATTTTCTAGTTTTTGCAAATGCCTGGAGTAGTAATTTAACTTCTGATATCAATTTAAAAGACATAAGAAAATTGACTAACGCTTCTGAATTTTCTCATCTGTAGTATAAATGTTGCATATGAAAATCCTCATATATAGGTACATACATAAAATTTTTTTACTCTGCTCCTGAGCAGAAAGCCAAGCTGATATTATTTTGGGATGTAGGATTATTCCATCTTAATAACATATAAAAATTTGAAAACATGTGTCTGTGGTCAGACATGCCTAAACAAATTCATGATGTTTTTAGCAAATGCAGTGTCCGTGCATAAACTATAGAAGATAAGCAAATTTCGATAACATTTTTGGAATCAGCGTAGAAAGCTACTCCTAGAAACAAATTTTCACTTCATTAACTTTTACATGTAAAGAGTTATTTAAGGAAATGACAAAAAAAGGTTGCGCGTCTTGCAGAAAACTTAAAAATTTGCATAATTAATTTCTCGGTAATTAATTATCGTAGAACCTTCAACATTGAGATTTGTTGATGTCTTAGCCTACAAATCATCTATATAAAATTTGAGAAAAATCAGAGTTGATGTGGTGAACTGCACTGTTTGATCTGACGTGGAATGACCCTACTGAGTTCTTTATGTAACATGAATTTAATAGTTTAATATGAGTTTTTAAATTTAAAGCTGGGTTATTTGTCGCAGCATGAAATAAATGTAAATACTGCTTGTTTGAGTATGATCGTCATTATAAATAAACACTTTAATTATTGCATTCACACAAACTACGTTCTTCTAAATTTACTAATATTTCTTAAACAACAGATTTTGGGCAAAATAGTAACACGACATTACTTCTCTTCGAAACTATTGCCTATATCAATTACGAAATAGTATTCTGAGACAATTATGTAATTAAAACACATCTGAAGCGAGTAATTATTATATATCACGTTTATAAGTCTATGTATTTAACCCATTTGTGCCTGTATATTTTTGCGACTTTCTTCGATTTTTACTGATAACTGAAATAATAGATAAATTTCTGATGTCAACTTCTTGAACAAGGGATGATTTCTTTTAAAATCATTATGCATAAAAATCGAAATATCAACATCCTACTTGGTCATGTTAAAATATTTTGTAGAGTTGAGGATTAATACTCATGAATAAAGGCTAGGAAAAATAAGTAACGTTTTCGACTAATAGTGAAAATGTCGTGCCAAAAAAGGGAAACTAGGCATAAATGGGTTAATTTTTTGAAGTTCTGCTAATTCAACGATATCCATTTACTTCGCCTCGATAGAAATATTAACAACCTGAGATGCGCAGAAACAGAAGATGCGCAGCTACACAGTGTGCATAGCGCCTTCTGTTTACAACAACGGCATTATCCAACTTTCTAAGAGAAGTGTCCCCTCCTATAAATTTGCCTTCGTGGTTTTTCCGTAGGGTTTGAATCGAGAGAATATCTATGATGTGGTATTTTTCTTTAACTGTGTTCCTAAACTGGTGTTTTCTTCTGTTGGTTGGTATCGAATGCGCGTAGGGTCTATTATTGCGTTTTTAAATGGCAGTATTCTTAAACCTTTGTTTTCCTCTACTGGTTTTGTTCGAAATATTATTCTGTTTCCGTACTTTTAAAATGAAATTTTCGTCTGCTAGTTTGTCTCGATTGCAGGTTCCATTTCTTCATGTTTTTCTATCACCGTGTTCTTAAACCGTAGTTTTCGTCTGCTGGTTGGGTTCGATCGCAGGCAGCTTCCACTTTTCCAAAGCCATGTAAGCTTTCCGTCAGAAAAAAAAAAAAAAAATCTGAGTTACTCCCTAGTTTCGCCTAAAGAAGTTTTACTTCAAAAAATTAAATAAATTTCAATTGAATTACAGTTAATTTCCGTTTATTACATAATATAATAAAATGCACCACCGCCTAACGCTTTGCAGCTTTATTGAGCCATGGTCAGATTCATCGCCGTCTGCGGAGCAGTCCAAAAAATCTAAAGCACTATCACTATCAAAACTAAAATCTCTTTCAGAATCTCATAAATCATCCGTAATATACACTCTGTCAATTGCTGAATGATTTCTAACAGCCATTTCTGATTAGACATGGCGGCAAACAAGTGAAGTTAGAGCATTGCATACCGAGTATTACCTTCAAATGCCGCAATGTAGTCGACGACTAACGACATGTGTTGGTCAAAGCCTAAATTAAATGTCTAAAACTGAATCTAATTTATTTCACTGGTTAAACGTTGAAAACGATGGTTGTTCACCTCAATACAGAAAGAAAAACACCTGCCCGCGAAAATCGCGGAATGAGCAAATTTTGCTACATTTGAGTTACCCGTGGAAATCGCGGGATGATCAGCCAGAGGGTTAACATAGATTATCGTTTTAATTGATTCTAATTTATTATTTCATTGACATTACGTCACTATTTTATTTGTCTTACTGTGCGTCAACTCCTGGTATTAAAACCATCTTTTTCCATTTTAATAATGCACATTTAAGTTATTCACCTTTTAAAATGATTTTTATCTTTTATAATATTTTAATACTATTTTTATACAATTTATAAAAATATGTCTTAATTTTTATACCATTACATTTTTTAAACACTTCTTGACTTCATAACAGTTTTCCTTGGTTTTCTCAATATTTTTATATTAGGCATCGTAATTTTCACTACATGAATCATTAGGATTTCCACATTACTGAATTTATTCAGTATCTTACAGAGATATCATTAATGATGTATCAAGTATCATTTTATTTAAGTACCGAGTACTTAATCATTTATTACTCACCCGAGTACTGAATAATCAGTAAGAAAACATCAGTGAAAGGAAGAATTTTCTGCTTTTGGAATTGAAAATATTCATCTCGAACATTTGTGTGTGACAGTCTTAAATAAATTTAATTGGTAATTTTATTTGTTATGTACTTTAATGAAAAAACTGCTTTTTTTACCATTTAATTTGAAATATGAATACGGTGGCACCTAATAATGGAGCATTCTCTTTCGAATTTCCATTCTAATTTCGACATCTTTGTTTTGTTGTTAGGCATATACAGTAGAATCTCGCTACAGCGATATCCTCTATAACGATAATTCTCTCTATTACGATATTTCTTCATAGTCCTGGCGGAATTCCCTTTAGATTAATGTAAAATAGTTCTCTGTATTACGATATCCTTTAAAACGATAATTCTCTCTACGAAGATGGTAATAACTATCCCTTACCTCACAATAAATCTCTCTACTACGATATATTTTTTTTTCTACGATGTATCAGAAGCCCAACTCATGCACACACATTGAAAGCTACTCAAAGAAAGTCGAGGTAAAATGTGGTTGGAACGGGTTGGACCACGCCTCTGCCAAAGAACGTCTTCTAAGTTTCATTTTGCTGATGTAACACTATGATAATGAGAAAGTGCATTTCTCGTAAGGTGGAAGGACAGTTGGCATTTCCTGGATGACACATCTTTGATTCCTATCCCCCCTCTTTAAAAAAATGGTCAAGGATTCATTTCACTGGAACTGATATAGAAAACGATACGTTCTTTTGACTGAACTTGAGTAAGAATTTTAACCTCCGATAAATCCTATCGAGGTCGATTATTACACGAAAATATTTTAAATTATTTATGAGTTTTGTTTACTTTGAAGTTTGTTGAGTGAAAATCGAAAGCAAATGGCTAAAAGAAAACAAATATCTATCGAAGTGATATTCAACATCAAAAAAGATTTTGATAAAGGCATGAAGCAAGCTGAGGTTTGCAGAAAATACTGACTTTCACAGTCGGCTGTTCCGATTTCTTTACACAGAATTCAAAATAAATAAGGATAAATTAATGGGTATGTATTTTCAATTAATATCTAACACATTTTAAAAAACGCTTTTGCGGCATTCAGGTATTATTTATTTAGACATTATATATTTGTTATTCAAACATGCTATAAATATTTATAAGCTATATCGCCGCTAGAATCCCTGGCGAGGCGGCAAGGGTATTTAACTAAAATTTGTGAGTGTTGTGAAAATTACTGAAAACTATAAACATGTTTTTCTCCTTTCATTTATTGTATATTACTTGCGAGGGTGTGCTGAATGAAAACAGAACACTTTCTGGTGACACCGCAGGGTATGGGATATATGAAGAACAAAAATCTTTTCTTTCCAATATTGATTCTCTCTATAACGATAATTCTCAATTCAACGATATATTATTTTGACCCCCAAAATATCGTTATAGAGGGATTTCACTGTATGATGATTAGGCTCGCGTATTCACACATAGTGGCGATGGATGTTTTACGGCAAGCGGTCAACCCCTTCTTTAGCTTGGAAAGCTCTGATTTCTCTAGCTGCATTGGTTTGTGTGCAATTTCTAAGGCCTATGAATCCGTTTTTATTCTTAGTTCAGGGTTATCCATGCTAATTATATTTTGAGATTTCATTTGTTCTATGGTATAATATGATTTCCATATTACGCAAGTTCAGCTGCTTGATATTACATATAAATGTATAGCAGATCGGTGAATGCAGTTCATTTACCTTCTATAGTGCTTAAAAGTAATTAAATTCTTCCAACTATTAGGTATCAGAGGATTATTTCCAAGCAACAAGAAAAGTAGGTAATTAGTTGGCAGAGTATCTATTTTATCAGCTCGTACTCGAAAGTTTTCTTCCGACATCTCTTATAAAATTGCAGAACAAACTTTTCGAGAACGTGATCTGCTCCGGCATCAAAACATTGGTGAAATGTCCGTGCTAAAGTTAAAAATCTAGTACTGGTTAGATAATCACTCACCCAAGGTTTAACCTATATACTGAGCCTTCGTCAAAACACAGAAATCACTTTCCTTGTCGAATTGAGGAGTTCTACACTTGCTTTATCATCCATCCAATCAGAAGCCCTCTCATAATGCATTTCTTGTTTTTCATGAAAGTAAAATACATCTTATTTTTGAGTGTTTTGTTCGTTATTTATTCACGTAAATTGCCAAATTTTCAGACTTAAAAACATTTTTGAGTAATTGAAAAGTATTTATATAAATATGTTATTACCAGAAATAGTTATTAGAAAATAGCCTAATTTAAATGTATTTGCAGTAAAGTATTGGCCTCCCTTCATTACGATGTAGATTGCACATAAAATGAGGTCTTTAAAATAAAAAATCTCCTTCTCAGACTCTCTTCAAATGGACAAATAACATCTTTGATGATACTCAGTTACTTTCGAAATTATTTAACTAATTGATCTATCTTGAAAACAACCACCAATTTTTCACTAATCTGAACCATGTTCTTTCATCACCCCTCCATCAGACCTTTGATTATATATATATGCATTTTCATTTAATCAACCTTTGAATTTGAATAGTAATGATAGCAATAATAAATAAATGTAAACTATAGCACATGGCAAGGTTTGTCCAAAATAAATGTTAAGGGTAAGTAATAATCTGGGTTTAAACATAGGAACACCGTGTATTTAAGAAGTTCTGCCCATGGCCACAAATTATGTAATGTAAATTATTAGGTTAGTAAAGATTTGCCAGAGTACCAAGAACTAGGTGAATTCGCTAAGTAGGCTAAGGGTTGAATAATACCGAGTACTGCGTACGCCTTAGTCATCGTCCATAAATTGTGTATGTTTGTTACTCACATTTGAAGAAGATAATACACCATGGAAATCTATCTGCATATTTGTTTTCTGTGATTTTTATTTCTCTTTCATGTGTACATGCTGCGCTATATGCACGAGGTATTGTCTGGCTTTTAGCGTATTCATTGATACAATCTTAAAAACGAAACGTTTTATCTTTAATGGAAGGATTTTGAAAGATTTATTCTACATACGTGTTCCTTCAACAGTCTTGTCTTTCGGAAGTATTAAAAAATATACATATATAAAATAACTGAAATATTTGTTATAGATGAGCAATCCGCATTGTGAATTAAACTATTAATTTCCGTAACATAGTTAATCAGCAAGTAACCAAAATGGTGATTGGTTTTATAACACATACTTTTATAATAATTAATTTAAACACACGAATTTTGAAAGAAATCAAAATGCTCAAAAAGTAACCAAGCTTTTTAAATGAGCAAGATAAATAAAATAAATCGATTTAATTATAGCCACTGCAATTTTTTTCTTCCCTCCTAAAACACAAGTCGAAATTTTAAAAAAATAATTTAGATGACTATTGTATCAATACGCTATTTAAGAAAATATCAATTTTATCAGAATTTAGTAATATGCACGGACTATCGCTTAGGAAAAATATTTAGTGCTTTATATTCTATAATTATTGAAAATGCATTTATTTTAAAAGTAAACTATAAACACCAAATATCCTTAACATCGTAAAATTGCAATGACATTTTGAAATAGTTTTTCGCTATTTATTTCAAGAATATCTTCTAAAATACTATTTTAAGCTAACATATTCCTCTCACATCATATTTCTTACAATAACTTCAATCTGCAAAATACTAAAAATTTATGATTTACATCTTTTCGAAAGCAAGGAAACGTTTTGACTTATGGGTGGCATTTGGACGTCGTTTGTCACTAAAAATTCCGATTTTCTGTTTAATCTCTTACAAAATACATTTTTGCTAACGCTCATCAATAGTTACTTGAATAATATGAACAGTGATTTTAATGCTAGGGAATACATAATTACATGTTTTAGACTGCATTTTCGCCTCGATAATTGATATTACGTAATTTTTGTTGCCAAACTAAGAAAAAAAAGATATAGGTAATAGGTATCTCTACTCTTTTGACATTTATATGAGTTCTATAAGTGGAAAATAATGATTTTAACACTTTAAAATGTCGAAATATTCCAATGCCACTTACAAGTAAACATAAACATCAACATTAATTAACTTTTAAGATTTATCCAAAAATTTTCAGATGATCTTATTTATGCTGTACAAATTGGCATGCTATTGTTATTGCAGACAATGAAATAAGGATTATTTTCTTTAAATATAATGATTTGTAATTTATAGTGGAGAGTTATCGACTGTGTGACAGAAGCTGCTTATATGTAACTACACAAGAACGATTCGAGTCAAGTTTATAGATTTACTGTGTGTGAAACTTCCAATGTACACTATAAATAATATACTGTGAAATAATTCTTCTTTACTGCAAAACCCATTAATACACTCTGTTCTTTCAGTTAAGAGTTGTGAAACCATGGAACTTAATTATAGCAGAAGAGAAAACTTGTGGTACTTGCACAGTACTGCAAGTTTTCTCTTCTGATATACAAAGCGTTCATAAACAAAAAAAAGTGTGCGTGTAATCGATACGTGCGATTGAAGTACTTTGATTTAGGATTCAGTTACAGCCAGATTCATTTTCTTTGTGGTGTTCATCCCCATGTTCTTAAACCGTTGTTCCGTCTGGAGGTTGTGTTAGAATCCAGAGAGTGTCCATGTATTATCCTTTAACTGTGTTCTTAAACTGTTTGCAGCCGGGGTTTGTTTCTTTGTGGTGTTCCATACCTGTGTTCTTAAACCGTTGTTTCGTCTGGAAATTGGGTTAGCATCCAGGAAGTGTCCATATGTAGTATTATTCTTTAAGAGTTTTCTTATGTCATTGTTCAGTCTGGAGGTTGGGTTTGAATGGGGAGAATGTCCATAGTCTAGTATTATACTTTAAATGTGTTCTTTAACTGATGTTTTCCTCTGTTTGTTGGGTTCGAATGCAGGTAGTGTAATTTTTATTTTTGTATTTTTCTATCACAGTGTTCTTAAGCGCTGATTTCGTCTGCTGGTAAGTTTCGAATTATTATTCTGTTTCCGTGCTTTTAAACTGCAGGTTCTGTCTTGGGATTGATCGCCTCCGTCTTGAGGTTGGGTTAGAATACACGAAGTGTCCATTTGTTATTCTTTTATTCCGTTCTTAAACCGTTTGCAGCCAGTGCTTATTTCTTTGTGGTGTTACATGCCCGTGTTCTTAAACCGTTGTTCCGTCTGGATATCGGGCTAGCATCCAGAAAGCGTCCGTGTTAAACACGGAGATATATTATAGGAGTGGACACTCTCCATAGCTGCTATACTGGATTTTTGGTATCCCAAATAAGTTTCAATTATGTAAACATTGGAAATCTAGTGACGTGCAGCGATCCTAACGGTAAAAGAATAAAGCATATCCCGTGCTGACGGAAAAATAATTTTACTTGTTTTTAATTTTCCAACCTAGCGTGTGAATGAGATTATGAATGCGAGCACTAAATTTTAATTATATTTTTTCACTTTTGCTTACCTGGTTGCCTTAGTAACAAATGAGTAAAAAAAGAAAAAAGATGTTCTATCTTAAGATAATTAAAATATTGAGTTTGTATTTGTTAACGAGTGCGTATATCGTGGCTGACAGAAAAGAAATTTTTCGTCTGCCACGGCATATATCTACATTATAGTCCGGCCACGTTAACTTGGCAGTCGGTCACGTGAATTTGGTCGAGTCCACTCGGTAAATTCGATAACAGGTTCTCCTTCGGGGTAAAATCAGGTATCCGTAATTGGCACCTTATCGCGGATACAGGAAATTTCTAGCACAATGAAGAATGAGCGTGCGGGGCGAGCGGAGCAGGGTGTGCCCTTTTATTCGCTTTCACTCTGGGGGGTGGGAGACCGGATGACCACCAGAAATTCTCCTCTTGGCAAAAAAAGCTGTAGCCAATTAAGCAGTAGCATGTAGTAACCTTTCAATGAGCGACCCCTCTCAAGGAATGAAATCGCCCAAGGTCGACTGCCAAGTTAAGGCAGCCAAACTATAGAAAACGGCTTAGAATTCATTACTGAATTCTTTATGTAACATGAATTTAATATTTTAATATGAGTTTTTAAATTTAAGGCTGTGTTAAAATTTGTCGCAGCATGAAATAAATGTAAATACTGCTTGTTTGAGTATGATCGTCATTATAAATAAACACTTTAAATATTGCATTCACACGAACTACATTCTTCTAAATTTACTAATATTTCTTAAAATACAGATTTTGGGCAAAAAGTAAAGGTGCGTTCAGACTACGTTCTTACTGTAGTTCGAGTTCTTATTGTAGCTATCGGTCTTAGTTGTGACGTCAGTTAGCGACGATAAAACCTGTTTCCTGGGATTTAAGTTCTTTCCAAATCCGTTCCTAATGTCTCTACGATCCCCCCTCTCCTTTTGTTGATACGTTTTCAAGGTGGGGAAAGGATGTCAACATCAATCATTCTTCCCGCATGCACTGTACTCAACCAATACCGTCGCTAAGGGAACAGGCCTTACAACTGTTTTGTGACGTCACCAGATGAAGATCTGAAGATCGTTCAGTTTAAAGCTTTACTTCAGTTAAGTGGTTTTGCTACAATGCTCAAGAGAAAACTATGCAGAATATATAGTGTTTTGAATACTCATGATTGTTTTTCGAGATAACAATTCAAGCCTTCTAAAAAACTATTTATAGAGAAATACTTCTTATCAGAAAAATTAAAGATTGCATCAGTGTATTTAAATTCATTTAGAAAAATCAGCATAATGTAAATTACTTACCAATATTTTACTTGTAATATCAATACTACTTATATATCATTTTTGGCATTCATTTATTTAAAATCATTTCAGATTACTTATTTAAATTCTTAAGTATAAAAATTCACGCATTTATGGCAAATCTTAAAAAGAAAAGAAAAACCTTGACGAAGAAAGATTTGTTGATAATTTTACAAAGTTTTAATTTATACATGCCCAACAGCATTATTTAAAAGAAGTAGAACTTTGTATATTTTTATCCCTAGTAATATAAACACTTCAATTTCTTTCATTGACGCAACTGCCCTATAAAAACGAACAAGATAAGCTAAAATTTTTGAAAAAAAAATTATATTTTGTCACTAAAAGATAATTATTAGGATATAACATTATGTTTTTACATTTTATAAGTATTAATGCGTAAAATAAGAGAAATTTTGAAATTTTTCCATAATAATTATTAGATTGTAAGCTTTTCAATTTCTTATTTTATATATAAATTTAAAGCACATTGTAGATTCAATCAGTAAGCAATCAGATATTCATAATTTCATTTTGCCTTCCTTTGTTCTTTGTTCTTAATTAAATTTCAATTATTTTAATAAAAAAAAATAGAATTTAAAATATTTAGTTATTTTTTTTAAAGTAACAATATAATAGGTAAACAAAATAAATAAATTCAACAAATAAAATAAACGAAATATTTTATGGTCACAGTAGTACAAAACAATCAGACCATAATAATTACAGGTGCTGAGAAATGTATTTTTAATTATTAATTCAAATAAATGGTGCAACGGTTATCATTAAGTGCATAAGAGTGAAAAATATCTTCTATTGTAAGTACACTACATGAAACAGTAAAGAGTTGATAAAAATAGAAGTACTAAACTGCTTACATAGTTAAATGAAAGTTACGTTATTCAATAAAAAAATACTTTTTTGTGTATAACTAAAACCAAAAAGTGAACTGATTGGATAAATATTGAAAATAGGGGCAAATTTTTATTTCAATTTTTAATAGGAATAATGTTAAATTGAAATCAAAATTGAAATCTTAGAGGCTATCCCGTATTGAAAAATATAAATACAAGTAGCAATACAAGCTGAAAATTTATGACTGCAAAATATAAAAAAATTGGGGGTGGGGGGTGCAGGTGGAGAGAGAAGGATTTTTTTCTAAACTAATAAATTAATTAATTAAAATAGAAACGGGAGTGAAGAAAATGAACGAAAATAGCTATAATAGGTAAAGTAGATTTCAAAGTTATTTCTAGGTAGAATACTTGAAATAAAAAAATGTACAAAAGTTTAGTATTGCTAAAAAAGCTAGTCTATGAAAGAAGAATGGTAATAGATTATAAAATATTAGCTTAAAACGTTCATAATTATATGTCTAAAATAAATTTCTGTGAAAAATAATTGCAATCATACTATGCTAGAGATTATATTTGCATATATTTACAATAAAAACATTTAACAAAAATAATTTTTTCATGTAAAAAATATATATCAAGTTCAATTTTATGTGAAGCAAACTATCACTAGCAGTTACCTTTTAATTATCATTATACATTAAAAACTTATATGAACAATTAAAATAGCTGAATATGTAGAATTTAGAAAAAATAGATTTAATTATTAGAATTGTAACTCTAAACACATACATATAATATAATATAACCGACATAAATATAAATGCAATTTCAGTACTTTCGTGCTTTTTATAATATATATATTTGCATGCTATTAATGACTATTAATGACTAATTTTCTTCTTTAGAAACAATAATTATGAAGTTTTTTAATAATATCCGTATATTTTATGCTAGCTAATTAAACTCATCCAAAATTTTCTTTCATATAAACTGTTACCAAATTAATACTTTAGAAAATAAGTAAATAAGCAAAAAACTCTGGACAAATGATTAAGCAGGAATTTTAGATTCAAAGCCGAAATCTTTGAACAGCTGTGCACAAAGTTTTATAGAAAAATAAAACAAAACAGCTGAAAATAAATCTTGTGCATAATTCATTAATATATTTAAGATAAAAGAGCTATTCCAAAACTTACAATATTGTTAAATATTAATATAGTACTGTTTTTCTTGTTTCTTTCGCCATATCATAAATTAATAAAATAAACTGTCAGAGTACAAATAAATAATCTTTCAGCTAATGCAATGTAAGAAATCAAATAAATGATTTTTTCTTATACATATGTAGTTATTTTAAGTTTATTATACACTATACTACCAATGAAGTGCATCACACATCAAAAAACGAAATTTTCATGAAAAGGTTAAAAAAATTTAACAAATCGTATATACACATACTTCAGATAATAATAATGTAATAACAAGGTACTTCAGATAATAATAATGTAATAATAGGGTACTTTAGATAATAGTAAAGTGATACTTCACATAAATTCTTATTTAAATACTTTTAATAAGAATATATCTCATAATATGTACTAAATAAACTGAATAATAAATAAATGGAAACATGGGCGCCCATAGGGGAGGCAAGGTAGGGCACTTGCCCCCCCACCTAGAGATTTAGGTTACTGTCTCATGATGTAAAAAAATCGCAAAAACAGTACTAAATTTGTTAAATATTTGAAATTTGCCCCCCCCCATAAAAATTCCTATGGGTGCCCTTGAATGGAAACTTACCCTAGATGACTTGGTAATTTTGTAATTTTTCCGGGGAATCACTTAGCGAAGCATTTTTCATTTGATCGTCTTTCGGAAAGCGAAAAACAGATGCTGTATTTCCACAAGCATAATTGCTTGAACATCCTGGAACCATGCAACATGACGGCATTGTTAAATTTACAAGTAATCAAGCGATGGAAAATGATTTTTATCTGGTTTACCACGTGGAAAAAGACGCCGCTAAAAATGATTTTGTTTAACCTGTCGGAGAAGCAGGTGGAGCAAGTGTCGATCTTCATTTGTGACGTCACGAGGAACTGGTCTATCCAGCTACAAGGCCTTTTCCCCCTTTATAGATGGTGTTGACTCAACCCTTTTTTGTTTCACCCAGACCCCCCCCTCCCCCCCTTAGAGTGTGAACGCTCTGATTTTTGGTGTTTACGATTTTTGCAACATTAGCTACAAGAAGAACGGTAAAAACGCTAGTCTGAACGCACCTTTACACGACATTACTTCGCTTCGAAAGTATTGCCTATATCAATTACGAAATAGTATTCTGAGACAATTATGTAATTAAAACACATCTGAAGCCAGTAATTATTATATATCACGTTCATAAGTCTATGGATTTAATTTTTTGAAGTTCTGCTAATTCAACGATCCCCATTTAATTCGCCTCGAAGGAAATATACCTGAGATGCGCAGAAACAGAAGATGCGCAGTTACCCAGTGTGCGTAGCGCCATCTGTTTACAACAACGGCGTTATACAACTTTCTAAGAGAAGTGTCCCCTCTTATAAATTTGCCTTCGTGGTTTTTCCGTAGGGTTTGAATCGAGAAACTGTGTTCCTAAACTGGTGTTTTCTTCTGTTGGTTGGTATCGAATGCACGTAGGGTCTATTATTGCGTTTTCCTATGGCAGTGTTCTTAAACCTTTGTTTTCCTCTGCTGGTTTTGTTCGAAGTATTATTCTGTTTCCGTACTCTTAAAATGAAGTTTTCGTCCACTAGTTTGGCTCTATTGCAGGTTCCATTTCATCATGTTTTTCTATCACCGTGTTCTTAAACCGTAGCTTTCGCCTGCTGCTTGGTTTCGATCGCAGGCAGCTTCCGCTTTTCCAAAACCATGTGAGCGTTATTTCCGTCAGAAAAAAAAAAAATCTGAGTTACTCCCTAGTTTCGCCTAAAGAAGTTTTACTTTAAAAATGTGTAAAGAAGTACAAAAAAAGTGTGCAACATGCGAAATCCTCTACATTTGCAGCTGAGATAAATAATATTTTTTCTTATTAAACATTTATCCACACACATCATTAAAATACAGTGCTATAAATTTATAACAGTTTATTTTTCGTACAAAATAATACAAGCAAATACCGTAAAACCCCGACTATAAGCGCGCTACCCCACCCCAATTGTTTGGAAAAGGACGAAACACACACGATCCCGGCGACTGTCATTGCTACGAATTGTGACGTCTACAAGAAAGGCAGTTGTCACGTCATCGCCTGGGGTCGGAGGAAGGGGGCAGTTATAAAATCCTTCTCCTAATTTAACTGATTACGAATTTGCAGAAGAGGGGCTTATAATCGGGATTTTACAGTAAATAAATTTATAATTTAGCCATGTAAACATACATTTTTTACAAATGAAACCCTAGTCAAGCCCGTCGTAATGGAATTCTTAACCACTACGCTTCTATTGAGAGAACTTTCTAATGTGAGCCATGCCCTTGCGTCCGAGCTGATTTGATTTGATATTATGGCTAAAGTAAAGCTACACGAAGGCTATCTGCCTAAAGGAGGCGGGGAGGGACGCCTTTCCTGAAAGACAGTTCAGCGGGCTATAATGCGTAAACACATCACATCTGGAGAAAATTCCTCAAAACTCCAGATATTTGGATCAATACGCGTGCAGTGGGCTAGAATATTGGATCTTCACACTGCGGCCATTTACCATGATCAGTTTCCTATCCACTCGACCATGGTCGACCAGTCTTTTGTATCGAAAATAAATTTGTGATTTTATCGAATTGGCGAATTGCACATTACTAGACCATAATCTCATACCCATGTTCCTCTAATATGGTAACGAGAATAGTGCTATTTGAATTTGTAGTCTTCTTTTTCGTAGGCTTCTTCGTATTTAAATTTGTTGTCTATGGCATCCTTATACAGACATAAATTAATATTTTTACTTCCTTGTACGTAGTATAAGGAAGTAATGTGATCCCGAAAAATTTTGGGGGCCAAATTTCGACAAAAAAACCGATTTTGAGTACCTCTAAATTTAATTTTAAGAATTTTTTCGATGCATCTCATCGTAGGCTAGCATGCACGATCATATTAAGGCGTCTGCAACTCATTTTGACCAGCGGCGGGTCTATTGTGGTCAGTTTTTCCATGCCGTCTGTACGTACGTACGTATGTATGTAACTCGCATATCTCAAAAACTATTGGTCGTAGAAAGTTGAGATTTGATATTTAGGATTTTTCTATGATCTAGTTGTGCACCTCCCCTTTTGGTCGCAATCGAATGTATAGTTTATGTACAGGACCGCCCAAAAGATTCGAAATACATTACGCTCTATGGGCCGAAATTCATTGAACTCGCCTAACTCAAAAACTATTAGGCGTAGAATGTCGAAACTTCATATTTTGGATAGTTGTAACATCTAGTTGTGCACCTCCCCTTTTGGTTCCATTCGACTGGATAGTTTATCTACAGGACCGCCCAAAACATTCGAAATACATTTCGCTCAATGGGCCGAAATTCATTAAACTCGCATATCTCAAAAACTATTAGGCGTAGAATGTCGAAACTTCATATTTTGGATAGTTGTAACATCTAGTTGTGCACCTCCCCTTTTGGTTCCATTCGACTGGATAGTTAATCTACAGGACCGCCCAAAACATTCGAAATACATTACGCTCAATGGTCCGAAATTCATTAAACTCGCATATCTCAAAAACTATTAGGCGTAGAATGTTGAAACTTTATATTTAGGATTGTTGTAACATCTAGTTGTGCACCTCTCCTTTCGGTTCCATTCGACTGTATAGTTTATCTACAGAACCGCCCAAAAGATTCGAAATACATTACGCTCTATGGGCCGAAATTCATCAAAGCGTTTTTTAGAGGTATTGGGCTATTTCAAACGACTCAGAAGTGATATATGCTGTAAAGAGTTAGAAAATGAATTTCTCCATTTAAAAAAGTCTCTTTATCATTTACAGTTCTGCTACAGGAACTCTCAAAAGATTTCCAATACATTACGGTCAATGGCAATTTTAGGGGCATTCATCCATTTCAAGCACAATACCGTCCTACCACATAAGTTAGGTAATGGCCCGACCACGGTCACGTGCCTCCCTCAAGAACTATGCCAAAAGTCGCCAAGCTTGGCGACTTTTGGTGTAC
Source organism: Cheiracanthium punctorium (assembly GCA_038373885.1). Lineage (NCBI taxonomy): Eukaryota > Metazoa > Arthropoda > Arachnida > Araneae > Cheiracanthiidae > Cheiracanthium > Cheiracanthium punctorium. The sequence continues at coordinate 97,156 of JAWZYV010010737.1, read as the reverse complement.
GTGTGTTCATATTTAACTCTCAAATCTCAAAAACTATTATCAAATTTCATATATAAGATTGTTGTAACATCTACTTGTGCATCTCGATTTTCGGTTCCAATCTACTGGAGAGTTTATTTACAGGACCACCGAAAAGAATTTCAGTACTTTAATTTCTATGGACATCTTCAATATAATACAATTGTAGACAGTCATTGTTTGGTCCATGCCCAAAATCTCGCCGTCTGTCCTCTTCCTTGGCGAGTTTTTCCGAAATGTCGCCAAATTTGGCGATAGTCAGTCATTTGGTCCATGCCCAAAGTATCGCCATTTGTCATCGTTCTTGGCGAGTGTTGGCGAAATATCGCCAAATTTGGCGATAATCTGTCATTGTTGGCCCATGCTAAAAATCTCGCCAAATGTCGTCGACATTGACGCGTTTCGCCGAAATATCGCCAAATTTGGCGCCAAAAATTATTTCGTATTTTGTATAACTCTAAAACTTTAACCCGTAGAATTTTGAACTTTTGTATTTAGAGCTATATTATAATATCTAACTGTTTTCAATATCTTTTTTGACAGCAATCGACTGGGAATTTATTTACAGAGCCAAATGACTTTAAATACATTAAGGTGTATGGATGCATTCAATTCATTGAAAGTCTGTGGTCAATGACTACTTTAGCTATCCCCAAAATCTCGCAAACTATCTCAAGTTTCTCGGCTTTTGGTGAAATATTGCGAAATAAAGTGTCAGAAGGAAATCTTCCAAATTGAACTCAGCTTGGCGATATCGAAGTATTTGGCTAGAAATCGCTAAACTTTATTGATATTTTATCTCTTTCAAACAAATAAGTTTAGAGGAAGTGCGTAGAAAATATTTTTGATTTAATAGGCGTGCAAGGAAGTCATGTGTTGGACACATCAGATTTTTTTTTTTTTTTTCATAAGCAACTTATGTCCTCCAACCTTTTTCTTGCTCTCATTAAGCTTGTACGTCAAGTCTGAAAAAATGTATTGTTTCTCATTATCACTACCGCTGAACCCCCCAACAACAGGTAATGCGTATAAACATGCTGTTACGATATACATTTTGCAGTAAATCACTTTCAGTACATAGCATTATTTATAAAATATACCATAAGATCTTCCCCTTTATTTTACACTTGTAAATTCATGTATTATATCACTTTAAAGTATTTTCTCAGTTGAATCACCTAAAATCTAGAAAAACGTGAAATTCTTTTAACATTCGCACTACTGTATCGTATCCAGACGTGACATTGGTGTCATTTTTAATTCGTGAGAAGTCATATATCAGTCAAACGTACTCAAATGATTAGTTAGTTTCTATAAATCTTATATAATAAAATCCGAGAGTAAACATTGTATGTAGCTATGTAGGTTTGTAGGCAAGTTTGTGACCACCGATCTTTTTGCGCGCGTCTCTGGATCGCATTGCGCCGAGACGGTTTGTCGCAGACCTACCGAATTTTGCATACGGCTTCACTAGGACAGATCCTAACACGCCTTGGAGCGATTTCTTCGAAATTCGAATTAGAAAATGTTCTATTTTATGTTTTGTGCGAATTTTAGCGATTTTTCTCGCTTAATACGTAATAACGCCGGTCATTACACTCGCAAGAAAACGAAATTTACATCATCGGATACAGGAGAAATTTTTCTTTTAAAAATTGTTTGTTCGGACTGTGTAACATAATTGACAGATTTTTGGGAATTTTTCAAATAAAATTAAATTTGACGCTGACTTTCGTAAAATATTTTTAGAATTGCTGCATCTTGAATTCTATCCGTCACAACTTTTTTATATTTTGTCAAATGACGAAGCATACAATTCGCTAGCTTTTAAAAGAAGAACGGAGGAAAAATATAAATTAGGAGTTTTTTTTACGAATTTTTAAGTAAAGAACAATTTTCATTTCAATTGCCGCAGCTTAAAATTTTCGGTATGATATCTTGCGTTTTGGTTGTCTTGGAGACAGTAACAATTATTAAAATTGACAGTTGAAAAAAAAATACTTTAAAATAACTGAGTTTTCGCATGTGAAAAGTGCGTGATTTTGATGTCATAAGTTTAAAACCTCTTTCGAAACTCAATCAGAATAACGGACTCACAAGCAAAACATACGCCACGCATGAAATAATTCTATATTTTACTTTACGTTGCCAGATAAATAATTGAATGCTGTTTTTTCACCAGTGAATTAATTATCCAGCATTATTTTCGATTGAGATTTTAAACGGGTCATGTTTTCGAATAGCAGGAAATATAATGCGGTATTAAACAGGGGCTGATTATGGCAAACAGGGACCCCGGGCATTAATGAATTTGGCCTCCATCTATTAAATTTGTTTTATTTTTCATAAAATATGTTTATGAAAAAGAATATTTCAGAACAACGTTTGAAATTGGGGCCATTTCGAGCCGGAGGCACTGGGCAAAGTCCCGATTTGCCCGTGAGATACTAGGTCCCTGGTGCTAAATACGCCAATCTGACAATAATTAAGCATACAAATGTATGGAGAGCTGTTTTAGTGGCAACCATAAAGTGAAATGATTATCGTTTATGCTAATGCGTAAATTGCAAAGAATCACCAAAGTGTAAAAGGCTACATTCCTGGCAAATATCTAAACCGTTTTTTTTTTAAATTAAGCATTAACGGTTGCAAAACGAAAATATATTGTATTGGTATCAGTAAAAGATAGTATAATTAATAGTAAGTAGATATGATAAGGCAATATTGATCAAACCACAATATACCGCATTAATAAATATTTTGTGTACACTATAAATATTTTGTGTATAGATTTTTTGTATGTCTTCTATTCATTTTTTGACAGCCGTATTACATCACAGCTAACAAAACATTAAGTAATTCTACGTCCCTTTAATATATCCCGCGGTAGTTTCAACAGAACTTTCTTTTTTCTTGGAGATTCTGTTTTCTCACAAGTATTCATGATCACATTTTTTAGGAAAATGTTCTCTTCTTGCCTTGCAAAGAGCGGGTACCCAAATATTTAATCTATATAAATAAAATTAGACTTTTGTCTGTACATTTCTTGGAATTCAAAAATTTTGCGATTCCTATCCGTTTCAAGCACCCGGGAATCCGATGCGACCCTCAAAAAAAAGTTTGTCTGTCTGTCATTCTGTCGTTCTGTCATTCTGTCATTCTGTCGTTCTGTCAGTGACGCTTTTTATGTTTAAGCATCACGTAAAAACGACTGAAGCGAATGATATGAAATTGGGTGTCATGATAGGTGGTCACTCAACTTAAAACATAGCCGTCGAACTTTTAAAAAATCTGGATTGGATTTTGAGATTTTGCGGAAATCCTTTCAAACTGCGTAAATTTGTGTTCAAGCATCACGTAAAAACGACTGAAGCGAATGATATGAATTGGGTGTCATGACAGGTGGTCATTCAACTTAAAACATAGGCGTCGAATTTTTAAAAAATCTTGATTTTGAGATTTTGCGAAAATCCTTTCAAACTGCGTAAATTTGTGTTCGAGCATCACGTAAAAACGTCTGAAGCGAATGATATGAAATTGGGTGTCATGATAGGTGCTCACTCAACTTAAAACATAGGCGTCGAATTTAAAAAAAATCTTGACTAGATTTTGAGATTTTGGGAAAATCATTTCAAACTGCGTAAATTTGTGTTCGCACATCACGTAATAACTGCAAAGGTGAAAAGATGATATTTGCTGAAATGATAGGTGGTCTCTCCCCTTAAACTATTAGCATCTAATTAAAAAAAATCGATCAGATTTCGAGATTTTGCGAAAATCGTTTAAAACTGAGTGAATCTTTGTTCCCGCATTACGTAATGACGACTAAAGCGAATGATATGAAATTTGGTCACATGATAGATGGTTGCTCAACATAATTTACAGGTGTCCAATTTTTTAAACATTTTTATTAGATTTTGAGATTTTGTGAAAATTCTCTCAAAATACGTTTATATTTCTTCAAACATCACGTAATAACGACTAATACGAATGATACAAAATGTAGTGATATGATAGGTAGTTGCTAATCTTAATTTATAGGCGTTGAAATTTTAAAATATTTTTCTTACATTTTGAGATTTTGCGAAAATTGTTTTAAAATGCTGAAATTTTGTTCCAGCATCACGAAATAAAGACTACAGGGAATGAAACGAAATTGGGTGACAGGATAGGTTGTCACTCAACTTAAATTCTAGGCTTCAAATTTTTCAAAAATGTTGATTAGATTTTGAGATTTTGCGAAAATTATTTCAATATGCGTAAATATTCGTTCGCGCATCACATAATTACGACTAAAGCGAATGAAATGATATTAATTAGTTACTCTCTAACATGTAATAGTTTAACAATACATAAAAATTATAACTTCGCTTTCTTTACTTTGGAAAGATACTACATCCATTCTGTGTACTCCTACAATGCTGACGAAAGTTCTTACTTTTTGGAAATTTGCATTCACTAACCCGTCAAGGACGGGTACTTCAGCTAGTATTAGCTTAAATGGTGAAAAATAAGAAAAAAAGCAATATTTCAGTAAACAATAAAAAAATATCACGTTTCAAGTAATTTAAAATTCAACTTAATTATCTATTATATTTTTGGGAAAAAAATTAGAACTATAAATAAAGTGTTTTTTGAAAGAAATTTTGAGGCCCTTCAAATCTGTGGGTCTTGGACAAATTTGAAGCAACGAAATAAAACAAATTATTAAAAGATAAGACGTTGGCATGCCAAACAGATACAAATTACTTAATTACTAATAATAAAAATAAACACGAAATTCGTAAAATAAACACGAATAATGAAAAGGCAAAGATTTTTATTTAAATTTCGTCCATATAGATTATGTGCATGACTGAAGTTAGGTAACATTAGTAGAATTTGAGTGATTAAAATAGTATATTAAGCATATTTGAAATTGGATTAGTCAAAAAAACATCAAAGAACTGTATCGTAATATTAAAGAGATTTTTTGCTTTAAAACCTTCCCGCGGTTGTTACGTAAAATCCTGTCTAATGCAGCCCAGTTTTCTTTGCAACGTATCTATAATTTAAATTGTGTATAACACTCACGTATAATAAAAGATGTTTCTATGTTAACATTTGTAAGTATTTTTGAAATGTATTTTTAATAATTACAAATCTTCTTGTCAAAATTTAATGTTTTTTAATAATTTTGAAGCTGGATGAAAATTTTGGTGTGAAAACAATTTTACATTATCTTTCCATTTCTAAGACGCTCAGAGGGTTAAAAATAAAGCATAGAATAATTTCACTAGGTATCCAATATCATGTTACAAAGCTTCGAAATATATTTTGTTTTAGGGCAAAAGGTATGCTGAGGATTATTTTATGATTAATTAATCAGAACTTCTATCTTCTAATAAATTATTTCTTACTTCGAAAGTGTAAGACACACAATCACTGTTACAAGCTTAGAAAAAGAAATAAAAATTTGCTAATTTATAACACATTCTATAATATGAACATCTGAGTCAAAATACTAGCATACTAAAGTAGGAACAATTATTCCACAAAGTGTTATCATGTAGCCACCCTTTCCAAGGACTGATTCCTAGCATTGTTGATTTATTATAAACTGATGTTTCAATTTCAAAACTGATGTTTGCATCATGCTATGACAGTTTACTTATTATTTTCAGCCGGTTTCGGACAGTCTGAGTTGAAACCGTGGTGAAAGTAGCCGAGCAAAAGTGTTGTTGGAGAAGAGTAGCGTTCATATTCCGGTGTCTCCGAGCCGTTAACACTAAATAACGATCTTCATTGGGCGTTGTTGCCCGTCTACGACTTTGCCCTGGTCTTCGGCCTGCACTTCCAGTCGCCAAAAACCGGTTCCAGATCCTGGACACTCCAATGGCTTGAGCTACTTCGGCTTGAGTTTGTCCCCCTTCTAACCTACCGACAACTCTCCAAGCTTCTGAATCGGTTAAATGACTTCGCTGAGACATCGTACTCATCGAAACAAAGCAGTCACTGAATGCCGATCATCCTTGTCTTCATTGACTTTTATTCAGTTGAAAGTCCAATTTCATTAGCTGCCGCTGAAGCGGCGTTTTTGACGTCGAACTCAAAATTAGCATACTCCACAGTTTGAAAATCAGAAACATTTGCATTTGTGATTCTCTTCTTCCATTTTCGGCAAAACATATTTCGCTTATCTTTATTTTATATGAAACTTACAATATCCTTTAATTGTTTTGAGCAGTGTATTTAAAATGTATGCTTAAAGTATGTGATGTATTTATTAAAAAAAGAAAATTCATATGATTCTGATGAATAGAGATATCTAATACAAATAGAAAAATTTTAATAATATCGTACTCTTTTAAGTAGAACTAAACAGTTTTTTTTTTTCAAGTAAGAATTATTAAGTATATGCGTATTATAAAAATAAGATCACAAAATGACTTTTCAAATGGCTTTCTCCTAATTTATGTGAAAAGAAAACGATATAAATATTCGTAGGGCTTAGCATATTCTATGCATCTCATATTTATAGCTGAGACTTCTATCCATAATTTACTGGAAATTTACGATTTTTTATTTTTTTTCCAAATACGAAAATCTGTTTTGACATATAGCTGGCATTTTGCATATCATTTTTCATGCAGAATTTAGATTTTGCTTTTAACGTGATACATTGAAAGCATTTGGACGCTTGAATTTTGTATGAACCCAAAGGAATAAATCAAGTATATATTTATACTGCAATTATAAAATATTTAACATAATCTAATTGACTGAAATTTCATTGCATATACTGGAGTTTATGTACTTATTTATTTACTTACAATTTTATGCTATATATACATGAAGATTCTTACTGCACACATTAAAAAATTCAAATTGCATTACTTTATAATGAGATGAAAAGCACTTAGCACTAATAACTATTCATGAAACAGCATATTTCTTTCTGTAATAAAAAAAAATGTAATTCCATCAAATAACAAATGCAATATAATTCGTTCACTTTATCTGCATAAAATACAGAGTAATGTATCCTAATCAATCATTTTTAAGAAATACAATTTACATATTCTACTTACATCATCGGGATTTAAACAGGGTGATTTAACATTTGGAATGTTGGTCACAAGAAATCTGTTGGAAACAAAGCTTCCTCGTATTTTCTTAGAATTACTACTTAGGAAAGGTAAATACACTTGTATTGATGACCTTCTTTAGAATAGTGGTAAGGAAATTCATGGAAGCCTTGTTTCCTTGAGGTTCTTAGTAACAGACTGATTATTATTATTATTATTATTATTATTTTACAGTGAGCATCAATAGCACCTGAGATATTTTTGTCAGTTTTTGTACTTTTTGTCCAGAATGCTATGAACATGAACAACTTCTGAATAAGTTATTTTGCTTACGCATGAATACTGGCAGCTGATAGTCTCATTTACATTAAAGAAAACAAAATTTAATTTCATTTACATTAAAGAAAATTAAATTTAATTTTTGTTAAATTAATTTAACAAAATTAATTAATATTTTATAATAAGTAACACAAGTCACAGGACTTGTGTTACTTATTATAAAATATTTCTTTTCTTGCAGAAAAATTTTTAATTTACGTTCCGCATCTTCTTAACACAAACTCACCAAACACCTGACTGTGATGGTTTGAAATAATCATTCCATCTTCGGTCTTGCTACAGTGGCGTAAACTATCCTTAATAGCACAGATGGTCACAAAAGAGTCGCTGTGACGTCACAGAGGGTCACAATTGTCACAGGACTGTCACATACTACTCACATTGTGACTTGTGAGTGATGTGACTCTACTGTGTGGTCACTGTGAAGTTTATTTGTGACCAGTCACCAGGTGACGTCGCCGTGAAGTCACCATGTGACTAGCATGTGATCGGTCGCTAAGTGACTCCACTGTGAAGTCACCACGTGACTAGTATGTGATCGGTTGCTCAGTAACTCCACTGTGAAGTCACCATGTGACTAGTATGTGATTGGTCGCTCAGTGACTCCACTGTGAAGTCACTGGTGACTATTTTGTGACTACTGATTTTTTTGGACTTCAAAATGACGTCACACTGGCCGCTTTTGCGAATTTGGAAACAGACTCATTTCTTCTAATATTTTATGGCAATTTCTTTCGTGAAACATTTAATAAATAAATCCGAAAATAGTAATTGAATAAAACTTCGCAGTTATGTAGTAATGGAATTTAGTTTAAATTATTAACTTTTAAATTATTTCGTTTAAACAAGACAATGTTATTTATAAAAAAAAATATTATTCTTAACAATATTAGAGTTAAGAGTTCTAATCACAATGGTGAAAACTAAGTATCTGTGAATAAAATTAACAATTTCTTTCCTATCCCCATGGCATATATGTTTCGATAGCGTATGTAAGGTTTAAATTTCGGATGGAGGGAGGGACTATCCGGTATTTTCAACCTTATTGTTACTAGAGTAAATACAAATGTCTCATAATTGCTGTTTTTAATAATTGGTTTAAGTTTTCAGATCCCCTCCCCCTTTAAATACGTCTCTGGTATGTTTGAAAGTTACACTACTAAAAATTTGAGATAAAACTATGGGTCTAAGTCAAAAATACTTTATTTTATCAATGCATGTTTTTCCAATTAATTTTATTTATTTTGATATGAAATCCCTTTTAGGCAAAATTTAGAAAATATATAAATCTTATCCCTCATACCTTAATATATATCAAACCTCACATGTCGCACATTACAAATTTATTTCATAACCGAATAGAAAATTTCAATAAATCAATAGTTTTTTCGGATGAATACCTAAATAAAACAGCACATTATCTCCTGAAAATAATTTATGTGGAAAAAGAAAGATTTCCAAGATTTTTAATTTATAATTATTAATTATGATATTTTTTATATTATTTATAAAATAAATATATATATTTATATATAAAACTTATTTATAAAATACTCACAGAAAAATTTTAAATTTCCAAAAGAAGCCGTCAGAACTAGCTTTTGCAGCTCTCAGTTTACTTTTAAAGGTCCCCGAGAACGGTAATCATAGCGTTGCGGTAAGATGCTGGGCTAATAACCATCAGATCCCTGGTTCGATTCTGGACCTCAACTTTTTCTTGCCTGAGAGTTTGGTGCTGCCATCTGGTGTATATTTTCGGTAACTCTTTTTACCCGAATTTTTTCGCTGTCGCAAAACTGTCTCATCGTGACTTCTCTGAACGGTCGCAATGCGACTACACAGCGAGAGGACATAGGGACTCTGGCGTGACTTTGCTGCGGAGTTGCGGCGACTGTTTGTAACTCTATTGTGACAGTATTGTGTGGTCGCATTTCAGTCACAGGGGACTGTTGTGCTATTAGGGATAGCAAGGCCAGTGCAGCACAGTGTTCAAACAATGTTTTATCGCCAATTAGCTGGTTATGTTGAAAATCGGACGACTCGTTTAATTTTGTCATTTTTCCTTTCATATGAGTGAGGTACTGATGTTATTTCGGAAAAGATTTCATTACGAACTTCTCATGATATACCATCTACATGAGTGGCAGGGACTGGTTGGTTCAGATTGGTAAATATATTTCTTTCATACTGCCTTAGAAAGATGAATGGGCGATTGTCTTGAAACTGTGCGTATTACATATCTAATATCTTGCATTTAATTGTACCTCGCATAATTCCTTAATATTCGTAGCATAACCGATTTCTATGTGTTTTTGTTATGGCAAATATATTTTCCATATCATGTAGAAAAGAATGATGTTTCCTCATTCTATTTTTTTTTTTTTTTCATAAGTTTAACTATAAACGGATCCTCAACGTTCTGACATACTGTTTGTTTTGCAAGAACTGGGAAGTAATTTTTTTATAGAGTATGGTAAGCTTCTCAGTTATCAGATTCATCCATTCTTTCTTATCTTTGGCTAATTCCAGAGATATCAAGATTAAAAGGGCTGTGTGTTTTAATTTTATGAATATATTGTGTTTTTGTTAGATTCATAACTATATCCACGATTCTGAATTTTTTCATGAATGCTTCACTTAACTTACTGTGCGTCATTATAATGCTAATGTTGATCTACAAAATATGAAAGTACACAAAATACATATGCCAAACATCAGTCATACTTCACACTTTATCCTGAATATTATATGGTTCTCGTGACACACCCTGAAACAAATTTGGTTTGGTGCGGGTGGTATTTTTAGACACATCTTCAGTAGTAGTTGCTTTGTAATCTGATTCCAAAAGTTCATCATTTGAAACTACAGGATATTAAAAATTTTGCAAACAAAAGTCTAGACATAACCCTAATATACACAGTCGTCAAATGTTACTAACAAACATTGTTTTTAGGCCTTTTAAGCTCTTATTTGCATCAATCATACTGACCATAATCTTATATTTCCAACTATATATATTCGCTACTCAATTTGATAGATTGTTATTTTGTAAAAAATCCAGTGTTTTTCATCACATGCAACAGCTATTTTTATGCTTTCATTTATAACGTCAAATGCAGTAGTTCTTTTCATGCACCACTGGATAACTTAACACGCAACAGAAAAAAATGCTTCTACAGAATGTCTTTTTTTTATAATAAGCAAAATGATATTTACAAAGTATGATTTATTGTACACGTTAAATTGTAATTACTCCTTATGTTCAGTTAATCTTATAAATAAAAATGAAATTCTGTTTGTTTGTTTGTTTGTTTATTTGTTTGTTTGTTTGTTTGTTTGTTTGTGGATTTGATTCGTATACAAATCCACAAAAATGGACCTATCGGCCTGAAATTTAGTACAGATATGTAAAATAATATAGAATAGCTCATAGTCCACTTTAAAACTTTGAAAGTCCACCCGTTCCCGGAATTTAAGAGATTTTTTATGCTCTTCACGCAAAAATCTTTCCGTAATTGTAACCCCTGTAGTGAAAAAAGTGTGAAATAAGGATCGTGGTTGCCATGTGTGGCGATTTTGCCGAATAAAATGTCGTTCGTATACAAATCCACAAAAATGAACCTATCGGCCTGAAATTTAGCACAGATATGTAAAATAATATAGAATAAATCGTAGTCCACTTTAAAACTTTGAAAGTCCACCCGTTCCCGGAATTTAAGAGATTTTTTATGCTATTCACGCAAAAAGCTTTCCGTAATTGTAACCCCTGTAGTGAAAAAAGTGTGAAATAAGGATCGTGGTTGCCATGTGTGGCGATTTTGCCGAATAAAATGTTTTAAATTCTCAAAGTAAAAATAAAAGAATAATAATGATTTTTTTTTTGTTAGTTTATATTCGTAAGGTTATTTTTTTTTAATTATAATATCGTGTGCATGGGAAATCAGAGCAGGAATGTAATGCTTTACACGCAAAACAATAAGAATTGAAGATTTCCGAGGCTAATAGGTAAATTATTTTAGTTTGGCGAAAAAATAAAATGGCTCAAATGCCGATTTCGTGAAAGTGAGTTCTAGCGGTTTGCACAGATTTCGGCTTGGCGCAATTTATTGAGAGTTTAAGGAAATAGATTTTTGAAAACAAGTGCAAAGGTTTTATTAGAATACAGCGTTAAATTTTAATGATCCGTGAAGAAATAATGCAGTTATTAAGGGATTTCAATTGATCTATCTCCAGAATTCTCGCCAAATGAGTACATTGATTTAAGTTGGGGGAATTCCGCCAAATTTCAGAAAATTGAAATCTTCTCATTTAGTACATCGGAGTAATGATGAATAAAACACGTTATAGTTGATAATTTTAAAAAATTCGGCTGTATTAAGGGATTCAACTTTTCAAATAAAGGCTTGCTTTACTTTTTCGCGGTCGAACCATTTCCCATATATTATTGCTGCTAAGTCAATGCTTCGAATGATTTCCTGAAAAAACGCTTGCAAAATGGCGTATGTTGGCACTTTGGCGAGGCTTAGATTTGAAACTGGATTTTATTTGAGACTGGGATATATAATGACACTGGTTATAGATAAAAATGAATGTTGGTATGAGTGTATGAGGTTGAAAAACTCCAGCACCGTTGAGCACCGTTGCACCATGAAATTTGGTTCACCTAAGTCTTTTATCATGGAGAAGCTTTTTATGCTATCCGTTTTCCTCTAACTTGCCACCAGGTGGCGCAGCAGAACGTCGAATTCTATTCCGTTTAGCCGTTTGCTATGCGAATATCGTCCAACCGATTTCGATGAAATTTGGTACACGCGAATATTAGAACACGGAGAATATTTTTCACTATCCATTTTGCTGTAACTTGCCGCTAAATGGCGCTGAAAAGCATCAACTTCTATACCGTTCGACTGATCGGCAAAAATTTTTTATACTTACACATTTGAGCACGAAGAATATATTCTAACTGCGTTCCTTTTGATGTTACTCACCACTAGATGACACTGCAATGCATTATTATTTTAAGTCGCCACTAGATGACGCTGCAGCAGGCCAAATTCTTGACCATTCAATCGGTCGCTATGAAAATCAGTATACATAGCTATTAGAACAATGAGAATATTTTGGCGTTATCCATTTTGCTATAACTCGCCACTTGACGGCGCTGTAGCAAGTCATTACTTTAATTAACTACTAGATGGCCCTGCAGTGTATCACTTCTTGACTGTGCAAATGATCGTTATGAAAATTGGTATACATAGATAGTTGAACACGGTCGCTATGAAAATCAGTATACATAGCTATTTGAACAATGAGAATATTTTGGCGTTATCCATTTTGCTATAACTCGCCACTTGACGGCGCTGTAGCAAATCATTACTTTATTGAACCACTGGATGGCCCTGCAGTGTATCACTTCTTGACTGTGCAAATGATCGCTATGAAAATAGGTATACATAGATATTTGAACACGGGGAAGAGTTTGGCGCTATCCATTTTCCTATAACTTGCCACTAGATGTCGCGTCAACACATGAACTTCAGGACTGTCCAGCCGATAGTCATGAAAATTCGTATACATCGATATCTGAATGCGAAAAATATTTTCGCCGTATCCGTTTTGCTAAAACTCGCCACTAGATTGCGCTACGCCGCATGGCCTTCTGCACCGTACAAACGATTGCCTTGCAATTCGGTATGCATGATTATTGGACACAATATAACGCGATATCCACTTTGCTATATCTGTTTATTACAATGAATAGTAATCACCACAAATCGTAATATCAAAAAGTCCATTCATTCCCGTGCGAAGAACGGGTACTTCAGCTAGTTATATATATATACAAAAATACAGAGAAACATAAATATAATATGCCAACAATCATCAGAGGGAGATTGGCGGAAAAAAGAGTATAGGTGTCTGATCCGGTGTCAGAGGATTTACATATTTAAATATGTTTTATTGTTCTAACACCAGATCAAAAACCTATAATCTTTTTTTCCCCCAACGTTTTCCTTCTGATGATGGTTGCATAGTATATTTATTATGTTTATATATTTATAGCTCTGCATTTTTGTATTTTGTTACTGAACATTAATACAATGAAAATATATTTAAATCCTCTGACACCGGACCAGAAATAAATAATCTTTTTTTGAGCCGATCTCCCTCAGACGACAGATTGCATATATTATATTTATTATGTTTTATACATTTATAAAACTGCATTTTTGTATTTTGTTTCTGATTCTGAAATAATTTTCCTTATTGACAAGGGCTTTCACTTCGGCTTCGAACACTTCACCATTTTTAATGAAACTTCAACATAAAAAATTATAAATAAATCTGAAATAAAAAAATCGGCAAGAATATGTAAATCGAGTTAAAGAATATATAATCAAATCCACATTCATATGCTCGTATTATTTCTATATTTACTAACCTTTTATAATACAATAACCCAAATAATATATATACTAATATGTATTTACAAGGGGTGATCAAATGAAAAGGTACGAAACGACACGGTGGGTACAAATGCAGACTTTATTCAAAATATACACCATAGGCCTGAGCACAACGATCCCACTGATGAACAAGCAGCAGGATTCCTTGTTCCCAGAATTCCTGTGGCCGTGACGAAACCCAATCCGTCACAGCGTCCTTGAGTACGTCATCCGAGTTGAAGCGCTTCCCTTTCAGGTGTTTCTTCAGTGGACCAAACGAATGGAAATCACAGGTCGACATGTCCGGACTGTAGGGCGGATGGTCCAACGTCTCCCAATTGAACTTGGCCAGTTCCATGTGTGTGACTCTGGAGACGTGTGGACGCGCGTTATCATGGAGCAGAACCACACCCTCCGTGAGCAGCCCCGGTCTTTTGTTCTTGATGGACCTGCGTAAGCTTCGGAGTGTCTCACAGTACACATCGGAGTTAATCTTTTTTCTGTGCTCCAGGAATTACACAAGTAGCGGACCTTGAACGTCGGAAAAGACGGTGAGCAACACCTTGCCGCATCATTTGGAGGCTGCTTTTGATGAGCCTCTGCTCTCTCCTGCACATGCGGGCGTACGCGCATGCTCCGATACCAGTCAGAGAATCCAATCCCATCCCGCGTTGTCTCGCTACGTTCTCACATGGCGGAATATGCAAATAATTACCTGTTACGTTTTTACGTCGTTTCGTACCTTTTCATTTGATCACCCCTTGTATATGCACAAAGGGAATGGTTGAACTGCTGTTGAACAGCGCTTGTAATTTTATGTAATATCACATTCTTTTCATGATTCGCATATTCTTATATATTGTAATATATATATGTGTAATATGTATACATATATATGCACATATTTTCAAACGCGTTTTGAAATTAAATTTAAATTCCGTTGTTCTGTGTAATTTGTACATCATTGAGTATATTTTTTTTCTAAATTATATTTAAGGCAAGTATCTTCTAAGAACATTTTTAAAAAAATTGTAATATGCAAATAATTTTGTTAATTATGTATAATATAAATATTTTTCAAATATGTACTTTAAAATATTTTCAATATTTTAAAAAATAACAAAAATATTCATTTGGAAACTTTAAATCTACAATAATTTTTTCGTGTTTTGCGAGATAGTATCCCGTTCCTAAATCCACTCAAATATTTTTTTTCTTTCTTTGCGGAAAAAAAAAATCGATTCTTTCTGATTTATATTCTTCGCTGCTATTTTATGCTCCTCGTGAAACACCCTATATAAGTGTCTTGGGAGAAAAAGGGTCGCCTGAAAACATCAAATGACCACATGACAGTGGGCACCAAAAAGAAAAAAAACCTACACTTTAGGGATTACTTTTATTTTTAGAGTTGCAGAACTGGTAACAGAGTTTCTACTTTGCTAGAAATAACTTTCACATGTCTTAAAACGCTGTCTTGGGAATGGAAACAGTTCATGCATTTTCCCATTAATATTATTGATTTAGAATGCTCATTTAAGTAGTCAGTTAGTAATATTTTTAATCATTTTTCACAATATACAAAATAAAAATCTAGTTTAAAAAACTGAAAAACACGCTTTAGTGATAAATTGAACTAACTAAAAAGTGAAAAATAATTCTTAATATAGAAATAACATAATGAACGAATAATAATATTATTTTGAAAAAAGTGTGGGGCTCTTTGTGCTATATTTTTCGTATCATTTTTGTACTAGTCCTACCGATCGAATATTCTCAAGAACTGATATATGGAGCTCCCCACGCTTTTTCCACAATAATATTCTTCGTTCATTAATTTATTTCTATATTAAGAATTATTTTTCACTTCTTAGTTAGTTCAATTTATCACTAAAGCGTGTTTTTTAGTTTTTTAAACTAGACTTTTATTTGTCACTTTTTAGGTCGATTTGCTATAAAAGCGTGTTTTTTAGTTTTTTTTAAATTGTATTTATTTAAATTTATTTTTAATTTTCGATATCTCTCACACACTTCTAAATCTCTCATAAGACACTAAGGATCACTAAGTTGGAAAGTAGAAACTGTCAGATAATTTATTTTCTCTGTGCACCAGTCGCGTAGCCAGGATTTTATTTCGGGGTGAGCTGGGTATATCAAATTTAAAGCTAAAGTTCAATTGTAAGCTAAATATCAAATTGTAAGCTAAGTAAAGGGTCCCATTTTCGGGGTCAGAAGCAGCCATCTCAGCCTTCCCTCTGGCTACGCCCCTGCTGTGCACTAAATTTTAATTAATCAGCAGTTAAATGCTACCTTCCTCACTAAAAAGTAAAAATAGATCTCTAATCAACAAACAAGTTTCACAACGATTACAGCAAGCACAAACATCCATGTAGCAATATTGAGGTAAAATTTCTAGATTTGCCATCTGGATTTCAAAAAAGTAACTACCCAAACATACCATTCAATACAGTTACCAATAGCGAGAGAGGTTCTACATCATTGTAATGAGCCGAGTGCCGAAATGGTACGCATGCGTAGACCGCGCGCTTGCTCCATCTCTCTCGCTCTCACTCAAAAAATCTCAAAGTAAATTACTAATCCTGACGATCCTAATCAGGATAACGGGATAAACTTATCAAATTATTGCATTGCCATCGGTCCTTCATAAGTCTAAATTAAACTACTAAGGTCTACAAAGTTTAAATTAAATCTGACCGTTTAAAGTGGGTCAAAATTAAATTCAAAGGAGTCGGTTATAAACATACAAGCACACAAACATACATACAGGTGAAACTAATAAAAGCGTGCGTGTTACTAAATAAGATTTCAATCGGTTGTGCAGAAACAAATTGAACATGATGCCCAATACATATAACTTCATAAAAGTTTAACTTTTGAAAGGAAATCCTAAATAAAGTTATAAGAAATAGCAATGTGAACTAATATTACTTCGTAACTGAGACGGAAACGATAATATTACTCTATTTGAATACTAAATGTCAATAATTTATATAAGGCAAAGTGCATTGTTAGCTTTTTTTTTTAATTGTCGGTTATTAGAAATCGAAATGCAGACACAGCATCGATCAGCAGATAATAACAAAAAGATTTATTTGATTTAGTGTGAAATTTTCTGTACAGAAAAACGTAAATTTTTAGTTAATCAAGTGATTACACACACATCTGCGTAATTGTTTTCAAATAAATATTTTAATAATGTATTTTGAAAAAATCGCTTAAATTAATTGTGAAAAAACATTTTACAGTCCAGTACGTCTATGTCTTACAGCTGAATGCATAGTATAAAACAGGCACTGAGTTAAAAGAGATACGTCTAGACTTCAAACATGAATAAATGTAAGCACTAGTCCAGAAATAAGATCAAAGAATCAACACAGACAGGAAGTACTGTATTGATCTATTTGGTTGTTCTTTTTAAAAAAACAATCATAATGGAAAATTATTTTGAATGATCATTCATGCCTGCAATTAGGAGTTTTACTACTTGTCTTAGTCCCGCAGTGGTCTGGACGCTAAACTCCGTTCTCATAAGAACACGGTAAGTGAGGCAGCATCCGGCTTGGCCAGTGCTTGGGAGGGTCATCTCCCTCTCGGCTCGTCCGCTCTTGGAACCTTGTACGCTAATGGAAGCTGGTGCACGTAAAATCCGTCGTGGCTCCAAAGTCCTCCAAGTTGTTAAACGATACCTCTGGGGGTGCCGAGGATGGGGGCCCTCTGGGGGCCAATTTCAGGTGGTGGTTGGTCCCTCATCTGGAATCGGTTCAAAATTAGGGACCAACAAGTAGAAGTCCAACCACCTCGGTGGCACTGGCGTCCCTCTTTCCATGGTCTATCCATGGGCACGACAACAACAACTCTTAGTGCAATAGCTTTTAAAAATCGTAGGAGGGTTCAATGTATCTTCTTCTTGTCTCTTTTTTTTCATGTCCAATTAATATGATTGTGGAATGTACTTCCAAGAAAAATATGAGCATTAAATATAGGGTTCCCGAAAATTGTTTTACACTTATTAAAATTAAATTCAAAATTTCTGAACACAGTAGCATAAAAATGTACTTGTTTTCCATTTGCATGAAAAACAAAATTTATGTTTCGACATGAGATATTTTGGCTCTCAACGATATTAGATTTCATTTCAAGTATTTGAAAGCATCTGTTGAGTTACGGAATTAATGGAAGCTGTTATTTGCTGCTTGAATTCCTCTGCGTTTGTACAAGCGATCCTGTAAACAATATATTTGACGTAACTTCCCATGAAAAAATCCAAGCGGGTTAAATTTGGCAATCGGGGAGACCACTGAACTGGATCACCGCGGAGATCAATCTGTTTTCGAAATGTTGATTGAGACAGTAGTGCACAGGCATTCACTAAATTGGAGATTAACCACCAGGTCGAAAATCCCATTACCGAATCTTTAGATCCATCGAAATGTCTGCTGCGCTTTTCTGAATCTCTTGCCATAATGCTTGACATCTAGCGCCATGTATCAGATTTTTTGGAACAAAATTATAGGAATTGAAAATCTAACAACATTGTAAACCAGCAATCGTTCAGATACCCGGTTTGTTCTTAAAGCTTTAAAAAAAAATTAATTCTGTAAAATCTCCAACAATTCTCAAGCTCCCTTTCTATTCAATATTGCATTCTTTTTTTGGCCCAAACTTGATTTTTTAAAATTTAATATTCTAAAAATCGCTGTTTTTGTTAAAAGGAAAAAGTAAAACGTTAATGAACGTATAAAAAATAATCGTACCTATATATATGTAGTTAAGAAACAGATTTTTTTATACATGTTCTTTCCTCTTCTACCTACATGTTCATATAAAACATGTATTCATAATAACATTTATTCCCACGAATCGAAACAGATTTCTGCATTTCCTAGTGTGAAAATAAATATCTGCGAGACTCAGTTCCGTAATTAAGTTTATTAATAAAAGATGATTCGGAAAGTTTCAAAAACTTCCTTCTCCTAACTGCAAAAAATTGGACAATTTTTAAATTCAATTTCATATATATATTTCTTCTTTATTCTTACAATACATAAAGTCAGCTGGTTTATTAAAATTCTTCACGTGATGATACGGAATAAAATTGAACCATACGTATTGCTGTCGAATCTCATCACAAAGTTGAAATCTAATTTCTGCTCTTTATAAAAGAAATTTTCGGAAAATATGAAGTGATATTTTCTATAATAAATGTACTGTAAAGATATATGTTGAGGAAATGTGGAGTATCAAATACATAATTTTAGACACTTTCTTGCTGATATCGTATATAAAATATCCATAAGGAACATAAATTTAACTTTTCTAACATTGAAAGTTCTGAACGTGGGATTAGTTTTTGTTTATTTTTTATTTTACGTCGATCAATTCATTGCTTTAATACATTTTTTTTTTCTATTTCTCTATCTACAGATATCCGTACAATACTTAAAAAAAGAGTACTAGTTTTTTTATGAGTATATATCAATTTCTCCTTCCTAGTTAAATTGGAAAGTATTAATTTAAAATGTGTCCTTATTCGGAACTCTACATTGAAGCAAAGGTTTATATTGCGAATCAATGGAATGCACTTTATTACAAAAATAAATAAATAAACAATGCTCATTTTTCACAGAAAAAAACTTTTATTTCATCCCATGAATAACTGAATTTTACGAAAACTTTTAAAATATACGCATGTGTATTCCGCATATATTGTTTTAAAAGGCGGAAAGTTTTGAAACACATTGCAGTCTAGAAACGTGCTTCGGAAATATTTACATCCACCAATTCCTATCATTGATGATTGCTTAATGCAAAGTCACGAACATACTAAACTAAACTTCAAACAGAATGTTAAATTGTCCTGCCTTTCCATTATTTCAACAATTTCTTTTAAAGTTTAAATTTTGGGAAATTGAGAATATACTGCTATATACACTTAATCATCAAACAATTGTGCGTACATATTTATACTATTGTAAGTAAATACTTTATCTGTTATGAGAGAGAGTATGGTTATTTTTCACAAAAATAAGAAATGTTATGAAAACATCAGATTTATAAAGACAATTTCTTTATTTGCCGGAAAGGCATACAATTTTTGGACAAATGCTGATTTTTTTGAACTTGCGAAATTTGTAAAAAAAACTTTTCTTTATTGTTTTCGATGATGGGGTAGTGCGAAAAAAGTGCCGTAAGGGGCACTACATTCACATATGAAAATTTAAGTGTGTGGATAATACGTTCATATGTCTCAAATGTGTAGAAATTTCTGCAAAATTATGATTAGTTTTATGTTTTTAACTAATTTTGTCAAAATGTTCAGTTTTTTTCTGTTTTATTCATAATAATAAATATAATAATATTTGTATATATATATATATATATATATATATATAAGCTCGAAATAACAATCGGAAGCTCGCAGCAAATAATGCGGAGAGCTTTAGCAGCAAAAAAGTATTCAGCTCACGAAAAACCTAAAGTTTCCGTAATAAGTTTAAACTTCAGTTACAATATTTTCTCTGAACTTTAATTCCTGTAATTTCACACGAAACGATAAAATATACCTTTTCGATAAAAAGAAAAACTAAAACAATTTATTGATGATACACTTTTAATTTCCTTTTCATCAAGTTTGAGAAAATATCAATCAATTATTACACTACTGAAAATTGCCGTTGTTTCATGTCTACATAGCTAAAAGGAAACCATTAGACCACATGCATGGAGCCGTATTTGAACTGTTCTATCAGCCTGAAAACGAAGGACCATCCGCGACAGGAAAATTGACTTCCCTGATTTGCCCGTGTGCCGGTCGGTCAGTTAATTTTTCACGCTTAGCTGATGATTTCCCCGACTTTTTCACTTTTCGTAGTTTGCAATGTTTCTAACAGATTGCTCCAGTAGTCCTATAAAGATTTGAGAGAAAAACACGTGAGCAGCTGTTTCCGAACAGGTTTGTTTTCTGATTGCACGAGAAAATGGAAAATTTGTTCCCACACATTCAGTCTGTCTTGCTTCACGAGTAATATTTCTTTCCAATTTGGTGATAAAATAAAACAATGATGAGCGATAGTGAGCAGCTTATTACCGAATATAACCCTGATTTCGAATCCGATGGTGAATCGGAAATTTCACTCAATGAATCTGGAAGTTCTGAAAGTTTGTTGTCGGAATTCTCCAGCGACGAGGAAGCGAAAAGTTTGGATCTAACTACTGTTTGGAAATTTTTTGAAATTGATGCTAATAATCCATCTCCTCCATTCCTGTAAAGTGTTCTTACAGTTCAGTTAGCTTTTCGGGGGAAAGCCAACTTTAAAGTAATAATAGTGTATTTTTTGTAATACTTAAAAATAATTATAAATAATTAAATTCAATACCTGTAAACGTTATGACTGCTGATATGAATTTATGTAATCAATTAGAATGCAAAATTGTTTATCAAAAATATGCTTATATTTGGACACAATATGAAAAGGAAAGGAAACTGTTAAGTGGTTAAGGCTTCATTTAAGGAGGAAGACATACCGTGTCTTCGTAGAGGTCTGTGCCTCACAGAAAGTCGCGGCGGCGGCGTTACGACCTCAGAAACCGGCCTCAGTAACCGAAGTTCTTTTTTCTTTCTTCTGAGAAGATTGCCTTTAGAACTTTTGATCGTCGCGGCGATTTAAGCTAAGCTCGCGGCATTTGCCGTAGTTGCCGCGAATTATTCGGAGTCCTGATATATATATATATCCATATAGTTTCAAATGTTCTGCCTTTTTATATCTTCCGTTGGTTTAGGTGAATTATGCGTTATAAATTAGCTTTGTATTAATATTAACGTTTTAAATATCATGCCTCCTTGTAGAAAATTTCGTACAGCTCTCAGCTTATTTTAAGTTCAAAACCAACTCGAAACTACCCAGAACTCACCACGAGGAGTTGGCTGCATAGCGATTTTCGAACGCCCTCCCATTAACAGAATGCTTTATTTAAAATGTTTTGCCTTTTGGGGAAACAAAATATTTTATCGAATTGATTTTTTTTTTTTTTGTTTTAGCTTCGCTCTGATGTAAGCAGCTCTTCCATCGTGGCCGTATATCTTCATAGCATCTTCTCTTAGTAGTGCATTCTCAGAATAGCTATGCAAATGAAGTACCAGAACCATACCAAGGTCTTTGAAGTGCAACAAGGCCAGATGAAGAATAATATAGCACAAACGGCTCGGAGATTTGAAACCATAAATGCCTATCTTCTTCTACAACACCTTCGCTTCTTTTACAGATACCACTTTTTCGATTCAAACTGTCCTAAATTGGATCCATACTATAGGTCTGTATGCTTGCCGACCAATAATATGCGTTACTTTAAGGGGGTCCGGGGCACAAAAATATCGAAAAAAACACATTTTTATTTTTTTTTGCTTTAAAAAATACTACAGAATGTTTAGAATCAAATACTGCAAACTGCATGTTTCTACGATGATTACATCTGTAGATATAACAACTTTTACGTTGCAACAGCTGTGCTTATCCAACGCCCCCTAGAGAGGAAAGCCGCGGCGCTTACTTGTGACGTCACACCGAGTAGGTATAGCAAAGCGTTTCCATTGGGTTTCTCCTCTCTCCCGCGGCGCAGGTGAGAGGAGAAATCCAATGGAAATGCTTTGCTATACCTACTCGGTGTGACGTCACAAGTAAGCGCCGCGGCTTTCTTCTCTAGGGGGCGTTGGCTTATCACGCTACCTGTCTGGAATTAAAGGGCCCTCTCCGGGTGGCAGAATGTAAACAAACCGTTATGATCGCTCTATTTTTACTATATCTTTTTTTCTTCTACTTTCTTCGAAGTGAAGTGAGTGGATATTTGTTTATTAGATATTTCTAGCGATCCATGCTTGTTTTAGCGGTTCCACAGTGCTGTATTATCTTTCTAAAAGCCTTATTTATTTTGCTGTGTTAGGTTCTTGTGTTGAGTTAGTTGTTGGTGAATGTTGTTAAGTTTTCTGTTTATTTTACAAAAGTTTGTTAGTGTAAATAGTTTACAAATTGTTAATAATTTAATGTTTCGGTTTGAACTTGTGTTTTGAATAAACATTCATATCTACGATAACAATGGGACGAAAAAGAAAATCGACTGCTAAAAAGTCGAACATGATGAAAGCTAACCGTCAAATAGTGTTATCAACTACTTCTGATCCTGGTAAAAGTGATTTTTGCCGAACACAAGAACTTAAAAATAATATAAGTGTGCCTGCAGTTCAAAGTGATGAGCCATCTCAATTTGATGCTTCCTTGTTTTCATGCAACATTATTTTAAGTCTGGGAGTGTTGCAGAATATCCTTCAAAATTGCTGTTGTGAAAAATGTAAAAGTTCAAGTCTGAATTTATGCTTGGGAAAAAAATATGGCTTGGCACATGAATTGGTTTTATCCTGCAATAACTGTGACTTTCAATTTATTACGTTCTCGTCACAACGTCTGTCAACGAAGACAACTAAATCTCCATTTAGTATCAACAGAAGAGCTGTTCAAGCAGCTACAGCATTAGGAAAGGGACATGCTGGGCTCGAATTATTTTCCACATGCATGAATTTAAGTGTAATGGAATCAAAAACATTTAGCAGACACTTAAAACATGTTGTGTGTTCTACAAAGGTTACTGCGAAAAATCACCTCAAAGAAATTCACAATAAAGTTCGACATATTGCTGAAAATCCACTGCTACAGTCATATAAAACAGTCTTTAAGTCCATTTATCTCGGAATCAGTTTTTTTGCGATTCCTCAACTTTAAAAGGATATATCTCAAGTTCCTTATATAGTACAGGTATAAAATTTTGTACAGACTTTCTCTATTATATTTTTAATAATTTGTCTTCAGGAATTTTGATTTTGGACAAAAGGTTTGAAAATTCATGCCCTAGAGCTAAAAAACTCTTTAAAAGAGTGATATCTTAACTTTTATATTTATTAAAAATATATATAAACAATATTTTAAAAAATCCCGAAGACAAATTAAAATGCCATCTTTTCTGTGTCCAAAAGTGAAAGAAATATGCAAATCGAGCTATTGGTTATGCAGTTATATCAAAAATAAAATATGTTTAAATTTTAAACTTTTTAATTTTTAAAATTTAAATTTCAATCTTTTCAAGAGTTTTTTATATGGAAATGTATCTTGACATAGATATATATTTCAGAAAAAATATCATTATGAAGTAGCTATAAATAAAAAAATTAAATTTTGTGCCCCGGACCCCCTTAACAGCAAGATACCCATTGTCCACAGGAAGTAGGCAGCAGTGATGTGAATTAAAGACAAACGAGTGGCGCAATATTCTTTAACGTGTCCCGTTTTTCTGTTCATCGTGATAATAGGAAAATTTTTCTTTGGAGGGAGCCTGGTACTAGAAAAAATCCTGCATTCGTTCACTGAAGTGTCATATTTTTCAGTAGGTGGTTCATGATTTATGTTGGATTTTCCATTGATTGGTGCACCGATCACCACGTCTCTGGAATCGAGCCTGAGCAGTCGCCGAATGTGGATGAGATCATCAGATATAGTTTAGTCCCTTACACTGCAGCAATTGGATATTACTTCATTTTAATGGAAGACATTTTCAGGCTACATCATTCCAACGCGTAGATGAATTCCTTTTTGAGGAAGGAATCATACAAATGAAATAACTAGCGTGGTCTTCGAACATGAAGAATTGGGCATATTTGGGACAATAGAAGTAGGCGAGTTGCTACCTGCTTATAACATCCACAAATTGTCCAAAAACTTTGCATAACGGCTCAACTTTGCATTTTCCTCGCAATACAGGAAAAACTGTTCTCGAGAGAGTAGGACAAAATACCACAGCTTCTCAATAATGGTCTCTCTGACTCTATGCCATAAAGTTGTACAATCTTTAAAGTAGCTGGCCGTCCCGGTAAAACCATACTCTTTACTAAAAACGATTTTCTTGAAAGAAACATATTTTGAACCGTTTTTCTCGCGCAAAAATTACTTTTTATTTTCTTTTGCAAACCAAATGCTCAGTAAAATCCATTTTTTTCTCATATAGCCTACACTGTATGTCGATCATGTATCAAATCTCTAAACAATTTCTTAGTCATAAGATCCGCCCACAAACTTAATAACCTTTAAATGTTATGAGCAGCGTATACTGTTTAAATTCTGTCTCAAATCCCGACCATGCTTAGTACTGCTAACGGAAATGAAAATTGCGACAACGCATGCAGTATAAAACAGTGGTTAAACAAATAGGACAAAAGCTCAGCTATTTTACTTTCTTCTTAATTGATGGAGTTTCGTGAACAATACATTTTCTTGCGTTATTTACTTATAAATTACTGATAATTATAATAATGTTTTCTCATAAAAATAGAATAACATTTTGAAACAATAATCATTTATACAGAAGATAAAGAACTGTCATATTTATTGCGTGATTAGCATTTTGGCAAAGTCACAAAAGACAAAAGTACTGTAATTATTTCTTCTTTCCCCTTAGTGTTACTTCTTTTTTGGACAACAATCTCTGAAGCTCAAATGAAGATTCTTCCTTTAAGTTATTATTTTCTTAGCGCTGAAATATATGCTAAGAATAATTCTGTTTCATTCTTGCACATAAGTATTTAACATTTACTTATAGGTTTAAAAAAAGCATTTAATTTACATGGAAGCTCAGCTCGTGTACTTAATTTTTTCAGTTAATTTTTACATTTTAATACGCTTATTGATTGTTTTATTGGTGTTAATCCTATTGCATTGTACACAATTGCAGTAGTAAGCAAATATTTACGTAATTTCGCAGTAATAGGTAAATAATGTTGTAATTTGCAATGTATGAAACCAGGGTTCCAGCTCTTCGTTTTGCAAAAATTAATTCCTATGTAATAGAACATTTAAATTTGAATTTATACAAAACATTAAATTAAAAACTTTAAGGAGCTTTATAAGTGTTTTATTGATATTAATTTTATTACATTGGATAAATACATAATTGGACATTTGTGCTGCGCACAATAGAACATTTAAATTTGAATTTATACAAAACATTAAATTAAAAACTTTAAGGAGCTTTATAAGTGTTTTATTGATATTAATTTTATTACATTGGATAAATACATAATTGGACATTTGTGCTGCGCACAATAGAACATTAAAATTTGAATTTTAAACAAAACATTAAATTAAAAACTTTAAGGAGCTTTATAATTGTTTTATTGATATTAATTTTATTACATTGGATAAATGCATAATTTTACATTTGTGCGGCGCAAACTTTACTCAGTTTCACAATAAATTAGATAAATAATTTTATAATTTACAATACAACAAATATTGGCTCCTGCAGTTCTTTTCCTAGAAATTAAGTCTTATGTAAGCTTAACATGTTAGTGTTAAACAAATGAGGCTCTATATTTTTTTCAAAGATTGTTGTTCTTGTGACATACTTTATTATTTCGACAACTGTTTATAACTTAACATGACATTTTAAAGCGGAACAATTGTGTTACTTTTGGAAAGGTATAGAACATTTTTATTAAATCTAACATTTCTCATTTTTAAGAGGACGTTACTTCTTTTAAAGCTACTGAGACTCGTGAAAATTATTTTTTTATTTGTTTCTCTACTTAAGCAAAGTAATTTTAACAAATATAGAATCTTCTTCACCATTAAAGTAAACAATTTTTAATCTTTCTTGCTACTGTCAAAAATATTTTTCAGTTATTACAAAATTAGTCAAATTTTTAGTTTTTCCTATAATAATATCCCTGCATTCATCCTATTTAAACAAATATCTTTATATAATCAAACCTTAAATATTTTTAGTAATCCTTAATTTACTTCAATAAACGCCTCTCAAATGATATTACATGCATATCGATATTAAAATTATATATTTTGATATAAAAAATAAATTTAATAGAAATAAAGAAATAAAAACGTAATTTGATCATTTCATTATTTTTGTGTTATATGCCACTTTATGTTAAAGGTGAGTGGTTCTGTACAGCACCATTTTCGTCTAAATAAAGCAACTAAATATAAATAAAGTATCATATATGTTAGACAAATGTTTGGCTCACTTTTTTAATTGCACCCAACAATTCTTGTGATTACTTAGGTTATTCGTAATTCAATTTCTGGACACAAATTCAACCACGAGATGCATATACAGAATTCATATACTATTCGGAATTTTGTAAACTATCGATAATCAAAATTGGCTTATTAAAGATACAGAATAATCACTCCTTGGATATCATGCACTGATCAATGTAATAAAGACAGCAAACAGGATTATTCTCAAGACACTTTGATGAGTTATAAAATTCAAATGAATCGAAAATGATCGTGTAGACACTTATAATAATTAAAGTAAATAAAAAACTTTGTACAAAACACACATAAGAAGTAACAGGCAAGTAGATACAAACGTTTCGACTAAAAATTGTTTTAGTCTTCCTCAGTCAAAGCCCTTCGTCACTAAGAACAGAGGGAACTGAAAAGAGATCTTGGAAAAAAAGGGCTTTGACTGAGGAAGACTAAAACAATTTATTGTCGAAACGTACGTATCTACTAACCTGTTACATCTTATGTGTGTTTTTTACAGTTTTTTATTTAATTTATCGTTTAAAACTAGTATTTTGAGTGTTTTTTCCGTTGTTTTACTTAAAATAATTCTCGTCAAAACCAATTAAAGTGATAAGAAACTACTTATTTATTTTTAATCATGCTTTTTATTATTTATATTGTTATTTTGTAACACACTATGGTTTATGTTAAAATATACCCATGAGTGTCTGAGCTGCTTTGTAACTTGTGAGTTACTCTACGTATCTACATTTTCCGAATTAAATATTGGTCATTATATAAACTAATGGTGGGGAAAATGTTACAAAAGCATGCACATTGTTTTCGATGAAATTATTATTAATATTAGCTGTTTGTATTAATACATTAATGAGCATGAATCTACAACTCTGGAAAAAGAAAAAAAAAGCACTAGCACGTTATTTGGCCGTCGTTAATCGTACGAAAAGTTTAATCATAGACTTTAATTTGCTATTTGTAACGTTTTCATAAAGAGCCATCTTCATTCAAAGAGCGTCAACTAAATTCTTAAATTGATTTTTTCCCCTCAAATCTGCATCACCCAAATTACACAGCTTTGATTACTTGTAGCATAGCAGAATAAGGGTACCAAAAACTTTAAAAGAATGTGAGAAAAGGGGTTCAAATTAAGCAACTTCAGTTGTCAGGTGTTAAAAAAAGATAATTAAAAACACGTATTCGGAATCACAAAGGCTGCACATTGAGAAACAGAAGTTTTAATATGATATCATTGTGCCATTAGTACTTGTACATTCTTTTTGTATTATTCTCAGCGTTTTAGATTGTAACATGTCAAAAAAAGTTCCATTAAATATAATAAAATCTTTTAATTTTTTGGTATTTTCGGCATTTCTTGGTTATTCACAGTCAAAATATCTGACAACTCCAGCCTATTTCTCCTACATTAAACATTTCTTAGGATGCGTTATTACTAAGTCCAACTAACTCTGAAAGTGTATATCAAATTAGTTTTACACCTTATTAAAAAGTTTTGACTAGTTGATTGTAGGGATAAATCTATTTAAAACGGTTATTTATATTGAATTACGAAAATCATGAACCTTATGCAGATTTACAGCCTAAAATCCAGGTTGTGCAATTAACGTCTCTGATATAAAAGAGAAAGTAAGGAACCCAAACATTTCCAAAGAACTCAAAAATCGGTATTCTTTAAGAGAAAGCATTCTATAGTAGATTCTTTAGCTTTACAAGATTTTTTTTTCAACCATCAACTCGGGGTGATGGCCAATTCCATCTCACTCTTCTTTTTCTTTGTTTTGTTTTGTTCTCCTACTTTCCTCGGGATCTTTTACTTGCAACCCACAAACCAACACTTTAATTTCTTTCACAAGCCGCACATCATCCATCAAACCTACTGGCAGGTGTTACCCATAAACATTGTACTTCGGAAGAAATAATGCCTCTCGAAAAACCCTCCATACTCGGGGTGCTATATTCCGAATCCTTAGATAAACGGGCAGTGAAAATTTTATGAGATGGAGAGCGGGAGATGTTTCTAAGGCACACGATTAAAAATGCAGTAAAATGTGTTTTATATCTACAAAAACTCTTGTGAGAAGGTAAAAAAAAACTAAGGCCCAATGTTTATTCAGAAATGAAACAAAGATAAACATTCGTGCAAAGGTGTTTTTACATAAAAGGTTTATTTCTATTTCTCCAAAAGCTTAGAAAGAATACATCATGCTTTAAGATCTGTGATAAGCATTTGTAAAATGAAAAGCAGCAACAATAAATAAGCAATAAAAGTTTTTAATGAAATACAAAACTTTTCCATTCAAAATTTTACATATATTTGAAATGTTGTTGCGTTGACCAAAGGTCTAGTGGAAGTGTGCTCGTGCAGGTAGAGGAATGTTGCCTCTCTCTCTAGAATTATGAGAGGGTTTTTTTTTCAGCCTTAATGAGTATACGTGCTAGAATCCCTTTAAAAGCACAAGAATCGCTTTAAAAACACAAGGCATTCCTTTCTTAGTCAAATAGATTTTGTTTAGCTTTCTCTTAACCACAAACAAGCAAATAATAAAATATTGTAATGATTAAACATCAACGTTTCGAATACGCTTTGAATGAGCTTCAATAATACAGGAAATACGTAAGTATTTGGAGGATGTTTTGGATTTAATACACAGTGTACTATTAAGAAATAATAAATGTCTCATTATATAAAACAATAAAGTGTGTCTTAACACACCAAGCCGACGATGTTTCTACACTGCGATGGCAGTAAGCTCTATGTAACAGGCTGATGTAGACATTAGTGGTCGATGCACAAATATGTTACTGCCAGAAACCCGTAAATATATCTTTTTATACCAACTCTCACCAGTGACCGCCTGAAAACGTATAAGTGCCAGAAATAGCAATTTAGAGCCTTATTTATTACACCCTTGATTATGTATTTGGTAACCCCTCCGTAGCCGAGTGAATAAGCAACTGAATAATGGGAAACAGCCTTAAGTGGGCAGACCACGGCTCTGAACTCTCGCACTTCTGAAAATCTTACGGTGTGGAGTTTTGGGATGATTTCTCGAGATGTAACGTGAATATGCGTTAGAACCCTTAAAAAAGTCACCCGACCCCGCCATCTTCCACTCATACAGAAACCCTCTCGTAGCTAAATGAAAAATATTTTGCTTCAGTGGCTGCAAAAGTTTCTTTTTCTTAAGTGTTGGACACTTGTCGTGTAAGCTCTGGCCACTACAAAGGCAGAATATCTTCTCTTTATTAGTGAGGCACTTAACCCCTTAACAGTTTCATTTTTTTCTAGAATTAGGTCCTAAAAATATCACATTTTTTTATTGCATTTTTTTTTGTTCATTTTACATTTTTAAGTAAAGATATGCTATTAAAATTAACATTTCTAATATTTTTAAGCATTTATTACAACTTTTTTTTTTCTTTAATGAAAATAATCTAATTTTCCTGCAAGTTGCTTATTTTTCCCTAAATGGACGCCAAACAAGCAAGTCACATTTACAAGTAAAATAGTACAATTAATTTATTTTCGATTACAATTCAATTGTTTTCTTACAAAACATCTACACGAATAATTTGTTACAAATAATAGAAAAGATACGCGCGAAACAGTGAAAACCAAATAGAAATCAGATTGCCCTTACGGCGTACGGGCAAATCAGTAAAGGCCCGATAGCCGCGCCCGTACGGCATACGGGCAAAACAGGGAAGGGGTTAATAGGTGCCAAAATGTTACTCTGAATGGGATCTCCCAAATCTTAACGAATTTCATATGAGAGATCTGCACCTAGATCAGCATCCTCAGAAGTTTAGTTTAAACATGTAAGACATTGGAGCAGCGACAAGTATTGCGTTTCTGGTTCTGGAAAGTAAAATTCCGAAATTAAAAAGTTGTTTATACGAGTATTTTTCATCAGACAGTTCCAACCCCGTTCCAACCCCCTTCCTTGCCCCCCTGAAAAAATCGGATAGCATAAATATTATAAACTTTCTCCCGTGGGGAGAACAGGGACTCAGCTAGCTAATATTCAACAAGCGCATTTCTTTAAATAAAAAAAAAATGCCATTGCTACAAAGACAATAAATGAAGTTTAACATACGGAATTGTTGGTTCTACGGCTTGATGAATTCTAATCATTAAACTATTTGAACGTAACGTATTGGAATCCAGTTGCCGATTTTGCAATTGCCGAATATAAAGTTACGACGTTATATTGAGGCAGATATACTGACAACATTTCATTTTGATGTCATTTTTCATTCTAACTTAGTTATAATGTTTTTTCCTAAATTTCACTGCGTAAAAGAAATTTATACGGTACTATATACTAATTGGCTTGAGTGACCTAATCTGATTGCATCCTTGTGCTGAAAGCATGTTTTTATAGCTTTAATTCCAGCTAGAAATTTCAAAATCTTCAATGGTAAATGCAAACAAGAATTTTATATATATATATATATATATATATATGTATGTATGTATATATGTATAGTAAAATAGCTAAACATACCAATCAAGAATTCAATTCCTCTTCAATTAAGAGATTCAAAAATTAGGGCAATGACAGACTGATATCCAATAAATTATCATTTAATAACTAAGCAGAATGTAGCTGAGGAAATTGTAGCAGATCCTCGGGGACAATCGAACAATAATGATGAAGTGAAAGAAATAAACAACGATAGTAAGCATCGGCTATGCTCTGCAGGCCCCACAAATCGAAACTGACTGCAAAAAAATCAAAAGTAACAGGATTTCGATGTAGCTACTAAGCACAAAAAAGCTAAATATATAACTACGGGGGTGGGGGGCGCTATACAGTTAGCAAAATCAAAAAGGAGGCAAAATGATCGAAAGGTTGAAGATAGAGTGTAGAATATCCAAACCGTTGCCAATAAAAGATTAATAAATACTAGTTGCCAGAATGCGAAAGTTTAAATGAATAATAACAAAATAATAATAATAACAATAACAATAATAATAATAATAATAATAACGATTATGATATTTGTTGCATAAAATAAGAGGTATATAAAAATTAAATAGATATACAACTAAGTACGCATAAACAACACTATTATTGTTAAGTAAGTAAGTGTTGTCGCTTATATTAATAGAGAGAAAATGTGAGAATTTTAAAATACTAATGATGGTCCATTGATTTCTAATTTTTTTTATAAATTAATAAAAAAGTACTTGAAAGAACATATAAATTATTACTACTACTATTATTATTATTAATTTACATTTTCAATTTTTTTATAAAGCTAGCTACCAAACCCTAACCTCTCCAACCAAGAATTCCCAAAAATACAAAATATAAATATAGGGGAAGGTTGTCCAAAGTGATCCTAGAGAGTAAAACTATCCGCATATGTTTTATTAGATACAAACTGAATTATCTACCAAGTAACACATAAACTAGTTGTACCGAGTCAAGAAGAAGCAATGGCGGCATTTAAGCGATCGGTGCATGACGCGTCTGTGTAAAATTCTTTAAAAAAAACTTTGTTTTATCATATCTCTTATAAGTTGAGCACTAACTTTCCTATTTATTCAGATATACAGTCTCTAATGTGCAGTAATGTGATTTGGCTTACTGAATAGAGTATGTTTTTAGATGTGAATTACACTCGCTAAGTTTATGTTTCTCGGCATGTTCTAGTAATATGGCCTAAATTTATTGCCGTGTAAAATGATCCCTCGACTGAAGAAACTCCAATACCTGGTCCTAGGCGTCATGGCAGCCCTTCGTCCATCCTCAAAATGCGTGACTCTCCATTACATTATCTAATTTGTTTCTGCGTTTATTTTAGGTCATAATTTTTAGTAATAATTTTAACTGTTCCACTTTTTTGTTTGGGACACTTTTTTATTTTAAAATTTTCATAAAATAAATCATGCATACTATATGATTGTAAAATTTATTTTATTTCCTTATGTACATTCATAATTGCTTTTATATATTTTATTTGGTCGATAAAAAACAACTTACAATTACTTTCAAATACAGGATCATTTTGCCCTTATGTTGAGGGTAAAATTATCCTATAGACACTTTATAAAAATTCTATTTTTTTTTCCTTACACATTGTGCTTTCTCTTGAGATGAGATGCGAATATTTTAAGGTGTTAGTCAAAACTAATAAACGTCAATTATATACAATTTAATAAATGTGCTAGATTATAAACTCCACTGACTTATAAGTTTCAAGTAATCTTCTAATACATGTCTTTTTTTAATGTTCAATTTGCAAAGAAAAGGCTTATCTTATAGCTTAACGTCATTAGTAATTCCACTGAAAGTTAATTACGTACATTTTTATCAGATTGAATGTTTTTCTGCTATTTATATGAATAGTTTTGAAAAACTTCAGCATTTATAGACAGTAATTAAGAAACTTGTTTCCTTAATGTCTGCCAATTAACCTTAGCATAATCAGTTAAATCTGTAATAATGCTAAAGTAAGATTACGACTAGAATATGTGCTATCTCAGAAAGTAAATTGCCCTTAATCCTTACAAATCTACCGTAATTGAAATATTGATTGCAGTAGGATTAAAATAAATTACGTTAAAAAATATCTTAAAGGGAATATTGTAATTTTCGAAGAGCTGAAAATTTTTTAGATTTTTTGTAATGTAGAGAGCCTTTTCTTTCAATTATTCAATGTAATTTCTTAAAAACGAAAAAAAAAGAAATGAATGGAAAAGACATTTTTACTACAAAAAGGAGCACAATTTGTAAAGATAAGAATGTTAATTTGCAATATTCATGATTATATACTATTTCGACTAAAAAGAGAAGTTTGAATAACAAATTATCCGTGCGATATTACGATGTAGTTTAAATGAAGATGGTAACATTTGTAGTACATCTGTAATATTCTATTACTGAAATATTACATGAGAATTTTCATAGCGTTTTATTAAAAGAATACACTATTGATATTTACATGTTTAACTAGTCGAAAAGCGAATTGAACTAGTTTCACTTGAAGTTAATGATTTTAATTTTTCTATATTTCTTATGTATATATTTAT
This sequence comes from Cheiracanthium punctorium, assembly GCA_038373885.1. Classification (NCBI taxonomy): domain Eukaryota; kingdom Metazoa; phylum Arthropoda; class Arachnida; order Araneae; family Cheiracanthiidae; genus Cheiracanthium; species Cheiracanthium punctorium. The sequence goes on along the minus strand of JAWZYV010010737.1, from coordinate 63,120 downwards.
TTATTTTTCTTCTTGTTTCCTTTCTTCACTAAATGTTTCCAATTATAATTTCAAGGAAGCAAATAGTAACACTTTTTATTTAACAAATCTGAAATCATTATTTTTCTTATTTAAATTAATATAGAAGTTAAACTAGGTTTTTAATGAACACAAATGTATACATTTAAGGTGTATTTTGAAAGAATCACCTATATTTTCTACAACAAACTACGTTATTTCATAGGAAGATAAACTTTTTTCCAAACACATAAAATTTTAAGGAATTTGAAAAAAAAATCTCTAAATTATTGTTAAATGTGTTAGGATTTATAGTGTATGGTGAAATAAAATGGGTAGGTATTTATTTTTAATCAAAAATAAAATAAATTCTTTTTAAAGGATATTTGCTTATTTAGTCTATGCCAAGGTTACATTCTTGTACAGGGGCGAGTAACGGTGCAGACGAGTTACAAACGAGTAACGGTAAGATGCCGCCTTGCACTTGCCGGATCCCCTACAACACTATAATATCCCACGAAAACTTTAGCTCACTATGTTGGTTCCCCTCCCTCGAGAAAAAGAGAAAACAGATTAGGTTTGGAATTGACGACGAGACAGGTAAATGTCATCTGCATCTTAAAACAGATACCACATTTTTATAAATTATATATTACATCACGGCTGTTAATGATTCCCAAAATTCAAGGGAATCATTGATTCATGGAAATCATTCAAGCGAATTTCGAAAATTTTGCAAAAATTGTGCAAAAAAGTCCCTTTTGGCCCTAATTCTCGTTTTTTAGTCCTATTGGCCCTAATTCCCGTCACTTAGATTTTAAAGGTAGTAGCGCCACCTGAGGATATAGTCTGATTTAGAAAAAAAAAAAAATAACGGTTAACTAACCCAAGGGACTGATAGAAAAGTAAATTTTCTTTCAAAAACAGTTTGTTCTGAATTTTTAACATTATTTACTATTTTTTGAGATTTTTTCAAAGAAATTCCGCATTTACCGTAAATTTTCGAGAAATAATTTTTAAATTGTCCCATCATAAATCTATCTGTCAGAATGTTATATGTATTTTTTTCAGATTAAAAAGGGCACATTCAACCCTCTTTTAAACTTTAAACGAAATAAAAATATGTGTTTGGAGATTTTCTGTGTATTGTAGAATGTGAAATATTTTATATTCAAGTAGCTGTTGCGTAGAATTTTCGTTTATTACCCATCAAATTTTAGGTTGGGTAGTCTTGCTAACACAGGTATAAAAACTTTGCATTTGAAAAAGAGAAAAAAATGTATAATAATTTTAAACGTGATACCAAGTTTTAAATGGTAAGCGACATCTGCGTCACTTTGATGTCACGAGTTTAAACCCGCATTAGATATCCATCCAGACTAATAGATTCTGCCTTAAGAAATCCCGATATTAATGAATTCAGGAAATTCACTGGTTGCTGATTAACTGAAGATCCCTTAATTAAAATTTAAGGTTATGTATATCTCTATTCTAAAAAAAAGTAAAGACCGCTGTCGCTGCTGCTGGCGCTGTCAATAGCTTGTTTGGCTATCTTCTGCTAAACCGTGGGGATTTGAATTTCGAGAAACATGTCCACGTATTTAGAAAATTCCGAGGAACCCGATAAGCTGACTTTAATTTCGAAAATCGAATTATTTTAGAAGATATTAATAAAAAACTGAAAAAATAAAACATAATGGTTGACAGATTTGGCATAAAATCATTCATTCATTTGCAACAAAGCAATTCCAAGTATGTAGAATCGTATGAAATTGACAAATATGAAATAGAATGACACCCTTTTTACGCCAAATTAAAAATTATATGGTAAGTTCGTAATAGTAAGTTCGTTTAGACAACAGGAGTTTAGAATTAGCGATTATTCGTTCTTCCAAAACAGAATAACTAATTGTAACTGATTTTAAAAGCGCCATCTTGGCATTAGATACGATCTGACAAAATGGCATCTTCCAAGAAGGATGAATCCAAACCGCGAATTCGAAAATGTTAGAACCCAATATCTAGAAAATGAAAAATAATTAAAATGCAGATTATTTTAATGCCGGTTCGGTCCAGCTGGAGTATTGGCTACCAGTAGAAATATTTGGTGGCGTTAACTGTGCCATTATAGAAGTTAGAGTACACTTTGGATATTTGCCAGCGCGGCGAGATGATATAAATCGTGTTGCTAAATACGCCAATCTGGAAATGATTATGTAATATATGGATAACGGTTTTCCGGGAGCCTTAAATGAGCATTAATTATAGGTTGTTAGCATGTGGAAATCGCCAAATAATGAAACGTCGCCATTAGTGGCAAGCTATCCTAGCTGTTCCGTAGTTTTTATCAAAGAAAACATACGAAATATTGTTTTCTTACAGTTAATTAGTAACTATGCATATACGGAAGTCCCCAAATTATGAAAATTCGCCAATAATTTGCTAATACGCAAGGTGTTCCATGGGTTTCACATAATTAAAAATAGTGCAAAGTTTAAATTTTTATGTTCCAAGAAACATGCAAGAAACAAGCAATGTGTAGCTCGATAACATTCAATCTGATCCAACCTCTGGGTTGAAATTATGCTTTGTTGAAAGTATGCCTTACGAATAAGCCTTATTAGGGGCCGAATGCCTCATACGGAAAGCGAGTGTAGCGAGTCTAGGGGCCTTGGCCCCTAGTCATTTACAAATTTTCAAACTGTCACATCTTGAAATCTATCTGTCAGAATGTTTTTCCATTTAGTCAGATAATAAAATGCGCATACAGACTTTTATTTTAACATATGGTCCTTACGTCAGAGTGATACTTTTTACGAAGAAACGCATATTCGTTCAAATTCACACCCTTTTCCGTAAGTGATGCTAGAAAGGATTTATTTTCAACGGTTCCTTTGAATTAGATCTTAACTATCCTATTAAAGTTCGATTTCTAATCACAAGAGTAAAAAAAAACCACATTTGGTTTTGCAGACGACATCAGTCAAGATTATCCACGGCAGCAACTGTTATTTGCCTTAATCGAATGTCACGTTTTATAAAGAATAAATGATACTTCAAGTCCCATTTACACCTAGGATTTTAATTATAAAATAAAACGATAGCCCACACCATTAAGTGTGTGTGAGGGTTTAATGCTGTAATTTAAACCCAAAAAACAGTATAGTGTAGAAATAAGACACTTTGAAAGTGAAAAGTTTTCGCTGCAAACCGTCAAGCTTTCTATTTTCTGATCACGAATGACATTGACATAGTTTTTTATGTCATGATATTCCGATGATCTCAGGTTAATAATCATGACGCAAATTTTACTTCAATAGTCAAATAATTTTGCTTATTTTTAGATTCCACATCTTTGGAATCAATTCGAATTGCATATGTAGAAACAATTTCGTTCCCTACAGTGTGAAGCACAGGCACAAAGCTAGTTTTAAAAATAAATAATTTCCTCTGTTGATAATTTCACTCAGCACTTTGTTACTCTCTTCCCTGTAACCTTTTTATCTATACACAGAAGTAATAAAATATTTCTATATATTTTGCCAAAATGCCAAATCCATCCTTTGTACTACTTCAATTCTAAAAAATCCAGGCTTTTTGGAAATCTGTATTACGTACTACATCAACGATGAATATTTCAGCTAGAATTCTCAAAAACTAATTTGTTAAAATTTTGTCATTCCATGCAACTGATAAGGCATCCAACAAATTCCGTAACACACATAGTTATTATTTCACTTTACCGTGTTTATCGATTGCAGGTTTAGGATGGAACACAAGTGTTGCAATAAGACCTACAATGTGAAAGTTGTTGGCGACGGCATCTCATAAAATTTCACAGTATGAAAAAGTAGAACACAAAAGGCAGAAAGTTAGAAGGTAAATTTACGGTCCGGATCGTAAAGTTACCGTCTAATGTAACGAGGTAAATTTATGGTCAGGATCGTAAAAATTATACCTGAGAAAATTCATTTAAACCTTTGTCAAGGAGTGAAGGACGAAAACAGCGGGCCAACTTACAAAAAAGGGGAAATGAAAGAGGGTTACGGACCGTAAACCAATCAACAGCAAGCATATTTTACTTGCTTGGAAACAAAAAATTATTATAATCATTCTTTCCCTGAATGCAGAGAACACGGAGAGCTTTTTTCAGACTTAGAGTAGCAAAAAAAGAAGAAAAAAAGGAAGAATGTAGATAGCTTTCGATGACAACGAGTCCTGCTGACATCTCCGATATTTCAGCGATTCAAAATGGCCGACTCCGAAGTCCAGTGCTCTACCTTCATTTCAATGAGTTTGACAGAAATAGTTCTCTTTTTTTAAGTAAATAAAATATCCATTCACACGAAACTGCCTTTATAAAAGAAGAAAACATCTTCATAAGAAATCATTATTTTAATTTAAAAAAATATCTATTTTATAAATTTATTGCATCTAATTGAACGTCTTTTCAAGTGGATTTATTTATCTCAATAGTAGTTTTTTTATGTAACAGGGTGAAAAAAATTACATTAATTTGAATTATTTATATTGAAAAATTCTCTAAAGCATACTAAGTTTGTATTTCAAATAAAAGTATTACTATTTTATATTAAATAATTAGTCCATTAGTATCAATATTTGATTATCAAAATTTCAGCTCTTTTTTGCAGGAGGAAACGATATTTTAATGCGAAACTGATTTTTAGTTTAATTGTATACCAGTTTAAATAGTCAAAATGCAAGCTTCTACTATATTTGGATATAAAAATGAACCTTTTGGGGCACAAAAAGTAGAACTCTCATTCTAAGATTTTTTTTCAAACTAGCAAATATATATGTAAAATTATTATTTACATATATATAGCTTTAAGTGATATTGCCACATAATCCATTTAAAATCACCCAGAACAAATAAATTTATTCTTCCATATATTTCAAAATGAAATCGTAATATACCCTAATATGAATTATTTTCTTTCTTTTCTTTCATACACCAATGCACTCTTTATCGCTTGTCTATATTTAAAATTATCATACGTAATAGAATTCACAGTCGTGTGTTGTGGCATCAAGGTGTAGGAAAACCATACATGCACTAAAGAAAAAATGTTTTGCAAGGAAACAATCATATTACATATAAGTACATGCAAGATAATCTTTATTGTATGCATCATAGAATTTGCAGAATCATTGCTCTATCAGGCCCATTTGTTATTTCCATGTGAAGGTTCACACTTTCAAATTCATCGAAAATCAACATTAAATTTAACTATGTTTAAATACAAATATGATTAAAGTAAATGTTCTACAAAATCAAAAAAATTCAAAATAGAACTCCTGATGCCCAAAACTAGATGTAAACATGTGGATAAAGCAACGTTGTTGTTTAACTTTAGATATAAAACAAAAGTTTAAATAATGTATCCAGCAAAGTTACACTCTTCGCTTCCCAAAAACTTCAGAATTCGCCATCTTCCCACTTTCTGTTTTCAGTGCGTGGGCCTTGTTTATCGGAGGTGACGGCCCTGCACAGGCAGGGAGCCTAAAAGTCCGAGTGCGCTGCGTGCCCCTTTATCTGAATTACTGGATGACCGATGACGATGGAGCCTTTTATTCCATCAGCGCCTAAGACCTGAGTAGATACCAGAGAGCCTGCAATAGAACCAACGAATGGAAAATGCTACATAAGTCTATAACAGTAGAGGAGAGTATCGTGAAAGATATCTAACTGTGACAAGGTAGCTGTGCTTTTGTATCTGGGTTTCAAAAAAAAAAAATGCATCCACTCGAGTGTGATGCCGACTTTACATATTGCTTTTCGGCACGTGTATATAACCCTTTACCCCTAAAACCTTTGGGTTCCCAGTACGACGGTAAGAAAAAAGTTTATCTGTCGTCATGTAAGGCACGCTTTCTTTATTCGCGCATCACTTAAAACTGACTGAAACGAATGAAATAAAATTTGGTGCAAAATAAAATGTTTTTAAAAAATAATTAGATTTTGAGATTTTCTGAAAATTGTTTCAAGCTGCATAAATGTTTGTTTTAGTATGCATAAAAGACTGCATATAATTTGCACAACAAGTGTATACTTTCATGATATTCTAAAATACGCACATTTTATGTACAAAGTGTGTACAATCTATGTCTTTGCAAAGAAAGTGCAGACTTTTTCTAGCTGGGTTAAAATGTGTAGAAACGTGCAAAAATATGTGAAATTATGTGAATATCATAAATAAATGTGCGATACCCTTACAGCTTTAAAAATAAATTTTAAAAAATTACAAAGAATTTCAAATGTATAAAAATCTGAATAAACGTTCATAAATACTTATTTTTTGTTAATTCAAATACAATAATTCGTGAAAAACTGTTTAACTGCATAAAAAATAAAATTTGAGAAAGCTTGACAAGAAGTTTTCACTACGACTGACTGTTTTTTTTTTAAATTTATTTATTCAGTACAGTAAGTCTTTCAGTACGTTAATTTAGAGGTAGTCCATTTTTGCTGAGCCCAGCAGTTTCTCACATAGATCTTCTTTGATGCGTTTTGGTAACCTTTTCAAATTTCTGCGCCTAATTGTTTGGATTTATAAAATTAATACACTGATTTATACTTAATCTCCCCGGATGTGTGCGCCTTTTTTTTTTTTTTTTTTTTTTTTTTTTTTTTTTGTTGGAGTACTTTGCTAGCGCTGCGTCGCCGAGTTTATTGGCTAAATCTAATTGCTTCGCTCCTAAAAGAGATCACTTTAGCTCTAGTTAAACATCCAAACAGTAGAAAATTTGCAGTTCTTCTCCGCCCCCTTGCCATCCGATGACTTTGTAAGAGTTTACCGATCTGCAATAAAATCAAGTCAACCTTTTAAGACGTATTTTTCTCTGGGGTCTTCACTGTGACATAAAGCAATGGACTTCTTCTACGGCCCCTGAATAAAATAACGCATAATTTGCGTCACTTACTGGTGCTCGTTCCAGTCTCCTTCAATCGCAAGTTAAGCATTTATGGACTTAAAGACTTATTGTTTGGATGGTAGGGGGTGCTGTAGGAAGCAAATCACGCTCTTTTTCGCGCAATTTTGGACAGTTTGTATATAACATGCTACAAGAAAGAGGTTATGTACAAATGCCGAAAAACAAAATGTGATGACGGCATCACACGGACATCTCCCTTTCAATGAATCTTTATATTCATCAATGTCAAATTTAACTTGTGAGCAGACTTTGTACACAAAATATATGTAGGATTGGAAATGTATATAAATATTCTAGAAAGGATTTTTGAATAAGATTTAATAAATTTAAGTTGGATAAAAGTATGAAGTCTTCCTTTGATGTTCTATTTCAGGTATTTTTGTTTATGCATGAGTCTTTGATATTAGTCAATGGCACCAATTTGGAGGATCATTTACCAAAGTAGGTGAATTCGGGGTGCTGGGTGGATACGTGTGAAAAAAGAAAATACAAAAGCATTAATAGGTTGGAAATTGTTTCAATGTTATAAGACCCCCTTTTTTTCTACAGTAAGTCGATATTATTTGTATTAACTATGCCATATGTATAATTTTTTGTTACTTTTCATTTTTTATAGCTTTATGCTCGCAAATGCTATTGTAATAATTTATAATAATATTATCCTTCAATAACTGTGCTCGTATAATAAAAATCCTTTCCATTAACAAAAATAGTTTAATGGTATTTTTTTCTGTCTACTGATTACGCAGGTAAAAATAATCTAGTGCATTCTTTTAAGTATACTTTCAAATGTTATATTCTTTTATAACATAGAATATCTGAGACATAGCAGGAAAACAAAACAAGCCTTTGTTATTTTAAGTGATGCTTAGTTTAAGAGAGCGATTGTTTTTAATTTAATTTTAAATCTTACAACCTCAAATAAATTAAACGCAAGTTTTTTTTTTTACGAGCAGCGAAAATTAGCGTTTGTCATTTCAGCAGTTTTCATGTGCTTAGTAGACTAATTTAATTGTCTCTGGAGGAATGTTCTTTTATGTAAATTTGGGGAGCTAATTAATTTTAATTAGTAAATTTTCACTGAGATTTAAGAATATTAACATACGTTCACATTTCTTCATAAAATTTGATGTATAACTGCACTCAGAAATTTTTTTAACAGTAGAGACCTGTGATAACTGTATTTTTAAATTCATACACGAAAATGGTAGAATATTCATCTTTCATTTACAGAAAAGAGTCTCATTTATAGGTCAGTATCAGCATAAATGTGTCTCTATTTTATTTTCAGACATATATTTTAAATATAATTTTAAAAATTTCACTGCTTAATCACTCTTTCTTATGATAACAGATGAATGATATTTAGTCTAAGTAATTATTGAAAAGTCTTGTAAGTATTTTAAACCCGTGGTTTAGTGTTGTTACAGACACAGATGAACTTAAATGTTCGAATTTGATTGTTTGACTCTTTCTGTCTTCCATGGTCATCTAACAAAAAAACATATTTCAATTTTTTGAAATATTTTGAAAGCACATATTTAACTCACGTCTCCATCAGCCCTATGGCTTTGGCAGATACGCCATACAATGTGAATGAGACTAATGTATGTGAATGAGACTAATGTTCGTGATATTCTTAAATATATTTCTTTATTAGCATATGTTCACGTATGAGATATCTGTAAATTAATACTAAAGAATGCAAACCTTTTCTGCTTAATTCTAAAACATTGTAGCTTATATTTCGAAAATATATTACGTTTTCACTGCAGCTTTGTTTGTTTCACAAAATTCACTGCAGCTATAATTTAAGAGAAAAAAAAAACCTTTGTCATATAATAAATGATTTAACATTCTTTCAAACTGTTCATGGCTGAAAGCCTTGATTATACGAATTTTTAAACAAAGTTTTCTGATTTCAAATCTGTCATGGTTATATTTTAAAGATGTGTGTTTTTTTTAAGTGCCATGGGTAAGGGACATCGTAAACATGTCTTTTCAAAATCTAAATAGGGCTCAAGGGTGCAGAAAAGTGACTATTGGAGAGGGGGGGGGGATCCTTAATAATGTGTAAATTTTCCCCAAATCTTAGCTTGATTCTAATGAGAGATTGGAAATTTTTTTACGACGGATTCATATTTTAAAAAAATATTTTTAATAAATGGAAATCGCAACAGGAGAAGGGGAATTTTGACCCATAATATTAGGTGATTTTTCTTTTTTCTTTTTGGAATTTTAGCCCGACTCCGATGTTGCTTAGGCCACAGAAAAACCCCGGTAATTTGAGTGGAAAAAAGGTTTTTCGATAAGTGGTTATTTAAATAAAAGAAGATCCAACGATTCCTCCGTTGTTTTTACTGTTGCGAGCATGTTAATTCAGAATAACAGCATTTTTTTTAAATGAATAAAAGAGAGTCTTTTTGTCATTTCTAAGGTTAGAAATTCTTAAATATTCACTTTTGACGAACAAATCAGTCATACAAACAGCCTGATTTTTTCTCTAAAGTAAGAGTACATGTCTGGAGAGCCACTTTAGAGATGAACTTAAATCCTGGAAAAGTTCTCAAACAATGTGGACCAAAGTGAAAATCGATGAACCATAGGATTTAGCTTTCCGACTATTACACTGGTAACGAACTTTAAACAAGCATTTAAAACTCTTAAAAATGGTTATCTATATAGAATGCAGTCAGTGTAGTTATAGTCTCAATAAATTTTAATTTTGTAGTACAATAAAGTATTTCAAAATCGCTCATTTCAATTAAATTAAATTTAATTGTATTACTAATGAATTTTCCTAGCTGCTTTACTGAGCAAATGATGAGTCTGTAATTTAAAATCTGTGAGTGATATTATTTCACTTTCTTTCAGATAAAAGATTAAAGCTGTACTCAGGTAAAGAATAATTTAAATGAAAGTTGCAATGCACACGATTGAATCTACTGAGTAAAATGATAATCAAACGGAGTATATTTTTACTCAATTTTTGACTTCACACAGCCATTCTCCCGATTGAGTAAAATTTGCTCCATTAATCGACAAAAATCAATGGAGCGAAAAATTCTCAATTTTTGAGCATTATACAACAGCGCCATTTAGGCTAAATAATAATCAAAAAAAGAGGAGTGTCTGTCCGTTTTTGATTAATATAACTGTACTCAATTATGATTAGAATGAGCATTTTTACAAAATCAGTCCTTTTTTAATTAATATATCTGTACTCAAAAATATTATTACTTTAAGCTAGAAAATGGTGTTTTATGAAAATTTCTTGTTTTTGATTAATATATTTAATTATTCATTTTCTTCATTTTTTATTACCAGAGCTGTAGTCTATGATTGTAAGCCCGGGAAAATAAATTTTAAATCAAGGCAAATACATTACACATATCTTAATACATTATAAAAAAGTATTTTTTTAATAAATAGAATATAATTTCACTATAGTCTCTAGTTATAAAACGAATTCACAGTACAGTCAGAAAACAGAAATGCAATCATGGTTAAACCAGCTGTGAGATTTAATTAAAGCAGCAACCCAATTTATTTACATGAAATAGGTAAAATAGTACTTACTCACTTCACTGAAGATATCATAACTTCATTTGTACAACAGCGACGGGATTTTTATAATCCAATCGTAAGAAACTATGTTCATTAAAACAAAATTTTTACCGAAAGTATCCTCTCCACATTTAGGTTGAATTTATTTCACAACTCTGAATATGAAAAAGATGCATTTGGTATTCGGATATAAAATAAAAGTATCACCAACAAATACATCGAGAAGTAATCACCCACAGCAAAAGGACTTAGCATTAAGTAAAATACATCCGGTATCCTTTTTAGAAACTCTTTTAATTCATATTTTTAATAACGACATGTTTGTTCTTCGATGCCCGCCGCAAGCAACGAATCCCGCGCTGTGACTATGTACCGTTTTCCGTTGAAGAGCGTTGGTAACGTGATAGTAATAGGATATCTCACAGACATCTTTTCGTGGGGGAGAGACAGAATTCTCAAATAGACAAGATTTTAGTGAAAACGGAGTTAAATAGAATCTAGCGAATTGGGAGCATTGAGGCGAATGGAGGAGATTACAAATTATTGTCTTTAAGTAGTATTTTTCGGAAATTTTTAGCGTAAAAGGATTTAAATCAGCAGATAAGAAATTTAATCAATAAAGGAGTGTTAGTTTTAAAAAATAGATTTAAGCGTGCAGATACGATTTAAACGTCGCACATAATCACAGCATACGAAAAATTTCAGTGTTCTAATGATAAAATAATTTTGAAAACAGTATCATTAGCATAATTCATGCCCAACATTACTTCTCAGGATTTCTCAACTAATAGAAGCAAATGCGCAATAAAGTATAGATTTTATTCATTTAAAAACTGCTAAGTTATTGGATTATAAATTAATTATCAGACTAATTAGTTGAAATACAACAAATATATATACATATTTTTTAATTTCACTTAATTTTTCATGTTTTTCGTCTGAGCTTGTATTTTATTTATGAAAAATGACATTCATTCCTTTCAAGATACAAAAGTTAAGGAAGGTTTACTTAATTTTTTTAACATTTTATGCATTTATATATTAGAGAAGCAAAAAGCTAAGAAATTAAAACGCTGTAAAATTTTAGAACTGTTTACTTGGAAGTGTTTGATCTTTTTTTTTTCATCGTGCTATTGATTTTATCAAAATCTTTTATCTTCTATTTAGTTACAGATTTATCGCTTGAAGGTTTTAAAGTTTCAGATGTTTATCTAAGATGCACTACGCCATTTCTTTTAAGATTTTATCTTTAATGGAATGAAATTTTTAAGTAACAGTGTTCTATTTTAGCAAAAGATTGAAAAATATAGATTTTCAGTTATTTTCAAATTTAATATTTCAAGGAGGTACGAATTGAATAACATTTAAAGATATTTCCAATAAAAAGGAATGTTCTGTTATTGAATTATATTTAGGACATTAAAAAGGGGCTTTAAAGTTAAAGCTAAGATATAGTTTTCTTTTCTATCCGAAGTGACATTATATTTTGCTGTACTTCACATTGAACTTTTCAAATAAATGTGCTGTGGTCTTCGATCGCAGTTGTAACGGGGATTTTTACTTAGGCTTTTTTAAAATTATTAACAAGAGTTGAGGCTGCTAAACCACAGGATCGATATACTAAGTTGCAGAACTATAAATTACAAAGACTTCGGAGGCTTTGAAAACTATATTTATTGAAGCAGCAGTATAATATATACGATTTAATATTGGTATCTGATGGTGGCCTAGCGTCGATTAAAATACGTGTTTACTTGACAGATAAAAACGGTAGAGTGGCATGAAAATTATGCGAATACCAAACTTCACATTGACGAGAATATACAACACCAATAAACAAGACCAATTACAGAACAAGCTTTATGTCAGGAAAAGCGCCAAGATACGGGAATGAATACTTCCTTAATATTCCTTAGCACTGTGTGTGGTCTTTCTGGAGTCTAAAACTCAGCTTTCATTCTCATAGTGCTAACAGAACTCTGAGATCCAATGGCCGGAGTCTGATCACCATTGTGTAAGTCCACTCAATTGAACTCTGTGCGAAATAGCCAGAGTCTAAAACACTGAGCAACGTTGGACACGCTTTTAGCAACCCCCAATAAACAAAAGTCCCTTTCAGCATATATCATTGTATCAAGTGTGCTCCTCAAGGGCCCACTGTAAGGCACAAATGTGTCCGCGCCGGTTACAAAAGCTGTACCAAAGGGCTCACTGTCATGCGCTGGCCCCCAAATCTGTGACAAAACATTCAAAAACGTCCGCCGCCCTCGCTGCGGAGGGTAGAGTGCGCTCCCCTTGCAAAATGGGAGGTCGGTTTCCACGACCTTCCACGTTTTGGAGGTTACCATCGTCTGCCCAAAAAGCTTTAAGGAATTCATTTTCCAAGCAGCAGGCGATGGGTGTCCTAATCGGACCTAACCGAATCTATTTTTAGCCCATTTAGATGGGTGACACACATACGAGAAAACAAAAGAATTAAAAGAATACTACTACCAAGAAAATAAAATACGAAATACGAATTTAAAAGCCGAATTAAGGAAAAATTATAACAGAATTATAAGTTAAAATGCCGGACTTTTAATAGATTAAATCCAAGAAACACGATGTAGATTAAGATTAAGCATGTGATCTACATCACAACACTTAGGAATAGACTGAATACACTCGATATAATTTGGGACACTCGATACAATATATGGGAGAATACACTAGACGAGAATATACGAATACACTCGATATAATATACGGGAGTTTTTGCTCTACGTTTCTTCCCACGTTAACGCTAACGCTATCCGCTATTTGAAGTACTTTGACCAATCAGATTTCAGCATTTATTCGTGCGCATTTTGTATTGTCCGATGGCAATTAACGTTAGCGTTACCATAGGGAGAAACGTAGCGCAAAACTCCCTAATAATAGGAATACACTGACTGTAATTATCAGAACTAAGAATGCACTGGATATAGTAATCATAAATATAGCTTTTAAGAAAAAAAAATGTGATGAGGTCGGCAATAGATTTCTTTGCAAGCCTATTAAAATAAAGAAATACGTGATGCAATTATTTAAAAAATATGTAAATGTCAATACAAAAATTGAGATAAGAATAAAATGAATACAGTAATGAAATAGATCGTTAAAATTAAGAAAAATATAGTTAGTCACTTTTTAAATACTCGGCATCGATATTTGCTATGTTTTAAAATTTTTACTAAAAAATTTGATTTACAAATGAAACTTATTTGGAAGTATCTGCACGACATTTAGATAAGTTTTTATTGAGCAAGTCTGTAAACTTTTATTTTTAAATGATGTTTTATTGTGTTAAAAATGATGTGGAGCTTTTTTCACTTAATAATAGGCTCTTTTTGATGACCTCTCATTTTTAACATAATTCTCAATACATTTAATTAGTTTCTTCATTACGGGTAAGAACAGTTATTAGTAGAAGTTAATAATAAAATATATTAAAATGTATCACTTTGAAGTGTTTTAGAAAAATCATGAAAAGTACCAAAACCTCCAGACCTCCAAGTGTTAACATGAAAATTTGCACTTTCCATTCCACTTAGAATAATTTTGTTAATTTTTTTCTGGTTTGATTGTGTTAGTGTAACTTATATCTCTATTACTAACAGTGCAACAGTTAACCCAACATTTACTTTACATACTTTACACAACATATATTAACTGAAATAAAGAATGAACTTATGGAACATGGGAAAGAATGCTAAATAATAAAAAATTATAAATCGTGTTAAATTACAAAAACGTGTTACGCAAAGTGAGAATTAAAAAATATTTTCAGTGTTACTTAATTGGAATTTTTTTAATGCAGGTCTTTCTTCAATATAAAACAAACAAAATGTATTGCTTTTTAACGGAACAGTGACATTTTCCAGGAAAAAAAAAATCTCTAGTTACTTTAAACATAGCGCCTAAAAAAAGTGACTTATCTTAAATCACGTACAGGTGTAACATCTTGACAGTTTAACAGTAACTTCAAAGTTTTGGCACACTGACCTGTGAAAAGAAGAACAGAATAAAAAAATGAACTTTACTAGTCATTCATCATTGTAAAATCTGAGTGTCAAGAATTTCAATACAAAAACAACCTATGTACACTAGCATTTTTTAAGAAGCTGTAAGCTGGTTTTTAAAGAAAGGAAGACTTCGATTATTTCAAAAGTAAAAACACACAGTAAAATGCAGATCATGTATTATGTACTTGTTGTAAGGCAATTTACAAATGAATAATGTCTGGGGTGTGTTTGAGATATTTACATTTTTTAAAAGATCAATATTGACATTAAAAATAAAACGAAATTCCATAGTATATATCGAGTGTCTCATAAATGATTTATTGATTTGAAAGTTAATTTATTTTAACGAATAACGAAATGCAAGTTAAAACGAAATGCGATATAAATGTACGATTTATATGTACACCAAACAATTTAAAAAAGAGGTGTTTTTTTACACAAATAGCTGGGAAAGTTGACAATGTATGGCAACTGTAAATAGTAGAAAAAATAATATGAAAATTTCATAAATAAAAAATGGACCAAATAATTCAAAAAACAATGTTTAAAAGAAAGCACAGTTTCTAATTCCATGCGGTACACTAAACGGTATCTTAAAGCCATGGTATATCGACAAATCTACACTTTTCTGTCATATATGGGACTATTTTAGCTGAATCCTAGGAATGATGTTTAGGAATTTTATCCTCAGATTCCCCACACTGGTCATACTGCAAACAGATGATATCTCAATATAGCCTGAAAATCCCGTTGTATTTTTATTTGACTTACAAACTGAATAGAAAAGCATGTAAATCATTTCCTCCGAATTATTTTTCACTCTATTATTTTGCCCGCACAAGCGTTTCACACCAAGAGCGTCTTGGTAATTACTTGGTAATCACTAGATACCTTGCCTTACAAATCGGAGTTCAAAGAAGTCTTAGATCTGTTATCGCTTAGCCAAAACGGATATTTAGCAATGCAGTTCTAATACGAGAAAAAAGATAGATCTCAAGTTCTATATCGGTACTATATTCAAATGTTGACAAATTGGAAAACAACCCTCATCTCGGGTATACACCCCCAATAAAATGTTTGTGGCTGATCTCACTAAAGTTAATTCTTCCTGTAAAAACTTAATACACCCCAACATGGGCGCACATTTTAAGATTACATTTTTTTTAAACCTATGATTGCTCTCCACAACAAAATCACATCTCTTTTTTTTAGGGCTATAATTAAACGCATTATTTTTCCTCCTCTTTAGTTTTTTGGTTTTTTTTTTAGTCAGGCCGATATTTTTAAAACTTAAAAGGTCTCTCATTCAGTTATAATTCTTTATTAATTTCGTGGATGAAGAGGAAATTATTGTGTAAAAGGAGAGGATAGATTATTTTCTTTATTGGAATTTAAGTATCATTGAATCATTTCTTCCCTGAGCTTTTTTATTCAGTAAATTTTGTTTAAAATATTTTTAAGACTAATATCGAATTGACTAATGAATCTTGAAGACTAATACCGAGGTTTACTTTTTTCTCCAAGGATCAAAGTTTTTTTTTTAATGATGTTCTGTATGTAATTGGTTCGTAATAATTAATAAAAAATAAAGATGCTAGGTTCCCTGTGTATTTTAATGCCTAATTATTTCAGTAGATTATTCTCTTTTTATTTTTGTGAATTTTACTGGTGCGCTTTACCCATAATTAGGCTATTTTCAGCTAGAACCTGGAAATGGGGTAAGTCCATTTTTATTCCTTTATGGTAATTTCGTTATATCAGATACAGTATAGTTCTGGATTCTGCACAACACTTTGTTTTAAAAAATATATGATCACAATGTTTTTAATATTATATCTCTTTAGTACGTTTGCACTGTGGTCTTAGTTTAATTTCGAAGCCCCTCTCAAAAATATCGTTTTTCGTTGCAATGAAACATATTCAGTTTTTTGTTTTTTAAGTTTTATAACAGTTTTATGTGCGATAAATTGGTTATAATTAAACCCTGTCTGAATGTCTAAAATCAGAAATACATAAATAATATGCATTTAACTGGCAACATTTATCATTTTTTTCCCTTATCAATAAATATCTCTCAAGAAATTTGTACTCGGGAATGGTTAATTTGGATGCAGAGTCATCCCTGATTAAAGAACAAATAAATAATTTATGTTCTTAATTTTCTTTAAATGAAATTAGATTAGGTACACTTATTAATACAATTATCTCTAATTGCCTGATGTTTTGTTGATTTTTGTTTTACATTTTGTTTAGTATTTTTTGTTAGAGAACACATATACTAGGGATACATGATTACCCATTATATGGGGACACTTTTTGAAGAGGGGTGAAATAAAAATATATCACAAGATTTTTAAAAAAAAGTATTTTCGGGTCAAGCATGAAAAAAAGAAAATCAAAAAGAGAGCACCGAATCTTCAGAGTGTTTCACTAGTTACGGCCTTTTAAAAAGTAATATCTCAAGAAAAAATAATATTTTTTTCTAATTTTCTAAGTAAAAATTAAAAACTCCAAACATCTGCTATATCAATTATTTAAACAGTTAACTTTGAAAATCGGAGCGTAAATCTTCTATTGACGTACACCCTCCAAAAAATGTATTCGAGCAAGAGACAAATTTCCTGTTTAAGATTTGCGAATAATAATTGAGTTTTTGAAAAACTCACAACCTGACAGAACTATGGAAATTCATATTTGTACGTAGCCTAATTCATATTCTATCATAAATAATTTTTAATATACGAAACCAACGTAGGAAATTTATCTCTTTCGATTACTTTTTTTGGAGGGTCCAGATCCAAGCAGTAGCTGAGGTAAAATAGTGTTTCCTAGTATTTGTGATTTAATGTTGTAAGAGCAGGCATTTGCACCTATGACGTTAAAAATACACCTGCAGAACAACACTGTAGTAAAAATTTTTTATTTGAAAATTTACATGAAATACACGCTTGAATTCATAAATAAAATACTATTAAAATTTTATTTGAAATTTTTACAGACTTGAGACTTCCTTGACGCGTGCATGATTTTATAACCACTGTATTAAAAAAAAAACTAGAATTTGTCGCAAATTATTATTTTTACAATATACTAAATATGAATTACATAATCAGCCAATTAAAAATCAATATACTGCATACAAAAATGCAATCTAACTAAAAGAAAAATCATTATATCAACCAAAAATCAGTCATATTAGACAATTTTCACAAATTTCTGTTTTTACATATTAAAAAATGAACTCATTTAAAATTGCATAACTAAAATTAAGCAAGTTTATTATGTACATAGAGGTACATCAGAGATTCATGGACATCGATATGCAGATTACTGACAATAAATAGCCAAAAAAAAAAATTAAATTTAGGGAAACTTTTTCTTTGAATGTCTTTCTTAAGCATTGAAACATTATGCTTGAAATACATTTTGCAACTCTTAGAAAATGACATCAGATATTCAGAAGGGTAATAAATATCTTGATGCTTTGCAAGCAAAGAAATGCATTCAATTGAACAGAAAAATAGAGTTCATATTTTTCTCCGCAGTTTGCCATTTCCAAACAATGTGGGCACACTTCTTTATCTCGAGTCCATAAGTGAGCCGTTTTCTTTAAAGTGGGGCAGGTGTCTTTCTCGTTATCAATCACATCCAAACAGTTTCACATTTGACAGTTTGTTATAGGAATTTTGCACTAGAATGGAAGTGAAAAAGATGCTTCCTTTCTGCATCCATCACCCGGACAAATATCGACATCCGGCAAGTCCTGGACGAAGGCAAATGTTTTCAAGCAGAAAACAAAAGAACTGTGTACTTAAAAATCAGTAACAACAATGGTTGTTGCACTTTTCATAGAAAAGACGAAACTAGGCACAAAATCATTATTGTGTTGAAACTTGGGTAGAAAGAAGCAGTGTCATAGCTAAAAATAATAAAAGTTAATTATAGACTTTTTTTCTTACTGTATTTCTTAAGAAATTCTTGATAAATTTTATTACAACTTCGGCAGTGTAACGAATATAGTTTTCACTAATGTGTTTAAAAGAGTAATTTACTCACAGAAAATTTAGGGACAAACACATAAATTGGAAAGAACTTTAAACTGACAAGCACTCATTATAGCAGCTTTGAAAAATATTTGTAGTCATGGTTTTTGATAGATATAAAGTCATTATTCAGTATTTTGCAATGTCTTGTTTACATAAATAAAAATTTTCGAATACTTCTGAGTAAAATTAAAAAAACAAATCTCAACCACGCTTCTTAAAACTTAAGTGAAACATTACGCAGGGTATGTCAAAATTCCCTCCCGGGTTTGAAAGGCTTATAAGAAATAATGTATAACCAATACAGAGCTACAATGTTGCCTTGGTGACAATAGAAGCATTAAAAGTTTTGTTTCACAAATGAGGAGCTTCCTCGTTGTTAGATTGGTCGAGGATCTCACACTGACAATCGCCTTCTTCCGTGGCGACCTTGCTCTCCGGAGGTAACTCCGTGCGTTTTTATTTTTATTTTTTATGGGGTTCATAAAAGATCGTGATTTGTGCCCCTATGCCGTATGATTTAAAAGATTTACGCCAAAGGATCTCAACCGCATTTTCTATGCATTGATCGTGACATGTTAAAGCGAGTGTGCGGAGGTAAAAATTTGACTTTAGACATGATATCTGCTGCATCACGAAAGGTTCACATTTTGATCATTTATGAAACAAAACTTTTAACATTTCTTTATCCAATAAGGTCAACTTTGTTGCTGTATTGATAATCTTTTTTATAAGCCTTCCAAACCCGGGAGGGAATTGTGGCACACCTTGTATTTAAATTTAGAATTAAAAAAAATTCTTTAAACTACTAATAATTGCTAAAACTTAACCAAACTCACTAGAGCTCCTAACTCACTCTATTCACAACATTCCAGCTGAACTACATGAAAATAAAGCAATATAAATTAGCAGCGTTTAGAAGGTGCAGTAGAATGCTTTGCACAAATTTTGATTATTCTTAATTTAACTATCTTGCACCTAATGATGATGAACTATCATTTTACAAAACTTACTTACATTAAACGTCTAAAATTTGTGATATCCCAAAATGGTAATATTTTGTACATGCACATTTAAATATATTTTGTTTTAATTTTTGGACATTTAAAATGTAATTAATTTCATTTAAAAATTCAGTTTAAAATGAAATCTAGGTAAATAGTTTTTAAGAATGTTAATGCTGTATGTGGAAGCTTCATGACAATATGCATTTTAATGAGGTTAACGTTCTATTTAAGACAAGGTTGAAAAAAATAAAATTTTTAAAGTAGTAGTTGCTTTTATTTTGCGAAAAAAAAATATACACTTTCTGCTTTATCATTTCAAATTTTTCAGATTTAATACAAATTAAGACAAAGAAGATTAAAAAAAATAATTAGCTCTTTTAATGCCCGAGCTGAGATCGGGTATGTCAAACGTTCTATTCTGGATTATCCCGAGTGTAGCTCGGGCAGTAGGATTTTTTTTTTTTTCACGTAATATTTCCCGAATTATTTCGTTTTGCTTTCAAACACTTTAATTTACTTTTATACCCACTAGATGGCATCACTGTACACGATTTAGGAATTCTAATATGAGAAAAGTGTTATCTTTTAAAAATGTATAGGATATATGAAGATGCATTAAAAAAAGTTGACATTTTTTGACCCTCGAAATCGAAAAAAAATTGAACCAGCAAGGGGTTAAAAAATATCCCAGAAGTAATTTGCCAAAATTTTCCAGATTCAAAAATGTTTTAATTTCGATAGTAAGCTATAATTAATTCGAAAAATTAATTCTCAGAACTAGTGACGCAAATATGAGAAATAAATAATTTCTGATCTTTCATAGCTGGACTTCGCCAGATGAAACAGTGCTATTAAAAACGCTTAATTTAAAATACGGGTTTCTTCCACTGAATTACGGGGTACTTCATATAAAATACATTTGTATAGTTCCCATACGAACATCATGCTACATCTGAAACGGGTCATGATATACGAAGGCTGTAAGTTAAATGGTGGCTACTTAACCTAGAAACTAGAAGAAGAGCGGGCTAATTTGTTTTGCTAGCGGTGAGGTGGCTCTCTTGTCGATGTGTAGAGTGCAAAAAACAGTCGATCTAGTTAGAAGGATAGTTGTGTGGCGTTAAAGCGAAGAGTTTTTTATCCATCGCACTAAAGTATGTTTTCAAAGGAGGATCAGCGGTCGTGGCTTAAGATAGAGCTTGCCCATGGCGCAAATGTAACAAAATGTAAACGAGGATTACTGGAAGCCTGTGGCGAAATTGCATTACAGTATAGAACGTACGATGGGTTAAAGGGGGCCGAGGACTGTGCCATCGGGACAAACTGTACACACAGACTACTACTGCCGATCGATTTCTACAGCACCATCTGCCTCCGCTTACCAGCGCAAACGTCCACGTTTATTGCAAAACAACCTCCCTATCATGATGCATGATAACACTCGTGGTCATGTTGTAAGCAGTGTCATTCTCAAATTTCAACGGCGGCCGTGTGAAATCTTGGAACACCCTCCCTACTCACCTGACATGGAGTCTTCTTGACTTCAATAATTTTCTGAAGTTGAAGGAACCCCTCTGAGGCTTCCGATTTCATGGCGTTGCGTTACATCTGTATTCCGAGCAGTAGGGCGCTCCGTTGCTAACATCAACAAGTAAGACATTGCCAGTGGACTCGAAAGCCTTCTTCTTTTGCTAAAATTTTGCTGGAGATTACATCGAAGGAATATAATGCGATTGTACTTGTAAGTTCATTGATTTATATCTATGATCTATGCTTTCATTACTTACAGCCCTTAAATATATATAGATAGATAGATAGATAGAGAGAGAGAGAGAGAGAGAGAGAGAGAGAGACAGAGAGAGAGGGAGAGAGAGTATTATTTCCGTGTTGTTGTTTATTACGAATTCATATCAGTTAGCAAGATAACCAATAAAAACTGTTATCTAACTATTTTGCGATGTTTTCATGAAGAAATTCGTCGAAAACAGTTAGAAACATAATAATGCGCTTTCTCACAATAATTCTTATTCACGAGTTTTTACTAAATAATCTATTGATATGGAACTGAATGACTTTTACTCATTTCCACTGCTGTCTTTCCCGTTTTGTGGACACGTTTTGAATCTATTAATTTGATGAAAGAAAATTTACTTTGAAGTTTTTAAGGGAATTCACAAATACCACTTTGAGGCACGTTTTGATGATTGAATGCAACACTGTCAGAAATAATTATTTAAAGACCCACAATAACTTCTCACGAACAGAATTAAAACTTTTGCTTTACGCTATTTTTCCTGATCTTTTTGACAATAGTCGTATTAATTCAACTATATTATTTTTCATCAAAACCCAGATACAGAAGTCAGTTGTACTCAGACTATTATGAGCGTCACACTTAAAATATAAAAAAATAACTTTTTTTTTCCTTTACCTAATTCAGACTTCTCATGTACCAGTGAAATCTATCGCAAGTTAAAAGTTATTTAGTTGTAACAGGTGTCTTTAAAACATTTCCCTCTAAAGTTAAAAGTTATTTAGTTGTAACAGGTGTCTTTAAAACATTTGCCCTTCTTAAAAGAGCTTTCATAGAAAAACTAAAATATCGTTAAAAAAAACCATCAACCCATTCTTTTTTATTAATGCCAGTAATTATAGTTAGAAAATAAACTTAGTTGTGTTTACAAGTACGCAAATGAGGGTCGATTTGCAATACTTAACATTTTATAAACATACCGCCAACTACTTCACAATTCAATTTAATTTAGAAAATGTGATAGTTTTTTTATATGAGAAATTGTAAAAGAAATGAGAACAAACCAAATTCTGAATGTATCTCATTTTGTATCACTTAATATAAAAAAATTCGTGAAAGGTGACACTTTCTTTGAAATAATGTAGTAGTTCCGAGCAGTTGAAACCTCTAAAACTTTTGACCAGCGACATAAGTCTACCCTTAGTAGCTGTTACTTTTACATTTACTGTACAGAGATTTTAAACGTCTCATGCTTACCAACTTCAAGAGTACATATACAGGGTGTCCAGCCTTAATGTGACCCAATAGCTAATTCCCGAACCATTCGGTTTAGACATGCACTTCCAATTTGAAAAATGTTTTAAAAAAGATAAAGAATGTTTTTACGTGCTTTTCGAACCAAAAAACCCATTTAGAAAAAAAATACAAAAATTAAATTTTTATACGGTCCCCAGGTCCTATCACTTATATTTAGGAAAAGATGCAGTACACAAAAACAAAGTAAACACAAAAAGTTTCATTTTATTACGATAAAAACTGACCAAGTTATGGAACTTTGAAAATCATACATTTCATCCATTTTCTCGGCCAATTTCAAGAAGCTAGTAAGGGACCGTCTCCAAAGTGAAATTAATTGGAACTCTGCCAGGAAACATTCGCTCTTGCACGTCACTCTTATGTAAATCGTTTTTATATTTAAAAGTACACACATTACGTTAATATTACAATAATTGAGTACTTAAAAAACAAAATTTATTCTGTGTACGTGTAAAACATAGATAAAATAAAATTTTTTGGACGAAGAAAACTTTTCAAAAGCAGTTCCAAAAACTTAGACTTATTTGCCTGCGGCTTCAGACTGATTTGCTGCGATACTCATCATGGCGAACGTTACAAATCTGTTGTGTAGTCGCTTGCAATTGCATACAGCCGTATTCTAATATTACGAATTCTAGTATGGGAGAACGAGATGTATACAACTGGTCTCCAGGCATTAGCTCCTGCGCCAGGACTGTACGATAAGGAAATGCACCGTACGTATGTAATATGTTCCACACCGTCGATTTTGAGTAGGAACAAGCCTTGCTAATATCCTGGACACTACTTTCAGGATGAGCCAGGGCATATCCTAGAACATCCTCAGCGGGTATCCGCAAGCTTGAAGGTGTGGCACGAGACAAGGGAATACGTCTATGACAACTCCCAGTTCTATACAAGCGTTGAACAGCACGGGCAATTGTACAATAAGATGGATGTCTTCGACTGGGAAATTTAATGGCATAAAGTCTTGCCGCCTCTCTCTTATTTCGATTACACTGCCCATACTACAGTACCATTTCGCAGTATTCTTCATTTGTATACATCTCGTTCTCCTGTACTAGAATTCGTAATATTAGAATACGACTGTATGCAATTGCAAGCGACTACACAACAGATTTTTAACGTTTGCCATGATCAGTACCGCAGCAAATCAGTCTGAAGCCGCAGGCAAATAAGTCTAAGTTTTTGGAACTGCTTTTGAAAAGTTTTCTTCGTCCAAAATATTTTATTTTATCTATGTTTTACACGTACACAGAATAAATTTTGTTTCTTAAGTACTCAGTTATTGTAATATTAACGTAATGTGTGTACTTTTAAATTTGAAAACGATTTACATAAGAGTGACGTGCAAGAGCGAATGTTTCCTGGCAGAGTTCCAATTAATTTCACTTTGGAGACGGTCCCTTACTAGCTTCTTGAAATTGGCCGAGAAAATGGATGAAATGTATGATTTTCAAAGTTCCATAACTTGGTCAGTTTTTATCGTAATAAAATGAAACTTTTTGTGTTTACTTTGTTTTTGTGTACTGCATCTTTTCCTAAATATAAGTGATAGGACCTGGGGACCGTATAAAAATTTAATTTTTGTATTTTTTTTCTAAATGGGTTTTTTGGTTCGAAAAGCACGTAAAAACATTCTTTATCTTTTTTAAAACATTTTTCAAATTGGAAGTGCATGTCTAAACCGAATGGTTCGGGAATTAGCTATTGGGTCACATTAAGGCTGGACACCCTGTATATACTGATCCTGAAGTGTAAAAATAAACCTGGTTGTGAAAAGCTCGATAAAAAGAAACATTTCATTCGCTTTTTATTAATAATATACCCAAAGTATTGTTTTTAGAGTTTTACGGTTTACATTATTTAGCACTTTGAAAGTTAGATTAAAAGAAAATGTAAGTTAAATGAATTTTTTCGAAATTTAACTAGAGGAAACGGGGTAAATGAAGAATGAAAAAACGCATTAAAATCACAAAATGTAATCACTTTTATCTTAGAATGTTAAAAAAAAAATTACTTGAAAATGGAGCAATAACGAGGCAAAGTAAAACAGAGTACCTATCTTCCTCTCTTCTACCCTCTTATTCTGAGGCGAGAGACTGTTAAAATTATTAGACTAACACTATATTGTGTGAAATAACATCTCAGCCTGTTGTATAATAACAAAAGGAATGACAGTGTTTGTATAAGACGAGGAATTTAATAAAAACATTAAAGAGAAGTAAGGCTCTCTCTTGAGGAATTTTCACAAAACTTTATTACATCGTCATATATAAAACTTCTGGCTGGATTCCAAATAACAAAGTGGTTCCTTTTGTTTATAAGTTGAGAGGCTTTTAACTTTAGAGATTTTCAAACAAAGGAAGGAATTTAACAACTGTAATCTTCCGAGTCTTTCACCTTTAAAAAGATTGTTTGTTATTCAAAAACTTCTGCCATATTCTATTTTGTAAAAACAAACTTTTGAAATTATATTCAGAAAGCAATATGTTAAGGAAAATTGTTGATGTAAAATTAATTGGAAAATTCACAGTTGATAAAAATTTTCTACAACTTTTCATATTTCATTAATTTTAAGTTCATGTTGGAAAAAATGTTGGAAAACTTAGAGATGCTCAGTACTAATTAATTTATTGGTAATATAACAATAATTTTATAAAAATATGTTTAAAGAGTAATTATGAATTTACTAGAGTTAATTGAGTTATGCAATAATAATTAAAAAAACAAATAACAATTTTAATTTATTAGTTTTATAGAATTCTTCCTTGAATTTCTTTGATTTTAGTAATGCATTACATATATATTTATTTTGTAGAGTATAAATTTCTAATATTTTTTTTTGTATTGTTTGTATCTATAAATAATATCATACTGAATACCAAACTATAATGCATAAAATATGCCAGTCACGATCAATGATAACCATTTAAAAGAATTTTTTTTAAGAATAAGAAAAACAATCTCATTTGAAAAATCATACATAACCATGTCTCTCAAAAGTCGATACATATGCTTCATTGGTTATGGTAAACTACACTCGCCAATTGCAATTATTTATATTCTTATACTCAAATTGCATTGCATGGTTATTCGAACTTAAACACCTTCATTATACAAAAATGGAAAATGTCTATCTAAAATCGATTAAAACAATACCTTTTTAAAGTTTTATTTATTTTCTTTTAAAAAAATTAACATATTTCAACTGACGAGAGTAATAAAAATGTCTTTACTGTTTTAATACCCGTTGTACTATAGAAATATCTATTGAAGTATGAATCTACAGTTTTCCTTAACTTAAATGTCTAAGTTAAGTTACCTGTTTTCAAAAGAGAGGCCAGGTGTGTCCTGTCGTTTTCAATCACTTCCAACCAGATTCACATTTGTCAGCTTGTAAGTGAAACTTTTTAAATGCGTCAACCAGCCAAGTACATAGGAAGTATCCTGTCTTGTGTAATCCATCTCTTTCTGTCAAACAGCCAGCGATAGAAGCTATCTGGAGTAAAATGTAGTATTTCCTTTGGAGTCTTCAGTAAAAGAGGGTGCACAGTGAAATGAAGAGCATTGTTCTAGTCTTCAGATATATTTATAACAATAATTCATCAGAAATTTTATTTACATAAATACATTATTTAATACATTTCAGAATACTGTGACATGGTGTGTTACTTTTATGCTATTAATTCTTATAAACTAAATATCGCTTTTATTTATGAGGTCAACATTTGAAGGGATCTTTATTCTTCCAATTTTTAAAAATAAATTAAGATAACATTTTACAGTATGACGCCTGAAATCTGATATTTTTCTTCATATGATATTCAAACTAAAAACTTTATCTGATATTGAAAATAAATTTCTTCAGTAGCTGTGAAAATAATTTGAAATTGTCGACTTTTAAATCGCTAACATTTTTATAAGAAAAGGATGTACTGAAAACTCTTGAAAAATTTTAATTAGCTCAGTAGCCGCGCCAGAAATGTCATTAATCAGGAATTATTATTATTATGAGAATAGTATAGATTTTTCATTCAATATCTTTATAACTTTCATATAATATAGACAATATGAAATGAGGTATCTGTTCAATCTTACTTCTTCAACGGCACACTTCTCCGATTCAATCTATGCACTTCTCCGACGGCAGCATTCTTCTGAAAGAAACAACCTTAAGATAGGAATAATTTTGTTTTATTCATTTGTGGACTAATTTACTCAATGCTGGGCTTCATGAAGACAATAATCTTTTTAATAGTTTACCAATGGCTGCATCACGAGTGTAATTACTTTTAAATATGCGACATACTTCATGAGAGGAAGTATAGCACGTTGCCTTCGTGGAAATCTAAGACCAACTAAAAATAGATTCTAGGATAGATACGCATGTGAGGTTGCTTGCTAGTCCACGAGGCGATGCAGCTACTTTTGATGTCTCGCCATGTACCATGGCTCACCGTCCCAAACTCCATAAGTGTGCAGAAAAAGGATATCACATTCTAGCCAAAACATCGTATCAAAAGGGAAGCCATGTTTGCATTAATTCACCAGCACACTCATCGAGATAGGAATATCAGGAGATGGCATTACTTATCTGATAGTGAAGCCGAAACTGTAACAGAGCTGCCATAGTGCCTTGACCAAAACATTGTTATTTCATGGTGATAGTTTCAATTTCTCCCTTCCAGTGTACCAGCAATTTTAATATTTCTTAACATTGTGCTAATTTTAACAATTTTTACTACCTCGTACCAAGTAAATGTAAGTATAGTCTAGTGGTGGGAAAAGTCGGTCCTTTTGAGGACCCGGTACTCTGAACGACCGACTCCTTCAGACCCGTTCCTTTTGGATCCGCTCCAAATAAAACTAAATATTCCGCAATACCAAGAAGTGGGCGCTACCTTGGAATCACCGATTTGAATGAAATTTGGCACAAATATAGCTCACAAGACATACAATTACTGATGCAAGTTTTAGGACGCACCTTACAAGCATTCTCAGGAAATCCCTGTCCGAACATTCGAAAATCAGCGCATGCAGCTTAAATACTTCTATGTCGCGGAACGAAGGGAGCGTCCGTAGATGGCGTAGAGTGTGAATACGCTGATTTGAGGTGCTGTGGTTAGCCTCTTTGATTCCAGCTACTACGGAAGTTTTTTTTTTGAATTTTTCTTTTATTCATTTTCGTGTCCAATTTGATTAACTAATAAAATAAAATTATTTTAATCACAGCTTTCGTAATTGAATCGGTTTCGCATAAATTATTAATATAAGAGGTATTTTTTTCCCTGTGTTGTATTTACAAGTAGTATAGCAGTTTAATGAGCAAAAATACTAAAAATAAACAATTTAATCCTTGAGAATGCTTCATCAAGGAACATATGCTTGGAGCATGCAAACATATCTAATTTTGTGAATGGTTGTATTACGAATTATATTCCTTCAAAGAGAGGTCGTATAAAATATTATAGCAGAATAAATAAATAAATAAATGAGGAAAGTATACATTATATTCATAATTTATTTGAAATTAAATCAATAAAAAAGCTGTGATGCTAACCGTTAAAGATTTTATGATTATCTGCAGCACAAACAATTATATTTAAAATAAAATGTTTGTGATTTGCAAATAAGTACCTCCAATTTTATTTTCAAGGGGCTCTAAAGCATTACATTTAGAGAATACCGCACTTAACTGTAAACCATTAGACCGACAGCCGCGCAACACCTATTTTATACGACCTCTTTTTGAAGAAATATAATTCGTGATACAGCTATTCACAAAATTAGATATGTTTGCATGCTCCAAGCATATGTTCCTTGATGAAGCATTCCCTAGGGTTAAATTGTTTATTTTTATTATTTTTTGCTCATTAAACTACTATAATATTTTTAAATACCACACTGGGGGGGATACCTAATATATTAATAATTCATATGAAATCGATTCATTTACGCAAGCTGTGATTAAAATTAATTTCATTTTATTATTTAACTAAATTGGACATTAAAGTGAATAAAAGAAAGATTCAAAAATTTTCAGCAGTATTTGGAACCAAACACGCTAACAACAGGACCGCAAATCAGTGCGTTTACACTCTACGCCACAGACGCTCACTTCGTTCCGCATCAAAGAAGTATTTAAGCTGCATACGCTGATTTTTCGAATGTTTGGAGAGTGATTTCCTGAGAATGCTTGTAAAGTGCGTCCTAAAATTTGCATCGGTGATTGTATGCCTTGTGAGCTGTATTTGTACCAAATTTCATTCAAATTGGTGATTCCAAGGTCTCGCCCTCTCCGTGTTAGACCAACTCAGCTACTTCATTTCGTCCACAGCTGAAGATAGCTAATGCCACCTCCTGGTATCCATATCTCTATGAGCACACTCAATATTGAAACAGGTGTGCATCATTTTACAGTTTAAGCCTCACCATGGCACAGTGGTTATGTCACTGGAAATGGTAGACGGGCGAAGTGTGAAGGTCTCGAGTTCGGGTCCCATCGCGCGCCCGTCGACCTAACCTTTCGGAGTTTTCCGTGGTTTTCTCCGAAACTTAGCGTAAATACGGGTTAGGACCCCTTAGAAAGACCCCCACGGAGGGCACCCCACCCATAGGCCTAGAGCCCACGCGTAGATAATCGGCCGTAATCAAACAAACATTTTACAGTTTAAAATTACAACTGAAGATCTACTCCTATAGGATAGACGGTGATGTTTCAAAAAGGAAACAATCCATCAATTTTCAAACGGAAATGTAATCTGTAAGTTTCAAAGGTGTTTTTGACCATTTAAAAGATTGATGAGTGTAATTGATATAAAAATTCTATGTCTGAGATCGAAAATTATTTTAAAAAAAGAACTTATCATTTTTAATTCGTAACGCATTAATGGAAAACAAAGTGTAAAATAGCATGCGGTGACAAAGATCTTTAGAATACTTAATGGTTTTTAAAAAGATTAAAGAAATTAATTAGAATAAGAAACAGAATTATTCCGGAGCTTTGCTCTATGAAAGACATGAAACGTTATTTTGTAAAAAGTAACTCTTATTATTCCCTTAGTTTTATCCTTAGTTATCCCTTAGTTGTTCCCTTATTTAAGTTTTATCAAATCATAAGGTTTTTTTAATACGTGCCAACTTATGAAGAAAAAAAAATATTATTTTATCAATGGGCGTATTGTGGCCATTTTTATGGGGACGTCCAGTGTTAGCCCTGTGAATTGACGAACAATTAACATACATGCCCAAACCGGGATTCGAACCCGGACTCAACGTGTGATAGAATGGTTTCTAAGCCACTACACCTCCTGGGCAACACGGAAAATAAAATTTATCTAATGCCATATAAAATGCCGTATCTTAATAGCATTTTTTAAGATTTTGGATATTTAATACTTATAAACAAATAAATAAATGGACTTTATAAAAATAAAACTAGTTGCACACAGTCATATAGATTTATATGAAAGACGCCCATTTACCCACTTGATTTGCTGTTAAAAGTCTGATATATTAAATATAAGTTAATTGACCTCCACCGAGGTTTGGCAATTCCTTTTATATATGTATTTTTCTAGTTTCTTTCGAATGCTTGTACTCTTTACATGAATTATATAGATGTGTAAAATTCACTAATTTCAATCAGTATATTCAGGTAACACTAAAGCCTACAAGAAAATTATTATCTGCTAATTCAATTTCCAAATTTGCATTTTGATTTCACGGAATTTCTAAAAGTAAAATGTCTACAAAAAGAAAATAAAATACATCAAATTTCCACAAGTTTAGAAATTTCTTTCCTTTAATATTATAACAATAATATTATAAAAGATACCTTAATCAAGGAACATCCCTTATCTATAGACCTAGGTAAAATGTATATTTTTAATACCGTCAAGGGGAAACTTAAGTTTCCCGCATTTTTTAATTTACTTTATCCTTTAAGTACACGGCTTTTTCTTTTTTACAAAATAAAATTTTCTAAGATAGAAGAAATACGTGAAGGCGAATGGATTTTTTTAATACACAAGCTTTTAATGGAATGAGGTGAAACGCAATAACGTAAATTGAAATTTTAAAATGAAAATGTATAATGCCTTAAAATATTTCAACACATTTCCCTATTTTATCACCGCTTTCCACTTAACATATTTTATAAATTCAAATGTGAGCAAATGTGCTTCCTTTGACGAATTTTAAAAGAGGTTATATTTATGGTTTTTCTAATGAAATTGAATAATGAAAACTTAAGTTATATGCATGATCAAAAAGCTTAAGATGTGGCGAACATTTGTAAAATTCATTTGGTTTTGGTGCCTAAAGAAGAGTGAATTATTTATTTTAATGTATTCATTATTATAAAAGGAAATGAAAATGTATTGATATATCTTTTATTTTTTGTATGTTTGTTTATTTACATTGTATTGGATAATAAAATTATAGTTTGAAACAATTTTCGATGTATGTATTTTTTTCAGTGTTGAAGAAAGAAAAACTTAATTCAATACTTTATCTGAGCAGTATATGGCGTTTGCAATAAGTGCT
Source organism: Cheiracanthium punctorium (assembly GCA_038373885.1). Taxonomy (NCBI): domain Eukaryota; kingdom Metazoa; phylum Arthropoda; class Arachnida; order Araneae; family Cheiracanthiidae; genus Cheiracanthium; species Cheiracanthium punctorium. Next base: position 31,886 of record JAWZYV010010737.1, on the reverse strand, counting down.
GCTACAGAATATTTTAAAAAAATGGTCGATAATGTGAAGTAATTTTTTATCTCATTAATCTTACTTTTAATGTATATTTTGTTTTCAGAGAAATGGCAGCGTCGTTTTGAACGTTTCATTATAATTTTAATTCCTAAGCTCTATTTTTGAATCGGCAGATCATTCACATAATTTAATTTAAATTCTACTGTCACGCTTTGACATTGAAATGTTCAGGATGTGCTTGTCTGGTTGGTAGTTTGTCAAACTTTTAGTGAAAGTGTTTGGATTCGAAAATTATCGATCAATGCCCACCAATTACTGTGTGGCTGGATTTCATCTCTTTGTGTTGATTGATACGTTAGAGATGCAGATCTGGTTATGAGTTCTCTGTCCGATGATGGTCTAAATCAAATATGAGCAACCTCCGGCTAGCGGCCCGGATCTGTAACGCCTCGGCTTTTGATCTAGATCCCGGTAAATATCGAAACATCATACAAAACCCATGTAAACCATTCAAAATACCTTATAAATCACAATTATTCGGCGCGCCACTTCGCTAATATCCTAAATTTTGGCCCGCAACTTTCCAAAGGTTGTCCACGTGTACATTACGGAGAACGGCGAACCACTACATTTTGGTGGACATTAAAATTTTATAACCGAAGATTCACATCAGTCTAGTAGAGATAAGTTTTGAATAAAAGTTGTCACAAAATGAAATACATGAATGTCTTTTTGAAAAAAAAAAGTTCGAATTGCATTGTTGAAGATTTGAATATTTTCTTAAATAAATAGTGACTAACTAAACAGCTGATGTAATTCGAAAGGAAAAAAAAACAACATCTATTATTTCAGATAGGGTGAACCGACTAGTGACTGAACGTAACCAGTGATTAGACTTAAGTATATATTTTCAAAAACGTGAGATTTGAAGAGTTTTCGGTGTGTGAAATGGCTACATTAATTTCCTTTCTTGCAATAACAAACCATTTTGCGCTTAATTGGTTTCCCTGGTTACGTGCCTTACTTTTGAAAATTAAACATTAGTTGATGTTTTTTTATTATGTTTATTTACTATTTTTATCATACATTTCCATTAAATGAACATTAGTGTCAATATCTGATCATTTACTAGACTATTGTATCACTTTTTACCTGAATCTTACAACCTCCAGCAATTTTTTTTTACTTGAATTATTTACAACGTAAAAATTATCTACACCGATAAATATAAAAGCAACATTCAAATAAAAAATATTTAAAAAAAATGTTTTTAAATTCAACCTTTTATACAAGATTGACTAAATGTATAAAACAACTAGTCTAAGAATTTTTTCAAGCCTTACGACGTATTTCAGGACACTTAAACATCCTAGCTTATCGGCCATCGGTGAAGGTAGTTAGAAAATTTGCTAAATATGACTTCTTATAATATAAAGTTACATATAATCTTTAAAAAACTTGATGCCCTTAACGGCCTACTTCGATGTAATGTCAAAAGAAATATCAACTCCTCCAAAATTTAAAAAGTAATCCATGTTCACATCCCACGGGAGCATCGATATTTTTATATTAGAATAGAGTCCTTTCTCAAAAATATATATTAGACTTTAGCTAAACAAACAAACCGAAATTGGCTACATGCAACTACAGAAAACTTCAAAAAATGGTTTACGCATATACGCACACAGCCCGCACCGTTCCAACTCCCAGATGTAGAAGGCCTAACAAATGAAGCTTTGACGGCATCAGTGGCAATCACTAAATTGTCTTAAATGATGTCATCACAGTTGTATCTTCAAAAAGTAAATCTATTTAAAATTTCTGGTGGTGCTACAAGTATTAGAAAATATCTTAATTAAAGATAAAAATGAAAATGCCTTTCTGATGCAAAATACGATGTACTTCTGTATCATATTATGCACTTCTTAAACAATAGTGATGTTCAAAAATTGTTATTTGTCGTAAAATTATTTTTTTTTTTTAATCTCAAATCATTAAAACATTTTATGAGTGATTTAGCTAGCTGTAAACATCATTTTATTTTTTACAACCATTACAAAATCCTCTTACAATATTTTCTTGCAAACATCTTTCACTAAAACTTTAGAATACCAAAATTAGGCGAATTACTGGATAAAAGAAAATCGCGAGCTCGCGCCATTTTAGTTAGTGGGGTGGATTGTAACTGAAAAGGATGACGATGCTTTGACGTCATTTTACGATTGTTACATCCTCCCCCTCTGGTTCTGACGACGTCCCGACGAAGAACCAGGAGGCTTTTTCGGTGGTCTACCTCGTTTTCTTATCGGAGCCACTGGTGTAGCGTCTGAATTATGACACAATTTTAATGCTGATGAATGATATGTTGCAAGCGGTTCATGTGGATTATCCAGGCTTGCAATTTCAAATGTAGTAGGCGATCTTTGAGTCAATATCACATATGGTCCATCACGCTTAGGCATGAACTTTGCAGTTTTGTGATTGGAGGCTTTACTCACAGGATGTGAGGTTACCCATACTTTATCTCCCGGTATGAAGTTAGGTCCTTGCTGCCTTTTACGATCAGCATATTTCTTTCTTTGGTCTTGTTTTATTTCCACTCTTTCCTTAATTTCCTTAGAAATATTAGGAAATCTCTTCAAATATGGTGTAATTTCTGGCACAAAATTGTCGTTATAAATAACTGCACGTATGTCATGCTGTACGTCATCGACTGTCCGTAGTTCTCGGCCGAACTGCAAATATGCTGCACTTTGTCCGGTGGTATCACATTTGGCAGTGTTCATAGCAAAACGAATTGTTGGAAGCTTTTCTTCCCAAGAGTCATGTTCATTACCCACAAGGATAGCCAATCTCGGTTTCAGATCCCGATTTTTCCTCTCTTCAGGGTTAGCTTGAGGATGATAGACAGGAATCAAGCTTTGTTTTATATCCAAGAGGAAACAGAGTTGTTGCATTACACCACTGACAAATTGGCTTCCGTTATCACTAATTAGACGTCTTGGGAGACCATATCTCAAAATAACTTCTTCTAACAACGTCGTTGCACACTCCTTTGCAGTGGCTTGCTTTAAGGCAAACAATTCTACCCATCTAGTTGCACAATCTTCAACAATAAATATCCACTTTTTGCCACTTTTACTTTCTGGTAAGGGACCAAAAAGATCAATAGATAGGACTTCAAACCTTTGAGAATAAACAGGAGTTTGCAACAATCCTGATGGTTTTTGATTTGACGGCTTGTACCTGTTGCATTCAGCACAGTTCTTTACATAGTTTGCAATATATGAACGCATTCCAGTCCAATAGTATCTTTTGGAAATTCTATCATAAGTTCCTTCAGCACCGTAATGACCTGCTGTTGGCGAATCATGGTATACTTTCATAATCTTTTCTTTCTCGTGCGATGGCACAACAAGTTGTGCCTCTTCCGAATCTGAACTTGGGGAATATCTGTACAAAACACCTTGGTTCATAATGTAACCACGTTCGGTCCAGTTATAATAGTCAACACTTTTTTGTCACTTTCAAAGCTGTTAATTATCTTTTTCAATTCTTCATCTTTCATTTGGTTAAAACGTAAATCACTTGGTTTACTTGCTGGTATGTCCACAACGACCGAGCAGAGCTCACAGCTATCTTTCGGAGGATGTCCACAACTAGTCCGGGACAACATATCAGCTATAACATTCGCCTTTCCAGGTATGTATTCTATCTTCAAATTGAATTCCTGCAATTGCAAAGCCCATCTGGCAAGTCGTCCAGGCCTCACCATGGCACAGTGGTTATATGCCACTGAAAATGGTAGATGGCCGAAGTGTGAAGGTCCCGGGTTCGGGTCCCATCGCGCGGCTGTCGATCTAACGGTCTGGAGTTTTGGTAGGTTTTCTCCAGATGTAACGTGAATACGCGTTAGAAACCCTTAGAAAGTCCTCCTACCAAGGCAGCCCCCCTTGACAGATCGCCCTAGTGTAGCGTTGTCGTAATCACACACACACACACTGGCAAGTCGTCCAGATGGAGACTTAAGACTCATGAGCCATCTTAAAGGCTGGTGGTCTGAGGCCACAGTAACTTCACTTCCATCAATGTACCCTCGGAACTTGTTAAGAGCCCAAATTACAGCAAGTGCCTCACGTTCAGTAGTTGAATAGTTACGTTCTGCAGAATTTAATAATCTACTTGCATACTCAATCACTCGTTCCAGTTACATCCCGAATGTTCTCTGAGTGTGATCCGATGATAGGAAGCGGATTAAAATTCCTATACAAAAACCTGACCTCGAATTACATTCACAATAATGTGTAAGTTTGGATTATAGTGAAAATTATAAGCAAAAAAGAAAAAAAATCTTTATAGAGTCGATATCATTAAAAGTCCCTTCAACAAGAAAAAAAACAAGGTGAGAGTATTTATTATTTTTTTACAAGAATTTTTTTTTCAGTTATTCTTTTTTAAAGAAAAAGGGCATAATTACTCAAAATTATTAATTTATAGAATTCCATTGATTTCTTTCTTCTTATGCTATTTATTATGGCTGGGGTGTGCTGACACCCCATGCGCGTCCTCGTGTTGCGGTTCACAGTGTGCGCCCTGCCGGGATAACAATTGAAGCTTGTCAAAATATTGAAATGTGGAAAAAAATAAAATCCTATTCACACAGCTCTTGATTTAAAAAAAAATCTGGAGTGACTCCACTCGACTTTCCGAACACTTACGATTAAGATCACTACCAAGCACTTAAATAAATTTTAATCGATGAATAAGGCAAACATATACCAAATTGAAACTCAATCGAATGCACCGTTTTAACACTTGCGCACTTTCAAGAATTTCTCCCCATATGCCATTATGCCATAAATAAAAGAAAGTTTTGTCGTAGCCCTTTAGGAGAACTATAAGTCCTATACACACCAAAATCAATACCGGTCTTAGGATGGTGGTTTATAACATGTATACCGAATTTGAGCTCAATCGAATGTATCGTTTAAACGCTAGCGCACTTTCAAGAAATTCCCCCCATAGGCCATAATGTAAAAGAAATCTTTGTCGTAGCCCTGTAGAAAAACTATAAGTCCTGTACACACCAAAATCAATACCGGTCTTGCGACGGTGGTTTATGACATATATATCCAATTTGAGCTCAATCGAATGCTCCGTTCAGGAGCTATCGTGTTCACTCAAATACGCACAAACACACACACACACACACACACACACACATACACACATACATACATACATCTCGTCAAAATAGCATAAATGGATTCAGAAGCCCTCAAAACGTGTAAAAACACCAAAATCTCGAAGTCGAATTTTTTCATGATTACAATACTTTCCTTACATGGTACATGTTCGGAAAGTAAAAATGGCTTAGAGAACTTTTCTTAAAGAATATACATATATAACTCATTTTTGGTGCATTAATTTTCTCTGGTGATTGAGCGTGATATAGTTTGTCATGGCTTAATTGCAAGTGTGGTTTCACTACAAAACAAATATTTTGCGCTATCGCATGATTCTAACACTTTTGATGAAAACACTGCCAAAACCTAAATATTTTATGTATTTTGTCCCTTCATTTTTTAAACAATTTTTGAAAGAATACTCCGTATTCAATGCAATTTTTGAACAGACAGAATGAATAAATTTGTGGGTATCGCGGCATAAAGAAACTGAAGGTAATTAATTGATCATTCTTTCAAAAAAACTTTAAAACTTTAACAAAAAAAAACTTTTAAAACTTTTGTATGAAAAGGATTTATAAATTTATGATAAGGAAATCGAAACTGATTTTATCTTTCTCAAAAAGGGAAAAAAAAAAAAAAAAAAACTTTGCGATGTTGTAAACGTGAAAGACAGCAGCCAATATCTGCGGAAAACACGATTTTAGAATGAACGGTAAATAATTTTATGAAAGAGTATGGAAAAAAAAAAAACAGCAGAACTCAGTAGCATCGAAATTGCACGTGTATGGGAGTTTCAACTCGGTCGAACGTTAGGAAGATGGTTAAAAATCGTATACAAATTTTGATCTGGAATTTTATACCTAGAACAATATAATGAAAAACCTTAAAAAATTATTATGATTTCTAAAATGGAATTTTGCTTATAATATAATAGCAAATAATGGAAAGTTGTTTTCACGGGAAATATTCATGATTCTTTAAAGTTGTAAAACAATAAAATTTTGATAGAAAGATTTGCAATCATTAAAAAATGATCGCCTAAATTACTTACAAGCTTTATTATCAAAGAATATTTAATGATAACTGAGTGCTAAAAATATGTTAAACTATAGATGCATTGCAGTGAACGGGATTTTACGTTGCTGGCGCTTGCAGGGTTTTAAGAGTTTACTTATTGGTCAGTTTACAAGATACCTTTTTGATTAAATGATATACAACTGTTGTTGAAATTTCGCCTAAAATCGAACGTCAATTTTTTAAGCATAAGTATAATGCAGAACTCCCATTCCTCAGGAAAAAAAATAAAAATAATAAATAAATGTGTATATTTAAAAATTCTATTTTCTACGTTATTGAACATTGTTTTTAGTAAAAAAAAAGATTAAAAGAAAAAAGATTAAAAAAAGATTTTTTTACAAGGCTTCGAAAGCACCGTATTGTTCCCGTATTTACAAGAACTAGTCGAAAACTTCTGAAATCTTGTAAACTTTTATCGAACACAGATGTTTTTGTTCGTGCGTGAATAAGGTGTAAGTCTTTATTTAAAGGACTGCAAGGAGTTTCCTCTTTGGTTAAATATAATGCATAAAGAGGTTTATTCATAAAAAATCGTATTTTTTAAGTCGCTAAGACCTAAATCATTAAAATTCTTCATATAGTTATTTAAGTAGCGAAAACGTGATAACAATCCTCATCAAATGTGAGAAGCTTAAGAAGAGGGTATTGAAAAAAATACCTGATGAAGAACTTCCTCACAAACTGGTTTGTAAAACATTGTAACAGACCAGTGAATAAAATACTTTTTCCAACTCTTCGAAAAGCACAAAAGATTAAAATGTTTAACATCTAGTTATTAATCTTCTAAAGTTATGAAACTATAAATAGAAGAATTTTTAGATATACTTCACTTACTTCTCCTTTATATTAAAAATGCAGACAATAAGCCGAATGTTGCATAATCCGAATGCAATCAATAATAATATATTGTTTCCGTTCATATATATTAGTTCTGTGATTATATTAGAAGTTAATTTTTATAAAGTTAGCAATTTTAATCTTTTTGTAGCCCCTCGCTGAACATTTACCAATTTCTGTAAGCTTAATTAGCTTACTTAAGAGAAAGTGTAACAAAATAAGTAATAAATATACAATGGCAGTTACATCTTGCCCCCAAAGACTCTGAGAAAAATTCAGTGACAGAAATACTAATGTTGTCGAATATCGCGAAAAAGAAAGGAAATCAGGACTATTAAATCACTATTGATAACAGAAATCATTTTCACATTGTTAAAATTATTAAATATAAACTAATTACAAATGACCATCTATAGCGCAAGAGTGCGCATACATAATAATACTTATAAATTTACAAAGTATATAAATACAATAATCTCTAAAACATTTTAATTAAGAAATTTGTATACAAATAGCGAAAGTTAAAAGAGAAAGAAAGTAAAGAAAAAGGAGAAACGAAAATAAGTGGGCTACCCAATACAATTTCTGAGACTGGCTACCACTATGAAAACAACCAAGAGAAGCACGAAAGAAAGAAAAAAAAAAGAAAACTAATTTATGCAACGCATATGCATAATTTTTCTATTAAAGTATAATTACTAATAGCAAGATAAAAGAAAATAGAAGAAAGATTGCAAAAAGAAGATAAAAGAAAGCTAACTAAAATTTAAAGTAAGATAATTAGGCGTCTAAAAATAGCAGAAGTAAATTTCAATCAAGAAAGCTTGAGAGAGATAAGATAAAAACGCTAATTTTTTTCCAGTATTGAATTTCGGTCTTTTTACAGTATTTTAATACATAAACTATTAAATGATCAGAAAAGAATATATAGAACACAAAAGAGTGTATATTTAAAATTTTACTAGCAGCAGCTACACGATTGTGCTGTTATAAATAACACTTTGTATAGTAACACACATACCAAGGCACTTATCTATCAGATTGATACTGACAGATAAGTCCCTCGTTATGTGTGTTATTATACAATGTTTTTATGCATGTCATCTTTTAGCATAGTTTTTTTAGTGTTTTTTACTATACGATTGTGTGATAGAAAAAATGGTTAATTAAAAAAAAGGAGAAAAACTGTAAATTATAGAGAGTATGTTCATGATAAATCCAATACTCTGCTATTTTGCATGTGATTAAACAGTCAAATACTTATAACTGATAGCTGACAGTACTATGTCCATCAAACACACGTTTTGGGACACACTTGCATGACGACGCAGTGTATATCGAGGCGTCATCGGGCAAGCGGAAGCGAATACGTCAAAAATCACATCCTCGCGGGGCAAAGATGCCAAGTAAGGACGGTGTGGGCTACAACTGTGAGGATAATTGTCTGGCATTAAGCCAGATTTCAACACACAAAATTTCGTAAATGGTACGGTACCAGCAACGATAAAAAGTGGAACGATTGCCACTGTATAGATTTAGCCAATTAATCTTATACTTAGTTCCTTGAATCAAAAATCGTGCCAGTAAAGGAGTTATTTGCTTATGGTATATTTTAAATTATCAAGTTGCGTTGTGACACATGAGGATCCAGGTTCGATACACTTAGTTGCAATATAATAAAAAGACGTTAAAATACTAAAAAACTATTTTATTAAAAAGATACTATTGAAATATAAACTTATTACAACGGATGGTGGTGGCTCAGCGAAATAAAAGATACGCCGTATATAGACAGTGAAATTAAGGTGGAATGACTTAAAAATTACGCCAGCACAGAATTACACATTGGCGAGAACAAGCATCTGGCTGAGATCAATAACGCCAATTCCAGAGCAACCCTAACAGTTAAGCCAATAAAATTAAAATGACGCAATCGCGAGCAAATAATTTTAAAGATGTCGCAGGGCAACAAATAATAACATACGCCAGCAGGATGCCAAGAGGGGAAGCAGAAAGTACGTTGATTTTGCAAACACACATAATATAATCTATTTTTAGCTCATAACGCCGTCACCGGGTCTCATTTCGAGAAACAAACAAATAAGAATAATGCATACGGTAAAAGCGAAAATATGGATTTAAAAGCCGAAATGGCAGAAAAATGAAAACAGAAGTGATTTATAATTCATAATTTTGGATAGATTACATTAAAGAAAGCCAAACTATATGATTATTAAATTAGATACGTGACCTCCATCACAGTGTCATCTTAAGCAATTTATATTGTATTATGGTATAAAATTTAGTTTCTTAAATCGAGTGTTATTATTTAAAATCTCTTTTTTTCTTCTCAACAGTCAATCTCGACAACGGTGAGGATAATTGTCTGGCATTATGCCAGCTTTAAACACAAAATTTCGTAAATGGTACGGTACCGGCAATGATAAAAAGTGGAACGATTGCCACCGTATAGATTGAGCCAATTACGCTTATACTTAGATCCTTGAATTAAAAATCGTGCCATCTTAAGAAATTTATATTGTATCATGGTATAAAATTTAGTTTCTTAAATCGAGTGGCAGTATTTAAAATATCCTTTTTTCTTCTCACAAGCAAAAAGTGTTTCCCTCTTCATTGCACAGATATTTTTTTATTCATCTCTCATAATAATTTAATTTGCTAAATTGTACTTTTTTAAACATCCTTAAGTTAATGCATGCATGTATCATACAAATAAAAAATAATAAATTTGTATAATATGCTATTTTATGCTTTCTTCACATATATTGCATGTTATACCGTAATGCAAGTATAAATTTAAATTTCGCTGCTATTTATTCAATAAATAAAATCATGTTAATTCTGAGAAAAAAAAAATAGTAAATATTATTGCAGAAGACTCAATTTTCGGTTTCGTCGTTTAAAAGTCCAGTGTATGTCGAAATTTCTAGTAAACAGTATGCTTGTCAGGATGGTACAAAAATTTTATTGCTTCTAGAACTTCGTCGAACATTCTGCTATACAAAATTCACAGGTATTAATAGCTAATAATTAGTTTTACAACAGTTAGATTATTACAGAAGCTTTTTCAGACGACATATTTCATACACAAAATAACACACTTCCACGGACTATAATAATACGCGAAGAAAATTTCCATTTATTCCTCGGCATAAAGCAATACAGTATTCACTAACAGCATTCAAAAACTAGCTTCTAAAAAGAAGCGAAAGACCGCTTCAAAAGCATGTAATATAACTAAAAGTTACTTCCAAGCAGAGTTCAGGTTTCTCTGCCAACGCGAAAGCTGACAAACTACAGACAGAACCTGGGTGTATTCCGTCGACACCTCATAGATAAAGAAAACCTAACAACTCCTACGTCACCAAGCTTTGGCGTCATCAATAGGCCTTCATTTAAAAGTTTTATTTTCACAAAATAAAACTATAAAAAGTTTCTGGTGAATTTACTTATGAATAACATAAAAAATATAATTTTATGACAAATGGCTGTTTTTAACCACGACTAATTAGATAATATGATAAGGAAATAGATCGAAATGAATAATTTTGTATGAGAAATGTATTTTAATTTTAATTTTTTATTTAAGATATTTTCTAATATTTGTAGCATTCACCAGAAATTTTAGATAGTTTTACTTTATAAAAGTAAAACAGTGATGACGTCAGTACTTGAAGGCCTAGTCATGACGTCAAAGTTTCAGTTGTTGCGCTTTCTGTATAAAGTAGGTGTTGGTTCCGTGCCTCTTAAATAGACTAGCCAAAATATCTAGCAATTTCTCGAGAATTCAGAAAAATCTTAATTGGTCGCGAATATTATTACGTAATAGAAATGCAAATGAGTAATGCTAGGCTATTGCATAATACTAATACAGGAAAGAAACATTACATGCGAGATTCGTAAAATCGTGCCATATTTCGAGAACGTCACTAAGCTTGGCGATTTTTCGATGAAATATGCATGAATTTAGCGGCGAATTTAAGTTCTGAAAAGTGGTCAGCTAAGCTCTAGAGTCAATATTTCTCGATAATTCGAGACAACCCTATGTTAAGCAATGAGGAAGACCAAAACTTCCTCGCTCGCATTCCAGTTAACCGATTTTCATGCAACATAATATTTGACGTGTAAATTAAGCTTTTTAGACTATGTTGAACCTTTGCAGCACTCAAAAACCCAGAAACTTTTAATAATATTTAAGGTGAACATTTTTAAAAATAATTATCGTACCTATGTCTTTCAAACAATAATATAAAAGCATTTTGTAAGAGTGAACATTTTTTTTCCGCTTTTCGAAAATATATGACACTTGATTAAGAATTTAAGAAAGTAGAAAATTTTCCAGGCGTATATTTGCTCAAAATTCATATTTTATTTTAAAATATTTTTACTGCGTAGAAAAATAAATTGATTACAAAAATTATTTTCTCATTTTTTCCAATAACAAAGTTTTGAATTACATTGATTATTTTCATAAGTCCTTAGATAATGCTTAGTAAAAGTTTGCGTCCTATTCGGTAGTAGAATATGCACCGCCCCACCCCAACGAAAAAAAATGTGCATTCCACTACAAACGGCTGTGGGGGTTGGGGGGTGGAGTGCTCTCAAAATTGGCAGCAGTTAGTGATTTTAGCAAAATTAAGTAGAGTAGTAAAAATGTATTAATGGGTTTCAGTATTTTTGTTTTGTAGTATTCAGGCCTATATATTGTATGATTAATGGAAAATACCCGCATAAATCATATACAGTAAAATAGATATAAAGCTTACAAAAATAGTAAATACGTAACGAAAAAAAAAGAAAATATTATATAATATATAATATGAAAATTTTTCAGCTTAAAGAAAAAAGGAAACTAAAGAAACTAAATTGGTGGAATTAGCAGCAGTTAGTGATTTTAGCAAACTTAAGTAGAGTTGTAAAACTGTATTAATGGGTTTCAGTACCTTTGTTTTGTAGTATTCAGGCCTATTTATCTTATGAGTAATGGAAAATACGCGCATAAATCATATACAGTAAAATAGATATAAAGCTTACAAAAATAGTAAATACGTAACGAAAAAAATAAATAATATAATATATAATATGAAACTTTTTCAGCTTAAAAGAAAGAGAAAGGGAAACAAAAGAAACAAAATTGGTGGAAATTAACAAACATAAATAAAATTACTAAAGCAAAAAGATACAAACTTGTTTGTAAGCATCAATTGAGCAATTTTAACCTACCATTGTTTTGACAGAAATTAAGATTAGTTACCGCTTGATTTTAGAATAGACCGAAAGGCTTTTAATTGTTACAGGCAAACTTATATAAAAACACTCAAAAGTAGTTTCTGTTTAAAAGATGAAATAATTAAAACTTAGTAAAATAACACGCTTAAACTTTTATGAGTGATTACGTGTAAAATATTTTTTTATGTGTTTTATTTGAAAAACTTTCATTATTCCATCAGACAAACTTATTAAAATGCCTGATTACGCTTATCAACTGACACTTGCACTTTGCTGCAAAGCAAAGCTTTTGGATAAAGTACCAGAAAGCTTAAAGTGGGCTGGGTAAGTTAACAGGAATCAAGATCTCGTAGTGGCTTGTCCTTGACGGTGACAGCAGGACAAAATAGCTAGGACATTACCATTTGCAATTACAAGGGGTGGGGGAAGGGAAAACTTCCCAGAAAAATTGGAAAAGAGGGCTGAATACTAAACTTCAAAATTGATATTTACCTGTATATTTTGAAAAATCTTATTGTTCTTACTCTCTCAAAATTCTACAGATCAGTTAACGTAAATATGCTAATTTATTTATTTGTCTATACATAAAATATTTCAATTGAATCATTTATTTTTGTATCATAAGTAATAAGAAATTTGTACTGTTAAAGTATTCAAATTTTTCAGCTTCTTTCTCCTGCACCTACTCATTTTCTCTATTCGGAATTTGCAAAATTCCGAGTTTTCTCTTTCTGTTTTAAGCTGTTCAAAATAACTTTAGCTTTTATGTCATCAACCGATCGAAAAGAGTGGCAACTGGAAAATGTTTCAAAGTGTAGGGGATATTAGTAGGTGAAGCATTTTATCAGAGATGGGCCATTCTTATTAACTTTAAAGCAAGGTTTCAGATGTTGGTTCTCTTCATTGAGATGATTCAGTGTTGAGGATTCCCATTCTGTGATCAAAATTGCTTCTGAGCTCAAATATTTTAACACTTTGCTTGAAGCCAAACCCTGTACAAGTTACCAAATGGGGATCTATATTGCTGCCTTTCTTCAGAACGAACAGACTTAATCTTAGTTCAATTGTGAAATAAACTCTCTAACAATTATTCAGATTTTTTTCGGCTATTAAATGTGTTCTGACAACCAGGGTAGATCCAGAAGGAAGATACAGCTGGCGTACATGCCCCCCCCCGGATAAAAATGCATTTGCACGAGACAGAATGAACATTCCGCATATCATGGCACATTTTGTAAAATTCTGAATGGTATTCGGTCTTTCCACTGTGCCCCTTCCTCCCCGAAAAAAAATTCTATATCTACCCTTGTATGGCAGTCCCATAAATCTCTAAAGGCCTTTGCAAATACCCAGAGACTGTCGCGGCTACAATGTATTTGAACGGGGAAATTTGACCGTGTTTGGACGCTGCGACCCTCTACCGAACAATAGATGGGGTGAAAACCACAAGTGTGAAAACCGCAATATTATCCACGGTCGCCAATTACCTATTGTCCGGAGTATCTCCTGCTTTCTTCTCGTGCGAAAAATTTATTGCTTACAAGTGATAATTGGCCAAGCGGCCAGCGACGGTCTCTGGGTATCTGAAGCGGCCTTAATTGTAACTGACAGTCACTTATCAGCTAGCCTGGGAAGTTTTCAGCGCGAATAATTCTTATTTTTTAGAATGAAGACCGTGTGCATCATGAGAGAACAGGTATTTCCTGATCTGCACCTCTTTCCAACCTGTAGACCAATCAAACGAGATTACACAAAAATTACACATTCAGAGGTGTGATACAAGGCATCAAGTGGAAAAAAATTACCAAATAACATGGGGCCACAAACTTCGTTGTGAGGGCGAAAATCGTTAAAAATGCATGTTGACTTAGAGATACCACTAGAATGGCAACAATGACGACTAACTACAAACATATTTACTTCATAGTTGTTACAAGAGTTGCTGGAAGTATCTTCCGCTGATGCATTTGCACAGCCTACAACGATGTAAAAAGAACTATCCGACGAACTCAAACATGCCAGGCGTGGATGTCTCCCGCAATGACAACAATCGGCTCTATAAGATGCACTGATGTATCCACAGGCGTCGCTTAAAAACACCTGATTTAAGGCGGCCCCATATGAAAAAGTTGCCGGATCGCAAAGGCCATGGAGCGGCTCCCACACGCCAGAGATTGCAGGCGTTTTTCGAATTTTCTCACACTCTAATTAGTTTTACTGTGGATCCCCTATAGCCCATAGACATTTCATCGGGGTCGGTGGTCCCAAAGTCTGAGCCTCCCCTTGTAAGAACAATACTGTGAGCAATTGTAAACCATTGTAAACTAACTGCTTTTATATTGTATAACACTGATGTATTTTACCAATTGTAATCCAAAAATTATGCTGTAAAAAAAAAGATCAAAATGAGGGAAACCGCTGCGCTGCTTGCTGGACCTGAGCCTGGGGCTAGGGTTCAGCAGGACAGTAGGACACTTCAGGAACTAAAACAGGCTTTAAAACAATTAGGTAGGCCGTTCCTGAAGGTAGTATCCTATAGTGCCCTCTCAAATTAGTTTGTGATACCATGTTTCATGGTTAGTCTTCAACCTCTTGATGCTATTTGTCACCTTACTGAATTTTCTGAACATCGTTGTATCGGAGTTTGAAATAACCTGTACATGTCTGAAGAAATGCGTTCTTTTATCCTTCTGAAATGTATTTATAAACTAAGAAGGAATTAAAAAGAAATGTTTTATAAGTGCATATGTTTAAGATAAAAGAAAAATGCCATGACAAAGAAACACGAATGCAAACGGAATCAGGAAATCTTCAATAGCGCTTGCCCTGCACGAAGTGTAAATAATTACCTATGCGATTTATTTTGAACACCCTTTTGAAAATAATTTTTGCAGTAATTAAAATATATATTTATACTCATGTACTTTACTTATTAACCAGAAAGTAACGTCTGCTGTTCATTTCTGCAGACGTGCACAGTATCAATAAAAATGTTTAATTGCCGATTGTAAATAGCTCCGCTCTTTTCTTGGACTTAGGCCAAACGCATTTAAGCCTCAAAAACTGGAACATATTTCTCATTTTTCAGCTAAATTATAAATGAGTATGAAAAATCTTTTCGGAAATTTCTTCGATGTTTCTGTTTCTACCCCATTTTTCATCTTTTCTACCACTTCATAAGATGCGGTACTTCAAATCGTGAAAATTAAGATCTTTACCGTCGTATATGCTTACATAAATTTGTTAATAGGCTTTGTTTTGTGCAATAAAAAATGCGTATGCAATAAAAAATAAAAATCAGAACAGAAGATAGATGTTAAATTGTATCTACACTGCATAAATTAGACAAGCATAGTTTTATTTCGATTACTAGTAGTTTGCGTAATTCGTTTTGTTTCAACAGGTTGTCTGCATATGAAACATCAAAACCTTACAAATATTTAAACAATAAAGCTTATCGCGCCTCACTTATTATTTGAGTATAGTAGTCGAAAAATATTTCGAAATACTTTTTAAGAAGTGAAAAATTAGCGTAGTACGTAAGAAATATTTCATGAGATTTTCTTTTTACATTAGCATTTTTTTATTAAATAAACAATGAGTTAGTATTTAGAAAGATCAAAAAAATATCTGCTGAATTTTATATTGCTTTGGCATGTTTATTGTCATTTAGAAGAAAAAAAAATGCAGAAAGTTTTATGATATACTAAGACATTCATGTCAGTTTCATTAGATTTTTTTTTTTTTTAGGTGCAGAGTATGTGATTCAGTGGTTTACTGGCGACCAACATTGCAAACACTGATTAAGGAGGAAATTCATTTTTGACTCTACAGTGAACATCAATACACATCCTCTATGTACTGAAGAAAAAGATTATTCGCTAATTTTATGCTACGTGAAATTGCATATTCTAACCCGCATATAAGAATTCGGTTCTAGGCAGATAACATGCTCATTCTAATTTACTCATAAGAAATGAGTTCATAGTCAGATTTAATATACATTATCTACAGGATGCTCATAATTAAATTTTCCTATTCAGAGAGCGGTGTATAGCGAGAATTACTGGTGACCAAACTACTAAAATTAATGGAAGCCTTAGACAATTGAAAAAAAAAATTGAGTGGAAGAAAACTAGTTCAAAAAATCCCTAAAAGATGGCGTTTTACAATGTTTAGTTGTTGATATGCAGATTATCCCACAGCGCACTGGTATAAAACATCTGCTTCACAACCTATTTATCGTTTTCTTCCCTTAAGAATAGCTGTCTGCTTTTTTTTTATTAAAACGTTATGAACACTATCTTTTGATTATTTTTGTAACTCAAATTTTCACAAAAATCTGCTTGTCATCGTTTCATTAATGTTTCCTGCAAGCTTTATGGCATCGTGATTCCGTAGTTTTTGTATCTAGGGAAGATTGGGTATGCTTTTTCTTTGCCAGTTTTTTTTTTTGTTTGTTGTTGCATTTGATTTTTTTGATTTTTTTTATAATTTCGTATTGCAAATTAAAATATTGTTGTAAAATACCTGGTATTTCTCTTTAATATTAGTTGAAAGCAATCCTATTTTCATTCAGCTTTATTGTTTATTATTATTATTTTTTTGCACTTTTTCTTCTCGTTGTAGCTAACGTTTTTGCAATAAGAGGGATACATGATCCACAATGTAGGGATGCTTCAACAAACTCTGAAAAAATGCCTACAAAATACAGTGTTGTAAATTTTATTCTTTCATTATCATTTCAGAAAGCTTTTATTTAGCTTTTTGTTTAAGATAAAAAACTCCTTAAAGACTAGTTATATTAATTTTAGTACTGATTTGTGGTAGAAGAATGAGTTAAATTTGGATTTTATAAATGAAAGCAATGACATCGTTTAGTCGCCATTTAAATAAGAATCTGGAATTTCTGGAGGAAATTTCATGTTCAGTTCATCTTCAGAAGTATTAAAAATTTGGCCATCTAATTGTATTATGGTTTTTATCTATTTGCTTTACCAATAGCCAATCATCAATAGAAGGTTTCCGATTGAGAAAGGATTCACTTTGCTTACTAACATTTCTGCATATTACTGAACTTTGGCTTTAATTGCATACTTGTCACATTCTTTTCAGAGGAAGTATCAAAATCATTTCTATGCTCCATTCATGTTTGAAAGAAATATTTTGTTTAACATTTGGTAGCACTAAAGAAAATATGAATTGTGATTTTTGTTCATTTCTTGTGATATCTTCTTAAATTTTACAATTTAGCTGATTTTAATTAAAAATAGCTGGTTGAGCTGTTTATAATTAAACTCAGCTAAAATTTCTTCGCCAGACTCTTGTATAAGTTAGCCGTGATTCATGCCTCCCCAATCTCAGTCTCACAAGTACTCCAATTACCACCATCCCAGGTACCATGGATGATTAAAACAACATAAACTTATGGCACTCCAGACAAAACGTGAATTTTAAGCGTCTTTTTTCGTTAAAAAATGTTTAGATTTCCCTACAGAGATCGGAAACTGGCAGACTTTTAAATACGCGTATTTAACAGAAAATAAACGTATAAAATGAGTTTATGGAATACGTTAATTTGATGTAAAATGTTTTACGTTTAAAATGCGCTTCGAACAACCGTTAATTTGACGAAGCATTTCTCCGTTTAAAATGCGTTCGGAGAAACGTTTAAAAGACGATTTCTTTTTCGATAAAATATATAAAAAGCTCGATATTTTGATGTTATTTTAACGGTATTCTGCGGCTTGGGATTTCTTTTGCAATCGTAAAGGTTAAGTTAAATTAACGATTTTATTTTTATGTTTAACCCTAAACTAGTTATTAAAATATTGCCCCAGTATAACTCTCTTAAAATACTCGAAACTTTAAAAAAGTAAAATTTATAAAAATGAGTTAATATTCAAAAATTACATAACATTATAAAATGTCTAATTTTTTAAATCTATTATATCATTTCTTAATTAATTATATACAAGCTTCAAAATATTCTTAAGTAAAATGCATACAATGTTTCTTTTCCTAAATGTAATTTTTAAAATTAGTATTCGTGAAATTAGCAATTTTGCGAAATGAATGTAGAATTAAAAACAAGAAAATCTATCTATTTCATAATTCTTACATCTTACAAAAAATTATGTCGATTTCGAATTAATAAGGCAAATTTTATTTCTGAAGTTGTCATTTTTATGCCAAAATAAACATTGCATTTATCTCTATATATTTTTAACTGAAAATTAACATAGAGAAAAACTATACCAGAAAAACGAAATTTCGCGGAACCAAACAAAATAATTATTATAAAGTGACATGTTACGCATGTTTTGAAGCAGAAGACGTCATTACCCGTATAGGCCTGGGGCCTTTCGTGCAGTCAATCTGCTTTAAACCACAAACGCCCATTACCTTACTTTTAAAACAAGTGTCTCACGAATTTCAATCTTCACGAGAAACCTTCTTTTCATACTATGGAGAAAGTCGATAATTTGTTCTATTCTTATTAACCCCTGAAAGGTAAACATCGCAACAAAGAAACTATTTACAGTAGCATATCTCTAAAAACGAGAGGGCGGGGGGGGGAGGGGAAAATCTTGATTCTGTCAAATTATTTTCTCGACTGACTAAATTTTTACTGTCAGCATCCCGGATGAAAACATGAGTTTATAATATTTTTGATGTATCATAAAATGTCTAATTAATTAAATAATTCTAATTAATATAATTTATTATCTTGCAATAAGTGACTTACATTCGTAACGATGTAATATTTGAAGTTTACTTTCATAGATTTAAAAAAGTGTGTTAAGAAATTCTTAGTATTACTTGAAAGTATCTTGAAATTTTTTAAGTCCTATTCTGAAAATACTTTACCTTGACTTCAATCTGTAGCAACGCACAGACAGGTAATATGCGCTCTAGTGATTAGGAGCTGTAGTCTGATAGTTGGGGGTTCTGCCCCAAAGAGTGCGAGCAAGGTAAAATTTGGAGTAAGAGATAAGATTCAAATATTCGGTGATTGAAAAATATTTTAACTCATTATCAATAAATAAAAGCACACGTTAATCGTTATTTCTTTTAGGTTAGTAAATAAATTCTTATTGTAAATAGATATATTTATATAAGATTCATATTATTGTGTTCTTTAACGGATCACGGATCAATTAATATTTTCACCTTTATCAAGAAAAATATTTACTCCATATTAATATTTTGTTTACTAACAAGCTAAAAAATATAACATACAGTTTAATTAAGGCCATAATTTAAAATTTTGATTCTTAAAAAAGAAAAATACGTGAAAAATACGTTAAGGAAAGGTGATATTGAAGGAAATAATTAAAGTACTTTTTTCGTTGAAAGTGCCGGACATTTTAGCGCTTATATTGCGCTCCGGAGAAAAGTTAACTTGACGAAAGTTCGTCAAAAGGGGCAGAGCAAAAAGACGGTATTTTTCCGTTTATTTAACGATTTTCTGCGACTTGGGATGTTTGTTTACCCAGCTATAGCTAAATAAAGCATGTAGGTAAACTATTTTGAATTTAAAATGGACTTTTTTGATAATTAGGTAGAGCCATAGGCAACCAATGGCTCACTTTATAACATTAAAAAAATTAAGCTAAATTACGCCAAGTCATGCTTAAATATTCTATTTTCTTATATCAATTTAAAAAATAATGTAACTATAAAGCAAATAAGAGAAAAAAATACTTTTTACACTACTACAAAAACATCTTCAAAAAAGATTGTCTCTAAAAATCGTGACTTTTGTTAAAGATTCATGTCAGTGAAACATTTTTGTTGCTGTTTTTCACTTACATAACTTTTCTTAGTACAGATAAATTTTCTTACAAATTACTTTTAAGATTAATTTTAAAGTATGCTCATTTATCCCAAAGTTTACTGGGGTAATTCTGGGTCACTGGGATAATTCTTCGTCAATGATATCTTTTTGATATTTTAGGTTTTTTAAATTTATTTCCGTTTAAAACATATTAGTATTTACTATAATTGCCATACTTTACAGTAATATTATATTACACTTAAACTGGGAGGTATAAAAATTCCCTCAAGTGCAAAACGATCAAATTTGGAACTGCTTCTTGATAAAGGACTGTCCATTGACAATGAAAGCATCATTGAAGAAACTGCAATAATGAATTTGCAAAAAAATTACGACTTAGAAGATTCAAAGTAGGTGATACAAGGAATTCATACTGTACGTGAAGAGCAAAAATACTCTGCTGTATATTATATGATCCAGGGGACCAAACGTCCTCAATTCAGAACTTTTTTCCGTTTGTCCCAAAATGTAAAACAGAAACTGGAAACAGAATTTTTATTAAAGCAGTTATTTCACGAAATTACAAATATACACGAAATTACAAATTATGTACCCAAATTTGACCCATAATTTCAATAATTTCAATAATCAATGACTAATTTCAATAATTTCAATAATCAATGACTAATTTCAATAATTTCAATAATCAATAATTTAAATAAAATTTATAATGATTCAATTTCAGGTAAAGTGATTATTTGAATAATTTCTAAATAATTTAATTCTAAATTATTCTCCTTTATCAATAAGCTTACTTCATACCAAATGAAATAATTTTCTCATTCATACTTCTGAAAATATTAAGATATTGCTGTTTTTTGACCCATAATTAGCACATATAACAATATACTATTACAGCTTAACAATAAAATTTGAAGACCAATAATAAAACAATCGCTTTCATTAATATTTCCCTTAGAGAATAATTAAAGAAAGAATCATTATTTAACACGTTTTTAAAATCACACCGAGTACTTGATTTCTTTTTCGAATTAGTGTTACTATGAATACGTTTATATGCTGCCAGATTAAAAAAAAATGAACCAATTGAAAAGACAAATTGGGTGGCTTAAATATCATATGATCAGGTATCCCCAGTCTCACCTACACCTTTCCGAAGAAGGAACTTTGATTATGAACAGCCAGAATATTTAAATAAATATATATTGAGCGATATACTTTCCTTAGGCTAGATTATTATGGATAGTCAGCTTATGTATTTAATTTTTAATTAAAATATAAATATTTTTGAAGATAATTTTCTATTTAAATATCTACAAAACAATTTGAACCTATGAAAAGGTATTAGTGAAACTAGTATAAAAAATTCTTTTTATACATGAGTTTAAAATTAGTTGATATTTTACACATCATTCTAATAATTGATACTTTTCGTATAATGTTTGAGCTTATAACATATAAAAATATTCTACATACGAACGGCTTGTTACATTAAGGAATATGTTCGAAAATTATTACAATATCTTAATACGTATGTACTTACTTAAAACACTTGACAAAACCTTATTCTCTATAAAGCAATTCCCTAGGCACTATTCAGTTTTAAAACATGAAAGAAACAACAGATTTATATTTTTTCTTTAAAAAATACATTTCTATTATCCCATTTTTCACTTTAACTTTTAAAGTCGAGTGCATTATGGAAACTTTAAACGACGAGAGATTTCTAATTTATCCTCTAATTTAGTTTAAACTACTTTGGACGATAAAATATAAGTTGTTAAATGGAATACTTTGATGTTACGGGAATATTATGCGAAAACTTTGGTAACAGAATACGATTAAAAAAAGGTAATGAATCTATTCTTTTTATTTTTTTTAACTTGAAAATTCATGAACGTTTCATATCTTCAAACACGTACGCGTTTTATGCATTTTTCAAACGAAAATTATTTCATTTACCTCAGTAAGATTACATAAGGCAGTTGAGACTTAAATTGAAATTCACTTGCAATTGAAGGGTGAGTATGTGGTGTGTAAGTAAAAAAAGTTCGAAAATAACATTTATTAAAAAGATGTTGCAAAAAGATAGACCCGGGTGGTTGAAAAAGTCCAACCGCATTTTGTTACAGAAAGGCTTCACAATCAACGCAGACATTAAGGTTGAAAATGAAAGTAAGCAGGGTTTGTTTACGGTCAGTCCAACCCTACTTGCCTATGTGGAAGATGAAGGTTTTTTTTTTTTTTGCAACCAAAGAAGCATGGACCTTTGGTACAGAACGAAACGATCGTTTTGCTGTATCATTATATTTATCAGCGCAACTGTATAGTAGGATGGTACGTTTTATAGAATAACTTCAAATAGAGCACAATGTATTGCGACTATTTTGAGTGCTACTGTAAGAAAAGTATAAATGCTACATAGATCATTTTCAATAGGGTACATGGTACAGCAGATAAGAATAATTTAAATTTCTTAGAAATCCATGCACATTTACGGAAGTTAGAATACGGACGGACGGACGGACAGACGGACAGACAGACAAACCGAAATCGTAAACACTTTTCAACGTTGTTGGAAAAGAAATAAAAACGCTTTCAGATCTTTGCCCCGTGCGGACCTTTACCCCCCGACGACTGACCTAAATAATTTTGTAATGCACTGAAAACTGAAATAGCGTAATCTTAAAAACAAAGAGGGAAATACAAAATTCTCCGTTGTTAAGTTATTACTCTAAATTGGAATTAACAGTACTCATAGGAGTTATTTCAAGTAAAATATTATTTGCTATATTTTGTAATATGAAAAATGATTGTGTTCTTTACCATAATGCTCCCCGACCTTTTTATCGCCGCGGACCGGTCAATGTTTCGTAATTTTACCACGTCCCTCAGACTGAGCTGGGGGTCATTAATTGTTTATATTTTAGATTTTTTTGATTTAATAATTTTAATTTTATTTTATTTAAACAAGCCTTCAAAAATAAAATATTGTTACACCCAGAAAATGGATATAAAGTCGTTTAATATTTTAACTCATCAGAACGCTAAATCAATGAGAACCTTGAGCTTGTTTCTTTCTAATAGTCGATCCTATCTAGAGGCTGTTCTATCAGCATGAGTCGGTTCTATCTCTCGTGATAACAGGAGACAATAACACCTGAAATGCGTTATGTCCAGTTTATTCCGTTATTATGTTTCGGTTGCTGTCACTGCAGAAAATTCCACTTCACGCAGACAGGGTGCTTAGGGTTTAGCGGCCCTGGATAAAAAATAATTACAGGTGTTTCAAATTTGTCTACTTACTAAATTGTTGATCTTGACCTGCCATCTTCCCCAATAAAAACTCGCTGTCTCCTACTGACTCTAATTAAGTAATTTTTTTAAATTAATTAATATTTTAATGCAATACGTTTCCATAAAAGCTACATTCTAGCTATTTACTATGCTGTAAATTTGAAAAAGAAAGCTGCACACGAAATTACAAATTATGTATTTTTTCTCGGCTGCGGTTACTGATGTGCAGTTTTCAGTTCTAGGTCAGAAATTCTTTGACTACTTGATATCCATGAATTCTACAGATTTTAGCGGCCCTGGGCGGTTGCCCAGTTTGTCACCTCTCTAAGCTCGACTCGGCGCACAGACACATTTTCGGAAATGGCAATGGTGATTTAAGAGACTGTAATTTTAATGCATAATCTTGAAAACTTTACTAACCAACACGCGAATTTGAAAAAAAGTTATAACATTTCTTCTTTTACGAAGATATACGCACAAACCCGCATAAGTCAAAACCTGACATAAATAGACCACGTAAATAAGATAGAAATATTTTAATGTTTCTTTGGCGGCCCGGTACCATTTGATCCACCAACCGTTACCGGTCCTCGGATCGGGGTTTGGGGGGCCACAGCTTTACCGGACTAATTTTCTACAGCAGTATCCCTAAGCAATCTTTCTAAGCAGTCTTTCCTAAGCAGTCCTAAGCAGTATTTCTAAGCACACTTCCTAAGAAAATTCATTAGTAGGATGTAACATTTAGTAGTAAAAAATATTAAATGTTACATCCTACTAATGAATTTTGTTTTACAAAATGTTAATAATTTTGGGTTAGACCGCTCATTTTGTTTTCACTGTTTGATGACATGTACTGAATGAATAAAAATTTAAAAAAATGTTTTCGTGTCAACTCATTTTCCTAGTTCATTAATTCTTAAATCATTTTCGATAAAAACACAATCTGAAAAATGAATTTATTATTTTAACACTTAAATGCTTATCTATGGATTTTTTAAAGAGAGTATTTGGTCCATCATAAGCATTTTTTTCTTTCAACTTTCACTGATAATGGCAGGTATTTTCAATGTGTTATTTAAAATGGGAATCCTCTATTAAGATACGGCTTAACTTAAAGCGTGCGATTAAAAATTAACGCATCTGTAATTAGGAAAACTGTTAGTTATTTAATACTCTCCAGGTCAAATAGCTGATCCTATCGCCGATACATACTGGAAAGTTCTAACTGAGATTTGCCTTTAAGCGTTTAGAATTACAATCTCTTTTACGAGATAAGGGAAATTGCTAGATTTACCCTGGGGACGTTTAAGTAATGTTTACCATTTCAGTATCCCGATTTTCTAATGAGGGTGGAAAATATATATCGAACTTTTTGCAACATGATCTAAATAAGGGAGATTATTTTATTTCTTTTTAGAAAAATTGCATTATTTCAGGAAAACCATTGCTTCCATGATGTTTAATTTTTACGATAGCCCATTACTGTTAATTGTTCTGAATATACAATGCTCAAGTCTGTAAACTTTCAGAAAGGATCGAAACATTAATTTAATAATGAAAAGAATTTTTTTAAATGTACAGTGGTGTCCGAAATTGTGGACACTTTTGGAAATGTTTAGGTTTTCTAACTTCTTATAGGAAGTGATACGTTTCACAAAATGCAAAATCGTATATTATTTTTTAGAAAATTTAAAACTAATTTCAATACACAAAACTAAATTTAAATGTGTGCAATAGAATAAAAGTTAAAATTACTTTAATCTGATAAACAAATACGGTGATGTAGGGGATTGTAATTTCTAACTTTCCAGGTCAATCTCTGTTATTTTTCCGAGCTTAAAACGCTCGTCAGCTCGATGAAACATCGATGTGAAGCTGTAATAAAAATTTAAGGCTACCCTACAAACTGTTGATAACTCACTGTAATCTTCAATAACAAATGCATCTGGATAATTATTGCCGTTTAACTTTTTTGTATTACTAATATTTGAATTTTGTTTTTTGTATTAAAATCAGTATTAAATTATCTTTAAAATGATGTAAAAGAGTTCGCATTTTGTCAAACATAACATATTTTATATGTATACGAACTTAAAAAAGAAAAATTCGTTTCCGAAAGTGTCCATAATTTTGGCCACCACAATAATTCTGGTTGTGGTTGAGTGTTTAGATCGTTTCTACTTTCATAAAACCATACGAAATCACTTAATAAGTTTTGATCTTAATAAGCACTCGTGTGTAGTCAAAAAATGTAAACATTTTCGCTTTTCTGAAAGTTTCGACTTTCAAATAAGATTGTTCCCAATTTTACCGATAATTGAAGTTCTTCCATTGTTCTTTCGTATTTATTTTACATATGGCCTTTACATGTTTCATCGCTTATATTATTCAGAAATTTTAATAAATTGATCAAGTTTTTATCTAGGCACTTCATGACAGCTTAAAATAGCTTAAACAGATAAAAATATCTACATACAGTAAATGAATGTAGCATTCTTATATTATTTAATATGGACATTTATAAAATATAGGGATGTTAGAGCTTTTTTTTATTGATGGACTGACTTCTTTATACACATTTAGAAAAAATCAATAAAGAATATTCGTAGTAAAACGAAAGAATGCACTTAATGATTTACTGTGACCACTATTTGAAAGTCCAATTTTTTTTATTTGTAAAAGTGGAAATATCCCAATTTTTTAAACTGGAGTTTGAACATGTTTTACTGAAAGTTTCTGTTTTATAGGAAAAACAAATGTTTTGCCAAAAAAAGAAACACCTCTGAATAGTATTCTTTTTAATATAATTTAAAATTAAAAAAATCGGCTTAACACTGCAATATACTCAACTTTTTTAAGCATGTACTTTTACAAATACATTACAGGCAAATGCAAAATACGAGCAAATGTAATATAAAAATACTTCTTTCTAGAAAAGTAATTTAAAGTGAAAAAATGTGTATCTGAAATTTTACTTTAATGCATTAATACAAAATTCAAGCTGACAATATTGGATTTCTAAAGAAATATCTGAACTACTCGTCTCTGGAATAACTCCAAAAATATTTTGAAAAAATATATAAATAAAATGAGTGAAAACATTTATTCACGTTTCTGTCATGTATGAAATTCTAGATTCCGAGTTCTTTGGAGTACTTAATTTTTTTCTTAACGTTTCTACTCAATATATTTTTTCTTGCACATCTTAAAATATACTCTTTTTTTCGGCGCCATTATAAATATAAATGCATTCTTTCTTGTATATTAGTATTTTTGTGTGTGCTGCTCAAAAAAATATTGTGTATATTATAGCAAAGAAATTGTGCTTTATATAGATTGCTTAAAATAATTAGAATGGTTTTGTTTAAAAAAATTAACATTAGATCATTTTTAGTAGCATATGTACTAAAACTAATTCACTTTTTTTTCAAAATTTCAAAACTCACCAATAACGAAAGGATATTAAAAGACACATAAAATATTGGAAAAATCAAATAAAGAAATCAAATTTTAGGTTAAGGACTACCGGAAGGGGATGAAATTTTGATATGAGTATTTTTAACCTTTTAACGGTCATAAAAGTAAGTATTATTTTATTCAAAAAATATTGCATGAAAATGAGTATATGCCCAATATATGCATTCATTTTAAGGTTTTGACCATTTTGATATAAAAAAAAAACTTCTGTGCATAAGAATTGAACCGCTTTAATATTTCTGGCACATAACTTTTAAACTCACCAGCACTGAAATATCACGGGCGCGAGACGAATGGGGTTAGAGTAAAATATTAAATATATTTTTTTTCAATATTTTAGTGCTAGTTAATGTTTTTTTAAATGAGAAGGCACATATAAAATGTTTACATGAAGAAGGAAAAAAAAACAAGAATGAAAGAAAGAGAAAGAAAACTCTAGATAGATATATGAGTTTCTTTAGTATTTAATCAAGAAAAACCTAAAAACTGTCAAAATTACAGTGGACGGTAATTAAATTTGGTGATGAAACCAGGATGTTTCGTGACTCCATGTGCCATTCTCTTTGCTTTACAAAAATCTTAACTATATGTTTTCCAATAATTTGCGGTCTTTTG
Source organism: Cheiracanthium punctorium (assembly GCA_038373885.1). NCBI lineage: Eukaryota > Metazoa > Arthropoda > Arachnida > Araneae > Cheiracanthiidae > Cheiracanthium > Cheiracanthium punctorium. The sequence goes on along the minus strand of JAWZYV010010737.1, from coordinate 4,358 downwards.
AAATTCAAAGACACGTACCAAATGCACAGGTTCTTTTACCAAGCTCGTGTTCCTCTACAGTCACTTTTCTTCTGCTGAATTCTGTTGAGATTGATGTTCCTTTAGAGTTATTTTCTAATTTATTTGAAATTTCAACACACAAGCAAGAAAGTCTAGACATAGTCACAATGTTTACTTTGGTTATCTTTTGAATGACAAATTACGCATCTTATTACGTTTTCGTAGAGAAGGAATATTCCTTGGCATACGACACCCAAACCAAAACATAGGGAAAACCATGTCTTTTCTTAACATAGGTATAGTGCAGTACTATTCCAGTAACAGAAGACAGTACACAAACAGAAAAATTTCATGCAGTAAACGCGTAATTTATTTCACTTAGCCAGAGTAGCACTCACCTACTCCGAAAGCCATTGGCCTTGAACTGAGCAGTGATTAGATTTATCCACGAGGTCTGTTCGTACCAAGTAGGAATTTATGTCTTAATCCTTTAACGCACAGTGTTCCCGCTATGAGAACACCAAACTCTGACGTTTTGACTGTTGCCAGTCACGAAGAATAGATTGGATTTCTATAAAAATAGTTGCGGGTGACATAGCTCCACGAGAATCCTTTACGTTTTAGCAGGTCATTTCCCGTAAAAAAATGTCACGATTACTTTTTAACAGGACTGGCGTCTGCTGAAAAATGGAAGAATGCGAGAACAGCTGAATAGATTGCGCAATGCTGAAAAAAGGGCAGCCGTTGCCATCGCTCGACTTAACTACCAGAAAGATGGCGGACGATCGAAACGTTCTAGGCTCTGTCGGCACAGCCAGCTTTCGTCAAAAAAGGGTCTCTAGATCTGTGGCACGCGGTGAACGTTTCGATCGTCCGCCATCTTTCTGGTAGTTAAGCCGAGCAATGGCAATGGCTGCCCTTTTTTCAGCATTGGAAAAGGGTTGCGCCTCAAAGGGTTAAATGACGAGGAATTAAACGGGAGACGACAAACGTAAAAACAACTCCGATTGTCTTTTTGTATACAATAGAACTACTGCTCTAAATGGGGTTTCCAAACGTACTACATGGTACAGTGAGGGTAATCTGGGTCGTGAAGTATTGCAATGTGCACTGTACTGTTTAGTGCTGAGTATTTAGTGTTCAGTTATCACTACTTTTGTAAATTTATACTATGGAAAAATAGTAATTTTGAATAAAAAACCGGCATGATTAATAAAATCTTTTTTTTTTTCAAAAATTCAGCCATCTTGCGGTACAAACTAAACTCTAAAATTAATTTTTTAAATCATTTTACTTTAAATATGCAAAATATAGAATATTTTTTTTTGCATAGGTAGATACTGCTTAATATTTTATTCTCCAAGAGATCCTTGATGCATCCCTTGACGATACCTCATTTTTTTGTTGTATTTTAAGATAATTTTTAAATGAAATTTGATTACTATGCTTTTTCGTGTGTATAAAAATTATGTTTTAAACAGTAGTTTTAATGCGACGTCAATAAAATTTTCCATGGTTATGTTATGTAACATTGCAAAAGGTGTCAATTTTGATTACTTTGTAAGTTATATGTTTTAGCATTGGCTAATATTCGAAAGAAAAGCAAACGTGTGAGACATCACATGATTAGTTAGATGGATTTGTTTAGATGGTTTAAAAAATACAAGTTATTATTAATGGTATAACTTCTGAAATGTCTTTTAGGAATATAAAAAGTAAATCCAGCCTTAAACTTAATTTAGCCTTAAAAACCAGGGAGACGCGGACAAAACGGGGTACGTAAAGCTGGAAGGGCAACAAGAGAATAAAACTATTATCCTTACACAAGATCCTTAATTTTTGTAATTGTCTTTGGAAATCAGTATTTCATTTTACTATCATTTTAGAAACAATTAAAGGATAGCACATCGTTTTAGAAATATAAAAGTAAATATATCCGTACGCACCACCTTGCCCCCTGAGTAGAACAAGATTGGGTACCCGTAGAAATTAAAATGGTGTATAACAATTTCCCTACTGCATTGCACAACTTTAAGGGACCAAAGGAATTCTGGATCCGTAGATAAAAAAGCAAAAAATAAATACTAAGATTTAGTAAAAATTTATTTAGTTTGCAGCCTCAATTTGGGGTACAATGAAGCACTTGTAGATGGGAAACAGTGCAACATTTTTTCATTGTGCCCCGGTTGAATGCATTCACTTATAATCAATGAAGGTGAAGTTAAATGTAAACAAATGTTCTCTGTTGGGGATATAATAAACTTAAATTGAATGCGAAGCTCTGTAGGTCAAACGTCTGAGTCCAAGCTTCAAATTTACGCGTTCTTCGGGAACAGACATTTTTAAAAAACTCAAATTGTATCAAAAGTTTCATCTTCTGTTCCTTTACAGACCTAACTGCACTCAAAATATTTATGCTGAAATTTGAATTTTGACTCATCATATTTGAGAGTTTGTGTGTTATTAAGAGTTTCATTTCACCCCGGTATATGCGGTACAGTGAAACACTGTGAGACATTTACCTTTTGCAATTTTTTAAATGAAGAAAAGCTATTTAAAAAACTCAAAAAAATTCACTTAGATGGGGGAAAGAGTAGGTTAAAAGTGTAAATTAATTAATTTTTGTACATGTAAATTTATGAAGAGGGGGGAAAAAAGTAAATTTGTTTGCAACTCTCTTAATACAATTTACCATCAAGCGCAGCAGTGGTTCAATGTCAATAAAGGTACGCTAAAATGGAGTTGGCAAAATACTGGTGGTTATCTGCGACCACGTTTACAGATACAAATGCCCCTACCCCTGAGAAATTACGCTGCCTCATTGTTTTTCATTGTAATGAGGATAGTATAAGGAACTGTGAGCGTCAAAATAGTGACTTTAAATACCCATGCATTTGCATAAATTGCTCCGGACATGGGGCGTCAACACAGATGCATCGATTATTGACGACAGCATTGTTGAAGATAATCTTCAACAGATTATTGACTTCAACATGAATACTTTTACACACTTAAACCAAACGAGCGAAATTCGATCAGTCGGAGCGATTTTTGGCGCAGTTTTCAAATGTGCGCTTCTCCTTTAGGAGCGATTTTCAATCACAAGAGCGGGGTGAAATATGCGTGAATCGAACGTTATCAGTATTTTGGAGAACAGGAAACGAGGAAGGAATTCTCAGAAAAAAGACTACTTAAAGAGCACTTTTGCGGAAATACCGGTAGGTTTCGATGCGAACGAATCGAATCCATGAATTTTCTTTTTCGCTCTCAAATCTATCGTTTTTTTTCGCTCTTTGCATTTAAGCATGTAGGTAACTATTGTTTTTTATTATGCATTTTACACTAAATAGCACTTCACACTGAAGATACTGTAATTTATTAAAAGGAATGTATTGTGAAGGAAAACAATTTCCAAAACTTTTTGTATTAAATCATCTTATATAATAAAATCCGAGAGTAAACATTGTATGTAGCTATATAGGTAGGTAGGTAGGTTTGTGACCACCGATGTTCTTGCGCGCGTCTCTCGATCTTATTGCGCCGAGACGGTTGGTCGCAGACTTACCGAATTTTGCATACGGCTTCACTGGGACAGATCCTAAGACGCCTCGGAGCGATTTTTCCGAAATTCGAATTAGAAAATGTTTTATTTTATGTTTTGTCCGATTTTTAGCGATTTTTCTTGCATAATCGTAATAACGCCGGTCATTGCACTCGCAATAAAACGATATTTGCATCATCGGATAGAGGAGAAAATTTTCTTTCGAAAACAGTTTGTTTTGACTTTGTAACATATTTTGCCGATTTTTGGGAATTTTTAAAAAGAATTTCTCTTTTGACGACGTTTGCGTAAAAATAATTTTAAAACTGTTGCATCTTCCATGCTATCTGTCGTAAGTTTTTTATATTTCGGCAAAATACGGAGCATATATTTCGCCCACTTTTAAAAGAAGAGCGGAGGAAAAATATAAATTAGGAGCTTTTTTACGAATTTTTATGTAAAGAAGGATTTTGAATTCAATAAAAGCTGTTTCAATATTTCGGTATGATATCTTCCGCTATGGTTGTCTGGGAAACAGTAACAATGAATAAAATTGCCATTTGAAAAACATAAATAAAATGACTTTAAAATAACTGAGTTTCCACATGTGAAATCTTCGTCATTTTGATCAAACGAGATTAAAACCCCTTTCGAAACTCAATCAAAATAACGGGCTCACAAACAAAACATACGCCACGCACGAAATTATTCCCTATTTTCTATTACGTTGCCAGAAAAAGAATTGAATGCTGTTTTTTCAACGATGAATTATCCAGCATTATTTTCGATATAATTTTTAAACGGGACACGTTTTCGA